>OY390735.1:25930761-27228678 GCA_959613385.1 Geotrupes spiniger | reverse complement strand
GGATCCCTATGCTCCGCACCTGACCTATTTCTAAGTTGTTAATGTTTTTGACAGTTAGTTAACTGACATTTGTAGATCATATATAATGGGTAATTGTTGAACAGTGTGTCGTGATTGTTCATAAAAATGGATCCTGTAGAACAAAGAGCCGTAATAAAATACCTCCAGAAAAAGGGCATGACGCCAACTCAAATACTAGACTAGACTAGAGAATTAGATATGAAAAAGATGAGCGCAAGATGGGTGCCCCCGAACGTTAACCATTGATCAAAAAAGCCATGACTGATATACATCATGCAGGTTTTGAATTAGTGGAGCCCCCACCATATTCGCCAGTTCTCGCCCCCAGTGATTACAAGTTGTTCCTCAAATTACAAGAAAACTTACGCGGGAAAAAAATTTCCAGTAATGATCAAGTTATGCAAGCTGTAGAGAGGTGGTTTGCAGAGGTCGGGCAAAAATGTTTCCAGGAGGCTGTTGATATGTTGGAGCACCGATGGACGAAGTGCATTAGCGTAGAGGGAGACTATGTCAAAAAATAAAAAAATATAATGCCACTGTAGTTTTACTGCACGGGGGTCAGGGGTGCAGCATAGGAATTCACCCTCGTAATATTATAAATGACATTTGCCTTTTTTTTTCGAGAGGAATTTTATCTCTAAATTTTGAAAATAATATATTTAGAGATATAATATATTAAGAGATTACGTTGTCCTATTTTCATATTGTAACTTTTACCGAGAGCAATGATTCTTTGTTAAATATTTTATATGATTCAATTTCATTATAACTTTGGTGTCGAAAAAAGGAAAAGAGCAATCAGTTTCTTCTTGAACTCTAAATTTTATGCTACTATGTTCATAATTGAAAATAGATAATGTTTAATTTATTATATTAAATAGTATCGCGCAAATAACATCACACATATATTTAAAATTAAACACAAATTCGGAAAGAAAATTGAATGTGGCGTTTATCCGGACAGATTAAAAATATCAAAAACCGTACCAATTTTTAAAAATAAGGGCAGTCCCCTCGATGTTGTATTCGATAGTATTCGATGATTTTCGAATACTACTTTCAAATAATACTGTACTCATTCGTGGAGAAATTCAAACAAATAGATCAAGCCCAACACGGATATAGAAAATTGAAATCGACCATCACAGCCATAGAAGAGATAGTAAAGACAATTTGCAACGCCTTTGAAAGAAAGCAGAAATTATCTGGTCTGTTCTTCGACATGACAAAAGCATTTGACTCAGTAGATCACAATTTATTGACCTACAAACTCCTACAGAAAGGAATTAGAGGGGTAGCAAACCAATGGATCTATTCCTACCTTTCCGGTAGATCCCAGCGCGTATTTGTGAACGACACTACATCGAAACAAACATCGAAAAACATAGGGGTACCTCAAGTAACTATTTTAGGACCCCTACTGTTTCTAGTTATGATAGATGATCTCCCGGTGAAATGTGCTGCTGCATCCAAAATCGGATTGTACACAGATGATACTAGTATGCTAGTCGTCCAACCGACAAGAAAAGTTGATAACCTCTGTCGATGATGTAATACAGTAACTGCAGAAATGGTGCAAAAGCAACGGGATACTATTAAATATTTCAAAAACGCAAGCAGTGGAATTTAATCCTATAAATGAAAAAGTTGCTAAAATGACTTGCTAAAAGTGAACAAAACATCGTTACCGCAATCAGATTCGGTAAAGTTCTTAGGTGTCATTATGGATAGTAAACTTACATGGGAAGAACACGTAGTGCAATTGACTACAAAATTTAGTTTGGTAGTGTTCTTGATGCGGCCAATGCGTGCGACGGTATCATCAAAAGTATTAAAAATGATGTATTTTCGACTTGTGCAATAGGTGATGGGCTACGGACTTATTTTCTGGGGGAGTGCTAGACATTCACATAAGGTGTTAATAATGCAAGAAAAATTAATACGAAGTATGGAAGGAGTGAATCCAGGAACTAGCCTCAAAGGGCTGTTCAAAAAATTAAAAAAGTGACAATATTTTCACTTTATGCGTATAAATTGGTGCTTCATACTTTTGGAAAGAGTTTTAACAACAACAAAGACATTTATGGGACACCAAGGGAGTGAACCTAGTTCGACAAGATTTTTACAGACTAACAGTCACACAGCATGCGGTGGAATATATGGGGCCGAAATGTTTCAATAATTTGCCTGCAGAAATAAGAAATGAGACAGATTATAAGAAATGTAAAGGACTTTGTTTTGATTTTTACACCAATAGGGAATTTTATAATACGAATGAACATTTTATTGTAAATAACGAAATACTAGCAGATAATTAATTTAATTCATTTTGCACATCGATGGTTTAACGACCACTTGACTTAGACACAATGTAACAATATGTATTGTACATTTATTGACGAAATATTAAAAAAATATTATTGTTAAAACCCAATTAACCACGACAAAGCCTTGCTGGCCTATGATTGACTTCGTCCCATTATTTCACAATTACAGTACCGAGTAGATTTCAAACGGCAGAAATAAATAAGCATTCATAATGCACGTTTTATATTAGCGGCCGCAGTCGTCGTGCATATATCATTTAACGTTTAACGCATTTATTCTCGCGGGTACACACCCTACTCGTAATGTTAATTTGTATTGTCTCGCAGTTGCCGTAGGACGGGCGATGCGATCACGAAAGTTGTTGCCGCAAAAGTGAGTAAGATTAAGTTTTTTGCCAGTGATCGAGTCGTATGTGTGTCGTCTGTGTGTGCGACATTTCGCCACACACGGAGATTTTCGCCGATCGTATCGGGTGCAGTAGCAGTGTCACGTGATCCTACTATATTTCACCCGCACTCAAAAGAATAACTGATTGCTGTACCACTGTGAAGAGGATTCTCCGTTTCGTATAAAAAGCATTGAGGTTATCTGCTTTTATGGGTATTAATAAATGGTGTGTAATTTATTGCTCTGTGGAACACAATACACTTAATTTAATTTAACAAAATGCAAATTCCTATTTGAAGTTGTTGAGGAAACGATTTTTTTTTACCAACGGGACTTTTTATTTTTTATGTAAATTCTGAAGGACATCATGACAATACAATAAATGTTCATCAATGAAAAGTTCATAGACGGCTTGAAATTGTGTTGTAAACATATCTATGGGGCTTTGCACTTTTTCTTTATTTTATGCTTCCAATGGATCACCGTTTACGTACTGAATACAGAATGAGAATACGGTACATCCTTATAACGACGCACATTTTTGCTGGAAATTGGACCCTATGTTAAACACAAACACAAAATATATTTGACCACTGATTATTGAAATGCGATTATACCTCGCTATTTGCCTTATGTAGCTTCAGCTATGAACTATGCTAGCTATTGTAAACATGTATCGTGAACAAAATATTTTGCCGATGAGGATTACATATTTTAACCTGATCTTGCATCATCGCATTATGCCACAGATACACTCAACTAGTTGGATGCCCATCATGTACTAAAAATGATAATCATCCGCATGTAGGCAAGGCCAATTGAAACTTTTTGGGGCCTATTAGCAGGAAAAGTGTATTAACATGGTTGGGAGGCGCAGAACGAACAAGTATTGCGACAAAGAATTTATCGGAAAATTATAGAAGTGGATTTAGAAAGCGTCCAAGCTATGATGCGACACGTCAAACGAAAACTTCGTCTCATTGCGGATAGACGAAGACCATTAGCAGCAATCTACCTTATAGGTGTTAAGTCTAAGGTCAATTAGTTAATTTTATTTTATTTTTGCTTAATAAAGGTTTCTTTTGTTTAAATATTGTCTTGTTAAACTTTTTCCCAGAACTTATGAGAGAGGTGTTATGTTAGACAAAAGGCTGTGCTTTGTTCGCTTTTATGTAAGTTTCATAGCCCCCTTAGGATAGGTTTTAATTTAACAATAAGGATATGGGCGAGTTCATTACTGCTATACAATTATTCTCCTATAATAAGGAAACATTAAAGCATTCGCGATTGAAATCGTAATGGACTTAATTATATTAAATTTGTTAGTGATCAAACGGTCATAAGTTTGATTGCCAAGCACAAATACTATTTGTAGAGTCTATAGAAATTCTTCCATACGTGAAGGATGTTGGGTGATTTGGATCTCCACATAGTCGCTGACTCCTCGTAATCTACGAATGTAGATACTACCTCTAGCTCCATGTATAACTGCATGTGCAACAATAATGTGATTAGTGAACTTAGATTAGAGAAATATCTGGTGGTTTAAATTTAATATTTGATATGCTTCAAAAACGCGTTTAAAATAACTACATATTTACATGCGCAACAGAATTGCCATAGCAGCTCATTACGTGATAATTTATTTAGGAACCAACATTGCCGATTCAAAAGCACCAATTTGCTGATTGGCGTTCATTGTGTATTTTCGTAATAGGACCCGACGTTCCCCAAGTAGGTATTTTCCAACTGCACATCGCTCGTAATTATCAAAGCAGGGAAAAACAATTACAATGCTAAACTGCTATTGATGTCACCACTAATGTAAGTTTCATGGTGGATGCCGAGGACATCGCATAATTTAATTTACAGTAGATCAGTTTTATGTTCCCTCGTAAAGCGATCCTTAATTGCCCTAGGGGATATGCCTACATTTTATTGTTTAGATCATTATCTCCTCGCATTATAACACTAACAAAGGCGGAGAATGTTGTCCAATTAATATTTTACGGTATGACGATCTTGAGGAAATTCAATTGAACATATATTTAACATGCCGTGTTTATGTATGTAGTTTTTTGTACTAAACGTCCTAGTAATATTAAATGTTAAATGTACAATTTAATGAATCTTATACTCGCATCAGCGTAAATGATTATTTTTACTTACTTATACTTTATGTATAAGTAAGTATAGGAATCATGAAAAATTTCGACCTCGAGATTTTAACGGATATACGCGTTTTGAGGTCCCCTGAATCGTTTCTGACTATTTTCGGAATGACGTCTGTGTGTCTGTGTGTGTGTCTCTGTGTGTGTGTGTCTGTGTGTCTGTGCGCGCTCTAGCGTCCAAACGATTATAGCTAGAGCTCTGAAACTTTAAATTTAACATTTGTATGTAGCAAGGAGGACAACGTCCTATTTTGAACGCAATCGCTCAACCGGAAGTGATGGTTTACTCTTATCACCTTTTTCCATATCTCGAAAACGGTACACGTTACGGAAAAAAATATTCTTACATAAATTATAGATATTGATATTTTAAACAACTTTCACTTGAAAAGTTTTTTCGAAAAACGTAGTATAACCAAGTATAAGTAAGTTTCGTGCGGACCACCGCGGATTTTTTTAATTATAGAGAGTTAAATGTTGGCGATTTCTGCAAGGGTTGTATGCAAGTGTAAAACATGTGCTGACACAATTCGCATGTTCAATGCCATGTCTTACAAGCATTTAAATATATGTTTCTTTATTACAATAAAGGAGAGGCCCAGAAATAAGGAAAACGGAACACGCATCCACTTCCGCAGAGATTAATTGAATTTATTTAAATATATGCAGTTCCTATGATTTATTGCCATAAATTTCCCAGAAAATAAATTTAACACGATATATGCTGGCCACGAAAGTCGCCTTGTTGCAATTTTCCAGGAACAATTCGATCTAACTACGACCATGGAAATGGATTTTATTCAATCATAAAGCTGTTTGTTTTAACCAAGATGTAGTTTCATTATATAATCGTTGTTTAGAGGACAATGATGATGTACATTGAATAATTTCAAATATTACATACATATGTGTTCTGCACACTCAACTATCGACGCTACACACGTTCACGATTTATGTGAACAAACGTTTTGATATAATAATCTCTGTCCTGCTAGTCAGTGGTGTTGACGATTCGATAATTTTGTCATCGTTAGCTTGTTCCATTACTATAAGTAACATATTCAAGCGTTTTGACGGAAGCCTGCCTCTGGGCCTACGATAATGAAAGGCAACTTGTCGAAAAATTCATGATGTAAAGATACGTTTTAATTTTTTTTTTTTTGGAAAGTGTGTTACTCTCGGTCGTTTAGTTAACTACGCTAATGATCTAATAGTCTAACTAATTGAGTTAATCTCAAGATTCAAACCCTGCATTTTTTATATATCGTATGCACGTTAGAATGAATACGCGTGTAAAGATAGGTATGCAACCATCATAGCAGTTCGATTTTAAAAAATAGATTCTGACTTTACAAAAATGTTATCGGTCGGAGAGGACCAAAACAGGTTCGTAAAATAAAACAAAAACAACAGCCAGTCCACATACAAAACACAAAGTTGTGTAAATTGCTCGTCGTGCTCGTTAATCAAAATTAAAACTTCGCGCCGATCCTCTTTATTAACCGAGACGCTGCGGCGCAAAACTACCGATTCTAGAGCGTCATTCTGTTTGCGTTTAGAGGCAGTTATTTAAAAACCGGATAAGATCTGAGATTGTCATTGATCGGCGAGATATTTTCGGTATTCGCTGTCACTGGCGACCCGACAGCCGCTCAAAAATAACTCGGTACCCTTTCGCCGCGCCGTGAGATCGTCGATAAGATTGCGCCGCCGGACAGCTTATATCAAAATTGGAGATGATTTTATGAATACAATAACATAGTCCGGTCGTCTAGCTCGACTTGTAATGCTCCATTTTCTTTATTAGATGCGATTGAATGGGTGTGGAATTTTTACGGGGCTTGATGTTCAAATATTGTTGGACGATTTGTTCAACCGTATATTTCATTTGTTTGGTGTTGTAATTTAATTCCCAAAACGTATTACGTATTACTTGTGGACATATTTAATGAATTTGAATGGCATTCGGCGAACGTATGTACTAGTGAATTAATTAATTAACTAATTTAATATATACATACTAATTGTTGAAAATTGAAATTGGAAAAACATTTCTGCGACAAGTGCGCTAGCTGAACGGTTAAGAAATGATAGAAGGTTCGCGATAGAAGAATTATATATTCATGGAGATCAGTATATGAAACTTAATGTAGTGTATTGCATTTGTCACTCTACATTGCATTGCCGATTAATTTGCAAGAAAATCAAATTATTAGAATCTCCCACAAGCTAAACTGTTTTTTACCTCACATAGCACGACCTTGTTGCACTGATTACTATATTTCCAAGCAAATTTAGACAATCTGTGTATACTATTGTTGAGTAGGATTTTTCTCATAATTAATTAACTTATTCAATGCTTGTAATTTTTCTAAGCGTTCGGCCTTCGCACAGGTGACTCGGGTGTTTTTTCGCCTTCTAAACCTGCTCAATCATTTGCAATCAAATTTAGCTGGTCCATGCCCTGACACTAAAATATGTATCTGTGGCGTAAAAGCGCACGTGGTCTTAATTTTCGGCAAGGGGTTCTATGTGTGAGTATAATCATGTAATAAAAAAATCTGCAGTGGTCGGCACTGAACTTTCTTATACTTATTTATACTACATTTTTCGAAAAAAACTTTTCAAATGAAAGTTATTTAAAATTTCAGTATCTACAACTTTCATATGAATATTTTTTTCGATAGCTCTTGTCGTTTTCGAAATACGGAAAAAGTGATAAAAGTGAACCATCACTTCCGGTTGAGATATTGCTTTCAAAATGGGACGTTTTCTTCCTTGCTGTATACAAATCTTAAGTTTAAAGTTTCATAGCTCTAGCCTTCATCGTTTGGGCGGTAGAGCGCGTACAGACACAGTTCACACAAAAAGACACACAGACGTCATTCCGAAAATAGTCAGAAACGATTCAGGGGACCTCAAAACGAGTATATCCGTTGAAATATCGAATTCGAAAATTTTCATGATTCATGAAAATTTGCTTATACATAAGTATAAGAAAGTAAAAATCTACAGTATGGACTGCCTTATACTTTTATTTCTAGCTAGCTAATGTGGTCGCGATGTCTTGAAAAAGTCAGAAGTTCCCTCGCCATATAGAAATATATAGTTTAATGTTTCATAATTTTAGCCTCACCAGTTTTGGGGTTAGAGCGGGCGTGCACACACACGCATACACATTCTTGTGTAGCAACTCTTGTGTTGCCACCAGCATATTGTAATTTTAACTCTGATTCATTTGCTATAATCATTATCCTTGAAAACCGACTTGTGGAGTTAGGTCCCACTATTGCTTGGACTGCATCCAAACGGTGTTCTTATAAAAGTTAAATATATTGAAATTCCAAACAACTTGTCATCACGACTGCACCAGTTTGGTGATAAATTAAGTAATTATTTTGCATGTGTGTATTTATAAAAAAGATTTGGATATATTTGTTAAGTTCTATTTATTCGTTGTGATACGCTGACAAATCGAAACCTGATTGGTCACTCCCCGCTATGTTCACTTCGAAAACCGAACCCAACATTTTTTTATTTTGAAGGAAACCCAACGCAGCATCAACTATGCCGACTATTCCAAAGTTATTTCGATTCGTAATCAAAATCCCATGTACCAAAGCAATATATCATTAATTTCAATATCAGATTCCTGGTTCATAAATGTAATACAACAAAGAAGGTCCCCTCAATAGCTCCTATATTTAGTACAACCCAACCTTGCCCTTTTTATTTAGCAATACAATCCACCACAACTAAAATCCAACCAATGCGCCAATGTTTTTTTTTAATTTTATCGATTTTGTTAGTTATGTGATTCCTTTTGTTTATCATTTAGTTATTACCTTTATACTTGACTGAAGTGAAGTGTCATCTGTCAAATATATTTCGTCGAGTACCAAAAATAATAAATTTGACACAACGAAGAATATTTAGTAAAACCCAAAATAGTCCATTTAATTTTGGAACAAACTCAACATAAATGCAAATTCTGTACACTTAGAATTTGCGTTTCGCTTGTTATTTAATTTGTATTAATTGTATTATTTTCATTTCAAGAAGCTCGAAGACAACCTATCGTTGAATATTGCCGGGAATCTTGGATTAACATCTTCGATGTTTCGTGGAATCCAATCAAAGCAAACCCAACAAAACCCTATTCAATTTTATAACAAACCAAACTCAACTAATGCCCATTATATCATGGTTTCTTGTAAACATTTTTAATAGGTGGTATTGTATGATGCGTGCGAATGTTTGAATAACTCGTTTATTATTTTATATTAATTTGCTGGTGTTCCTTGTTAAGATAATTTAGATAATTTCTTCAATATTACCCTCTTAAATATGTATCACCAATCATAGCCATACATCTGGTTTAAGTTGTGCAGTGTTGTGCGCTGGTTTCCTACGTTGGCCATTTTCTATTGCGCCCCTATCATCTGCCTGTTACTTTGGTCATAACACATGAAGTAAGTATTTTCAGGCTATTCTGTTACTATTGCCCGGTTTCACAAACGATTGTCAAATGGTAAATTAGTTAACAAGCCTTTAACGACTCGTTATTTCTTGTGAAATCCAAAACAATGGTAATTTTTCTTTTAACGGTTCGTCAATGTAATCAATTGTCAAATGTTTGATGATTGATTAAATACTCGTTAATGAATCGTCAAACTTTTGACGACTCGTTAACAAGCTGTTAACGATCCATTAGCGTTTGTGAAACCGGGCATAAGTCTATGATGTAATTAGCAGGTTTGTGTAAACAGTCACAGGACATCTAAACTGTTGATCTGGTCATCTTAAGTGGATCTTGTACAATTCAATTAGGTGATCTGCATATTGACGTATATTTGTGGAGACTTCATCCAGTGGTTACACAAAACTTTTGCTTTTAAGGTGGTGTCCTCAAAAATATTCATTACTGATCTACTTGTAATTTTTTGATGTTCTTCTAATATTTTTCTTTTAGTAGTTCGTTTTCTGCAAGGTTATCACTTAAGAGAATGGATCTGGTTTCTGAAGCTGAGGCGCACGTAGCCAGTTTGTGCTGGTATTATCCAGCAGGCATCTTGTTGTTTCTAGCTTGTTATACAAGGCTAAATTAGCTGTTCATAGGATTCAATTTGGAACAGTATTTCCATCACTGCAATAGCAATTTCATTTTCCACTGGATTTTGCAACACCCCACGGTATAACATTATTTCAAAAATTCTAGTCAGATAAATAATTATTATCAAAATATGGTATAAAATTTTACATAGCTAAATTTTACTTTCTATGTATTTTACAATTATATTAAAACCGCTATAAGTTCTGTACAAAAAAAGATAGGACCAACGTTTATACGAACATTTCTTCATGAAATCTACTTTTCATTGCCCAAGTTTGCAAAGAGACTACTGAAATACCGTGTATATATAACGTTAGAAATATGTACCCACACAGAACACTGACAGAAATAACAAACGTACTACTAGTAGTAAGTGTAAAATGTAAATGAGCTATGTAATTCAAGTTTTGAATTGTTGGTTATCCAGTTTACTTATTTTGTTGATATTTCCAGTAAATTCTAGATTTAGTATGTGTTTAAAACAAATTTTCAAGGAACTTGCCCTCTTGAATCACGTTCTGCGAAATAAACTACTAAAGTGATTTTCAATATTTTAGTAAGGGCGCCGTATGAAAAGATCTAGCTAGCTAACATAGATAGACTTAAGCACTTATAATAATTTTCAGGTCGCAGCACCATGCCTCACAATAATAGTAACAATGTTACAATAATTCACACCACAGTGTTATTGCATTTATGTGGATAAGATAAAAAACTTTATTCGACGGTATTGAGACACGTCGTAATAGCAATTAAAATCGGTTACAAATTGGTTGGACGTGTTATATGGCTTCATAATTGGTGGGGGGCTCACAAGTGTAGTTATATTATTTACGCGACCTACGCTCGGGCACGCACACGCCATACACGCACAAAGAGAGAGAGAGGGAATTCCATGCCAAAAATAGTCAGAATTGATTCAGCGTACATCCCTATAAATAAGTATAATAAACTAAAAATAGGCAGCTGAATACTTCATGCCAAATTGTATGTGCAGCGGATATGTTAATATGAAATTTTAATGACATTTTAAATGCTTTTGGCGATAAAAGTATGTATTGGCGAGGAAATTTTGGGAAAGCTTTTTCCTAAGCCTACCAGATTAAACATCATATATCGAGCCGAGTGTTTGAGTAGCACAAACAATTACGTTGGGAACGATAGCGGGTATGGCGGGTCTATTTAATTGTATCTACCTGTTATTGTTGGCTGAGCCAAGTTGAAATGACCATTACACGGATTATTAAATAGTTAAATCTTGACTTTTAGAAGAAAAATGTTGTTCGGCTCCAATAGATAACGTCGATGGACATGATTCAAATATGTATTCTACGTGATAGGAGTAGGAATTATACCTTGCTCTTATTCCTTTCTTTGTTACATCAATGTGTGCCTTGGTTTTCTACTTCTTCTCTTTACTAACTGTTTACCCCTTCGTTCTCCTTATCAATCAATTTCCTAAGGAGTTTAGTTAAATTTTGGCGGCCGACGTACGGAAGGAATAATGAACGAAATATGTATTTAATATGGAAGTGGGTAAAAAGCCAACAAACGAACCAACTTTTACGAGATTAAGTGCATGTTCAATTTACATTAAAAATAGCGACACATATTTTCACTCGCAACCATGTCCCCGAAGGAACACAATTCATTCACAATATATTTTGTGAAGTTGAATGGAAAATAAATTTATCACAGCAATAGCTTGGAGGTGCATTCTAGGGATGACCATCAAATGGAATTTTATAATTGGCTATTAAATAAAACTCAAAATGACGAAAACTATGGTAAACGTATAATTTGGACAGATGAGTGCAAATTTACTAATTGTCCCATGTTTACCCTACAAAAATCTGGCAGTACCTCGAAGTGCGACAAAAAACTCGTTTTAGCATAAATGTGTGGATGGAATTTTTTTAAATCATCTTATGGGGCATATTTCTAGAAAGACCACATCTGAGCGATATGAAAATTTTTGACAAGAATTACTAAATATCTTGGAAGATATTCGCGTGAGCGAATACATGGACCTAAATTAGTATATTAGTAAAGTACTTGCCGTAAAATAGCTATACCAACCTCATATTTCATAGAAATCCCTTTATGAGCAATTTATTACCCGAATTTTTACTTGGAAACCCCCTTATTTCAAGTAACAAATTCAAGTAACAAATTCCCACACCTTCGCAGATTTATTAATTTGTATTTAATCTTAATTCTTTCAGTATTGCTTTAGTTGTTACTTAGTAGGTTCGTATTTTCCACATTTTATATGTATTAGGAGTAATATATTAAGGGGGACTTACACATTGTATGCCAATTTGGAACCAATTTTAAGAATTTATCTTAAAAAAACTAGAGAAGATTTCGATACAAAACTTTCATGTTATTGTACATCAATTGAACATCACACATAATTTTTTGCAAATGTCAAATGTCGCCCAAGACCTGTAGATGACGACTGTGACAGCGCCTCTGGCGAAAGTGAAGTGTCAAACGGTGTGCAGGATTGAGTCCACCCTAGTTATCGGAAATAACAAAATCAACAAGGCTTTTGATCGATGTTACGTCAGCAAGGTTCTGATTGTTCACTTCTTTTCCAAAAAAGTCATCCTTTTACTTTGTTTTCTGTCCCATTCGAAGCTGTCAGAAATCAACAAAACGAAATTTTCCAAGAATGAACGATCGGAACCTTGGTAAGTGTTTCCTGTGAATTTAAAAAAAATCATCACGTTCAGTTGTTCTCCCGTCATCGTGCAAACTGAGGGACTCGGAGAATCCTTCCGGCAAAACAATCGTGGAGAAATGCGTTGACAAGAGAACATCGGATGAGCTATAAAACCTTCCACGGCAACGTGTGCATTGAAAAATAGCGCTAGGGCAACCTCAAGGGTGCACGAACCAGCCGCGCGCCTTCATGTTAGGCGAGTTATAGCTTTCGAACTAGAGAGTAATCTGAAAAACCCTTTCACATGCTCATTTCTGAGACCCTGTAGATTAGAAAAGTAAAAAAATAAAAAAAAACAATTTCTTGAAATCATCAAGGTGTAAGTCCCATAAGAAAAATGTTCTCGCTAGTTTGTGTGAATAAAAGATTTGTTATATTTGTGGGGAAGTTACTGTAAAAGCTCATCAAAAACTATTAACTAAAAAGGCTGCACTTTGCATTTAACTTTGGTGATCAAGATAAGTCATGGGCTCCAAAAATGTGTTGAAATTCGTTTTCACGAACAGTGACAGGGTAGTTGGAGGATACTCTATGCCGTTTGCAGTTATAGTGGCTTGGAGGGAACCTGGAAACCACGTAGACGACTGTTATTTTTGCATGACGAATGTCGAAGGCAAGCAAAACCAAGCACAGCATTCATTACCCTAATATTTCCTTTGCACTCCAAGCTGAGCTCCATGATATTTCATTACCCGTTCCTCAACGCCATGAAAATTACACATTCGATACGACTTTGTCACCCAAGTTCAATTAAATGATCTTGTTCGTGACTTCGATCTTCCTAAGAAGAAAGCAGAACTGCTTGGACGCCGTCTAGAGCAATATCACATTTTAGAAAAAAAATTAAATATCCATATACAGAAAAAGCAAGTAATTTTTTTGTAATGGAAGGTGAATTGCTGTTTTGTCACGATACACCCAGGGATCCTGTTCTAGGAGGCCTTAAAATAGCGTTTTTGGGGGAATGTTTTTAGGGCAGAAAAAAATGAGCAAGTCTAGTGAACTTTTTAGAGCATTTTATTGCATATTTGAGCATTAAAAAAATATATGTCGAGAGAAAAATATTTAAACGGAACCGATTTTTATGCACATTTGTGCAACACCTTTCAATTGCAATTTACAATCGGTGGGAAAGATGCAGCCCGTAATTGTTGTCTGAAAGAAAAAAAACCAAAGAAAATGGTAATTCTCATATATTTTCTTCTATATGAACTAAAAAAACCCAAAATTTTGAAATTCAAGGTTTTTCTCAGGTTTGAAAATAAATGTGCTCATTGCAGGAAGAGAAAATCATTTCAACTTGCTAAAAAAGTTGTTTAGAATTTTGTTTTCATTAATCTTTTTAGTTCAAATAGAATAGAATGCTACTGAAGCCAACAAAAGTTTTGTTTCGTTTTGATTGCTTGTCTAGTTTTCTAGCAATCACGCCCACCAGTTTAGAAAAATCGTAAAAAAAACTCGAGAAAACGCGCTCTAAAGTTTACGATCAGGAAAAATGTTAATTTTCGATTACTTACGGAATATCTCGTTATAATCCTACTATAGCTCTTACGAACTCAAAATATTATTGTTTCGAACGACCGATTGAACTTTTTTCAGTACATAGTTCGATGTTATGTTACTGCGGGGAGGGACGCGCGTTTCGTTTATCCGAGCGTTTATGCGTTCGTATATTTTTTGCTCGACACCTCACTGTATTTAGTGTTGTTTAGTGTTGTATCTTTCAAAATATTGCGAATTAGCCGCTATAACTTTTTATACATATTCTTAGATATATTAGGCATAGATTTGAGCAATAAAAAACAAATCGATTTTTTGAGCCTTCTAAAGCAGGATCCCCCCTTAATGGCGGCTATTTATATATTCGTCTAACATAAGTTTGGAAACCGTTTTACTTGGCGCCGAACGTGAATTCCTATAGGTTACTCAGCAAATATAAAAGAGACATATCACAACCTTAAGTTACTACTAAGATCATAAATGTGGAGATTTAAAAGTGGTAGCATTGTTGGCAGAGCTGCAATCATGATATACGAAATATTGCTGTTTTGTGTGAGTTGGACAGCCGTGCAAGAGATAAACATAAAATTAAACATTGGTCATCATGCGAAAAAGTGTTAAAAATGTGTTACGAGAAGTATTTGTTCAGCATTGTTCATTCATATATATACAGTATATAAAAACAATTTTAAAGCATTGCATTAAATACAGCAGGATGCGTTATAACTTGTAAATCGGTCTCAGAAATTTTCACGTATAAGTGAGGCAAAGATCAAATTGGACAATTGTTTCGAGATGCCAACTTTACGACAACTTTAAATGACGTTGAAAGACGAGTGTGGGATGCATTAGAAAACATTTGCAATTATTTTCTCGGGAGCAGGGAACTATCAGGAACACGGGAAATAACATAACTATCATATCATGTGATGCAATATCTCGATAAATTTCCACTTTCTTCATTCTCATTTGGATTTTTTCCCTGAGAATTTGGAAGAGGTATCAAACGAGCATGGATAAAGATTTCATCAAGATGTTGCATCGATCGAGAAAAGGTATTCCGGAAAATAGAGCTCAAAGATGTTAGCCGACTACAGCTGGAATGTAATAGGAGAAACCCACCAAATAATCTAGAGCCAGCTTTTCCACTACTCATTTGAGTCAACTTGTACATGCACGAATGCAATTAACCAATTAAACGCAATGAATCATCCAGTTCATTTTTGCGTCTTCTGCCATTAACAATGACAGCTGTACTCTTAATTAAATTTTTGTTTCAATAAAAATGTTTCGCCCCTTGTAACTTATTTTTTATTGAATTATATATAAGTAAGCATTTTTATCTACTTAAATAAATTATTTATGATTTAATGCATAAATATTTAGACAACAGTATATGCTTTGGTATCAAATACATGTGTAGTTAATTTGTTTTGAATTAATGATCGTATAGTATGTTGTTACACAGTTTATGATGCATATTTATATTTAGGATTCATATATAACTATTAATATTTACAACCCTATTATTAATTAATATTAAATAATTCTGCAGAAGATCACAAGAATATTTCATGAGATTAACATTTCAACTGCATTAGCATATTCACTACATCGATATTCCGTGAAAACTGATTAGTTAATGCTTAGAAAGTTTACATTTCTGCAGGTTAGATTTTGTCAATCTTCAGACTTATATTTTTTTTATTTGTTACACATTAATTTAAAAGGTGACACTATCCATCCAACTTATGCAGAATGTGTCCTAGGATTCAATTCGATTCATTTTTATGGAACAATTAAGGTGTTAATAGCCTATAGGCAGTAAAGGTTTCGCTTAAATTTCAGATCGATTATTCGCTCTCTTACTAGAACGTATTGTGAAACGTCTATTATACAAACGGTTTCACATTTACGCCGTTCAATTTTCATTGATTTCTGTGGAGCGATAAAAAAGCAATTGATTTTCGTCACGCCTCTGACTGTAAAAATCCCCAGTGCACGTCTCGCAGCATCAAAAAAGCAGAAATGACAATATAAAATCTCCGTTCCGCGCAACTATCTAGATTTTATGTGTATGCACGTACTACAAAGAAATAAATGAGCTGAAGCGGTGTGTGGTGTCGCAAATCGTCCCTTGCCGCGCACCAATCATTAATGATAAGCATTCAACCATCGCTTATTAGTTATTGTGGCGTGCAAACGGCGTGTTAATTTACGTTATAAAAATGTGCCACTTAATTGAACTGGCGGCGCAATCACATATCGCGATATGCAAATGACGGCCGCCCGGTACGACACGCGCTCCACCTATTGGCGGGCTAACAACTCTTCGACTAATTACTCGAAGATAATTGTTTCTGCTACTCCAATTGCCGCCTATACTCTCGGTTCTCTCGCCCATCATGTTTACACACGATTTGCGTCGCATCGACCTCGCACAACGCCTTGAGATGTATCTTCATTTTTAATCGATGTTTATCTTTTGTTTGCATTTTAGATAAACCTAATAATGGCAGTCTATAGAAAATCTTAAATTGGTGTAAGTATTGATTTGATTTGAACGGTGGCAAAGCTTAATAACTATGTATACTCTAATGCGGTGTCTCCAACTAATAAATCACTCGCCCTACGGTCTCGGGCCTCAAACAACGCTTTTACAGCGCTTACAGCTGTAAAATAACTTAACGTATGTGCTGTGCATAAAGCTCTATGGCCGACAAGCTTTAAACAATAATTCTAATAAAATAGAAAAAAAACTTAAACATAACTTTGCTCTGAATTGGAACAAATAAAATGTGATATATGTTAATTTCGTAAAAATCAGCGAAAGTGACGAATTTACTTTGACGCCGCCGAAATAAAACAACTTGGAAAGGGGGCCGCAAAAAAATATTACTGTTAGAATTCAAGCAAGGTACGAAAGAGCGTCCAATATCTTTAAATAATGGAGCGAACTGAAAAACGTGAAAAAGTTTATTCCGAACGCATTATGGTAGCGTATTTCATGGGAGTGGAGCACAAAAAAACAGTCTTTATGGTCGATGTATTGAATGCTGAGGTTATGTATTTCAGTTAATGATAATCTACCTATTTCTAAATATACAAAATTGATTGTACCTCAGCTGTGGGGATTAACACAATCGGTAGAATGCCTCAGATTTCAGAGTTCTTACATTTGAAGAATCCAATACACACTGTTTCCGAAGGATTTGAGCCACTTGATTAGTAAACAGGCGTGGTGACTTATATACATTAAAAATACACGGTGCGTGGAAGACCTCACATGTGGCGGAAGGTTATGTGGAAGAATCATTGCAGAGATGATGGCAAAATCATCAATCTCCAAACGCCCCATCATATCTTCGACACAAGTTGATAAATAAGATAGGCATTAATTTCTATTCGAACCAGTTGACACCCGTTCTGTTTTCCACCAAAATTGCAATGTTAACATTATTAATAATTGTATACTAAAGAAAATAGCATAATGTCGGTAGGGATGGAGGTACAAACTATGACAACAGTTTGATTGTTTTCATTTATTAAATAAATTCTACATCGTTCAAATGCCATGGCTTTATTAAAAATTCATACATTAACTCAGGATTTCCGATTAAGGATGCTGGAATTCAAGCAACTTCTCGTAAGAAAGTAGCGAAAGTATCATTGAGGTTAGGTTTATATATTCAGAGACGTATCAAATTCTGCAAAATTTACCAGTGAATATGAAATATTCATCAGAGCTTCTAGCTGACATGTCTTCATATAAACATCATAAATATTTCTTGTATTTCATCTTGATATAAACGTCCGTCGATTTCGTTGTTTCGCGGGATTTTCACATGACGTGATCTTAAATCTCAATGACATCTGCACAAAAAATTGGGACGAAAATAGTAAAGTGTTGCTATTAAATTGCGAAAGCAAAGTGCAAATTGCTGCAACTGGAAGGTGTTTGCAACAGTCATAGACATTTATCAGTTTAAAGGCAAAAAAAAACAATTTATGATTGTATAATAAGTTTTTCGTCGCATTGCCAAAATTATTTGATGAGGAAGTTTCGTTGTTGGATATAACCATCGTCAATTTGTGATATTTAGCCACCCACTCTACCAATGTACATTACTAAACTCTTGCTGCATGCGAACTTCTAATGCTGCTTTATTCGAAAATCACAGTCGCCACTTCGTTGCTGACGTCGACGACAATCTCTAATGAATTGATAAAAATATGCTTCATTAAGTTTATTAGAATATAAGGTTAACTTTTCTTAGTGAGTTTAAGGATAGTTTTTCTTCTGTTTCGGATTAATTTTACGCAAACAAAACCACAACTTAGCTAAGCCTTCACTTTTTTAAATTAATCTGGCATTGAAACTTCGATGTAGGATATACATTTGAAGGGAAACAATTACGATACCGCTTTTTTAATCCATCGGCTTTTTGAAACCACATCTCAATATAAATCTAAATTATTTTGACAATCACTCACCAATACAAACAAAATTCAAGAATCATTGAAACAATTTCCTACAAACAAGGGAACGTGAGATAATAGGGTAGGGTTAGTACTTGGTTGGCATTCCATTGGAATCGATGACAGCCTGGCATCGCCAGGGCATGCTGCCGATGACTGCCTGCGGGATGTTCTTCCACTCCTGTGCCAACTGCTAGAACTTGTCGTCGGCATTATTGGCCTTCCTCAGTGTCAGCCGACGCTCCAACTCTGCCCACAAGTGCTCTATGGGATTCAGGTCCGGCGATTGGCTCGGCCACTCCATCACTGTCACTGGCACCGGTCGAACCAGGCGCGAACACTATCCTACTGGTAGATGAAGCCCCGGCCAAGTTTAACACGCGCATGTGTCAGCATGGTCTTCTCCGGAATGTCGATGTAGACATGGCGGCCCATGGTGCCCTGAATTCGGCGCAGGGGGGCAACCTCGGAGAAGCAACCCTACACATGGTGCTCATGGGATGCCGTGCGTACATCAATACCTCGCTCCCGAACAGCAGCAACTTCGACTTGTCCCTCCACTGAGCAGGAGTCCGTGCTCGCACCCAGCCCAGCTTCGCCTTCATATTCTTGAGTGCTTCCGCACCGGACGCCGTCCATGGATGCCAGCAGCATCGCCTCCACAGTGCGACGGAGGCCGTCGCGGGAGAGCCGAATGATCACATTGACAATTCGACGAGTAGTGATTGGCTTTCCTCCTTTCATTGGTCTCCCAACTTTTCCTCGACTCCGAATACTCTTCAACAGCTTCGAAATCGTCGATTTGGTGACGCTGAAGATCTCTCCCAACTATTTCTGACTAAGTCCTTTCACTCGCCCGCGGAATAGCGCGATTCGCTCAGTTTTGTAAGGCGTCTGCCAAATGAGGATGGTGACATGTTTTGAAAAATATATGCATAAATAACAAAATGTATGAACAACGCAAAATTATTTAAAATAATAAAACCAACCCGGCAGTTTGAGTGCCGGTGGTAAAGAAATCTCTAGAAATTAGTAAACATCAGACACGTCTAGTAGAGGTCACCATTATTACGGCAAGATACACCAGTACTAACCCCAAAAGATATCGTGCAAAAAAACTTGCGCAGAAAAAAGTTACCGCCTAAAATCGCGAATATCAATTCGCCGCTGCTGTAGGCGTGGTATGTCAACGAAAGCTTATCAATACTGAGAAATTAGTACGTTTGTCAGTTTTCCTGAAGTAACTCAAAGTAAAATATTTTTACATGGACAAATTAATCACTCCGTCCTTGTTGCAAAGACTTGTGCCCCAAAGTGTTAGGTTGGATTGGGACGACTTAGATTCGATTGGGTTTATTTAGACTTACGTATTTATCTTACGACGTTGTTTGTGTGTAGGCTTACGACTCTGTTGGTTTGTGTGTTTGTGCAGACTTGATGGAACCCAGAACATTCCGGTGTCGATTTGGTTTATATACCAATTTTTCAATACTATGCTGAATCGCGCATATCGAGAAAGTTTCAATAAGCATGTGTTACGTGTAGAACATCTACGCCCTACTCGGCATTCTATTAGTTTCTCGATCATTCCGTTCGTGGAGTATAAATGTTAAGATATCAACGAATGATTCAATTCGTGGAAGGAATATAGGAGAAGTAGATTGCTGAAGACGAAGCAACGGCGAACAACAGAGGCAGAGACAATTCAGCAGTGGAGGCCGCAAGAAATAAAGAGCGGGATGTCAATTACAATGCGGTGATTTTCTGGAGTATGTTGTACAGTTTGCTGCTGAATATAGTATGCTAAACTAACATCATTCCAGAGCAAAACATTGAGGGTAGGGTAAGCCATCAAGCTGAGATAGTATCCCATATTGCTGCTGCAACATATAGGCGGTTCAATAAGTATGTTCCGCGTGTTTCTTGAATTGTGCCAGACCGGGTTATTCCGACGTTTCGGCAAAGTCACATTTTCCATCCTCAGGTAGATCTTCTAGGTCGAAGCGATATAAAAAAGTTTTTCCGCTACTGAGGAATGATAGTATACAGAAACAATATTGTCTATGGTGATCACCCAGTGAATTTATATTTTGTAAACTTGTATGGGCTAAACGGATGCAATCCTGGAGTATTTGATCCTGGCATTGTATACAATTCACATTTTATTAGATTCATTGAAGAATAATTATTATTGCAATTATAATTGGAGTATTTCCAAAACTAATATTTGCAAATATGAAAGTATTAATATTCAAATGTTCAGTTGATTCTTGTTAAATAAAATACGACAAACAATAATCAATTAAATTAAATTATGTTTATAAGAATTAATAAACTTGTAACTTCAATCGAACCGTTCTGCATCGCCTTGGCGGACATTAGTTTGCCGATGACACGGCTAACGAGTCTCCTCCTTAGCGCCTCGGCGAAGCTTTCATCGCTCATATTGCTCAGTGCTCACGAATTAAAATTCCTCTTTTATGATATTACGAACGGGCGATATCTCGCGCACACGGCCCGCTGAACAACTTTAATATTACTGTATATTTTCACGGAGCGGGCGCTTTGAGCTCGGTGACAAATAAATATCGGAACTTAATTTATTGTTAGAAAACATACAGTCGAGTTGCTTGAATGGGGCGCCCTTAATGGATAGCGGAAAATTAGCGCGAAAGACGTGACTGAAATTCAGTCTAAACTAAACTGGAATCAATTACCCATGTTCTCATGCCAACCAACGATAATTACTTATTATTTAACGGAGCTTTTAAAATTAACACTTTCGTTAACAGGAAGTAGCTTATTTTTTCGTTCGTATTATAAAATTCCATTTAAGGGAATTTAGCGTATACATAATATATATTTACATTCGGAAATGTATTTTACAACAAGCAGTTAATTAGTATCTTTTAATGGCATAAATACACCAATTAAGGTTTTTTACATAACTGGTCTCGAACCCGAAACTAAAATACGTATTTCATCGTTACCGTAGTGCTTAGCGGCGCTTTTTTTTATAAGTAGTCAAAGACGTAGAATTTAGAATCATTGCTAATTGACTAGATAAAACAGAACATATTCACCCACTGTGGTAAATGAACAATTTCTTGTCTAAAACAGAAATTTATAATAGTAATCCAGAAAATGGCGACCAAAACTTGTTTATAGTTTTGTCAGGATGTTGCTACTTTCAAACTCTTACTGGAATCCTCATAAATTTATAAAGCACTAATGTAAAAATCATTAAAGCATTATATTGACATGTAGTTGATGACATAACATGTGTGCCCTTCCTTACATCTTCCAACGAAAAATCTTCTCTAATACGCCTAACCCGAAAGTGCAGGAATCATCAACATTTTTAATTTGTCTTCAGAGACAAATTAAAAATTTTTGTTACTGGCTCAGCAACAACTCTTGCCAAATCTTTAATAAAATAAAAATTAGTTATAACGATGACTATAGCGAATTCCGCTCTGCCTGTTCGCAAACGGACAAGTTTCTTAAATGTTCCTAAAAGTTACCTACATCGTCTTGACACCTAGAAGATACAGTTGGATCAAGAGTTAAATCCCACAGATGGGGCTGAGAGGCTAACCAAATTGTTGATCGATTTTCGTCCTTCAACAACATTTTGTTCTCGGCACATTTTCACCTTAACGGCCATGTTAACAAGCAAAATTGCCGTTATTGGGGTGCAATGAATCCAAAACATTAAAGACCACTTCATTCACAAAAAGTCACTGCTTGGGCAGGAGGATTAATCGACCCGTACATTTTTTCTGACCAAAGAGGTCGCACAGTAACTGTTAATTTGAGTGATATGTGAAGATGATTAACAATTTTGTCACTCCAACTTTGCAAGCTTTGTTGGTTTTAGTCCAAACACTTGGTTCCCGCAGGATGTGGTAACATCTCACACGTCTAATATGTCTATACCAATTCATCGTGAACTTTTTCTTAGAAAATATTGGCTTCCACTTAACCTGATTCGACACCAATAGATTTTTTTTATGGATCTACCTTAAACAAAAGCATACAGAAACCATCCTACCTCTCTGGATGAATTAATACAAAAAATCCGAGAAGAAATGGCAGCGATCACGGGGAATACCTTCCGGGCAATTTTTCGAAATTTTGCTTTCCGTTTAGAAGTATACCAGCAAAATTACGGAGCACGTTTAGACGACATTATTTTTAAGAAATAAATTTCCAGGAACGTTTCCTTTTTTATTAAACTAACACATTATTTAAATATTGATTTTTTATTTTGAAAAATACTTTTGTGACACCTTCAAATTTATGCCAAGCGTATTATTGTTATTGTATAATTGTCGACACCTGATCATCACGCCAACATCCACAGATAAACTAACTAATAAATTCTAGGAGAAAATTAAAGCATTAAACGCTCGAGGTTTAAACACCAACCTTCAATGAATACCATGTAATACAATTAAGTACTTCTTTTTTTTCAATATTGAACCTTGATAGCCGCACGATTTGTATAGGTTAGTGACTTGTTATTTTAAAATATAAATGTGTATGGATACACTGTTGGCTTTATCAGGCAAAAGCAAATTGTAACGCCCATCTTAATATGCTTGGACGTGTGTACCTGTCAATCAGCGGTGACGAATTGGCCAACTTTCAACAAAAATATCTCAAAGTTAAAATCTGGAGTCGTTTTATTTGTCTACCCAGTCACGTTTTGAAGTCGACTTGATAACTGCTGAATAATATTGCACTCGAATCGGAAAGTTCCCGAATGTACGTTACCACAGCGCAGCAACAACACATACGTTCAAAGACTAGTCGCTTGGCACGCTTGTTTATGGACGGTCCGGCCGAAACGAGCAAAAACATGATTTATAGCACAGACCGGGATGTTGGGACATGCGTTCCATTACCTATGTCCGGTGTCGTCTCGTCTGACACCGGCGAGTGGCACGAGAGACAGGGACCCATTTAGTGATTAATACTTTACAAGGATCCCAGGGTTCGAGTGTGAAACTGATCGAAAGAGGCGAGCTCGCGCGCGGATGGTTTTATTTCGTCGTCGAGGATTTGTAAAAGTGGTTGATGGTTCAGTGCGCGAATGAACGTGTCTGGCACCGCGGGAGGTCGCACGAACGGCCGAACCCAATCACAGGTGTCAGCTTCTGACACTCTCAAGCTTCACTCATACACGGACGAATTTAGCGCATCAGCAATAGCTGAGTTAGTAATTGGGAAACTGCAAATGTATCGACGCCAAGTACCGTTGATTCCCATACGAAGAAACGTTTTCTCGGAAATTCTGCACACATTTAAAACATAAAACTGCGCACGCCATTCTAATTTTATATGTCCGTAAATACCCAATTACAAAATATTATATATAGCGATATTTACATACAAACTGCAACAATTACGCCATTATAGCTAAAAGCTTGTTTTAAATATAATTTGTGGATTTATAATGCAAAAAATATATACGTAGATATTACCTAGCGATAGCACTGCAAAATCAGAAATGTTTATTTATGATGAATAATATATAATTACCTGTCATTATTTACTTTTCTGCAATTTACAAAATTGCGCTTGCTAATTCGTCGCCTCAAACGATGTTCTAAGTTATCGCTTGGAATTTTTATCGTCGTTCATTTCAAAAATAAATTGATGGTAGTCATTTTTACGATATTGCAATTAGCTGTGATAAATAATCAATTGCAATTGAAAATTATAGGAATAAGAGACGATTCCTGCTGCCAATAAAAATCAAATCGAAGGAACTTCCAAGGAAGTACAAGCATGAGAACAATAACCCGAAAACAAAATTTCAATCTTTATAAAATAAACAATATAATATATGCAAGTAGTAAAATCTATACACTTGACAGAAAACCGTTCATAAATGTGAGAAAAAGGAAAACTAAAATAATGATATAAAACAACAAAAGACGAAAATAACCAAAAAAATCGAAGACCGAAAAAAGCAAATTGAAAAGTAGTAGATAAGTTTAAAAGGCACGTATCGAAAACAAACTAAAGCAAAAACAACTAGAAAAATAAAATCAATACATGGTTGTTGAGGTTTCCTAAAACGCAGCTTTATTTATTCATTAATATTCTTTGATACTCTTTCATCTAGCATTTACGCCAGGGCGTTGGTAGATTTACTTTCTTACAAAGCACGTTTTTCAAGAAGCTGCTCTTGTAGTAAGCATAGTTTAAACCGTTCGTAAGTCATTCCCCTGGTTGATGCAAAATAAAGTATTCCAACTGCTCTAAATGCTTTTACAAGCACGAGGACGTAATATAACGCGAGTTATACACTCAAGCGAAGTCGTCAACTCAACACGGAATGCTCTTTCCGACGACAGGTTGAACATAAATGTATAAACCTCTATAAATAGCCACTATCCACAAAGTACCATAGTAATTACAATGAACCTACTAATAAGGAACAAGCATTTTAGAACATGTTCTTCGCACTTGTTACGAAAAAGATACTAGGAATGTCTGAGAAAGGATTTGGATTTGATATATTTCTTGTTCAATGAAGAAATTGGTTATTAAATACAATAAAGATATAACACCTAAATATCAACAGTCAAGAGTCTATAAGTTGAGGTGTTGCGACTATTCTAGATATTACATCTCCTAGAGGAAACTCATAACTTGAATTATAATTTGGAAATGTTACATATAGAAAATAAAGAAACATATTTAAATGTACTAAAATCCTTGAAAGGACAGATCCGCCTTGTTAAGTCCATTTCTGAAGACTTCGTTTATTCTTATTCTTTCCTGAGATCTTGATGTTGATTGCCAGTTGTCCTTCCATGTCTTAGGTGCCTTTCCCCTGGTCGAGTTCCTACCGGTTTTCTCTTTAGCACGACACGAGATAATTGATTTTCATCCATCCTCTTAACGTGTCTGAATTATTGTTTCTTTCTTTATCTTCCCCATCATACCAGTTCTTGAAGTTCACATTGTTCTCGTTTTTCCGAATTTTTCACTCTGTCTATTCTCATACGTAGCATATTCTTTGTTTTATTGGTTTCTTCCCGCACCACTTTGTAGTACGTCCAATAGGTCTTCCACATACTTTATAGATTTTTACTATGGTTTCTGTGTGCATGCGTTGATTTGTAGAGACAATCTCCCGTAGGCATTCTGAACACCGCCGCGGCTTTATTGATTTGACTCCTTTAGGTCATTAACTAGATTGTGTCCACTTGGCAGATGTACCCCGAAGTATTTACATTGTGATCTTGCACCACTGTGTAGTTTTCGATGGCAAGTTTACATCGGACAGATTCTTTGACGGTTGTTACATTTGGTCTGATTAATCGATATGATGATATTAAGTTTCCGGCTGGTTTTTGTAAAACTTGAAAGTTGCCTCTGGAGTTCGTCTTCGTTTGCTGCTATTGTTGCTGCGTCGTCGACATAGCATGCTAATCCTTTGTAGTTCATCATGTACCCAGATTAAGAGATGGAGCAAAACTATCACCTTGTCTGATTCCTCCAAGGATTGGTATATTCTTCGATGTCTGGTCTACCGACTCGCTCTAGTTGTGTTGTGACTATTCAGACTTTGTAATGCTGGTTTGGTTGGTATGTTATTTTCCGTCAGAGTCTTGACTATGTCGCTCAGGCGTACTCTATTAAACGTGTTTGCCAAATCGTAGAAGCGCATTTACGCCGGTGTATTGAACTCTATTTCCTTTTCTTCTATTTGCTTAACAATAATAAATACATCTGACCTTGACCTATTTTGCCTAAACGCCTGTTGTTGTTCTCGGTCTTGTATGTGGTTTTCCAACTTATCTTATCTTTGCAATTATCTGAGCATGTCTTCTGTCCGTTTTTGAATATGGACACCTTAATGCTCTGAAGTCAGTCATATTCGGCTTATACCCAATAAGTATTGCACCTTCCTAGTTTGCTAGTTATTCTGTCTCTTTGTAGTATGTTCATGTTCTTTCAGAGGTCAATGACTATATTATATTTTCCAATAAACACTGGGTTCTTTATGGTGGTTTGGGGGCGCTCCAGCAGTATTTTGCACAAAATTAGATTCCTAATCGGTTCCTATATGGATCGATAACAACGCTCTGGTGTCGAGCATTTGTGATTATGAGATTAATCATTGCTGGTGGTTTTAAATGTATATTTATGCTGGTCCTTGTATGAAAAGAATGTATTGTTTACTTTTTGCAGATAAATCAATCCGGAGTTCACCGTTTCCATTAATTACTGGTTCGTTGAACCAGTGCTTTACATCTGGTATTACCTTATCGCGATGCTGGTGTTAAAGTCTCCGAGAATTATACTTTTATGCGTATTGTTTATTTTATTAACAGTGCTCACCTAAAAAAGTTCCTCATAAAAGATCTCTAACTCCTCTATTGGTTTAGATATGTCTGGAGCATACATGTCCAGTCTTCAGCGATATTTTTAATATTCCATCGTTTGCAGTCTATTACTTCTACGTTCTGTACGTATCCTCCGGACTGTGCTCTTTCCTGTTTGTTTCTATCGCTGTATAATGTTCGAATAAGGTTTCCGCATATATCAATTTTGTATCTATTCATTTCGGTCATAATTTTCTGATCTCTTCCGTTCCATGATGTTACATTCCAGCAAGCTATCCTTCTGATGTTACATTTGTTTTTATAAGATCGTTTATCCTTTTTCGTCATCGTACTTATTCGTCCGATATTTTTAATGCTGTGAGCCATAGAACGTTGTTTATCCCAAGCAGGTTGCTGGTTTTATCTAGGAACTTTCCTCCTTTTCCGGATTTAGGACGGGCGATGATATATAATAAACTACTCAATCCACCCACTAGGTGCCCCAGGTCATTATGTATATTTTGAATTTCGCGCAAAGGAGTCATCCATTTTCAACAATATTAGAATTATAAGAGACACGGTGTACTAGTGTAGTTGAAAACTGGCATCAAATCGCAAATTATTCAATAAAATCGTGGCACAAATGGGGAAAAAAAACAACTACACTCTATCTAGAAATTTCAGATGGACAAAAATATTTAATGAGCAATGAGCAAGCATATTATAAATCAGTACTTTGTTATCAAATAGCAAATATGAATGTACCATATAAATTTACTTAACCGTATCAACGGTTACCGATCCCATGAGTAATATAACTTTTCACATGCACCTTATTAACGGTGTCAGTTTAAATTTTGCGAAGTGCATTACACGTAATGAAAGTAAGAGACGTAGTTATGCGTTGCGCCTTTAGGCAAACGTTAATGGAATTTTCAGCAAACGCAACCTCATAACTTATACGTGTATAAATTTTAAGTAGTTAAAAAAGCCACCTTGATTAGTCGACTTTCCCATGCTACGTATTGTCGCTTAACCGATATAGGAAGGCAAGTACTACTTGTGTGTAATTATATTAGACACGGCGTCCCGTTCATGGGTCAGATGTCTTCCGATAGATAGATTTATTCGCAAAGTCCGCGATGATTCCATTGTTTGCAAATCGGGTTTCGCTTGTTACTCGCCATTGTTTAGCGGTTTCTTCCTCGCTTTACAGTGGAACTCGTTAAGTACCGTACATTAACGGCCGGGACAACTTTTATTAAACTGATTATAGCTTTTTTTATTTGGCAATAAATTGCCGTTTACCCGTTTTCGAGACGCTACATCTCATGAAATATTTAGTCTGTTTTGGTCGTTGCCTGCACAGACAAAAATAAATTGCAGCAAAAGTTGTATGTTAGAATGGCGCCAGCCAATATTTTATCTGCAATAATATTGTCGTTTTGTTGTTATATTTAATAGCAACTCAGTGTAGCTTAAGCATCAGTTAGCTATATGTTAAATGAAATAACATACTGATCTATTAAAAATTTATTATTTGCGAAAATACGCTACATAAATTAAATGTAGTTATCATAAATTATTATTTACTTATTTCCTAAACCAAAGAGAATAGATTATATAAACCAAAGAAAGTTGCTATTATACATTATCTACACAAAAATAATTGTACCAATATGATACAGACAAACTTATAGCGTTATATTCGAAATGAACCTTGCATGTATGTATATATCATTAGTAATTAATGAAACATGATAGGTAACTAAATGTACCAACCGGGATTAACAAGCGCCACCAGCCTACAGGTTAAGACGCGCAACAATTCCACATATGTTCGCATTCGTATATACACTTAAAAGAGATGACAATGGGCACCTCCACTGCCTGTGAATTGTTAATAACTATGGACTTAAGAGTACTTCCTCGTTGCACATTCACATTACTTTAATGTTGTTGACAGTTAATTAGAACGAACAATAATATTATTTATTTTCCAACATAACTTGTGGAAGAAATAGATTGAGATTTTAATTATAAATAAAGCAAGTTACAAAAATTAACATAAATAATTCAGAAATTTCCATTGGAGACGGATACCATGATTGACAGATCGTCATATGTGTATTTAGCAAATATAATATAAGAAAAAAAATCGTTCGTTCATGTAATCAAGATATATTGCCATCAAAACAAAAAGTGACATTTATTATTTTTCATATTGTGTTAAATATTTTTATATTTCTATTAATTAATTTTTTATATGATGACGTTTTTATTTCTTAATGTAATGCATATATTGCTATAATCCCTTTGACTCGCGACAGTTTACCGATAGTGATGGGAAGACACTATCTCGAATGCCTTTATTAACGAGTAAGAGTTATCTGGAACTTATTGTTTGCCTTGCCAATCGTATATCAATTGTCCATTCTGGAATTATTTTTCTAACAAATGTTTCCCATTTTGTGTCACACTGCGAATTAATTAATGTTATTAAGGGTTTTGCAATGTATGTGCATTTATAATAATGTTTATTGAAGATTGAATACGTCGCTTGAGTTGTATTTTAAAATCAATAATTCTATCCTCGCGTTAATTGTTGTAATAAACAAATGAAAATAATTGCCGTGAGCACTAAGTTCAATTTGTTAATGCTATTCGGTGCGTCGGATAATTGCATTTATCTCTGTCTCTCCGGCTCTCGTTTCGCGAGCAGGTTCCACATAACAATTACAGAGAGCGGAATTTTTAAAATGCAGCCGATCGAAGTCCGCGATTTATTTCTACACGGGAGTAAATCACTGTTAACTAACTTCCTGCTGGACACCACTCTTATAATTATAAGCACCTGAGTTAGTCTATAAATCACTCCTAGCAGGGTTGATTATATCATCTCCCGCTTGTACGCGTACTTGAGGGTGTTTTTATAGCACTCGCCATTGCCAAGAGTTCCATAATTTATACTTAATTATAATTGCGGTGTTAAGATACACTCTGTCGATAGAAGTGCGCAATGGAATTCGACGAGCGCAAAACGAGAATTGTTCTCTTGTTACGTTCCGAGATTATAACTCAATTTACTTTGAAATTGAAATGCAAGATTTATCGCCGATAGGAATTTTTCGAATAAATTACGAAACAGTTTTCCATAAATTGCACCGTTTGTGCGGTTTGTTTCAGTTTCAAATGTTCCTGCAAATTAACCCAGAAAAAGTTACCTAATAATCCAGTTGTCATAATTAACGTAATTGCCGGGTTTGTTTCAGTTTTCAAATATTCCTGCAAATTAACCACGAAAAAGTTGCATAATAATCTGGTTGTCATAATTACCGTAATTGTGCGATTTTGTTTCAGTTTTCAAATGTTCATGCAAATTAACCCCGAAGAAGATACGTAATAATCTGTAATAATTAGCGTACACCTGGGGCAACCAATAGCAGCCAATTACATAACATGTTATTTATATTGAGTTAGTTCAAATCGAACGTCGAACACGTTGTTATATTTGCTTTGTATCTTCCGGTACAGTCAACATTTGATCAGTTTCGACCGGGCAATTGAACTTAGATTTACTTAACGTAGATCCGTTCGCATGTTTTCCCCTCTTGTCTGACAAATCTTAACGATACGGATAATATCACTTTGCAGAACATCTGTGAACAAGACATACAGTAAAAGAAGGCCAAATCGAAAGAAAATATGTTAGAGACTTACTTCACATCAAGTTCCGATAGTAGTATCCTTATGCTTCAACTGCAGTGCGAATACTAAATACGAAAAAATGTAATGCAGATTAATAGGTCTGAGGGATTTGAGGTGTGGGTCTGTTAATCCCACCCTCACGCCGGACCAACTAGATGCCATATGATTTACTACAATAAAAACTCGTAATTACTCCGCAGCCGTTGGCAATAAAGACAGTCATTCTCTTCTTTGCGTTACTTGATGTAGCGAATGTATGTGTGGTGATCTGATAAGGTCTTAGAAGGCGAAACACCTATATTCGTAAACAAAATGACATCATATTATGTACGTTGTCAATTCTCATCCATAAAACTAAAAAAAGCCCTCGAAGGCATAGTAAAATCATTCTAGGCACATGCTGATGTTAAATTGATCTATCTTCCACTTTATCTCAATGATATATGTATATAATTATCATGTCATGTCATCTGTAAGTGTACTCTATTGAAAAATCGCGGACTAGTATAATTTTATTTTCTCAATATCTTATACCAATCAACATATGCAATATCGTGTAACACATGTTGGCGTTGAAGCAGCCGCCAAATTTCTCAGTCGATACCGAAACAAATATTTTCTCATTAATAAAACGGGTTATGTTTATTATTATTATTGACACGATTATTTTTGACATCTTTTGCATTTTGACAATTTTGACATTTGTTATATTTAACAGTCCTGGTGATTTTAAGTCTTCTTATAACTAAAATGAAACAAACTTACCCTTACCACACAGTATTTACTAAGTTGTAGAAATGTACATCTAGTGTGAATAACTAGTGTGTGGTAAGGGTAAGTTTGTTTCATTTTATTTGCCAACCACAGTCTCCAAATTACTAACTTCTTATAACTAATAACTTCACATATTGTTATTTGATCAATTTGGATTTCGTTGACTTTGTAAGGTTAGTTTTTGTAACTTTTTCAACGATTTATTTTTCAGCTTCGCTGTAAGTACGAGTATGTGTAAATGTGGTTGCTATTACTAGTGCCATGCATTTCCATTCTTTGACAGCACATCATACATTCTGATATGAGACGACACAGCAAGCAGGAGAGTGATTTTCCAGAGTCCGTTCACGTGCCATCGTGTCGTTTTAGCCATCCCATAATTTGTGCAGGCTCTCTGGATAGAGTCTTATGAATCCTTAGCATTTACCCTACCGCAGAACCTACTCCATGATGCTTTTTTGGCCCTGCGCAGCCAGATTTGTGTAGCTCGTTAGAGTGCTTCTATAAAGGTTCCCATTTCCCGATCCTTTATCGTGATTAAAGAGTTGTCGGACCTTTCTAGACGTTTCTAGTGTATTTCTTCTTCTTGAGTGGACAGTGCGGATTCGCCTGCGGATATCCCGATCTCTTCACAATTATTCATTGTAATGATCACTTTTGTCGTCAGTTCTTGGATGGAACGTGTGCAAGCGTCCTAATCCGTTCTCTTACGGTCTCGACACTTCACTGTTAAATTGAATATATGTATGGGGTGCCCATAATGGCGCAGTAGATAATGGGGTATCTCTTAACTTAACGAAAATAGCAATGTGCCCAGTAGAAATAGATATAATACTGTCGGTAGTAGTGTCCTAATTGCTAATTGCAATGGTAAAACCTTTTTGGGATAGTGATGCGGAGGATTTTTGTGTAATAATGCTAGTTGACGAAGGTGTAATTCATATTTTCTGCGTATATATTCCACCGGATGATGCTTTTGCCTTATCCAGTTTTTTAAATCAACTTGTTATTATTATTGACAATAATCCTGATGAGCTTAAGCGAGTTTAAGTTCACCACAACATGAGTCTGATCTAACGGTTACTTTTATGGAATGTCTGGCAATTTGTATAATAGATGTGCCGAGGTGATTAATGTGTTCATGTCCTATTATGAATTGTTATAATTCAAATATGAGGTTAATGTATAGAATAATATATTAGATCTTAGGTATCTTAGTAAAAATGAGTCTTATAATTATTGCTTAAAGAAGGGCAATTATGTGGCACTATCCAGTGCTTTGAGTGATAGTGAGTGGTCATTAGATTTTGAACTTTATATTACTGAGAACGCTGTGTATATGTTGAATATTTTATTTATATTAATTATTTGACATGTTCCTCGTGTAAAAATTAAGCACAGTAGATTTCGACAATGGTTCCTTTTGACACAATTAGTTATCAGAGAAAAACAAAAAATAAATTATTGGAATAGATTTAAAAGCAGGCGTGCTGAGGGGTCGTTCGAAATATTTGATTAAATAAGACTTGACGAACATATTATACGGATATTCCAAATCATGGCGGAGTGACTTCCTTTGGGGGTAAACAAATCTGTGAAACAATGAGTATGTTGTGAAGACATCCCCGCTGAAGAGATGTTAATCCATGTGTTCGGGAAATATCATTTCCGAATCGCAAATTTGGCATTTCCTTTCTGAGTGGAAAAAACCTTCGGTGTACATACATAAAAATAAGGCGACAGGACATTGGCTGAGAGTTACTGGTCAATATCGAAACTATCAGTCTTTGCGAAAGTATTTGAATCTTTGATATATGATGTCATGTTTGCGAATGTGACGAATGTAATTAGTAAACAGCAGCATGGTTTTCACCATGGAAGGTCCGTCACAACTAATAATGATGGAATATATCCATGATATATCTGAATCATTAGATAACCACTTGCAGGTGCAGCAAGGCCTTTAGTAGAGTAGATCACAATATAAAAGACTTGCGGATGTTGGTATTCACTGGGACTTGTATCGTTGGCCATCACCTTACGTTGCAAGTAGATTACTGGTAATTAAGGTTCATGGCTTTGTTTCTAAATATACTGGCATTTATTCTGACGTGTATTTTAATTATTGTTCTTGTAACAAACTTGAGCTTGATATTAATAAATGTAATGCCAATACACTTACAAGAAATTGCACCAGATGGCGTGCACTTATATGATACTAATTTGAGTAATATATCTGTTATTCGTGATTTGATGTCTTGCTCGACAACGAATTAATATTTGATCATCATATTAATAAAATGCCGTCAACAGCAAATAGAATAGTAACTTTCGACATAGGTACTACCAAGGCTTTTCACAAATACTATGCGTATGTATATAATAATTTTTTACACGACCTCTACCGAAACTAATGAATATCATCGTAGTAACCTACTTCAGAAAACTGTCAATACCACATGGCGTGCGATATTATATCACACTAGTGATGATATTTTTATATTTTTATCTGGCATATTTTGTACGAATGACACAGAAAAAAAGATTGATTCTACTAAATATTCACCGGGCCTGTATACAGTTTCGTAACTATCTGCCATTAGGGCTTGTTGGTTGAAGTTCCGTCGAATATTAGTCAGCTGTCGTGTCAAATGTCCTTAATATATTAAAATGAAGTTTCTGTTTTACCGACTAAGGACTTGAGCATTCTAACGTCACTTTCTCAGGTTTTTTAAAAAATACATTTGAGGTCGTGTAAAAAATAGTGTTCATAACTCGCTCGAAAGTGTTATATCGTCTGCTCGTGAGGTTTCAACATTCTCACTCGCACGATATAACTTACTTTCCACACTTGTTTTGAAAATAACTATTTCATCATTTGTTAATTATCTATGTCAAACAATCTTTAGTATACACAAATTACGAAGAGACTTGCAATAACTTAAAAATTGTACCAATTGTCAACAGAAGAAAGATTGACCAATCTTTATAACATTTTAAATAATGTTGTAGAATATATTAACTTTAACGTACCTTCGAGAGTAATCAAATAAGTACCTCTTTGATCCACCATTTTGTAGAAGGCACACTGCAATTCTCCAATATTGAGAATGCTATGTACATTTGATGAAACTTTTTCATTTTGACCTCTTTCGCTACAAACTGGCGTCTTTTAAGAAGGTTGTTAGGGGAGGGGAGATCAGTATTTACGGAAACAGATTGAAGAAATATCAAATGTCCAACGATGCTCCAAGCCTTTGTTCCCTCTAGAAAAAAAATCTTTCGGTTGCACTTCCAACCATTCGTTCACGGCGGTCATCACTTCATTATCGTCGTAATATCTGCCCACCGAAGGTATTGGATATTGGATGTCCTATTATGTCCCGATTTGTACATAAATAAATAAAATGAACTAAATGCTTATCACCGCTTGATGACTTTCTGGTCCTATTTAATTATGCATATTCCTTCTTCTTTGCTACTAATTTTCGCTTTAAGCAACGGTCTTTTTTTGGAAAATTTTACTTGCTACATTAGGTTCTAAGTCTTTGGCTGCATCCACATTCTTACGATGTAGTGTTCGATGAGAAGCTTCGTGATTCTTGATTTTTTTTTCAATATCTGTTTCAAACACAATAGTACTTTCTTTTGCGTCTTTTGGATGGTGTTTATTATACATTGATAAATGTACCTTTCTGTCAATTAACAAATATAACTTTCTTCGGACACATATTAGTAAAGCTCGTTTTCATGTCGTCCTTCCATATCAGTTTCGCATCTAGGTTCATTCCAAGGTACTTAGGTGTGTATTCGCATGGCACCCCTAGTTGCACCATTTTACACATTAGCACTTATCACTTGTCTCATATCAAAATCAAATCAAAATAATCTGAACATATACGAGTTTTGTGCATTGACGACTATGGAAAGACAGGATGAAAAATGATTTACATCTCTCAGAGCACCAATTTCAATCACAGCAGCAGTAATGCTTACTTGAAATACAAGGGTATGAGGACTTAGTGATACCCGCTACAAAGCGCATATGTGGAACAGACAACAGGGGATATCGATCTACCAAATGCAAGAAATGGGGTAATATTGTACATGTGGGCCAAAAATACCTTACAAGCGGCTACCATGATGAAAGGGCTAGTTTCACAAGATCACGCATTTGTTGACTGGCGAAATTACACCAGAGAGTTATGCCAACGTGCTTTGAATTATGCTCAACCAATGGCGGGCCCAGGTGAAAACGTACAAATTGATGACAGTTTGATGAGAGGTCGCCAAAAATACAACTCTTTCCGGATACTTTAATGCAATCGCGCAAGACCAGCTAGTATGAGCTATGGAACCAAGATGATCGGTCCCTGAGTCTTTGGATTAGTTTGTATCTAATGGAACACAAGAGCTTCGAATATTTCATGTACTACGGAGAGATGAAAAAATATTAAGGGTCATTATTGCTCCGCTACAACAATCTGGTCCGAAGAACGGGCATTTTGTAACGTCATGTAATTTCTCATTTCACCCAGGTGTTTGCTACATTTGCAATAATTACCCGAAACGTATTATTGTCATGTGTACATATTACAAAAGTTAAATATTTGTTGGTCTTGATGAGAATTTGCAAATTAATTTTCTTATTAAAAACGTTAATATACTTTATCTCATTGCCGTAGAACGATTATCATAAATTTTATGTGTTTGTGTTAGAGGTTATAATTAATTGTTATTAATCTTCTTTCAACCAACAAAAGAATCAAACGCTCGGATAAAGAGACAACGGTATTTTAAGCGCACGAATGGCTTTTTTAATAAGTATTTATTACAAACATATGAGAACGATAGAGAAATAAAACGCACCACACCGTAATAAAAGACATAAAAAGAAGATAATCTATTTAGTACGAGGGAATGATCTGTTGTTAATAACGAGGTAAATATTTTTATCTCTAAATAAATACTTATAATACCCGCAAAGTAGCCGCCTAAGTACGAAAATATGTGACTTTCTACATTACCTAATATCAGATTTATATCTTGATTCACATTTAATAATGGCTGGCATTCTTCGTGCACGTACCGTCGGCATAAAATCGCCATAATGAAGCATCGGACGTACGGAATGAGAGGATAATAAAATTATGATGTGCGGATTACAAGCCTCGACAATAAGATGCCGTCTAATTTCTTAGCATTAAGAAATCATTTTTAACCACGACTTGTAGAGTGCTTCATAAATATCAGAGTAAATACCCGGCTTTGGAGCGGCCGACTAGACCATTCATGATCGGTTTTTACATCAGAAAGCAATTTGTTCGCGAAAAGAGCTTCGATCGAGGCGAACGAGTTCAGAGATTAAACTACAAGTAAGATAGAAATTGAGATTTTAGAAACAACTTTATACACAGTCGTTTTGAAAACTTTCTCGTTAGTTATATACGAAGTAAATAATACCTACGGTTTCTGGAAGCGGTTTACTATCTAGGCTGAGTATGGGAACGTTTCAAAAAGTTTCAAAAATAGTGTATAAAGATGACGATAGCGTAAGGTTATGTGATCTGTTGCTCCTGATGTATTTAGTATGTTTATTGATGAGATGCCTATTATTGAAGGTGCATTCCTGTGTGTAGTCCTATACAATTAACAATGGGCCTTAATAAGTGCTCAAATTGTAGGAAAATTTAATTAATTAAAGAATGTGTCATCAAAATATTGAACGAAAAGTTATTAGTTGACCTTACCAAACAAAATTATCGAAAAAGAGAATGGCTAGAAAACTGTGTTATCGGAAAAAGAAGTTGGTATTTTGGCATTAGTTGAATATGGTTTTTGATTCATTACAACTTTCCTTTTTGAATGCTCGATCACTATAAATAAAATTAACGATGCTAAAACCTGTTGAACAATTGCGGGTATTGCATTTTCGCAATTAGTGAGACGTGACCTTCTGATGATATTACTGATAATGCATTATATATTCCTGATTATAGGATTGCCAGGAAAGATAGGTGGGGGTATTGCATTGTGTGTAAAAGAAACGTATTTCAGAGTAGATATATTTAAGATTACGAAGACGGCGCCTGCGAATTTTATGAACAGTTGTCGGTAATTCTCGTATGTAATAGAACTACTGTGTGTGATATTGAATTTAATTTTAATGAAACTATAATTGCAGCTGGTGCGCTGTCGGATAGTATGTGCTTGGGTGATATAAATATTAACTTGGTTATACTACTAACGCTCTCACGTTCATATCCTTGATTTAGTCGTTAAATCTTAAGCAATTCATTGATTCACCAACCGGAGTAACACTAATGTCAGCGACTCTTATTGCTGTAATTTTATTGAGTCAAGACCTAGCAAATTACTTCATAAGCTGTCAGACCAGTTAATTCTTTGTACTGTTCTTTGTGTAGATGCCACATTTCTAAAAACCTAGTCCTAGGTCTCATACATATCGCAATTTTGCTAATCTAAACTATGATGTTAAACATGCATTTGATTCCATTATTCGTAACAGATTACGAATTGAATTATATTGATGAGAAACTAGATTCTGTAAGTTACAATATCAACGCCATGTTTGAAATTCTTGCTCCTAGGAAAATTGTAAAAATTTTTGAACTAAAACCCCATGATTAACCGATAATGTGTCATGATATCCTTATGAGACAGGGTATTACATATATTTAACTTACAAAGTTACTTCAAGACTATGAATAAGTCACTTCACAATTGGACTATAGCTGCTGGGAAGGCTGATAATTTAATTTTGGTATTACTGATAAAAAAAACTACTGTGGAGAAACTTGCGTGAGCTAAATTTATATAAACGTAGGACTGGTAGTATTCCGGTTAATTTGCAAAATGTTGTTCGCACCAACAAACCTTTCAGTAACGTTATCGACCATCCTCCACATTGTGATACGGAAACCATAAACTTTTATTAGATGAGCTGTAAAATAAAGGAGTTCACATTCTCAGAGGTTATTGAGGATCAAGTTCGTCTGGTGTGAACGATATCAATTTACACATTATCCAAATGTGTTGCCCGTTGTCATACTAAGGAGAGTGGTGCGAGAGTGGTTGCCAAAAACTAGCAAATCCAATAGTTTTAAATAATCTCAGCCAAGTAGCATTTTGCCTGTACTGTGGAAGGTTCTGGATACGTCAATTACCTCCAACACCCTTGCTTGGCGTGGCGCTTAAAAATTACGTTACATTTTGAAGGGGTACAGAAGGTTGGCCTGTCCTAGATATTTTCTTGTTTGACAAATAACTTTATACTTTTGGTGAAACACGTTCAAAGCTCTTGCGCGGAATGTGCCTCGGCTAATTACAGTGGAAAGTGGGGCATGTTACATTTGTTAAGACGCCAAATACAATGATTACAAGCTTGACGTCGGACACAGCTAGTCCTCCGCCAAAGCGAATTATGATTAAGCACAAAATAAACAATTGATATAGAAACACGGACATCCGGGTCCGGCCAAAGGAAAATAAAGTTACACGAAAAATAAAAATAAAATAAAATAAACTCACCTCGTCCGCTATCCTCGATGATTAGCTAATCGTCGAAGGAATGAAAAAACAAATCACGTTTAACATGAATGTATGAATAGATACTCGCCTTGCGATAACGTAAAACAAGTTAAAGTAAGAACACAAGAGCCAGGCTCGGATTGATTTGACAACATTGTGCATCGAAATATGCGAACCGAAATAATACTTAAACAAATGGCCCAAGACCACACATTGATATTAACTTGACTGTAAACAAAAAGTATAAATGTATCCTCCAAAGGAAATATAAATTCGAAACACACACAATTAATGGTTAAGTGACCACAATAGTTAGGTTAAATGTAAACTCAGAAAGGTAAATATGAAATGGAATTAATTACTCGTTAATATGAAAACACTGGTTCATACGAAATTGTTGTTCCTACGAAAATATTGGTTAATTAAATACTGGTTCAGTTAAATTAAATTTCGTTGACTGGTTCTGAAATGCGTCGCGCTTGCGACAGATGAACTCAACTCAGTTGTTTTCTCCGGCGAGCAGAGATGCTCGGTCGCTGTCGATCCACGATCGAACGCCGCTCGATAAACTCACAAGTAAGAGGTGACGTGACTGGCTTCTAGAACAGTCTGCGACGCGTCGAAAATATCGGCCGGAAAATCCAATCCATAAAATATTCGGCATATTTACAACAATCCATGAGTTAACAATCCGGCCTAAAACCTCGATGAAATAGCCAAATATGACGTCCGTTTCTCACAACCTATATTAAATATCCCGCAGGGCATAATTCGGTAACCCAAAGTAATCTTCGATCGGGTGACAAATCCACTCAAAAAGGAGCGAAACTCACAAACACGGGCTTGCAGCCTCTACAAAATGCTTCGTTAAAGCATCCTTGACCAAATCTTCGATCCTAAAAACATCCAACCACTTCGCCCGCCACACAGGGAAAAGGAAATCGTCCGAGCTACAAGAACGAACTATCTGCACTAGGACGGTCCTCTTTACCTACCAAATTCCCAAGTAGGACGTCTAGTACTCTACCACAATGAAGCCGAAGTACTTAGTACAATATTTCACATAATAAGTTGAACGTATTCTTGGCAAAGTACTGGTTGTTACCATCTTAGCAGTCAGGGTCTAGGCCTGGCTAAAGTTGCGCTACAGTGTGGCTCGCATAACAGATATAATTAGGGTTATTGATGACAACAGATAACACTATTTGTTCTCTTAGACTTCTAATTGACGGCATTAGATATTAATCATGGCATGCTTCTTGCTATATTGCACTATTATATTGGTTTGGATAACACTGTAATGGCGTTTTTGGTAACTACTTGACTCATCGTTAACAAACGTGTATTTTTGGGTGTGGCAAGTCCGGTGTTGTACTTCTTTAATATGTAGCACTGCAGGGATCTCTTCTTGCCCCCTGCTGTGTTCCATATACTGCAAACTTTTCACTTTCTTTATATATATATATATATATATATATATATATATATATATACACGACAGATGGTCCAATCTTACACCTCAATGGTGTAGTGAACATTAATGAAAACAGGTCCATGAAGACTAACTGGTGGATCGCTAGACAATATTGTTTTTGGGTTATTACCCTTCGTCAGTAGCGATTACCAAGAACCTTAGTTGTTGAAATACCTTTACATGTAGTGGCCATCAAAACTTCGTGGCGCGAGCCAATCACTCCTAACGATCCTCTGACAACAGAACACTGACGAGGCGATACCTTGTCTAACACCTTGCGGAGACTAAACAAGAGACGACTGCCAAACGTCCAGTGTCAACATATAAAAGGATTGAACTTAATTGCAGCAATCCTTTTATATGTTGACACTGGACGTTTGACAGTCGTCTCTTGTTTACACATTAAAAACAAAAAAAATCGCTATTTAAATAAAACACATTTTCGAGTGTACATTTTTCAGAAATATTGCGTAGCAAGGAATTTGGTATTACAACAGAACATGATGTATGAAAGAGGGCAAGGAGAAATAAGTGGAAACCACATTTTTGGCCACTCTATGTTTGCGAGTTTTGCAACTCAATAAAATTGTTTTCAATGAATAATTAATTACAAATATCCGTACCGGGTTTATTTCTTAAATCGACGACATTTTTTAGAGAATGAAAATATTTGCGATAAATGTGTGAATTTAAAAAAAAGTACGCGGCAATTTTTTTAACTTTAACCGTACAATTTTCAAAATTATATAATTCAAAATACTAAGAGATTTAGTGTTTAGTTAGACTATTGTTACTACAAAAGGTGTGCCATTACCTTCCTTATAGAAGTTTCTGCCCAACATGGATTTGTGTATTAATAATTCATATATTTACGATTAAGCTATAAAAGATTATGTTAATAGATACGGGTCAGCACAAACATGTATTATTTTTTAGGCAAACTATCTAGATCCAGCAGCTGCGTGTTTCGACATTTTGTGTACGCCGCATAAGTGTATAATTAATTTTATTAATTTTAATTACGAATTGCATGCATTTGCAAAAGCACTTGTATCTATTATATGCTATTGCATAGTTTCGCATCATTTTTTAACATATATTCAGCTATATATCGATAATCTTGATCACATAATTTGTATGTGTTCGCAGTTTGTCGCTGGTCTACTTCGTATATTTTATTCATTTGTTCACGTTTACTTATAACAATCGTGCTTTTTATCAAATAATTCTAGTATTTAGTTTCCTAGTGCACCTTGAGAATGAAAACCCTGGTTGACAAATACGAACCACGTTACATATTTGTAAATGTTCTATTAAGGATAATTTTAAAAGCACTGATTGTATATTGATTATTGCACATAATTTATTTACGTGATTATTCAATTTGGTTTATATGCCGCTGGCAATTCTATGCGCAACACGTTGATCCTACCGCAAGGTAGGTTGAGTGCGCTTACAAATCCCACACGGTGCACTAGATCACAGACTACCGCTGTTTTATTACCATTTTACGACAACTCCGCTTGTTTAAGGTAGTAATTAAACCACTGCATAAAATGCCTTATGTGCTATTATACACCACACTACTAATAAACACTAAACATTTTGTTTTGTTGATTGCGAAACTTAAGTGGAAATCTTGTTCAAACAGAAAAATTTAACTCTAAATGGATAAATCTTGGCCTTGGATCGGCAATATCATTATTATTATTTCAGCTGTTCACAGTATTCATAAAGTCAGGTATGCGTTATTAGGATTGCTTAATTACTCTTAAAATAACAGCGTACGACAGAAAACAAAATCCCGGCGAGTTTTGATATCGTTTCTAGTATTTTCGCGGCCGCTGATCACTAATATGTACTCAGTTTTTTCGGTCCGATCAAGGTTCTCAGTTTACACGCATTTGAAATACTCAAATATTTAGTGATGAAACTTCATTTAATTTTTTTCATGTCTTTTCGAATGGTGCATGATATTCGGCTTACTAAACCCAGTCAAGCCCAACCAAACCATATGTAATCCAAGCCAACGAACACAGCCCAACCCAACCCGACTCAATTACAAAATCTCTTTAAAGTTGGAGCCTAATGCCATAATTCGATTATAAGTCTGATGTGCATAAATAAATTTGCCGTCTACTACTTATTAATTAATCAATCATAAATAAATGATCACTTTACGACCACCTCATCAAAATGGAACAAAGTATTAGAAACCGTGATTCATACTCTATTGCGTTCATTGAGTTGCCGTCCAAATGTAATCAGTTTAAAGCTAACAAATTGCAAAAATTATCATTTTTACAATTTTAAGTTAAAATAGCTATATATAGAATTAGTCTCAAAAAAAAAAACTCGAACTCGACTGGTTGTTGATCTCGGCTGGCGCCTCAATAAACACGCCCAGCTTGTGTTGAAAGCAATATTTTGCTTCGTGTTTTATACCAGATTGTTCTAACTAAGATATAACGTCTAAATAACAGAAATTACGCGTCTCCGTTGCAATTAAAAGTTCTCATTTCGTGATCGAATTACTAAATATGAATGTGTTTCAATGATTTTATTGCTCACGTATTACTAATAAATGAAAAACGTCAGTTGTCATTTATTAGTTATTACTATGTTAACACAGTGTCACTTGTGTTAACATACTGTCACTTCTTATCGCTAGATATGAAATGCACAAATAATTTATTAAATAACGTAATAAATTGTGAATCAATTAAATATTTAACTGGTCATGGATGCATCTATTTGATCAACGACTGTTCCAAACATGCGACCAATTCTTTTTCTTTACACCTCATCTCCATACTCATCATTCCTTGGTGAAATTTTTCACCATGCACCTGGAGCATATCTATCTTCAATGACATTAAATTTTCAAGTCCCCAAAAACTGCCATCATTTCTTTCACGAGTTCTATATAATTTTACGACTTATGAACTCCTAAAGAGTTGTGGTGACTACGCATTTGATGCTCTTCTTCATTCAATTTGATCTCGAAGACATCTTTCATCAATTTTCCGAAATTGAATTATATCATTAGTTATTTATTTATTCATACATATGTTTTTTTTTTTGATTTTGCTACATTGTATTCTTCAGATGCTGAAAATCTTGGCCAGCGTTATCCATTGCTTTTATAAAAAATAACTGATTTTGACACCATAAATAGCATAAACTATTTATTTCGGCATTGCACCCATGATTCAAAATACAAATATTACAGATTAATTAGAAAGTAAATACCTATTTATTTGCATTACGCTTACAAGGAGATTATATTAAAAAATGACTTTTATCGTGTTTTAACTCCTTCATAGTCACGTACCTTTTTTATCATGAATATTCAACAGAGCTACACGCACGTAGCTGCACGTAGTCAAAAACATGCCCCCTGTGCATTGTGTCCCTCTTTCTTAGTCTCCCTTAGCATTTTCACGATGTCTCCTATTCAATTTTTAGCCGATTGGTGACACATTTCTACAGAAATATTAGCCATAGCGATGCACACATATTAATATCTTATATAAATATAATAATATATAACAGTTTTCGGAGTTGCAGGCTCAAGCAGTGCAATATGTTGTGATCCGCATGGTGAGGTGACTTGTTGAAGCCGAATAGAGTTTCGCTTACAAATATTCTTCGACATACACTTACAAAAAAAATTGTTTAAAATTACTCTAAATGTAAATCATAAATTACTTTGACTTGACGGAAAAGAAATGTTGCGTTCAGTAATATCAATTACAATGTAAAGTGTCTTGAAATTCTTATTTACTGTGTTGCCATATACTTCAGTCACGTAAATATTTTTTCAAATGATTGTGCTACATTGTAAGTCAATTTTAATTAGGTTGCGTCAATGGAGTTGCAACAATCAATTTATATCCGCGTCGCTACATATCTATTCGCACGCATGAGAGTTGCATACGTGTTTCTTTAAAAGCATTGCTCGAGTCAAGATTTGTTACTGCGGTAGAAATTGTAATCACCAACACTTATGCAATGTAATGCATTTGTGTCTGCTCTTATAAATGAATATTGTTGCTTCAAAATTAATTATTTCTAATTAATCATTTCAACATAATTCAGAACCCATGTGTGCGATTTTAATCATAATGCAATTTTTGATGCAACACGTGTATGTCTTAAATTGATTACTCATTGCGCTGTCGCAAGAACACAACTAAAATTAAAAGGTGACGAAGAAATAAAAAGTAAATATCAAGAGTAATGCAAAATAAATGATAAAGAGTTACAGTAGAAGAACAAAAAACACAAAGAAAATAGGAAATAAGTAAACAGAACATTTTCAAACGGGAACGAAAAACAAACTATACTTGTGGTTGAGTTGAGAATTCATCGTGCGCATAGAACTGCTGACATGCAATCTATATATTTCATAGCTTGCTACGTCATGGGAATTTTAGTACGTGATTCGACATCGTTCAAAATTGAGAAACCGAAAATCATGAACCTACATACACCAACGCTTTTGGTGTTGTCCAGTAATCTCCACTTATGATTGGATGATGTGATAGAGCTATTGCTGGCTACACAAGTACTTGTTCGTCATCGGTTTTTTAAGTTTTAATATAACGTCTTCGAGTTTTCCAACCTCTATTTATATCCAATTTATGGGTATAACTAAAAATAAAAATTATTTATAAAAATCTCAAGCGAAATCTTATATTTATGTGAGTAATGTCAGAATTGACAAATTTAAATTTATAGCGTAGGTACTATATGCTTCATAAACCAATCCTAAGTAAGTTAAAATTTACACCCGCTGTAGTAGACATAAACCCTCTAAAATAAACGATATAATTTGCATACAGTTATTGTCGGTAAAGCGTAATATAGAAAATAAGTCTTAAAACATCGTAAGTGCATGTCGAAAGAAATGAGTGAAACTCATTTTCACAAGCTGGAGGCACAGGGCTGGGCGCTCGGGCCCAGACGCGCAACAACATATTCTTATTTATGTGCCCACTATACGGACCATGATTCACTGCCACCATATTTCATATTCCTCTACGCCGATATCACTGCACATCGGGCATTTTTCGACGGCCCTCAACGTGGAGGTTTCCATTTCGCTTCTCTTCGCCAATGCGAGATCCGCACATCTTCGTCTGATTGTCTCGTAAGCAACAAAACCTTCACCGAACTCTTTAAACATTCAACGGTAATCGATTTTGAACAGTTGTCGAGTTGAACGCTGACTTATAAGTTGATCATTGCGAATATTTACAAGCTTGCTTTTCATTTGTAAGCGAAAAAGCGGCAGTGTAATAATCTTTAGTATTTATGAAGTAGGAACAGCTGTAAAAATTTTACATTTTTTATTTAAACTATATAGTATATTACAGATTATCCGGCTGTTGAGATTGGATAGTTAATGTGTGTTCAACCACTGTGTTTTATAAAATGGCCATGTCGTGATAGTTAAAAGAATAAATATAGTATAGCTGCTTTATTTCCGAAGTAGATTGAAAATCAAATTATTGCTCACTTAATATTTACACCTAGCTAAACTTTAAATACTACACCAGTCATCAAGACTCCACGATCCCTTAATTTTTAATTCTTGGACATGGTGGTCAGAATTGTTGTGGTAGTGATATAGACACTGGTGGCAATAAAAAACTCCAATTTGAGCTAAGGCAAGTTTTGAGAATTTTATTACATGATGGGTTATCGCCTATTTAGGCTTTAGTTGAATACTGATTTACAGTGTTAGTTCGACATTTTTGGGATTTGGTTGATCATACATTTACAGATTTGGGTTTCTGTGCATGGAAGTGGAAGATACCAGACCAGCTAACGTACTGCACTTAGATACATACATTTAACTGTGTTGTTGAATGATCAGGTATTGGGGGAAGAAGAGAGGTCGGGGAAAAAGAGAGGGAGTTGAAGAAAGGCATACGGAGAAGAAGAAAAGAGTGAAACGGTACAGTCTACCAGTATTTTTTAGAAATTCAGCCAGTTTCTTTCTTCAGCTGTCTGCAGTTAGGTGCATGATAATCGCTAGTACATATACAGCGTGTCCCAGAACTCGCGCCCAGAGAAAAAAGGAGAAATGCTAATCAAAAGACAAATAAAAAGCGTTGTAAGCCATCCAGGTGTACCTCTCAACATTGTTGCTAGGTGATTGGTTTGATTAGGTTTTCAAAAAACTGGTCGGCTATGAAACTTATGAGTAACGTCAAGATTTCGTTCGAATTCCTTCAAATTGATTTAGTACAACCTGTGCCTTCTAAATTATGGATTCTGCCGCGGGTTATGTGGAAATGTTAACTTGCGGAGAAAGTGGACGAAATGCTAGCGCAGCGGCTTTTCCGAACCGTCATTTGTTGTTTTATTTAACAAACTTACCTTAATAATAAATTTGTTTACGTTCTGACATTATTTAATTGTGACAATTTATAAACTTAGCAACCGATTTTATTCACATTAACACCTCAGAGTTCCCTTTCTGGAATTGGTGGATCTTAGATGTCTCACAACTCTCTTATGCAAGCCATTAATTATTTGTTCTTCGTTTGCATTTTTAGAATCAAGATTGTCGTCGGCATTTGTTCAATGTTTTGGGGATAGATTTTCCAGTACATTACAATCCCGAATCGCGTATATCCAGAATATTCAATTTTTTATGTGTTATTTGTGGTAAATATTCAGAACAGTCTATGTCTATTACTGCACGTTCACGTGCTTTAGAAACTGTGTTGGTTTCAACACCACACGGAACATGTAAAAATGTTGAATATATTAAAACGTGACAATTAACTTTCTTTGTCACGAAAATATGGTACAAAATTAAACGCCTGAGAGATGGCTGATTTGCTTCACATGGAATCATCCACAATCATTTGGTAAACATATACGAGTATATCTATAAATCCATATTAAACTTATCTCTTTGTACGCACACAAATTCCTCAATTTAGTACATAGAAATATGACATAAAATAAAATGTTGTTTTCTTTTTCAGGTAAGCGTTCATACTTCATGCGAACTCGACCGAAAAAATGTAAGTGTATTCATTTTTTAATATATCGAAAAATAAGTTGTATAACAACATAGCGTATTTGGAGGCGTGGCCAATGACGTCACCGCCCGGATTAACATAAGTTCATAAATTCAATAATTTCAAAGTTAATTTTGCAAACCCACCTAAGATACTTATAAGGAAAGAAAGAAAGGGGAGATTTTGGGGAACATTTACGTATAAGTATATCTGGGTTCGTGAATTCAGTTTGCAAGGATTTCCGTTCCGGTCAGTTGGAACCTTCAAATTAATATAACGAATTGAAAAAGTACTTGTAAAGGGGTAATGATTATATACTTCGAACCTGGATGACGGATACTTATTATATTATTTTACCAAAAAAATACTAAGATATTCGGAAAGAACAAGAAATCATGCTCCATAAGTATATAAGATATCATGTGTTCGGGTGGATAGAAGTTGTCTTTAAGCGGTAAAATTTGTATTTCTATTATTTTATGACATGGGTAAATATGTATGGTTTTCACTCTTTTTCAATTACAAAGGCCAATGGTGTTTTGAAATAGCTGTTAATAGGTAGAAAAAAGATGGAAATTTATTAAATTATAAACGTGTGGAAACTACTTCACACATATCAAAAGTCAAAAGGTTGTAAAGTTGCTGTTTATTATGGTAAATCAGGACGCAGCGTGATCAAAAATATATTAAAAGAACCACGGAAAATTGCGTGTAAATGTGCTTTATAACAAAATTTAAAAAAGAAATTAAACAGGTTGATAACGATACGAATTACTTGTTCCTAAGTTATACCCAAACTGCAGAAGGGGGGAGGGGGCATTTGATCTTGCATTATCACACTTACACTAATAAAGTCTATGTGGAGATCCATTTATCTAATAACATGATTATTTTGATCTTTAAGATTCTTGTACCCCATTCAATCTTATGTTGTAGCTTCGTGTACAGTTCTTCATTTTTCATTTTTATACCGACATTGCGGACACTTGTTTACAAATACAAATTTTGTATTAACCTTGAGGTGTGTTGCAGTAATAGATCAGTTGTAATTTGTAGGTAGTCCACATAGCTAGACAATAAAATAAATAAATTGTAACAATCGGTGCAAAAGTAATAATCGACTGTATTTCAAGGCCTAGTTTCAGAGAAGCTGCTCGGCGGGAAAAAATAAAATAAACATGGTTACAACCAGTAATTATATCTACGTTTCGTACTGTAAGTTGAATTTTTTGCCACGTCGTTAAAAATAATCCTAATTAAAAATTAATTGCAATACTGAATGACACAAAGAGAAAGTTAAATCAACATAATAAAAAGGTCATCAAATCGTACTTTATAGTTTTAGGTAGTATGGGAACCAAAATGAAAAATCAGTTTAATAAGGTACAAGTTAATATAATTTATGAATTCGATTTGTGGTGAAGGCAAATAAGCAACTATTATATAGTTCTGTATCCGACACCTGATAGTTCATATTTTGATCAAATAACTTTTATTTTGAAATATTTAAAAAATGTAGGAGAAATAAAGAAAGATTTTTCGGTTTAATTTTAATCGAATCTCACAATTCTGCTAATTTAGAGAATGTTATTATGAATGTTATTAATAAGTTTAGAAAGTACAATGCTGCAAAAAGACGGTGCTCAAGAAAATATGCGGGTGATATGTTTTACTTTTTAAATATTTACTACTTTAGTATTTTAAAATATCATAAGAAAATTTTAAGCAATAAGACTTTGCTGGCTTGGCACTTTTTTTTAGATATTGTTTACCAAATTCAGCTAAACAGGATACAATACATGCACTTGCACTTTTATCAATTTGCGGTTGGTGGAGGTTTTATGTGTAAATTTCCACACAAATCGTTGATTTCAAAACTGATTTCGTAATTATAATAGGATCATGTACAGCCGAATATTGCGACTTTAATAAGAACGTCCAAAATGCAATTTGCTTTGACTGGTGGGTGGTTTTATAAAAATACATTGTGCATATACACTGCCATTCAAATAAAAAAGACCACCCCGAACCACTGAACGTAGAATGATGAAACTTGGTGAAAATATCTAGTGCACGTAGAAAAACAAATGATTTAGTTTTGAAGCCAATCTGTCACTTCTGGCAGAAATTATCTGGTTAGCAACATTTGCCTGTGCCTTTAGTTTCACCATAGTTTCGTTGATTTGTCGCATTTGTTATGAGTTTCTGCTTGCTTGTTGTAATTATTAGGACCTTTAGAATTCGAAGACGTGCAAATTGTCATCAAATTACACCTTTTGAACGATTTGTCGGGATGCATGAGGCTGGTTAAACCTTCCGTGAGATAGCCAGACGTGTCAATCGGTCACACACCACTATAACACAGATTTGTAGAGGCTGGCAGGAACACCTAGAAGTTCATCGTATAAGTACTGGACGCCTAAGAGTGTAACGTCAGCCTTCCCTGAAGAAAACAACATCAATACGTTGCCCTGGCCTCCAAGGTCACCAGAATTATCTCCCATTGAACATGTCTGGGATATTATAGAAAGAAGATTACGGCGTTTATCCCACCCAATACCCTACAGGAGTTGCGTCAACAATTACAGGTGATGGGATGAGGTACCTCAAGAGGATATCAATAACCTAATTTCCAGTATGCCCAGAAGGGTTGCTGAGTGCATAAGAATACGTGGGGTGTAACTCATTATTAATTTTTTAATCATTACATGTTATCAGTTTTGGTTAAAAATATAATCATTTGTTTTCCTACGTGCAGTAGATATTTTCACCAAGTGTCATCATCCTACGTTCAGTGGTTCGGGGTGATCCATTTTATTTGAAAGGCTGTGTATATAATTTGACAATGGTGTAGAAGTTTTATACTAATTATAAATATGCACTGCATAACAATGAAGTTTCCCATTCTGCATTTTTCGGATATCACTTTTCTTGACACGACAACCTTAGAAACCTGCACTTTTATATTTAGTAGACTACAAGCAATAGCTCGAAAATTTATTTATATTTTTAATTTTTTTTTCACGTGAGTACATTATAAACCAGCGAGCACATTATAGCGGAATGGAATGGAAATATCGTTGTATGTAAATAAATGTAGATGAATGAGCAAACCAGCGCGGAGCGGAACGGAACGAAATGGAATTTTTCCTCAGATCCGCGACCATTTCCAGCTGTGTTTACTCCCCATTAAAATCTTGTGACGTCACATGCCGATTTTGAACATTTTTATGCACGATTTTGTTGGTTGTGATTAACCATGAGTTAAGCTATGCTCGTTACGTTAGTAAACGATTATTCACATCTGTATTTGTGCAGTGACAAACATTATTACAATCAGCAAATGGAAGGGGATGTATGGGAGGATATCTTTAATCAAATGAAACTATCTAGTAGTAGTAGTAGTAGTAGTAGTACAAACTTTATTTGTGGCATTCCTTATATATCACACATTAAACATAATAAACTTAATCCTGTGCGTCTCCTCCACCCTCCTAGAACCTCAAGCTCCTTCCTGGATCCTCGATTCCGCTCCCTTCTCTGATAGCTCCCTTCTCCACCATCTCTCATCCTGACCTTGACTGTGTAACAAATGTTGCTTTATATTTCTCTCCCTCCTATCTAGTATCTAGTAAGTGAAACTATTATTTATTAATTATAATAACAAATCTATGTACTGTTGTACATAAGTACATGTAGTAGTTATTCAGGGTGTGCTCCTAGGCGGATGCCTATGAATGCGTTCAGTTTGTCAGGGTACGCTTACAGCGGGCGACACGAAATATTAAGCATTTTTATCCCGAATGCTAAGTACAACACTGGCAGAGTTGCCTCCAATATTTATCACATTGACCAGCCCTAGGGATAATTCAATTGTGCTCATTTCACGCAGTTGCGACGCATAGTTATCATTTCTTAAGAAATTGTGTAACTTGCCAAAATTAGTTTGTCCACACTTTCGGGAATAACGTTTATACGATTTTTTTGCAAAGTAAACCAAACGTATTTTCATTGTACCGCCAAGTCCTACCGTGGAAAAGCTTCATTGCCCGCTACAACATGTGGTATTTGTACGAGAAAACATATTTTTTTCCTTAACGGCCAATATATACAGATGTAAAAGGCATACGCTTATATGCAGTTGCATCTATTCAATTTAATCAGTTTCTGTGACCTATTTCTTACAGTGAGCAACCCCTTTACATCCTTATCTCAATATCTATATTTTTTCGCACGTTTCAGCCTATGCACTATTGTCCTCCTGCGTTGGTGCTAGACTTTCTTGCTCACATATAATCTTAGTTTTTCCATTCTTATCTTATAAGCACCTAGTTTTTACGGTATATAATATATAAATTTATTTTCATCTTTCAGCATTATCTTATGGTTCTTACTACTTCGCAATATTCTTGCTTCACCGTTGGTTTGCTTTGTTCATTATTTAATTAACCATTTACATTATTTTCTTCTTCTAGTAGTTCATCTTTTGTGGACAGTAGAGTTTTAAATTGTCTTCGTAAATACTTACTGTTGGTCTTTTTCTATTCTTCTCTTTTAAAGTTTTGTTAGTGTTTGATGTTTTTTACTTCCATATACTTTATGTATAAGACAGTATAGGAATCATGGAAATTGTCGACCTCGAGATTTTAACGGATATACAGCTTTTGTGGTCTCCTGAATCGATTCTGATTATTTTTGAAATGACGTCTAAGTGCGTGGGTGTTTATTTGTGTAGTTTGTGTGTCTGTGGGTGTGTGGGACTGTGTGTGTCTGTATCTGTGTATGTGCGCGCTCTAGCGTCCAAACGATTATAACTAAAGCTATGAAACTTTAAACTTAATATTTATATGTAGCAAGAAACGCCCTATTTTGAAAGCTATATCTCAACAGGAAATAAAAATATTGACATTGTAAACAACTTTCATCTGAATTTTTTTTTGGTAAATGGAGTATAGGAACGTTCAGTGCGGTCCACTGCTGATTTACGGTCTCTTTTGTTTGAGCCTCATTTTATGGTAAATATTTGTACTTGTTACTCATTCGTTTCTGTTGCAAGGTTAGTCGTTGTCATTCAATTTATACTACTAGGATATCATGTTTAGGGGTACTTTCATAAATTAGTTTCTCATACAGTAATCCTTCCCATCGTTATCTACCTCCTCAGTTAGTGATAACACATTTACGATTGTAATGTTGGCTATATATATCATTTCTGTATTGTATATTCAGTTACATGCCATCACTTCCAACAAAGAATGTAAATCTCTTTGTTAATTCTTCTTCCTGTTTTCATTACAGGCATTTGTTATGCGACTATTATGGCCATTACGTTCCACGCTCCAGTTCACTTGAGCCCTAGATATTTTATCACATTTTTGTTTGTGATATTTATCGATATTATCTTACTTGACTCTAGTTTTTTAGATAAAAAAAAGAAATAGAAACATTAAGTGTATAAAACACTTCGAATGGCAACAGCGAAAATGAATTAAAAATGAATCACACTAAACAAAAATTCAGAAAAATAAATAAGGAAAAACGTTTTGTACACGATTGGCTATTGTATTTTTATCAGGAAAATTCCTTTGTATGAACCAGCAGTAGTATGCCATCATATGGCGGTCTCACCGGCTGTGGTATCTTTCCTCCTTTATCTCTATTGGTGTATGAAATTAAGGTAAGTTGAACCGCTATTTGTTGGTTTTGTAAGTTACGACATGCTTCCCATCCTGAGCTCCGTTGCAATTTGGATAATTACATGTGGCAGAAAATCCATTTACGATCTGATGCAAATGCAAAGTTGTTGAAGAGGGCATTACTTTAGGCTGAAGTTTTATCCAAATTTCACGGCATACATTATACATTATTTTCTTTAATCTGTAGCTATATCCTAAGCTGTAAAAGGAGTATACGTGTCCTTAAAACCTAGAAAATAAAGTATTGTTTTATTACAGTTGAGAATTGCAAGAAAAAATGGAACAAATTGAAAGACTGTTCTCGAAAAAGTTTTCATAAGAAACGTATGAAGGGTGGTGTATTCAAGAGTATTACAAAAAGTTAAAATAGAAGGATGAAATGAGTTTCCTTCTCCCCAATCTTAAAGAAAGGGTGCAGACATCCAACCTAAAAAATGATGACCACTCAGTCATCAGTTCATAAAACTTTTCACTTCACATTGGTCACATTGGTAGCTTCGCTTCTTTCCGTTCCGTTCCATTCCGTTCCGTTCCGCTATAATGTGCTCGCTGCTTAATGCGTGGTCGGGAAATGCACCATAGTTGTAATAAAATTTTCTATCTATTTAATTCTTGCTTGCTAAAATAATTTTCTAAAAAAACCTCAACTATTAATCAATGTATCGATGTTTGCTATATACTCGTATAAAAATGAATCAAAAATTGTAAATGTCGTTTCCGGTGCAGAAAACCAATTTCTATGATGGACATTAACTTTGCAAGCTTTATTGTGCTCATTTATCTATCAGTTCAATTGGAAATGCTGAGAGTGTGAAGTAATAACCGTTGTCTTTGGCGGTTATTCTTCATTAATATGTTATGCTCCTATTTTATGGAGTAAATATTTTATTCGTTTTACTAACGTAAATATTCCAGTTCTGTCTGTCGTGTCATGGTCTAGACTAGATGTCTATACGACACTGAAGCGGTCATTTGATTAAATTGCTATTAGTTAGTTATACTATTTAAAATATAAAACGTGCTGATTTTATTTCATAAATTTCATTTCAGTTGCGGTTTATGCAATAGTTCAACAAGGCGATAAACAAGCGACAAAATCTAATCAGCGCTTATTAGCTGTTAATAATAATAACATTCCTCTTCGTTAGCCGTGAAATGAAAGATATCTTCATGCCAGTGCATCGCCGACGACAAAAAATAACACTAATCTTAATCGCGACAGAGTACGTGCGTAATTTTATCTCTCTATTACATTGAGTCTTGTCGGTGCTTATAAAAGGCGAACAGGTTAGCTATAACTTTGCGGTAGGTCAATAAAATATAAATAAAATAACACCGTTCGTCGGCCCGACGGACGTTCGAGCTACCTTAAGTCTGGTTATAACCATCTCGCGATTATAACATGTCATAGCTTGTAGTAAATTTTCTATTGTACGTGAAAACAATTAATTATATTCGCAAAAAAATAATCTATTTTTTTACGTAAGAATAAAACATAAACGCAGAGAGGTGCCAACCAGTCTATAGAAATCCGTGAACCCTAGTAGAAAATAGTGCCAGAGTGGTGTGCATAAAGTGTGTTATGAGTTGTGTTATGTGGAGGTGAGGAATATTATGGCAACATGCAGCGTTGGTAGGATATAATTGTCTATCTGTGATTTACGGTGATTTAAAATGAATTAATACTTAGCATTCTACAACTTGTGCAATAGAGTTATTGAGGTGTTAGGATGCATGTTTTAGTGGTATTTCCAAAATCTGCCGGGCTGGAAAAGATGGTTAAGATAACGTTAACAGTCTCAGATATTAATTACTAAGTAATAATGTTATTACCAATTTTTAAATATCTTATATGAAATTTTGAACAAAGAATATATTAAACTTACACAGTGTGTATGTACGAACAGCAAGTTTATTTTGCAACTAATCGAAGTGTTGACGGGCGGTTGAAAAAGTAAAGTTCCGTACGAAGCTTTTCTTTAGTGGTCACGCAAACCGCCCATTCGACTTTACCACGCGACATACTCACACGATGATGTATGGAACAAGAAATTAATGTAGATCAAAAAAGAACCCACTAAAAAACGAAACCGGGATTTATACAAACTTACCTCTGTAAATCATATAACCTGTATATCCAATATTTATTGCACCGCGCGTTTTGGTTTATTTACGTTCCTCGTTAATTTACCGACGTATTCCTCAGGTTTAATAGAAGAATTTTCCAACAATTGGAAGGAAAACGCGACTCTATTCAGCACTGCTCGCCTCCTGGAGCGTTTCGAATGTCGCGTCGAATCGTCCGAGAAAAACCACAACCTAAACAATATGTAATATCTCTCGAGAATACCTTGTACGGTGCCCTGTCGTCTTTCATTATATCGTTAGACGAATAATGGTTTTTATTTGGAAACTATGGGAATAATAAATCGTAATGATTTGAATATTTCTTTATAGAAGAATTTTACATGTGGGAGCTGCGCTAACGGATTCCATTGTTGTTCTTGTTTAATTATGCCTACCGAGAAATCTCCATGATATCGCACAGCTGTTCGATTTTCCTAGAAGAAATAACTAGCTCTGATTTTTATTGTGTAATTAAAACACATTATACAGTTGTAGGAACATCGAAAGGTATTTTTGTATAATGGAGACGCGGTTTCGAGTTTTGACACAAATGAATGATTGAAATAATATTTACAATACTTCTGATGTAACTGAAGAACAATAGGCAATGAATAACTAACGCTGTAATGATGTCTTTGAGTTTACATTTTTGCGAAATATTTCCGTTTGTAATAAATTATCTCCATGTTAGTGAACCTACGTTTATCATACGATGAAGTGTTATAATTATAAGTCACGGAGGACATAGTAATAGATTTCTTTTATTTACAAATGACGAAACGTACTCGTTCTCAAATGTAAACTTCCTGCAAATTATGCAAATTAATTTTATGAAGATGGCAATCAAAAACCAAACACCAAGTTAATAGTCACGTGTTGTGTATGAATAAAATACCAAACATAAGCTAATACATTCGCTATAAACATTATCGTGGCCACACTTAACTTTTTTATTTTTTAAATATCTGCACGTTTGACGGGAGTCACCTGCTTGGCTTTTATCAGATCGTTTCTGATTTTATGTTTTAAGTATGAATCGTGCAATTTTTGTTTATCCGAATATAAATATCCCAGGGATATCTCGTAAATTTAAAATCTAAAGAAGTTTTCGTCACGTAAAAGACAAGTATTCATCTACTCAGCATCGAGTAATTACTCATAAGGACTCCGACTAATAGTCGCTCCCAACCATGTACAACAGTATAAGAAGTGGCTCACAAGCACACAACACAACATAAAAGTATTCACAAAAGTGCAAATTACAATTGTAAATATTAGTGTCGTAAATAAATAATTTATAAATCCGTGAGCCACAAATGTATTAGAAATTCTCGACGGCCTTACAAATCGCTACGAGACCAAAACAATGACCTCGTAATAATCGTCATAACCCTCTTGCAAAAAATATTTATTCCACTTTATTGTATGTAAAAATCTTCCTTCACTTCACTCCTTAATCCGGTGCAAGATAAATAAATAAAACATTTACGCAAGTGGACGCAATATCGAATGAAACAGAGCACAACTAACTAATAGAAAATCAATTGAAAAAAATAATTAAGAACAAAATCCTATTTGAACCGAAAGGAGGCTGTAAACGTCGATATTTATTACCACGACATTTTTCACTGTAATTTAAAGTAACTTAGGACGCCATTAATTATTTCCAATCGTCGTAAGTAATGTATCGTATTGATGTGAGGATTCCTTAACGATTACTATAATTTTATCCCATCTTCGGCATTTTTAGTAATTTATCTGATGAAACGTACAGCTAATCTAGTTTCCCATCTCTGAAAAAACTAAATTTGGACATATAGTACCGACTGAAAAATGCGTACCCCAAATCGAATCACCGATCTTATCACTACAGTTTAAAGATAACATAAATAAAATTTAACACGCCATCGACTATAATGAACGATTAATTAAACTAACGAGTATGGGACTTCTAGTTGAATTTCGATTTGAATTTATCAGTGGATAGTTACCGCGCGTGCCCGAGGAGCTCCTTTGTCGCAATCTAATATTTTGTTTAAAAGTGTTGTTAAAAAATATATCAAAGCAATCCAGCGTCGTTTCCACACGTCCTCAATCAAATACAACGAACCGATCAATAAATTTGATACCCGGACAAACGGTTTAATTAGAAACTTTCACCTACTATAGCTCCGCGTGATTAAAATATGCGCCTTGTCCTTTTTAACAAGTAATTACATCTGCTGCACGTCATAACTCATAAGTAACAAATGTTGTATCTACCACATAAATTATAAGATTCGTTTTAAAACTATCCTGCACTCTTGCTGATGCGTTTTCTTTCTCGGACGTTTGATAATTTACAAGATGTAATATTAGATAATAACTCTGGCTAGATTAATTTCAGTGTGTCCGTTTTGTAATAGAAGAGTACCACTAATTCAAAGTAAATACCGGCAAAAATTCCGTACGCTTACACTCATCGTGTGTCTCCGTTTTAAGAGTTATAATCTATTACCAACATGATACACGTCCACACAAATGCGATGTAGTAATTACTCATAAAACTAACTGCAATAATTCCTTTAATATGAATTTGTAAATATGCACAAACACATCTGCGTTAAATAAAAATTCGTTATTTATACGTTTTCTCATCACATAATTTGTTATAAATAATGATCGGTGACTTTTGAAAATAATCGTGTACGTCTCTGGATATAACTTGTGTAAATGTTTACAAAGTTCAAGTACTCGTAAAGAAAGTAATATTATTGTAAGCAAATGCCACGGTAGTACATTATTCTGATATTTATATATATATTTATACTCATATAAATGCATGTTTTGTGACCTACGTATTTTTTCTTAATGTAATAATCTTGATTCCTTGATACTGGACACAAAAATGAAAGAGTCAAAATTATTAAAGCGGTCGCAGACCAAAAATGCATCGCTAACCAGTAATGCATCTAACCACAAAAGTGTGGCGCTTCAATTTCACCTATGGATTGCGTCTGCTCTAAATATATGTGCACGATAAATGCGACTGTAATTTTGTTCAGTTATATCATTTCTTTTCAACTTTTCTACAAACGTACTTTCATTTAGTTCTGTACTTCATCTAATCCACTTCTTACATGGCTTGCCTGTCTCCTTTTCAAAATGTACACGTTACACATTTGCTTTGGTTCACTCAGTATTTATTTCTTTTTGTCCTCGATATCCAATCTTATCCTATTGTTTCAGCGGACCAACGTATTCCTTAGAAGGGGCAAACAAGTTTGAGTAGATCCGACATAGGCGCTAACTAACTAATAAATGATTTCTTTAAAATTTACATCAATTGAAAATAAATATAAAATCACAGAAAACAGCAAGAGAACAGAAACTTATTTTTTAAAACAGCGTAATATGTACATCATTGGTGTTCTTTCGAAGGACAAGGTTAAATTTCCATTCATTGATGAGATGGCTTGGCTTAAATGATAAACTAGAAATTCTTCCCTGAATTTATATTTGAAGACTCAGTATCCAATTATTCGTCGCAATTATTTGGATCGTCCTCTATTTGTTGTAGGATGGACTAAACTCAAGGCAACAGTGTGCTTTTGTGGAGAACCTGAAGTTATGAGAGGAAGAACTAAAACAGAGAAGACTGAAGACAAAAGTAAAATATTGGTAAAAGAAAATACCTTAATACAAACCATGAAAAAATTATATTATATATACAGTGGGGTTATAATGGATAATAAACTAGAATGCACGAGTAAGAGAAATAATTAGGACAAAAGTGACTGAATAGAAAACTTTTTGACGAATAGTAATATACAGGAGCTCAATAATATCAAACTAAAGCAACATACAAACCACCAGCATTGATAGAATAAAAAACGATAAGATAAGAAGTAAAAGTAAGTCACTAGCATTAGCGAGAAAAACGAAGTCAAGATCATTTATTTACAATAGCATATAAATAATAATAAAACTAGTGTTCTTCAACTTCAAATTCCTATGACTATATTCCCAAAGTTAAAAAATCTGTACATACCGGCTATGTATAATTAAATACTTTATTATATATTGGGGAAAAATATAATTTCACTACTAATCATACGAATTTTTTAACCGCCAACAATAATAATTTGAGAATGCCAAAGCAAAGAGACTTTTTGGACTTTTGATGCAGCAAATTGCATTATTGCAATTATTATAATATTATTATTATTATTAATCACTGATCCATTTCATCCTGCCAACCACAATGATTGTTAGTCCTTAAGTAATATCCCCTCGCCGCACAGTAGTCTGAAACGCCCAAAAAGGTGGTCAAAACTCGAAAAAATGAATGAATGATGAATGAAATTTTTTAAAATCCTTTTTTTCGAAGTCGGTGATTTCAAATATGTGATCAAAATTCCCATTTTTAGAATGACTGATTAAAACTGGCCGCAAAGAAGAACAATTAATGGATTGAAATAAAAATTCTGAAATCGCCGATTTCAAATTTGAGATCAGAATTCCAATTTTTAATATGGTGAATAAAAAGTGACCGCAGTGAGAACAATTGACAGATTGTAATGAAAATTTGTATAACATAAGTTTAAGGACGCTGATCTCAAATCAGATATCAGAATCAGGCTTCCGAAATAAAATACATTCGTCCATTCAACGAAAATGGAAATATTCATGTCCAGCGTTTCATGAGCACAATGTCGTATACAAATTAATTCGAATCTGTGTAAGAGTCTGATTGAAAAGATTCGTTACAATTTTTAAAAGAACTTATAGTTGCAGGAACTGCCGAAGGCAATAAAAGTTGAATGGCTTCTCTCGATAAATTTTTATTTTTCCTTAACTGGATGTTGCTGAGACTCGTAATCAGTGGATCCCAAGATGCTAGGAGTCGTTAAAACACATTCGCAAATTGCGTTCCATACAAAATTTTCTATCGAACCTTTCGCGGAATGCTTTGATGTCTTTATTTCTTGTCTCTTGAGCATCTTCAGATAACTGACCAATTATATATGTCCGTGGATGAGTATTTTATGTACAGCTCTAGGCATGCTATACCACGGATACAGTTCTACGACTTGCTTTGCAACGTCCATGGCATACTCTTTAAACTTTTGAACGTTGACCTGGCACATTTTCGTAATAGCTCTTCATCGACGCCAAGAATTTGTGCAGATTTCTGCGAAAAATTGCCTGGGTGTTAACCCTAAAATCTCCTTAACCCTTGTGTTGCCACCCGGGTACTCGGGTACCGATCGGCGTATGTTTTATTGTATAATTTTTTTTTCAAAAAAGATTGGCCAAAACCTTCTCGGATCCCCATGATTTGACTTATTCCTTATCAAAATTAGCATTATACATATTCAGAAAAAATTTAACTTAATAAATTTTGCATTTAAAAAAAGAAACACGTACCCGGGTACCCCGATAGAAAAAGCATGATTTTCGTATAGTATATCATACAAAAAAAAGTTTGTGGTAAAAATATCATAAGTAAATATGGATTAATATATAAATAATAACAATATTTGTTTATTTCAAATTGTTTATTTATTGAATATGCTGTATATAATAATAATAACTATCACATTTTGAAATGTGATTGTTGTCCAAAAATCATGGAGTTGTTATCAGTTACCACTTCTGTTACTATTTTCATAGTAACTTTCGATTGCGATTTTCGTTGCATGATTTCGCATGACTTGCTGGTTAAAAAATTCTTCTATAATTGGCATGGCTAGTCACTGTACATAATTTAACTGTTATATTCAGGTAGGAATGTCTTCCTAGAATTTGAATAATTAAATATTAATCGAATGCAGATAATTATTTTTAGTTACAATGGGCTTGCTTTTATCAAGAATTTTCTAGGCGGGGTACCCGGGTACCCGGGTGGCAAATGCTGTGAGTTTTTTGGGTGGCAACGCAAGGGTTGAACCCTTTCTCAATCTTTGTTATTCGTTCCTTTTTCTTCCTCAGAACGCGCCTGCTACTTTTTTATTCCAAGTTTGTATACTACGTGTACAAAAAATTCGAAAAATCTTATCCATGCATGTAGAGCAGAGATTCCAAAACGCAGTTCAGAAACGTCCACTTCTTTTGCAGCGATTTCATAGATATTGTTAAAATTTTTGGACGTTTCTTTACATAGGTGACATCGCAAAGTAAATTTAGCTCCCGAAAACGAATTGATAAGTTTTTCATCTACCATCGACAGTATTAATTCGTAATATATATAGCAGTTGTACAGAATATGAACTGCAGCACAATCGGAGATTCTCCACTTATGCAAACTTGAAAGCAATCTTGGTGCAAAAAATCTGTTCTACCTATTGATACCTACATACCTTCAACTTCAATGTCGTGTATGTCGTCAAAGTCAATCATACCTGTAATACGAGTACAACAGTAATTACATAACATTTCTTTAAAAATTAGCAATTTAGTAAACAATTTTATACCACTTTGAGTCTGTTATTCATATAGCTCTTTTCGTTTATTTTCTTTTATTTTACGCTGGTCTTCTTAATTCTGGACTGCTTTTCGCTTTTCTTTTTGTGTAACAATGTAATCTGTTCCTATCATATAACCTGGTCTTTTTCTCGCTGCTTTAATAAAAACTATCTGTCTTCTTGTATTTTTATGCAATGCGTCTGCGTGTACAATATCCAATTTTGCAACAACTAGTATATTAATTTCTCTTAAATTTAACCCAATTTTATTCGTAAATTATAAAATAATACTTGTAACACTTGTTTTCTTGATTGTAATTTCGCACCAGTAATTTGATGGTCAATTGATCCTCTAACAAAATATCGTCATCCGATCGAAGTCTTTTGTTTGTCATCGCTTTCGATTAAACTATCATAAAAAAAGATTTGTATTCCTATATCTATTAATAAAAATAATCTAATCGTGCTCAAATTTTTTCTGTGATTTTTTTGACACCAAATGGATGTTTTTTAGTGCTTGATGTGATACAAATTCGAAAAAATTAAAATAAGGACCGGTCTAGTATATTTGTTTGTGTTTGTAAAATCAGAGGTATACTTGAAAAAAGTACAGTGTGTACCTCGGGTTTTGACAACATGTAACAAAATTGATGATTCTGAGGCCAGATTGCATATACAGCCATTTCCTGCGTTTTGTAGCCATTACACACGTCATCACAATTCAAACAGGAAATATTTAAATTCTGACAATAAAGAAAATGTATGAACTGTTTGTTGAAAAATGTGCATCAGAATGTAAAGTACCATATAAGAAACAATAAATTGTTCACACAATTAAATCTGGCTCACTTCTTATCTATGGAATGAAACAGGGCATTTCATAGGATCTTAGGAAATAGCCACTGCACTTAATAAACCTTTAAGATAACCTTAAAAATGGCAGTAGGATAAAATCGCAACTTCAATTGCTATGCCTCAAGTGCTAAAGTTGTATAATGTTCCTTCTATGATTGCAAGTGAATAGACATACTATTCATGGTGTTTGGACATTTTTATCTGCGAATGATACAGATTTCGGAGTTGTAGAAAAAAGTTGTAAAAACATGCTCTAATTTACAGCCCCAACTATTGGATTATATAATAATAAAAAATTCCAGGACAAAAGCACGACCATTTGAAGTCATTGAGTTAAATAAATGGTTAAATATTTAATGGCTCCAATTTAGTCGGAGCCACATATTTTCTATATTTTATGGGGACACTGCAGATGATTTGCTGCCATTTAAAGGTATAGACATCAAGAAGAATTACATTGTTAGAAATTTATCTTCATTATCAACATTGCGTTATGTGCACAAAGACTAGTGAAGTGCCAGAACGTGAACACCAATATTAGTAATAATCTTAAGTATATGAATCACATATTCAATAATAACATCTTAATCTTCTGTATGAGTTATTTTAATCTACTAAAACTAAAATGTCATTTTGAAACTAAACTTATTATTATTTTTCGTATTTAAGTGTAACATCAAACGGACTTGGTTATATTGCGATGGAAAAAAATTCAGAATGTGATACAGGTCCAAAATTCTCTGATAAAACTAAATTTAAATCTAAAATAATCAAAATTTCTGAAAAAAAAAACAACCGAAAAAAATATCGATATTTTCTTACTAATACTGACAATTATTATTTTAATTCATATAACAGGGAATTTTCAATAGACTCAAAACAAATGCTGGTTTTTCTCGAAATAAACTAAAGTACTACTAATTTCGAATACTTTAGTAATGTAGTGCAGATAAAGTAAACAAAAATAACAGTACTTCTTACGTAAAGAAATTATCGTCGATGCTCTATGTTGATATATTGAACTCGTCGCATAAATTACGATTCGATTAGCGCGTTCAGTTGACAGCGGCGAAATTCAAAAATACCAAAATAAACGAACAATTGCCGTACCAAAATCGTTAGTCATTTTTATCTGGATCGTATGGAGAGCAACGTCACACACGGGCTCAACAATGTGTTGTTAAGATGGCATCTACGATTGCTTAAAAAATGCCTGACAATTTGAATTTAACGAAGATTAATCGAAACGAATCGGTTAGTCGGCACTATAAATTAATAACCGTACGTTTGGTAGCACTGATTAATGCTGCAGACACCTCGTCTGCAATTATTGTCGTCATTGTGGCACCACTGATTGATTTTCCAGCTCCCGTTGGTATTATCGATCCACAACTACCGGTTAATTTGATTGTCTTGCAAATTACTTCGAATCATCCAATACACTTATATAGTCGATACGATCTTAGGCAATTTTCATCCTAATTGTATACGATTTCAATATTCAAATCCGTTTACATCATATTAACGTGTAAATTTTCGAGAGATTAAAGATTGCAATACATTAGTTTTACTTTTTGCAAGGTTCTTTGTTGGATATTAAGCGGTTTGCATAATAATGATATTTATTTTCCACAATTAACAGTACCACATAATATTTCGTCATGATTTCAGAGGAAACACCATATGGGACTTATATTCTATGAAATTGTGAATACTTTTTAAAATATATATTAAAGATTAATTAGTAATAAGCAGTTAGCATTTATCGTATATTGCACAATTTATCAAGCTATTGCATTTACCACGAATTAATAAACTATACGATTTCTGTGCCACACTTAAAATAAAAAAATCCGATAATTTAGTTGGTTTCGTTAACTTATTATAAGAACCTAAAGGCACTGATTCATTTGCAATATCTACAAATAAAATCTACAAAGTGCATTAGTTGCATCCTGGAAACATAAAATCCTATTTAAGGAATATTTCTCATGAGACCCCCACTGTGAAATTTACTACTTTGGAGTGTGCCCATATTAAAATTTATTCATAAAATGATTTACTTCTTCCGTATTGATTAAAATTCCTCTGCAAAATTTCTAACCCAACTAGTTATAACTTACACACTTGTTTATAAACATGCTTTTCTTTTTACTTGTATTATCAGGTTCATTGCCACATATAATCTAAACATGTGTTCAATCGTGCCAAAATATATCTGGAGTAATGTAACTTTCAGTTTCAATTGTGCGCTTAAATCTAGGTCAGTTAATTTCACTTATGCATATAATTATGGAACAATATTTTATATTTGTGCCTCCTGGGGCATTATTTATTATACAAAATTTTGTTATAAAATTCAGATTAAACTATTAGCAATAGATCTCGTGAAATTTAACGTTTTTTGCTGTTGCTTCTTATGGTTTTAGCCATGTGGAACTAATTAGATATCGCCCTGAATGTTATTCACTTAGTTGATCGCATACTTGCTTCGTTAGTACATTGCCATAATTCTTCTGCATTTTACGGTAGAATAATGCGATTTTCGACAATTTTTACCAAAAGTGCATAAATATTCTCGCAGCACCTTGAGTTTAGTAAACCTGAATTAGCATTTCTTGCAGTTTCAAATGGTCTATTTCCGATATAACTTATATGTTCCATAACTACTTCATCAGTTGTCTTCCTGTTCAAAAATCTCACTCCAATATTACATTTTAAAGTTCCATCATTGCCCACCTTCTTTCTGTCTTAAACCACGTATTTTTATTCAATCGAAAATGCCGTAAGACCAACCTGATTTACCTGCAGTCACGTGACTATGCATTTTTATGGCATATTAGTAAAAAATTTCTTTTAAAATTATTTATTTATTTGAACTTTGATAAGTAAATAGAATCTGCATTTTTGATTATGCATGAAATGAACATGAACTACATGGAAATTGCTCAAAACTCTACATACATACTTAGCAACATGAACTGAGGCAAAGCCAGTTTCTTACGCGTTTCTTTGATCTAATCAGTCAATTCAAACCCTCACTTTAACCCGATGTTTCTCATTTCATTATTATGTTTCGTTTGCTTTACTTTGTATCCTAACCGTACACATTAGGACTCGCAGGATACACGTTTTTGCTCCATAGCGTGTTTTAATTGAACGTTTCATATACTTGACAAATTTTTGGTTACAAACCTAACAATTTATCCCATATATTCCTCATTTCTGATCTATCTCAATCGTATCTTTCAAAGAGTTACTACATCCTAGATCCTTTTGTTCCAATACATGTACTGTGAAATATCAAGCTCGTTTGCTTAAGAATAACAAGATTGCCTGGCAAAAAGAGATGAATCTTAAATTTTACAACAACAAAGAATAGCTATGGGCAACTCGAGTAAGTATTTGAGGGACAAGACCCGATGAGCAAACTATGTCATTATCAAAACAATGCAAGTACGATCCCCATCCCAGATCGATTGGCCCAGATGCGCCTATTTTACTTTCTTCACAGTAGCTCTTTTGTCGTTAAAAAATAAGAGGTATTCTCGATAATATTCGAATATTTTTTGATAAAAGCGAAGTTATGTAAGTTTCCCATAAATCAAGGCATTGCTAAATTTGCGAAATGCTAACAAATTGGAAGATTATCAAGGTAGGCAAAATTACGGTAAAATAAAAATTAGTTTGTAAGCTTACCTGATCACAAGACGTGAATTGTTTGTTATCTTCGAACAATGGAAAGACGAAAATCGATATATGAGAATGTTTGATCAATCATAGCTCGGCTATCAAGAACCTGCAAATCGGAAATCGGAAGATTGTTTGGTTTGTCACGATACAGCGTTAATAGTAATTGTACAGAGCGAGTGGTTCCACTTGGCAAAGTCACGACGTGCGAATGAAACCAAAACTTCGAATATCAACAACAGAGCATTGAAGAGATCTATTCGAGAAAACAGTCGTGCCAATTACGGGCTATTGAGAGTTCTAGGGAGTTACGCTATTAAAATGCGTGTATTAAGATTTACGTATTACAGAGATTTTAAAACGGGATTTGGAACATATAAACTTGGTTACTTTCAGTTATTATTGGAGTACACACAACATCTTCTGGCTAAGGAGGAACTATTACTGGCAACAAAACGAAAAAGGAATAGAGCAAACCTGGCTTAGAAACATGAGGACTGGCACCATAGACAGTGGAGTGATGTGTTTCGTTTTGATGTTGCGTGTACACGAAACCTATCATCCAGATTATTTGAGCAGAAAAGTGAACAGTCTCTGTTGTGGTGTGGGGATCAATGTATGCAAAGAGCTTGGGAAATCTTTATTTTGTTAAGGGAACTATAAATATTCGGAAAAATATTCGAACACCTTGGAAGAATGTTTTTTGCCGATCTTGCAAGACGCTGTTGACTCTGGAGAAGCTTTCATTTTCAACAAGCAGAAATTGGGCTTTCGGATTATAACATACAACTTTTACCATCGGTTTCAAATAGTCCCGACTTGGCGCATATCGAAACTTTTGTGCTCATCCTGCAAGAACTGTGACAGCATTAAAAGAGAGGCTGCAACAAATTGGAAATGAGTTCACGCCATAGTAGTTCCAAGCTTTAGTGGATACTATACGTCGAGGAATTGCGGTAGTAATTCAAAATGGGGGTGATTTTACGAAATGCTAACCAAAACTACAATTTTGTTATCGTTAATGTTGATTGTTTTTTTTTTTAATTTACATTTTTCTGATAAAATTCTATATTAAAATGAATAAAGTTTCCAAGATATGTAGTGAACGTGAAATAAATATTTCTTAATATTTAGACATTACCATAATTCATTTTCTAAAAATTATGTTTTCACCAAATGGACGAGGGACTAACCTCGTAGTTTATACATGTGCATAACAATTGAGTATTATTCATTGATGTTTAATTCAGGTATACACTTGTACCCGTGTAATTGAATTCAACAATGATCCAACAATCCCAAAATTGATTGGCGCCCTGATTGGCGCCCTCTAAAACCGCAAAACACAACGTAAAAATATAAAATCAGAGCAAAATAATGTCTGCACACATCAAAATGGTCTAGGGGACAAGGTTAAAAATAAATGTTTTTGCAACTTCTGGAAGTACTATAAATATAAACATAAAATTGAGCAATAATTTTTAATTTTAATAACAAAAACAAATAGAAGTTACTGTAGTTTTCTTATACAGGTATGTAAAAAATAGAGTATATTTTTAAATTACAAATAACAGTAAAATATGAATGAAAAAACGAAAGATTTGCACATTTAATACAGTGTACGACCACCTCTACTGTTAGTCACGGCTCAATACCTATTGGGTAAACTTCTAATGAAATTGCCTAATTCATTTTGATCAATCTGTTGCAACTGGCCTTGTAAACAATTTGAGAGCTCATCCTTTGTTGGAAATACCAAGCCTTGACTCAGGGCACGTTTTCAGAGCATATCTCAAACATTTTCTGTGGCATTCAAGTCTGTTGGTCACAGCAGTATAGCGATAGTATGCTCATGTACAAAAATTCTACCTGTTCTCGCAAAGTGAGGTCGAGCGTTGTCCTGCATCAGTAAAAATTGTCACCCGATTTGTTCCGTCGGTGCTAGTACAAAAAGTTCTGGAATTGTGTCCCAATATGAGATTGTCGTTAAAAAGTCTTCAACAAAAACGAGTTCAGTTCTACCCCCCCTGTACTGATAAACTTCCTGAACAGTTGCCAAGCGATTTTCATTTCTAGGTCTCCTCCACACCCTTCCACATCTTCTAGAATCTGGCCTCAAACCGAACCTGGATTCATCTATGAAGAGCACGTGAACCTAGTCTTGCTCTTACCAATTAATGTGTTCCTCGGCCCATTCTAATCGCCTGTGTGGTTGCCACGTGAAAGCACTGGAACTTTAACAGGACGTTGAGAATGCAAATCAACCTCATGCAACCTATTTCTTACAGTTTGACCAATGACTACCACTTGATGGACATTTTGGAGCCCTGTTTTTAGGTGGCTGGCCGTAATATTTTGGTTACGAAGGCATTGGATTCGAAGAAATCTATCCTGTACAGCATTCGTTATCCCAATAGGGCCAGGATGTCTTTCTTTTACATCACCAGTTTCTTGATAACGCTGACCCATGCGCCCAATGGTACTTTTACAAGAATGTACAGCAGCCACCACATCTCGAGTAGTCATGGCTCACCGTATCATGCCCACAGCTTAACTGAATATCACGGCCAAGGTGCACTCTTACCATCTTAATTGATTCTAAGACACTTAATTCACACTTAATTGAATACACATAAATCGAGTAGTCTAGAGAGCAAGAACCCCTTTTCTATACAAATGTCACCTGAACAAAGCTGTACAGTTGATGCTCAGGTCTAGAAATTGTCAGAATGAAGCTCTGTATGCTATAATCACAAAACATTTTGATTAACGTCTGCAGACATACTTTTTAGGTTTGTCCCATATACCATTTTGATGTGTGTATTTAAAATTGTACGCGTTGTAGAAGTTTTGCTTTGCTTTGGAAGCTGCCAAATGATGCAAATGATGAAGTGCACAAAATGAGATCTATCCAATGATTTTCGACAGCAACTAATGAAATCGATAGATGATCAATTCGCGATAAACCCACACATACATAGCGCTGAGATGCAATCCAAACGAGCAAATCCTTACGACTTGCCACACAGAACAAACATTACTCTGCGAACAACATCGGGTAGCAGGCAATTCAAATGCTAACGAGGGGTAGGGTAATGTGAGGTGGGAAATAATATTGATAGGGTGCGATTACCACGGTACCTGAATATACTAACAGAACGCGATAATACCACACAAGGCGCAAAGAGAACGGTCGGATTTGAGCTTCCCTAATTCGTCCGGAACCATATATCACAGTACGTTAACACAAAGACAAATTTTACAGCAAATGCCTACCATGAATATTTTCCATAATATTCTTCGAATTACAGGGTCCAAACATTTAGCGCAACTGAACGAGTTTGACGGCGTGACTTTTCGCCTCCTTGTGAACAAAGTTTGCATCCTCTCAGACTCTGGAATGAGACAACAAAACAAAAATGGATGAAAGCTTGTACAATCGAAGTCAAAGTAAATTTGAAAAGGAAGTGAGGTGAAAACAAATGACAAATGTAATTTCATTTGTTTTCATACTTACGACTATTTGTCGACCAAGAAACGCTTCAACCGCTAAGCGAGTAGAAAATTGCTGGATAATATGAACGTTGTTCATATGATTTTCAATATTTGGAACATGTAATGACTTCGATAGCGTATATACTTCTTTATAAATACAGCCAATACCATCATTTCCAACATATTACAGAAAAACGCCAGTCCATCGTTTTGTTGGGTGTTTCGTTTTGAAATCAGTAACCATTTGATCCATATAATCGACGACGACTATATTTGCATTGTGAAACAAAATTACTTCTGGTTTCATTGCTTCGCATAGATGCAAATGGAAACCATATCCAAAGTGAGATGAAAGAACAGGACGAAAATGATTCTAATTCATTTCCTCTGGAACATGTGTTTTATTGGATCGAATAGTGTGTTCAAAGTGTATTGAAAATATTTTCATTCAAGAAATTCATGTATCACGAATTGCTCTGCAGCGTTATCGGTTTGTTGGTGAAATGCACGTACGCCCATCGTCAAAACGGATATATCGTAGCAATGCAAGGAATCGATTATGCGATATAGCTGATGGAATATGGGTAGGTTCGTTTCGGTGATGTCGAATGTAATGCTTGGTGAAAAAATATCTTCAAGCGCAAACGCAAACGCCCAACAGCAGCTGGTCATCAGTTGCAGCTTGTTGATTTTCAGTTTGCGCTTTTCCCCCTAGTTCTTCTACGCGAATATCGAGAGTTTCGTTCTGTTCGATTACCAAATCTTCCGTATCGGACACATCTTCTTCAGGCACATAATCCATCTTATTATCATCGTCATCGTCCCTGAATGGATCGTGTTCAACATTTTCATCAAGCTCTTCGTCAAGGTTACGTTGATTCTCGTTAGATAAAACCGCTGCCAGTCGTGAACGAAAATCAGTAGGATAACCTTTGTCTGCGCAATCGCATATTAAATCCAAATTCAACTTCTTCACTCATTTTTATGCGTTCAACGTTCACTAACCAACTGATGCGAACGAATTCTTACTCCCAACATTCACATGTTTGTATGCAAGATGATAAAAGACAGTTTGAATGAAAAAGGAAACCAAGGGATAGAAAAAAGTGGTGAAATGTTCAAAATGCATTATACCATATGCGCCAAACGGAAATATATTTATAAAAAGTCAAAGAGATTCAAGTCCATAGCTCAATTGGAAGTATATTAAAAGAACAATTAAAATCACAAAAGGTCTGGCTGGAACCATATACCAAACGGATTGTTAACAGTGGATATTACATTGTAAGAATAGGCTTTTCATGATATTAATTCAATTTTTTATTTTCACATGATCCTGCAGTACATATATATGACTGCATAAAGTTCTTCTCTATTCTCTATTCTCCTCTGGCTCATGTCCTATCATTAATCGATCTTAGAACAACTCTAGAATATACCGCCAGTGTCACTTTATAAAAGATAACCTCTGACCTGCGCCCTGTTAGATTGTTTAAATATCTATACCCGTAAAATTTTAGGTACTTCAACCAGTGGCCACAGGTGAGCAAATGTCTTAAAAATTACCGATATAAAATTCCAATCGTTTCCATCGGAGACATTTATATTGTAGTTATTTTGAAATTTGTATACAATCGACTTTTGTTCAATTATTTCTACGGTTGTTGGAACAATGAAGAGTTATTCTGCTTATGGTAATAATGGATACAATCTGCGTTTTTAGCTTTTCGTATTGCAACTAGTGGTATGTAGGTGTTTTGCATGTTGCCACACCTGGGCTCTTATTAACGTACAGAAACGCTCCGGACCGGCTGTACATAGTTGCCCTCCGTCGATATAGTATTCCTTTATTTACGGCGCATTATAATTGCTTATCTTTTAATTGTTATGGTTCTAAGTACGCTGACATTCCTTCCACATATATAACCGATAAATTTTGCTTCAATACTGGACGCAATTAATGTAGTTTTTATTAATTAGCGTGGTATTTCGATATCAATTAAAATATCTGGAAGGAAGGCTAGCTATATTGCAATTCCTTTCTTCTGATATTGTTATTATTAATTTTAAGTGCATGGAAGAAATTTATTTATTAATGTACTCCGTAATTGACTTATTACTTCGCCATGTCTAACGAAACCACGAGTGTACTCGCGTTCACCTTACATCGTGTTTTTATCTATCTGAAATAATTTGCATGAGACCAATATTATTTGTTACTGCAATAAATCAGTTTCAACTGCTATAAAAACAGCATTGACCGACCTAATTTAAAATCGTAACAATCTGTCATGCGTTGGCAACTGCAGAAATTTTCTAATAACATTTTTGTGAAATCTTAATCAAAAACTTGCAACTATTATTCAGTAGTCGAACTTTTCGAGTGTAACTACGAATGTCACTATAACGTCGATCCACACATACTCTTCACGTCGACGTGTCGAACGTTTAAATAAAAATTAAAAAATTAATACTGATATGCATTGCTAGCGCGGCCTAAGAATGAAAGACGAAGACCGACGAAGTCGATTTGCATATTATAAGTACTTTTATTAAGATGAGTGTAAAATATGGGGGTATTTATCTTACCAAAACTAATATTCTCCCTTTGAAAGGAACTACGTCCGAACCAGCGTCATATATCATCATAATAAATATACGAGGCTGGATCATTTAAACGCATAAGATGAAAACGTTATGTACTGAGTGAACATAGCGGTCCGATGTGCATAAGACGTATTTCTAGTTTACAAATCAATCACCGCGTACCGTTAGTGTTAATTAGAAAATTTGACCCTTGCGCAGTCGAACAGCTCGTTAGTACGGCCATTGTTACTTTAAAATGGATAGTAATTATCTGGCTTCCCTTCCGCACTACAAAAAGTTCACCGCAGAGAAAATGAAAATGCCTGGTGTATGAAAATGTAATTAGCATCGGCGACATGTAAATTAAGAATTTGTGAATGACGCAGAAAAACGATCAAAACGATTTCAAATTAGCTTCGAATTGTGAATCGAATCACCTGTCTTGATGAAATTAATTGCTGAAATCAGATTATATATCAGAATTTTATTTAAAATTGCATTATGCGGCAATAAAACAATCTTACGAAAGCGTTTAGCATTATTAATACAACAATGTTAAGAATAACGTTCATATTCACATCGTCCTGATGTCAAGCGAAAATTGAGAGATTTGTTTGGACGATGGTTTAAATGAAATAACTTATTATATTTGCAACCTAAAATACGCAATTGTGTGTACTTCACTTCATATATAATGAATGTAAACCTGTTATATAAATTAAAAAGATCTAATATGCGGTCCATTATGCAAAATTGAATATGATGAAAAATTTGAAATTTCTATGACTGAATTGATAAAGACGTTTGCGTAGAACATTGTCTGTTTTAAATTTTGACAGATGCTCCTAATTACAATAGAGTGGGCATTATATTTTCATATTTTTAATACCAATTTCTTCGGTGACAACTAATCACTTTGTCTTTGAATTAGAAAAGAATTCTGACGGTGATTTATTTGAGATGCCAGTTAAATATGTTGATCGTCCTGTCACACACGACAATTTGGGAAATTTAGAAGTTAAAATGGAATTATGTACGAACAATATTATTTGCTTACGTTGCTTGTTCTCGGTGTTAAATTTACTGTTTGCTAGGTTTACAGGAGCAGTAAGTCATCACGTATCCTTCTTCCGACGTATGATTGATTCAAATTGGAAATCAGCTTAAAGGGGTGTAAAGTTCACAGTTTCGCCCATAAAAGATTATTTCTGTGTTGAAGTTTTGTATCGTTATATGAATTCTTGTAAATGTATGAAATCTCTCAAATTAAATCGCTAAAGCAGCAAAAACCCACACCAGAAACATATTCGAAGTGAACAAAAGCTTATGGCTTATGTTATAACTTGAGTATAGCGAAATTTCCCAGTCAGCTTCAATCAAATTGAATCTGATGTTGGTGGGCATTATGGGGGCATCAATTTGGCGGAAGCGTGAATCTACCTTTATTTAGATATGCTTCTACTGTTTGCATCAAAAACACTAGTGCTAGTACTATGAAGATTTAGTTGGGTTGATGCCAGTGCCGTTGTAATGGGCTCCTTACCACTCAATTAAATTACGTACCTAATTATTTCAAGACAAGTCACCCTAACCTAATAGCTAACATAAAAATGAATTGTGGTTATTGAAAGTTTCACCCCTTCATACCGCAAAAATGTATTTGAGAATCAAGTTAGTTATGTTATAGATGAACTTGTTTGGGCTTAAATAAAACATTATGACAGTGCTAATAACAAAATATAATTAAGTGGCCGAATGGATTGGATCTTGTAAATGTTTATCATTTGCAACATTCTATCAAGCATACTATGAGAGAATATAAAATGCATCTACTTGACTATATTGTGGAATTAATTATAACATTAGATCATCATTAAAATCATTTTCTGACTCGTGTTTCGATTTGAAAAGTGAAAAAAATTATTATAACTAATAATCCTGTAATCGTCGACAATTAAATATATCTACATTTTTTTTTGAATGGAAAATTACATTTGATTCCAATAAACTTACGGAAACAACGGTACTATGACGATATTGCGCTATTTGACAAAATAAGGCGTTTATACTCTCTTAAAGTTATGAAATTACATTCGTAACGTGCATGATCCTGCAGCACAAATGCATCTCGGAATATCCCTAACAATCTTTGAAAATGCTTTGTAAGTTGGTTTTGTGGTATACTATCCTATTCTTCTGTTAGCTCTTGTAGAGTCTGAAGTGCATTTGGGCAGCTCCGAGTGCGTCTATGTAACATGTACCACTCGCTAGAATTCTAGTCTGAACTTAACGCAGGTCAATACATGGCTCTGTTGTCTCACATACGCCTTCTGGTTAGACTTGCAATATGTGGCTTTCCATTAAGAATTTATTTTGGTCCACTCCATACGCTCCATGACCAATGTACTGACGTGCGTTATGCATTGCCGGAGTCATGTCATCGGGATCCGTTGGTTCTTTCGACTAGACTGACTTCATCACAAACCATCACAACATTTCCGCCAAATTTGTCAACTTCTTTCACAGAAACTTTGTGGTGATGCATTACAATGGGCTTACACATTCATGATGTTGGCTTATGATCGCTTCTGCCATGCTGTTCCTTGTGATCTGCCCGGAAACTTCTATTCTGCGAGTGATCCTCCTTGGAGACCTATAGCTGTGTAGATGCGGCTTTGTAATCAAGAAAATATTTAATTTTATGTGATTTACTTCTTCTGATTGCATTTTCAATCAAATCATTGACAGGTGGGGTGACATTTCAATAAAATCAACAACACAACCCACTTCTACTCCATTAATATGGCTCATTTTAATTTTACTTTATATCGACATCTCATTTACCATAATTTTTCAATACTAAGGCAAATAAATCTAAACCATGAGTAACCTTAGGTTCACATGGTTTTTCGTAGTCTCCTTACGTTGCTAACTGTATTTTAAGAGCAAGTCTAGTTTTATGTACTTACCAATTATTTCTAACAATTTATAAATCGTCTGCATTCTGGTTCTTTCTACAAAGTTATTTAGATACAAACATGTGTTGGCTTAATGCTGTAGAGCGATATATTATAAAATCCCTTTCACAATATAATGCTTTTAGGTATTACATTACATATATGTAACACATACAATCTTGCCTTGACTAACCATAATAAATTTTAAATTTCGTACATCCTTTCTTGTTCGTTGTCAACATTTTTAGGTCCCTCTATGGTTTTCCTCTATTCTGTAATATGCATCCGAAAACTCCATTCCAATATTACCTTGGTACCCGTATTTTCCATTATTTGTAAATGTCCTCCCAGCTTAGTTGTCTGTCAAGTTGTACTAGCTTTACAAAAGTTAACCTTTGTTTTCCGTTATATTTCTTTTTATTTATAACTTTCCCGTAATATAATTTTACTGTTTGTTCCATTCTGTTATTAATTTCGCGAGTGCACTGTATGCAACGCCCGAATTATTATTCATTAAATACAATATTACCGACCATATTGTTTTCACTTTCACTGGGTGCAATATTTTCCTAGAATTACATATTTAGAACAAAAAGTTCCATCAGTGCGTTGTTGTAGTTCTTCATGGCGCCTAACGTGGCGCTAACGTGACGTTCAAATATTTTTCTTCCCTTTGTATGACTTGGCTGTTAATTTACAGTGGGTCCTTTTTAAACACGGCCTTCCACTTTTTACGAACGCTACTGTGTTGGTTAAATAACAGAAGTTGTGTGAAAATATATGTCTAACTCAAATTCGAAATCATTTTTCACATATCGTTGGAGAAATATTTGCGAAGCAATATTTTCTGTAGATCATCTATATTTTAGCGACTAGGTGTTTTAAAACACCTTTGTCAAACAATCAATAATAATGTGTCCAATCGCATAATAAAAATAAATAAATTTTAGTAATATTAAAACATGTTTTGATCGACAACTTCAAGAACTAAAATTTTATTATTGATCTTAATTTTGTATGTTAATCGTTCACACTTCTGGAATTTATAATGTGTTACATGTGTTATTTTGGGAGATTTTATAGTGAAATGTACACAATACTTTATATTAGATTTAGGAGTATTTGAAAACAATATTTATAGAAATAATTACTAACGAATAATAGATATAAATATATTACAATAAGCAACATCTATATTTATTGCTCTTTACAAGTATGTATTGACGATTTGAATACTGTGTAATTAATTGCATATCATTTTAGAATTTGCCGTAAACCAAATAACGTGATTGCACGTTAAAATATAAGTTACATCATTTTTGTTGTGTTTATGCATATACATCCTGGAGAGCAGGTGTTTTGCATCGCAAAAAAATAACAAAAACTAAAATATACTGTAATGCTATCTTGCACCGTCCGTAATTAAAATTAATATGTAAAACTAATATTGACTAAAATTGCCTAAGTAATGGGACCAATTTGTATTTAATTTTAATTTAATGCCGACAAAATGTATGCATGCACGACTTCTAAATGGATGTAAGGATTTAAAAGTAATATGCATTAATTGATTTCATTCTAACTTTAAATTTTAAATTATTTTCAATGTCGATACTTCATCTTCGAACACTAACAACGTGTTGGTAGCGACTGGATATGCTGAACACAAATCACGATCACATTTTGTGAAACAATGGCTGTGAAACACCTGTACGTGCTCTATTGAGTTTAAGCTGTTAGTGTTGCTAGTAATCAATGTGGAAACGAGCATTGTCATGCTCAAGAAAACTATGCGTGTACCAGCGGTATGTTCAAACGATTCTAGTACTTACTATAGCCATGGAATATGCTTTATTACTTGATTCGTGCAAACGAAATTCGTGCTAGCATGACGATACCTGTTCATTATTTAACCTCGTAGAAGGTGCTTTTAAGCCTTTAGTAGTCACTCATGTATTTTCTGGCCAAATCGAATTCATCACAGGAAATTATGCAACAGTTCGTAAATCAATCTCGTATGCCTAAGTCAGACGAGACGAGCAAAGAACCCTAATTCGGCAAAAATCATGCAGGCTCTCGTACCGTGCTTGAATACTTTCTGATTACTGTTGAGGTCTGAGTGTCTATTGGCCAAGATTCATATATCCTAGCGCCCCCTCCAGAGTTGAGAGATAAGATTGTTACAACAAATTACTGACCGATGTTCTTAAAATTTGCGGGGCGGGTAAAGCTGCTTGGGTAGTGCCTGAAATACTGTATTGAAGGCACCCTGAAGTCATTCCCTTCTCATGAAATTCTGTTTTACATTTCTAGATATATAAACAAGCAAACGTGTGCTCTATGAAAAATCTGCAAGAATTAATTAAAACTCATGCTGAAAATCTACGAGCTAAAATACTGTGTTTCGTATTCGGCCCATACTACAGAACTCAGTGAATCTATTGGAATGTTTATGACTTGATTACAACTCAACATTTGCGGCATGACTTAAAGAACAAGAAATTTAGAGTTGTGCTTTGTATGGTAAATGGTGGCAAAAAATTTGCATTTGCTAAAATTTTGATGTAATATATAATCACCATCATGTGAGGGTCTGATACAGAAATGACAGGAGGATCTAATAGGAATGTTTGACACTGAAACCAAATTCGGTCGCAGGTTTTTGAGTAAATGGTCAAGAAATGGCCATTTTGGTAATATTTATGAATTTGTTGCGAGAGAACGGCCGTTATTAGTTATTTACATACCAAGGGCTCGGTAGCCTCAATGCTACCGAGAGCCGTTATGGCCCTTAACAGCCCGTGGTATGTACAACGGTTTTCGTCGCACTAACTTATCCAAGAAGGTAATAATTTGGAATGAAAAATTTTATAATTTATAATTTTAAAATGATAGATGTCATTGTTTCCGTGACAACTAAATGTTGTACGATCGATTAAGAGCGGGCTGTTATCAAAAGCGGGCTGTTAAGGATCCTTAACGGCCCTCTTTTCATAACAGCCCGCTTAGTGTTGCCAGGGCATTATCGATAGCTTAACGTTTTTGAAATGTGGCATGTTATTTGCTACGTAACAATCTAGTGCGACGAAAATATATTTTCGAACTGCATCGTAGTACTAGTCTAGGCATACGCTAAAAGATGTAGAACGGGGAGAACGCAAAGAATGTGGAGGGCATAACTGTAGAAATAGCTAGTTATCGAAAGAAAGGAAATAAAAACAGTAAAAGGCAGATACAAGTTGAAGGAGGCCAGGGGGAAGGTGGAGTTCCGAGATGAAAAGAGAAATTTGAAAAGAAGGTGAGGGAAACAACTGAAAAAAATCGAGAAGTAAGGCGGCTGAGAGGGAGACAGAAATGTGGGAGTACCTAAGAACGAGAAAACAGAAAAGAAAGAAGCAGAGGAAAGAGAAGAGAGAAGAGGAGAAAATCGACATAGAAAATGCTGAAGTCACTCATGCCCTTCCTAGTGGAGCAAGAAGGCAGAGTGAAAAGAGGATATAGAATGGTCTATAGGTAAGGAAAATTGATTTCAGATCAGAGATGGAAGATGTAAGTGATAGTGCCACTCTTAAACAGAGGAGACAGACAACTCAGGACATATACGTTATCTCTTATTGCCTAGCGCTACCTAAGCCTTGCTTGCCCTTCCAGTGTATCCTATTCCCTACCATTCCTGTGTAATTTGTGAACGCCACATCCCCCTATAGTTGCCTATCGGCGGAAAGAATACCAGAGATATAGGGGGAAACATGAAGTAAGGTGAAAGTGCGGGAAGAGATGACAACAAAGTTCATAACAACGAAAGGCAGGGGTACCCATATTACTTAATATTTATACTACTGAACTGGAGAAGTTTCTGAAAGACATGTAGTACACTTTCAGTAGTCCTTGAAAGTGTACGTTTGAGGAGAGGATGAAAGTATGGAATACACGTGTGATGAACATATTGAGTTTTGGAGCGGAAATGCGGGGTTCAACAGAATAGCGGAAGTTGGAGAGAATATTTCAGGAATAGTTGACAAGGGCGTTGAGCCTGGAAAGCTGAACGCTGGAATAAGTAGTGTATATGTATGTGCACAATCTACTAAATTAAGCGTTGTGGGAAATGAAGAAAATGGAGAATAGGGGGACCAATTAAAGTAAAATGAAAAGGTAGGGACATCGGTGGCGGGGTTGAAAAGGAGGAGAATAGAGAACGTGCAGAATAGAGCAGGATAGGGAGAGTTTAAGGTTAAAATGTGGCAAGGAGAAAAAAATTAAATAAATTATATGGAGAATTGCATTAGGTGTAGGATTTACGGAATAGCGCTGGATGTACAGCAGCACTGGAAGAGAAATATGGGAAAACTGATATGGAGGTAGTGAGGAAGATGACGACATTACAGAACGACAATAGGATAAAGAAAACTGGAATGGGAGAGAAGTAGATGGGTAATGATTAGATGTAAATAAACACACGCATGTAATGTTTGTATTAATTGTAATAAGTGACAATAAAAGGATGTTACTGGTACTACTAGTCAGCTGTAAAATCCATCCTCGACTTCCGCTGTACGTTTTTTTTTATCTGAGGTAAACTAAAGCTAAGTAGTAATGCTTCATTTGAACGGAAACGACTAGTAAATCTATATCTATATTATTGGTAGGCGGATTGATAGTAGACTGGGGATTTACGACCTGATAATGTAGACAATTTTCGCAGTGGGATTCGACTGCTTCAAAAAATCTACAAGAATCGCCCCTGTAATTTCGGTAATGGACAAAACCTAAATTTCACAGAATTTGTATTGATCATATAAATATTATATAAAAGTTTGTGTCTCTTAAAATTGTGTTCCTTATATTTTCAGATGGTAAGCACTGTCTTCATTTTAAGGGAAATAAATGTTTTTTATGTTTAAAAAATCAAATCGTTGACTTCTAGGAGCTAAAACTAATCAATCATATTGACGATTGATAATGATACATATATGCTTTTATGGATAGTAAATATAATCTATATGTTGTGTGTGTAGATATTGCCATCAAACAATAAAATATAAAATTACATACAATTCTTGAATAACATTCAATGGACTGTTTGAATGTTTGAATGATTTGTTAATATCGCGATAAATGTAGCAAATATTAAATAGTAACTGCTTGAAACAAATTTAGTGTCTGGGCGACGAAATAATTGTTTGTCTTTTTCTTATATTTTATTACATCTACGTTGTTCACTCATGTAACAATAGTTTCATATCATAATGATCATGTAAAATTTTCTAATGGCAATGTTCCCTGTGCATATAGAGTTTATATACACATATGTTTCGCAAAGTTTACCTTCTTACCTGAAAGTAGTCGGTCGTTTGCTCCCATTTCGCTCTCAAAATTTTACCAGCAATAATCTCAACATTTGTGATTTAATGAATATTATCAATTTTATCGATTCTTTCAGCAAAAGTGACTCTAGGACTCTGGAGTAATTATCTGCAATAATTCATGTTAAAGATTGGCAATGGAATACAAAAAATTGTTAGCACAATGCCCGGACAACATTTACAATTAATGCATTTCATTTGGGGAAGGGTAACATTCAAAAATTTTATGAATGTTACTTATTTATATTTTTTATTTATATCTCATACTAAAGATATATACCATATGTATTTACATATGGTATCTACTTTTCGGTGCATTTAAATTTCATATCCAGATTCAGCTGTAGTACTGGCGCCGGGCCTGACCAATCGTACTTTTCCCTTTCGGTTTCTTTCATCTGCAAAAGGAGAATCGAAAATAACGCCACGGTCACGAAGCGAGTTTTTGTCGTACGCAGCCGCCAACGGACGACAAGTTTTTGTTTCCTCCGATCCAGACTGATGCGTGTCGAGATACGGAACATAAACTATATGATGATAGCGACCATCTGTACGGGCAGATCTCTATCAATAAATTGGTTAATTTAAAAATATTGATTCATGGCCGAGGCGTTGCCGGCCCCGTAAAGTAGCCGAGAACTGCACGATGAAAGCTGGCCAGCCGAACTTATATTTCTCCCGCTAACTGGTCTCCGTCCTGCTAATTACTTTATTTCGTAGCTAATTTGTTTATCTTATTCATTCGATGCGTAATTGTTTTGCTTTCGTACTTGAGTCTATATTAAAATAATGATAGGACGTAATAATTACACCGTTTTACACGCGATGAGTATCACTTTTTTATTATATATTCGTTCTAGGCGTATTTTATAAATATATAATTGTTATAATGATGCGGATTTATTTTTATTTACGTTAGTTACAATATTGACACTTTTAGTATAATTGGCTCGGCCTTTTTGCTAAAATGATTTGTGAAAAGTTTTTGGTTTATATACTTTATCGCAGCGTACCATTTATCAAACATATCGTCAAATTGTTTAGGTGATGGTGTGGGCACCTGAATTAGATGGACGAAAGTCTTGGATGCAGAATCATTGTTACTAGTGATAAAATAATATCCTGTTCTGAAAGCAGCTTCATCAGTGAACAACATGTGTTATTACGGTACTATAAACAAAAAAAATGCCAAATATTTTAGTCGAATTATCATAGTATTCACTGCTATATTTAGTTTTTGATATTAGACTACTTTCAACGGTCTTCATAATTTTGGAAACAGATGATTTCTTGTCTGCTCCACAATACACGCTATTGCTGCGACAGATTATGTGTTTAATTTGAATTACTATAAAGGCATAAATATTTCTCTATTATTTGAAAACCTTGATAAATTATTAGATAATTCATATCTGAAATATACGCCCATTAATAATTTGGAATTCCTCTTTGTGAAGACACATTTTGTCTTTGCTTTTTATCTCGAAAAGTAATAGTACGTCTTTGGTGTGTAAGAATCATTACCCCTCGCTGAAAATGTAGTTTAAGCATCTCATATTTTGCATGAAATAAATATCTTTCTATTACTGCTTGGCCTCATTCTTTCCCTTATGCATGGTCTAGAAAAGTGGGCGGTGGTAATAAATCAGAAAAATAATAATAGTTTCGTTTGCCATCTGTCCACAGTATATTATTTAAAGTAAGTTCATTAATTAATCCAAGCAGTCGGTTTCTATATTCATGGTATAGCCTTATCTATATTTCAACATCAACAACTCGTAGTTTATGCCACCGCACATGGCATTACCCAAAAAATAACATGGCACCGATATTTTAAAGTTTCATTTAATTAGGTTCATTACTCAATTGACATTAAAATCACGTTTTGGTTGTAGTTTTTTGGATTTACCTATTGTCATTGTTGTGATTCTGGTTAATCGTTTGACCTATTAATGTGTCGAAATAATTAATTTAATTTTCAAATGTATCTCCTAGTGTTGGATATCCAAGCCTTTGACAATAAGTGAAGTACATATTTTTTTACTCTACATATTTTTATTGTGCTCAAATTTCCATTATTCTGCACCTCGCTCCATATTTGTCAACAAACAGAAAGAATATATAATAGCCCTGTTCAGAGAAAAGCACTTACACGAAGAGAAAGCCAATCATGTCAGTACAGATTTTTTTATACAACGCTACATAATATGCCCAAGGACTCTCTTCTATGAATATTTAATCATTTCGAGGAAGTCGCCGAATCTCATAATGCAGTAATGAGAGACGTAATTCGTAGATAAATAACGGATAACACAACGTCTTTTTCTTTTTTAATGAAAGCAATATCAAACATTACGGCAACACAACGGGAACGGTTATCATCTAGCAAGGTACCCCGGTGACAAAATATATTGTTCAAATGCCAGAGATTCGTGTCAGGATAAAGACCGGTATGGTCATTGTAATTCAACCCCAGGAGAAATGGACAATGGACGTTACGACGTTGCGCAATTTCATACAAATCACGTAGTCGAAGTAAATTACTTCTTAAAACGCTCTAAGAATGAAATTCTAAACCATTTATGCGAGTTCATTTTAAATTAGGCGCTGTTTTCTTAGCAAGGAACATTAGGTAGGTGGTTTGTAGATAAAGTCTTTAGAATGTTATTTCATGTGGTTTGTGATTACTAGGCTTGTAATTTACAATAGAACTCTGAATGCAATTAATTTTCATACTTATATTATATTGTAGAATGAAAATACCAAATACTTAGTAAAAAAAACGCAAGCATAGTGTTGCGGTGATAAAATTTTTGTGTTCAGTGAATGAGTGTGAGTGTGAAAATATAAACGTTCTAGTGTCCTGGGCTCTGCCCAGTAAGAATCTTTGAGCGTCTAATTATGATTAACGAAATGTTTTTTATCAATCAAAAGTCACTTTACATTCGAAATCCATGTATCATGTAAGTGTGCGTCTGCACGTTTTACATAAGTTTCCTATGCATGAAAAAGACAATGCATGATAAAAAGTAATGTTCGTTAATAGCATTTCTTATTATCCGCAGCAGTTCATACAATTCGTATTTGATTATAGAAATTGCATATACACATCCTTTTTATGTACAAGTTTCGTTATTTAACTCCTTTCATGTTGCATTCCGTTCGTCTTTATATAATTAAGGAAAATAATGTCTTCCCTAATTAAATTAAGTTCTGTTTATGGCTCGACACAAAAAAACCCTCTAAGCGGCTGTAGATCCTTTTTCTAACTTCGTTTCACGGAAAGCCTCCTATATAAGACCTATATGGCTTACTGGTTTATACTCGACAAGTCTTTGATTTGTATCTCATACATTTACGCTTTTTCTATAAATACACACACGTTCGGACGGATACACGTCCAACGTTTTTATCTCTATCGGTCGCTACTGATACAGAATGTGATCCGAGCAACGTCTACAACTAAACTATGGAAAATAATTCAAAGTACATACGTTAGCTTACCTGACTACTGTAGCATAACGTCGAAGTATTCTTGCACAAGAAATATTGTTATCGTTGTGTTATATTTGTTATACACAATTCCAGCTATCAATTGGAAGTTATTTATGGAAAATGCTTTTTATGAAAGCCGATCGTTTTTATAAGAAGTTACATGTTCTGAAACGCCGGGAGTATAGTGATGTGCGCTATTAAAAAAAGGCGCACAACATACTAATCCTAAATGGAATACGTCTGTGTAGATTTCAATCTGAATCGTGAAACCTCTAGTTTGTCTTGTATGTGGTGAAGTGCGGAGTTCGTTCGAACGAAAATAGCTTCATAAGTAGTCCACAAATTGACTCGTCAACTTTAATTTATGTGGTAATTTTAATTTGATGCAGTTTAACGACATTGGTAAACTGAATCACACAAACGAAATTACTATCGAAATCCATTCAAAAAAAAACATATTATAAGGATAGCGCGGGAGGTATCTTAGCTGTTAAAGTAAGCACTGTGTCAAATAAATTAGCATCAAAGATTGGATTAGGGGGTCGGCTCTCATCCGTTTCGCTGTATTTATACTCAATATACGCATATACGTGTAGGTATAGGTATAGGATTATACATTCTGTTAAAAAAGTGACTCGGATTAGGTGGCATCCTTGATATACTCGTTGCTCCGGGAGATCATTTCCAGGCGTAGCGTACACTAACATTTTCAAATATCCCTAAAGAAAGAAATGAAGGGGGTTTAAATCGGGCGAACTTGTAGGTCATGACACAGGTCTGTCCCTTCCTGGGCATTGTCGGCCAAATGTTCCGTGTAAATACTCTCTAACGGCAATCGAAAAATGCCCCGGAGCACCACATTTGCTGCTTGGTTCAAAGAAATCTGGTCTAAAAGATGCGTATTATAAAATAAAAAAAATCGTATCTCCGAAACCGTCCGTAGTTTAAAAATGATATTAAATGGCGCGATTGTATTAGAGGAACCAGTGACGTCGGGGTGCAACGTGCGTTACTGTCGTAGCTTCGATTTCTTCAATTCAACTTCCTTGATGTGTCTTAACGTATGATTATATTATGGATATACAATATATCCTGTTTTTGTCCTTTACTAAACTTGGAAGTTTATGAGTTAACATATTTGCTTAACGGTCCCATAGGCTAAAGGACATGACAGTTTTTAGAAATGTATACTATATAAATCTTAATCCGGTCCCCATAGAAATCGTAATGTGTGATTTCTATGACGGGTTGTAAAACTGCTTTTTAGTTTTCTGACAAATTTGTCCTAAAAACAATCATAAAATTCGTTTGTAATGGATATAAACCTTGCAAAACAGCTGTTACAGTTGAATTTATAATCGTAGGAAATAAAATGGGCGATGTCAGATACGTCATGTACACACTAAGAACTAGGAACTTACTTACAAATGATATCTACAGTGTGTTCCACTTAAGAGTGTAACACCCTCATATCAACATAAATGGGAAAAATCAAGAAATCACTTTAGGGATTGTTTTATCGAAAAATTTTACTAGTAATAATTGCCCAAAAACGCTAAATCCAAAATTTCATAAAAATTAAAAATGTTAAAATTTTTCGTAAAAGTCCGTAAATACTTACTATTGGCTGCGCGGAAAAAATATGCTGTGAAAATTTTGTTTGAAATAAAACTTGAACTGTCAAAGTTGTTGTTTACGCGCAGCCACCTGTGCAAATAATATTATGGAAATGAAATGAAAAATTGATGAAAAAGTGATTTCTTGATTTTTGCCATTTATTTTGCCATCACAGGTTACCTTGCATTTGCAGAAGACAATTGTTTTTGGGAGTAAATAGAGCAATAAGTATTCTACGTTTGGAAAAAAAATCACTAAAATTGTACTAAAAATAAAAAGATATGAGGTTGTTACACTCTTAAGTGGAACACAGTGTATGTACATTTGCCAGAAAACAGTAAATCTATCAAAAGTTTGCTTGCTCGCACATTTGGATAAATAAAACTTCTTATCAACACTAAATAGAAACAATCGGAAAAAGTTTTTGTGATCTGATGGTAATCAAATTTTTAAGTTTAAGAACCCTGTATAATTCGGAAACGTGTTTTTATTGCACAGACGGCGATTTCGTCTAACACTATTTCCGCGCACTTCGCTAGAGGATTTTAGTTCGTATTTGAAAAATCAAATGGTTAGCAAAATATGCTACTGTTTCGCTCAACTAAAGCTTCGACATATGCAGTCAAAACGAAGGGCATAACAATTCAACGTCGAGGTAATCCTTCATGGAACATTTTTACAACGAGGTTCGCAACCCGAGAACCAAGGAACACCGGCTCCTTCTCGTTGTGTCGACTCAATTTATTGCCATAGTTGCTTACTTCATTTCGCTTGGCTCCGTGTTACTCTACCTGGTGTATTTTCCTCTGAAGGGTCGTGGTAATACCTTTTGTGTGATCGACCATTATTTCCTCATTGCCTCTGTTTCGTAGTCCGTCGAACGGCATTATTGATCATTTCTTTTGGGTTATTGTTTTTCCAGAGGAGGTTTCTTAGTTCGTTGTTTTCGTTGAATATATGATCTTTGTCGGCTATCTTCTGTGGCCTCTTTACTAGTGTTTCTGCAACGGGCATTAGTTAAGCTGGGCGATGGCGTGAGTTGCCGCTTAAGTACCTGTTAGTGTGTGTCTTTTCTATAAACTGTGTGGACCAGTTTGCCGTCCTGTCCCCTGATTTACATTACTTCTAGGAGTGGTAGTTTGCTATCTTTTCCGTTTCCATTGTAAATTTGATATTGCCGTGTCGGTTATTTAGGTGTTGCAAGAAGTTTTCTAGTCCCCTTTCACCGAGCGGCCATATTATAAAAGTGTCATCCACCTCTTAGCGTAGCTTTAGTGGTGCCGAGTCTAAAGCATTTTCTTCGAACTGTTTGCGATGACTGGAGAAAGAGGAGAACCTATTGGTGCCCCTAGTAACTGTTTGTAAACTTGTCCTTGAAACCTCAAGTAGGTATTTTGGAGACATTAGTAACTTAATCTAATTATGTCCTCTGATATCTTCAGTTTAGATCGAAGAATATGTACATCATCGGATATTGGAATGTTGGTGAACAGTTCTGTTACGTCAAAGCTTACCAGTGTATCATGTGTGCCTATTCTCTCATTTTGGAGACTTTCTAGCAGGTGGCTGTAGTTTTTGACATACAATGCGGCTTCTTCTGCGTATGGTTTCAGTATTTTTGCTATGTAGCCTGCTAACGCTTGTGTGGGTGAACCTATTGAGCTAACAATAGGCCTCAACGGTGCTCCCTCTGTACGAAACTTAGGGAGTATGTTTTTCACTTTAGAAACAGAAGGCGTATACGAGGTACCGTGTAGAGACTGTGAGCACACGTATGTTAGACAAACAAACAGGAAAATATCAGCCTGGGTAAAGGAATATAGACGACCGGAGAAAAACAAAACCACAACATCCACTCTGGCACAACACGTATTAAATACAGGACATATCATACATTTTGAGAACACAAAAACCTTGGCCGAAATCGAGTATGCGACACCAAGAATATATCAAGAAACCATCTAAATCTAAAAATGAGAACATAGCATGAATACCCAACGACGATCGTAGACTTCCATACTCTTGGAAGTAGTATTTACACTTCACTTTATGTTTGAGTTTCATACACCGTTGCTTGCCAATTTTCTTTCAAACACGCTGATGACTAGTCACGTTTTTATCAAATCTCTTCCCATATAGATATATGATATGAGATATAACAGGTAAAATGACACCCAAAACTGGACGTCTTTTGAGGTTGCCTATTTAATCCCAAAGTAGGATCTGATCTAAATTGGTTTTGTTAGACTTTTTACCGACATTTACAAGTTTATATTTTTTACAAATTTTCCATTCTTTATTCTGATTCTTAACGGCTATTTTCTCCTTCCCTGTTTTTAATTTCTCGCTACGTTCCTTAATATGCTCATAAATTGTATAAACATCTTTTTGATTTTAACATATAACATATTTCATTAAATGTCCGCCTTCATTTCAAGCTCTTGCCAGAAACCTCTACCCACCACGAATCTCTTTCTCAAACCACATTGTTCCACATTCCACAGAATAATCAAATATCGGGTCTTACTACAAATTGCCATTTTTAAAGACTACATTCTTACATTCTGACTCAACAGAAACTTATGTCAATTACATATTTCCACATTTCTTTCTCTCTACGTTGCACCCTACCTGAGATTATTATTATTATTATTGTTATTTACATCAAAACTTTTGGTAAGTTTCATAATTCTACGTGAAACTAAATATATCTTCCTTAGATTTCTGAATTTTAGTTTGAATCTAACTTCTTCTCATAGATAGTGTATATAATTGAGTTTTTTATTAAATTCGACGAGAAATCCAGATACACTGGTATCTGATTATTTTTTTTTTATTATATCAAGGATTAATTTTATCTACTTATGTACGAATGCGCAAATTATTGTCGTTCTAGGTGTTGTGTAGGTATGTTTTTCTTAAAAGTCATGTAATGTCATCATAACCTATATTGGGTTCACCTCAGCTATTTGCTACAATTTTTTAGCATGGTATATGTACCAAACACCAAAATAAAACATGCTTTTTTTAAATACAATATTCCTCTAACTTTCACCTTTCACCATTACTCGGGGGCTATGGTGCACTTCATGCAACGATGAACAGCACATGATGCATACCACCCCCCAATCATTATCTAGCGTTTATTTAATTTAATTTATCCTTTCAATCTCATAATACAAAACTATCTAACTAAACATCACAAAAAAGGCAGTATAATAAAATAATACAGATAAAGAAAAGTAAACTTAATAGAACAATAACTGATTTAATTAACTCTGGGTTTTGATCTCTCGTAGGCTGGATAAATGCATCAGGTCATCAGGAAGCTGGTTGAACAGCCTTGATATGATTAGATCCAGTGATCTTTCACCGCTTTCACCACTTTCACGATTTTTTAACCGCTTCCGTCTCGTCTTTCTAACTAACGTTCAGTAAATTCAAGTCGCGGCCTCGGCAAGAATTTTGCCATGTAATAAAAACGGGTGGCGAAATACCTCATTCGGGTACAAATGTTCCCAAATACGTCATCTCCACAGAACGTTATCGGAAATGTTTCACTCGGTACCACCAAAGAATTACATGATAATGATTTAATATTATACACTTTTGTAATAAAGCAAGAAAATAGTGTTAATAAACTTTAATACTGATTTATAGTACGTCTGGCTAGCTCACGGCATGCAATAATTATGTTTTTACTTGTTTTGAAATACATTAATTATCTTATTAATTTTCAGTTGAATTACATCTGTGCTGAACTATTTGCGGGGCGGGATTAATAATTGCAGAATATATACAAATTGAAAACATAATCAACATATATAAATGTGCTAATCAGTCCTTTCGACAAATGACGTATATCACAATTTATTGATTGCTCAGTCAAAGTTATATTTTCTACTACAAAAATGTAATTATATTAAAATTAATACACTACAATAAAACATGATGTGAATGGATGGAGCATTTCGCATATATTTTACAGAAGTCGACCCTACCAAGCAAATCGTGCAGTATTTCCATTTTGGTCGAATAATGCGAGTTTTAGTGTCACTGTTGATGGATTGTCGTCAACCACTCGCATAATTTATCATTGTTTCCAAACTAATTTCTCAGTCGTTTTACGCGTTCGGCGGTTAACCGGCGTAGTAATTAAGTAGTCGGATAATTTTCTCGTTTAGCCCGTTTTTGCGCTCTGCGTAATGACACGTTTAATTTGGACGATCATTAAAGAGAAAATAACGCATTTAATCATCATTAGGGCTCGCTCGAAGTGCGAAAAACTCGCGATTTTATTAACATGGCGCAGCGGTCTCTTCAAAGCTGCACGACGACCGAAAAAGCGACGAGCGGCTTTGGTGCGATAGTTATCACTTCACAATGCAATTTATTTACTTCTAAATTAAAATCCGACGTCGAAAAATCAATTTACGATAATTGCGTTTGGTGCTGAGAATTTTGGCTGCTACTGATCCTATCGGTGGAGATCACGAAATTCGATAGGACATCGTAAACACAACGAATTTCACCAGGAACACAACTTAAAGGAACCAGACTATCAGATTGGAAGTACGGTGGAGTTGGCGTAACAAGTGTAACTGTACTCGATATTTACGTAGTATCAGATTCGACAACTCACATGGCAGTCATTTTTATGGCAACGACCTTCTTTAATTTTACCAATTCTCTGAATATTACATATAGGACATTTATCCATTACTAATTCACTAATTCAAGTTAAATATCTATAATCCTATCAATACATTTGTAAAATACCAGTTCATCATATATATCATCTATATTTTTCTAACATAGTACGTTTTTCAACTAATTATATCACAATTTTCTATTTATACATATGTTTTTATCACTTTAATTTATATAGTTTCATGTATTTGCACCCTGTTATGATTTAAGTTTGAGTTTCTAATAAATAGTGCGAGATATCGGTAGCAGAATACTAGTCGTGGACGGAACAAGTTGATCATATTAATGTGAAAACTAGAAAAGTGGATTTAGAAAACGTCCAAGCCATGCTGCGACACGTCAGACGAGAACTTCGTCTCATTGAGGATAGAGGACCATTAACAGCAATCTAACTTATGGGTGTCAAAGTCTAAGGTTAATTAATTATTTTTATTTTATGTTTGCTTAATAATGGTTTCTTTTGTTTAAATTATATCGTGTTAAACTTTTTCCCAAAACTTATGAGACATGTGTTATTATGGATTATCTGTTGTAAAATAATAATAATAATAATAATAATAATAGGTCTTTATTTGGCGAAGTCCAGCTCAGCTGTTCAACTATAAATATATAATGAATATATGATTTTTTTTCTCTGAATACAATTTTGCTTTGTGCTGTACTATTAATCCTATTTTAAAGAATGAAGCAATAAATTGCAATAGCCATTATCTTACATAAGATGTCCATTAGCGCAATCAATTCCCCTGTAATTTTCATACACTACTTTCTCTCCTTTCTTGTGCATATGCCACATTAGAGACACATATTAGGCACATCTTCGTTTACCCAGAATAGTGTTTATTATATTGAAGATGTTACTTTCTAGTTTCTCGCCACCTATTTTCGGCATTTCTGCCGTTATCCCACTTCCTCCTGGCGCTTTATAGTTTTTGAACATTTTAATAATATTTTGGCTTTCGCCTTTCGTAGGTGGTTCTTCTGGATCATTATCTTCTAGCAATATTTCCCCATCACCGTCGGTTATCTACGTTTGTACCATGTCATATAATTCCTCCGAGTACTCTGCCTATCTTTGCAAGCTTTCCTCTGTTCCCCCTAGTAGTTGGCCCTACTTGTTTTACGAAATATTACTTTATATCGTTCTTTCTTTCTACTTCCGCTCTATACGTTCTGGTAAAACTCTGGCTTGGCCTCTTACATATGTCTTTCCTATATATTGTGTCTGTTTCCCAATGTGTTCTCTTTTCTTTTTCCTGTATAATTTCTTGGCTTCATCCTCGTTTTTTCTCTTTTTAGTATCATGTCCTTGCATTCCTCGTCAAACCATGACTTTCACGTTCCTCTAGTTTATTCGCTTAATAATTTTATACTTTTTTCTCCTATTATTCTTTCCATGTTCTTCCACATTTTTTTCGCAGTCTTCATTAATATCTTTGTTGACTAGTCTTTGGATTTTGTTGCTCTCTCTTCTTTTAGCTTTCCTATTCTAATCTATATCTTGTCATAATATTGTTCCTGTTTAACTTTGGGGTGACCTTCTGGACTTCATTTTACTACTGTAGTTGATAAATTGACCTCCCGTCCGGTGATAGACATGTCCATTTGTGTGTCTGTATGTTGTTATTATTCTTAAATTTCGTTCGATTTCAAACACTTTTGCCCGCTTTCATTGCTGCTGTCGTGTTTGGCTTCCTATGATTGGGTTATATACGTCTTCCTTTCCTATTTACGCATTGATGTGTTTTAACATCATATCTTGGAATTGCATTGTAATCTCTGTCGATGTTCTCATAAAACTCTTTCTTTTCTTCTTCTGGTTTGCCTTCTGCAGGATAATGCACATTAATGATGCTTCTCGTCCTATACTTGTTCTTTATCCTTATTTAGTACATTTTAGTTATTATTGGAGTAAATTCTATAATAACTTCCTTCAGTCTCTTTGTATGCTATGAATACAGTTCCTAACATTCTACCGTTAGAAAATATGTACTCTCCTCTTTCTGGAATAAATTAACCCAACTGTTTTGTCTCTTGTATACCTAGCGTATAATGTCAATTGACTAATTTTACATAATTTGTTCTAATTAACAATCCTCCCGCGTCTCTAACATTTCATGCCGCTATGTATATTTGCTCGTTTTCACTCTTTCTTAGTTTCCAAATCGCTTTCCTCTTTCCATTGCCTAGGTCTATCTCCAATCCTCCGTTTTGCTTATGATTTTATAGTTTTAGTTCTAGTTTTTTTGTCCTGTTCATTACTTTATTCCATCTCCACTCCACGCCGTTTACTGTTACTCTATTGTAGCCTATTACTACATATTTTCCGTTTTGTCTTCCTTCTTTTACGAATATTCTTATTTGGTTTTGCGTTCCCCTTTCGTTCTTTGTCATATCCTCGTTGATAAAAACTTGTCCCCTCATGTCCTTTAATGTTGCTTTATTTGCCATGATTTCTACTTTGCCAGCTCCAGTTTGTAATTCTATTATACCCGTTTTCTTTCATATCCTGGTTACCGTTTTATTATGATATTTATTTGTACTTGTTTTGTTAAAAAACCCTGCACACTTGCTGCTATTGCTACCTGCTCATCGGTATCAAGTATCAATCCGCTCATCATTCTGCTTAATTTTTTCTTCTCTCTTTTTCTTGTTCTTCCAATTTCCCGCAACTCGCTTTGTGTTCTTGCGTACTCTTTTTTATTTCATGGTTTTCTTAATCCTTCACTTTCAATTATTTATTTCAGGATTTCCTCATTAAACAGGGATTGTTGGGTTGGGTTGGGTTGGGTTTACTTTCTTTGATATCGTTTTCAACTCATTATCAAATATTTTTAATCCGTTAATAATTTCTTCATGGAAGTACAGACGAAGATGTATTTATGTGGGCAGTTGAAGGACGGAGCCTGTATGTGTCGAGTTGAAAAATCTTATTATATTACTATTTATCCATTGAGTATGTAACAGCTTTTGCGGACAAAAACTACTTAAGTCATGTAGATCAGGGGATAGTGGGGAAATACAAAATAAGAGCAAAATAAGGATAAAATGAAACAAGTTTAAAGTTATGCACAGAAAAATAATTAGAACATAAGAAATATAGTCAGTCAATGCGTAGATGTTTAAAGTCATAACAAGAATCGTTAAATAGAAGTTATTTATGGAGTTTCTACGAAACTGTAAAATAAGCAATTAAATCTACAGCCTCGAACATATTCTGCACATGTACAACAAACCAACAATTAAATACAAAAATAATGGGCGATACCTAGTCACATCCTGGCACCATATTTCTTTATTATTTAGATTATCTACCGTTCATTTTCTGGATCTGGCAACGTCACCATTGATATTGACGCTGAGTGGCCTCTTATAACGACCCTTTTTACTTCCTTATACTTTATATATAAGAAAGTATAGTAATCATATTATAATAAATTAAATCAATCAATCTAATCTTTACTGGATGAGTTTTAAGTGATTTCTCTTCAACTTCTTGGACATGGAGCTTGATCCAAGTGTCAAAAAAATTCAAATGAGGATCTCGTATAATGCGGAAATATTTTTGCCTTTGTAACAGTTGGACTGCCGTAAAAACCTAGGACAAAATTCCTTGTTGTAATACTAAAATATATGTTGTACCTACTTGCATATGCACACATTCTCGAATGAATATTTGGATTCCCGTAGAACGTACTGGCTTTGGATAATGGATCGTCATCTGATCAAGTAAATCTTTTCAATTTGTCTGGTTAGTAGTTATGCCCACAAAAATTCTAACTGGTAATGAAGAAAATGGATCACTACTGTCCCTCAGCTACCTATGCATTACTCGCACATCTCTAAGAATTGAAATCACAACATATGTTATGTTTTTATATTGCTTCCAATTTTCTATTATTTCTAACTCATTTACTACAGCAAGAAGGATTTCACCTTCCAAATCACAAAGAAAATATTCTAATAAAAAACAAAATTGTATCCAACACTGTGATTTTTCACTTGCATGTACAATATCAGGTTTTAAATAATCCGAAATTTAACACTAAATTGCGATCGATAAAATTTTCAGAGCAAAAAATGTCCAAATGAAAAGTTGCACACGTGATCAGCTATTGATGCGACATTTCAATAAATGTTAGGTAATAATAACTCCGCACTTTAGACTACAAATATACAGAAATAACTCATTACATTTATTACTTTAGATCGGCATGACAAGCTTCATTTAATGGCATTTCTGGCATCTGAAATCTGTTCATAATTATTTTCTAACGAGAAGTACTAATGTCATTAATTATAAATTGTTGTTGGAGTTCAAATCGAATTGTAATGTTTGCATAGCATAAAAAAATTAAATTAATTGCAAAGAAAGTTTCACCAAAACGATATTTATGATTTTCAAATTTTTAATATTGAGACAAATCGTGTTACGCATGAAAACGTAATAACTTAAATTGAAAAATAAAGGGCACCAAAGTAAAGAAATTTCATTTAAATTATTATTTTTTCATAAAATGGATAAACCGTATGTATCAACCAAAATTCCAGTACTTTTCAGCAACGCGTTAAGTCATATGTAAAATATAGAAGCAGGCGAACATATCAATAATAGTTATTTCACTTTACATTTTTTTGCATTGCTCCACAGGCAATCATCAAATTCTGTACACATTGATATTGAGTATATTTATTTACGGCGCAAATTTTATATACATGTGAATTCAAGTAGGACTAACCTATTTTGCCTGTGGTTGATAGTATATAAAATAAAATCCCAGGTATTAAAAATTGTTATTGTTTGCTGCATGTGCCAAAACAATGTGTGAATTTAATGCCAGATATAAATATTTACTTCGTTCATAAAAATCCTCGCACATCTAAAAGAAACTAAATAACGAGTTCAACGTACCAAGTCGAAGTAACGAAGGCCAACGAGATGCCATAAAATTCAAGGGTTATGGTAACCCTCTAAAAAGGCCGAGGGTAATTCTCACGTGGGGACAATACACACACCCGACCTTTTCCACATTACAAAGCGATCGAGCGTGTAATGTGCGGTTAATGTGTATTAATGCGCCTGGCTCAGATTTCTTTTTAATTTTATCGCTGAAATTTTAGTGAAATTAGTTCTTAAAACCAGTTAATGCGGCTTAAACTTCGGCGCGTAATAAGCGACCGCGTACTCTTATTACCGCAGTTATGTGGTTCGGGAGCGTAACCCGAGGCCGAAACGGGAAAAAGCGGTAATTTACACCCAATTAGAGTTTTGTTAAATTGAATAACGACTACCAGGTACCCCGTCTGCTCGTAATTGACGACCGAGAATAAGTAAACAGACAATAATTAGAAAAATGATATGTTAAAAATGTAATCACCTATTAAATTTAAATAATAAAAAAGATTCAATAATTTAACGAGTTCCGAAATTGTAACCCAAACACAAACCATGTTTTTTAATGATGTCCAAAATGATTATTATTATTATTAAATTTTTACGGTGTAGTATTTATGCAAAAAATTCTAATTATTGGGAAATGTGTACGTAAACAAATATTTTTTATAAAAAAATGTGTGTATTGGTGTGTATTAAAATGGGATAATTTAACCGATTATTTTAAATAACTTTGAGTGAAGAATTGTGATAAATAACAAAGGATATTATTATAACATATATCAAAAGCTGTCCTTGGTTTGGAATTTTCGAATTTTATTGCTCTTACATATCTTAAATATCTTCAAATAAATAATAAGCGAGAAATAACAGGTACCTACCTTGATTTTAAGTGTCTCCTCAGAGTCTTGAAATTTTCCCATATTATTGCTCCGAACCGATTACACACGTTAGTGTTGATGTGTTTTATCGGTTCGGATATGGAAAATACTATGGTGCTGCAAAATTTTAAATGCGCAATTTTGAACCTACTACATATACAGGCTATTAAAAAAAAAGTGTCACAAAATTAGGGTTGGTAGCATAGCTCAAAATATGCTAAAAAGTCATAATGAACCGAAACCGTCCGCAAATGGACGGTTTCGGATATAAACGACGAAAATCCCCCATGCTATTATGGAATCCACATACCAGGTACGTTTTTCATTGAACAGTTGGATGGGTATTTTGGGCGACAGGTTATTAGGCCCGGTTGTTTTAGCAAATCGATTAACAGGCGCTGCTTTTCTGAACTTTGCCGTTAGAGAGTATTTACGTGGAACTTTAGGATGAAGATGCGCAGGAGGGGGCGGACCTGTATCAAGACCTGCAAGATCGCCCGATTTAAACCCCCTTGATTTCTTTCTTTAGAGATATTTGAAAATGTAGTGTACGCTACTCCTGTAAATATGTCCCGGGCCAACGATTATATCAGGATGCCACCGAATCCGAGTCACTGTAGGTCTTTACGAGAGAATTCGGAAGTCCATGCCACGTAGATGTGGTGTAACTGGTGTAAACGCAAAATGTTTCGTATCTCCGAAACCGTCCATTTGCGGACCCATGTTCATTTAGACTTTTTTAACACTCTGTTTAATTTTTCGATCCATCCTAAAACTCTGAAAATGTGGCATTTTTATAGTAACATCAATTTTTCCAAACATATATATACAAATATATATATATATATATATATATATATATATATATATATATATATATATATAAGAGGAAATTTTTTTACGGGCATAACCCGCATGGAAGCACGCAGCCGCCGACACGTGTTTCTGACTTATTAGTCGTCATCAGGGCGGCATAGCCAAATTAAAGGATGGACAAAATTTGGAGGTAAACAAAACAACCGGAGTACACAACAAGTAGCCGACCGCCACATTGTGGCATCAAGTCAAAACACCCACACATCGTGTGGGAACATTAAAACCGGCCACGCGGGAGGGCATAGCCACCTGCGTGGCTATGTCCACCTGCGTGGCTATGCCCTCCCGCGTGGCCGGTTTTAATGTTCCCACACGATGTGTGGGTGTTTTGACTTGATGCCACAATGTGGCGGTCGGCTACTTGTTGTGTACTCCGGTTGTTTTGTTTACCTCCAAATTTTGTCCATCCTTTAATTTGGCTATGCCGCCCTGATGACGACTAATAAGTCAGAAACACGTGTCGGCGGCTGCGTGCTTCCATGCGGGTTATGCCCATAAAAACTTTCCTATTTTATATAGTTGTCCCGCGAAAAACCTTTTTTCTTTTTTCTTTATATATATATATATATATATATATATATTTTTCGCGCAAACATTGGCAGAGCAGTTACACATGATGCTCTAACAATAATCAGCCAACATGTTCGTGTACCATTACTGCATATTACGGACCAAGACAGAGATCTATGATTTACTAGAAAGTTTTTATAATTTCAACAAATGAAAGCCAGGCTAATGATTCTAAATTGTTCTTTCATTATGAAATTATGATCTAGGAAATTTGTTCACCAGTTATGCAAAACACAGACCATCTTTATGTAATGCTTTAACGAATTGTTTCAAAGTCCCAACTTAAATATGCGGGGGGGGGGGGTAGGCCAAATGATTTTGTGTCTAGAGTATCAACAGAAAATGTGTACTATTATACTACTTGTATTGCCTCAGGCACAGGAACATGTATATTTAGTGTATTCACCTTTATGTGTGTAATATTCCATTTGTGATTTTGGTAACATATTTTCTCCAGTGCAAGTAAAACTGGCTGAATTCTTCCTTCAAACGTGTTGAATAAGGAATGGGGATATAACCGTGCTTTTTACGACGGTGTAATAACACATTTTAAGCTTCTTTTGGAACTGTCTATAAAAAGGCACATGGATGCTATTCACTGGCGCCACATTCTATTAAGAGACCGACTATATCACTGAGAAAGAAAATTGAAAAACGGGAGGAATTTTTTTCTCCCCAGCACGGTACATTGTTATATTTGTGCCCGGAGATATTTTTTTTTCTTTCAATCGAGACGCCAACTGTTCTGAAGATTCTTTGGAAAGATTGAGCTCTCTAATTATGTCATTTAGTTCACTTTGATTAAAAGGTTGAGTTAGAATTTTTGTCTTCAAATTCAGTGTCATTCGTAACTTGCACTGACAGTTGGTCCATAGCATGTGTTTTTCTGCGGAAATTTACAAAAAAGTGATCATATGGGTCCTTTAGCTGATGTCAAATGTTAATACCTCATGTTTTTTTGGCTTCATGCCATGTAACTTCACTGAAATAGTACGAAACTTCATGTGACTTTTTTGGAGCTTTCGTCCACTCTCTTATGTATTCACAGCAGGTTTTGTAGACAATATCTGGAGCCCAAGGCTTATTCTGGTCCATTATATGCATGTCAAAATAACACAAGCACGCACTTCGCACAAACTCATTTATTGGGCTTCCTGGACTTTTTGGTTGTACACTCCCCACAAATGTAACAAAAAGTGTTCGGGTCATTTAAAGAGTATCTTCCTGCCATAGCCATATCGTTAATAACTTTCTTATATTCTAAAATGTGAAAATAATTCATAAATGAGTCGAGTTAACACTTGTTTACAACAAAATGTACGTAATTTGACATAGTAAACATTTAATTATCACGGATGTTCAAACATTTTTCTTTTTTTGCACCACACAAATATGTTTGCTATACTGTATGATAGGTGCGTCATGAAAATTTTACAGTTTATGAATGATATAATTTTCATTTTACAAAAATAAAATAATATTATATGTATTTTGTACTTTTTTAAATAAAAAATCTGCAGTTGTCTGCACTGAACTTCCCTATACTTAGTTATACTACATTTTTCGAAAAAAACTTTTCAAATGAATTTGATTAAAATTTCAATATCTTTAAGAACTGATAAGAACGTACCGAGACAAGGAAAGCGGTGATAAGAGTAAACGGACACTTCTGGTTGAGGTATGCTCGAAAATGTTCATGATTCCTATACTTACTTATACCTAGTATAAGAAAGTAGCAATGATTTCTCGCTATGTAATTTTGATAATTACATACATACATTCAAATCTGTACATTTGCCTACACCACAGTACAGGCCTTACATCCATAGCTAAGAAATTTTTGCTAAGCTACTAAACTTCGTGGAAAAATAGGAACCCTGAAATGCAGAAGATATCATTAGGGCCAATTTGTAATTTTATGTAATATAATCTTCTCTAGATGAAAACTACATGGAACTTCAACGAAAGTCGTCTGGTCATTTAGTACACACTATCCATTGCGGTGTTTGAAGTTTTATTAGATAATATCAACATGACAATGTTGTAGTTTATGCTGAGTTTCGAATCAGAGACACTATATCCTCTTCCACGAATTCAAGTTAAACAACTTTTGTATTACTCACTTCCACGTTTGCATTGCGTGCATAGACCGATTTACAGTTTATGTAAGTAAATTGAAGTTAATTGCTAATAAGTAGGTTAAATGTGTGTTTGGTTTGAACCATAATTATTTCATTCGTTTTCACTAGTTACTTCAAGTTTACACCGGCAGAAATAGTTTGTACGGTTTTGTTAGCTTCCCCATTTTTGAGACTATTATTGCGCAACCTAAATGAAGACACAACTAAAAATAAAACTAACATAACATTTGATAAACAGGTTATTGAGGGTATTCAGATCAAAGAAAAATGTCGTCAAAAAGTCTCTTAGCATTGCGGCTCATCATTGTAATGGGAGCTCGCTTCAGTATGTTATTTCGGGCCGCCTGAAGATAAAAGACTCGTGAAAGAAGGTATTCAATTATATTGTGCAGCATGTTCCAAATAAACTATGCAGATCCGTCAGGCTGTACCCTCTCTCCAGACCTGTTTTGTCAGCCTTGAATGTTTGAAACTTCAAGAATCGTCTGTGAATTATATCTAGAGGCACAGACTTGCGTAAATAGGATACCAAACAAGACCAGCGAGAGTTTACTTATTACGAAGGCAATGTAATTTTGGCAGTCCAACGTCTCGCAAGTATTTAGAAATTCTCGTAATAAATCCCATGGCTTTGCTTGCAGACGTACATACAGCACTGATTTGAGAAACAAAGATCAGCCGAGAGTAGAAAATAACCCCAAGATCTTTAATAGAAGAATACGATTTAAGAGGCTGACCAGTATGTTGTAGCAATGTTCAAACGGAGAGCGGCATCTACTGTATGTCACAGTGCAACATTTATCGACATTTAATAAAAGTTGAAACGTTTCACACTATTGAACTATTATATTTAGGTTTGTCTGTAGAAAATCAATAACTGCCTGAGACGTAATCGTTGTGAATATTTTAAAATCATCAACATAAGCAAGTACAGAACAGGACAGGCTACGAAGCAGGTTATCAATAAAAAGAATAAATAATAGGGGTCCAAGACACGACCCTAGCGGGACGCCTGAGGTAGCAATGAATTCGCCGGATGTGAAACCGTTGTCAGAAACATAACATGTCCTATTTTCCAAGTAGGAGCAAATAATTGTCACAGCATACAACGACAAACCAAACTGGTGTAGTTGCTGAAGTATGATTACATTGTTGATAGTATCAAATGCATGCGTGAAATCCGTATAAATTACATCAACACAGCCGCGATTATCTATCTCTTTACATACATACTGTGATATGTATGCCAAATTGGTTACAGTTGATATGCCTGCTATGAAATAATGCTGACATGGGAAAGAAAGGGGCGAACATTCTTAAAAATAGAGACGTAAATAATTTTTTCCATAATTTTGGCGAAATTGCAGAGAATTGAAATAAATCGGTAGTTTGACAGGAGTGAAGTAAGCGCTTTTTATAGACGGGGTAGATTCGTGTGGGTTTCCAACGATCTGGAAATATACTCGATCCAATTGACAAGCTAAAAATAATTTCTAACGTTTATTAAAAGCGCATCAGCAATCCCGGATAATGAAGTTCGGGATTAGAACTTCACCAGCAGTGAGTTTGTTAGGCATGGTAGACATTATTTGTAATATGTGATCGACAGTGGGAATGGGAGAACAGGAGTTAATATTAGATTCATCAACAATATCCGGACACTTGTCCTTGGTAAAAGAACTCAAGACGATATCCGTAAACGCATCAACAATGCGCTATGGGTCAGAAAATTCATTATGTTCATCACAAACAATTCCCGGAATTCTAGTAGTACCACGCTTAATATTTAGAAATTTCCAAATATCACCAGGATTCTGCTTGAAGTTATTTTCCATATCAGAAAGATACATACTATAAGATTCAGGAAAACACAATTTAGCGCTACGGTTTTGCGGAACATGTAAATTGAACATCGTATATTGTGATTTAATAATGGAGTGTGGCGTATAGTATTTTCGTAGAATACATCGTGATACAGGAAGTAGTTATTATTGAGATCACTTGTAAAAAAAAACTAATTTCCACATCATAAGCATACATTTTTTACCTCACGACAGAAAAAATAATTAATACCCCCGGTTAACTTCCTCCGCTTTTACCACCAATTTCACGTTGCAATTTCGTAAATTGATAGTTAAATATCACGGTAAACTACAAGATTACAGTAATTTGAGGTGTTCAATAAAAAAGCGCAGGCGAACGTCATGAAACGCAATAAATCGCGTTATTATCCATAACATCAGCACTTCATATTGCGTGGTTGTTATTAAAATATGCGCCCATAAATCAACGCCTTGTAATACGGAGACTTTGAAATCCCGAGTTTATACAGCGTGATGTTTGAAAGTGACAAACCGGAGAGCTAAGCTCCTTGCCTTCGCGCGGTGATTTATCCCGTGGAAATTATGTAATAGGTAAACATGTGCCGACCAGCATTGTATAATCGGCGGGTATCCGCTGTACGACAAGTGTAAATTGCATTTGAGGCGCTGTAACTCATACCGCTGACTGAAACGAAGAATTAACATTATATACCATTTTATGGTAATCGAGAAATCGCGATACATTACTCCGACCACAATGCACCGTCGCAAGTCAACACCTGTCTTAATTAGGTTAAATACTCGTATGTCCGTATGCAAATTATCGAACATAATGTGTAATACCGGAGTTCGCTTGTATCGGTAGTTAATGCATATTTATTGCCAAGCGCGTACAATATTCTAAATAAACGCAAGGCTTGTATTTTATTTCATTCTACCGGCCCATATATAGTAATGATTTGCATTCCTAAAATCTTTATCTCGAACCTCACTTACAAATTCGCTTTGTGCACTGCGCAATCTGGGTAATAATAAAATAAGTTGCATTCGGCCGAGTGACTATTATATGTCTATTATGGGTCGCAAAACAAACCAACTAGCTATTGAAATTAAATTACCTAGTCGTACGTCTTTTAATAGGGAAATACGCCCTATTCGAGTGCCGCTAATTAAACTAAGGCAACAAATATCACATTTAGCCAAATTTTCTCCAAGAAAATAAAATCAGCTATGAAGTGATTCATCGAAATGTAACCATAAATAAAAAAGTGATACTAAATGACAATAATAATAATAATAATTATAATAATAACAATACTTGAACACTACAAAGCTGTTCACATCTCATCTGTATGAGCGCATTCGTAGTAAGTATAAGCATGTGTAAATATAGTGGACGAAAAATATGTACGTTAGGATGCAATATTAATTAATCTCCTTATCGACCGACGGTGTATATCAAAATGCGACAACAAAGAAATGAAACCTGTCAATGACATGGGTTGATTATTAGGGAGGATTTGGAGGTGGTAAATTGGATTTGAAGAGACTTTCGCCTTTGAATAGTGTGTCCTTAAAGACTAATGTATTGGTTTCTGCGCCGTATTGTCCGGATAGGTTTACTTTGAATGGATTAATCTATAATATTAATAAAATTGTTTATGATAAAATTGTAAGAACTAGTAATATTAAGTACGTTGATTGTAATAAGATTTTGACTAATGATGAATTTACTCAATATGGTGTGCATATGAGTGTGATTGGCAAATCTAAATTACTCAGATACATTTTGAATCTGTTGAATAATTCACTTAAGAATAATAGATATTAGTGTTACACTAGTAATCTTATTTATGTGAAACCGACTCGGAACGATGATATCATTAATGATGTGTGTGATGTGCGAGTTGACGGAGCTGGTGGTACTATTGAAGATGGTGTTACGTCTAATTTTTTACCCTAAATAACGACGAACTGCGAGCGTGTAATCCTGATTTGCTTATGCTAAATGTGCAGAGTTTGAGTAATGATAAAATTTTACAGCTTGAGACATTAACACTTGATTTGCATGGTTTGGGATTTATTTGTTTGTGCGAGACGTGGCTTAGGGAGGATAATATTAATGCTTTTAAGATTCAGGGTTACAGTTTATGTACCTATTTTTTTAGGAAGATGTATAGAGGAGGTGGGGTTGCTATTTGGGTAAAGAATGGGCTGATGAATAGAGTGCTTGACTTTCAGGATTACAATGATGAAAACAATTTCGAGTTTTGTGGTTTACGGAGTACTTTTGGAGGGACACAATTGTGTGTGGTTTTTTGTTATAGGTCTCCTTCTGGAGACTATGAAGTTTTTATGGATTGTATGAGTCGTTTATTGCTTCAAAGAGTTAAACTTAAGTGTAGAATTATGGCGATTTCAATGTTAATTTTAGAAAAGAATCTCGCCAGATGCGTAGATTATTGGACGTTATGTCGTCGTTTGGTCTGGTTCGCTGTGTCCACCTACCAACTCGTATACAAGGGTGCAGTGAGACCACTATTGACAATGTATTCACAAATAGTATTGGGAATATTGGTATGGTTGGTGTTGTGGACACACTGATTTCTGCTCATAGAATGATGGTGGTTACATTGCCCGTAGCTGATGCTAATAGGATTAAGGAGTATAGTCGCTGTTTCAGCGACGTGAATGTACTACGTATGAAGGAAGTATTGAATAGTATCTCATGGGACTTGTTATGGCAATTTAAAGATGTAAATTATGCTTTTGACTTTTTTTATGAGCTTTTTATGAAGTGTTTCAATGAATCTTTTCCTTTGTTGAGGAGACGCATTGACAAATCTAATTGTAGTAAGAATTGGGTGACCAGTGAGGTGAAGCGTTCTAGTGACAAACTGAGGAGTTTACATGTTTCTCAGAAGGATTTTCCTATTTTAAGGGATCTGTATTTATTTGAAAAAAAAGCATAGGATTTTGTTAAGAGATACTAAATCTAACTATTATGCAAAAAAAATCTCGTGTGCCCCTAATTCTGCAAAAGCGGCATGGGATGCTATGCATGAGTTGTCAGGTGCGACTCGCAGAAGGAAGAATATCATCTTGCAGTGTGACGGGGAGTTAATGAGCGACCCTCATGATGTAAATGTTTTAATAGTCATTTTATCGATTCGGTTCGTGAAGTTCTTTCTCAGGTTCCTGTTTGTAACAGTAATATTAATTGTAATGTCAGCGTCATGAGTAGTATAATGAATGCGAGGTTAGTGATTTATTTGGGAAACTAAAGAATAAAGCATCTGCTGGTCCAGATGGTATACCTTGTAACTTATTAAAAAAAAATCTCGGATAGTTTGATAGTTCCTTTAACATTCTTGATAAATTTGTCACTTTCAACGGGAGTTTTTCCTGATAAATTGAAAATATCGTTAGTTATTCCGGTTCATAAAAAGGGCAGTAAGTTGGATGTTGAATAATTATCGGCCACTTACTATATCATCAACTTTTTCCAAGATTTTTGAGTATGCAATGTTTCATAGATTAACTTCACACTAAATATGATATTCTGACTGATCGTCAGTATGGTTTCAGAACAAATCATTCCACAATGACAGCAATTCACGATTTTTATAGGCGTGTTTTGGGCTGCTTGGATGCGGGTGAATTACCTTGGGGTGTTTTTTGTGATCTGAGTCGTGCATTTGATTCCGTTGATCACGATCTTTTGTTGGTTAAGCTGAATTTGTATGGTGTCCGTGGTGTTGTTGTTGATTGGTTCAGGAGTTATTTGAGGGGCAGAAGCCAATATGTCAGTATTCCTCACGGTATTAATAGTGTAAGTTCTTTGAATCTACCAGTTGAGCGGGGCGTAACCCAGGGTAGTATTTTGGGTCCTATATTGTTTTTGATCTTTGTAAACGATATCATTAATTTTATATCAGGTAATGATTTAATTATGTTTGCTGACGATATTAGTGCAGTTGTGTCTTCTAATAGTGTGTCAGAGAGTGAGAATAAAGTTAATAAGTTATTACTCAATATTAACATATGGCTTTCACAAAATAAGCTATTTTAGAATGCCGCTAAAACTAAATATATGATATTTCATAGTGTTCATAATAACACTCAATTTGACACTCATGTTTTAGCTGATAATGCCGAAATACAACGAGTCTCTAATATTGAATTCCTGGGATTACATGTTGATGACGAATTAACATGGAGAACACATTGTAGTAAAGTTGTCAGTAGACTTAATTCTGTGTGTTATCAACTGCGACATTTGAAGACTGTCATTGATCGCTGCAGTATACTATCATTTTATTATGCACATGTGCACAATAGACTGTTGTATGGTATACCATTTTGGGGAGCGTCAAGTGCGAGTGGTGATGGTGATGGTGATGGGGATGGTGATGGTTTTTTTGGCACAGAAAAGAATTATTCGTTGTATAACTGGAATTGACGTTAGGCAATCCTGCAGGCCCTATTTCAAGGAGTTGAAAGTTTTACCGCTAGCTGCAATTCATATATTGGAGCTATTACTTCATATATACAAAAATAAAGAAAAATTTCTTTGTAATGGGGATATTCATACGTATAATACTCGATACAAACTTGACTTTCGTATATCTAAATATTCACTGAAGGTGACTGAAAATTCTCCTTGGATCTTGGGTTTGCGATTGTTTAATGCATTGCCATACGAATTAAGAATGGCATCATGTTTGATGCATTTTAAGCGCTGCGTTAGGACATTTCTTCTGAATGAGACTATCTATTCAATTGATGAATTTCGTGATAGGTGTGATGTGCCCAACAATACCTGCAATATGTGATTAGTTGTGTATTGTTTGGTTGTATATATTCTATGCTTTGTATGTTTTATATCTAAGTTTGACATAACCCACACATTTTTTATGTATTATGGGACAAATAAATTATTATTATTATTATTATATATCGTCACTCCGGTAGTGTAATTTCTGAATTGTCGTCGTAACCACATGTCTCTTTGGTATCACTGTTCAATATTTTGATATTCTGCTTGGAATTTTCCATCAACTGCAACTCAAGTCGTACCCGAAAATTTTCGCTGCAAGTGTGAAAGAAATTATATTCATTAGAAGTAACCTGTAATTATTCGAGAAACACATTCCACATTAATCTCGCAAAAATCCAGCTATGTAACCTTGACAACGTTGACAACATTATAAATTATGTACTCAAAAATTAGAGCAATGCAATCGAGGGCACAATCGAAATGAGGACATAATGGAATGGATCTTAAGGACTAATCACAGAGACATACAATGCTCCAGTCAGATTGGAAAAAAACAAGGTGTCGACTGTAAATACTCGTCAATGTGTTTAATATGTATGTATATGCAATACAGGCCGTAAATTCCTTGGGCTTGTCGAAAAATTTTATTCAATTTTTCTTTCTCGTTTTCTGTTTTCGATTTTGGACCGTTTTAGATCTTGCGTGGTCACTTTTCTCCTTTTTCCAATCGGGGCTGTGTTAAGGACCAACTTTGGTAATCTATTTTTGGCCATTGTTTCTATATGCCCTATTCACCTTTTAAGGCGGATCTTTGCTTCTTTGTATATAATGTCTAGTTCCTTATTTGTTCTTCTCCCTCAGCCGGCTTCTGTATTTATTCCACCGCATATAGCTCTGGGCACTTTCCAATCTATCAGGGGTATCCTTATCGGCTTTCTTTAGTGACCATGCCTTACAAGCATATTGAACGGTTGGCCTTATGGCGTTTTAGAAGTTCTTATCTTCATTCATCTTGACGCATTTTTTGATTTTATTAGTCTTTTCAGCATTCAGCATTTACTGTAACTTTTCGCAATTCTGAGTTTTATTTCCTGCTCCTTGTGTTCTTTTCGTTTATCATGACTCCCAACTATAAGAACTCGTTTACCTAAACAATTCACATTCCCTTCCATCTTTCCTAGCTACTTGTAGATTTTCATCTGCTGATTGTTCGATTTCGCCCATTACCACGTGTTTTATTTTTCGTTGGATTATTTCTAGTTCGAGAATTTTTGCCTTTTTCCAATTTCTTTGTAGCGCCCTGTAACTCCGCTTTCGCCTTAGCTAGGAGTGTAATGTCGCCCGCATATGCTAAATATTGATGCTCGTTGTTGCGAATTTCCCTTCCATATTTAATTTACTCCTTCTAGCTAGGCTTTCCAAAACCAGGTTGAAAATTGTAATGGAGAGAGGGTCACCTTGGCGCAATTCATTTCCCACCACAATTGTATTGAATTGTGGCCACTCGAGACAATTTTATTTGGTCTTTTTTTCAGCCTCATAGTTGTTAGTTTAGCTTGTTTTTCGAGTACCTCTAGTCTTCTCATTACATTGCACATTTACTCTACCATAGGCATGTTTGACATCAATGAATAAGACCTGCAGAGCTTGCTGCTGTTTATTCTACCTGATGTGTACCTGATGTTCCCCCAGGACACCTTCTGTAGCATTTCTTAATATTTTCTTAATAAGTTTTGCCAGTACTTTATAATTTATAAGCTTTGTCAAGCAATATAATACTCCTATAGTTTACATATACATAGATTTATCACATTTTTTATACAAGGGCATACTAGTTTTACAAGCTCTTCTTAAATTTATGTATAAGGACGTATAGTAATCATGCAAATTTTCGACGTAGAGATTTTAATGGAGGTGTCCTGAACCGATTGTGTCTATTTTTCGAATGACACCTGTCGGTGTATTTTTAAATTGAATTAATTTCTGTGTATTATAACAAGGCACACATAGGAACATTAAAATTGTTCGTAGGTTGAAGTGTGGGTACATTTACCTGTGAAAATATAGCACATTACACTACATCGGCTACATGTCAATAAGAGCTACACTTCTATTAGGGTATCTCGCAGTCAATTGATAGATCATTTAAATTATCCCAGAACGATAATTTTTGAACGAAATATTAGATAGCATGTTAACATTAACGTACAGTAGCCACAGTGATATTGTGACCAATAATTAAGTAATTATTGATTGGCTGTTGTTGTCATAGGGTAGAATTTATAATTAATATATGAACTCGAATGTTGTTCACCCCGTGACTATTTGATTATTTGTCGAAGTATGCTTTGTATTTCATCGTCCTCTTATTTGGCAAGTGTTTACTGTATACAATATTTAAAAATTTGGTTGTAGTGTTTCATAGATAAAGTAATATATAATTCTTTCGTTACTCCTGTCAACCTGAGGAACTATCCAACGTAGTCTTGGACATTGTTTCCATAACGTTAATCAGCTACTTTGGCGACATAAATCACTGATGTCAACTTCAATGAACCAGTCGCAAACTATAATAAATTAACAAATCAAATATTTGTAATTATCGACTATATGCAAAAGTCAAGTCAGACGTATAATACCGCAATAAATCATTTCTTGATAATATGTTTTTAAAATAGTTTAACCATATACAAACTAATAACTGATGATTTTTTAAATTATAGGTATATACCTTTTCCTAACGTTGTAATGCAAATATTACCACACTCATAGAGCCTATCGAGGAACTATTAGAAATTGGAGTGCGAAAGAAATAAAATATCTGCCATTGGGATTTTCAGGTTGTACTTTTTCGGATAATATTTTGCTGTACTAGGGTTTTTTTTATTATGCTCGTTATGCTCTAAAGTAGCAAATGAATTGAAATATTCTAGTTTAGTCAAGTATATATTTTTTGTGCATAATAATTTAAATTTGACACTAGCGTATCTTACGAGAAGTTGTATAACATTTCATAGTAATTCGACCGAAACAAACAAATCCAAAGTTTGTTTTGCGAATGTTGGTGTATACATACAAGTTCATCAACCACACCCTTAAATCTGCTAGGCGAACGAAATGTCACAGTTTCCAATCTAATTTTGTAGATGATATTTACAGATATAAATTGTAGCATTTAACTAACTGTTACATAATAATATAATCACTTTTACCGTGTGTATACTAATTTTCAAGTTTTATCTCCAGTAAATATTCCGGGTGTAACTTGTGGACATTGATTAGAGTGCATACAAATTCAGTTAGCCTGTGCAGAGTGACTTGGCATATATTCCGAAAACCTGCGAAGTTACTACAGTAACTACAGTACATTTTTTCAGTATATATGACAAAGGGACTACTTTTCTGGGCTAACTTGTATTCACTATAAATAATTCCAACAGCAAGTTATATCTGGAATATTTACTGTAGATAAAACTTGAAAATTAGAATGCGCATGGTAAAAATGATTAAGTTATTATATTTAGGTTGTCAAGGATGAAATTTGTGATCGCAGACTATATGAAACATTAATTGTGTATTTGGTTTTGTTGTTACTACGCAGCAGACAGTTCAAATTGGTTCGCCAAATTTCGTACAGGTAACTTTGACATCGCAAATGAGCCACGCTGTCGCGAAGATTCAAAGCTGAATTATGACGAACTAAAGTCCACCGTCGAGTCAGACCCATCTCAGAGTGCCTCTTAATTATCCTTGCAGTTTGTTGTTAGCAAACAAATAATATTAGTTCTTTAGTTCAAATCGGAAAAAGTGAATTCCACATGAACCGAATGAAAAAAAAGAACGAAACGCGTTTGGAAGCTTGCTTGATGTTTGTTTCCCGTCACATATATAATCCATTTTTGAATTGGATTATGACTGATGCGAAATTGATCCTGTATGACAATCGCAAATATTCAGCACAGTTGTTAGATAAGGAACAATCACAAAAACATACTCCAAAGCGTAATATTCATCAAATGAAGCTGATGGTATATGGAGTATTTGGTGGTCTAGCACTGGGGTGGTTCATTGTGATTTCATGAAACCTGGCTCATCGATCACAGAAGAAATATACTGCAACAAACTCGACTAATTAATGCAAAACTTAAAGAAGAACATCATAGATTGGTTAACAGATCGACTGTATTATTGCAACCTGACATTGCACGAATGACTATGGCAACACTACAGGAATTGGAGTTGGAACTTCTTCGTCGTTCTCCATTCTCAACAGACTAACCCTCACTGACTACCACTTCTTCACCAGTTTGGTCAACTTTTTAATAGGAAAACAATTTAATTCCGACAATGCTGTAAAACTGGCATCCCAGGAATTCACTGACTTTCATCTGCTAGCGTTTTATACCACCAACTTGATCAACCTACCTGAATAAAATAAAAAATAAAATAATTCCTTATATTTGTAAGTTATCAACCAACTTTACCTTTGTTCTACAAATTTCATCATTAGCGACCTGATAGTATTTAGTTAAACTCAATGAAGTTGATTATATATCAACATCACTTACGCAGCATAATGAGTAATACTCACATTTATTTTTATTTCCTGCATCATTAATAGATGTCTGTCCACGCGACAAATTTGCGTCAACAAACTAATACTTGTTGTGTTGCAATATAATAGCCGATATTTATATCCCAGTATGTTGGCAAATGTTACATATTTATTGCAGTCCGCGCGCAGCAAACCATCATTCATTATGAATCTTTGAATTTGCGCGGCTTACGTTCGCATGAAAACGCGATTGTGAGATAACATTTTCGTCGATAAATTTCATTTGTTATAAATTTCCACGTCCGCGACGACATTTTGCGTCGTGTAGGAATTTTATGAATTATATTCGCAGCCGCCGGCCACGACGGGATCTTATTGGCTACATGCACATGACTGATACCTGAGTACCTGGACGTATAAAAATAATAACGATGCGGCCCCATGATTTACCACGTCTTCGCACCTTAACGAATGACATGCGTATGTTTTATAGCGGCGACGCGGCCAAACGAATGGCCCGTGATATATTTTCATATCGTACTTGCGTGTTCATAATTTATATCGTTCGTTCTATAAAACCGTGTTATGTTGTGTTCCACGGACCACCGCTGCGCTGAGTATCGACACTTCCACGAAGTTAACGACTTCATCCAATGGCTCGTTCGTTCGATAAGCGGGGGTATTAAACATTCGCCAGAACCGGCACAACCAATTTTGTTTATGTACCCTTGTATTCACAAAAGGCATACACCTACAATTTCACTTTCTAAATTAATTTCTATGCCAAATTGTGTTCGTCAAGTTCGATGTTTTTATTTTATAAATCTTGTCAAATTTTTCCAAGCAATGGCATTGCAAAAAAAATTAGTAGAAGTATTTTTTCTCCAAGTGTAGAACCAGTAACATAATTCAATAAATATAGGAAGAAGCAATAAGATTTGTGAAGTTAAAATCGTGAGTAAGGCGGATAAAAGATTTTTTTTTGGGTCGAATATACTTTGTTTGACAAATAGTTACGAGCGTAACGGACATCTACTGGTATTCTGCACCTTCGAAGGATTTTGGACATCCGGGTATATTCGGGCTACGAGATCGCCAACAATTGACATAACTGTAGCAAAGTCCGAAGGGATAGCAACCTTGCCTTCTGATTCCGGATATTCTCCATTTCCTATTTTAAGGAAAAGATCAGAGAATTGTCCGGCACAAACATTGCCGTTCAAGTGCACCCGCATGATTTTCTTAAGGTGGATTTTTTTTAATATGGGCAAAAGATTTGACGCTTTAATGCAAGCCTTAACTTCGTCAGCTCGAGATCCTCTCGGCATTACCGACAGAGTCTAGCGGAAGTCTCCAGCTAATAATACGGTCACGGCCTCCATTATGTCATCGTTTCATCTGATGGCCTTTAAAGTTCTGTTAAGTGCTCCTTTATGTGCCAGTGTGCATTCACCCCAAATTATAAGTTTACAATCGCGAAGTACTTGGACCGCATTACTCTGCTTTGATATGTTACATAGTGGCGTTTCGGCATGGCTGAGATTTAGCGGTAGCTTGAAGGTGGCGAGAGCTGTTTTTCCTCCATCCAACAGAGCTGGCTTACCGGTGCCGCCATTCCTTCCTCGATACTGCTACGGATCGGCTGGTAAACGTAAAGCGGTTCACTCGTAACTCGCTTTTCATTATTCGATATTACCTCAGACAGTGCGCATGAATTATAATTGATCTCCTTCAGATATTCGCGATTATCCAAATTTGTCGTAGATCTTTTTGGTCGAGATAACCCATATTATGTGAAATGTTGTCGCGATTGAGCTAACACTGCTTCTTCGATTAGTATCACGCATCTATTGTAGATCTCGTCTATAAGCAGCACCGTTGCAACTATCTGTCCAGTTGTGGTTTGGTGTGCTCGAAGAGTTTCTATATTTTTCCTAAAGACTTAAAGGATCAGGGAGCTGGCAAAAAACTAACAGTATTATAAACAGCTCCGGGGGCTTGAAAGGAGCCTCACACCATGGAACTTCCTCTAAAGTTGTCTCCCAATATTTGTAATCCTCCAGCAATCGTAAGGCCTTACACGCATACTGAAATGTTGGATGGAGGACACGATTCACAGTCTTCAAGTCCTCAAAGGATGTAGGGCCTCTAACCTCATGGAGCAGCAAACGCAAGTGGTAGCACTCGGTATTGTTCGCATGAATCGTGTAGACTCTACCCAGAGCACGCTCTTTTTTTACTCCGTCAAACGTCTACGACTTTCCCACTTTCCTCATAGAAAACTTTTTGCTATTAAATAAGTAAGAAGGGACTTCAGAGTACAGCAATTTTTTTTGCGAAATTATCCAGATAAAAAAAAGCTAGTGGTAATGCCTGAGGTGGATTGTTCACTTTGTCGGACAGGTTAGTGGAGATAAAGTAAACACGTTGACGGTTTGTGAGGCACTACCCAGCGGTTATCCAATTCGATATTCTTAATTTTTATTGTGTGACCCCCGTTATTTGGCGATCTTCTAAATTGCGGATATTCATCATCTCCTGCTTGCGTGACCTTAAGAAGTGGTGGTAGATATTTCTTACTGCAGCTTTTATCTTTCCTATAGGGAGATTTGTAGGTTAAGCTACCGCAATGTTGGCCGTCACAATATCATAGAGAAGAGGGTCTTGCTCAGGGTTAGGTATTTCTGCATAGATTACATTGTCAACGTTGTCTACGTTGCTCTAACTATAGGATGATGTGAATATGAAGAAGACCTCGTCTTTGCCATTCTATGGAGTATATAAAGCAACACATTTCCCCAAACAGATAGCCGTTATTTAGAAGAACCATTATCTTTTTCACCTTCAAGTAGAGTATCCTGGCTATGATGTCATGTCGATCGTGTGGCGTTTGGTCAGGTAAAAGTACATTTGTAATGTCTTGCCAACGGGGATTACATGTAAACGTGAGGTCAGGGCGCACGTACGTCATAGCGTCTTGAGTACGCTAATGCATATAGCGGGGTCCTCCAGCAAAAGACGATGGAAGCAACACCTTTTGTCAGAGCTGCTCACATCAATATCTTGTCTCCCTATAGCATCCTGTTAGTGTATGTATCTGTCAGCTATTAGTTGTCTTGGTCACGGGATCACGTTGAGGTAAAGAAACTGAGTATCTTCACCAGGACTAAATGAAAGCGGATACTGTAGGGCATCATATGAACGGTGCATTTACCTAATGCGCTGCAATTGTTACCGTGGCTCTCAAAAATAATGTCACGTTTCTTGAATTGTTGGCCAACTATTACTAAAGCCACTTCGTTTGAAGTAGGAGCATTGAAACGCCTTCTGTGGCGTTCTTGTCGCTTCTTCTTAAGATTGATGACTACTGTGAATGTGTCAGAAGTCTCAGGCACTTTGTCTAGAATCGCATGTAGCATTGCCTGTAGTTGCCTGACTAAGACAGGTTTTACATCAGGAAAGTTACTGCACCTCAATCGTACTTTTCTATCGTCCTCGCTGGCAGCCACCTCGAACCAAGTGGTGCACCTGACCCTGAACTTCAAAAGTTAGCATTTATGATTTGTTTAGCTCCGAAAGATGACATTTGAAAATATGTACTGCATTTACGAATACAGTTCATAAAATGGTCATGTTCTGGATGTGAATCCATTATCAAACGGTAGAGAGGCTCAGGTATATGTTTATAGGGGGCAAGCTGTATCTTACCAGTGCTACAGACATGTCGGGTGCCTCCTAGTTCCACTTGAGCGCATTACACCACCGACACCTTCTGCTCATGGCACCCAAGACCACCATGCTGTCACTGTCATACTCTATATTGATGTCATATGCCATACCAGAGAGATTCCACGATTATTTTGCTCATATCGAGACTGCGAGTTCCTAAATACCGCAGAGTGAGCTTGTTGGTACCTAGCTACTGTTCATCACAGCATTATTTTATGTTATTTGGACCCAGCAGCACTTTGAATTGCGTTTTGTTGGGTCTTCGGGATACCATTGGTTCACCTGTCACGACGTCTTTTAGAGCATTTGATAGGACTTGTACGAGATAACGACTGAGTATAAGTTGCTATCTGGTCCTAATGGGATTGGTAAAATAGGCGGTGAAGTTTTCGGTAAGGTAGATGGTGAGGTAAATGGTGTGGTAGATGATGAATTATGCACTTCACTTCGATTCGTAGTGATTTTCTTGGCCGGAACAGGGAGACGTGCAGAAATATGTCTGCCGAAACGTCAGAATAACCCGGTCTGGGACAATTCAAATACGCGGTTCATTACCCGAGAACCTGAAAAACATTGTTTTTCGAATATAATACGACTTACAGGAATAAGTTTGTGCAACGTCAATCTGGAATAATGCGACTCGAAAAAATATGGAACAGCTATAGGAAGTAGTTTTTTTGCTTTTAAAAACTTTGGCCTAGGGATTATTATTATTTTTTACGCAAGTTTAGAACAAATCTACACTAAGTTGGGGTACTAACTCCACGATAGGAATTATACGACGTTTATTTCCGATATTATAGAAAATATTCTCGCGTAAAGTTTCAGCGACATAATGCTTTAATTAGTCACTTATTAATTGTAATAACTCACTACAAATCAGAGATATTATGATGCATGTTTAATTTATTAATGTATTCAATGCAAAATTTATTTTATCGTTTTCCTTGATACAATAAAAGGCTCCGCCTAACGGAAAACCCGACGCGCCGGCTTACAAGTTAAATTTTGCGACGTTCCGTTATTGCGTAATCACATGACTGCGGCTGGTACGTCTACTTCCTGATTATTATTGGACGCGGTATTTGCATGCACCTGACACGTCTTAAATACCTGGGAACGGAATGACTCTGCTTGTGCAATAAAAGCTTTATTAGAGACACATGACGCGTACAACTTTACACAGTTTGTTAATGAGCCCGACGAAAATCGCTATGGTCGTCATAAATTTTCCAATACTTTGCGGCCGGAATAAATTACACGGTTACGGAATAATATGGCATTTCGCTTAGCGTACCTTTATACGGAAATCACTTCGCAGGTCGTTTATTTTCTAAGAGAAGTATTTAATGTTCTGACTGAGTGTAAGCGGTTTGGTTTCATATTACATTGGACTATGCTCTACGAATAATAATTATTTTATATTTCGTAAGTCCTAAAAATGATTATTTTTAACGATCTGTCGATGTTGTCGATTTGAGATGATTGGATTTTTATAATCGGTAGAAATATAATTTTTTTTTCATTGTTTTCATTATTCAACACTAGTTTAAAAAAATAATCATTTCTGAATTTAGAAAAATATATTGTTTGTTGTGTTACAGAATATGTAAATATGTAAAGTTTTCAGGAAGTTTGCAAATGCACCTGCTGAACATTTATGAAAATTTAAAATACTAGATTAGTTTTCTAGTTATCTATTTGTGATATTGGCAAATTATAAAGATAAACGTTTAGCATTTTTTGTTTGGTTCTTCTTTTTGTAATAATAATTTCAATATTTAGGGCAGACCAAAAACAGTACCACATACTCTGTCTCATTCCCACAATTGCGACTTGAACCCTTGACGTTACTCTTCCAGATTGTTTCATATAGGGATGCCAATCAAAATTGTTTTAACTTACCGTATTGAAAGCTTATTGAGATACACAGACACAAAAACACCATCATGCCGAAAATAGTCATAATACATAGCCAAATACATAGTCAAAACATGTATTTCCGTTAAAACTTGAGGTCGGAAATTTTTATGATTGTAAAACACTTGCAGAGACATATATGAAACAATCAATAAAGTTTCTCTACAATAAAATTGAGGTAATATTCTACATTATATGGTTGGCATAACAATAAAGTTTAATTACAACAAAATTTTAAACGAAATTTCGAAACAAAAGAAACACCAAATATTATCTAAAAATTCACTTGGGCCCACGCTGTAGTTAACTACTTACTACGGGTAAGGGAACGCCATCTTCTACCTGCAAAACGATGAATCGAACATTCGAGGGAAATAAATGGAACGTTGCAGGTTTAGTGGCAATGTCTTACATGCATGCACTCGTTTTTAAGTTTTTTGAATTAATTGGACCTCTAATATGATTTACCTATAGTTACCCGTTCATGCAAAGAAAAATCATTTTGTGCGACATAAAACCACATGGTTTCTCATATAAGCCGATTTTGATACACAACGACGCAACCCTTATACTAAAAGCAAATACTACGTCGAACCTTTCTCATTTAAAAGTTACGTAGACGCAACATTGTTTGTTGTTAGCTGTCAATAGAGGTCGTTTGAAAAATCCATATCGTTACTCGTACACGGCGTATCGTGGGACATCTTGTTACTGATTATTGCAACACCATCTATCGGTGAAGGAGATTGTGACCGCCCACGACATTCCGGGGGGCGCGTGTAACCATCAATAGCGCGCCCCGGGAAACGCGACACCTCTGCAAACTTCATGTCCATCACTCACATTTCTACACCTCGCAAACCTGTACCTTGCGAACGACGGATCGTTAAACAGCCTGTTGGGGACTTTTTAATCCCTTTACGTTCGATGTTAGTTACCTTAAATCGCCACCAAAAATCGTTTAGAGATTTGACTACCCTGAACTCATATACAAACGTCTATCTGGAATTGAATAATAAAAGCCTATATTGATAACATTTGCTTAAAGTTATATTAAGTTAATTTTAACAGCATATCATGGAACTTATATTATATTTATTTAATTTTATTTATTTAATTAAAATTATTGATTTAAATGTACGAATTTGATGGGAATATTTCATGCCTTAAACGCCACTGAAATTGTGTCAAGTCGGCGAAATAATTTGACATTGATTAATGTCATTGCACAAAATTCTTCGTATTTGAAATTAATGTACTATAATATTTTTTCTCTTCAATTCAATTATAACGTCTGGTTCCAATAAAACAAGAGTTTGTTACATTTCCACACGAAGATGATCATCCGGAACAAGATTACTAGTACTTGATGACCAATAGGAGATGTTGAGGTACACAATTGATATAATTTGGGCAATTATAGAATTTTCCTTCAAGTCGTTGGTAAACATATACGTTTGGAATGTGTTGGTGGTTTTCCTGAACGTCTCGTTGGATATTTTTTTCCATTTGGTGTTGGCGGTGTCTACCATCATGATCGCCATCATGATTAACTTGGACGATGTGTACAAAAAAATGCAAAGCTGCAAAAATACGCCAGTGTGCATCGAAATGACTGAAAAAGACGCTTTTCTCCAGATGCCCAACCAAAACGGCCTGTGTAAATGAGCCTGTGTGAGTTATTGTAATTTTAGCGAAGAAACATGTGAAATATATGTATTTCTAAATTATTTGTTGGTTATTAATGCTTAGTCGCAACTATCTTTAGATTTAGATTCAGATTAGTCGAAGATATTGGGTTTTATTTGGGTATTAAGCAGTTCTGTACGATACTTCGACATCTGGAATTAAATGCGTATATTTTGTTCACGAAAGTGTTCATGAAGTCTTTGTACTTGAGATAGCAGTATCCTACATATATATTGATGATGTTCAGTATCACGAAATGCTGGCAGTATAGTAGTTCCCATTTCGTACATGGTGACGATCCAAATGATCATAAAGACTTTCACAATACAAACACGGCAAAAATTATATCAGCAACCGGCGGAGAAAATGCAAGAAATTAATTTTAACCGCAGCACAGGGCGAGCAGAAGGACGCAGGGGCTCGATTTGTATATGATGACGAAGAGAGAGAACTTACATGCTTGAATGAAGGAATATGCATGCTTTGCGGGTAGCAATTAATGAGAGCATTGGATAAAGCAATTGAAAGTAAGGAAAATAATAGAAAGTGGATAATAAGACCGTGGATACTTGAGGCGGAGAAGGCAGGTGAGGTGGAAGCACGCAACGTAGAGTTTCTCAAACTTTTAGAACGACAGAGTTCCCATAATCGCTATCGCACACTATTGTGCGATATCTCTGGAAAATGCATTGAAGAAGATTGAGTCTAGCCTACGATGTTAAACTACTATGGGCTTCGAGTTTTTTACTGCAAGTTGTCAATACAATACAAGTATGCGATATGCATCACAGCCTAACAGAAAACCAATTTTATTAGATGAGTTTCATGGTTACCACATTATCGAGAATATATCGCAAGATAATATTTTTACCCAGAAGTAAAAAACATAGGAACGGTTACCATAACAGAAATAGCTATTTCAAAAAATACAAAACACTTTGGTTATACAGGAAATAAGAAAGACCAAGTGAAACAGGTTATAGTGCCAGAAAAGAAAATATAGACGAACGAAAAACGAAAAATAATCCAAGATTTAAAAACAATAAAAGTCCAGGAGAAGACGAAGCATTAGCCGAAAGGAGTAAAGCTGGAGGAGTTTCACTTAACTGACAGAATATACGAGCTTGTAAAACTAGTATGGGAGAAGGAACAAATGCCTGAAGACTTGATAACCGTGTTGATATGCTCTGTGCATGAAAATGTGACAAATCTATATTTTATAATAATAATAATAATATATAATAATAATAAGTTTATTTACAATTGTAATAACTACAATAAAATTAACATATATACATATAACATAGTACAACATATTATAAAATAAACAAGTTATTTACGATGTAACAGTATTACTTCTCCTTCCTTCTACTTTCTCCTCCGCTCTTTAATAATAATAGGCCGTTCATGTAAATGATAAACAATATGGGCCCCAACGCAGTTCCCTGTGGTATACCATACTCTATTAGTTGGAAATCACTTAGCACGTTATTGATTCTTACACATTGCTTTCTTCCAGTAAAATAGCTGTTTAATAATCGGAGTGGCGTTTCCCTTATTCCGATGTCTTCTAAAACGTCAAGGATTAGACTATGGCAAACAGTGTCAAAGGCCTTAGCGAGTTCAATAAATATGCACAAAGCAGGTTTATCAGACAGTAATTTGTATTTTTTAATAAACATATTTAGTCTGCGCTTGACAACATTTTCGAAGATTTTAGCAACTATTGTTATTGTAGATACAGGTCTGCACTGCACACGTGTTAAGAACAGATCAACTTAGCTCTGCAGATGCTATTCATTGATTGGGTATTTAAACAAGTCAATAATAGAGTAGATAGAGAATAAATGTACTATACAATAAGAGGACTAGACGGTGAATAAAACACAAAATAATGTGATCTGGAGTGGCCTCAAATCGACAGAGCAAGAATAACTAAAAGCAATAAATTAAAAATTGCAGGGGCAATATATACAGACGAGCGTCAATGTCCAGCATATGTGGACGACTTTACACTCCTAGCAAAGACGAAGGCGGATTTAAAGAAGGTCATAAAAAAAGTTGGAAAAAGACGCCAAAGTTTTCAGACTGGAAATAAACCAACGAAAACAAAATACATAGTAATGGGCGAAACTGAACAATCAGCAGATGAAAAATTGAAAATAACTATGAACGATGGATGGTAATATGAATTTGGCAAAGCAAAAGAGTCTTTTTACTTGGGAATGATGATAAAGGACGTCAAGAAGAATGAAGATAAGAATTTATAAAACCGTTATAAGGCCAACCGTGACATATGCATTTGAAACATGGTTCCTAAAGAAAAGAGACGAGGAGCCTTTGATAAATGGGAAAGCTGGTGAAGAAGAACGAATAACTAACCAAACATTATGTACAAAGAAGCAAAGATAATATCTCATAAAATTCCAACGACTAAGGTGGATAGGTGATATAGAAAAAATAGCTAGAAATAGATTACCAAAAATGATCCTTAATAGAGCCCCAATTGGAATAAGGGAGGAAGGTAGACCACGGAAGAGATGACTGGAAAGTGTAGAGCAAGATCTAAAACGTATGAAGATCCACAATTGGAAAGAAAAAACGAGAAACAGGAAAGAATAAAATTGTCCAATAAACCCAATGTCTTCACGGCTTGATCAAATATTTCATTATTGTGTTTTTTCTTTTACTCCATTTTTTAGCGTGAAATGTTAAGAGCCCCTCACCAAATATTAAATCCGTTCGCTGTTCTGGGCTCCATTATCGTACAATCACTGTTGGTACATAATAAGTACATTGCCTTGCCACATATATAAAAAAGTGAAATTATATATTGGTATAAAAATATCCGCCCTGTATTTGTATATAGAAAAATATTAAACGTTGGTATAAAAAGCAGTGTTATAGCTATAATGCTATTGTAGTGCTATAAAAACATTTTGAGGAATGCGTACTAATTGGTTATATGACAAATTAAGATAATTTCTAATAAAACCCCCGTGCTTGGGAACATTTATCGATCCGTTTCAATAAAAAAAAAAATACTACTATACACTTTTCAATCACGTACTACAGAACGTCGATAAGACCTCGACAGATTTGTCAGTTTCCTGGAATTGTCTCCGACTGTCTCTTATTTCATAGCACGTAACTCATTTACACGTCAATTTCCCATCAACAGTTCATTGACTAACGAAAGCAATACAACTATTTTAACTCCTCACTTCTGTTTTTTTCTCGAGTTTAGAAATGCGGCCATTTACGGGCGATTTTTCGTTTGAATGGCAACGTCACGTCGCCATAATAACCGTGCGACATTTGATCTTCAAGCCCAATCAATAAAAAATTAAATTAATTAATCTTCTAACATTAAAGTGACTTGACAGTTTTAACGACGGTAGCTTGGCATCTATATGAACGGGTTTGTACCTGCAGACACAGGGCCATTGTTAGAGGAAGGTGTGAATAATTTTTATTTTCCTCAGCGGTTTGTAATCATTTGTATACGTCGTTTTTCTTCGCTGCCGATAGCTAATAAAGTTAATAAGTTTGACAATGTGGGTGTTCGCAAATGAAGAATCGGATCACCGCCATGATATATTGATAATTAAAAATTTTTTTTATTCCGATGCGTTTGTTAGTATCCATTTGCTAAATTTACGACAAAATTCAACCGAGCATGAGTAAATTTTCTAAACGTTGCTTTGTCTTTTAACAATGTGCTATAAAACAATCGTTCAAATAAAGACCTGTTTTATTAAAGCATGTAAGATAAAAACAAATGCGAATGAACAAACAGACTCGAAAAAGAAATATCTTTGAGTAAATGTTAATGCACTATGGTTTCGATGATCTTAATAAAAAATTTAAATTTACTGTTTGCGGCAACATTTATTATTGTGCTTACGTATATGCTTTTTTCCATATTCTAATTTCGTGTCTTAAAACCAAGTTTTATGAAGTGGTTTATTGCAACAGGAAAGTGTATTTTATAGGCACTAACGATTTCTTAATAAAATGTGGCATGAAACCCCATAAAATCGGCACCTTACGAGGTCAACCCGTGCGTGGCACGTAAATCACACGTGGCGTGATCTCCAGTGACGTCATAAATTAAATTAATACGTCGATACATAACTCAAGTTTCTTCGGTCGTAAAAAGTGAAGACGCGGCGTCGGACGCTAACGAATTAGTCAAATACTCGGATCTTGGAAAATAAATAACCCATTTGCATAAATTCTTCGACGTAGCATTCGAATATATCGACGGTAAATACGTTTTACATAAATACATCGAATCGGCCTTATATACACTTCTGAATACACGCAATAATTTTTGTAACCGAAGTCGATTATAAAGGCTTTGAATGACGTGACAAACGCACACGGTTTAATGTGTCCGGCAACATCACTTAGGCATCAGAAACTACACAAAATACGGTATTACCGTCATTTTGCCTCCTTTCTACATCAATCACGAGCGAAGAATGCGCCGTATGATGTAACGTATTGTAATAAAATATTTATTTTGATCACGCAACATGAGTACTATTATACCGTGCATAAGACTAGTCAGTGTATAACTGTCCGCTTTAATACGGAAACATTTGATCGCGTATGTTACTTTTAAACGTATTGCCGAAGAAAATGTCACATTAAAATGGCTTGGAATGTTCTTTAGGTACAAAAGAGCGGTACTTTAACGGTACACGTCAAGATAATCAAAGATACGTGATCAAATGGGATTAGTTGATGTTTAACTGAGAAACAGGAAACTATTGAAGGAGGTAACACTTCGTACACTGTTACTTATGAGGTACATGCTTAAAAATACTTTACTATTTTTTATTTTTCTTATTATGAATGTTCATATTATTTAATTCGTTCCAAATACGTTTACTACCATAGTTGGCTCAGAAAATAATGGCAAATCAGTTATTTTCTTTCCGTATAAACAACAGTCATTTAAGTCTGAGCCCTTCCCTAAGTAACAGTATTACCCGTATGGTGTCAGTCAACCACGGATCTCTTATATTTCTGAAATAATCAAATATATATGGTGCATGTTTATTAAGTAAAACAATTGCATTGGCGTAAAAACTACAATCATGTGACTTCGTAACATTATAGAAAAAGTAAGTAAATGCAAAAAAGTGATAATATCCAGATCATGTATTTTCCCATCCGCAACTGCGTCATCTATACCTACTATAATAAAGTCCAATAAAGATGAAGAGCTACTAAATATCACCATTGTCGCTGTCGTGTTCACTCTATTACTCCTCTCGTGCTTTCAACATATCCTGTCTTTCCATGTGTTCATTTCGAATATTTTGTTGCGTTCCTCTATTTTTCTTTTTTCCGAATTCAACGCCTGCTCTTTTTACCCATGTCCACCTTAAAGAATCCAATAAGATCCACATTACTATTCTATAACTTTATTCTTGCTATTCTTCATTCCTTTTTATGACTTCCTTAGTTCTTTTATTAACTATCACGCATTTTAATTAATCATTAACTTTAATTCATCTATATTTCCCACTTGCTTTCCTTCTTCTAGTAAACTGACTTTGATAGTATACCTGTTCGTTTATTTTTCCTCTAGTTTGCATATTCTGCACTTGTCTATTTTTTATTTGCCTTTTTTGAACTCTTCCACAGAAGGAAGTGAGTTTGTCCTTGGCCTAACTTGAAACTTACTATATTTTATGTCTTCGGATTTCGTCATGTTTTAGATGTTCTCAGTTCTGTGATATCCTAGCTGTATCTAACGAAGGCGCAAATATTCTCTTGATTACTAACATCTGAATGGTGCTTGGAATTGATATCGGATATGACTTCTTTCTTTGTCAGTAGTTTGCGTTGGAGTTGGGTAATCATTATGATGTTCTAATAGATTACAGTAGTCGTTCCATTCCACTTTAATTGATCTATTAGGTCACACATTGGCATTCGTTGATAATAGTTTCAGAATTGAACTTGATGAAAATGATAGTAGATTTCAGATACTCCATGCTCTCTACTCTTTGCTGAAATACTAGAAGTGTAGTTTGAACCCCTATTTAGAAATATCAACTGAACCTTTACATTCATGTCATAATAGTCTTTAGTTATATTTTAAGGATAATTTTTAATCTCGTTTCAATCAATGGCCTTAGGATAGGAAAATATAACAAATTTGGTCTTATGTATTTATTATTTTCCACATCAAGATACAAAGCTGCATTTACTCAGACGACCACTTTTACCATTTCATAAGTTACATATTTTGCTTGCCCATGTTCCAGTACTCTGCTCGCGTTGAATGTTTTCTTCGAAATTTTGTTGATTTATTTAATATTTTAAACAAATACTTGTATCGATCCTTCAAGAACATTTTAGTTCCTGCAGCATATTTTTTATTTTTCTGCGTGATCACCATGTCCTTTATTAAATCGCACAACGCGTCGAAATGATTCAACTTTATCTCTATAATTCGCGTCCTATATTTCACTGTTTACGTCAAATTTTTGGGCGGTATAATCATCTAATCAAACGACCAACTTTCGCCTATGCTGCGTCGTAACGCTCGGACAAATGGAAACATCGCCACCAAGAAATGAACCTTTCGCTGATCCCCTGGAAGACTGCGAACTAACATCACTGGGTCCACAAGCAGTTGAGAGATAACCTCGTTAGAATTATTCTTGCGGGGTTATGTGAAGTAGCTCGTCTATATTACCAATAAAGCCATGAAACATAACAGTTCTCAAAGACAACTGATATTAAGAATTACTAATTTTGGGTTGATCGATTAATTATAACCAACTGCTGTGACACCCATATAGTTTGGATAATTTGAACAATGTTTGTTTAAATCTTACAATTATATGAGTTATTCTCTAAATTATACGATGGAAAGACGCAACCGTTGGCCTATTAGGTTAATAGCCAATTTTGTTGCGGAAAAATGTGATCAATGCAAGTGAATATTTTGTACTTAATGTTTGTTTACATTTGCCCCTACATGCAAACAAATATCTACCGAAACTGCGAGTTTGAAGGTGAATAATCAGCCAGTAGAAGGAACAAATACTTTATTGAAAATTAACAAGAACGTACAAAAAATAACAAACAAGTTCCAGTCTATTTTTCGAAAACGCTTACAGATCCCACAAAAATGAATTTTTTGTCGCAATACATAAATTGGATCTGGTAGCAGTTGCATCTGTCATTTAATATCAATTGAGGTTTGCTTAAATCCAAAAAGTTCCACGTCTCGACTTTCTTAATCTACATCATGTACAAGGTAGATATATTTATAATATTTACTTTTCCTGAAACCTTCAACAATTTAACTAGCAAATATGCCCCCCCCCCCGTCTCGGCTTTCATTGTATTCTTTACGTTTTCGTTTCAACTACTTTTTCCGGGGTCATTGAGTCTTTGAGCTGTTCTATAACTTCAACACTTGTTAAAACTTCTCCGTACTGGGTCTCTTCTGTAATGGTGTAACTTGTTTGGGGTCTAGAGAGTTTCCGTTAGAATCTACGTTTGGAGTTGGAGCAATTGTTGATGAGCAAACGGCAATAATGTCTGAAGCTGGAGTACCATCGGTATTTAGAATGACAGATGTGGACGGACTTGAGGTTAATTATTGTACTGGTTGCGCTTCCGCTTCCTTCCTTGTTTCAGGTTCAATTTCAATGCTTCTCCCGGTTGACCTACAATTTCAGCTTTCCGCTGATTTCCTTTGAATCTCTTTAAAGCAATGGTCTTCAATTCATCTAATAGAAACTTATCAGGGTCGACTGGAAATGCTCATGTAGTTAAGAAGGCGCTTATTATTTTTAGTTATAGGTTTTTTCTTACCATAAATGTTCAGTAAATTTATACTTTCGCAGTTGTCCTGCTCCATGCCCCATGTGTTTTTTCATATGCAATAAGCTTTTTCTACCAAAAGCTCAACAGGCCGAAAATAAATTTGGCCAGAGGTTGGAGCCTACTAATAATAATAGACCCTCTTGCTCGGACATTTTCACCCTAAAATCCATGTGTGTAACCCACTTTAATAACACAGAATTAAACCAGTTGAAAAACTGTGGTTCCTCTATCCATCCAGTTCTTGGACATGCAATAAACCGTACCTGGAAAAGCGAGGTCTACCTAGCTTGAACTGCACCAACTTTAAAAACTATTAAGTGTGGCAACAAAGATTCGACAGCCGCAATACAAGCCAGGACAGTTGTTGACTGTCTTCCAGGATCCGAATACTCCTGACAGAGCCTTCCTTCCTTCTTCAATTTCCTTCATTCTTTATGGATCATTTCTAAAGCCACTTTCATCCGCAACGAACACAAATGCAGGATTATCAATTTGTTTAGGTTTTCTGAAAGGCACACTTTATACCGATTCAAGAAGCTGTAATACCTAGTCCAAACCGGGGCGGCCATCCTTGAAAGGTGTTTGTAATTCTTTTTCTTCAACATGCAATTAAGCCAGAGCTGCTTTTTGTACAGCAGGCCGTCCACCTACCATTTTCGTTGCTAGCACATTTCTGCCCTTAAGTCTGTGATAAACAACTACTAAACGCACGTTATAGTACGCTGAAGCTTGACGATGCATACAATTTTTGTTTCTTACGTCATTGACTGCCCATAAAACATCGCGTTGAGTGTCTCTGTATAGTTTTTCTTATTATAGTTCCTATGTATTTTTCTGTTCTAGAATGAAATGAAAACTATTTTGTTGAGATAATTTTTTGCATCGACTAGTAAAAATGCAAAAAACCTGTATATTTTAAATATTTAATCATACGCAGCCTTAAATACAATTACAATTACCACTTGACCCTATTATTATTATTATTATATTTCTGAAATGTAATGTCTATTGCATTCCTGCATTGGACACTGCCAAATTGAGAGCTACAAAAGAATGTTCGACGTAGGTATTGGGTGATCACTACCTGTCTCTATTATAGGAATATAAATAGATTTTCCGCCAAACATGGCATGTATAGAATAACAAGAAATATGCTGCTGAGAAGTCAAGCAAACACGTAGGTAATATTTGAACAGGACGATGGCGCTCTCTATTGTTTGAATTAAAGTGAATGGTTTAATAAAATACTAGTTGAATTTTAAGTGTATGTTCTGTTAGCAATCTTTAAAAATAAAAGCATATACTTACTCTTTATGCTTTTGCATATTTAGTGAGAAATTTTATACGCTCCGTAAAGCCATTCGTTAAAACACTAAAGCGATAAGACGATTTTCTATTTTACTGACCATTTTGTATAAGATTTCCAAGAGCAAATGACCTACGTAGGTTTCGCTGGTATGCATCTCTAAGTCTACTGAGTAAATTACTGCCGAGAAAATATTAGAAAAGTTTCCACTCCGACTACAATTGCATATGCAGCGCAACAGACCAGTGGAATCCACACACGTGTAAATAAACAGTGCGAGGTAAGATAAGCAACCCCTCTAATTAACCTGATGACACAATCACAAACAGACGCGACACGGCAGCGCGGCGAGAGCATAAATCCGTAAGATGCTATCGTCTACCAATTGAGCGTTCCCTGTGGTGTGAGTCGTGTGGGACATCGTCACGGATTATATGCACTACCACCAGGTGCTAACCCAGACAATGGACTATTTCACATCCTAGATATGTCCCCATCATAGCTATAGATAATACTGCGTAGATTATACAAACTGTTCCAGGAAGTGTGTTGGACAAAATTACTAAATTTCTTTTAGTAAACTTCCATATTGCAAGCAAAGAAAAATACTTTGAAATGATGATAGGCGAAGGACATCAACATCAAGTGATATAATAATATTTAAGCGATTCATCATATATTGCATCAGTGAGTAACACTAAAACTAAAACAAGAAAATAAGCGAATATTAAAAGAGTGTAAGTAATAAAACTAAATCGAATTTATCCGGTCGATTCGGAGAGGGAATTTCAACCCGACAAGGTGACCGTATCCAACTGCCCTTTGTACTGTATAATGAATACCATGAAATTTATATTCTTTATAAATATAACATCGATTCGACTTAATACCTTCCAAGGTAATTGCACAACGCTATTGTTTAAAATACAATTGGCTATAAACATTTCCCTTTTTTAACAACTTGTCACTTTGTAACGCCGTAAGAAAGCCACTAACGTTTAGTAGCACTTATTCCGCAACACCTTTGCATTTAGTTGGCATTTGAAGAAGTTCGATGTAATAAGAGTAGAAATGTTCCTGATCTAATCTAAGTAGAATGAGCCAACGCATTCACCTGCTATTGGTGCCAGAAACATCTTCATAAAGCGAAGTAAATAGAGTATCTAGTCATTCCTTCCACTGCCGGTAAATAGTTGCGGTCCAGGGCGGGGCAAGCCGGCGACAATTTAATAATGGGAATTCCGCGTCTTTGCATACCTTCATGATCCACAGAACGAACTGTGTGTTCTCATCATATCTTATCGTATACGTGACGAATCGCGAATTACAAAATTGAATTCATATATAATATTACTAATAATATAATCTAAAGGAATGTGAAATTGTAGGCCATTCTACAACTACAACAAGCTGTGATTTTCATTGATGGTTAGTATAATTTAGTGTTAGTTTATTTAATTGAATCTAAGATTGAATATTATTTCAAGATAAATATCTTCCGACTTCACAATGAATGTTTGTTGAATTATTTCGATGAACATCCAAATTTGCGAAATGTTTGTATTTGATGACTTCCTATGCAGACGTGCTTAATTAACGTTCATAGCGATACGTAAAATCCGAATTGGATAAACAAGAACAATACGGACGTGCGCCAAATTTGTGTATTGTTATATCTTGAAGTTAATATATAGTGAAAAACTTATAAATAAAGAATCAAGAAATTTATCAAGCTTCGGCAACTATCTATGCGCTATCTTCAGTAGAAAGCTAAAAAGAGAAATGCTTAAGTGTTTCTAGATATGGTGTTACCTTTGAAGATATTCTCTTCACTATATTACCAGTGGAATAACACTAAAGTTTAAATTAAAAAGTACATTATATGTTTACCTAAAAGACATAAGCCAGGTAATTCGTAGAGACCTTGTATTTCAGGTGTTGACTCACCGACTTACTTGATTCCTAAATAGTTAGTAGATGAATTCAAGAATTTACCCGAACAGCCAAATAGTTTTTCAATTCAAAATTCGTTGAAATTTATTCAAAAAGTTAAAGATTGCAGGCTGGATAAATGTGAAATTTTGAGATCATTTGATGTAATCTTTGTTTTTCTTCGGTACCGATTCCTCAAACATTGAAATATAAAATATAAGTAGTTTGCTTCAGAAAAACAAGACTGACTCGGCAAAAATAAATTAATATTTGAAGTTGACAACTCTATGCATATTTCAAAATTGTTTCCAGTTTGAAGGTAACTTCTATGAAGAGCAACAAGGAACAGGTATGGGTAACCCCTTGTTTCCATTAACAGCCAATTTGTTTATGAGTAATTTCGAAATAGATTTAAAAAGAAATGCGGATATGGTAGCTGGATGATATTTTCGATTAGTTTAATTTGTAAAACAATATAGACAAAATAATGTAATCATCGTTGTCCCCCGATTGTCACACCTTGAAGTCTTAAATCATTCATTTGTGTCGGCATGCCCCAAACCTAACAAAGTGACAATCTGCAAATATCAATCAATAATACACAAATAGAACAATTAGCGAAACTGTCATATTTTATCTAGCAAATACGTCAAATCAGATGCTTTCAACATAAATTCTTAAATGTGATCTCGTTGCAATATCAGGAACTTTCTAGCTTCATCACCCTCTGAATAAATTTTCATAAACTTAAGCAAAAGAAATCTTGATATATCAACTCCTTTCTTGATCATGACCATTTACGGCTTTGAATAAACATACCAATGAGAGTTTGTAAATCTCTGCCGAAACAAAATGAAAATTATATATAATTAGAATGAGTTCGATTGTATCTTACCATTTGAGATAGATACGCCAAAGCCACTGTTTCATCACAGCTGGTGATATTTGTCGTGCGCCGCCTATCGCAAAATTTCTCGTACAGCCTAAAATTCGCCCAAACATCTTTTCTTGATAATATCCCTCTATTAGATGTTAATGATGACATAATATTTTTTCCGCCGTATAGATGCAACGCACTATTAGTGTTCTATAAACATATTTAAAGTAATTTAACTGATTCAGACAACTTAAATAGATATATGGTACTACATTATATTCCACACATCTTATCACATACTACGAATATTAGTTCCTTTAATCTCAGCCAAAAAGGTCCTTAGACTAATTAGCATTTAGCACCCTAAATGCAAATCTGGGCTATTCTCTACCATCCTGCGCCTCAGTGTATGTGGTCATGAAGCGGTCAGTGCAATTAAACATTACTTGCGTAATGGTACTCAACTCGCTAGAAAGCGAGACACAAATATACAATCTCATCGGTCGTTCCTCAAGGCTCAATCATGGGGCCTCTACTCTACACGCTGTACACCAATTCTTGTCATGACAAAATAATGCTCTGTTCCGTGTATGCTGGCGGCAAGCAGCTTCATCTTTCCTTTATATCGGATGAATTTGACCAGACAGTGTTGAATATGAATCAAGATCTTAAAGCAAATATATTGACCACTCATAAATCATGTTCTTGTTTCAAAAATGTTTGGTTAAAAATCAGATGTGAGCGTAATGCAATTAATTAAACTTTATATAGAAGGCAATAATATCCCAGTGCGTGTGGAATGAATCAGGAACTTGGGAAATGGAATTACTCACTTAAACCATGCACTCCACTGCTTCATAAAACATATTTGCTTGAGAGATCCTTTAGTTATAATATACACTATTTACAATAGTAGTAATAGTAGTATTCCCAGCCGAATTAAAAAATGTGTGTTGCACGATTAATTCAGAGCAAGTATATATCAATTGTTATCACATACAATTAATATATATATAATACATTAATTTAGGATACATATTTTTAACTGCAAGTAAAGTAGGGAAACTAGGTTTAATTATTCCATTGCTAACACACGTCGAAATAGAAATTAGACTATACTATTATTATTATTATAGGAGACGTAAATAAAACTCGTCCTGTAGATTTTCTCGACGAAGTTTCAAAAGTTTCCCTCCCATAAACAATTTTCATGTACGGCATTTAACCTAGCCGATTTTCCGCCACGTTGAACTGCTACTATTAGAGTTTCTACTCCCAGAAAAATCCTAAATCGGCTAATTAATTTTATATCTCGCATATACTAACAACACAGGTTTGCAATTGATTTCCCCTTTCCGATTTGATGACTGACTTTGATAAATTTTGGGGTGCTGGTTACCAGAAAAATACTAAAAAAAAGTCCATCACGGCAGGATTTTTAGTTATTAAGCATAGTTTTTTTGGTTAAAAGTACCTGAGCCTACTTAGTCAAGAACAGATATTTCATTTTAGTTATTCTTTAATTAACAAAACACACATTGAATAATTGCAGTAGACAATAGTGAATAAATTGTCATCCTCATTTATTGTTAACATAATCTTTTTTTTCTGAAATTTATTTAAATCGTTAGGAGAGGGTTAATGAGCGTAGGAAACTCGATGTTGGTATAAATACTGACATCATTGTTTTTCGAAATCAGTACTCCCGAGCGATCCGTAACGCTCACTTAAAAAATGCCATTGCGAAAATGTTTAAACTCACTGATCAATTTTTGCTATATTTGTGGGCAGTTTATGCTGGCAAAATAGCAGCAAAACATTACCGAATTCGTGAGTAATGTTTACAATGCTGAAACAAAAAAGATTTATGCCCGGTTTCACAAACGATTGTCAAATGGTGAATTAGTTAACAAGCCTTTAAAGATTCCTTATTGTTTGTGAAATCCAAAAGAATGGTAATGTTGCTTTTAATCAATCGTTCGTAATCAATCGTTAAATATTTGACAATTGATTAAGGACTCGTTAATGAATCGTCAAACTTTTGCCGATTCGTTAACAAGCTGTTAATGACCGATTAGCGTTTGTGAAACCGGGCATTAGTATATCCAACTTTCCAATCGGTGACGCAGGCGGTACATTCAATATAAAGATATGAGCAGTGATGTCGAAGAGATATCTCAATCTGATGCTGAATTTGAATTTGAATATGTGTTGGAACCCAGTGCTAACTGCTAAAAAATGCAGCTGAACTGCTCGGATCAAGACTATCGGAAAGAAATATACCTGATCCTCACACTTCATTTTCTTGGTATTGCAGCAAAGAAAAAGACTTTATACTGCATTTTGATGAAGATCGAGGTTTAGTTTATCGCAAAGAACTCATGGCTTAGTGGAGATGTTTAACATCGAATATGACGAATGGAGATTGTTCATAGACTGAAACTGAAACCAAACATTTAGTGAGAGAAAAAATAATTCCCCGAGAAATAGTTTTCCAGCTCAACATTTGATGTAAACGTAAAATTTGGAAGGAACGACAATGCCCCCAACAAAAAATAAAATAAACTAGCTTGGTAAAGCATCCAAAATTCTCAGTAGCGAACCCGAACGGGTGCTTTACTAGGTCTAGTAACGACCCAAAATAGAAAAAAAATGTTTTTAATGTTGGAAAGTGCGTTGTTTAATGAGCACTTCCTTAATTCTCACTTTCCTACCAACTTGGGAGGCTTTGAAAGAGATAGAACAGCGCCATAATGGAGGTAGATGATACCAAGACTATTGTTAGTTGGTGAAGCGGGATGATGAGTCGGAATTTTAAGAGAAAATCTCACAATCGGAGCTTCGGTGAACAAAAAATATACTATGAAATTATTTCATATTTCTGATTTATGTATTAATTAATGTATTATATTATTATTATAATTAATGTATTATTTAAATAGTTATAATATTTTAAAATCATGTAATTTTAATATAATTTTGTATCTCAGTAAAATTGGCTTTTTTGCGATTTCATACATAGAGCTTTTCAAAAAAAAAAAAAAATGAGGGTGAAATTATAAGTAGATATTCGTAATCAGCGTACCAAAATATTTTAAGATCCGTTATGAAATCCAAAAGGGGAAAATAAAAGTTAAAATGTGTAATCGTTCAATAAGCCATCTCAAATGAGTTGAAGGCAATAATTCAGAAGAAAGTGAAATATTTCGACGAAGTTCACAAGGAAAGTTTGACAAGTCAGTTTTACACAACGGACTTCAATAAAGTAACAATTTTACCAACGTGTAAACCAACTCATTTTAAGCTTTCCGTTATTATAAATTAATTAATATATGGTGCACATAAATGTTCATCTTAGATGAACGATAGTTTTCCGCTAACACAATAATTTAACCAATATTTCATAAATATCATAGTCGCATTATGTCTCACATTAATAGAAAATGGGAATGGGTTATCGTGCGTCAAATAACTATAAATATTTATTTATAATTAACGATTTCGGTCGAGGTCCCGATGAAGTGTAATTGACTTCTTAGACCTATTAAAGTAGATGCATTAGAATTGATACATAAATTAATACAAGGTCCCAGATTCCTGATTTTCATTACAGTAATATGAAATTTGAATATTTAGACTCAGTAAAACTTGGTGGATTCTTATATGCCTACATCCTGATACAGGAGATCGTGAAAGATAACAGCAAATCTAGGGCTAGGGGTGAAAACAGAAACAATTAGAAACAATTCGAGGTAGTGAGAAAGTATGAATATTTGGGAATCATGACAATACATGACAATTAGCAAGTGAAACCTGCAGGTAAAAAGAATAGAAAATATTTTAGATATTAATAAAACTATAGCATAAAAGAAATCATAACATCCAAACAGACCAAGAAAACTGAGATTATCAAGATTATTCCTTAATTATAAAAAGGACAAAAGAAAGAGCAGAGAGAAAGTATGCAGATCCCAAATTGGAAAGAGAAAACGAGAAACAGAAAATAATGAAATTACATTGTTCACGGCCTGTAGTGCATATACATAAAAAAAATCCACTCAAATTTTGAATTTCCCTACAATTTCTAAACTGTAGTAGTAGATTCAGGTCTTTATAAATATACTGTTCAAAGCAATTAGGGGGACATTTGCTGGGTTTGATTGGTTATTATTTTAAATCGCATTTTGACATGACCTAAATCAAAATGGGGCATCTTATTGCTCGCGGTATTGCCTTGATTTAAAATGGAACAATAATTCCACAGGTCGAACGAAATGTTAACTTTTCACTATCTTTCATTTAGCGTTTATGCCATCGTTGTAGAAAAACACATTTATATAAGAGACTCGTCGGTGAAGGTTCTCAGAGGAATATGATCAAAATTCAACTTCATCATAACTCGGATTCATTCACAAAAAAGAAGTTTCTCATCAGATTATAAGTATATTAAGAGAAGCCCAAGACCAAGAACACCAGTCTGAGGCCGTATCTTAACACGTCACCAGAAAATTTTCCCTTTCATATTTGCAAGTAGTCAAATCGCAGAATAATAATAATAAAATCTTTATTCACACAATTAAATAAAATGCATGAAACCACTCACATAATAGTTATTTGTATACTAAGGCCGCGAAATGTACACAACATTTTTTGCGCAACCGAAAATTTTGAATTATGATAAAATTAATGAACAGTCCAATTCAGTGTATATAATAGAAAGCCGGCTTTCATGTTGCAACCAATAGTCTATATTTGCAACCATAAAAAGCGTGGTAACGGTTGACGTTTAGTTTAGCGGCCGTGGCCGCGAAGTTGAATTTCGCGGCCTGATTTGCATATGCGAACTATTCGCTTCGCGTACGGCTGCCCAAAAAATAATATAACAAAATACCTTACACATTCCGACAGATTATAAAAAGCATGACTCCTAATTGCAGCTTTAAATTGTCTATAAGGCACATTTAAATACATGGTGAACAATTTTAAAGATTTTTTATCAGGAAGATGTCGAACCATATACCTTCCAACATATTTCTACTGTTTATTTATCCATCTGTTTGTATGTTGCATTAAAAATCTATATCACAAAAACATATATCAGCAGCTAAAACTGCATTCAAAGATATTGTACCTGATATTCCATTTTATTCATTAGGCATTTTATTCATCCCATTCATCCATCCACATTTATGAATTTTTTTTATGAAAAATTTAAATTATAAAATGATTTTCCACATAAATATATTTATTTACAGATTTACATATTATTACTTGTTTACAAACATTATTTACAATTTCTCAGTTGTTTGAATTGAGATGTTCATGTTATACTATGTGCGTGTTTTGTTGGATCATATACCATAGTCAAGATCGTCGTATTTGTGCTCCCTAGTCATGAGATATCAACCCGGTAGTGTTTTCCTGTATGACGTTAATAACGAATATAATATAATCAGGCAGTTGGATTCTCTATCTGTGTAATCTAGAAATATGGGTGGGTTTATGAAGGTTGAATAAGTTGAGTTAAATATTCCATGACGTTAATAACGAATATAATATAATCAGGCAGTTGGATTCTCTATCTGTGTAATCTAGAAATATGGGTGGGTTTATGAAGGTTGAATAAGTTGAGTTAAATATTCCATCCCAAAGTGGCGGAAAAGTAAAAAGTCGATAATATCTTATTAAAATTTTATAGGTTAAGAATTTTGTTAATATCAAAACTTTCTCCGTTCAGCGAAAATTATTGGTGCTTCACTTGTTGCTCGTCATGGAATTATAAAACTTTCACTTACACCGATTTAGAGATGAATCGTGAACACTTGGAATACCTAATATTTATATACTATTTAACAGATCATAACATATACGTGGAAATATAATAACACGTACGTTAAATATATTTAGCGTACGTTTTATTATCGTTAACGGATACAAGACCTATTAAACAGTGCGTGCAAATTATCTTTAAAAATAAAATCGAACAAGGCCTGCTATTTTACAATGGCATTGTTATCGTTCCAGGCAATTTATATATTTAGCAAATAGCCACTTAAAGCGTGTCTAGTATCTGTAGTTATTTCTATCGGAGCTTCTTCGAAAAACTGTAACGAACATCGTTCGAAGTTCAAGCGTCGTTGTCGGAATTCGCTGGAATTATGGTGCTTGTGCTTCAATTAATGTATGAAGATACGACAGATGTAGTTAATTATCCTTCCTGTTTTTATTATTTATATCTCTCGTAAAATCGTTTGCTCGGTAGCATGTTGCCCGTTTTGCATCATTGCGATAAGCAGTTGTTATGTGTTATGAAGTAGTACCTCCATTACGTGAGACATCTGTAACGAAACGTAAAATAAAGACGGTGCCAGAAATCGCACGAAGAAGTGTTAGGTGTAAGGAAGGTTGCGATTTTGACACATTAGGTACTTATCAAAGTATAATGGTAACATATTGTTCCACACACCATTACGTGTAGCCATAGTAAGTCGCGACGTGACGTCCTAGCACGATAATTCTTAAGTAACTTTTACAACCTCATGTTTGTACCCGTCGCTGCCATATTTGTGTTGAATTAGGTTGTGACAACTTACTTCATATTGCAAATAATTTTGCCTACAGTATTAGTTTTCATAGGCTACCATGAAAGTACAAGATGCAAGCGGCAGCAAATTTCAATTTGATTCATTATTCAACCCTAATATGTTTACGTAGATGGATTAACAAATTACTTATATAAATTAAAATTTTTCTTGAACCAGTTTTAATGGTGCTTTCATCGCAATTTGTTTCGGTGGAAATTTTGAAAATGGATTCTGTTTTCTCATTGGCAAGCGTATGCTGGCACAAGGCTTTTAATAGGCATAGTAACTGAGATCCTTGAGGGGTACATATTTATGTTAGGGTGTGGTTAAATTATTTCCGAACTCGCCAGTACTACTAGTTCTACTTTACTGTGGATGCGGCAGAAAGAATAACGCCATCGTTCACAATCTATATAATAAATAGCAGAGTGCTCGCGGGCAAGAACGATAAATAGAAAATAAATTAGCGAGCACTGAGAGGTTAAAGGCTAATTATAAAATACAGGTTGCATAAAAATATATCGTACCTGTCCAGAATGGTGGTAGATAAAAAATCTAACTAATTGTAGAATGCGGAACCTCATTGCAGTACCTACTTATTCTGGTTAGCTCATTGATGGTTATAATTATTTAATAATTGTGAAGAGACGGGCATTATGAGCTCGCTGACTTTGATTTGGACTAAATTGTCGTTATTGTTAACGGTTTTTGTATTTCCAAAGAAATATACTTGATACATTGTAGTTAGATTATTTCGAGTAATGATGCTGGTACACAATTAGTTTTATGCACCTCATATTACAGTAACAATTGTTTTGTTGAAAAAGTTGTAGGAGTTATATAATTTTATATTAATTTATTGTAGTTAAAAATGGTTCCACGATACGACATGGCACGCAACTGCTTTACTATTTACGTAGCTGCGATATATGTATTATTTACAGAATGAGTACGATCATAATCGAATCGAATCCAGCTAGGATTTATTAAGGATAACGTTTTTTAACAAATTCGAAAATTTTGTAGTAATTTCGATGCAAAAAACCCTTAACAATATCAACGACTTGGCCTAACTATTGGTACTTTTATCCGCAGACAATTACACCTATTTGCATAAAATGTCATCCAATTAAACGTGTTTTTTGGGTTAATTTAGGGTTCACTGGTGGATCTAAAATAACCGCAGGTCCCGCTCCTGCAGTTATCTTGGATCTGGGGTTTTCGGAGGCGAACCAACGACAGCATTGATAAACATGCAACAATGTTACAGGTAGAACTGTTTGCCATAGAAATATGCACGTAAGCTATTAAAAAAACCCTAAGCAGCCGATTTCCTGGAATATTGGCCCAGAATCCGCTCTTGGAATTACAAGAGCCCTGGCTAGAAGCTCTAATAAGAATTGGATAAAGCTACAAGTGCTTGAAAACTGGCATGAGTGCCAGGGGATGGGACATTCCAAGACAGTAATGAAGGGCTTATCTGATGCACGCACCAAGACACTGTTGGAGCTGGGCAGGAAACCCATACGCAATCTAAAAACCCTTATTGCTGTACACACGAAGGCAGCATATGTATAGGTTGGGCTTGACTGATGCCCATACATATCTCATATGGTCCCACGGGGGACCAAATCAGTTTCTCACTGTTCGGTGAGCTATAACTTGAGCTGGGTAAACTTAACAAAACCTCACCCTCAAAAATTCTTTTCGGCAGCGGGGGGGGGGGGGCTATAAATGCACCACTATACAAATATAAATCTATATATGCGAGTCTACCTTTTCCGGCATGAACTTTGTGTATTTTTTGTTACCTAGTCGTTCGCTTGCCGCCAAATACTTTTATGATAAATTGCTGATGGCATCATATGGTAAAGCACATCTGTTGTAAGTAGTACTCATTGCCCACGTTTCTGCTGACATCACAGACCGGAAAACTATAGCTTTGTTCCTAGTATCACGTACTATCATGAACTATCACACGCATTTGTTGAATAAGTTTTGAGTAAGTTAGACGCATGCGTAAATCTGGCTCCTCTAACTCATTCACACAAAAAAAATTCCCGTAGGTTTAGAAGAATTCAGATTTAATCAAATGTTTTAAAAATTAATAATGATATCTAATAATAAATTTGTTTCATACCTGATTAACGATATGTTGTTTGGCTGTTGAATAATGTTAATGTGTACGCTGCTATTGCCTTGGCTTTATTAAATAGTAGTTGATTGTCGCAGAAAAACTGTTTACGTCGTTGCTCTATATATATACAAGATTATTTGCATAAATGTATATATACGAATGGTACTAGTTAGTCTACTTATGCTGACTGCGTTTGAAACTTGTACTTGTTGCAGTGTCCTATATTGGTGAAGAGAAACTGTTGTATTGTTGTTCGTTCCTTGTTGTACTTTCAGTTAGTTGTAAACTTGTAGTGATTTTGTTGTTTACTACTTGAGGAAAGCATGTTACTTTTCTGTGGAATTAGGAATAGAAACAACTCTGCATGAATGAGGATGGAGCTAGCGTTGGCTGTTTTGGTGTCGGTGTCCAGTTTGTGGCGGTTGCAGTGCTTTTTCATTGGATATTTGGCTAGCTGATGCGAAGGTTTCCATTTTGATATATCTGAGATCATTTTATTACTTTTTAGAATTGCCGTTATGGAAGCAAAAGTAGAAAAATAGGCATTATAAATAGATTTAGGCCATTCTGGGTAAAGTCCAAATGCTCGTAAAACGAAAGTGTAGGCTGCTCGTAAACCGCCATTATGACTGGATTCGAAGACGTATCTGACGACAATAGCGAAATAATTTGACACCACGGCTTTAAATCCCAAACCTAAACGGGCCAAAAATGTAAAACAGTCAAGCAATTTGGCTGTTGCGGTAATAATACTTGGTCACCAGTACTATGCTATGCTGTAAAAATACAAAATATTCTCTTACAATTAAAATTGAGTTGGTTCGTTTATGCGATAACTAAAATTATCGAAATTTAACAAATACATACAATATATTAGCGGGACTAAACCCAGTTTGGTAGAAGTAAATATGTTAAACATTTAAAATGTGAGAAAAAAGTGGCAAAAGTAACAGCATAGGTTCGCCATCCACAGCATACCTCTGACGCACATATATTTTGAGGGTGCAATAAATTCATTTCCCGGAATTAACGAGTGGAACTTTAATGAAGATTGTGCTTACGGATATGCTCCACAAGAATAAAGATATGTGCTCTAATCGTCTACACGGGTACTACAGGGTACACGACACAAATATTAGCTTAGTTAGCCTTGCTTCTTCTTTTTATTTTTATACCAGTTACAGCGTGATATATAAAATTTAAAACAGAGTTTTAAATTGGAGTTTTAAAATATAACCAGTCCTAATGTTTTTCCGACTTAAATACAACAGCATAGTACGAGGCATCGGCAAAGATATGTATTTTTTACAGATGTCAAATTTATTGCAACGTAGCAATGCTAAAATAAATACAGTCATAAATCAGCTAGATGAATAGATCCACTTATATCCGTCATGACAACAAAATAAAAAATGCTTTTATTTAAAAATATCACACTTAATTTGTTTGAATAATACAAATACAACAGCAAATGTACAAATGCCACATTATATCAAATTAAAAGAACCTAATTAAAAGAACCTAATAAGTATTTAGTATTTGGAAGAACTGACTATCTGTTCTGCAAGATCAAGTCGAATGTGAAACATGGGAATAACTTTCAAACAACAATTAAACTGCGCGGTACATATAAAGAAAGGAGAAAATTTCCGTTAAGAAATATGTAATTGACATAAGTTTCGGTTGAGTATAAGTATTCAGAATGTTATGAAATGGTGTACTTTTGTATTTAAGAGTGGCAATTTGTAGTAAGGGTCAATATTTGATTAGTCTGGAGAATGTGGAATAGTGTGGTATGAGAAAAAGGTTCGAGGGGTCGAAAAATTTCACCCGGGAATTTGAAGCAAAGGCGAAAATTCAAAAGTATGAATGTTTTGGTAATGTGTATGATATGTAGATTATTTAAACAAGAAAAAATATTTTTGCAATTTATGAGTTTATCTTCATTTTTATTCTTCCTGTTGTTGTCCCTATATCCGTGTTGAAACTATAATTCTTATATCCCTACCCTTCACAATTTGCAAAATCGATAGTTAAAATATATCAATCCGTTTTGCACCAAACAATATTGCGCTTCGTAGTCTATTCAACATAATTCGAATGGATCTTTATTGGTTTTTACCAAACTGAGACATATACTTCATATTTTTCTCATCCAAGTTTAATGAATATTTGTTTTTTAAATTCGCTACAGTCTAAACGTTTAAAATGTCGCATGCAGGAATCAACAATTATTAAATTGTTTGAATAAATTATTTAGTTCGCTGCAGCTCAAATTGCCGCGTGCGTGTTAACAACTATAGTTAAATAATTATCTTAACTTGACACTGTCCATTGCCGCATGCAGAAATTCTATTAAAAAATATTTAAATACATTGCATAGGTCGCTATTGAAAAAAAAACCGCGGTGGTTCGCACTGAGCGTTCTTATACTTAATTATACTCCACTACCTCTTAACACATTAGACAGAACATTTTTTTCGATAACACGTACCGTTTTGGATATACGGAAGGAGGTGATAAGAGTAAACCATATCTTCTGGTTGAGATGTGGCTTTCAAAATATGATTTTTTCTTCCTTGCTATCTACAAATCTTAAGTCTAAAGTTTCATAGCTTCAGCTGTAATCATTTGGGCGGTAGAGCGCGCGCAGACACACCAATGCACACACGTGCGACGTCATTCCGAAAATAGCCAGCATCGATTCAGGGGACCTCAATACAAGTATATCCCTTAATATCTCGAGCTCGACAATATTTATTCCTCCTATATTTTCTTATACATAAATGACTATGTAATTAGTCATTTTAAGATGTGAAGTCCTGCAATTGAGGTCCTTAACTTAGATTTTCTTACATCTTCCCTTAACAAAAATCGGCAGAGCGTAGTTGTAAATGTTGATACTGGAAGGTCGAGTCGATTGCAAAATCAGCAGGAATCAGAGCTTGACGAAAGAGGTGCTAGAAATGTTGGTTTCGAAAAGAGCGAAATGTAGGCGCACATTTGTTCCTTCTTCCTACTTCTAACCATTTCCTCCTGCAAATAGGGACATCTTATATCATAATCATTTTCGCGATTGGTAACATTTAGTGCTATCAAGTGTCGCTATATTTGTTTGTTAACATTGTGAGCAATATCGTGTCTTCAGCGTTTTTCGTTCTTTCTAGGTATGTATGTGTATGATTTTTACAATCCCATCCATTTCGTTGTTTACGGTATTTATTGTCGCACTCGTCATCAATGATGTTCACGTTGCTGTTCCGTTTGTGCTAGTTGTGGATCCTCTATCGCTGGCTCTGTTTTCGAATTTTTAGATTTATATTACATTTTATTTTTTGTTTATCTTAAAATTCTGTTTGCACGACGTAAAAAAGGGACTTGTGCGTGCACTCGACTCGTGGTGATTTTATAAGATCCTCGAAAATTTTGAATACATCTCTCGCCCACAGATTTACGCCACTGATGTGCGCCGCTAGTGTCTGGGCTTTATTAAATCGTTCGAAGGGTTGATTGCAAAAAAAAAAACTCTTTTCACCTTTGGACGCTATTTATTTACAGTTATTTATGACTACAATTTGTACTTGGTGTAGTATGTTTGGCAGCCACTTGTACAGTTGTACGTAGTAGGAGCGACTGTTCGTCGGACTACCGATGAGATGCTGCTCAATGCTGTGTAGCTGAGTGTTTGCACCATGGTGTGCTGTACTGATCTGTAATGGGTTGTCCTGAAATTGATTGAATTACTACTGGACTCATGCTTGACTGATGTGTTTGACTACTGATCTGATGTAATACTACTGATTGTTAAGGGCGAACCCTCCTTTGTATACTGAAGTTCGCTATATATTGCTTATGGGAACGATATGCCCCCACTTTGGTGCTCGTATGCACTAGCCTCGTCTCGTGATTGGTTAAAAACGCTTTTCATGCTGATCAAGGAAAGGGATGTTTGCACTACATTTGTTTTGACTGATTCTGAGGGGATTAGAAAATCTAAATTGTCGGAGGCGTATGGCATATACTAATTTAAATTGCCAAGAACGTTGGTTAATGGCTTATTTACAACCGTAGCGTTGTGATGAATTTCGCCATCGTAAAATTACGGCTTTTGGGAAAGTGTATTTATGCTATAATTGCCGGGCCGAGGTTGTGTTACAATAGAGAATGTTCTGTACATGACTGTACAAGACATGCAAGTTTTTAATTTGGGAAAATGCGCACAAGTGCGAGTGCCCATAAATTGTTTGACCGAAGTTTTAGCGGCAAACGCCGTTAGGCATCTGCGAAGACGGCGGTGTCTGAACAGGGTTGTGATTTTGGGACTAATTATCAATAATAAAACTATTCTATGTATCTAAAAAATTCTAACGAATATTTACACGGGTATTGCGCTGCTCTATAAATAAAATTAATTAAATAAATGTACATATGCGGGACCAAACAAATTCTATCTCCTTCTTAATTTAACATACAGTAGCGTTCAAAAAAAATGAATACTCGCGGTTTTGTGACATATGTTTTTTTTGTCCATAACTTTGGCGAATCTAGACATTTTACCTAATTTTTTTCCTGCAACACTTGTTAAATACGTGTGTCAAATTCCGATGCTAGATTAAAGCTGAATGTTTTTAGTTTATTCTTAATAAATCAAATATGCAAATAAAGGAGGAAAAAGTCGAAAAATCATATCTCAGGCGAATGAGGATCTTCCGTAAAACTAAGTGTCTTATTAATTGGTCACTTAAATTGGTTGTCGACACCTCATAAAGACCCATCCTTATTGATTCTCGTTCGCCATATCTTTCGAATCCATTGAAGTATGTTTTTCTGAGAAAACTTCAAAAAATGCAACTCTTTGAAAGTCAGGCAAATAGTAAATTCATGTGTTAAACTACGGAATTTGAACCAGTCTCCCGGGTTCACCTTACCCATTTTTTAAGATCGTTTATCCGATTAAACATTTGATGGCCAGGTATTTGAGCTACTAAGTAACAACTTGGTAATGTAATGTGTAATAACACAGAAACGACATTGTCTAGCGATCCACCAGTTAGTCTTCATGGACCTGTTTAATTAATGTGCATAACACCTTTAAGGTGTAAGATTAGACCACCTATCATGTATGTGTATATATATATATATATATATATATATATATATATCTGTGTGTGTGTGTGTGTAGTAAAAGAACCTGTATAGTATAATTTGCAAGTGTTTATATTATTTGACGGTAATGTGTCACCATATGTAGATGATAAAATTACATTTATAATCTTTTCAAAAATTGTTAGTACTACGGTTCTGACTCGTGCAAAAAAATCGACAGCGTTGTGTTAACGACGAAGGACTGTTCTCCCCTCCCCCGTTGAATAAGTTTACGACCTTGTTTTCTTAACACACTACGATCGCCACGTTTATATTTTTAATTATCATTTGATTCGAGTTCGATGTTCCATTCGCCGTTTCCATTAGCGAAGGTGGCGCTATAAATTCATCGGTAAATAGTCGAAGTCGGACGGACTGTGGCCGCATTAGCATACGCGAGCTGCAATATCTTAACGCCATCTTGAATAATTCGACTTGTTCTGCTATCTGCATCGATGATCTGTCGAGATGGGAGACAATTGTATCACGTGTAGAGCGCTGCACGCTACTAAATGGAAATAGAGTGGGCTAGTTTATGTCCGGCGCGACCGATAAAACAGCGCACGGCCGTGTTCTATTCAAGCCAATGAAACAATTACACCGATATTATCGTTGATTGTTTTTAAATGACGCGATCCGGTGTGAATAAGCGTGTATCCGTGTTTATTTAGAATACCCTTTGTTAATACGGTCATGTTATATTGTTGCGATACATAAAGCAACTCACCAGCAGTGCCGCGGCGAACGTCAAATAATGCGCCGTTATTACCCTCCATTATCCTAATTGTACCTCACATACGTATCTCGTTATAACGCAAACATGATCTCCGTGTGCATTCATCCTAAGTGCGTGCAGGTGTTTCAATTTTCTTTCCACAATGCTGTCGTTGTCATACGATTGAACGTGAATGGTACCATTGAAAATAATATTTTTACGTCGCAAGGATAACACCTATAAAAAATTGCAGCGACTATTAAAGAAAATACGAAACTGCATAATGTGTGTTCTTACTGCATTTTATTAGTGACGTACCTGTTGCGGTTTATCAATAACCCACTTTAACTAAAAGAATGGTAGATGTAACTCACCATTGCATCTGTGCATTCGAGATTCCCCAACTGTATGTGTCTTTTATGTATCGTATAGGTATGTCAAGTCAACCCGGTGTACGCGTGGCCGCTTCTATTGCGCTACTGAACTAGTCACATTATTAAATGCCACGCAAGCAAAATATCCAACGATGGGTGATTACGTATTTAGCAGATTAATGGAAATGTATACGGGGTAGTGAGCACCTACATTATTGGGTCTTAGAATAATATTTCAAACATTTTGAATAATATTATCGCCTCTGCCCTCACTTTACAACACATAAATAATATTAGCTTTATTCTACTTTTAATCTGTTACATTTTGCATATTTCAATGTTTATAATAAATATTCAGATATATTTGAACTTGTTTTACATAAAGAGAGTCCTAGTCGAACAAAATATATCTGCACGTATACGGCACACAAACAAACTAATTATTGTTTCAAGATAAAGCTCTGCAATCGCAAAGAATTCCACTTGCAGCAAAACTGCAAAACGGTGTATGCAACCCAATGTACAGTTCACTATCAGCAGAAAAAAAATATTCGAAAATATTGGTCATAAATCGTAGATCTTGCTATCCTTTGTATCTCTGTGTATTAGTTATGTTACTCAGTACGTCTTAATGGTTTGATAATAATCATTATTATTAGTAGTAATTATGCTATATATTATTGCTAGATTTTTTATTATTCCTTTGTGATCCTTAGGAGTTCGCCTTAGTGTTAAATGGTGTCGAAGAAAGTTGTTTATATTGCAAGTTGTTAAGTTATTAATTTTCAATAGCACCATAACTTGAGAAGTTCTACGTCAACAACATTAAATCACAGCCACAACAAATTAAAATCATTCATGTAATATCAACGTCTAATAATCAAATTAAAATTTATTCTGGCACACAGTGTTCGCCTCAGCTCGACTCAAAACCAAATCGAATTCTCGTCTAATCCTTAAATATTTGATTATGTGCATCGCGGGTACTCCACCTCGCGCTGGATCTTTACACACGGTTTCCGCTCGACGGCAATGGAACCGCGTTGGCTCTGCCGCACAATGCGGCTTCCCGCTGGTATTCTAATAACTCGGGGCCCTCAAGGCCGCCGCCACCACCGCGCTCGTTAATTGACTTTTGGACCAGCATAGCACCTCAAACGGTATTCGCAATTAAAATTTTATTCGACGGACAATGCGCCACTTGGACGTGTATAAATACATTGCGACTTTATTAATTAATGGAACAAAAGTACAAATCATAAATTATCGCCGAACGCGAATTCATTAGATCCGCGAAATGGGTCATGTAGATGCAATATTAACGACATTATTGCAGTAAATTGGCAATTTTTGATAACAATGGATTTGTAGATTACGAAGGATTTCAGGTTGTTGTAACTTCATGGTACGACTATCGTTTCAGTAAGCAGAAAATTTTACATCATTGTTATTTTATTCGTGATAGTGGTATCTTAAGTTTGTTCAATTGGGTCGCCTCTTGTTTCTAATATCACAGTAAGAGTCTCTCGCGTGAGTTATGGTGGCATTTATTTATATATTATTTATATGTATAATTATATAGATCATGGAACAATCTTTCTTTTTTCGACGAAATATATTTATTGTGATATACAACATCGTTATTCCGATTTATAATATTTCGTACAATCCGAAACCTCCCAACAGCTCGTATATCTTCGATTTAACTGTGTAAACATTTTCAACACGTTGCGACGAACAAAACATCTAGGTTATTTATAAATCGAGCCTGTACAACACCATACCTAACTAACAACAAAAGTCTGGCATCAGATAAGCTCCAATAAAACCAATAACTAAGGTCTAGCCCACACTGGACGCCTACGCGTCTGATTCTTTGCGCATCCACCATTATTAACTCGAAAACCGTTCAAATCTGATAACGACACTTCAAGAATCCATCAAGTTGACACCGTCTGCAAAATACCCCTTTCGCAAACGGATTCAGAAGTGTCACGACGACTGTGACTGGTCGACACCGTCGCACTTGATCGGAATCTCGTTTCGCTCGAACTATATATTATATCACAAATTTGATTTTATTTTACATTTTGTGTATTTTTCGTATAATCAATGCTTGTAATTTATATTGTCATCAATACAAACAATTCGCTTAACAGTAACATGTAAATTTTATACTGAATAAATGAAGAAATTTTCTAGATTTTTATATCAAACGGTTTGGGTTGAATTGGGGTAGGTTAGATTCTACATACTTAAGCGTTCATAACGACGTATTAAAATTTAAGTACCCTCATCGGAATTACTTCTTCCAAAATATCGCCGTATGTTTCAATAATATGTTCAGAAAGTTAAACTAGATTATAGTATTTTTCGACCTTATTTTTTTTAGATATCGAAGTTTTAAGTTACAAAATAATATAATCAATTTGAATCATTAAATTTAAAACCAATATTCCCAACCATTGGTTTCTGACCCAGCCCATCAGTAACTTATCAGGTAACATGAAGCCAAATACCTCCCACTTCATCATTAGACTTCAAGGTGGCGTATACAGCTATATAACGTTAAGACTGAACTTGAAATCCCATACTAACTAATTAGAGGAGTGCATGATGCAAAGTTGAACATGAGTTGGCGAAAATCAAAACATATTCATGGGGTCCTTTCCCCTAAGTATTTTGGCATCCTCCACTGTACTTTTATGCTTTTGTATTTGGTGTTATACCTCGCTGCCCTAGATTTTTTCCCTTTCCTGAGCTTCTACCATCCTACAGCTCTCCACTATCTCACTCTCTACTTGCTTCCCATCTCTTCTTCTCCTTTCTGCCTCTTCTGTTGATAGTCCTGCCTTTTCGGACATTTTTCGTCTACAATTTTCGCAATTGGATAGTCCTGTTCCCTTACTCTCCCTTTTCCTTAGCTCCTCTAATAACACCTTAACTAGTATTTATTCTAGCCCGCCCCTCGCTATCATCTCATACCTCACTGCCCTTTTCCCTACCACTACACCCATATTTTCGCTTCATGTCTCCTGTCTAACTATGTAATCTGGAATTGATCTCTCCAGATTCAATATCCTTTTTAAGTGGCCTATGTGTACCCTTTCCAATCTTTTCCCTTCTTTCCAACACCAAACTTCCGCCCCGTACAACAGAATGCTCTCTATGCATATATACCACAACTTCATTGTCTCTTGGAAATTCCCTCTCCTCTTTCCCCACAGATTCCTCCTCAATCCTTCCTTCGCTAACCTCGCCTTTCTGCGCGCATGTATCATTACCAACTAAGTTCTTGTTTGGCAATTAAATAATTATAAATGCGATTCCTTTCATGGTAAAGGGCAGAACATGATGTATTGCTTGACATGACAATTAAGTGCATTTTGTAGATAATGAAATACCAAAATATTCATTAAGATTTTCAGCTACAATAGTAGTGACATTGATGGCAAATATATTCGAGAGTTTTAGATGATCTGTTTTTAAATTACTATCAATATTTAGTGGGCATTCATGAAACATTTCTGCCAATTTTCATTTACAGGATTCCATATGTTATTCGAATTGTCACTGTATTGTATTTCTGAAGAAATTAATTTCTTTAATTCTTTTTTAACTTGTTTGTACTTGATGTAATTTTTTGCTGTTAATACATTTCTTTTATTTTATTCAAATGTATTATTGTTAATTTTGATTTTAAGGCAGCTCAAATCAATTGTACATTCAAATAAGTTTGAAAAATTATCAAGAATTATATTAATATCGAATATTAAACAAACACAAAACTGCAAAACAATTGGAGATAGTTGACATATTCAGAATATTAGTGGCTGATTTGCAGCTATTCGTGTTATTCACTTAATTCTTCAAATTTACAGTTTTCCTATCTATAATACATTTAAATAGCTGTGCAGAGTCAATAAAATCAACCAGACATTTTAAATTCTTATTGGAAATGACGTAGTCTAACGCAAATCTATTGGATGTGATTTGCATTGGAATATTTACTAATGATAAAAGCTTAACCAAGACCAGTAAGTCGAGTAAAATTCTTAATTTTGTCGTGACGACTAATGGATTTGAATTAAAACTATGAAACTACATATCCATAATTAAGTTAAAAAATATATCGGTTCCCCGGTCCACCCTTGAAGGACATGTCAGACAACTCAAAAAAGCTCATCCATCATATGATCCAAACAATCAATCATGCTACAAAACTGACCAATATCCGACCTGGCAAAAATAGTAGTATGAATGTGAGATATGTGCAATACATTGCCATAGATTTATAACTGTAAATATTAATATCTGTAAGTGCAGAACTCAACCAGTGCTCTGCGACATAAAAAAATCATTTGAATATGTTCATGAAGAAAACATCGAGAAACATTTTCTTATAAAATAGGCTTTACACAATGAAGTGAATCAATGTAAATTCTAAGTTTCTTCACAAATTATTACACAACGAACTAGACACATAAAAAAGTTTCTTCACAATTATTCCGCTCCATTGATTTTTTTGGCAGATGGAGCTTCGCGCATGACGGCTTAACTTTCATCATGAACGAACATCGAGGACGCCAAAAGATCACATATTTTCTTCTTTCCTTTTATATTACGCTGTTCGCGATATTTCGTATAATAACACCACAGCAAAGTATGATTGATGTGGATACACGTAACGTTCTTATTACGCTTTATATAAATTTTTCGTACCAAATAATTATTAATGTGTACAATCATACAATTGTAATAAGATTTGTCGTGATCTAGAGGAATTTCTAGGGAGTAAATATCAGATGTGATATTAGCGATTGAATCTAGAAGCAGATCAATTTCATTCAGCAGATCAATTTCATTCTTCAATAATTTGAGTCAATGCATTTATCAATGTTATTTCATCCTACAAGAGAAATGAAAACTGTTTTTTTGTTCAGTCTAGCTATAGTTAATACTCTCAGCAATATTTGTCAGTGTACTCCGGATTTTAGAATTCCATGACTTCCTAGACGTTGCTAATAACGACAGCACTAAAATTTTCAAATTAAATTTGCGAAGTATTAGGCGGAATATTGAAATACGCAATTCTGCACAGATGGTGGAATTTCGAACGGAGGAGCTGACCAATATTAGTATGTTATTATAGTGTACATAGATTAAGGTAGCGGCCAGACTAGCAGCGGATGACTGGGCAATAAGAAAGGCAGAACTAGGAGTGTAGCTCAAATTGTAATCACGATTTGACTACATTCGATGAAAAAACTACGCAACGCACTTGTATGTCGACGTGTTCAAACCGTACAGTAGAATGTTGCGACGTGGTTGGTCGCCGTTATGTTCCTGTTGCCTGTTGACACCCCTGCTGCTGGTGCAGAAAGCGTTCGAAGACGTGTGTGAATAATATGAATAATTACGCTCCACACGCAGTTTAGATTGTTTCATCTAACGCTACCACCTGTCTAATTCAACGATTTAATATGTTAGTGTGGTTTCGATTGAAAGTTATAAAGTGCTGCTACATAACAAATAAGTCTGGATATTCCTGTATTATCTATCGATGTTTATATAACGTTATTATAAAGAAGAATTTTAATAAAAAAGGGTTGAACTTGCCAAAGCGACAGCTCTAATATATGGGTTTAGAAATGTGTAGAGTTCTGATGGAAATATTCTAATTAAAATAACTTTTCGTGATGATGTTAATAATGGTGGCGTGTGGTAATTGATAATAATTCAAAATTTTTGCTTGTGCGATTGATACATTTTATTCTGAAAAAATGCATGTGGTCTTGCTTCACTAAAATTGTGACTAATTTATTCTATTTGTATCTTAATTAAAATAATATATAAGCTTTAGCTCGATCGATTATTAAATTAAAATTACTTTTGTTTAGTTAAGTCATCTCACATAATAAATATGTGGTCGCTAGTACCCAAATTCTGTGAGCTAACGCCTAAGGTCAACAGTACCAATATCCATATTGAAATTTACAATCTCATAACTGGCGAAGGTTATACGTACCTCGAAAACACTTATTAGAAACGGGCTTAAGTAAGTATACATCATCGGTCTTGGAAAAAACACTATCGGATCATAAAGCACAGATAATAAAAACGTATAGTACGGCGAAACCAAAAATTGAAGAAGAAATGACAACACGACGACTATCTTCCACGAATAGGATAAATATATTCAAAGACCTCTCTACAGTAGAATGGTTCGACGTTTATCCTGAAAAGGAAACTAACGCAGCAATTACAACATTTTCCAAGACATTTCAGAAACATTTCCTGAACGGAAGAAGAGGCTCTCGCAAAGCAATTCGTATCAATGGATAATAAAAGGTATTAAAATTTCGTGATAGACGAAAAAATGCTTGTATGAAAATATGAAACTGGGATTAAGAAAACTATAATAGATATTCGAACGCGCTGAAGAAAATGATCACAGCATCGATGCATATACAACTGCGAAACGGAGTTAAAACATCTACAAACATCAATAGAGAATCATGGAAAGTAATAAATGAATATAATAATAATAAAGAAATGTTTGACGTTAACAATATTCGAAAGGTAGAGAATGAGGATGTGAGTAAGGTGGTCAATAGACTAAACAATTTCTTTATAAATACATGTAATACAGATAAGGACCAAGTGACACATGTCGAGTGCCAGTATGAAAAAAGAGGAGTAATAATATATATTTATATCCTACTTCCCCGACTGAAATTACAGAGGCTATACAATCGTTAAACAAAATTGCGAGTGTGCGGTACGATGAAATATCAATAAAAGTACTTAGATACTTAAGTACACCACTAGCGTACATAATAAATTCATAATAAACCCAATTTATAAAAGGGAAATAAAAATGACATTAAAAATGACTACAGACCAATTGCTTTGATACCAACTATATCAAACGTATTGGAGAGGGTGATATTCAGTGAACTACATAGTTTTCTTAAGAAATATAATATTCTATCAAAGAAACAAAATGCATACTCTAAGAACAAAGGCACTGAAAAAGCTATATTTCAACTACTATCTGAAGTAGTTAACGAAAATAAATCAACAGCTTTTAAATATAAAGCGTTAAACAGCATGGATTATATTTTACTTGAAAACGAGCTGTACAATTATGGAATAAGAGGAACCCCCCTAAAGTTGGTGAGGTCGTATCTTACACATCGACAACAGGCCGTATCTATCTCTGATTCACATGGCTCTCAGATAAGATCAGACTGGGAAGAAGTCAAAAGAGGCGTACTACAAAGCCCTCTCCTTTTTATTCTATAAATTAATGTCCTGCCTGACAGCTTCAGCTTTCCCATGATTTATGAAGACGATACCGCCATATTATGTAGAATGGATGACAATGAGTGTACAACTTCAACAAAATGTTGCAGAAACGCTGCTGAAGGTGGAAGGGTGGTTTGACAAGAATAATTTATTCCTAAACATGAACAAAACGGAAATAGTATCATTTACGCCAAACAAAAATATCGAAGAATTACATATAAACAAGAGGCTTAGTTGGAAACAACATATCGAATACCTAGCACCAAAAATTAGCCGCTTTTCATATGTTCTACAAACACTTCGTAGAATAATCTACGTTGAAACTGCAATGTCTGCATACTACGGATATGGGATTGTTTTATGGGGAAATTCCGTGAATGTCGCAAGAATCTTCATCCTTAAAAAAATGCACACGAGCGATATTTGACATGAAAATCAAAGATCTTTTCTGTTAGGGAATGGTATACTCAACCTACCAAGTATATATTTATATCTTGGAATGTTCCTCAAAAAACATTATAGTTTCATCAAGGGCACTTAAAGAACACACAATTATACTACGCGCGAGAAATACTCACTAAAAGTACAAAAAAACATAATCAAGCATATCACAAAAAAAGTAGGCTAAGTATGCTTCTAAGGGTATACAACCACCTACCACGCGAAATTAAAGCAATGAATTTTGTAGCCTACAAAGCCAAAATTAAAACGATATTAGTGAGCCATGTATCATACAGTGTTGATGATTTTTTGGAATCGAATTCTAGACAGTTCTTCTATGACATGATGTATAAACTCTGTAGTGTCTGTATATTTTTTATACTTGTTTTTTTAATATGTATTATGTATGTATACACACTGACGTGATCTACACCATTTTGGGTAATAATGCTGCTAATACATATTATTATTATTATTATTATATCAAAGGTTAAGTTTATTTTAAATGGATCGCAGTAGTAGATGTCGGGGTGTTTGTTTGTTATCAAGAATGGTTTTAATCCTATATTGGTCGGCAATAAAAATATTGTGCAACTATGGATCAAATTGTTTTCAATTACTATTACTATTGGTGCAGTTTATAGATGTCCGGCACTGGATTATAAGATATTTACAGATGAACTAGAACTACATATTTCAATGACATGTTCAAATCATTCGGGACTAGGGTGACTCTAAACTCGGCTACAGTCATACAGTAATCCTAATATCTGATTTATCTGATTCTTCTATTGTCAGGTAGGTGGGTACTGCGAACTTTCATGGATCGGATCATGAGATAATATCCTACCATTTGGATATGGTAAAACCGACATCGGATCCAATAATTAAAACTGTACGCATTTATCATGGCTGCGACTATGATTTATTCGACTCCGACCTTCATAGTATTCCATCAAACAATATACTGTTTAATATTGATAAGAAACTATTCACGCACATTTAATTAACGTAACACTCCGTAACAATAGAGCTCATTGGTCGACAAAAAATATAAATTTAGTAATGTCCAAGAGGGATAAAACAAAAATACGGTTTAGTTGGACCAAATAGCCGAACCATTGCGATTATTACAAGTCGCTGAAGAATTTTAATACTGAGACAAAAAACTTATTTTAATTGTCAGAATTTTTTGGGCTCAAATTGTGCGACTATAACCACAATCTAGTAGCAAGATGCTAGAAAATTAAATACTTGGGTGCCTCAAGGATCTATCCTAGGTCCACTACCTTTTAGAATCTATACTACTGATTTTCAGTAACATATCCAGTTTTGTAAAGCCCATACATAGACAATACCCAAATTTACCATTCTTGTTTCCCTGGTGATCAACGAACAATAGTGACAACATCTAATCTGTGTACAGTTTTCAATATATCTTCGTAACATTTACTTGCTATAAATCCTCCGATAGTTGTCCATCCGCAGTTTTAACGCTTAGAACCAAAAGTTCATGTAATAAATTCAATGAAACTTTAGATTTAGTAGTCACTAGTCGATGTAGCCAAAAAATTGGGTATTATATTTGTCGCGACACTTAAGAATAAACATCATATTATTGATAATTATTGTGTGAAAAGGACCTCTTAAGGTTTTTTATCCACATAGAGCTTACTTCACTTTTAAGACGAACATAATGTTCTATCACAATTTTCATATTGTAGCCCACTTGTTTAGATGATGATGGGCCATGTTTAGATTATGATGCTAGTCAAAAAATTCAAGGTGTCCAAAATTCTTGTATTAAATTCATATTTGACCTTCGAAAATATAATCCCGTTGCACATTTTCCATCAGAAATCAAATGATTAAATATGAGCAATCGACGGAGACTAAACTATATATGCGTATATCATAATATTATAAATAAGAAGCGGTTTAATAATTTGAGAGTAATAAAATTCATTTTGAAACAGTAAATTCAGCGCACTTATATTTGCATATGGCGATCACAGAATGTAATTTTAGGTTATTATATGCACTAATAATTAGTATTAATAATATTTTTATACCTATATATATTTAATTTATAGTCAAGGGTTGTGTGCTAGAACATGTACAATATCAAATGACGTTACCATGTGAACTCCCCCCTTGTGATTTTCGTTCAAAATTTTTTTTTCTGTAATGAACGAAAATAAAGATTATGATTATTGTTATATAATCGATTGGTATTTTATTATATATCTTGGCAAACATTGTCTTTATAGCTCTAGGTTACGTAATTTGATATTCAAGTTGTCCCAGTGAAAAAGCTTTGCAGAATTTGTAAGTGATACATTGGATAAGAAATTTTGCGAATGGGGCAATTTAAAATTTGTCCGAATACAATACGACGACAATATTTCGTCCGGAAAACAATCGAAAGTTCATCGTCGTTCATTTATTTCGTTTTAGTAGCCGGAATAAATTAACGCCAGGTTTTGTTTTGAAAACAAATGTCGTACATCAAAACTTATTGATAAAGGCGAAATTTAACATGGTAGATGTGTCGTGCCTTAACGGTCGGCCGATTTTTTGTCCACCCGAAACGAATAATGATGAACACCACGGACAAATAAATAATAATGGTACGAGTGTTGGCGATTAAGAATACAGATAAAACACATCGTTTACTCGCGACAGTGATTGATTCGGAACTTTTGGCTGCAAGAAGTGAATTTAATTAACACCTCTAACAGATGCTATCAACGCAAATGGTAAAAACTGTTTGGAATATTCAACTTGTTTCGTTAAAGTGTTAACTGCGGCAATTCCTCGTATTGAGTCTTTTGATTGTGGTCAATGATTGACTGGTTGTCATTAATGGTCCCCACACGTGAATATTTTTAAAAATTCGTAGAATTTATATTTTTAAAAATATACCGCCACTTAAACACAAATAAACTCTGAGTCACCAATTGAATAATTACTAGCTTTGACTGTCGACGCGATACTATATTTACTAGCATATTTTTCAATTTGAAAACTTGCAAATACGCACTTTGGTAATTCATTTCAGTGACCGTATAAAACCTACAAATATAATAATACGTGAACCACATGGTCGATGGAAAAGCTGAATTTATTAGCATAGGTTTATGAGTCAAACATGAACATGTAAGAATTATTTCAAACCAGAAACTACTCGGTAGCGATTGTATTTTGGTCGACTCTAAATGAACGAATAACTAACAGGGTATTGCTTTAATGTTATGGTTGTCGAAACCAACCAAACTTTTTCGTCAAAAGAAAAATATCTGACGCTTACCGGCAGATTCATATTTCCAACTCTCTTCGGATCACCCCCTATTATAATAGTTATGATAATCTTCAGCTTAAAAAGAATCCAAAGACAAGTACAACACTGTATGTACAAATTGTGATAGTTTTAGATAACATAGTAATGAAAGCTATGTGTAGCTTTAAAAGCTGATGAATAAGTTGAGTACTACGTGAAACAAATAATAAATAAAACCATTAAATATTATTATTATTAAATAGAACTACAGGCTATTAATATCCATTACTTGTTTCTACATTTCAAATCTATGCTTTATATTTCACAAACGTTTACATTTTATTTATTACTTATTTATATGAAGATCGTATGCAAGTTTTCTTTCAAGTGTAGTCTATTTACGCCGTACTTTTCCACTAGGTTGACCTCGCGTGTAACTATTTCTTCTTCGGTCTGCCTTTTTTGATCTTACAGTTCTCTTATCTGCTTATAAGTTTTTTGTCTCCATATTTCATTCTCAGTTGTTATCTCCCCAAATAATTTCCTTAGCATCTTTCTCTTCCATGCTTCCAGTTCTTTTTTGTTAAAATTCATGTTTCACGTCCATACACCACCGTCGGTCAGCATTCTGCTCAGTAAGCACATTGCCATACTTCCATTGCTCATTCTCTTGTGCAATTCTTGGTCCACTTCGTTGTTGCGCTAGGTTTCTTGGATTCTCTCCAAGTTGTAACTTTTTGAGTCCGTCTTAAACCTGCTGAGTTTTTCCTCGTCTGCTGTTCCTTGGTTCATTTTTTCCCCATTGATCTTTAGGCCATATCTCCTTATGATTTCTCCATTTTACTAAATGTGTGTTCTAATTTATTTTTAACTTGTTTATTAACGCTATATCATATAGGCCTTATATGCCGCACATAATTATATACCAGATAGAAAATATAGCAATCTGTGAGCGATTATACAAAATAGCCTATATCAATGAAAATTGTGGCAATACCCTGGATCAGTTCTACGGCAGTAAAGTAATGGTGAACTCGGGGGAAATGAAGTGGGTGATTTAGAGAAACTGCGTCTTTATGAAATGTTGAAAAGGGTTGTATTTTACTAATAGGGTTGGAAAAAAATTATTATATTTAAAGTGTTAGTGCAGAAGCCATGGCAATTACTGAGGTACAAATATGTACGCTGGGCTGCGTCACGAGAAATTACGACTCGTATATACAACTAATTATATATTATAATAATGCTAGTTAAAGTAACGGCATGAAATAAATATAAAAAATACAAACACACGCGACCAATAGTGTATATGGTTTTAATCAATTCCAAAGTGATTAGCACAAACAATATTTTGCATGCTTCAATAGGCAATTGATTAAAAACAATGCTCACTTTAATGTTTAGTTAATTTTATTAAATTTTCAATATTTATTAGTCATAAACTCCATATTCCATTAACTTCATTACTAGCAGAACTAAATGTTGTTCAACCATTTATTTTATTTCGCAGGTGCAAAATTTTATAATTAGTGGCCCGAGGGAGTCGTTTGCCAAGCAAGTGCAATTTTATGTTAGAATTTCAAACGTTTTATTTATATATATAATATAGTAATTTCCTCGTTATTTACACATATGTTTTATACCGTTTATTATAATACATTATTATTGTCTTTTGTTAATGAAGAAGTCATTTATTATTTTCTGTTCTGATATATATATATATATATATATATTAGGGCGGGTTAATTTTTTTTTTGATGGAGCGTATAGCAAAAACGTAATCTATAGGTGATTCTGAGAAATTTTGCTCAAGAGACCATAGCTCTAAGTCGGATTTGGAGCCCCCCAAAATTTCAAAATATATATACATAGAATAATTTAATTAAATTCGTCATAAAATCGGATAGCATTATAGTAGATTTCTCAATCTGGGCTTGTTTGAAAGGTATTTTTATCACCTTTCAGAATCTGTATTGATACCAATATTTTTTTATTTTTAGTAGAGATATTAAGAATTTTTTGTCGAAAAATAGCCTAAAATGAACTTTTAACTAATAAATTCTGAATTTTCTTCGATGTTTTTCGAGATTATGAAAGTTCAGATAATTTCCAACAACTTTTATTACGATCAATTTTTTTGTTTTCGAACTCCTTTTTGTAGGAAAATCGATTTGAAAAAATCAACATTTTCAAGGTTTCAACAAAAAAACACTATTTTGACATTTTTTATTCAATTTATTTTTAAATATTATTCTCGACCTACAATTTAATGTTTTAACGTGGTAATATTAGTTTTTAAGGTCCTTTTTACTTTCCATTCGAGAAGTTTTCTTACGACTTTCTAATGTCACTGCCATAACTCCTTCACGATTCTTTTCTATAACTCGTTTTGAAACACTAATAATTGTACATGTCTTTCTGTTCCTTGTATGTGCATTGGAATTTGTGGATCAGCCAGTGGTGGTTCAACGAAATCTAAGTATTCTACCAAGTGATCATATGGAATCTGTCGAGTAAATGCTGGTTCAAATAATATATCGTCGTTATTCATATCAACCATATTGACATAATCAGTAGCATTGAAATTTAAGATATATTTTTTGTAAACTCTGACTTTAGTTGGATCGTACCATAGTGGTATGAAATTTGTCATTAATTTTCTCTGTAGTTAATGAGTCATTTTTTCTACCATCGAAAGAGAATGCAGTTATGGAAGAATTTGTATGTCGTGTACGAAGCACTGCATCTCTAGATTTAACTTTTTCTCTAGCCACTTTTGATTTATCCATAATAACAAGATTACCATGAACATCTCTAAAATTTATATCTTCGAATAAAGCTGTTGCTAAACATGAAGCGACTCTATCTGAAACACCGAATCTATCACACATCATAGCAAAATTTAAGGCATCGTATCTTTGAGTATAATGACCTCGTCTCATTTGAACAGTTGCTTCTGGAACTTCTGTTGTTGCTTCATTTTCATCTTCATCCATGTGTAATTCAGGTGGTTCGTAACTTGGATCATCGGTACCAGTTGTAAGTGTTGGTATTGTTGTAGCTACTTCTTCAACGTCTTCCGTATATTCAGGTATTGTGAATCATTATGCTGGTCCATCATAAATTCTTTTAGATGTTCTGGAATCAATCCACACGAGCATTCGTTTATTGAATCAACAAATGCTTTATATTCATCTCTTTTGTTTCTATGTTGTACATGTTTCTGGTATTTATCAAGCAAACAAGTTAATTTTTTTAAAACACTCTTTCTATTAATGATTTCAATATTTAATTTACACCAAATTTGGATCAATTTATCTGTTACGTGAGGAGTAAAAGTTTTATACGAGAACATTTTGTTTTCAAATTTAGCACGATCACTTAAAATGTCACATTTAGTAGGCAAACTAAGATCATTTAAATCACTTGATAAACCAAAAACAACAATATCTTGATGAGGCATGTTAGTCAATCTGGAGTCAAAACTTGTTGATGTTGTTGCTTCCATTTGCGAAGACACCGCAGACGATGTTGATGGTTCTTGATTATCCATAATAACTTTGATATTATCACTGCACTCTTTGATTGTGTCACACTAAATCTAAAAATAAAAAAAAATATTGGTATTGTGATAACCGAGTTTTTATTTAAGTATTTTGGCAAACTGCTTGCACATTGCTCGATGAACGATTAAGGAAGAAGGAGAAGCAAGCTTGGCAACGTTTAGTGTTGGTAAACGTCATTATTTTGTAACGTCATTATTCAGTGTTACAATGTTGTTCAATTGAACAATGCTGCCATTGACGACTTATTCTACAGGTATCAATAAATACCTTTCAAACAAGCCCAGATTGAGAAATCTACTATAATTCTATCCGATTTTATGACGAATTTAATTAAATTGTTCTAGGTATATATGGAAAAATTTCTATTTTGAAATTTTGGGGGGCTCCAAATCCGACTTAGAGCTATGGTCTCTTGAGCAAAATTTCTCAGAATCACCTAGAGATTGCGTTTTTGCTATACGCTTCATCAAAAAATATCGTTCCATACAATTTGACCCGCCCTAATATATATATATATATATATATTATTTGATTTTTGGTATTTATTTTATACCAGTGTTGGGTTATTTTGGCATTTATGTAGAATAAAATAAAAACTGTTCTGTTTTATGACTTCACTGTTATTTTTATTTTTACGTTTCGACAAGATTTTTGTCTTCTTCAGAAGTATAACTAAAACAATACAAATCACTACAAATTAGCACTAAACGAAAAACAGACGAACCACATGAGATACATTTACATAATAACTATTGTTTACCAGAAATCTCAAAAAAAAAAAAAAAAAATACAAGTTATGCATAAAATACATGTTAAAATTCTTTGATTTTCCAATAAAATAAATGAAACCATCGTTAAGATTAAAAGAGAAATTTAAACAAAACATTTTGAAACCCGTTTCATGACCAAACTTTAAAAACAAATAATTTTTGAATACAAACTGAAGCGTAAAATTACTTACATTTATGTGTTAGTCTTTCGCGTTGCAAATGTGAAGTGAGTTCATTCAACGTTTTTCGTACAAATCTAAAAAAATTTTTAATAATGCTTTGAAAATCTGTTTTTTGTCTTGTGTGTCGATTTAATATAAAATATTTACTTTTACGAGGTCAACAAATTGTATAGAAATTATGAATTTAATTACTCGATATCATTTAAAACTAATGTACATATTATGTTTATGGATTTTCTTTATACAAATTAAAACATTCTATACTAAAAAATACTAAAAAATACATCAACTAAAAAATACTAAAAAATACATAAACTAAAAGTCGTGGAAAAGCTACATGCCATTGCCGTAAAAAAACTATCTTATAAAATTTGGTAATAAATTTTAGCTAAATTATTTATTTCAGCTTTGTCATTTACAGCTGTGGGGTTGTTCTTAATTTGCATCATTTCGTGTATAATGCGTTTTCTTTGTTGATTTTCTTTTTTCAATATACTAGTTTGATTGTAGTTGAAAACATGTCCAGTATTATTTACATGTTTCTTTAATGCTGTTATATTTTTAGCGTATTTGCGACCTTTAATTCTTTCTTCCAACAATTGTTGGGTTTGTCCGATGTAACATTTATTACAGTCCCTACATGGTATTTTATAAATACAGTTTGTTTGTTTTAATGTAGGAATGTTATCTTTAAGCTTAGTGTACATTAAATTTTTTAGATTATTGTCATTTTTGTGTGCAACAGTGAACTCGTACGGTTTTAATATATGTTGAATAGATTCTGATAGTATGTATTTTTTAGTATTTTTTAGTATAGAATGTTTTAATTTGTATAAAGAAAATCCATAAACATAATATGTACATTAGTTTTAAATGATATCGAGTAATTAAATTCATAATTTCTATACAATTTGTTGACCTCGTAAAAGTAAATATTTTATATTAAATCGACACACAAGACAAAAAACAGATTTTCAAAGCATTATTAAAAATTTTTTTAGATTTGTACGAAAAACGTTGAATGAACTCACTTCACATTTGCAACGCGAAAGACTAACACATAAATGTAAGTAATTTTACGCTTCAGTTTGTATTCAAAAATTATTTGTTTTTAAAGTTTGGTCATGAAACGGGTTTCAAAATGTTTTGTTTAAATTTCTCTTTTAATCTATTTTATGCATAACTTGTATTTTTTTTTTTTTTTTTTTTTTTTTTTTTTTTTTTTTTTTTTTTTTTTTTTTTTTTTTTTTTTTTTTTTTTTGAGACTTCTGGTAAACAATAGTTATTATGTAAATGTATCTCATGTGGTTCGTCTGTTTTTCGTTTAGTGCTAATTTGTAGTGATTTGTATTGTTTTAGTTATACTTCTGAAGAAGACAAAAATCTTGTCGAAACGTAAAAATAAAAATAACAGTGAAGTCATAAAACAGAACAGTTTTTATTTTATTCTACATAAATGCCAAAATAACCCAACACTGGTATAAAATAAATACCAAAAATCAAATAATATTAAAATTAATTTGGCAAGAAATATATGAAAAATATATAATTTACAATTATATATATATATATATATATATATATATATATATATATATATATATATACACGAAAGATGGTCTAATCTTACACCTCAATGGTGTAGTGAACATTAATTAAAACAGGTCCATGAAGACTAACTGGTGGATCGCTAGACAATATTGTTTCTGGGTTATTACCCTTCGTCAGTAGCGATTACCAAGAACCTTAGTTGTTGAAATACCTTTACATGTAGTGGCCATCAAAACTTCTTGGCGCGAGCCAATCACTCCTAATGAACCACTGACAACAGAACACTGACAAGACGATACCTTGTCTAACACCTCGCGGCGAGTAAACAAGACGACTGTCAAATGTCCAGTGTCAACATATAAAAGGATTGCTGCAATTAGGAGTGATTGGCTCGCGCCAAGAAGTTTTGATGGCCACTACATGTAAAGGTATTTCAACAACTAAGGTTCTTGGTAATCGCTACTGACGAAGGGTAAACCCAGAAACAATATTGTCTAGCGATCCACCAGTTAGTCTTCATGGACCTGTTTTAATTAATGTTCACTACACCATTGAGGTGTAAGATTAGACCATCTTTCGTGTAAATTTTACATTTTTCTGTCATATTTGACAAGACACATTTTCAATATATATATATATATATATATATATATATATATATATATATATATCAGCATATAAGCACTTCTACAAGCGGAGGATTGGTCGTAATTGTTGCCAGGGCGAATTTCACTCCCTCACCTAAACTTTGCAATAATTCTTTCTTCTCTGCCTGTTTTCGCCCCTCTCCCGGTGCCTAATTACTCATGTTTTGAGTCTTCTTTTCCATCTTGGTTTACACCAGAAATAAAATTAATTTGAAAAGAAAGGACTGCTACAGGCGTGGAATGAAGCCGGATGCCTTGCGCATTTGAACGATTTCATTAGACATCGAGCCTTAAATAAGGTTCAGATTGCAAATGATTATTGCCCGGTTTCACAAACGCTAATCGGTCGTTAACGGCTTGTTAACGAATGGTCAAAAGTTTGCCGATTCGTTATCGAGTCTTCAATCCATCGTGAAATATTTGACGATGGACTGGTCAAATACATTTCGTATTTGACGATGGATTAAAGACTCGATAACGAATCGGCAAACTTTTGACGATTCGTTAACACGCCGTTAACGACCGATTAGCGTTTGTGAAACCGAAGTACATGAAATTTATGGAAGACTCCATCATTTCTGAACTAACGAATTTATGTACGTTTATGCGCAACATGCAGGGGAGAAGTCGAATCCCACAAAATCTCAAATGGTGACAACCAATTGGATGATCCATAGGAAATATTCAATATGTTTGTTGAAGCATTTTTCGAAGTGTACAGTACTGTTTCACAATCTGACTCTAATATGCCTGACACCTATCCTCAACTACCATCATTTAACATTCAACCCATGACTGGCCATAGTGCTTATAAAATAAGCACTATGGCCAGTCATACAGTTTAGCAAAAAACGAACGTCAGATGACCTCGTGCCGAGTTTTCTGGTGAAGGATGCAAGATTAGTTTTAACAAACCCATGTACCATATGTACCGTTATCAACTTCTAACACTTCTACGATTCCTATAAAACGTGCTAGACTCATTCCAATCTTCAAGAAAGATGATCATTCACATATTAAGAATTACCGGCCAACTGAAACACTTCGTAATTTTGCGAAAGTGTTTCAGCAGGTGCTATTTTTGTAATATTTACAGAATATCTGCATGATGTTCAACCATTCCAACCTTGGCGGTTTTTACTCAACATTTCACCGTAGCTTTCGATGATCTTGGGCAGGTTGTTTAATGTACAATTTTTCCCGTGCATCTGACACCACTGGTTACCTGATTATGCTCAGCACACTTGGCGCTTTTGGACTTAGTCAAAAACTGATTAATGTAATGCGCTCTTATATGTAAAATTGGGCAAATTATGTATTTTATAATGGATATAGATCTGCGGAGTTTATTTATACATTAGGAGTTCCACTGGGATAGCCCTTTGGCCCACTTCTATTTATCATATTCATTAATGATTTGTTATCCTTGCTGACATGTGAGGCCTCAGAGTATGCGGATGATTTTAGAATATATAATAGAATCATCCGAGACTAACTGGATGTTAATGGATTTTTGAATGGTCGGGCAAAAACAAATTAAAATTGAATATTGGCAAATACAACGCTATGACTTTCACACGTAAATCGGCACTGTTTCCTTCTGCGTATATGAATGGTGGGAATCATCGTAGCATTATGAAGGATATTGGAGTGATATTGGACTACCTGCTGACATTTGGTAACCACATTGATAGTGCCTGTTGTTCTGTTCGTTGTGATGCGATCATCAAAATATTTTGTTGTTCTGAAATTTCTGTATTTAGCCTTCGTTTTAAGTGAACTAGCGTATGTTTCAGCTGTATGCTATCCATACTACACCAATCAATAACTTGCCATAGAACCCAACCAGCACCGATTTTAAAAATATTTAACGTTCAAAAATGACGTTCTATATACCAATACACAGACTAATCTTTTATTGAAAGTACCGTTAACACATATGTGCCAAAATGCGGAAAAATTATTAATATAATTATTGATATTATTATGAAACTAGTTTGACTCTTCTGCATATTCTATGTACTAATGTGGAGTAGGGCAATTTCGCAATTTTGTTTAACAGGCAATATTTTTTGTTTGACAGCTGCTTTCGGACACACAATAAGTCTTTAGTACGTTTGATTTTATTAGAATCGCATCAGATGTGTGCAGCTCTGTATCAATTTCTTCTATCAACTTCGTGTCGGAGTATTTATATGGCACCTGTGTCTCATATTTATTATGTCTAATTCAATTTATATTTATGTGGCAATTAAATAATGCTTTCAAAATTATGAAACACCTAACAATTGCAATATAATAGGATCGATACAATAGGTGATTGAGTTCGTGGAGTGAAATATTATCTTATGCCAGAGGATCTTTTTATAAATCAATGATAATATTCGTGTTCATTGCATGTAACTTGACTTACTGCATAACGTAATTGGAAATACTCTTGCATGTGATGAATCTATCTATATTGTTTGAGACTAGTAAAACTGCAAAAATGTTCATTCTTGTCTCATTCTTGTGAAAAAATTTCAGAACAAAACGACGATGTATGGCTCCTTACAAACTTGCTGTAAACTATAGCAAATACATTTTAAAAATTAGTTCAAAATTAATTTTTAATTTCCTTGTAAGACTGGCGCTCTTAATCATAAATTTGATATCTTAAAATAAAATTATAATCGTAAAAGAATGTAAAAAATCTACCGATGACTTTCACGGAACGTGCACAACATCCCATAACAATTTAAATTTGTTCTTAACGTACGAGATTGATTAATGTATTACGAGAGTTTGCCTTCAATTTCTCGGAAATAGTTTCATCATATAACCAGATAAACGCATACTGGTTTTAAAGTCTTTAGCGATAATTTGTGCCCACCTGTGCTTTACGTAGCTGTTGGCACATTAGAGGTCGCGTACAATGTATAAATTATGTCACTTTTTATGTCGGCCGTGTAAACTCTTCTCGGATAAATGTCTCGGGAAATTAAAGCTAATAGCGCAGTACTTGTGTTAATTTAATTTACAAGTACGTCCCCTTGTACTAAGTCTATTTACTATTGGAATTTATGCCTACAGTGTTATATTGCCATTGCATAACTTGCTAGATATGCAGGAGTTATTGTTAGAACAATTCAAACAAATGTGGTTATATGAATATATATAATGGCTTGTTTTTTTTAAGTAATGTGTATTTGGGTCTACTTTTTCAGTACCTCTGCTGCTTTTAGAGTGGAGTTGTCCTTTCTATTATAAAGATTCTTAACGCAATATCAAAAAGAATATAAACTGATATTACCACAAATAAAGAAATGACTAATACACCGAAAATATTATAAGCAATGGGCCACTTAAAAATCAAATATACGAAGCCAACAAGTTGAAAATTAATATAATATTTGAGATGTTAGAACGTAGTCAAATACCGATATATTTGATGATGAACTTCTCTTACGAAGAATAAAGTATTCTTATAGAATGGTGGGACAGGGTTCTGATCATAGTTACATTCTCTGAGTGGTACTCGAAAGTGAAGATCTGTTGGTCGACGTCTTCTTATTTTCTGGCCATGTCCAATTTTTTTCTCTGAGTCAGTGTCGGTTGAAAGTTGATTTCAATCAACGAGGGAGAGGTAACGTCAATTTCACGTGTGCTCATTGGTTTTCTTAAAGTTCCATATAATATTCTACATTTTCTAATTTATTTACACCCTTATAGTATACATAGTTGCAATTTTGTAATTTTAATTATTTACCTGTTTATTAACATTTTCATGGTAATAAAGATTGTAACAAGTTGAAAAAAATATTAGACGTTGCTTCGACACACTAAACCCGTCGCCTGAAGCCGTTGTTGTTCCGGTCAGGATATGCAAACATTTTCAAAGTAACTTATTACAACACATAAAGATTTTGTCGGCAATAATAGATACATTCTACCATTAACGATGTGTAATACATTTCTCAACGTTACGCCAACTGTTTTGTATCTCCCGTTCCTTGAAAATAATCGCTACTAATCATTCATAAATTATACGAGATTCATACACATGTGTCACTGCGAAATTTTCTTGGAAAACGAAAATAATTATGTCCCATAAATTACTTCGTCGAGACTTGCGATCCTAATCAGACGGACAATTTAAATTCACATGTCGCCCATAATTATCAATGTTGCGTTTATGCAATGTTAAAAGCTTTGATATAGTGATGATGTGTTCATTATATTTACATCGTAGTGTATTTGGATGGCGTCTATTATACATTTCCAATGCAGCGTCATTCAAGTAAGATTAACACACTTAACAACCATTTATTTTGTTTATTTATATAATAGAAATAATATCTATGAAGACTTGTCTGGAATATAATTTTTTTCGGTTATATAATCTTCTATAACAAAAATAATATAGTACAAAATTTGAAAGCATCGGCGCCAATGATGCGCACAGCCAGTAAAGTTTGTTCCGTGAGATGTACATTTTTCAACTGTTTCTGTTATGCTTGGGATGTAAAGTTAATGAAAACAATGACATAGCGCATTGTTGGGTCGCCGAGGAACTGCTTCTTTGTTATACAACCTCATTTTATCAATTATACGAGTACACCGGCGATCGTGCTATCTCTAAATTAACTTTAGGAATGGGAAAGCGAAACACAATTGTTGTAGCGGCCACGGGCGTAAATTATCCATCTGTCACTGCATTTATAGCCGCATTTAAAATCTGTCATAAACGTCTATAACACTTACATTCAGCCAGTAGCGATAAACGCGTATCAGGCACTAAAGTGCATTTATTAACATTCTTTGTTACAGACACTTTATAAAACTCATTATTTCTACGGCGTTTTAAAAATGTTTCCTTAATTGCTATTTTACGGTGTGCAGCTGTAATAATGAGAAATATTTGCAGTCAATTATCGTTGATTTTTAAGTATTTTTATTTTAATATTATTTATAGGGCATTATCAAAATACTCGGTATTCTACTTATTAACGAAGGAGAGATTGACTAATGCGATATAATTATTATAAGCGTAACTTTATTGTACTGGTAAACCATGCAACAGGAGATGCAATCAACAATGAATTAATCAGGTCTGCAAGAATAACTTGGCTGGATCCGCGGTAAAATCTTTCTTTCTTTTTTGAGCTCATCAACAAAAGGAAAGTTATAAAAGTTATGATTTGGCGAAAATGGCGTGAAATCTAACAAACTTAAAAACTTGCCAAATGTTCAGTTTATAGGCATGTTTAATGAAAGAAATGAAATTGTCATGTTAAAGGGACGCCCTTTGTTTATAACGTGACTAGTTAAACGTATCAATAATTACCCATAGAGTATAAGGAGAGCGCTTGATCGAAAATATGGCGCCCTAACCTAAAACACTTATATTACCCCTAACAGAGATACAATAATTAGGTTTCATAAAAAATGTATGTGAATTATTTGTAACACAACATGAAAACAATCAACAATATTATAATAAATTTTCGAAATGAACTTCAGTGACCCATATATCCCGACTGTAACCCCTAATTTTTTATTTATGTGGACGGACATATGAAGACACTAGGGCCCAGGAGATTAATAGCGAACAAGAATTATGGGAACGTATACAAAATGCTGTGAATTTTATTAGAAATCATATAAACTATATATATTACATTGTTGATTATTTTTATTTTGTGTAACAAATAGTTCAAATAATTTTTTATGAAACCTAAATACTGATCTTTCATCGTTGTATGTTTAAATAAAACATCGTGCAACTAAGTGAAGAAGAATATTTTTATGTAAGTGTTTTAAGTTAAATCGTCATATTTTGAGGCAAGTATTCTCCAGTTATTCTATGAACAATTATTAATGAAACATCCTGTATATTCACATGCGACGTCGTTTAGACAATATATTTATTATTCAAATATTGTATGCATTAGACACCTATCAGGGTGCCTAGAGGGTGAACCAAGCTATAAAAATTGGTTAAATATTAAAGTACACCGATTCCAAATGAAATAATTTATATAATGAAAATTATAAGTACAATTTCGCTTTGTAACAAGACATCACCAGTAGTATTGTCCAGGCAAGAGATATTTCCTGGCTGGTCAACCTGCAAAATTTGTGAACATAATGCTAAGAATGCCAGAATTATGTCGCTAACTTAACGTATCTTAAACTTGATAATGTGTTCATAATATATCCATTATGTGTCATGCATTACATTTTTAAATCGAATTAAAAGAGGCAACGACAAAAAAATCGCTCCATAGAAAACAAATTCGATATTAGATAATACAGAAAAGACGGAAAATTAAGAATTATGCATTATCCATACACATGGAAGTCATAGCTGTGAAACATGACCTAGACGTGATTTGCATTACGCAGTACTGATTGAGCAGCAATGAAATAAAAAATCATCAATGAGTTCCACTTGCTTGCTAGTTCGCGAGGACGAATCATATTTCGGGATGTGTGTGCATTTATGCAAGAGAAGATTTGGAAATACATAATATTGAAAATAAGTTCAGCACATAGAAGCGTTCGAAATAGCGCTGTCCCATATTAATGCTGGTAAAATCATAGCATTTATAAACTGTATTTAAATATCTCTAAATAGTGAATTAGCAATATTTGACAAATTAGAAATAAACAAGCCTGAGAGAATGGTTCGATACAAAGAGATTTTAAAAATATTCTGAAGGAAAATAATACGAGCTACAAAATAGATGTCTATGCATCCTGTTATTTTTAGGCTTGTGTTTTGCAAACTTGTCATCTTGAGTAGACGTTTGGTCGTTGCGACATGTAAAATTTCCATTTTTAGCCTATTGTAGGCCTGTTTGATATTTATAAAAACCATATACAGGGGCAGATTCTGATATGCTGTTGTCTGTAATCTGTTTTATTATAGAAAATTGGTCCATCGCCGATACTGTCACATCTCTATATCTTTTTTTATTTATTGTCTTCTTTATTGCGGCTGCAACTATTTTGTAGACTATGTTTAAAAGAGCTATGTCCCTATAATTTTCGCAGTTGCTATGATGTCCGGTTTTGTGTATTGGGCATATTAGAGCCTCTTTCCATGCGTTTTGCAATTTTTCTCTCTCCAATACTTGTTTTATAATTTTGTACAGGTTCATTGCCAACTTCTTCCCTCCTACTTTAATATTTCTGCAATTATTCCATCCTCCCTTGGTGCGTTGTTTTTTTACTCCTTAATTATATTTTGTTTCCTATGCTGTGCTCCTACTTCTGCCGCTTGCCAATTTACTCGTTCCCGGATATCGTTATCATCATTATACAACTCTTTGAAATATCGAGCCCACAGGTTTAAGCTTTCATTTATTCCTCCCAGTAATTGTCCATTATTGTCTCGGCAAAATAGAATTTTGTATGGTACAGGTTTTACTTCTTGGTGAAAGTCTTGTTTGTTTCGCCACATACCTTCTTTACAAGTTTTCCATTTGTTTCTCTAAATGTCCTATTTTTACTTCCTGTAGAAGTTTTTGACCCCTACCTTGCATTTTGATAATATTCACTATTGTGGGTGGAATTCATATTTATCATTTTCATTCTTGCTTTTTTTACTATACTCTCTTTACATTCTTCATCAAACCATGATGATTAATCGCTAATCTAATCATTACAATACTTGCACCCGCTCTTCCATTATTTTGCCAAACTCTGTCCATGTTCGTCTATGTTGTAATTATCCTTTGTTTCAAAGTTCATATTAATTTTATTTTGGAATTCATTTGTAACTTTTCCTCGAATTAGTTTTTCCACTGAATACTTTTTCTTCACTGTTTTGATATTGTTCAGTATCGATTTTTTTTGTATTTTTCATTGCCTCTTATACTAGTAAGAGTGATCAATATCTATAAATATCCACCTTGCATTGTGGTTGATTTGGTTCCTAGTTTTCCGATTAAGTGCTAACCATGTGCAATTATGTAATTCTTCTCCTCCCCATTGCGGTCTCTAATAATTTCTCATCAGTGTCATTACTTTCTGAATGTTTACTATATCTTCCAATATAGTATAGTTTTATTTCGTTGTTTTCGCATTGTAATCGTTCATAATTATCTTCACCCATATCTTGGGATTTCATTGTACATATGTTCTATTTCTTCATAAACAAGTTTTTCCTCTCTATCCTTTCCTGTTGTATATAAATAATTTTAATTTATCGATTCTGCTAGTCAAAAAACCAGACCCAAATTCCTGTATCTTCCTACTGTAAAAAGGAACACAAAGTCTCCCACCCCCACGATGATATTGCGTTGTTGATTCGTTTCTTGCATCGCCTTTATATCAATGTTGTGTTTCCTTATTTCCGTTTGCCTGATTAATGCTCCTTTATTATGTGTTTCCTTAACATTTCACTTGGTTCTCGTTTTTCTGTGATTTTCTTTTTCCTTCCTTTCCCTTGTGTGAATTTTTCTATATTCCTTTTTGCACTTGTCCTATCTCCTTTTCATTAGCTTGGTCTGAATCCATTTCTCTGTTTTGATTATGCTATGCTTTTTTTGACTCTTTTCTTTCCAGCCTTTCTTCTCACTCCATTCCACCTGTAAGTACCTTATTAATAATCTATGTTCGCCGTTTTCCCTTTTCTCTTTCATCTTCTGCCCGTAATCTTATGTTTTGCTGTACCCTTTCTTTTCTTGTTTGGTGGTTGTCAACAAATATTTCATCTGATCTCATGTCTTTAAGTTTTGATTTACTCTGCATCACTTCTATTTTGTTCTTCCAATTCTCAAGTTTTATCAAACAGGATTATTCTCTTATTCTTCTCGCTGCTTTGACCTTGACGTCAATCTTTAATTGCTCCTTTATGAAGTTGTAGTACTTGTGAATCTTTTGAAACCATTAATTATTCCTTAATTACCTAATTTCCTTTCTTTTTTCATTTTCCATTCACTCCATATTATTTCTAATGGCCGGTTATTCTCTCTTTATCTCTTTATTCTTTTTCTCAATTTCCTTGCTTTCTTTTCTTATGCATTCGTTTTCCTTTTTAGTCTTTTTATTCTACCCTAATTTGACGTACTTTTTATTCCTTCTAATATGTTTTGGTATCCTTCATCATATTTAATATAAGTCTTAAACGTATCCTTCTTATTTTGCTGCTTTCATCTCTTTTGCTGCGCCCCTTTTCTCGTACAGTTCAATAATCAGCACTTTTTTACCTAGTCCGGCTCACCACTTGGACCTCCCTGCCGTTTTATTTCTGTTTATTTTCAACGTAAAACTATTCTTATCCAGCAGTTAATTAATTCACAGATTATTTGCCCAAAAAAATCCTACTTTTGGGTTATAATTTTGGAACGATTTAAACTGTTAGTAAATTCATGCTCCAAAAAGTACAGATCAGTTCATTCCTTGAAAGTAAACTTACAGGTGTCGTCTGTGCTGCGTAACAACAAGGGGACAAGCGGACAAAGTTAGTAACCGTTTGTATCTAGGCCAACTGAGACCTGAATTTGCTCTAATAGTAATTAAATAATATAAATAAAAGAAATGTTGTATATATATCTAGATATCTTGATTTATAACATAAGATTTTAGTGGCCCTGTATTGTCGGCGCCTCGATAATTTTTAATCGGAGCCGACGAAGTGATAAAGTTGCGACCCTGTTATTGAACAATCAACCGAATTAAATTTATGACAAGAGACGTCGGACTAACAAAAATGAACACACTGCACAATGGCTGCCATCTGTCCGCACATTGAGTTGGCCGATGACAGTGCCGCCTGTGATACTAGTAGCTCTTTTGATCGTATCAGCTACCGACGAGATCGGGATGTCTGTATCGTTCGCATTTCGTACGGGCCTAGTTCATCCGCCAGATCGGCGATACACGTATGATACGAATATAGGGGCGAATACAAGATAGTCATCTATCGAATATCATATGCGACTGCCTGAGGCATTCCTCTCCGAATTGCTATTTGATGACGACGAACATGATAATTGATAATGTAAATTTGATGTGGGTGAAGATTATCTTGCTCAGCTGTATTTAACTAAACACAAATTTACGGAAGAGATGATTGCGGTGCAAAAGTTGAGATACTTGAGCAGAACGAAATTGCAAACTATTATATATTTTTCTACTTCCAATGAGGCAGTATTTTTGTTTAGACACGTATTTATGTTTGGTTTTGACAAATGTTACTGCACTGATATAAAACGTATATTAAATTTTAAAAATCTCAAGTATGCTATATGGTAAAGGATGAGCATAATTTGTTTTGAATTTACTGGTAACTTCAACGTCATATTTAATTTTTCATCATCTTGTTGCTCGCTGATTTTATTGTTCAGTTAATATATTTTTCTAGAGAATATATTATTACTCTTTAAATGAATACTAATCATTGGTATGATATATTTCTTAGAAAATTATAAAAATGTAAAAAATATATAATTTCAAATGCGAGTTTGTTCTTCGTATGGGAAGGGAAACTAGGTGTATATTAGACGCAACACGTTTGAAACTGTTACTTATTACACTTACGTGGTAACTCGTGCTTAAAGCACTATATGGGCAATATCCACAGATCATACAACAAATACATTACTAATGTTTCGATTTTCATTCTAAACCTTGCATTACTACAGAAACAAGAAAAACAGCTTTTATTTATAATTTTTTTCTCTACGACTTTTTTTATGGGTAGAGTTATAATTATGATATTAATATAATACACACATCTACGTTGTATTGCCGGAAAAGGCGAGGTGTAAATTATTAAATGTGGTATAGTTAAAAAGAGAAATAGGTATTGGATGAAGGCGAACAGTGGAATTTTGGGGCACTGCGGAACGAGGGAAGGGATTAACGGTGGTGACATAAACAGATGGTGATTCGATAAGAGGAACTATGTGAAGAATAGCATTGAATCGGAAAGGCAGCTAAACAAATTTATTAGAAATATATGAATGAAAAATGAGCAAGTGGTAAGCGATGCACTTAGTAATAATTTGTGTGTAATGTACAATGAAACGTTATTATGTTTTGTAATAATATAAATGTAGACAGAGTATTAATAACACTGCTTACGAAATCCATTGGTTGTAGAGATTAAATTAATATCGTAACATAAAAACTGCAATGAATAAATAACTGAAACGTTTCCCTCCGACGCATCAGGAATTCACGAGGATCTAATAAAATCCGTGCCAGGACCGTAGGCCGTACGTTTTATGATCTGTGTCGTTCGTAACAGCGATATGACAAACACACTGCGAGGCGTCGTAAACTCGGCAATCTCGGTCGTAAAGTAACACGCAGATTTTGCGCACATAACCTCGTAAACCACGACGTCTTGCATATTTAAGCTGCGGAAAAGCGATGCAGAACGGCGACATGCGGATTAATTAAGCGTCCGTCTGTATTTATTACGTGGACGAAGGTTCCACTTCAGTAGGTAACAGGCTGAAGGATTGTTAGGAAGAATCAATTTACGAGAAATGAATAAAGATGCCATGCGAAGTGTCTAGTAAATGCAAATTTATTTGAAAAACTATGGTAGTAATTATAAAGGTGTCGGAAAAGGAGTAATCTTAGCGAGAGTAAAAGTTATTAACGATAATGAAATTTATAAATCAATTTGTACAGAGTATCCCTTGATAATAATAGTAATAAAAGTTTATTCACGTAGGTCACGAGTGAAAATTCATAGTTCATAATTTTGTTGGGTGATAAATTTCATGCAACGCATTAGCTAATAATATAAACATGAACGAAAAATACGGCAATACGAACAACGTTAAGCAAATTCTGAATTTTGTAATAAATATCTGAGAGATGCCTTAGCAATTTATTGAATGTTATTGTTATGAATAATAATAATAATATAACGCATTTATTAACTAAATGGATAAGAAAAAAGCAGATGCAGAATCTTTTATCAATGAAGTAAAAGTGATGTGTTACTGAGCTTGATGAAAAGCTTTGAGGATTATTTTAAATTTATGTACTGACATCGATAGTGATTGCACTCCAACAGACACAACTTTGTGAAAATTTAGTTACACACAAATTACTATGACATTAGGTAAAATGTAGAAGAAGAAAATACAGACGTAAATAACGAAGATAACTTATATAGTTGATTAATGATGAATTATACATTATACATTGGAAAAATAATGTTAAAAAATCTGCAGTTGTCCGCACTGTACTTTGTGATACTTATTTATACTCCATTTTTCGAAAGAACTTGTCAAATAAAAGTTATTTTTTTCGATAACACATTTACGACATATGGAAAAATATTATATGTATAAACCATCTGTTCCGGTTAAGATATTGCTGTCAAAATACGGCGTTTTCGTCCTTGCTATATACAAGTCTTAAGTTTAAAGTTTCATAGTTAGCTTCAATGGCTTGGACGATAGAGCGCACACTGTCATACAAAGTCTCTCTCTCTCTCTCTCTCTCACGCACACAGGCATACGTCATTCCGAAAATATTCAGAGTAGATTTAGGGAAGATCAAAACTTATATTTCCGTTGAAATTTTGGATTCGAAAATTTTCATGATTACTATACTTCCTTATTCATAAAGTATAAGAAAGTAAAAGTATGATAGGAGGAAGCAGAAGAATGAAATTAAAAAAAAAAAACGATATTATGAACGCATTGTGTGTGTGGACTGGATGGATTATATGTCACTCGACGGTTTCAACCAGAAGTATCATAATAATTAGTTTCTTTGTTTTAAGTTTCCTGTTTCTTTATTCAATCCAAAAGATACATATTTTTATTATAGTAGTTACTGAAAATATGCTTATGATATTTTCCACAAAGTCTACATCTATGTTGACTGGCCATTTTCATAAAATGCATTTTTATAACCCAAGCATGAATTCACAATTTGTGTGACAATATTGGTCATGTAATAACTTAAAAGGCAACGAAAGGGCGAACATCTTGAAAGGTCGTTGGCTAAAATGTAAGTGGGCTACCAGACATAACCGCAACCATGGGCTGTGGCGTCGGCAACACGGACGAAAAAAATGACTTCATGACTTGGTATGATCATGGCTGTTAATGGACGTTCATAATTTTGTTTAAAAAGCCAAGCATCGAGGGGAGCTAGAAATTTTATCAGGTCGAATGATTTGTTTGTTTATTAATTTATCAAGACACACAGTAATACCGGCTATCTACGATAACTGTCCCTCCATATATAACATAACGGGACATTATCACAATATACTACACAAGATAGAAAAAAAATAATCCAATTTTTTCAGTGTTTGTTTGTTAGATGGACCTAGTCAGTTGTCCTGTTATATCACTCCTCCAGATTCTGCTGTTTGGGGATATGGTAGAAATTAGTTTATTTAGATGCCACAGCGTTAAAACTTTACATTTAAGAAATTTTGCGGGAGATAAATTTATCCCCGAATTGTGCACATAAATTGATGAAAGTGTTGTAGCATAATCGTTGAGGATTTGAACATTTTCATTAAATTTATGAATATTTTATATGTGAAATGTTCCGTCTGGTGGAATCAATTCAAAAACTTATTTTACAACTTAAAACCAATCCAATTTATTATTTTGACCTAGAATATGATTGTGCACTTTTATCCTTTGGAAGAGTCTGAAAACATTATATTTATGTTGGCAGATTGGGTGTCAATATCGTGTCATCTAACAGTCTAATCATTTAAATTAATGAGAAAAAATTTATAACCATTCTTCTAACTTTATACGATTTCGAAACTAATTTTCGATAAGGAAAACTTCGTGTTAAGTATTAACATTATGAAAAGGGGATCCCATTTAAATTGGTAATGGGTCTATGACAAATGAACTGGACTAACAGCCAGAAAATTTTAATATTATAGGAAAATGATCGTTCAAATAAGGTAAGCCTGATATTAATGTTGAAGATATCTGTCCATAGTCTAATCTTATTATAAATATAGGGCGGGATTTTCATCACTAAAATAGTACCGCAGCATGCAGTCTGCGTCGATTACACATATCTAACACTTCAATCAACTTATGAGTAATCCTCTTCCTGATTCGGATTCCATAAGCAAACCGAAGACACGGATAATGAATCCGTTGGATGCAAAGTCCGCACAATGAATCACAGTAATTGAAGTTAGAGAGTATTAACGGATCGGTAATCATCAGTTTGAGCCGTTGATTTAATATGTGCCTATTATGAAAAAGTGTCTTCAAAGTGACAACATATTTCTATTTTATTAATGAGTGTTTTAAATCGGAGACTGATATCCACCCAGAGACACAGCTTCCTTGATACCTCGACAAATTCCAGCCGCATATTCTTAATTTTTATACTTAAGACATCATTGCACTCTTGCTGCTTGGATTTATTTCGAAGTATAAGAAATGCAAATCTTCCATACCAAAACTGAAATAAAGTTGACTATAGCGAAATTGACAAGAAATGTGTGCAGTATAGGTACTAATAGTAAAGAACCGCATATAGTACCCTGTGACACATCATGATTTAGGTAAACGGAACTTTAAGTTGCTGAGATCGACTCGATAATGTTTCAAAAATATGACGGTATCACGCCTTAGACATATGAATCCAAGTATCAAAAGTACGATTCATGGTTAATAGTACCGAAACACTTTGAGTAGTCCAACAACATAATACGAAGCAAGGCAATATTACAACTATGACCTGTTTAAATCCGGACTGAGTCGCTGATATGATACTAGTACTATTTAAGAACTTCCGGAGTGGCTTATCAACGAATCCCTCAAGAACTTTGGAGGGAGATAGGGTAGATTACTGATAGGTCGTACATCTTTATACTCCTTCGGTTGTGATTTTTTTTGAATAGGTATAACAAGTGCCACTTTCCAGACACTAGGGAAAACATTTTCTACCAAGCAATAATTTATTATATGGAAAATGCATGGAAGCATACTTAGGCAACATTTTTACGAAAGAAAGCTTATATTATCTAGGCCGACTGTACTTTAAGTGACGGTATTTAGAACTGAAATAATTCTTCTTGAAAGTTGGTGAATGTGTGGCTATTAATAAAAACAAAATCAACGAATTCAGTGTTTATAGGACATGCCGTTATATTAGCAAAGTGATTTCTTAACTGATCACAGTTAGGGAAATGAACGGGGAGCTTGCTTCTGCTCTTGTTTCTACTAATAATGAACGAGTTAGAGCCCTCCACATGTCTTTCGAACCTTTAATATTAAACAGCCTGTTAAGGTAGTCTTTATTCTCATGGTCAATAGCGCTGGAAATATAATTCCTAAACGTGTTATCATATTTACTGTGATTTGCATTTTTAGTCTTAAAACGCTTTGTACGTTATCGCTCAATAGTTATATCTCTGAGAGTAAAAGTTATGTGCGTAATTTTTATGATCCTTTCAGGTACACACCAGGGTCAAATACTGCAAGCAAGTTACGGTTAAAACAGTCAAGCTTTTCATCAATATTATTAATATAACAGATTGTTATATTATGTTATTGGTCACAACACACAGTTGTAAATGACATTAGGAGACATTGTTAAAAAAGTGTACATGTTTTCCGTTTGGTATGAACCATGCCATTTCACGAAATTTTTGCAGTTTTTGGAATACATTTTCTTAATTGTAACAACATCGACGCATTGATTCTATTAATCTTTTCACGCGAGATTCTTGCGCGGCTGCATTGTACCGCAGCACTCACTGAATATAGAGTGCGCGCCTAGGGTATCAAATCACTGCGAAATAAAAATTGTTGGAAGAAACCTTGAACACATCGATTTTCAACCATGAGATGTGTTTGAGTAATGATGTCTTATTTTTTTCTTTTTAGTAGCATTTCCTTTTTTTCTTGTTGCTACCTTACATAAGAATTTTTGCGAGTAAATGACAATTGAATGTTAGAAAACAATTATAGCAAATAATTATATATTAAGTCTTCGAACTGCCTTCCACCGACTTCCTGCCAATATGCAAGTGTAGAAATTCCTCTTATACATGGGTATCGTTTTCGGGTCAATAATTCTGCGCATTTCTCCTATGATACGATGTTATTTCAGCAAACGTTTCTGGTCTGGTGACGTAAACCTTGTACTTTAAATAACCCCATAAGAAGTGATCAAGATTTGTAAGATTTTGCGATCTCGCTTGCTATTCTATCGGCCCTCGCCTACCAATCCACCTCGTCGGAAAGCAATTCTCTAGAAAATCTCGAACAGGCTGTGCGCACAACAGGGTGCGCAGTCTTGCTGAAATCATAAAGTTTTAACTGGTAGCTCTGGATCATTGTCATTTTGAAAAATTGCTACAAGCCCTGACACAAGTTGATTTTGCAAGAAACTATAAATATCTTGTGAGGGAATCTATTAACCAACTACTACGGTCCGCATATTTAATTTCAGGTCGTAGGTATGAACCCCAACGGTCGAATGAGTATTTATCCGAATCCAATACCTGCAATTTTGACTATGCCATTGAGATAAAACATGCTGTCTCCTTAAGTTCGTCTACGAGTTGAGTTTCATATGGATGCATTTTTTCTTCTTCACAATACGTAATACTGTTGTACTTCATTATCTAATGCAACTAATCGAGACGTGTGTACTTCAAAATATTCAGTTTCAGATCTTCACTAACACGTTTGCACATCCAAGTTTTGAATATCGTTAACATAATCAATTTCTCGATATAGACGCAATGTTACTGAATGTACATTGGCTAATTGAGCCATTTGTATTCTTTGAATTAAACAAATTGCAAACCTCCTTCTGAGTTCTCGTCTATCCCTGCATCCGATGAGAATTGCAATCTAAATCTTCAGTGTGACAGATATATGTGCCCAATATACTTAAATATAATTAAATTTGGAATATAATTAATGTTCTTTTTTCACATAAATACATTGTGTTTTCCCCATGCGCAATTCATTCTGCATCTCTATCAACCTGTTACCCTTTTGAAGCGCATCGACCAGTGTGGATCTCTCCATACGTCTATCTCTATTTCACATTTGAATTCCTATTTTCTGCCTTTGTCTAATAGCTATGGCATCACACCTCGTCATTGTTCTCCATAGTTTAAAAACTGGCGCACAAGTAATTGAAGTTGATTTAATGTAAAAAAAAAACATTAAAAACTAAATACTTATGCTTCCTAAAGTCACAAGACAAATGTAATATGTAAATACATATAAAACTACTACAGTATATTTCATTCACGTAATGAAGACTTAAATTTGAATCATCAATTTACGGTTGCCACTTAACGTTACAACCATAAGCGCACACGTCCATAAAACTGTGATGTTGTATTCGCAGATAAAAACTAATTTATGTAGCCTTAGAATCGTGTAATCTTCATCTTAATTAGCCGGATGAAAATTAATTACATCTAATTTACAACCCTCCAGCTTATATTTATTGTGGTCAGTTCTTCACTATAAACCACGGAGGCGTGTACCATAAAGTACGTCGATAAATGCATTCGTTTTAATTACGGCGAATTTAAGACCGTGGACAAATTTATATCATAGCTTTTCATTTCCCTGTGCTAGCTTTGAAAGCCGCTTTTAGTGCACCACAAATCTTATTTACAACTCGATGCATTTCAAATACACGATTGCGTCGTAATGGCCGACGGTTCGATTCGAGTTACGTAGTATTTTCCCAGTCGCCGTAAAATAACCGTGGACATCGCGAGGCATTTACAACCGTTTTGGCACTTATAATATATTTTCGAGTTGGATGGATCTTAAGGCCGACGCTACAACGGATTGTGAATACCCTCGGATTCGATTAATTTTCGCTTATATGGTACGCATAAATATCAATGATTGATCGTCGATAAATATCATTTTAATATTCGGCGTGGGTTCGACTTCCATGCTAACAGGCTAATTTTAGTCATAAAATACGAAATTTGGCGGCTCTAAAGTCACTTGTTATTTCTATATATGCGTTTATGTGTTTACTTCGTAAATATCATGTAGATGGAAGCCACGGCATATTATTATATAGATTAAATACTTAATGACATGAAAATCTATAGCTTTGCATCTAATCTAATGAGATTATAATTTGTAGTCAGTAATCAGAACTCATTTCCGGTCAAAATTACATTAGTACTCAAACATGATCACAATATAAAAACAAACAGAAAAAAGTAGTATTAGAAAGAACTAAATTACACTTATTTCGATTATTTTCATATAAGTAGAATGGCAGAAAACCTAACCACTTATAAATTAACCCGATTGTTTCAAATTAATATATGTTGTGTAAACTTCGTAGGATGCAGCACGTAAGTGCATGCAGTTGCTGTACAGCTTTGTACAACTATCCAGTACGAAACGGTTCTAACGTGGAATATGTTTCTGGTTTCATGGTTTCACAATTTTGTCTATAAAAACCAACAATTTAATTCCATAAATATTCCTTAAATAATAACTCGTTTCCAATTTTAACATTACAAACTTGTAACACTGTACTCTGCAGGAATATTAAATCCATGTGAAAACCAAACCAACGGCAAAGGTAAAAATCCACTAGTCAATGGCATCACATCCAAAACTATTTATTCTTCTGGGTCAGATACGAACGAAACTACACCGTCAAAGATTTTGTTCGGCTAACTCTTGATACATCAAAGAACATGTTATGCTATTCGTTTGGAAGACATGACCAGGTTAATTGAAAAATTCAGGTGGCACAAAGCTCCAACTCGACAAAATTCGTTTCCGCTATATGACTTTCAACATGGCCTGTTAAAAACAAAACATTAGCACACAACGAATAAGTAAAAGTATTATAGTATTCAGGTGGCACAAAGCTCCAACTCGACAAATTTCGTTTCCGCTACATGACTTTCAACATTGCTTGTTGAAAACAAAACATTATCACACAACGAATAAGTAAAAGTATTATAGCATTTAGCCTGATACTCGGTTATGTTAAAGTAATGTTGAAACGGTTTGGTTTCGCAGTTTTCATATTTTTAAACGCTGCGTAGACAATTTTATGGAAAATCCCCTTTCAAAGGTATGGTTTCAATTGTAGAAGAGCAGGGGGATTTTGAGAAGAAACAAACCTAATTATAAAATGATATAAAGCAATGATAACCGATGTACTAGATTGTTCAACAAGTTTTGCAAAATCTATATCACCAACAAATATTTACTTCACTAGAAGTATTAAAATCGATTACTTTTGCCTCATTACCCAAAATTTACAATCACAATTGTGATGTAAAACTTAACGTTAATAGCATCGTTTTAGACGACCATGTCTATGTTTGGATTATTTGGTGCTCACTTCTTAAGATTTCTGCAAGTATTTTAATCGATATAGCTATTGTTGAAACTTGCTGAGACATTCAATAAGTGGATCACTTGCTTTAATTGAAACGGAAATACATGTACTAGCAGGATCAATTTCGTCATAATCGTTTATTATCTAGACCCCCTAAATATTTTCGAACGTATACGGAAAATTATTTCAGCCAATTGTACTCCAACTAGTGCAAGACGAATTGCAGCAGTCTTTCGTAAAAAAACTAGACTGATTCCGGTTTGCTTTTCAAGAGAGTTTACTACTAATACACATTCTCCAAAACAATTATTTTGCCAAATGTACACCTTCTTGGAGCATTTTCGCGGGGTAAATTTTGTCACTCGAGGTGACCTGGCGCCCTCCAGATCCTTTGTCTACGGTCGTCACTCATCAATCCTGGTTTCATTTCTAAATAAGACCCAATGCCACAGTCTAAGAAGCCAATTCCTCCTGTACCTATTATTGTCAAATAATATTAATTATTATTAATAGTCAGTAATAATTTATTTTTTAAGATATTCCTGTTGAGTGGTTCAGTTATATTTTAAACTTTATACGATCATATGGTGAAAGTCACCCTATCCAAATTTCGTTAATATGAATATAAATATTAGAGAATTAAGAAGTGTTTGTTTAATATTTGTTTAAATATTTAACTTTACTGAACTACTTAAGTTAGATAACTAAGAACAAATTTTGTTTGTTGTAAAAAATCACAACATTCGCTAATATGTATAATAATAAAACAGTACTTTGCAGTGATAGTTTCAAAGCCAAATGGTGTTGCAGTAAATTGCAGTAAAATGGAACATTTCATATTTATCAGTTTTGTATTACGTAGCGATAAACTATTCAAAAAAATCTTAGTGTGAGAAGTACCGCGTTGTTCGACATGTTCGTGATATGCTCATTTATAGCACATTTGTATGTATGTATGTATGTACTGTCAACATTTAATACTATTTATTATTGATTATTTCTAATTTCACGCTACATTACTGCCGATAAATTGCCGAGTTTAATTTTTTTAATATATGTATAAAAATAAAAAACTTTACAATTAAGTTATGCGAGAAAATTACTAATAATAAATGTTAAGACCCGGTTCAATTCTACGTAGAAGTTGCAGCTTTAAATCGAGGGCTCGATGCAACAAACGAGCCCGCAATAAAAGCAAACTAATCAGCTCGTAAAATAGAATGGATAATAAAAGGCCAAGCAGAACTTCAATGATAGAATAGATTATGTTGAATCAATAGTAGGATCAACGGAAATACATGGAATACATACAAGGACCGAGTTTTTCGACCATTTCGCCCAAAATCGATTCAATTTCGTTCAAAACTTTGCAAAAATCAAAATGGCTGATCCAAAGGGACGACGTGTTACTGTGTTGTATCATCAATTTATGTTTTGTACATAATGGTTTGTGATCATTTTGGCCAGGACAACACTTTCCCTATATGCCTTTCTTTCAATTTCCTTTCTACAATTAATTCCGGATTTAGAATTTTTACTGGTCTTATATGGTCTTCTGTATGGATCTACTATTTCGGACATTCTGGACTAATTTTGCTTTTCATCCTCGATATTTTGCATCACTCAAAAGCAATTGGGTTTATACTAAGGGCCAGTTGTTCAACCTTGGTTTAAACCAAGTTTTAGTTTGAACCCGGTTTAAGTCAAAAATCAGAATGTACCAGACAGGTTTTACGCTAAACGTTGGCTTAAGTGTGAGTTTTATAAAGGGCACTTGCTTGACAGTTTAAGTGCGAGTTTAAGGGCAAAACGCAACAGTTCAAACTTGCTACTACCTAACCTTAAAAAAAGGGAGACCAAAAGAAAAATTATAATGATTTGACGAATGATGAAGACTTCTTGGAGTTAATATCTGGGAATCTAAATATGCTCTATTTTGATTCCCAGAGCCCCCAGACAATACGAACAACGTCCTAATCATTTCGAAGTTTGGAATGAAAAGCAATTTTTGCAAGCTTTCGTTTATCCAAAGTGACGAAATTACACCTGAGATACGAAATAATTCCGAAAGGTAGATTTTTTTATTGTAACTTAATAGTTGCCAGCGCTTTATGGAAAATTGTTCTACTCATGTTGTAGGAATCACGCTGTGATCCTTTTGATGTCGTTTAACTAAATTACTGGAAAACATATCAAAGATTGGTTTTAATATGGTGAATGGAATAACAATTTTGAACAATTACAATCAAGTTTGTGATTAATCACTACTCTAATTATATCATTTCCAGAAAATGATTTTACGTTAATTTTACCTGAAAAAACATATGGCAACGTTGACGTGAAGTTACACATTTTTAACGTAAAAAATATCACAACCAAGATTGTGTATTAATGTCATCGTCACATCCTGCTTGTGTCAACCCTAATAGTACCTTACTAATTTTAATTAAACGTGTTGCCAAATTTACTTTTAGGAAAAGGACAGTATCTTCTAAAATAAGCAACGTGAAATTTTTTAAATATTTTTTATCGCTACTGTAGTGTAGAGCTGTTCCACGAATTTTGGGACACGTTGTATAATAATTACAAATTATTCGCAAATTCATTCCTCAGATTCTCCTATATAATTTTTCGCGCTTGATCGAACCTTGACAGAAATATCTATAAATATGTAAATGGTTTCTCGATAACTATATAGACATTCCGACCATTTCTCCTGGTAGGTAAGTTCCTGAACGAGGCGAGTTCTAGAGCTCTATAAGTCCTGCAATGCAAGATTCAGTACGTGCTGTGTACAACCGTTTCGTTACATTGTGGCATCATATACAATTTTTCTCTGCAAAATATTGGAATAATTCAGGGTAATGCAATAATTTACAATTGTCGTTCTATAATAATATGCGCATGCAAGGAATAAGAAATCAATTGACAAAGAAGATTCGATTACAATTAGGGCAAAATCTTTAATACAATCATTGTATGAATTTGGTGCATTACCTTATTAGGAATATTAAACTGTAAGTGGTGTCAAATGCAATTCATAAGGCATCTTATCACAGCAAATTCAATAGCGAAGTCAGAAGACATGCCAGAAATTTATTGAAAATATATTATAAATATAAAATCTATAAACTTTAAAAAAACCTACGTCACTTGATTTTTAACAAATACGTATTTCTTCATCTATTGTTTCAGGTATTAACTTACATTGACTTACATGCTTTCTAAATGGTTAGTAAATCATTGCAGGAATTTACCCGATAATTCCGAAATTCAGAATTCTTGGAATTCATTCTAAAATTTAAAGATTGGCTGAACAAAAATTAAATGTTGGCTTAATTTGATGTAACATCTTTGTTTCGTTCGGTACCTATTCCTGAAACTTTGAAATATAAGAAAAATAAAAATAAGATTGACTCGGCAAAAGTAAGTGAATACTTGACGTTGACAATTCCATGCACGTCTAAAAATTGTTGAAGGCAACTTCTATGAACAACGATAAGAAGCACCTATGAACACTTCCTTGTCTCCATTTATTATAGCCAATTTGTTTTTGAGCAATTTTGAAATAGATTTTAAATGAAATGCTAGATACTCCCTAACATATGGATAAGGTACCTTGACGTTATTTTCGCGAATTTTGATACCAATAAATGCAATTGAGGCGCATTTTGGAGCCAATTAAATTGGAAAGAGAAACGTTTACCATTTTTAGGCCCATGGGTAATTAGGAATAACAACCGTGTTATAGAGATATTTTCCTGAAAGAAACCAATGTGAATACTTTCATAACCGTCGAATCATGTAATTGCTTTCAGCGCAAAATGTTACGTTACAATTTTCTTATCAATCGTTTGTTGAGTGTTCCCCATAGAATAGAAAGAATACAATACACCGAACTCATAGGAACACACTTTCAAGTTTCACTTGTACCTTAAAGAGATCAAAGCAATGAAATTATTTACTTTACCGTATCATTCAACTTCCAAAAACTAAAATAAAATTTAGGTAGATCACAAATCTGTAATATATGAGATAAATTGTAAGACTTGTAATGAAATATATGTCGGCCAAACGAAACGTTCAATTAAAACCCGCTATAAAGTGTACATAGGACATTTTAGACTCAACAGACCTAAAAAATCAACCGTATCTCAACATATTTTTTGAAACAGGCCATGTTTTACTATCAAATTGTCTTAAATTAATTAAATAAAATTGTAGGGAATTAGAACGAAAGTATTTTCATACAAAGAAACAAAAATAATTTAATGAATTCCGACAGTGGACCTATACCTTAGTCAAGCTTCTTTGAATTACTTAATTTATGTTAATTTCGTTTTGCAAACATTACACTGCACTCTTCATTGTGTTTTCTATTACGTTTAGGAGTATAAATTACGGTACTTTTTACTTTCAATTGCTGCTATTCAACTGGCAATATAGTGAAGGATATTTATTTTCAAAAGTAACACCTTAGCTAGAAATCCATATAAAATACATAAACCACAGTCTCCGTCAATTTATCAACCGAATTTATTGTCAAAAAAATCACCAAGGCTAAGAACTGTTTGATAACATCGCTAGAACGGCATATAAAGATATATTTCAACCGAAACACAACGTTTGCCAATAGATTATTATGTGAATACCAAATGATCTATATAAAAAAATTCAGACTAGTAAAGTGACAAAAGTATTATCTCCAAATATTATTACAGAAAATAGAGGAGATGTCAGTATTATGTATCTTCAGCCATGAAAACATTGAGAATATCACAATCTGAAAGATTCACGACGAACCACTTTCTATTACATATACTCATTCGCTTTGTCATCGTTTACCCCACAACTATTCTTTCACGATACCTACAGGATATTAAATAAATACTGTATACCATTTATGTCATTCTTTCTTAATATTCCAATTCAATTGTGAACAACAATGATGGCTTTATTTACTTTCAATAGTAAGTGTTTCATATTATTATGACACAAATCATTACTGAACCTACACGTGTAACCGACACTGCGTCTTTGTTAATTGATATTCTGCGTATTTCGGATATGAATGTCATATCAACATCTGATTTTACTCGTATGGACTTGGTTATTGTTTGATTTTCCGGAAACTAACATTAATCAAATCAAAACCGGAACCTATTTATAAAACATTCTTAACACCTTCTTAATAAGCATGAACCTTTCAAAACAATAAAATTCACAAAGAATAGAGCACCACTCTTAGAGACAAAACAAAATCAAATTCTAAGTCTAAGACAGTAGAACATTGGATTTACTATATATCGCTCGGCAACCTTACTAACAAAACCATACAAAAACAACACATTTATTTAATTCTAGGACCAACTAGAGTTAAGTTGTTCTATGGCTGTCTAGTTGCGAAATATTGCTTTTTATTTCGATTTTGTTGTAGTTGAAAATAAAGGCGTTTATTATAATTATTATTTTGATAGTTAGACTAGTATCTGTTTCTTCGTGATTTAGTGTCCAGTCTGTATTATTTGCGATCGTGCCTTTGCAACGAAGAACCAACTCAATTTAATTCAGAATAGGTGCGGTACAAGTCAAATTGCTTGCATGAATATTAGTTTTGCGTAGCTAAATTAATATCAAATTCGTAAAATTTTAAGCTTTACTAATAATTTTATTATACGGCCGTGCCAAATGCATTGTGCTTCTTGCAATTGTGTCGGTGCTATTTCGCCTCGTATATTTGACGACACAGTAAAACTCGCTTATAAACTAAGTCACGCGTCTCGCTGTAGGTGGCAGAAACAGATCCGCTAAATTATAACTCCGCCGGCGTACGAGTTACAACACCAGAATTCGCCATCTACGCTTCGGTGTTGTTTATAAATTCAAGAGATAACTAAGTGAATACCGTCTTGAAAAAGCGCCGAAGCATAAAGACGTTTACTGACGAAAAAATGTAACTTAGTGTTATTGCTTTATAATAATTACTATAAATAAACGCAAGTTTCACATTTTGTTAGGAAAAATACGGTTTGTCGCTGTTAGAATATGTAGTCGGCGACAACTTGTTTTAATTTGGTTTTATTATGCGATGTAATTTTCTATGTAGTACAACAGCCCTTTGCTCAATTATAAAATAAACAATAATATATTTTGTCGTTCTCCAAGCTGTCATCATACCAGTGTAATGACAATGCTCAGTTTACAGCAAAATTCAATTCGTCGATATTATCGGGTTATATGTCGAAAATTTGTTGCGCAGTTACAGAGTATCGGTTTGACAGGCTAAATAATCCGAATACGATGCGCGAGGATTATCCTGCCAAACTGGTACGAGTTGTAAATGTGCTGCAAGTTTGACCTGCATGTATTGTATTCAATGATTTTTTTTTGGATTAATCTCATAAACAGAAATATTTTATTAATCGAAAAATGTTATTGGGTTGTCTAGTGAAGCTATTGTAGTCTAATCGATTTCATATTATTGAACGAAATCAATTATGATTTTTCTTACGATATCATGATGGGAATGTAATAACTTTTTTAATTTGATTATATCGACTATTTTGAGGGTAGTAGTTACGTGAATGTCCATATTATATTGGTCTAGATAGGACTGGTTGCGAAGCAACGAATCCTTTTGAAGGCTCAATGGACACCAACATGTCTCTTTCATCCAGTTTGTACATAATAGCATATTTTATGCTTTGTTAATTTTCCATTAAATAATCGTACCTAATCGTAAATAGATCATCAAGTTAAATTTTTCGATTCAAATCATTACGCCTTGTTTTATATTCATCGGTAGATGCGTTCACAGGCAGCTGATGGTCGATTTTATGGATTATTAAATATACAAGGTAAGTACCTAATGTTAATTAGTTCAACTAGTACGAAAGATGTTCGTGAAGATTTTAATTATGTGTAATTATCATTTTGCGTGAGGTTTCAGGGTGTTTAAACACGTAGGAAATTTATCTATTCTTAAATGTTTCAAGGACATATAAATATGTAAATACTTTTTCCTGAATAGCACATTGCAAGTTGGCATATTAATTGTATTTTTTTCTCGACCGTGTCGGATCCGAGAGATTAAAGCAGCTATCAATTTGATCGATGATATTAGTGATTTCGATGTCAGTTAATGACTGCGAGACAAGCCACGTCGATTTAATGACGCGTGCTAATATAAAATCATTGGTTTTATATCTGGCATTCGATTACTATAATTTTGTGTTTATCTCCGATATTTAGAATTTTAACGCGAGGTAATTAGTCGACGAATATGTGTCCGTCCTACCGCGACATCGACACGTAATATTTCATTAACGAGTGCCAATAAAACATCTCGAGGCACTTAGTTGAAAACTAAGCGCAACTGACAGTAACCGTGATGGAAGATCGAGGCGAGTTCGGTGCGGAGAGAGAAAATACACTGACGTGAATCTATTAATTGGGATTGTCTGTCGGGTTCAATTTAGATTAATTGCCGATAGGTTAACAGAGCGGATGCTGTGGAACGAATTTTCGAACCCGCATCGGTTTTAAGTAGTGTAATATCTGATAAAAATTTGTTTTCGTAATGACTTTGGATTTGGGCTATCAAAATCTGACACTTGCTATGACAGAGGATAATCGGATTCGTGATAGTCGTGCCAATACGTTATTATAAATTGCCCTTGTTTAGGAGTACAAATTAGAAATTAATTACCAGTAAAGTGGGTGTTTCAATGTAACGGACATTTGAGATTTTCGTAGAAATATTTAATTGTTTTTGCATTTATTTATTTTTTTTTCATACAAACCGTACAAAATTTCATTTAAGAGGTAAAATGAAATTAATTGAAAAAAAATATTACAAACGATTCGCACGTAATTTCCAAGCTACTTTTTACACATTCAAATGTGTTTGGTATTTAAACTGAAATAAAACAGTTTAAATACCAAACACATTCGAATGTGTAAAAAGTAGTTTGAAGAAATCGAACCGTTTAGCTCATCTAGTAATCTACATTACAGAACTCTTGTTGAAGGAAATTCTCAATTAAGCACAAGAAAATTGGCAGAACAACTCCATCCCGTTCACACTACTGTTGAATCGCATGTCGAGCTACTAGGAATATTATCCAAATGCGGCATTTATGACCCGCACCAACATTTTGCTAAGAACTAATGCAGCGTATGACTTGTCTGTCAGAGTGCCAAGCAAGATAACGCACGTAAAGTTGAAGTGTATTACAGCACATCGTTCACAACAAATTAAGAACTGGATAACAACGTAGAAAGCATACAGTTGATTCAGTTTAAACTTAATATATTAGGGTTCCTACGCCATCCAATGGAAACGCTTCATTAATCGTCAAAATTATCGCACTTACGGGTATCTAATTATGAATGATTACGCATTAGTAGAATTGGTAGAAATCTGTGGATTACGATATACGAATGTGTTCAGTCAAATTCATTTAAACATAAAATATTGCAACCTCATAACCACCTTTACTATTAATAATAATCACGCATCATGCCATTATTCTTAATGCGTCTAAGTTTCCAAGTTATAATACTAGGATAGTCTGTTGAGAGTAACTGAGAATTACTCAAGTAGCAAAGCAGTATTAATCAAGTATCAGTGGAGTAGTGATTCAGTACAGTACACCACAGTACAAATACTCAGCTACAAAGGTTCAAGCAGGTAGACCGACAAACAGTCGCTCCCACCACGTACGGCAGTACAAGTAGCTAACAAGCATACAACACATCGCAACAGTATACACCAAGTGCTAATTGTAATTATAAATCTCATGAGATGTTTTCCCTGTCCACCATGAAAATTATGTAAACGACCAGACCTGAAATTCACTTTAACAGATTTATTAAGACCAATTCCTTCATGTACCATGATACCATGTACACTTATTTGTAATTACAATTTGCACTTGGCGTATACTGTTGCGATGTGTTGTATGCTTGTTAGCTACTTGTACTGTTGTACGTAGTGGGAGCGACTGTTTGTCGGATTACCGATGAGTTGCTGCCTGAACCTTTGTAGCTGGGTATTTGTACTGTGGTGTACTGCACTAAATCACTACTCGACTGATACTTGATTAATACTGCTTTGATACTTGAGTAATTCTCGAATAATACGTCTTTGATACTGTTGTGTTACTGCTTTGTTAAAGGCGAAACCTTCTTTATATAGTGAAGTTCGCTAGATATCACTGGAATGAAGTGCCACTGGTGCACACTGGTGCTAGCCGGTACGAGAATTTGATTGGTCAGAAAACGAATTTGGTTTGCCTGTTTCTACGAAAATTTGCGAATTTAAATTCCCCGATGCATGACATGACATATAGTAACTTAAATGACGCAGTTTAATGGCCTATTTACAACCCTAGCGTTGTGATGAATTTGGCAGTCGTATAATGACTGCTTTTGCGAAAGTTGATTTATGAGATATTTGCCGGGCCGAGATTGTGTGATGAGACAATGTTCTGTACGTGACCGTACAAGAGGTATTTTGGGAAAATACGCACAAGTACGATGGGCTATAAATGTTTGACCGAACATGTAGCGGCAAACACCACATCTGCGAACCGCGGTACCTGAACGGGGTTTAGATTTTGGGACCAATTACCAATGTCAAAACTATTCTACATATCTAAAAATAATTCTAACGAATATTTGTATTTTTCTTCATCCTGGGTTTGTCTGCGAAATATAGATGGTTTGCGAAATTCCCCGTTTGAAATAAATCCATTCTGCGTTAGCGCTTTGTAGGCTACATTTCCTTGTTCCTGTTTCTGCCGTTACCTGTCTTAATATCAAGTTTCTTGCTACCGAGTGGAGTTGCGCCGAGTTGTGTTGCGACTGTATGTTGAGGTATCTGTTGGTATCGTTTTTCTTTCTGCATGCTGTGTGGCCGAGGCTCTTGTCTTTTCTTTGCATTTCTAGTACGTCCCTGCAGCTTAACATTTTTACCCACCTCCAAGTGGATGTTGTTTACTGAGGTGTTCCAGAAACCCTCAACAGTTTCTTCTCTTCCTCGTGCCCACATTACGAAGGAGTCATCCAAATATCTCAGCCCACCTTAAGTTTTCACTCGGCTGTTTCTAGTGCCTTGACCTCCATGTAAACGGTGGTGATCGTATGGGTGCTCCACCGGTTTATCTGTCTGTATCGCTGGTAATTAACAAGATGGTCATAGTTTATTGTTGTGTTATGTGCGGATTTATAAAAGGTACGGCGAATAAAAACAAAATAAATGAAAACATTTTAAATTAAATAATAAATAAATAGGCTTCAGATTTACGTGTCGGTGAACGCCGCGTCGCCGGTGTTAGCAATGAAAATCGAAAAGCGGTGGAGACCTGGTACTGTTGAATGCAGTTACCAAATGTTTAGAGCAAAGTCGAGGAGTACAAAGAGCGAGCTGCATCGAAAATGAGATGGGATTTTTTTTTAGGAAAAAGACGATTGTTCCTCTGTATGAAATCAGAGAAGTGTGTGTGAGCGGCCAGCGCTGGTAAATTGAATTTGGCTCGCGTGTTATTGAAAAATCGTTTTTGAAGTGATCAAGAGAGAGAATCCGTCGCAAAGCACCTTTGAACCATGTGTTTACGATTATTAGTGATTCGATTGAGATCCAGATTTTTGGGAAGTTCCAGTAAACGATTATATCGATTTTAAAGCCTATCTCACCGACCTCCGTTCGGTTAAACAACGAAATTTTGGTAGGACAAATCAACGTTTGGAAGACCGGGACCGTTCTAATTGCCACCACCTCCCGAAGTTGGGGCCGAGTAATGAAGAGAATTCGCCATCCGAACCAGACCAAGCCCATAAAGATATGTATACTTATTATTTAATTATCATACATAGTTTTACGCGTGTTACGGTTCTTCATTTAATATTGGAAGGTCATTACAATTAAGCACGTTTAAGGATATCCTTCCGAATTTGTCGATAGTTAGATGTTGATGTTAACCGTAATAATCGGACTTCGATCAACTTGGGTTCATTATATTATATTATCTTATTTTATTTAAGTAGATTTTACTAATCTTTTTTTTGAGAAATAATTGCTATTGTAAATCGTTTTGGTTGGATAATATTTCACCAATGCATCATAAAGGGTGCATTTGCTTAATCAAAGTGATTTTCTGTCCTCTATTATAATCTTTTATGTGTATATCAACTGCTTTCCAACTTTCGTCGTTTTTTGGGGGTTGGCGGATTGTAGGGCAGTTTTAGATTAAGTTTTTGATTGACACCGTCGTTTTAATTTTAGGTAAGAATTTTGTTAATTAATACGGAGTAGACGAACGAAATCTCTCTCACTATTTTGAGTAGCAACTCTGGGTTATTTGTAAATATAAGTATTTTCAAGATCATCTCTTTTATTTGTGTCTACCTATAGTATTGCCTTCACGCAACAAAAAGGAAAGAAGTATTTTTCGCAGTGATATAAATTATCGGTTTATAATTATCACTAATACAGCTTTCCTGGTAATTGCGGCAAATCCGATTGGCGCCCAAAATTTTAAAATTTTATTATAGTTAAAAATTTTTTTTAACTATAATTGTCGGGACATACAACGTCCCACGCCGCGCACCAACTGAGCTAGTCCGGACTCCGGAGAACGGTGCTTTAATAACCACACCGGTTCGGCACGCGAAAACGAATCAACGTCGAACACCATATTATTGCTACTTTTTAACAAGTTTGTTTGAACGTAGCAGTTTGATAGTTTATTTAGTTCTATTTTCTGGCTGAATATTAGCACAATCAATTTTACTCTTCTATGAATCAGCAATGTATCCCTCTGTCGGTTGACTTCCACCGTCCGTAATATTTTGAACTCCATCAGAACCGAGTAAATAATCTTAATTGGGAGTAGCGGGTGTTGATGATTTTAGAAGTTTGAATTTGTCACCAAAATGTGTTCCATAAATTGATCGAATTCTTTTACATACTGCTGTTTGGATTTTATTGGCAGAAGGTTCAGTCATGCAAACATCAGTTTGTGTGTGAATATTGGCGCCATTTAGACGTGAATACGCATGTACTTTTACTGCGACATAATTGCACTACTATAAAAACATACAGTCCACAGCCATCGGCAATATAAACAGCTTTGTAGAAAAAAGTCAGCGAATGTATTAAGGTGATGATAGCCATCGCTTCCTTATGATAATTGATAATTTTATCGAAAGAACCCAATAAGAACTCAAATAATTCTAAAGGAAAAACTGAACGCCGTGACAAGTCAAGTGGCAAGACCTGCTAAATAATGTCGACGAATGAAAAAAATCTGTAGTGGAACGCAGTGAACTTTATTATACTTAGTTATACCCCATGTTTCGAAAAACACATACCGTTTTCGAGATACGGAAAAAGATGCTTAGAGTAGAAAATGACGTTCCGTTGAGATATTGCTTTCAAAATAGGATGTTTTCTTCCTTAAAAATCTTAAGCTTAAAATTTCATACGCACAGACGACGAAAATTGTCAGAATCGAATCAGGGGACCTCAAAACGTGTACGTTACAATCTCGACGGAAATTTTCATGATTACTATGAAATTTTTTTAGCGGGTTCGCAAATTTTAATATATTAATAACGATGACTACGATTTATAACGGCTGTAAACAGGACCTTGACAATTTTTATATCATTCGACAGGAAAAATATTTTTGACGTTGTTAAGCTTTAAAACGATGTAAAACGGTCTTGAGACCTATTATTTGGTAAAATAAGTGTAAACGAATTAGTTTTAAGGTTATAATTAAGGTTTTAGGTGATTTAATTACAAAATTTTCTTAGAAATTACGAAATAGTGTTCCTTATATAAGAAAAACAAGAACGTTGAACAATTTAATATATCTATCGAAAATGCATAAATAAGATTACCGTATGCCAATTGTAGTGCCAGATTGTTATTACATTATTGTAGATGTGATAATAAATAGTATTACTAAAAAAAATAGTAGTAACACATAGATTACTGATGACTATCTGGGTTGCTTCTTTTGTCTTCGTGGCGATGCCATGCAATTTATCAAATACCTATCGTCAACTAGAAAATGTTTAGTAGGCCGTGGGATATTGAGTAATCATTTCGGTAGGTTTTTAACAATTTTTTGTATACGATTATCGGCCGAGTCGCTCGGAGGCCACCGACTCCGCCCAGACACATTGTTTTATACTGCCTGGGTGTTCCGGATTGGCCCACCAGACATGACGTCATGACATGTGTACTTAGCCGGTTGATATACGAGTTTGATAATGTATACGAGATGGCCGGTCCTAATTCGTATGCTTAAGTAACGGACCGCATGCCGCCTGTTATGATGGCCTGCATGTCCGGCCAACCCGACGGAAAAGTACTGATCGACCAATACCGTACATAAGCACTGACCGGGCTTCAGTTCCTTGAACGACGATTTGAATTTTTTGCATTTTGAGTTTCTTTAATTATAAATTGTGAGTACTCTAAAGCACAAGTATTGGAAATTAGAGCACGAGTAATAAATAATATTTGGAGGCTTTATATAACACTAACATTAAAAAGTGAAATTATTGTTGTTTCAATAAATAGATATTTTATAAGCTTTTACTATAATGTCAATAATAAAGTGCGTAATATGTTTCTATTAATTTGATATTTTCCATATTATTCTATATATTCTGAATTATTAATTGTAAATATGTAACCTAAGCATTTTTAGTTGTATGTATATATATATTTTTCCTTTAGTGAGGTAACATGGATCCTGTGTATTATTAAATATTTTACGTACACAAATCGCACATATAATTTTTTTCCAGCACACTGTGAGCAAGTGCCCATTGTTGACAAGAACATTATTGTATCCATTTCTCGAGGGTTGCAGAAAAGCGAAGGAACTCTGAACAAAAAATACATGGTATATCATCGTTGTCTTCACCTTTTTCATTTCAGCTTTAGCGCGAGAAAAAAGCTTAGCTACAGCAATTTTAGAGCTTTTGAAAATCATTGTCGTTAATCCTTGATAAGCCCTTGAGGTTCTACTTTGAGGAGTGGCCATAGGCAGTGGGGAAATCTGAAAAGGTGTCACGATTTCCACAGGTTGCGGTTTAGCGCCGACAACATCGTGGTCTGCATCAGTCCCAAAAATACTGACGTCTGAGGAATTTGGTTGTCACTCATCTTATTCTCCAGAAGATTACCGCCTGCCCTTGTTCTACTTGTTCTTAACTTTTTGCCGAAGGACCTTGGTTTTTGTAATTGAGGTACTGAGGTTCTTTCTTTTTGAAAAGTATTGTTTTCTTCGTAATTTTCATTATTGTTTGACAATAAAGTAGATAGATTGATTCAAGCTGTTAGGCACGATCAGTGGTACAGCCGGCTTATAACTCTATTCCGGAAATGTATTTCAATTAAATGGCAAAATGCCGGTTCAGTCAACGAAATGCCCCCACATTGGTGCTCGAAGGAATCTTTAGCGGCTGATATTCGGTTAATATTCTAATCTAATCTAAAATTATTCTTACAAATATTTTCGCGGGATTTGCACTGATCCAAATCAACTTAATTAAGTGTGCTGATATGTGCACATGTGGGACCGAAGAACTGTAACACAACCAGAAAACATATAATGAAACATCGATCTGAAAAACCCATTTGTACAACCTTCCTTATGACTAAGTTACACTTGAAAAAAATCATGCTGCTTTTTTTCTGTTTGGTTATATTTTATTAGATAATGGTCATATTCGAATAATATGAGTAGTAAACATATGCAGCACTTAATTAAAGTTCCTCGTGGTTAAGGCTCACAGAAGCAATACATATTATGTGAATTGCTCTGCAAATTCGAATGTGGACTTGCTATTCCAGTTAAGAATAGTCAGAATTATCAAAAAATACACGAAATATCGAAATGTACACAGAAGAACAAATTTAATATCTTTGTGTAACAAAATTTAAATAAATAGGTTCCAATTAACAATTAATCTACAGTAACAAATTTGTAAAATTATAGTATTTTATCAGCACTCGCACAATGTACGAGGAAGTAAATCCCATCACATTTAATTAAAATTAGTGTTTTTGTATCAATTAGTGAAGGTGAATTATTGTATCGATATTCGTTCACGAAATGAGTAAGAACGACTCAGTGCACATACTATCCACAATAAATGCTTCGATGATTATTTCCCAGGTCACTAATTGCATTACCCCAGGATTATGGCTTGGTAGATTACACGATTACACGCCGTTGGTGTTGAAATTGAAATTCCGTAAGCACTTACTGGACAAACTTTTCGAGCATTCTAATAATTTTTTATATATTCATTTACATTATTTTGAAGTCATGTAAGTATAACTTGTTATGTAATATGCATGGACACCGAACTCCAAAACCTTAAAAATAAATAAATAATAATAATAATAATAATATATTGTTTATTGCGCATTGAAAGCCATCTTGGGGGTTAAGAACCACGACGACCTACTTCAGATGCCAAGGTCAAGCAAGGAGCACCCCCAAGACGCCATTCTACAAGAACGTTAGAAATACGTAAGGATAGGAAGCTTTTGAAAATGTAACGTCACGTCACATCATACCAAAGTGTTTTATTAAGATTTAAAAAACAACTACAACTTAAGGATCCAAGGAAGAAAAATTATATATAAGTAATCGAGGGCACATGTTCATTATCAAAGAGATAAAAGCAAACTATTATTTTAAAATGAAATTTTATTATTCACACCATTCATCGCAACAATAAACTACATTGGTATCAAAATTGTTGAAATCAATTCCCCAAAAGTTCGATATGTGCGTATTATTGGCGAAATTGTACTTTGATCATCAACAGGTTGCAGAAAATTATGTCGTGGTCAAAATTTAGTACCTCAGCACAATAAACCACAGTATCAGGGGTTAAAATTAGATACAATAATGAACATGAGTTTCTAGGGAGTCTAGTAGGTTTATCGATAGCTGACTGAATTAAATCCCCACAACAAAAAATCACTTCCGAGCCAAAGCAAGTAGCAAAATAATCTTCCAATTCATTCTCATTTTCTGTAATTCAATTGCGCGGATCTGCATACAACACCAACAATAAACTTGTATGTGCTAGCTTTTGAATATTCAACCCCAACTGTTTAACATTATCATTCACCCGAATATTTTAGTCCATTCCATAAATTCCAACGCCCCCCCCCCTCGTTCCTGTCTGTCTTTTCTGACAAAATGAAGACCAGCGATATTAACACATGAAGTACAGACATTCTCATTAAGACAAGTCTCGGTTAGAGCAAATATATCGAAGCTATTTGAAAAAAAAACAGATACAAAAATGATCGATCAATTTAATTATCCTCGACGTAGTATCACTCGACAATCTTGATTCGTTGATTATATGAGCGAATTGTCTCTTTAATCGCTCCCAAAAATTTGTCTAGTAGCACGATATTTGTTATGAGTAGACATAGTTTAAACTTACGACAATTAATACAAAGTGTACTACAGAGACACAATAATATATTATTATACAAGTTAAGAGGCCTTATTGTATGTAGCACGTGTGGGTTTGAAGCGCGATGAGCGAAGCGAGGAGTGCTCCAATGTACAAGTGCTACAATGCCTTAAACGAGTAATATACTATTTTATCTACTTTGCGTTACTGATTTTATAGAAATTCAAAATTTCGAACCCAAAAAAAAATGTATTTTGACGTAGGGATGTTTACGAGTAACGACGGCGACATCGTCAAGTGATATTTGACAGTAAAGTGAAAGCTTCGAAAATACACAGAAATAAGTGTACAAAGTACTCTTCCAGGAATAAGCGAAGCCGCTCTGTACGGAGTAATCAAATTGTTTGCCAACAAATTCGAAAGATTTGTATGAGAAAGAGTACAAAGCATTCACTGTGTGGTGCGCTAAAAATGTAATTGAAATTTGAAAACGTTGTGCTTGCATATTATGATGTAATGAGCTTGTTTAAATTTTTATCAAAATACTGACATTTCCAAGTTTGCACGGCTCTATTTATTCTTGAAGCGACATTCGGCAGGTTATCTGCCTAAAAAATCTAAGATTTTGGAAGCAGCGGAAATAGATTATTTCCTACATGAAGCTGATGATCTATCACATCTGGCAATAACATTAAGTTTGTAGCCATAAATGAGCATAAGTACTCACCTGTGATGTAAAACCGTGCAAAGCCGCAAGCAATAGGAATAAATGTACATAATTAGTGCAAAATATTTATTTTTTAAATACCTTAAATAAGTTTCTAAGTTACATTGAGGGATCTTTAAAGAAAAAAAATGAGATGGCTGAAATGTTTGAAACAGCACATCTACTTTTACCGATAGTGTCCAGCGTCGGCTTTAATATCCAGGGTGGATTCAACGAATAAACACAAAGCATATGTACAGAATAATTATAATTATATCAACAGAATATTGTATCTTAAGGCTTCCCTGGCATTTCTATAAATGCCCATACATGAAAGGTTATTGTCAGCTTGTATAATAACTCTACAATCACAAGCAAGGATTAAAGTTATGGTGCTTTGGTGCAAGCTTTTTGTTTTGGGTGTTCCAAAAAGCGCATTAATAACACTGCCCAACAAATATCTACTTTATAAAGTTTTCCAAGAAGATTACTATCATATTCGATGTATCTTGGTGTGTTTATTTCAAAAATGACACTAGTATTTGTGTAACAGTTCTAGTTTTTGAGATTTTTCAAACTACCCATATTTAAGGTTCCGGTGCATTATAAATCACTTTCAAAAGAGTAAGCGATCCAGATAATTTTTATGTAATTTGTGGTGAATATACCTTTGCGAAGTATCGTAAATCGATCACGGACTTCGTTTAATCTGCGTATTCTAACTACTTTGGTGTGAATATTAGTAATTTACGGAAACCCTGGGTGCCTAATACTGTGTGTCAAAATTGTTTTTTCTCTTTGCGACAATGATCAGGTTGAAAACGGTCTGCTCTTAAATTCAACACACCCATGATTTGGCGGGAACCCCGTAATCATCACGACGATTGTTATTTTTGTGTGGTAAACACTAAGGACATACATTCTGTAAACCGGGATGAGTGGTTATATCCGACGTTGACTTCTGCTCAGAGGCCTTTTACACACTCTGATCAGTCATCAATGCCAGTACCGTCGATATCATTAACATGTTTGGAACCGGAGGAGAAATTGAAGAAGAAAAACATGAATCTAACTCTGATTTCACACCTAGTCCAAAGAGAAATCCTCAGCCATTCAATCAAAGTGACTTAAATGACTTGGTAAGGGATATAAATCTATCGAAGGAGCAGTCCGAAGTATTGGCATCTCGTCTGAACGAGAAATATCTACTTACACCAGAAAGAAAAATTACATTTTATCGTACTCGTGAAAAAGATTTACTGCCATATTTTTCCTTTGAAGAGAATATAGTTTACAGTAATAATGTTATAATATGTAATACAAAGCAAATGATTGGCGGTTTTTTATTGATAGCAATAAAAGAAGTTTAAAGTGTGTACTGTTACACAATGGAAATAAGTACGGCTGGCAATATTTCTTTAGTATTAGAAAAACTAAAGTATGATCAACACAACTGGAAAATTTGTGTAGATTTCAAAATGGTAAATTTCCTCTTCGGGCAACAGGCAGGTTATACCCGTGTTTCATATGTTTGTGGGACAGTCGCGATAAAAGAACTCAAGAGGTGTGGCCACTGTGGGAGTCAGCTATTGTTGGTAAGCAAAATGTAGTAAATCCACCTTTAGTTAATCACAATCGAATTATATTGCCACCACTTCATATAAAGCTTGGTATTATGAAGCAATTCGTTAAAGCACTTAACAAAGATGGCCAATGTTTTTCTTATCTGTCGAAAAAGTTTCCGGGTCTGAGCAAGGAAAAGTTAAAAGCAGGCATTTTCGATGGACCACAAATTAGACAACTGATAAAAGACCCAAATTTTGTCGAATCTATGAATGAACTAGAAAAACGAACCTGGCAAAGTTTCGTTTCTGTGATTCAAAATTTTCTTGGCAATCATAAATCAGAAAACTATTTACAATTAGTTAACGACATGTTGTCTAACTTAAAACACCTAGGGTGCAACATGAGTATGAAACTACATTATTTACATTCTCATTTGGATCGATTTCCTGAAACCTGGGAAATTACAGTGAAGAGCAAGCTGAAAGGTTTCACCAGGATATTCGCACAATGGAAGAACGTTACCAAGGCAGGTGGGACATACATATGATACCTGATTACTACTGGAATCTTTGTCAGGATCTTATACATACACCTCATTCAAGAAAATCATATAAAAAACATTTTATTCCTCAACCACAGTGACTGTTTCAAATAAAATGATTAAAAAAAACATACTTTTGTAATAATTTTTAACCTACGTGTATATTTAAAACTAGAGCTGCTAGAAAAAAACTTGTCTTATTTTCGTAATCAGCACAGTTAAATTAAGCGAAAACAAGTAAAAATACTATGGCAATTTTTTATGTATTGACCAGTGTAATCAATAATCATAATAAATTTAACACATTGAAATTGTGGGTATGTATTCGTACATCGACCAGCGTGCATCGACAATGTCGTAGCAGACGTACTTAGTAACTTACTACTACTTAATATGCTTCAATAATACAGCTACGGTACAACTTTTCCTATTCTAAAATCATATACTTGTATAGCAAACAAAACCGAAAGGTGAAAAAACCAACCACGTCGCATAACCTGCTATAAAAGTATCAATATTTATGAAAATGTAGAAAAACCATGTCATGCAACTGTAAAAGCTTGCTATTATGTTAGGGCGATTTAACGTTATAAATGATGCTGTGCTGATGTTAGAACATGTCAACGTCGTATAGGATATGCCAATAGTAAGTAATCGAATCGAACTGAACCGCATAGCTAGGCTAATAATATAAGAAAAATATTCTAATATATGATATAAGTATGACATTTTGATATATTACTTGGATTTGGAGGCGAATCAGCAAGTAATAGAATGGAAAAATTATTACTAGTTTCAATAATCTTTATTGGTCTTGTGCATAAATTTCAACGGCCCACGCGAAGCGATATAGCGCCGGATGGCTATCGAGCTTACAGCGCTTACCTATACCACCGTTTGACTCTCCACGCCCCAAGAATCAAATCAATCAAATAACGAATTGAAACATGCACGTTAACGTCGGTTCACATAATTACACCAATTTCGTAAACCGAAAACTTGTCAACAGAAACGCAATTTTTCACAATCCGTAGAACACCCACGGAATTATGCGTGTATCGTAATTTCATTCGTGCCTTGTTTTGCCTAATTTAACAGTCTGTGAGAAAATTATGCGCCCAAATAGGGGAACCGTAATTAATTTATGGCGTATTTTTGTACGCCGTAATTTATATAATTACAGCTTAAATTGACAAGCCGAAAAATATGGCAGCTTTTTAAAAAGCTATGCGTGAATTGTTATTTTTCTTCTTCGTGTTCTCCGCATAATTATATACGATTTATCCGTGGCGATAAATTAATTGCGTCAATTTGAAAATAATGAGACTATTTTAATACCTTATTTTTATAATTAAAAAATATCGATTTTTTCAGTTTAGGCAGTAATGAATATGTGAAAGGGAAGGTATGGTAATTTTGGAAAATATTAATCAATAAGTTTTTATTAGCCATGATTTACGACTTCAATGTTAAAATGTAAAGTTACTTGAACCTAATATTCCTCGTCAGAAGGTGTTTTAATCGTAAGTCCATATTTTTTATCATCGCATATTCATTGTGATTAAGTCATAAAAATTATCCAATTAAATTATAAATTTATTATCTAGTAAGTTATTAGAAAGTTTACATTATCTACTTTGCCTACTTCAAAATGAAAATGTAAATTATTATAACGCGCTGCAGCGGAATTAAAATTTTTGATTGCCTCAAATCAACTTGAAATGGAAAGTGTCGTTAATCTAAGATGTTAGCTAGTATTTTGGGTAGATTTTCTTGCAAATGTAGGTTACGCGTGGATCCCATCATATTACATCGTTATGGCAAACGTAATAATGCCGATGCCGATCGTGCTGTATACAGGTGTTAAAAAAGGTGTGACAAATTTTCAGGGCTGATAGTATGGCCCAAAGTATGCTGAAAAGCCTTAATGAACTTGGGTTCGCAAATGGACGGTTTCGGAGATACGAAACACAACGGGAAAAAAGAAGTAAACAGGTATAAAACAATTATAATTAATGTATATAAAACATATGAATAAATTATGTAAAATGTTTGAAAGTCGACTTGTAACGGTGGTATCAGCAGATAATCTCCTGGAATAGCCAACTGGATGGATTTGAAAATTCAGAAATTATTTGGAGACAGATCGGAGATCGCATTATTACCTGATCATTGAACTGCTGGCTCTGATGCTAACGACGTTCTGCCGAAACTCTTAAGACTTAAGATTTGTATATAACAAGGAAGAAATGCGCCTACTTCGAAAGCAAATTTTATTTGAAAAGTACTTTTGAAAATGTACCTCCCATCACGTCTGTGCCAGTATAAGATAAGTATAAGAAAGTGCAGATTTTTTGAATTATCAAATGTGAGGGATGAAAATATTTGCCTATAAATTCATTGATAGACGCAGATAAATTATTCAAATGTACTGTAGATAATTTAAGTTAATACATTTAATTGTTTAATAATAATCGGATAGCAAATTTGTTTGGGTACGAAAATTTATTGAGAGATTTTTCAATAGTAATCCGATGCTAACCGACGTGTAATTCGGAAAGCAAATGAATAGCTTGTTTAATATTATACCGATAGCAAAATCTTTTTTATGTCGGAGAACTAATTGATAATTTGTTTATTAATAATCGGATGGCAAAGTTTGGGAACGAAAACTAATGTTTTATAATTATCAGATTACAATATCTGTTTGGGAAGAAAAGTAATTGATAGATTGTTTGATAATAGTCCCATGACAAAATTTGTCTAGGCCAGAAAAACTGTTAATATATGGAATAATAATCCGATAAGAAATTTCATGTTGATCAGAAAATATCATTCATAATTTTTTTAATATAAAATCCGATAACTAAACCTATTTTGGTCGGAAGAATTTACAATTTTCTTTACACGAAATTGTTGCAAAACAATTTAATAACTCAAAGCCGTATTAGAATATGTCTGCTGTTCACTTGAGAATACTTCCTTTACTATTTAGGGTGGAAATCGCCAATCTGTCAGCCAATTTGTAAAAAGGCATGTAAATGGATCAAAACATAAATACAACATGAGCGGTTTCCAGTATTGAAAATATTATCTATTGAAAAAAATATTGCCACAAATCTAGACCAGTTTAAAACTTGCGAAACACAAGTCTAAATGACTGTAGTTGAGGTTAACATAATAAGAAGGGGATCCAAACTAATCCATTCAACCCAACCCAACCCGACCCAAACCCAACCCTACCCGACCCTTACCCAGCCAACCCAACCCGACCCAATAATTTTGCGTTCGATTTTTCTATAAACTATTATGTGTACAAGGACTTTCCCTCTATTAATGAAAAAAAGCACAACATTTAAATGTCTGATCAAATTTCTAATTCGAGATTTGAATTCGATTTGATTATTTTGTGAAACGTCATTATTCGGTTGTTTTAGGTTCTGTCAGGTTGGGTTGAATTGGATTTGATTGGGTTGGGTTGGTTTTGGTTGGGTCGTTTTGGATTCGGTCGGGTTGAGTTTATAACATTGTAATGAAATGCAAAAAAAATGTATACAAATTAAAAAACTAAATAAACAAAGTTGTATAGAAGTAAATTTTTCAACTGAAACTCGTTGACGGTCTGTTAATGTCTATCTATTATTGTTTAGAAACAGGTGGCAAAATCATAACATGTTTTTGCAAAACACAGAGCTGCGAGTTCGAACGCGTCACATTTCTAAACTGTAATAGATAGATGTATGCCGCCATCATTTTGGTGAACTCGATCTTCTGCAACTTTATTTATGTGCATTTTTACCATTAGTTTATGAAGAAGTTTATCAGAATCCGACTTTGAACGCTTGCTATTTCTAAACCATTGAAGATAGACATGACGTAGTTGACTATATATTAAAAAGTTCATTTCCTTACAACTTCATTTATGTGGAATTGTGTCGTATCTCGTATCGTTTACGCAGCGAATCGCAGGAAAATTAGCAGCGTTTAGCTCGCGTCTCAACGAAGCAAGTCACAGTGTTTTGTTCGATATTGAATTAACTGAAAACTGATCAAAAACGAAATGAATTAAGTTAAGTTAAGGCAAATTAAGTAAAATTATAGTAAATTTAATTAAATACCAAAAATAATTACCAAAGAAAAAGCAATTTAACGCAATTAACTTGTGTTAAGGAATATGAAGCCAAATTGATTGATTTGAAACCACATGAACGTAAATTTCTGACTTGACGATAGATTTAAAAAACATTAAATGCAAAAGGAATGGCTTCAGACTTTGGTGTGTCCTCTATCCATTTACCTTGGACATGTATCCAGCGGAATTTTCAGCTTGATCAAATCCACGAAAATTAGAAGAAAAAAAATCAAACCCCTAGGTGTGGATGATACTTGAGGATCGAATCCGTCATCTCGCTGTGGAAATTTTAATTGGAGAAATAATATTGTGGAAACCAAATAGAATACTTATATGTATATGTATTTTCATAACGTATAGGCAAATATACAAAGCCACTGGTGATTGGTTGCTATGGAATTCCCTAGTTTTTGATGGTGGCTTGCCAATTATCTGCAAAATACTTGTGTTTCTGCGGTTGTAATCAGCGGTTATAATATATACGATGTCATATTCTATGTATGGTGGTCACAACAAATGTTCAGAACGATGCGAAACATAACATGCGTCTTGATCGAACTCATTTAATCGGTCGGCAGTAAATCGAATGAAACAAACAAGAATTGATCAAATATATCCAAATAACGGCCGGCGCTGCTAATAGATGGCGCTAGAATAACCGTTTTTCGAATAATCGGGAGAGTATGTAAACCGCTACAAATTATATTATGAATTTAAACTAATTACTAATCGTTCAAAAATATATGTTGTACTTGAATATCTTTCAAGAGATATATGCACGAAAAACGAAATGTGGTAATAAAACAACCGCATCCAACGTATAAATTAAAACCTATGAGAATATATCCAAGTAACCGCATTGTTGTGTAAACAGCCATAATTCGCATTTAACATAAACACACGCTATTTCACAACTGTACGTATACACTTTTCGAGCACTTTTGATGCATTAGCATTGCTAATATTTCCTCAAATGTTTACGTCTCTATTCCGTTTGCTAATAAGACCGCTGCCGCGCAGAATTTATGAAGCGGGTAGATTTTAGATTATGGCCGAGCAATTTTCTCATGACGCGGTTGTTCGTGTGTTTGTTTAAGGTGCAATTACAGTCCAGACATTGTAATTACCGAAGCCCCAATTAAAATAATGGACCGATGCCATGAACTATTAACATTTCATCGGGCCGTTCGGGACGGGGCCAACGTGATCTGGTTTTATTGCTTATTGCTTCGCACCCCGTTTTAAAGCGGTGAAATATTTGACCCTTACACGAAGCGTGCAGTTTCAGTTTACACTCGCGTTATAAACACACGTAAAAAAGTTCTTTTGCGTCTTAAAACACAAATAGTCGCTTTAAAACTAATTAGCTTGTTTAAGTCATGAATTAGTAATCAACGTCGCATGCATTCGATAATTTATTTATCGATTTTTCACCTGTTTGTAAATAGTACTATGAGTTATCCTGCGTAGTGTAAAAAATAATACAGCGACACATGGTGCCTTTAACATTTTCCACTGTCTACATTGCCAATTAGAGATTGATCTACGGCGAAGTGGACGCGAGTTGCCTGCCTAATGGAATTAAATTATCATTTTAAATCGGTCTATTCTTCGCCGAGAAATATAGATACACGAGGGAATTTTTGCAGCGATGAGCGGGATTATCCTAGACGTGCTGTATAATCTTGGACGTTGAGGTTTATGGTGGTCTCGCGTTTCGTGACTTGCTGCACATGGTAGTATAAGAGCAGCTATCAGCAAGCACGCATGTGGAGAGTCCTGAGATTTTGCTACTACTACGAGAGGTCTAACAAACAAATACATTTTGTACTACATTCCCCATATATTAAAATTAATCACGATCTTTGTTTCTTCGGGCGGAAATTCTTTACACTAAATACGCCTGTCTGCAAGTTGGAATGCGTTGTGAATTGTAGTAATAAATCATAACTTTGATAAAATGACCAATTAGTATGGTTTTCAATGGAACGTCTATGTACCATAACGAATGCTGATTTGGATCTAGTAGAAATAGTTTCCTTTCCTTAATATTTTTCTATATAGGATCCGTAAAAATTGTTAGTCTTTTAATATAAATTATATTAAAAATTATTAAATTGGGTGATTTGGAATTTTGCCATTTTTTTAAGTGAGGAAACCAAGATACATAAAAAAATCTTATATATATTTATTTATTTATTTTTTAGCATATTATTGCATTAACGAGCATCATTGATTATTTTAAAAGTATTTTGTCGATGTACATTTGCTTGAAGCAACATTTTATATACAATACATCATGAACATTATCTTATAATACGCAGGGAAATTATGTTACTGAATTTAAGTACATCCTGCTTTCTGTTAAGGTGATATCAGAACCAAAAAATAACCATAGAAAAATCAGTCGAGCCCACTACAATTTTAGATCACCATATAAAACTACTATTTTGAGAGGGCCGGTGCAATGTTGTCCGAGGGACTTTATAAACAAATACTTAAAAAATCCATTACCAAAATTGGTCAAACCAAAGTATGTTAAAGGATTATCCAAAATTAATTAAACACCCCGTCTTATATTTAAATTGTCAATTTCCATCATCACAAACCCGGTTAATCGGTGAGACCAATTGTCTTTGGTATTAACTCACCTACTTACCTGCTCTCAAAATGGTTGACAAACTAGTTTAGAATTCGTAAATAATGTAAAAAAAAATGGAATAACAAAGAGGTGGAATTTTGATTTAGTTTGACGTTTGTGCATTATTTCTTAGCATTGGTGTTCCACAAACTATAGAATACTTGGAGAATTACTTAACTTAAATAACATAGAACCTGGGTAAAATTAATGAATATTTAATATTGACAACTTGTATGTCCTGGGATTGTTTCCAAACAGACGGTAAGTTCTATGAACATCAAGAAGGGACAATAACGGGTAACGGTGCTTCAAATTCTAAAGTTCACTTGCCATTTTTTTATTGCTGTTGGAATAATATAGTTCCCCACCTAGTCTAGAGTGGTAGACCATTAACATCAATTTGGTTTAAAATTATGCCGGGGGTTCACCTTTGAGCATTTGAACATTTGTAGTCACAGACACTTGGTATCAATAAGCTTTGTGTAAAGTGGCCTTTGTAATACTATCGCCGTATCTTGTGATTTTATTCAATCTCTGCTACTCAGGCGTTTCTGTCTGCATCAATTATTCAATTATTAACAGCGATCGATCAATCCGTCTAGTTACCATAGTAGATTTTTATGTCCCAATGGCATTGTCGTTGAAAGTTCGTTTGTAAATATAATGCGCACAAAATGATGTCCGTGTGTCATTCTCATTATATATGTATGTTAATTTCATTGCTGAGACGAAACGTTTATCATTTCAGTTCGCAATGGTTATTCGTGCGTCCCACTGGCACTAGCAGACGGCCTAGACATAAAACTGAATGCAGCCGTGAAGAAAGTCGAGTACAACCAGCGAGGTGTCGAGGTGACCGTCTACAATCCTCGCAGTCACATGTCTACCAACACATATCACGGTAAGATTGAAAGGAAACTGTTAATCTACACAACACAATGACTATTTGTTATAGGAAACGCATGAATATATTTAATATCTTCTCGTAACAATTGCATGCCTTCATAATGGTAGTCATAACGCCGCTACCCATTTGTGTTTTACGAACAGCCGCATAATAAATTGAATCTTATGCTCCTAGAGAAGCTCGTATTGACGCGCGTTGTTTTATTTGGTCGTCGCAATGAAAGCCAAATACATATTAATGATTTTTTTCATGTTACATAAATTGACGTTGGTATTTTCTAATGAGGCGATACGTCGAAGTAATTAATTTAAATACTATCGCTGTAAATATATACATAATGCGTTCGGGTAATCATTTTGTTTGGTATTCTTAGAAATTGTGGATTAGCATAGTGCATTAACGAATGAAATATCGCAATTGTTCTGAAACAACTATCAAAAGCTTGATGTTTTGTCTAAGCATAATAATCTTTGCTGCTATCTCTGTGAGAGTATCTCGACATATTAAAAAATAATAATAATTAGGTGCAAATATGTCGTCGACTTGGTTTCTACGAATCATCGTCCAAGGTATTTTCTATTAGAGAATATTATTTATTAAATTTTCCTATAAGATAAGCAAAAACAGTAATATATGTGGCGTAGGAACACACACCACAGTTGTCCGTCATTCATATATTTGTGTGTGTGGGGAGGGTGGGGTCGGTATGTATATATAAATTTACTTTTATATTTATATACAAAACTTGTCTTGAAGATTACTGAAACTTTACTCTGTCGACTTCTTCCAGTTGTGTCTCACTCACATTTCCCTGCTTGCTGGTGTTTTTGCTTAATATTCCAAACAGTTAATGAATCAACATTTTATTCCTGGCAGAGGGTAGAGGATCTGAGATTGGCACTTTACTGTGCTAGAAAAAAAGGAATTCCAACTATATTTAACCTTTTTAACCTCGCTAAACTTTCATTCGCTTACTGTTGGCCTTCGCCCGTGTATTTTGTTTTCTTGTTGGTTTATTTCTAGTCCGAAAACGTTTGCTCCCCTTTTCCATTTTTTAACTCCCTTTAATACCGCTTTCGCTTTTGCTAGGAGTATAAGGTCCGCATATGCTACTCATTGATAACACTGTTCTCTATATATTCTATCGTCAGCTTGTTGTAATTAATGAATAGCATAGGATTTCATTGACGGTAGAAATGTGGCCATCTCCTGAAACCTGCCCGATGATCCCCCGGGACACCTCCTGCAACATTGCTTATCCTTCTTTAGTGAGTTTTTTACAGTACTGTATATGAGGGCTGAGAAAACGAAACAATTTTATTTTTCAACATAGTTCCCTGATAGATTAATGTATTTTAAGTATTGTTGATGAAGAGCTTGAATGCGTTTGGAAAAAAAAACTGTATTTTGTTCCGCCAGCCATTCATTTACGGCTGTCGTCACTTCTTCGTCGCGCTCATAAAATGGGTTCCCCGAAGATGTTCTTTTATTTCTGGAAACAGAAAATAGTCGCTTTCAAAGCCAGCGTTGCGAATGGTAGCCATCAAAACACAGCTATCGCGGGCCGGATTTTCCTAATGAAACAGCACACCTAGTCTCAATTTTCATCTTTTCTTTTCCTTGATTGCTTCTCGAACTCTTGGTATTAAATATGCGTAATATTGGCATGTTACGGTGTGCCCACGTGAAAAATAATCCATAAAAATACCTCATTCACAATCTCAAAAAAACTGTTGGCCTGCCGAAGAAACAATACAATATTTTCGAGGCGATGGGGAACCCTTATGCCGCCATTCTATACTTTGGCGTTTCGACTCTGTGTCAAAGTGATCCACCCAAGTTTGATCCACTGTAACGAATCTTTGTAAAAATTCATCACGATCCCTGTTAATGATTGCCAAATTGGTCTTGCCGTTTGCATTTTTGGTACCCGTCGTACATAGACCTAAATTTTGAGATCCAATTCTTCGTGGAATTTTTTTTCAAATTTGTTTGGGACACGTGGACTATTCTTCATCCAGTACAGTATCATGGATAAAATGAATATTTTCCTCGGTAGCCACAGTTTTTGGTGGTCCTGGCGCGTGTTCACAGGATTCTGTCCACAGTTTGACATCTCGTGACCAATTTTTAATTACCTGGTATGAAGGCGCAGCATCACCCAATACTTCAGTGATGTCCTTATGAATTTCTTGCCGGGGTATTTTACAACACCTCTTGTTTCAATTTTATCCATTTTGATAAGATTACAAAAACCACAAGAGAACTTAACTAATCTTTTGAATGAACGAAAAGATGGAGAGACGTAAATTAACGTAAATTGTGTCCAGTAATATAATTCCTATATAGTTTTCACGCGCAGTTCATTCCTCGGTTATTTGTTCTTTCCTCTATACTATTTTTACAAGCTCACGTATTCGTTCAGTTAAGTAAACTCCTTCTATTTTAGTCATTTCCGATGAACTTCCGTTTTCCTTGGACTTTTATTATTTGAGGCCTTCTTTGTCACTTCATACTTCCCTTCTAGCATTGTAACCTGTTTCTCCTTGATCTTCCATATTTCCCGTATTTCGTGGTTCATCAAAATGTTCCTTCCATATTTCTATTATTTGCGTGGGTTGATTCAGTAATTCTCCATCCTGCTTTTTAAAATAGATATTCGATTATGGTAACCTTTTTCTGTCGATTTTATTTCTTGGTCAAATTCTGCGATTTCCTTGTTTTGAAATTTTTCCTCAATGGTTAGGAGTTTTTTCTCATTGTCTTCTTCTGTTATTATTCAGTAATTCTTGTCTTATTTCTCCTGTGCTATCTCTCCACACTCCTCATCGAATCAATCTTTCCTGTTCTACCTTTTTCTTCGGGATCATTATTTTAGCAGTATCTTTAATAACTTATTTTGTTTGTTTCCACATCTCCTCAATTTATGTAGGTTGGCTACATTCTTAAACATAGCTTATTAAATAATGTATCAATATGTGTTTTCCAAGTAACGTTTTCATCTAAAAATGTCATATTTTTGTAGATTGAACATGTTTGATGCATGTTCCCTGGTGGCGAATTAATAAACTCGCGGTACCACAGGAAGGCATAAACTGTAAAAAGGTTCGTTTTATTAACATTTAGAGTGTTGGCAATAAAGTCATCAATAAGCCATCAGTCATGCACTATATTATGCACTACTACTTGGAGACAAACAGCAGATGCCCCACTAATATGCAAAGGCACATCACCTATTTGAATAAGAGACCGCTGAACAATGCTGCAAACTATAGGGATACGCTGTGAGTTACAAAATTCAACATTATTAGGTAGATCTCATACCCCTGAAATATGATTCAGTTCAATTATAGACCGTGTTCGGAAAATTCATCGTGGAAAGTTGAAAACGATTTGAACCCAACCCAACCCATTCGCAAGATTGGGTTGACTTGGGTTGGGTTGGGTACAAAATTTTTTCACATGATGAATTTTCTGTAAATCATTATAGACTGATTCACGAATTCTGTAATTGAATTTTGAGTCAAGTTTCAAGGGAAAAATGTACAAAGTAGTACGTTTAATTCGAACTAATTTAGGCGAAGTTCTGGTGAAGTACATTACGCAGGTAAATCATAAATATTCATGCACTTGGGTTAGGTCTGGTTGAGTTGGGTTGGGTTGTGGCCTGGTTTTTGGTTTGGGTTAAATTGGGTTAATTTGGGTTGGTTTGCAATCGTTTGGGTTGGGTTGGGTTGGGTTGGGTTGTTGTAAGTTGAGCAAAAATACTGCAATATATTAATAACCAATGGTGACGCGATTTATAGTCAAATTTATCTGGATCTGTCTTTTTATTTGCTACAAAAATTTCACCAAAAAATAAGGTGAAATTTTCTTCAGTTCCTACAATATTTCCATAATTAAAAGGGATGATTATCAACCCAAAAGTTAAATATTCTAAACCGTTCATCACTTATGGACATCACTAATTAATGTTGCGCAGCCATCTGAATGCAGTGGCGTACACCGAATAATTCACACAATATTTAATAAAATCGAGCTTTACTTGAAATAATTAAAAACACAACTGAAACCCGAATTATACAAAGTATTCGAATTATATTTAACGAACAATCATGTCCCAAACTATGGATTTAAAAATATTGTAAATCTCTGTTGAGTTATATTATTCTTATTATATTATCTATAGATAATCATAAAATATATACATAAAAGTCTCATTTAATTAGACTAGAGCTATGAGTACATCTAAAAATTTTACGCTTAACTAAAAACGTCAAAAGAATTATTCTGTAGTAAAAGCTTTTCATTGTCTTTTCAATATACAAATTTAGTTACAAAGGTTGTATTGTGAAAAAGATGCAAAATAACCCACGAATTAAATTAAACACGGAATTGTACAAGGTTTGTAATTGTATTTAAAATTAAACCATGTCTGCAGCTGTAAGTTTCAAAATATTGCAGTTTTGCTTAAAGCTTAATTTACGTGCGCTGTTAAATTATATTATGAAAGCCTTTCGCTATTTTCAATTCTGAAGGAAAATAACCAGACTGGAAACACTGATTAATCAAAAAACTGTTGACTGGCTCAAGGATGTCGACCACTACCTTCAAAAATGCCTTGTTCGTCATCAATTCCAACATAGTTCTTATTGACCAACTCACTAATTATAATGAAAACTTCGGTTTAGTTACTGGAATCAGGAAGAAAGTGACTCGCCCAAGATGCCTTACAGTTGTTATGATTATTAAGTGGTGATATTATTCATAGTTATTTTGCAATCTACCCCTGATATTTTGTTTTGGCCTCATCCCTCCCTATCAACATTTTGCAATCTTTCAATATTGTATGTAGTTTTCTTATATCTTGTGCATTTTTTTCTCCACATTCATTTCACTTCATGTTTTCTTTCAATCATGGTCTTCATGATTGCATTCCCTGTCGTCTGGTGTCGTCCATGTCCCTTGTATATTTCTTTCCGTTCCAATTGCGTATTCCTCATGTTTTTTATTATTGATTGGTACATTTCTTCTTTCCCAATCATTGCCTTGTAATCATTATTTTCATGTTTCGGTAATATTTCATATTTTTCTAGTTGTTCGCATGTCATTTTGTTCTTCTTCTTTTTCTTTACCGTGGGCGTGGACATAATTTATGATTATACTGATGTTCTTTTCTCTTAGCAAACATAACCTCTTTGATATTGGTTTGAAAGATTTCACCTTTATAATTTTTGTACCATGAATATCTTCTATATCTAGAATATGTTGCCCTAATTGAGTTTCTGTAAGACTGTTGTTTCCATCTTACTCCCTGACGCAAAAGTGTCCCTTACATTCCAGATGCCCATAAAAAATATATCCCTTCCTACACCCTCTTTGATTGTTCATGAGTTTTAAGTATCTTTTCCTGTGTCCTGTGTCAGCATCGCTGTCCTTAAAATATGTGCCCCGTGATCTACATTGTTTAGTTTTTTGACTCGTCGGTTTATTCCTTTGTATCATGGGTTCTTTTTTATTTAGGTCGCCTCTACATAGATATTTATTCCTTCCAATTTACTTTTATTTGTCATTTATTTAATCTCCATCGAAATCTAACAACGCTCGGCATCTAGATTACAGGTCTGCAATAAACATGTTCAAGTTCTGCGCAGCACCCGAATGTTCTAAGCGATTGGTCGCACCTTGCTTTTGGAATTGTAGTGGTTAGTTTAGAAACTGGTGCTTCCAAAGCAGCCATCAATTATATTTTACGACTTACATAGATCACATTGTCCGATTGTTGTATTAAAGTCTTTTTGCTCCGCAAATCCCACCTATTTCATTCGGTATATTTTCATTCTTCTGAATTATAATTTGCAGGTGTTCTTCATTATCTTCGTTTTCGCATAACATGTTTTTATATTTTACTATAACGTATAAAACGGTAACCTGGGCAATAAAATTGCTTTGGCCAAATAATATCTATGAGATAGTATGTCGACCTAAATTCCTGGATAGTTTTCCTAGATATCTTTGGGAGGTGAGTATATAGTAGATCAGTCGACGATGATACCAATATCTTTGTGAATGTCTTATTTCTGTTGACTGTCTTGGGTATCTGTTTCTACGCATATTTTAACGTCCGCTGTACTTGCTACATGGATTTTGCCTTCTTCCAAGATGTTTTCCACGTTTGCCAATTTACCCGCTCTATTTATATTAAAAGTTTGTCGTTCTCGTAAACCAATAGTTCCTCCTGTCCTCCATTTATCTCTCATCTTCATTATATGCTTCTTTCTTTCTTTTGTAATAACACTTGATGGCGAAAGTCGAACCGCGTCGTAGATAATAAGAATCATCATCACGGAAAATAAAACAACCAAGATGAAACACGGAACTAAACAAATCAATCAATGATTGATTTTAGTTTCGTTTGAGTTTCTTTATATTATATTTGTGTTAAAGAATCCACTTAATCCTTTAATAATGCATGCAAATTATTTAAGGGAAATTTTCGCTGTAATCAACTCATTCCTCCGCAAGTCGGCGCAATTATCGAAGAGCGAAAAATGAAAAACATTCGTTTACTCGAAAAGAAAGTAACATTAACCGGCCCATTACCCATACGAAGATAAATCAGTCATTGCAGTGTTAAATGAAACTGAAATATTAAAGATTCTATCAAGATATGTCGTTAAGATATTTACTTACAAAGTGGTTGCTCAACTAAACGCCGCGCGGCCACTCAAAAGAAATAAATAAACGAGCAAAACATGATAGTTTAACACTTGAAAAGTTCATTTTAATTAGCGGCATAACATTATAATTTGATAAACTCTTCATCATGTGAACGGACTCATAGTGCCCGTAACCGCAGGAGGGCTGTCACGACAGTTACTATTGGATGCCATTATCACACAAGCAGATATGATATCCGAGTTGGTCCACCAATTAGAAGGCGACATGAAACGGAACGAATGGAAATTGTTACTGTTATCGGTGTTGCATTTCTTGTACGTGTTTTTCTAATTGGACACGCCGGGCATGTTGCCTATCTGTGGGATATTTATCAGCTCAAGTTACCCCACGTATGTACGCCTCGAGAACAAGTCACTATCTTACCTACCGAGAATAGGCGGGCTGTATGTTGCACGCACTTCATTTTTCGGTTGACTTATATCGACACGTTCGGGTTGTATACAACTTCCTTTTATTAAGTGCACAGTGATTCTCGCAATTATTCAGTTCATAAAAATACAAATATAGTATAAACATACGCAATTATGTTAAAAATGTATATCATCTACTTATGATTTTGCACAAAGTCTGATTTCATAGTAACAATTGTAATTTATAAAATTTATAAAAAAATTGTATATAAAAAGTGATTTATTTCTCGTCTCGGAATAATAATGTTCGTATTTGAGTCTTTGTGTATTTGATTTTGTTTATTTTATTTCAAATTCTTTCATATATTTTCTTGCTTATGTATTCCTTATTGACATATACCATTGCTGGTGTAACGTCTTTGTGTGGGTGTAGGAGGGTATGGGTGTCTTGGTTTCCCTTATTGATATCTCGTCGCCAGAGCTCCTTCTATGACCTGTGTCTGTATCAATCTGTCTCTTGCCATTTTATACCTCGCCTCTGTGCTGCTTCATGTATTTCCTCTTGCCATGTCTTCATTGTCCCGCTCTCTTCCCTTATATGTTTGCCCTATATACTATTCTAACTCTTACATGGAATCAGGGTTTTCTTCGATAATTTGGCTTGCGAAATTTTTGTTTATTCTTCTCTCTTAAAGTTTATTTTTTGCTAATGTCCATTTCGTGATTTTTTTGTTTCTCTATTATTGTCCATGATTCTTAGGCATATACCTAGTACTTTCATAAGTTCTGGTACACGGTTTTTTCGTGATAAAATCAAAATGACAAGTGTTTTGAAACCTGTTTTTGAATTTTTATTTATCGCATATTTGAGAATAAAAGAAAATAAGGTTACTCGAAATGGAAATCAAATCTATAGGAAAATTATCACCTGCCCGGATAAGGGCACTATGTAGGGATTCCAAATTTGGGTGACAAGTAGTGCAGCCCATGCTCTCTTATACAGACCACAACGTATAATCTAAGGGATTCAGATCTAGACTAGAAGAAGGCCAATCAGCGATTGAAATAAAATTGGGCATATTATTTCATAACAACGTTTGTGTCGTTTTTGCCTCTTGTGCTGGGGCAGAGTCCTGCTGAAAGGCACGGTTCATTTTCAGTGGCTTCACAACTATCTGTATAACGTCGGATTGCTACACCATTGCTGAGGTTTTTACTCATTTTTTCAGAAATTAAGCTTTGTGACTCCATCATATGCGATTCCCCACCGTACCATATCACAGAAGCAGGATGGTGATGGTTTATACTCTAGGAACCACTGCCGATGCTCCTCGAGATGACTGAGCATATGCTCTATCATTTTGTTTATTGAACGACTCCTCCACGGTGAAAATTTTCTTTGCTGTAATCAGAATTCTGCTACGGATGTTTTCGTGTACTGACGAAGCAGTACTTTTGATTTTTGCCCACGTTTCTGCTTCAATGCCGCCATATTTAATTATGCGAGAAATAGATACTTTTGATATATTCATTTCCCGCGACAACATTTGCTGCTTCCGGAGTGGATGTGTACGAATTCGGTTCTCCACAGCTTTAAAAGCTCTGAGAGTTCGCATACGCGGACGACCAGATCTCGGAACCACTCCACCAGTATCTTCAAACAATTTAACAGCACGATAGCCAAAATTACGCGTGATCCTGAGCGGCAGCAAAGTTCGAACAGTGTCGGCTGTTTAGATTCCACATTTTTTAGGCCAACAATGACAATACGGTTTTGAATACCTCCTCGTTCCACCATTTAACATTTAACGCGTAAATGAAGAATAAGTGTCACTTATCAAACACTGTCAACATGCCGCGAGTGTATGTTCAGTGCATGTCTTACAGTAGGGGCGATAATAATTGTAACAGAACTTATTAAAGTACTAGGTATTATATGCAACCATTATATGTGCAACCATTTATTGAATATTTTTGTTCTTACGTTTCTAGTATTTATTTTTTCCAAGAAATTCTTGCCCTTATTTCCTATTTAATTTTCGTTTTCGAGATAGCATAGTTCACACGTATTTAAATTTATACGTGTTGTAGTACATATTTCAGTAGCCGACTTCCTATCATACATATACATAACGATTGCTCCTTATTTCTTCACCTCTTTTTGTTATAATTCATTTTTCGTTTCTTTCAATACCAAGGAGAACAATACCAGTCGCAAGATGTAGCTCTGTTCCACGATTTTTGTGATTTGAAAGATTGTTTAGATTTCATGTTCTGGCCTAACATTTTTCATTTTTTTTTCATGTATTGATCTTATGATTTAGTTGCCAGTCCTCAGGTATATTTCATTTTGTCATGTTCATGTTCATGATTTCTGTAAGTTTCTCTAATGTTGGTTGTATTTTTCCGTTATTGATTCTTTTACTTCTTGATTTGCGACTTCGCCTTCTTTATTTATTTCTATTGTTATGTTCTCCCTAATTTTCCCTACTTTTTTATGTTTTTAATCGTTACATTGGCCTTCCGGTTCATACTTCTTAGCCCTCAAAAAGTCGGTCAATATTCGTTTCAGGCGTTTGCCTTCTTGTCTCAAAAATAGAGCCATGCTTTTTTTTCTCTTGCCTTAACCTAACAACCAGTAATTTTTTTCTCCTTTCTGTTTATTAATTTCGATCAATATCATCGAGTTTTTCAAATGTTTCTATACTTCATATATATTATTCGCTTTTCTTAGGTTCTGTCAGTATCTCTTAAAACGTTTGGCGGATATTCTTATTGTTAAGTTTTCATGCTTTATTTTGCTGCTTATAATTTTTCTTATTGTCTCATTGTCAATACATAACGGTGGCTTCCATTTCTTCACGTCTTTTTATTTCGGTATCTAGTACTCTGTTCCAAATCTTTCTGGCTACTAAAAGTAATCAATTATAGACTTCTTGTTTCTGCACATAATGTATAATAATTCATCTCTCTGGCTTTAATATTATTTCCTAGGTTAACTTGTATTGATCTGTTTATGTGCTCCCATTGTGCTCCTAGATTCCACTCAATTCTTTCGTTTTATTACGAACTCCTACATTTCGTATTCTGTTTTTGTTTTTTTAATGTCTAGCTGTAATTTTTCAAAATATCTATTTCTTGCTATTTTCTCATTTGAGCCATATTACACAAATACCGAGTGCTCATCTTCCCGTTACTTATTTCTATTGATATTATTCTTTCATTAAGTACCCTGTCCTCACGTGATCTATTTTTTCATCTCTTTTATCATGGCTCTTCCTGCAGCTTCGCGTTCTCGCCTTTATTTATTGTAGTTAAATGTATCCTTTATCATCTCTCCGAAGTTGTCGATGTTCAGTTTGGATAATTCCTCAATTAATTCCTTCTCCTCTCGTCTCAGACTTTTAACATTCCAAGTTCAAATTCTTACTACGTGTTCCTGTTGTATCATTTACGTTGTCTCTTCTGTTGTACTCTTGGTCTCTTGCAATTTCTCTCCTATTTGGGTATTATTTGTGTATTCCTTCTACCTTTGTATTATCTCCTTGGTGTGTTTCCGTTGCTCTATTTTCAATTTTATGTCCATATCTTTGTTGACGCCATTTTATTTACGATTTACGTCATCTTATGGTCGTACATGCCACGTCATTCTGCGCTGCGGTTTAAAATTATAAACGAATAAACAGACAGATTTATAACATTTATATACCATGTACTGAATGTTTATCAACATTTTTGCATCCCATTTTTTCTCTACAATTTTACATCATTTTTCTAGTTAATTTTATAATAATTGATAATAAATTAATTTCTAATCCTATTCATATACCTATCCATGAATAGGATGAAATAGTAATGAGAAAGTTATTGTTATGCTAAATGGCTTAATTATTATTGTAAAACATTAAGTTGTCATAAATTTAGCCACTACAATTCATAACCATAATACGTGCCTCAATAATGAACAAAATTATTGTAAAATCTATGACAGGAGTCATTCAAATGAAAAAAACTAATGACTGCTGCTATGATCAAGAAGAGGTAGATAGGCATCAGTGAGCGAATAAACATACTCGGTGACGCAATTGTGTACCATAATTAATGACAAATATAGTAATCCCGAAAGAACGATAGGGAAGGAAGTGACGAGAAAGATATACCGAACGCGCGGAATGGGGTAACATAATAAAGATGGAAGAACTAAGGGCAGAAATAAAGCAACATTAAGGCAGAAAATAAAGCAAAGGGGACAGGGAACTCATTGTTTGGTGACGAATGTAGAGTGAGGAAGATACAGAGGTGAGCCAAAATTGAATTAGGCTAGGAGTGATAGAAGAAGATAGCAGTCTTCTTCGCTGAAGAAATCATATAAAGGATAAACGGATGTAGAGAAAACAACAATTACGGTACCTGGAAGATGTGACGGACCTGACTGGGAGAAGGAGATATGGGTGAGTTATTTGATGAATTTGCTAGGACTGAATGGCGGGTTCTGGAGATGGTGTAGAACAAGGACGGAGCGGGCTAGAGGAAGAAGGAAAAGAAATTAAAGCAAACTAAAGAAAGAGAAAGCGGTGGTATAGAATGGGACAGATAGTGGGGGTGGAGATCACAGGCAACAGTAAAGGTTTAGAGGAAATTTCTGAATATTATAAATGATAAATCGATGGGAAAAGGATGGTATATTGTACCAAGATGGAAAAAAATCAGTCAGATATTAATTTAAATATTAATTTAGTTTAAATTTTGCAATTTTAACATACGATTCTTCAATCCAACGATACACATGTAGAGAATTATAAAGTATCATTATAAACGTACGAATTATGATGTAGATAATCTTAATCGATTTCGACATTGTTAACAATTGTGGCGATAATGGACTCCTTTAGCACTTAGTTGTTGCAAAATCGATTAACGTAACTTTTAATTTAAGTCGACAATTTACATAAAAGAATAATCAAATAAAATATCGACATTACTTGTTTGACTTTAATCGACCCTGTCACATTCATGTTATCAATGTGTTTTGTGAACATAATTTACATATAAAGTCGTACGCAATTTACAGTGATCGATTATAATAAATAATTACTGTCGCTTATTCAATACTGCAGTTGATTACTTATGCAACCGAAATTAATTAAACCCACGTACATTTGTGCACATTTGCGTTCGTTGTGGGGAATTCTTGTCAAATTTGCATTTGAACGGATCATTTAAATTTCTCTACCAATGATAATTCTAAGAATTTAATCGTTAAATATTCATGTAATGTACTGTAATTATCATGTTGTAACTGGAACGTTAATAGCAAACAGATAGATATGCCAAGGAAATATTTTTAACAATTATTAAAGTCTATAACGATATCCTTGTCTTGCAATGTGTTTCGGAAACCGTTATCAAGCAATGGAGAACAAGAAATATATAATGGAACGTATACAATTATCCAAAGAATATTTAAAGGTAGTTTCGATTGAACATGTCACTGAAGAAAGTGATATTCATAACCAGCATACCAAGTAGATTGCAAAAACCATTATCTATCTTGAAAATGTCTCCTACGCATTTATATAAAAAGTTTAAAAGAAACTTGTACACGTACATTACGTGTTAAATGTAAATAAAGTACTTAATTTTCCAGTTTGTGTACAACATCTTTTGATTAATAGATGAATGGTACTAAAAAAGTAGATTAAAGAAGGAAATCGTGTACCGGAGACAAATGACAATCAATGCATTGGTTTATAGCGCGACCACCGCGGCTGAATTTGATCTCGGGACTAATGGCTACCTTCCTTAATGACTGGAATTGTAATCCCGGTGTTTACCGCGTTTAATTGGTCGCGTCAGTTGCAGAACAGTATGTTTGACCGTTGTGCGAGGATTTATGGGCCGGGCGCGCCTATTAATGGCTCCCACAGGAGTGTATTGTCGTCTCGGCCCAGCCTGTTGCCGCCGCTGCTTGCTGCGGGATTGCTGAGATGTTTTTCGAGTCCACGGAATTCGACGATGTGTTCTATTCAAATAGCCTTTAATTATTGTTGCGTTATGTGGCTAATGCGTGTGGAAATTTCGCCGCTTAATCAATTCGATCGCCCGACACGGCTAATGGTACGATTTTTTCGTCTCGTTAACGTATAACGAGGTGCGTCGTTTTGGTTATGGGAAATATTCTTAATTAAGTGCCAATTATATCGAAGCAGTTTTATGGATATAAAGCGATGTGAGTTTCTGTTTTCATTTTTATACGAATCAAGCGACATAAGATATGTGCTGCGCAAAAGATAATTAATTTAACTTTTGATTGTAATATTATTAACTTTGATATACTGATCACGGGTATATAATTTCTGAAGATAATATTACCGCAACACGTATTTATATTATTAACAAATAGAAAAAATAGACATACTTCGGAACTATATGCGATGTTAATATCTTCTTTGAATCTATGCCATACGACACACATGCACATATTATAACAAATCTGAATCATCCCCGGAATTATTATCGTTATGATTTCCCGGATAAACTGACTGAGAAAAAAAGTCATAGAAATTTTAATGTAATGGTATACTCATCGACAGAAGCGAGCGATTAAAATTGGAAAAATTAAACCTATTGAAAATGTGTAAAAGAAACACAAAAAAATAATAATTAGTTGTAATAATTAGTCTAAATACATCAATTTAATCGTCGTGGCATTCTGGAAATCATGACGCCCTATTACGGAATCACCTTCTCCCCGGAGTTGCTCCAGGTGGTCTGAGGGATTCTGAAACGGTTGAAGCTTTCTACCCATTATGCCCCACACATGTTCGATCGGCAATAGATCAAGAGATCTTTCGGGCCAAAAGTTAAAAGTATGGCACCTCAAACCATGTATTTAGGTGTTAAACCTGAATGGCATCTTAAAGCAAAGTTTATCCAGCACTCCGTGTTCAACGTATATCTGAACATCAGGTGATCATAAGCAAAAGCGAGACTAGTCATTGAACACAATTTGCTGCCATTGTGTTAGCCATGGCGATGTGCTGGCGTTAAATGAAGTCGCAGATTTTGGCAAAATTCAGAGAGCCACAAACAACGAATCCATGTTTAAAATAAAAACATATGATTTGAAAATTAAGAACGGCCACGATGCTTAGCCCAGAATGTCCGACATATATTCAGGAAGAGAGGTGGATGGGAGGTAAAATAGGAATAGCAGCCACAGCAGAAAGAGGATCGTATAATGTATACAAACGCGCAAAGTCTGTTGGCACACAAATAGGAGATATCAGATTATGATGAGAATAATACCCGCAATCATAGCATTGTCGGAAACCAGGCTAACAGCTGAAATTAGTAATAGTGAAATAAGTGTGACATGTTACAGTGTGCGTGTTTGTGTGTGTTATTCTATATGTAAGAGACGACATCAAATACGAGTTAGTCTCATCGAAAAAGTTAGAAGCGAACTTCTGGAGCGCTGCAATAAAAATAAGAGAGAAGATATTCATAGGAGTGATAATGGCATCTTATCACTTATTAGGGGACTTTAATATAGACTACTACACACACACATTCTTTTTATGCAAATAAAATGAGAGCGACTATGCAAGGCTAAGGGATGAAGTAGTATGTCGAGAAACCAACGAGAGTTACTGAAAATAGTGAAACAATGACACACCTAGTTTTTCCGATTAAGGACCTAATTGTACAAGTAAAACACGAACCTACGATAACAGACCATGAGTGGGTAAAGATTGTGCCAAATGCGAGCAGGACGGCGAGTAGATATAAAGAATTCAGGGGCAGGGATTATACGGACTTATAGGACTTAATACGGAGGGATTTGTTAAGTTAGTGGGAAGAAACCTAGCAATAAAACAAGACCTGTATATTAATGTAGGAGCGAGAAAACTTATCGATAGTATAGAGTGAATGCGATACTGTGGCACCCATTACAACCTTTAGAATACCGAAAGTATGGGAGGGGAAAAGATGTTACTTAAAGGAAATAGAAGAGATAATAGTAAAGAGAGACGAAGGGTACAGAAAAGCATTAAACGATAGCACGGAGCAAAACTCGCAACAGCTTAAAATGTTAAGAAATACAGTAGTTGAGTTAATTAGAACCAAGAAAAAAGAGTATTATGAAACTACGATAGACCGTAACAGTAGCAATCCAACAGCCATATGGAACACATTAAAGGAACTTATTAGATGCGAACATATATGTACAGGTGCGAAAACTGTAGAATATATAGGCTTAGGACAGAGTGGAATATGGCGGATAAATTTAATTTATACTATATACAGAGTGTTAAAAACATAGGACAATCTATAAACGGGTATAATACAGGAAGTAAGAGAACTACTTATTACATATAAAAGAAGGTAGGGTTGGAAAAGTTTGACACCATCACGGTAGAGCAATTGGAAACAATTGTTAGGGGGTTACCTAAAAAGAAGGGTACGGAAGAATGTATAACTAGCGATATACTAGAAATGGTGCTTGGTGTAACAGGTGAAGAATTCTGTGATATAATAAATAAGTCATTGAGTGAGGGTTATTTCCTGAAAGAGTCGAAAATATCCACGATAATTCCGATACAAAAAATAAAGAAACCTAAGAAGGCAAGCGACTACAGGCCTATTAATATGTTACCTATATATGAAAAGGTATTAGAGTAAAGGAACAGATCGATGCGTATCTAGACAGCTATAATATCATATCCGAACACCAATCGGAAAAATTATTTGTGTGAAACAACAATCTAAATCATAGATTAGTGGAAATTGATAATCAGTGAGAGGAAAATACTAGGAGTCTTTAGAAAAACTAGAACATTATGTGCAGAAACGGCCCGAGAATGGTTTAGGTCATATCCGAGAGATAGAGGACAAGTTCGGCTTAATGATCTATTGTCGGCAATAATGGATACGGAATTCAAATTACCGCAAGGAACGGTTTTAGGCCCGAAGCTATTCATAATATATATAATCGACCTGGTTCTGTGCTGCAGACCTGTTTGGTGTTTGCGGACGATACTCTATTTTATGTAGCAGGGGAGATCAGTGCTGAGATAGAAGGCAAACTGAATATGATATTTAGCGTAGTGAAGGAATTGATGAACAAGAACATGTTGAAGATGAAAAAAGAGAAAACAAAGTATATGTTAGTTCGAAGTGCAAGAAAGGCGCTGAGAGGTAATACTACTGTAAAATGCTTGGATGGAGAAGAGATAGAACAGGTTGAAGTAACGAAATACCTAGGCGTATTGATCGATGATAGACTTAGGTTTAGCGGCCAGTGTATGATCATAAGACAGAGGCTATATTAGTATGTGCATATTTATTTTCAAGTTATCGAATAACATGATGCCGGTTGCATTGAGCAATGGAATAATAGGGGATGCTCTTGAAAGGCAAACTAGGCAAGCGGAAAATATTGCAGTCGAATTCCGCAGAACAAGAAATGCGCAAAAAGCTTATTTAAGGGTTAATGTACAACGCACTGCCAAATGAAGTGAAACATTGTGATAGACTCGTAATGTTTAAGCGAATGTTGCATGAATTTGTCAAAAGCGATGTGACTAGAAATGTAGAAATTGTTATGTTATGTTATGTATTATGTTACTATCATATAGTATGTATTGTAATGAAATAGCTGGGAAAGCTAATAAACATCAATCAATCAAACTTTCATTCAGGAACAGTTAACATATTGCAACGTGCGTTTTGACGACCCCGAGGCATTGCAAACGTTTTAGCAAATAATGCAACATCTCTTGTCATATCTCGAAAAACTCGGACGTAAAGGAATATCTGTAAACCAAATTTTAATAATTATGATACACTATGATTACAGTTAAAAGTTCACTGAATCGTTTTCTGTACTACCAAATTGAATAAAGTAATTGTATTTTGAATAATTATGTTTAAAAAATTTTCTCAAAAACTTTTGCTGCATATGTTATTTATAATACTGCTGTATCGTTTATGAATGGGGTCGTTAATTAATTTTAAATACGTTAAATTTAACAGGCATTTTCTAGAATAAATGTAATGTGAACCAAAAAATATGTAAAGAGATCATCTCTTTGGAATAGTACTAGAACGCTAAAAAATATATCGATTAAAGTCAACTCAAACATAATTGAATATCAATGTGTAGATAAAGATGTCGTTTTTGCATTAAACATTTTCTTAAAAACTGAATGTTAGCGACAGAAACTCTACATCTCCATATTTTTAACTATCTCTATGTCCAGTATAACTTTAATTAATGCAATTATATAATAATTCACCACTTGTGGTTCTCGACTTTTTGAATACTTTACATTATGCTTCACATAATTTATCATTTTGGTGTAATTTATATTATCTTGATTACAGCTGACGTCGTTTTGTGCACACTTCCTTTGGGGGTCTTGAAACTTAGTTCGACTCCATCTAGCGGCCAACTGAATACCGTTCAATTCTCCCCTCCGCTTCCGGATTGGAAAACCTCCGCGATTCAGCGATTGGGATTTGGAAACCTCAACAAGGTGGTACTATGCTTCGAGCGGATCTTCTGGAATCCACAGGCTAATCTTTTCGGACACGTCGGCAGCACGACCGCAAGTCGAGGGGAGCTTTTTCTTTTCTGGAATCTGTACAAAGCTCCAGTTCTGTTAGCCCTCGTCGCCGGCGAAGCAGCCGCTATCATGGAAAATGTCACCGACGACGTTATCGTTGGCAGGTAATATTTTTAAATGTACTTGCAACACCAAATTGTTACTTTTATCAGATCACACCATTGACATTTATCATGTACCAGCAACTCAATTAATTGGTAACATTTAACATGCAGCGTATTACGAAATATCTTATTGCAGTACATGATCGTTGAGATATAGGTGATTTATAATCGACGGGCTTATCTAAATTCTATTATTTCAACATGTGCAAGACATTCATATAAAAAATTGTTAGATAGTAGGAATTGCAAATATGCAATGAAACTAAATTAGGTTATAATGGTTCAATCACAAATCACATGAAAGTTTATACAATAAGCTAAGTACCAGTATTATTCTATAATGGCCCATACTTATTATTTGTTTTTATAATTTCGAAATCATTTGGAGTCATTCAAATATTTACCACTCATTAAATTTAATTAACACGAACACTTCACAACTTTTACTATTTGGTAACAAGCGTCGGTCAAAATATTAAAAAAGAGATCATTGAAACGATACTCGTAATTATACTTTTAGAATATGTAGGTCGCATGCAAGAATAAGTCCATTATCAGTTGTACCAGTTAACAACAAAAAACCTTGTTAAAATTCTCTTGTTTCAAATATCGATGAATATATCGACGTAACATTTCTAAATCACCATTCATGCACAATTATAACATTCTTTTGAATTATTTTGGTAAGCATTCACATGACTTCATCAACTAAAAGGTGTTATTATCTAACGTTTTCTTATTAAGTCACAATCTAGAATCGAAAGCGCACTGTGTGGGAAAGTAATTAATTTATACACAGCTTTCGAACTTGGAAGGAAATTGAATTGGCATTTCATTCATTGCGTAAAAATTATTTTAATATCCTCTACAACCAATAAATGCTCACTATTTCGTCGTTTATTTCATTTCTATAAATTAATGTGGTCAAGAGCAAAAGTATTTATGTTATATCGAATTGTGATTAATGTTTTAATTTAAAAGTAACCACCGATTACTTTTTAACTACAAAAAAATACCATTTAGCTATATGTATGGCGCACATGGTACAATCGTTAACAGGTGCGCCCGTGCCGCTAGTATGAATCCAGATTGGCCGGATGCAGTTTTCGAGGCAAAGTTTTATATTTCTAAAACGAATTACTATATCACTTTCCGACCTGTGGTAATCTTTTATTTATAATGAATTATCCAATTACGTTTTGCTTCAATGATTATTTTAAGGTGTTTTTACTTAGCAGTTGAGTTTGGAACTTACCGGATTATTGACATGAATAAAAATTCACAACTGTAATAACATCGCAACTTACCACCTCAGAACGCTGATTCTCGAAAACAGTAGAAACAACAACTGTAAGCACCAATTACATAAATAATGATTAACGTTTTGCACGTAAATGAGTGGCAACAACTATGGAAATTAGTACAATTTCTTATTCGAAACATTCTGGACGCATGTAGGCCAAATTGGACTGAAAGCAATAACATTCCCATCATATTTAGGTACCCTACTGGCAACGAGATCAAAAGCGTAAAGAATATGTAAAACGTATCCTTTCCTGACTCACATAAATTTATTTTGTAAGACATACGTAAATATATGAAACCAGGCATGCTTTGATGTTTAAGAAGAATGAAAAATGAAGCTTAATAGAAAAGTTGGGTTGAGTTGCGTCGGGTTCGGTTAGGTTGTGTTAGGTTGGGTTGGGAACACTTCTTTACGTAAATAAAAAGGATTAATGATGTGAAGAAAACAACTTGGAAATATTGGAATTTGTCGTTTTTCACCCCGGGTAATTTTCACTTTTCCTTCATCTTTGTTCGTAAATGGGTTTCATACCTAGCCTTTCATACTACAAATGATAAGATTTTTTTGAAGCTTGCATACGTGCTTTAGAATTAGAGGAGTTAATTTTGTACGCAGCGTTTGCTTGTTTATGTTTGCGTTTTTATCATAAGTTCTTTTAAAAAGATGCGTTTAAAGATAAATCGGAGACTGCGGTTGGGAAATAAATAAAATAAAATAAATTAAAATAAATAGTATCCATGCTATGCGGTAAGGGTAATATTTATTTCATTTCAACAACACAACCTAACCAGCCCATCCTCAGCCTTTCATTTTTCTTTCGTATTATTGTTTTCTGGGCTTGCATAACTGTTGTGTTGTTGGTTGTGGTTCTTATGGGACATGGCGAGTAAAATTTTCATGACTGCTATATTTAAGGTTTTCCATTTTTTTTATTTCGTGAAGTTTACTCTACATAAATCGAAGTAAAATAGGCCAAAAAATCAACACAATCTGATTCAACCTAAAGCACACAAAACGAATTGGGGTAAAATTATCTCTAACTAACTTAAAAGGGGGGCTATGGACTTCGACGTTCCTTGCACTCAATCAATATGATGACGAGTATTGTGTATATAGTATACCTCGGCATTGCCGAGCTTAATACAATTAAAAAATCCTGACGTTACTATCAAATTTGGTATAATGATGCAATCTGAGAACGAAATCATCGTCGAATCCATCGCCATTAAATTACGTATTTCTGCCAAAATTAGTTTTCTAGAAACTAAATTTGTCGAACCTAATTTAAAAGTGGGAAGAGATTGCTGTCAAGAACTGACACCAATTTGGTTCAAAGTTAAACATTTCCAAATACATCATAAATACTAAGAACGTTGTATACGTTAATTGTGGTGATCGACCAATTGTAGACATTTCTCCCATACCAATACGAAGAACTGTTAGATTGATCGTCGTTCTGGTAGTAACTGGTAGTGCATTTAATTTGAATCAAAATTAGTTTAAACATCTCGTGTTTGACTTGCATAGCTTGTTACATGATTTCCACAAAATTCTAAATTGCACTTGAACCATTAGAATCTGCGTTCTTTTTCCCCATCCAACTTGCTTTTATTGTATTTCACATATATTATGGTGATTCTTGTCATTTTTTTAATGAGATTAAAGTATTAGAGTTCTATCGGAGCATGTTACGAGCTGCCAATTTTCACCTCAAATTGGTGGAAGTTTTGACTTTGTTTTATCAAAAGTTTCTAGTAGGATTTTCGATTATTTTATGTGAAGGATTTGAATTTGAATAAACCTGGGAATGGATTTGATACAAATCGTTAAATACTTAAAACGTGACCTCATGTTAGGAGTTTTGGTAAACATTAGGTTGGGTTGAGATTTGATTGGTTTGTGATTATGATTACATTGTGTTGGACTTGGGTAGATAATTGAGTTTAAAAATTGATTTGGTTTGACTTATTTTTCTTATCATTTATCAAATTGGGTCACGCATCATACAATTTCTTTAGGTTGGTTCACAATTATGAAGTTCTCGTGTTAAGAGGACTTTTGCTTAGGATTGTATTTGGTTGGGTTATGACTGGATTTGATTAGATTGGAATTTATAAAAAAAAATGTTGTGTTGTTTGTGTGCATATTAAACATTTAATATTCAATATTTTTCGTTGATATAAATCGTTCTGTTTTGTTAAGTTGCCAACCTGCGAAATACTCGTTTCTACAGTGTATTGACGATGGAATATTTTTTATACCATACAACCTAGACGAACTGAATCCATTTGGATGTTTTTTGTTTCCCACAGGCAAAGGCCCCAAACTAATCTAACCCAACCCAAACCAATCCAATCGAACCTAACCCATCCCATCTCAATTTCAACGCACCTTAAGATGTAAATTTTACTGCTAAATACACCCAGTTTTCATAAAAAAATAGAAAATTAGATTTATGTTATGTTAGTAGTAGTGCAGGTTTTTATCCTTTAATATCGAAGCAAGAATTTCCGAGCTGCCCTTAGGTGGTACAAATCATTTACCAGATGAATTAACCCATCTCGTGTATTGAGTCTGCTTCGAATCTTGATGTTCACTAGTAAGTTGAAAATCCATATCTGTTGGTGACCTTGGCTCAGCGTCTTCACTGCTGGAGTTTGAACAGCTTACAGAATTTTCAGGCCGCGAAGGGATAGGCACTTCTTCATTGTGATGAATGGGACAAATTCCATTACAGCCCTATTTTAAAGGATTTTTATTCTTTCTCGTTATACCAGCAAATAAGCGCAAATAAAAATAGCAATCTCTAATCTGGTCTTTAGGTTCATACCACACCATTGGTATACCAAACGCCAACGACTTCCGTTTGCCATAAATCCACTCTCTCATATTTTCGGCACACGAAGAACATACAAAATAAGGAACCCATTTTTTATCTAAATCACCAAGGGCCATGCCAAAATGAGCTATATATGCATTTTTATAAAATTGTTTTATTTCTTCCATATTTTTGTGGAGAATAACTACCACACAGATAACAAAAGGAATCTGGACTATTTACCCACCGATCTCGATCAGATATTTTTCAAGCACACATTGAAACTAAATGGAAATTCAAAACTCGACTGACCGTCAACAGACCATTTACAAAACTAATATTTCTTACGAATGAGAACCTGAATACCTAGGCAAATAAGTACATGTCGTAACACGTAACAGAATCGAGAGGTAGGAAGGGTGGTAAGACCCTGGAAGCATGAAATTGAAATTTGGACGTAATTCATTTGACATATGTAATCCATGTAAATAGCATATATTGCTTATTTTTTTCCTCCTTTGTGATTACCTTGACACTTCATGTAATATTTCATAATTTTTAATAATACATAAACCAACAATAAATATTTTTTTTTGCCCCACCTAAATGGAATTAATATATGATTACTACATGCAAATTTTATACGTAACGAAAATGAACAGAAACTAAATGGTCGATGGTCGATCGGGAAAAGTTTCAGGAACTCGGTGACCAAAAGAGCTTCTTTTGGAGCGTAGGTATCTTTTGTCCAGTGGCGTAGCTCGGCCGATTTCCAGATTTTTCTACTTTTCCAATTTTCCGTTCTCGCGGATAATCACTCAAAACGCTCGACGTCCACTTGTGTGCAACAAATTACTGCTTAAATGCTGCTACCAGCAAACAAATAGACGACTGTGTTCGTCAAATTAGAATTAGGTCTCTTTTAACTTATCTGTCCCAAGCTGGCGTTCGTTAATTAATAAAAACAAGAGTATGGATTAATTAACTTAATTGTAAAAGATTAAATTAAATTAAAATAAAGCACAAAGAATAAAATATACGTCAAAAGTAGCGACGAACGAACTTGAAATCGACATATAACAAAAACAACCCCTTCATATTTTCTAACTTTAATCTTTAAAGGAAAGAAAGAAAAAGTTGCCCTTACACGTTCCCATTTTTAAATATAATTTATCGAACAACAATAGAAACTACCAGAACTCACATAATTTCGCACTTGTTACTAACAAAAACTTAAATTTCCTCTTGATCCTATAAATCCCAAAAACAATGGAAGAGGGGTTTCGTCTCTGTTTAAGCTTCTTATCGCACCACATAATTTTTACCGAAATTCATAAACAAAAACAAATCTATTTAAATTCTAATAATAGAATTTTTCACTTTTCTACGCGTTTTTGAAGGATACCGATTATTATTCCATTTTCTGAGATGTTACTCTAGACTTCGATAATTTAACAACGCGAGCCATCTTCTCGATGAAAACTTGATTTCCCGCAGAACTCACTGCTTCCCGAAGAAGCTCGTTAACGCTAACTGTTTTCTGAAGGAGCCTGTCGACGACTCAGCTCCTTTCCGGAGGAGTCTATCAACGACTCACTGTTTCCCAAAGGAGCCCACCAACGACTAACTGCTTCCCGAAGGAGCCTGTCCACTGTTTTTCGTTAACCCCCGTCTCAAAAATCATTTTTTCAATAATCTTTTTTCGAAATTTTCGCATTCCTTAATTTTGTTTACTCTGCTGAGAGCGTAATATTCGGCAATTTAAATAATCTAATCAGTTTCGTAATTACATACCCATATCCTGTCGAACAATGAACGCGATTGAAAATATAATAGTTCTCTCCAAAAACACAAATTCAGAGTCCATAATTCGTTTATATTTGGCTTATCGCGCTCGATAGAATTTTCTTTCAAGGCGCATTCGTTAGCTTATTTCAAAACGCGCCCGCACATTAAATACAATGTATGTAAGTAGGGCCGGAATTATTAATATTTTTATTTCCCCCTTAATTTTTATTTCTATGCCGTATTAAATTAGCGGTTGTGTATAATATTCTTCTAGTATATTCGATATATTTGATTCTATTCATGGCATTTTATGCACGATTATCATTAATGAATAAATTTAACCAATATGTTCTATGTTTCTATTATGGCTAATATTATTTATTTTCACAAATATTTATATTTTGAACATATTAGCTCCTTGTGAATTGACCTAAGTTACATTGACAGGTGATTGTTCTTTCATAGAATAATACTTTTGTATATTGTAAGGGACGCTATTACCAATTAACTGTCTTATATTTGAGTGACTGGTTAGTGTCTAACTATGCGAAAATGTCGAGATGAAATAAAGACCGTTATATTTATGTTATCATGCCATTAATAATGTTATTTTAATTTTTTCCACAAGGTGTATCGCCGTACTGAGAGGAATTTTCGGCCAGTCCGGGGTACCCCAACCGAAGGAAACTGTAGTGACCCGATGGAGAGCCGATCCTTGGTCACGTGGATCGTATAGTTTCGTGGCAGTGGGCAGCTCTGGAAGCGATTACGACTTACTCGCGTCTCCTGTCATACCACCGAACGTGCAAGGAACTTCCGTGACGTCCGGACCTGCGCGTGTGTTTTTCGCTGGGGAACACACGATTCGTAACTACCCCGCCACTGTACACGGTGCCTTTTTGAGTGGCCTTCGCGAAGCAAGTCGCATTGCCGATCAAATTATTGGAAATCCATGCTTGCCAACAACCACGGAATAAAATAATGTAATTTCACTTTTTCGTTAAGATTATTAATATTTTTGTGGATTGCTAATTCTGTTTACGTAATTAAGATAGTTTTAATGTTACATTCCCAGCTAGTTTTAATGTTTAGCTTTGATAATTTTGGACTTACTATGGAATAATTAGGATGTAACGATTACATTTTTAAATTTTCTGTATCTACTTACTTTAATTTAATGAAATATCTAAGATAACTTTAATTTTTTGTCCGGTACAGCGACAAGACAAGGAGATTGTAATTCGCTAATATTTAAATCGATATTAATAATTGGCACTCATTAATATTACATGAATCCTCGAGTTGATGGGATTTATGTAAGTGCCATAATTTGCGTTTTAATTATATGCGTCCACCTAATCTAGATATGTTGTAGTAGTGGTATTATGTTGGCATTAATTATCACCGTATCTGATTGTCAATTTAGTTGTATAAGTAACTATATGATTAATTTAAGTTTATGTAGATTCAGTTAGGGGTATTGATTTACGATTGTAACACAATCTTGTTTTGATAATAAATAAAGATAACGATTCTCCAAGCATTAATTTATCGAGCATATTCGTGATTAATTTAGTATTTGATCTTTTTTCCCGCAGCAGGGCAGGATCTGTAATATCGACGATACTCTCGGTGCCAATTTGGTTACCTCAAACATATACGGTGAGACCCGTCTGGGACCTTTTTGTCCCGACCGCTAACGTACAATAAACTCCATATATCGTCTGGAGAGGCTGAAGTGAATAAGAAGGCAGCGCGGTTAACATCTTTCATCTCATTATCCATGCGCGCGTTGCCCCGTATAAATCACTGCCCGCACTTCGTATTTCTCAATTTGTTCCGCGCCAAGTTTACCAATTTACAGTTTATCTTGGTTAGCGTCACTCAGGAGTCGGGGATATCCCGTATACACAAAGAGAAAATCGTAAATTCTGTCAATAACATGCACGCAGAATTTCCATTGTCGATATCATATATACCAGTATTGCTAAGTTGATCAATAACACGGCCAAATTGCCTAAAAATATTCATTTGGTGTATAAATTGGTATAAACGCTTATATGTTGTGCCACAATTATGATCTTATAGAAGAATCCATTTATATTTATTTTCTGTTTTTTCATGGACCATGCAGACACATTTTCGAAATAATAATGAATACTATTAATTAAAATACGTCATTAATACAAGAATAGAATAATACCCAAGCACCTAATATTTAAATCGATTTTTAATTAGATGAGGATGGGTAAACACTAAACTCAAAATTTGACAATAAATACTGTCGGACCGCGGTAATATGTGAATGTTATTTGTATATATTAACTGCAATATATGCTGCGTAATATGTGAAAAGTTATAGATATTTAGCTGTAATTACAGGGATATAGCAAACAGTCTTGCTTCCTACATCAGTCGGCCAGTTATCTCATAAAGGATCAATATATTCCTGATAAAATTTACATGTCTGTTTTTGGTTTGCTAAGATCACGTATATATTCCTTGAGGATAAAGAAGCAGAAGAAAGAAGAAAGGCAAGAGAACTTTTGAGAAAAAAGAACAATTATTAACAATATTTGTAAAAGAGTAATGGTTTGACAATAGATTGGTTCATACAGCAAGCAAACTTTTTTAGAGCTTATGCACTAACTAATCGGATAGGAATTCAAAAGCTTCCATTGAAGTAGAATGTCCACAAATGTGAAAACCTATAAATTTATGGGAGGTGTGGGCTTGCTAGATGTTCTAATATCATATTGTCTATTTCGTATTAAATCAAGAAAGTGGTATCACTTTCCATTTTATGGATCTACTGATTGCTGGCTACCCACAAAGACATCACAAACTGCAACTTTTTCTGAATCTTTTTTGGAATGTCGCAGCTAGTAAATAAAGAAAAGCAACTGATATTAAGAAAAGAGGACGACGTTCATCATCATCTCTTCAAAAATTAAATGAGAAAAAGCAGAACAATGACCCAACAGCTGCTCCTCCGCTCTTCCTGCTAAAAATATAAGATTAGATGGAATGCGTCATTGGTCAAGACAGTCGGCAGTGTAAAAGAAATAATGTATTTTGTGACAATTGTAAAGTAAATGCACAATAATAATAATTGTTTTCAATATGAATATGAATTAGGAGTAATTAAATGAATTAAATAAAGGTGTTTAAATTACGATGTTGTTTAATTTTATATAAACCCCTAAAATCGTATCCCACCCGCGACCGGTGAAAAATAAAGATGTCTTAATTGTTCGGTCCCACATATGTACATATTAGCATTTAATCAAATCAATTTGGATCCGCGCAATCCAGTGGAAATTATTCGCTACAATTATTTCGTTTAGACAGACACGGCTGTCCAGGTAGAGTCGGTTTGGCAGATGCGCTGCTAACGGTCCGGCCCAACATTTTATTAGTTATTTTCCAGATATTTAAAAACTAAAAACTCTTGTACAGTCATGCACAAGACGTTATCTATTTCAACACAATTGCGGCCCGGCATTAAGCGCCGAATTCCCCATTTATTTTACGACTACCACATTTTGCACAATGCAGGTTGTAAATAAACAATTACATTACATTACATTACATTACATTTAAATTATTATATGGCTCTCGAGATTTTAGATTAATCCTCTTATAAACCGTGAATCAAATGTCGTATTTTGTCGGGGCAATTCATCACATTAAATTCATTCACGACGAGTTCTTCGTCTTACACCAAAGTGGGGATATTGCATTCCCACCAATGGCACAAACGAAATTTATTACTTAAAGAACGTTTTCAGCCTTAAACAGACAGTAACAGTTACATATTCAAGGTAACATAGTAACACAGCAGTCGAAGAGTTACACATTCGAAGTAACACAGACAACAGTCGAAGAGTTACAGATCCGAAGTAACACATCCAGTATATCAACATCATTATTCAAGACAACTTGAGTAGTAACACAACAGTGTTATGCACTTAAGCGAAAATTGTAAATAGTATACAAAGTTAAAATGAGTTTATCTACAACAAGCCTTCGAACGGTAAAATAGAGCCCAGACGATAGCGACGCAAATCATTGGCGTAACATACGTGAGCGAGAGACGTTCTCGAGTCGAGTGCACGCAGTTTCTTCGTTCACGTAGCGCAAATATAATGCTTATTTACATATTAATAGTAATTACATATCGATAAATAATTGTAGGAAACCTCAGAGCCCCAAACATCTTTTCCATATTTTTTATTCCTGCAAATCATTCTCCTATTTCTACTTTTATATTTCTATTTTCTTGAATTATTGGTATTATTGTTGTTCTTTATAATATTTTAAATTTCACCCGTCGTTCCTTCGTCTTTGTTGATGAGCTCTTTCATAATTTAATCACTTTCTCCTTCTTAGTATTCATCAGAATTCGCTGATCTAACCTTTCTTCATCATTTTGTTCCATCGCTAGAAGGTTCGAAATGTGTTATCGCACGTCATCATATAAACCCTACGTCATGTAGGTCTTGAGGTCCCTTTTGGAGATGTCACATATATTTTATATTACTACGCGCCATGGCTAAATTTACTTAAAAAAACAAGTTGCCATAATGGATAATTTCGCATTTACCCGAACGCATGCAGAAGCTTTCTGGTTGGGGACTGTACTGCATCGTTATAGGCAGTGACAAATGCGAATGTACAAGTACATATTCTTTGACGATTTCTATTTTCAATGTTTCTGAGCGATTTCCAGCATTGTATTCGAATTAGATGGTTACGGATGATATCTGTCTTGTAATACTAGAATACTGAAAAATACTGAAAAGATGAAGAAGCATTAAGTTGAAGTGTCTGTTCTTGGGATGCTGTGTGTGTGTGCTGTGTTGGTAATATGTATCAGTGGGACAATATAAGGGCTGTTTATCTGATCTACCCCTGTATTATTGCGTTTATACATATACTGAGTGACAAAAGTAACAGAACACCAAGAAGTAGTCATTCATCAATTGAACTGGTTTTAATATATTATATGTAAGTGGTCAAAGTAAGTAAACGATCAACATTTGAAACGAAACAAAAGAACAATACAAAAGTTAACATTAATAATGCATCGCCACGCCATGGTGCTCTATGCATTCCCTAACACGTCGTGGCATGGAGTTGATGATGTTATCAATTTCCTCCTGGGGTATTTCATTCCATGCCACCTGTATTTGGTATCGGAGCTCTTCCAGAGTCTATGGAGGACGAAGTAACTGGCCCAGTCGTCTGCCGATAATATCCCAAACATGTTCGAGCGGGGATAGGTAGAGATCTTGGAGGCCAAGGAGAAGGGTGACTTCAGCTTCTTCACAACAAGCCATAGTGACCCTAGCAATATGCGGTTGGGAATTATCGTGTTGAAAAACAGGGTTTGATAAGGTGTGAAGAGTTAAAGAGAATGGGAATGGAGGGTGAACTATAATTAGTTGTGAGCCACAATAGACCCTTGCGGTCGCAGTGGAGGGGCGATAAACGCCCCACTCATTATAACTAACTAACTAAGGTGTGAAGATACGGAAGAAGATGAGGCTCTACAATATCCGCAACGTATCGTTGAGTAGTCATGGTATCCCAAACGAACGCTAAGGGTGACCTACTATCATACCCACCCCCACACCATAACTCCAACAGTTTGGTTTACGTGTCGTTCCACGAAAAACTGTGGATGCCTCTGTTCTCCACGTCATCTCCTAACCCTTATCCGTCCATCAAACAAAATCGTGATTCGCCACTAAAGACCACCTAATGCAATTCTTCATCCTATGTAACCTTTCTCGGCACCACTGTAACCGTTGCATTTTTTTTTAGCAAACTGCGGCGGGTAAGACATGAGCCCAAAAGATTTTATGCGCCTGCAGATGGTTCTAGTGGTTGCCCTTCTGCCTTCTTCTCCAAACCATTGGTTCGATTGAACGGGTTGCCCCTCACAGCCTCAACAGTATTAAGCGACGGTCTTGACGTGCTGTTGTTTGTCGGGGACGCCCTGAACGTCTGGTGCGTTGTTCTCGTCCTTCCTCAAACCAACATGCTAACAATTGGCCACAGCTGACATTGTTCTGTTTAAACGGGCTGCAATTTGACGAAAAGGTAAACCCATGTCGAGGGCCCACTACTAGACTTAGTCAAAAATCACTTAATTGCCTAAAATTGGGACGCATATGAATTCTATGCATTTTGAACAATACGCCGAAAACGTCAAAGTGACATAAATCATCCACTGACCACCACATATAGCGACAATTTCTTCTTTGGCTTAAAAGGAAAGCAAATTACTGGAACTACTGAGAAAATAATCAACTACAGTTGAGACATTCAATATTTCTATATCAGTGAATTTAAACGATGCCGTCGTAGTTTATGAGCGGCATATATTTTTCGTTCGTATCATCGGAATAAAATTTTACCTAACGAACGACGCAACTAAGAAATAAGAAATTGGTAACAATGTTGCACGACTAGGATACGATAATTGATTTTTTGATTGAACAGGCCCGATTTATGCGTAAAGTAAGGCTCTCATCGACTTGAAGTTCGAACAATAAAATCAATCATAATTGTAGAATGAGAATATAAATTATTGAAACTGTTTGAACACGGCATCGATTAATTTATTTGTGCATTTTTTACAATCAATTTCAAATAATTGACAATACAAAACGTAAATGAATAGGTTCATCAGTAATTTTCTATAATTCAGTATAAGAGACATATTTTATACGAGTTTTTATACGGGTAACTCTAATTCGTAAATTGGAACTTTATTACATAAATTTCTATTGTGCAAACGCAATAGCAAATTTCAACCAGCGAAAGTTATTATAATCTGCAATCGGATATTTCTTATTGGTATTCTTCGTCCTCGCGAAATTCACGTCAGCCCGAGAAACAGGATCTTTTGAATAGAGGGGGCCAGTGGACTGGCCGAGTTCATTCTTGAAATTTCGTGTGTATGACCAATTTGGGAGCAGAGCGGCCGCGAGGCGCGGGAGCGCGGCGGACGATTTGTCATGTCAGTGTCGCGGTGATGGATGTTACCGGCCTGGCGCACATTAGCATATTGAAAGGTTTGATTCATGTCCGAAGAATCCCGTTGTTTTAAAATAGCAACTGCTTCGCGCACGTGAAAAATTGTTCCTATTGTTGGCTGTATTGACACATTGGACGGTTATTTATTGGACTGAATTATACCCGATCGGTTCCCATAATCGACGGCATTAACCGCGTATAAGTACCAGCATTATGAAACGCCCGTTCGTCTTATTTTCGTAACGGTACAGCGCATTACTTATGTGCATTATATTTTAATGTTAGTTGAAGACAAACCTCGTGATTAACGTGCGGGATCTTTTATGACTTTCATATGTTTCCTTGGGGATAGCAACTCAATTATTTTGCATTTATAGTGTGTGGTTGCGGTAACCGCATAGTTGCGGGATCGTGAAGTCGTTGCCGTGGCTTTCGAGGCCATTGGTGATATATGTCGTAAAGTAACCGTCCAAAAATGATATAACAGAGGCGATGTATCAACGGCTTCCATTTCGCCTACAATGGAGAACGTCGTTTGTAAAGTCTTGAAATATAAAATTTTAATTGAATAGAATACTTCTATAAATGTTGATTAGAATTGAAAGAAAGTTTACGCGAATCTATATTTATGAAAATGCAGTTACATGTAACATTATATTTAGTTTATAGTAACATAATTTATGATACGAAATGGATTATATAACAATGAAAAATGAAAACCTTACGACTTCTAATATTTGTTCTATATTTATGCCTTGTCACCTTTTTATTGCTTATTTTTATAGTTACGTTCGGTGCTTCCTCACATATCACATTATAAGGATCTTTATATAATGTCTCTAATTTATTGTGAGCTTCCGCCTTAACTTATCTAAAACCTTATCATTAAACATGCGTATAACATTTCTTATCTAATATTTATTTTCTGTTACCTTTAACTTCTATTAAATTGTTTTTCGCATCCGTCCATGCAAAGCTAGTTCGTATGGTGTATATTGTTTTACTGTGTGAACCCTGTTGTTAAATGCAAAACACCAGTATGGTATCCAAGTGCCCCAGGTGTCTGCATTGTCAAATACTCTATCGTACTCTTGTTTGTATCTTCTATAGAACCCATTCATGGTTGTTGATTGCAAGTCATTTATTTCCACAATTTTAGCTGATTCTTTAAACGCTTTAGTTAAGAATTCTAATCAGTGGTCCAAATTTTAGAATGAAATTATTTACAAATGCTTCTGCTAATGTTTCAGTTCCTAAAATTGCATACCCCTCTCGGAATTCCGTTAATTCCATTATTGGTAAGTACGAAAAATATATTTTCAAATACCGATGATGCTGTGGTAGTGATTGTAAATGGTTTGATATGAGTCCTTGAGTGCTTATACCGTTGATCATTTAGTCATATTAGTCACACATATTGAAATATCGGCTTTCATGTTTTCCTAATAATATGGCTTTTTGATAAAAGTCGTTCAATATCAATCATCATCTATTACTTTCTAACTGGGCTATTAAACTTTCGTTTTCAATGCATTTCCAAATGAATAACTGTGGGTTATATTCCTCACATTTATTTAGCGTTTAGCGTTTCTGGTTCGAACGACTCGGAGAAGCTTTATCTATAATTATAATGTATCACATACCAGCTGAAGGGGCCATGGGTTTCAATGGCTCGCAATTTGGTGTTAATCACACGATATCAGATCTGGCCAGAACACAATATTATAATTAATATTATGCGTTTGAATAAAATTTACTAATTAGGGGACGCATCTTCGAATATAAATATTTGCATTTACAGCTTCTCACCTAACTCGCCCAACATAAGGTCTTGAAAAACCAGCTTTCTAAATGACGCACCACACTAGTACTTTGTCCTCAAATTTAGCTATTTTCTTATACCTTGTCTCATCAGGAACGTCCTCTATGTTGTCTGCATAAAAGCGTTCGTTTCCTTTCATTCCGGAGTTAGCTAATGCAACATATTTTTCGTCGTCTAAAATTATCGTGGCATTGTTTCTGAAATGTTGTAATCTTAAGTGTCTGCAGCATATTGAAATCCTCTCTAATTGAGTATATTTTGGACATTTTTGTCGCTTTCTATATTTTAAATTATTTCCGCTAATTTCTCTCTTGGCTGTCATATGGGAAATGTGAAATCTTCGGCCTAATCTTCTGCTTCAAACTCCTTTTCTATTTCTTGCAGATTCAATGAAGTTGTGAAGCCTTGCATGATTAAAAATTCGAAGGCGTTCCGTCTTGGGAAACTTTCCTCGCAAAATTGTTGTCTTAGAAATATTTGGTTTCTATAAATGTCACGTTTGGTCCTTTGTCCAACCAAATTGTAAATACTTGGACGTTAAATTTCTATATCCCATTGTGTACCACGAAAGTTATGATATTTTATTTATCATGTTTCATATATCGTATATATTCTTAGGCGAAGTTGAAGAGAATACATTCGATGAAGATGATGAAGATGAAGATGCAGAGAGTGAAATAGAAACGACAGTCAGGAATGACAGCAAAAGATGGCACTCAGTGGGCTGAGACACCGACAAGTGAACATCAAGTTGGAAGGCATAATAACGAGCTACAGAGATGTGGGTCTAATAGGAAGACTCACAAGCTGTCAAATCTTGACACATTGAAGTCATTCTTCACTCCAGAAATGGCAGATATTATTATGCGTCATACGAACAAAGAAGCAAACTCAACATGTGCAGCATATAATGAAAAAAATCCAGGAAAAAACAACTTGTGTGGTAAAATCTTGAGCTTCAGGAATTTTATGCATTCCTGGCTATTTTGATAACCTTTGGCGATAACAACTCGAATACTGACAATATAATTGATACGTAGCAGCCGTACTCATGCCCATTATATCGTGCAGCAATGGGCATCTCTCGCTTCTGGAATACCATTCGTTTCATTTGATTCGATGATGCCAATACTCGTCCTCAGCTCATGGAGAACGATAAAGCTGCTCCAATACGAAACATTTGGGCAACGCTCAATAGTAATTTGGCTTATAATTATAAGCCAACAGAGCACTTGATAATTCACGAGCCACTTTTCCCATACCAGGGTTGAACTACGTTTACTCAGTATATTCCATCAAAGCCAGCAAATTATGGGATAAAACTATGGTGGATATGTGATGCCGAAAATTCGTATCAACTCACTGGCCAGCTTTACACGAGAACATGAAGCACAGGCCGTGAGAAGAGTGTTGGTGAGAGAGTGGTCAAAGACTTGATGGGACCGTACAGAGGATCCGGTAGAAACATCACAACGGACAACTACTTTACTAGTCTGCCATTGGCAAAGTTTGTACTATCCTGGGATTTAACAATCGTTGGCAAAAAATAAAACGTACATTCCACCAGCGATGGTAACATCGCAAAAAACCGGGGAGAATTATCCACTGTGTTCGGCTTCCACGAGAAAGTAACCATGTACAGTTGTGTGTCAAAAAAGAAAAGGGCGGCGATCATGCTGTTATCAATGCATCAGGATGCAAATATTGGTGATGGTGCAAAGAAAAAACCGGAAATAATTGAATTTTATAACTGGTCTAAAGCTGGAGTGGACACCATGGATAAAATGCTTGGTAGATATTATATAAAGGGATCAACACGAAGGTGACCTCTAGCATTTTTTTACAACATTCTCGATATCGCCTGCCTTGCTTCATATATCGTTTATTACGAGGATAATAAAGAGCTTCCGACGAAGTCTTATGAACGACGGTTATTCTATCGGCAATTGGGCAGAGAACTGTGAACTCCATTCGTCGAAATTCGTTCACATAATGCACAAATCGTTAGGCATTTCACGACGAAAGTGGCAATTGAAAGTTTTTTTGGTAGAGCCACATATGCAACAAACGGTATCTGTATCACCAAAACCTCAGGCACAACTCTATTCGACTGGGAGGAAACGGATTGCTGGTGTATGCCAGGCTTGTCTCCAGAGCGAGTTCAAAAAAAAACGTCGAAAAACTCGTAAATCATGTTCGGTATGTGAGTTAGCAATTTGCGATGAACATTTTATTTCAACTACGACATGCGAGGGGTGTGCAAAATAATTACATATACTTATTCTTTGATATGACACTGTGGTATTATAAATAGAAGAATGAATAGCTAAAATAAAAAACTGAATAATGTCTTTCACCTACTATCTTTGCTGTTATTTATAATAAAAATTGTTTGAATGAAGAAAATTAAAAACGATATTGTTAATTATTTATTAAAAAGTCAAGTCAGATAAATACTTTGATAAACGGTCTCTTTAGTGCGTAAAAACCCAGCTTACATATATAATGATCTTAGTCACTAAGATCATTATATATGTAAGGGGTACCCGATCATTGAACGGAGGAGGTATCAAGTTCGACAGTTCATTGAATGGGAAAATTAAAATTTTTTTGACTAACAATTGGCGTCAAACTGCTGGAACTTTAGGGATATTTCTTTTAATTCTTTAGATTCTATCTATATCATAGAAAGTGCGTGAGTTACTAAATTATTCTGAAATGAGCCTAAAAGTTTTCATTGAGCAAATTCGTAAAATTTTCGCGTTACGAATTTATTTTTAATGTCCTTTACCAAGTTCTTACTCCAGAAATAATTTGGCCCTAATTTTGGCATTCTCTGCGTTTGTAAAATGCTCGTTATGTTGAATTTTTGAACCTGCCGACCTGCAGCCTGTCTTCCCGGACACCACGAATTCTGGTGAAAAGGATATCTATGCTCTATGCGATGGTTTCGAGTTATTGTCTCATCCAGATTTCCTGCTTGATCCGCCTTTATATTGCTACTATATTCAGGTGTAAAAAACAGTTCATTTGGTTATTTTTTGCAAAAAACGGGTAATTTTTTGTTTTAGTACATTGAATAAAACTTTTAGTGTTTTACAATCAAAGAGACCATCAGGATGTAGATAAAAACAACGTATGTTACTTACCAGTTTATGTAATGAACATTAATAAGCGAAAATAAAATGTAAATGTATGCATTCTTCACTACCCATTGCTCATTCGATATTACGCACAGATGATGAAGGTGGCTAGTGGGTTTACTTGTTTGTTGTCGATTAACTCATTGTCAGGGCAAATTGGTGTGTTGATTATGGTTCTAAGTGCTGAATATTGTGCAAAAGTTGTTGCTCTTGTGGCAGATGGAAGAAGCCAGGTATGTGTCCAGATTTCTTCATGTCAGTCTTTCTACCGTCCAAAGAGCACTTGAGCGGTTTAGGGAGACTGGCAAATACTGGAAATACTTGGAGGGCGGGATCTGGTAAGAATCGAAAAACTACTGCAATCCACGACCGATTTATCGTTCTTATTATTATACGGGATCGTCATGTGACTACAGTGGAGACCAAAAACCAACTCCGTGAGGTTCGTGGTACAGCTGTGAGTGTGTGGACAGTTCGCCGAAGGATATAAGAAGCTGGCTTAAAATCTTATAGACCAGCAGCCGGACCAAAATTACTTCCACGTCACCGAGTAGCCAGATTCCAATTTTATCGCGAACCTTTAAATTGGACATTGGAACAATGGAATACTGTACTGTTTACTAGATTTTGCCTACATTCGCCAGATGGAAGAAAACTAGTATGGAGACAACCGGGAGAACGATTTGCGGAGTGCACCTTTAAGGCCCGGCTTAGCCATGGTGGATTTTCCCTGATGGTATGGGCGGGAATATCAATGGCTGCCTGCACCGAATTGGTTGTCATTGATGGCGGATCGCTGACTGCACATCGGTATATTGAGGAGGTTCTGGAAAATTATGTAGTATCATTTGCTACATTTATCGGCGATGGCTTTATTCTGATGCAGGATAACGTAAGACCGCATTCTGCGAAGTGCGCACAGTATACTTGGATGCAGTTGGAATAAGAAAACGAGCTTCGTGTGTAGGAAGAATGGTAAAATATTTCATAAAATGATATTCGTGAGCTCATTAGGGGCATGGGTCGTCGTATGCAGGCAATAGTTAAGGCTCGAGGAAGCAATACGAAGTATTGAAATCTTATTCAACTGAAATTTTCATTATTAATCCTTGTTAAGTTTATTTTGCAGAAATGTATTTTCTTTCGTGTATACGTACATTATTGTTTTCGCATATTGATGCCCATTAAATAAACTGATAAGTACCATATGTTGTTTTTTTCTACATCCGGATGGCCTCTTTGATTGTAAACAGTTTTATTCAAAGTAATAAAACAAAAATGTACGGGTTTTTTTTGCAAAAAGAACCAATGACCCGTTTTTTGCATCTGAGTGTATATTGTCACATAATTCTTTAAATGCAGTATGATTCTATAAATTAAATGAAACAGTAATCATTCTGCATTTAAGTTAAATTAAACTAATTTTAATTATTCCCTATTTAATATAATTTCCATAAATTAAAAGATCGAAATTCCGAAAACCTCGTAGCGGAGAAAAATTGCTAATTCATTGACGTCCACCCAGCGAAATGAACAAAGAAAACTTCCTGCTCGAAATTTTCAAGCCAAAGTCCTCATTGCTATGCAGCGGTTTTGTCAGTCGATCTCTTGACGTTTCATTATTTTCGTTTGACGGATTGGTTTGTGGAACTCGTTTTGCATTTTTAGTGGTGCCGGTCCAAAAATACGATTTGAATGTAACGAAATAAAAAAGCACGCAACGGCCGTTGCACAGTTTGTTTGTTGCGGTTGTTGTCATTGGTGAAGATAAAAAAAAGAACAGCCCGGCACGCAGAGCTGACGAAAGCCGTGATCGAAAAACGAATTGATAGTGGACTTCTAGGAATTAATATATTAAATTTAATCATTTGTTTACTGTAATAAGTTGCCAATAACAGGTGTCAGATATCAACGACCTTTCGAAAAGGTACAGCGGAGCAATTTAGCCGTCAGTGTCGCCGCATTGTTTTAAATTGTTTGTCGAGCTCGGTGCAGCTTGGTCAACTGGTAGAACAGGTTCATTAGTTATGTAAATCGAATTCGCGTTTAAATAATGATTTACTGCTCTAAACTTTCGATGGTACACGGATAAAGGAAGCGTTTTCAATGTAACTTTAATAATATGTAGATATATAAATTTAATAAAAAATATCATGTGATGTGTTCCCATACTACATATTTCAATATTGATTAAATTAACGACAGATAATTTCAAGAATTTACTACCAAAAAGGATGTCGGAAAATATACCACTATGTATGAGGGAGGTATTTGGTTGCAATAACGTGTAAAAATTTTGCGCTCAAATTTCTGCTCGATTTTGATATCGGATACAGTTACCATTAAACCAGTAAACAAATCATGTTTTGTTATTATTGGCGTCATATTTTTTTCATTAACAGCATTACCTTGAGCAGTATTTAAGATTTTACTCACTGTCTCATTTTCATTGTTTAACGAATGGTAACCCTCCGCAATCGTCATACTTCATGGCGTTTTAAAGCAATAATGTCAACACCCGACTTTATCAAAATCTTCGCTGAGGACCTTCTTAAACACTGGATACCGACCACCGCATAGGGTCAGGCAGCTTTAAATACATTGCTCCTACGCTGGTGATTCTGCAAAATGTATTTATTCCAATGGGCTTCTGTGTGGTATTTCTAGGTGATATTTCGTGTAAGTATGGTATAAATTACCTCCAGTAATAAACCGGCGTTCCGTTCTTGTTTTTGTATTAGGAATGTGAACTAAATGGGCAATATTGTGGTCTTCAATATGACTTGTTTCAATTTTCATCAATTATTCCCGCTCACAAACTCTCATTTTACCAACAATTAACTCAACTTAAAATATTTATAATTTTTACATTCTTATTTAATTTGGTTTGGAAATAGGTATTCTTTATCTGAATCAGATAAGAGTTAAGTTAACTTTTTAGGTCTGGAATCGTCTAATATACGCTTCAGAGCACAATTCGCAATTTGGAACTTGCTTATATCAACATTGTTTGCTTGCAGTAACTGGCATCCACAGCATTGAGTAGGTTTCCTGCAAAGAGGATGAGTTCATCGTTTTTGACTGATTTTGGAAATAAGCAAGTAATACATTCTCAGTTAATGAATTTAATTGTTTCCATGACACAAAAATTGAACAAGTTTACATGCACGTCTGTACTTACTAGCCCGTGACTAGTCACATAAAAATGAACAGTCTTCAAATTCGCATTTATCGCTTAGTTGAATGGTGAAATTTTTAACTTGTTCACATACCAAAATCATAGCCAGACAATAAGACAATGCGAAGGAGGCATGCCTTACACTAATGTGCCGCAAACTGAAAGACTATGTTTTGACATCAAACGGAATTAATATAAATGCTAGTACAATCTGCTATGTTGGATTATCAAGTCGAAAGCTGGGTCGCCGTCCCAGACTGCCCAGAATTTTTTCCAGAATCCAGTATCGAAAAAGAGGGAAGTGAATTAAGAAATGAATGAAGAAAATTAAAGAAATAATGTGTATAAAATTATTTACTACCAGAAGATCCACATTAGTTTTGACGAAAGGAAGAAACTTGATTTTTTCGAACATTTTCTTTTAATCTACCTTACAAAGCTCCACGTCAATAAAATTGTAGCTTCTAGAAGTTAGTAACGATGGACGGAAGTAAATTCTATTTTGGTGGCCTTTGGACAGAAAATACCTCTATGAGGACCATATGAGTACAAACGACGAAGTTTTTAATTTTTAATAACGTCTCGGGCTCATACATATTGTTTGTATTGTCATGTTTACATTCGTGGGTGGACTTTTTCCAGCCTATTTGTTGCGAAACAACCCCTCTGATCTGGAATAGTTTATTACTACATGCGCTGGAAAATCAAGTTCTTCCCTAAATCGCCACTAATGTGAAGGACAGCGGTTGTGGGAATATACGGTGCCACATTTCCTGTAAACCAGTTCAACTTCCAGAGTTTGATACAGATAACATCACCACCACTTTTGTTTTAAACCGTATAAAGCCACTATACACGATCACCAACCCATGAGGTCATAGGATCGGCTAACCGAATTTATATAGATGGATCGAAAACAACAGTTAGTTCTGTGAGAGGCATAACAGTAGCAACACAAAGACTTATAACTCGCAACATAAAATGGAAGGATATATTGGACCTGACAGATAGCAGGAAAGCGATTCTGGTTCTACAAAGTACTTCTATAAAAACAGTATGAGAGTGTCATAATATCAGCTGCGTCGTAGAAAAACCGCATCACAGTCGCATGGGTAACGGAGAGGAGAGTCATGAAGGAAATCGGAAGGCTGATGCACTGGCCTGGGTTGTGGCTACCAGCAATAAGACCGACATCAGTTCTTAGCGAATTTGTACAAAAGAACATAGAGATAGACGCTGGGATGAAACAGAAAACTGTAATCCGAATGAAAGGACAGCCATGAACTATCTGCGGAAGCCCAGGGAAAATATACGCTTATTGGCAGTAATTCTCACTGGTCATTGCGTATTAAATGGGCATCTCTACAAAATGCGTCTTACAAAAAAGTCCGACTGCAGAAGTTGCAGAAGTGAAGAATAAACCAATGTCAATCGCTATCGCCTATAAAACGATCCATTCTGGGTGACGAACTGCCGAGCACGGCAGAAATCCGGGCAATAAGACCAACGATATATATTCTTAACTACATTTTACAAAAGAACATGGAGATATTCAGCAAACGCTGGAATGAAACAGAAGGCTGTAATCCGAATGCAAGTACAGCCATAAACTATCTGCGGATGCCCAGGGAATATATATGCTTATTGACAGCAATTCTAACTTTTAATTGTGGATTAAATGGGCACCTCTACAAAATGCGACAGGTAGATACGCCTAAGAGGATCTATCCTGGGTGATGAACTGCCGAACACGGCAGAAATCCGGGCACTCCCACCCACGATGGAAGTAACCTACCTCCATTTGGTAGACTGGATGGAGTGATGCGGGAACATGGAAGTGCCCTCAACTGATCCAAATCCCTAAACTAATGTGAACACTAAAACTGTTAATAAATTACAAACTGTGCATGTGAGGGTTTCTGCGCAAAATTAGTGAAAAAAGTACTCCCATCCATCACAAATAACGTATATCTGGTAATAAATAAATTTTGTACATCCAGTAGAAGATATTAAGTATAAATTTTAACACCAGATATGAAAAGTGAAACTTTACCTAACTGGCGAGGAAAAGTTCGTTATATCATCAATTAACAAAAATATACAACTCCTAAATAGAACACGAAACAATGTTTATAGGTTTTAAATATGAATAAATATCATAGTTCATAGAATCAACTCCTTCAGAAGTTTTCTTTTGACGCAACAACTTCTGACGAAGCCATATAATCAGCGAAACGTCAAGATTATTTCAACCAAGTCAATATCTGAAACAATGACCGTAAAATCCAACATTCTAATAAAATTTTATTTGTTGAATTTGGCATAATATCATGTGCTGTACTTGCTTCACCAAGAATATAAGTGGATATTTTTGTTCTGTTTTCAATTGTTCTCCTCATCTCCTGAAGCAGTGGCCAGTAAATGAAACAAGAATGGACAGTACAATCTTTCCAGGTATTTTTTTGGTTTGGCATCACGTTCTGTTTACAAATTTTACAAAATCTCCCGTTCGACATTTAGTGGACGTACATTAATATATTTTCTAATAATATCGATGAAATTCATTCCTTCTTACTTTCGTATTTCCCTGTATTAAGTTAACTTTGAAATATTCTGTTTTGGCAAGAATTTTGATTTTAAGCGTGATATCCATTTGGTTGTCATTTTTAAAATCCTTCAAAATATCCTACATTTTAATTTTCTTTTCTTAACACCACTTTTCAAACTTATTGATAAAACAGCATTTTTGTGTGTAAAAAATATATGGATATTAGAATTTCAAATAATATGCAACCTGACTAAGTAGCTAAGTAGTTGACATTTTTGCCATTAAAATTATAATGCGTAATAACAGCAGCAAAGGTAACTATAGCTACATGGATATCTATTTAATTTTGAATTATGTTACAAGGGCTTTCGTATCTTTAAAATTAGAAACAATCTTGTATGTAAAACGTCACGTAAGACAATTTTGTGTAACTCTTGTTATTTTGCGGGATCTCCTTCGCTCGTCCCGCAAACATCCAATCGTTACACAATATAAAGTGTTTCGTAACTAGTTACATAAATAGCTATTTTACAACCCCGGGAAACTAAATAAATTAAAAACTTCTGCATATCTTCGACAAAGTAACATAAGCATGATCAGCTATTTTTCTTGTATCACGAGTAATGTAAATCTCGTAATAATACTTTTATTCAGCCTATTGAAACTGTAAATAATTACATTAACCACCTTGTGTTTGGCTACATGTGTCCGTTTCATGTCCCTGTTCTGGTGGTACATTTTTGTGTCTCATTAAAATCAAACACCTTCTTTGGAGTAATAAACAATGTGAAGAGGCAATGCATTTACTCCAGCAGCAAAGTAATTGAAGTTAATATAAATCGTACGAAACAAGAAGTGACGAAAATAAGACGAAATTATATCAAACTATCATCATTCTGGTTTTGATTTGGATTCCACTGGAGCCTGCTTATTGCGTGCTGCTGAAAACCTTCAACTTAGAGTGAAACGGTACCGTGCAGTATCATAAGCTTTTTTATTGTTCACTGCATTTTCGTGCAAGAAAATACCACTAGAGTGATTTTTATAAGTAAACTAAACTATTTAACAAGTTACAAGTTAGACGTATATAATTTTATTTTATAATAACAAAGTAAACTATGCCTACAATACAGGGTAAATAATTCTTAATTCTTCGAGCCATGATTACATCTCTTATACATTCCAAGCTTAAACAAGTTCAAATAATATAGTATTTGTCTTGATATATTACAGTAGATCAAGTATGTAATTTACTTTAGTTGTAATTTTGGCGTCATCGAAGTTCCAATACACCATCTGATTACAACCGAGTTGACATGCACTTACTTTTACGTGGATTGATATATCGTCGTTAATAATAGCGAAAATTCAACATCGTTGGGTCGGGTGAGTCGACAAATCGATTATTGTATGACGATTGGGGTAGGTTCACAATAGATAGGGCGCTCTGTAATTTGAACCTATTAAGACGTCACGCGGCGTATTAATAATGATACGCGTTACGCTAAACCAACGTTGCTACCGACCTCTCAACAACTCTTGGAAAAATGTTGATTAAAATTTTAATCGGATCATTAATCTCCGGTTTACGGTACGCCCCGTTTAACGAACAAACTCGAACTTGATTAACTTTTAAATATTTTAATTAATTATTATTTATTGTGGCCGGAATTATTACTTAAACGTTGTGTCTCCTATAAACGTTGAAATTAATTTGGTCCTTATTAACGTTCAAATATAAAATATTACCTAGCTCGGTCGACATAAATTGAATCTCGATACGAAAACGAATTATAATCATAGTGCAGATGTACACGTAAATCGATCTCATTTAATCTGAGGCGGCACATTTTTTTTATTTTGTCGTCCTGTATAGAGGTCGCGAGCCGGGTACTTTTAATGTTTAAATTGCGCATTTAAAAATTTTAAATACGAACGCTTATGTTTAAAAAATTCAATCCGATCGATGAACCACTAGAAATTAATAGTGGGACCAACTATAATTCAATGTAAAAATTCAAGTTCGTAGTAACCGGATCACATTAAAATTATAATTATTTCAAATATCTGTGCTGCACATTTTTATGATATTTATGTGTAGGAGGATAAATGATTTTAAGAAATATTTGTAGAAAATAAGTTATATAAATCCAATGTAAGATATGATGACGTCAGAAGACTTTTAAGAAAAACACATACACATAAAAACACCTGGAACTAGAAAAATTTCGCGTATCTCGACTACATAAGTACGCAAAATAAAACCTTAAACAATAACGAATATTTATGTATCAGCGAATATGGTTTTTTTCGGAGACTTTAATAACAAAAATTTACTTTTAAATACCAACTAAAGGTAGCTGCCATATTTAATCTAAAAACGGAATTGAAATGAGTTGAAATCAGAAACGCAGCAGGCAGATAAATATTTAGGTTTATGTGGGATCAAGGAAATTTTCGAAATATAAAAACATTTGTCACAAAGAAAATAGTAATAATACAAAAATTCACATTTTAATACAATAATTTTAATACAAAAATTAAAAAAAAAATGAATGATACGTAGGAAATACAGAAGAAGGTAAAAGGTAAAAGGTAAAAGGTGGTAAAATGTAATTACAACATACACTATAAAAGGATTAATTAATACGTACCGCTACGAATAAAAATTGCAGCTCACTAGCGCCTCGTTGTCCTGACTTGACTACTATATACTAACAGATTATATTCGTATGCAAGAAAGTGCCCTACAAAAATATGTTTAATAATTGGATAATATGACGCATAAAATTGGTTCGGTGTATGATCTTATATGATCTATTGATTGTCACATGATTTCCTCTGACCACTCCAAAAGATACTAAAAATCGAGATGAGGAAATTTTCCAAGACTTGATACTTTTTTAAATAATTATCGTTCACACAATAACGTACGTAATTCCCTATTTAATACATGCCTATTATTGTACAAACATTTCAAAGCAGCATATGATTTTTGAATTATTGTATTTAAGTATGAGGTGAAGCACAAATTCTGATCAATAAACAAATCGCTATTTTTTACTTGGGACGAAAAATTAAATATACCCCCCTCTACATATACATGCATATTATCCACACATTTTTGTCGGTTGCCCAAGCTGGAGAATACAATTATTTCAGACTTTTTACTATTAATTTTCAAGCAATGGTTATTTGAGAAGGCAATTAATTTTTAAATATCATCATTAATGATACGCTCTGTATACGAATTTGCTCAATGTCAAAACTATAATAAATTTATGTATCATCAGCATAAACATGTGGAGTTCAGTTTTAGAGCTGTTTGTAAAAGTCTGCTGTATACAAAATATATCATATAGGTCCTAATATTGAGCCCTGGGGTACACCAATGTATACTCGGAATTATGAGAAGGTGCGTGCACGTCATCGATGCTTGTTTTATAATGCCAACATGTAGAAATTATAAAATGCCATTTTCTTGTATTGGAATATGGAGTGAAACCAGGCCTATTTACAAAGCGATGCGAAGCAATGTTATAGATATTATTGTTATCACTTAGTTTTCTATATTTGTCATGAAAAAGACGAAATGAATTTGAATCTAGGGTATTTGATGTCGTAAAGATCGACGAACCGTTTCTGTACGTTCTAGTAAGTTTACATACGTAGATCAATCGACGGGCGTAGTATCTGGTATATCTGGTTGCATACCACCACATACATATACATACACACGCTGTCTGTTTGGTTGCATACGATCTTGAAGAGTATCTTTTGTGTGAGAAACATGTAAACATATAAAATTTGACGTCATTAAAAATTGATAACGTGCACGCACCTTCTCGTGATTCCGACTATATACTATATGAAATTCCGATTCTCTACTTCTTAAAACACAAATGTTGCGTCTATTTTCTAAATAGGATGAAATTGAAATAAAACTTGTAGTAGTATAATCAAATCAGAAATACACCATCTCAGCCACAAGAAATCCATGATCCAATGTATCGAATGCTTTTGAGTAATCTAATACAGTTAAAACGGAAAATTTTCCTTGATCTTGAGACCCCAGTATATCATTGACGACTTTGACAAGGGCGGTTGCCGTACTATGTCATTTCCTATAACCAGATTGATTATGTGGCAAATTGTTATGATCTTCCAGATATGTTCTAATCTGTTCAGTTACTCCCCTTTCAATTACTTTGGAAAGAACAGAACGAATACTAATGGGTCATAAATCTGAAAAGCTTTCCGGTTTATTAAGCTTAGGCAAGGGGTGACTAATTGCATCTTTCCACATACTTGGAAATTTACCGTCCATGAAACATTTATTAATTAAGTACCTTAATGGATTACAAATTCCAGACAAGGACAACTTAATCATAACTACTGATATCATTTGTTTTGATACTGTTCACATATTTAATAATATCCGAATCAGTGATTAATTTAAATGAAAATTTAAACGTCGCATTATTGAATCTATTCAAATAAAATGATTTTAGCTCATATGAGGGTAATGTTTGGTTTGCAGATTGAAGAAAATATGAATTAAGTTCTTCCGGTTATGATAGAAAATCAGGTATGTCAGAATTTTTCCCTTCTTTACCTATATTCAATGATTTCATAGTTTTCCAAAACAGTCTGCTATTATTTTCCCTTTGAACATGTTCCATGTTCTTTCCCTCAATTGTTTATAATAATTTCAGTCATTTTGATTCTTACTGATTTTGAACCTAGACAGCGTTTCTTCTTTAATTTAACTTTATAACATCAGTAATTCGCTTTCGATTTAGTAATGCGAACAGTCTTCAAAGGAGCTTGTATATCAAAAAGATTGATGATGTTATCTGTAATAAACATGGCCATATATTCAATATCATTGATCTGATAAATGAGTGCATTACTACATTATTAAGATCGGACGAAAAATCGTCATAATCAAGGAAATTAAAATCTCTGTATGTTACCAATTTATGTTTTTGGCGAAAAATTTCAAGTAACAATTCACAAGATACTAATTTATGATCACTGATATCATCAATGTCAATAATATTTACATCAGATACTAAACACTAAAACTAAACTAAACTAAATTGTATACATTATTATTAATATCTCCTACGCATATAATGTCATCAACTACCGGCAAAATATCTACTAATACAGATTCCAATTCGAATTTGAGAGATTCTACAACGTTTGTATATGGTGGTCGATAAAGAACACCAAACGCGAAAGTTTTATTTCGCACCTTAAGTTTAACCCAAAGTTGCTCAAGACAATTAATATTTTCCTCAAATAAAACAGAATGTTCAATGTTTTCATTAAAATATATTGCGACACCGCCAGCCCTGCATTCCCGATCACTTCTTACAATAGAGTAGCTTGGAATTTTAACCGCTACAGAACTAATTGTACTTGATAATCATGTTTTATCAATATCCCTAAATTCATTAAAACCTGAAAGCAAAGATTCCCCAACACAACATCCCTACATTCATTAAAACCTGAAAGCAGAGATCACACATTCACATTACCTATATTGAATTTCAATCAAATACTAATTAAGCAAAGTAGTAAAACTAATTAAAGTAACATAAATTAACTTTCAAAAATACTTAAAATAGAGCTGAAAATATATTTGGTTTCTAAATCATAGCCTACCTGAATATGTAACAATAACTGTAGGAAAAGTGTATAAATTACTGACAATTATACATTTAAATCGGATAAGGAAATAATTTTTCGTTTCTGAGAATTAATATTAGCAAATACATTTCCATCTCTGGTCCACACAGATTTTGAGCCGACAATTTTCTCAACATTCTTGAATAACTTTAGACGGTGTTGTGTGAGATCATCAACGACTGCCATATCTGGTCCTTTAAGATTGCTCTTGTTGGCCGTGACCATCATTTTGTACGCATAACTAGTGAATTTAATTATTATTTCCCTAGTTTTCTTACTACGTCGATCTCTAACACGGTGGCTGCGATCTATTGATTCCTTGGTTAAATTGAGCTTCAGTTTATCACTAATCAACGATATAATAATTTATGTCACACCAAAAACACGTATATTATAACGACGTGTGTATTGTTCCAACACATCGTTTTTACTTTCTTATACTTTATGTATAAGTATAGGAATCATAAAACTTTAAACTTAACATTTGTATGCAGCAAGTATTTTGAATGTAATATCTCAACCGGAAGTGATGGTTTACTCTTATCACCTTTTTTAATATCTCGAAAACGGTGCATTGAAAACACAAAAATTATTGAAATTGATATTTTAAACAACTTTCATTTGAAAAGTTTTTTTCGAAAAATGTAGTATAACTAAGTATAAGAAAATTATTTGTTTAAGGTTTTCAATAATGTAATGCAAGTAATGCAAGTTCATTTAAAAACTCACTAGAAAACACAACCTCCTTTACAGTGTTATTTATTTGCTCGGCCATGTGTTCGCTTTTTTTCGCACCAGGCATTTTTAGCGACTTCTTTAATCACTGATTAAAGAACCACGTTAATTAAATAATTGTTATAATCGATTCAATTAAATATTCCACTTTTCCTATCACTTTTACAAATTAGCAGGTGCTACGATCAGACACTCACACTCACACCTTGCAAATGCATACGTCTATGTATATCTCTAATATAAGATTATGAAAATTGCTTTCTGTTACTGTTATTCAGCCATACATTACTTTTAACGAAGAAAATATGTACTTCATTTACGATACATAACATTTGTTAAAATGTGTGCACAATAATTTTAAAAATTATAATTGTCACCACCAGGAAAACCAGGATAAGGTCATGGTGTCATGTTCTAGATTTTTACTGAAGAGGCTCTCAGCAAATACCTAAATTGGCACTGAAATTAAGTAAAAAATGAATAGTTTTACACCCATGTAGTCTCACGAGAGTGAGTTTAGCAACAAACATATGTAGTCACTCTGTACATGTTGGAATTTAGTATCAATGTAAATGTAAGGTTCATTTAAAAATACACACTCTTTTTGACATTTTCAATTTTTCAAGATGATTAGACTCTATTGAGACTGGTCTATATTGTTCACCACATTTGTATCTAGCAAAATTGAATATGTCTTAAATAAGAGACCAATTAATCCAACATAAATAAACATATGGATATGTAACTGTGGGACGATTTAAGAAGCAACTACCAATTTACCAGTTCTTATTAACACGGCGACTAACCCGAAATTGTGTGGAAAATTTATTCTCCATAATCAGTAGTACAATTTGGTAATATCACACCTGACAGAAACAGTGAGGTGGAGATCCACTTTCTAATTAAAAGAACTATAAAAAATTATATGATATGCAAAGACATTCACGTAAATATTGACTATAATTTAGCTGAAAAAATGTCTGAATGCGATGTATGTGTACCATGTAATATAAACAATAATTAAGACATAGTTAATATACAGATATTATATAATATTCCGATTCTTCAACTCTAATTTCCCAATGAAATTGCTAAAACAGAGTACGATATTATTAAGAAACCTTCTAAAGTCATATTGATATTTATCTTTAAAAAATGCGTCTAAATTATTATTAAATTGTACAATTAAGATTTTTTTTTAAATAATTAAATCTAAGCAGCGGATTTGAACGTGGCACTAAATTTAAAAATTACCACTACAAATTTTAAATATAATGTAAGAACTAGTTTTAAACTTTATAGGTAAGATATTTGAAAGATATTACATTTACTCTACCAATAGGAACATTTTAAATGCACTTCTTCCATGGCTAACCTCATAACCACTTTATTTTCCAATTCAGACCCTGAAAGCTGGAAACAACTAACTAAGTTTACTTAGTTGTATACAGCAGAATACAACAGAATATGATTTTAACCTAAAACGCCCGTGACTGTACAGTGAAGCATTTTAAATAGGATGCATACATTCAATAATAAGTATTGTCAAATGTAATATAGACATTGGCATTTATAATGTGAATTTAATATCGGGGTTTAATTGCAAATTGAAATATTATTTCACTCCACGAACCTCTACCGACATCTGGGCGCACCATGACGGATGGCCTGGGATAAATATAGTAGTTGTATGCTATTCTAATATAACGAAACACACGTTTTCTATGAACTCCTCTTGATACGCCAATAACACCGATGTGCAATTGAAAACAAATGAGTAGTCTTTTAATGGTGCAATAAATTTTATGATTATTTTAACTTCATATAAGGGCTTACTGTAGACTATATACTAGAAAGAATTTTTATTTTTAGATTCTACTAAATATGGTATCTTAATTTCTGAAATTTGTAATTATATTTATTAAAATATAAGGTTGGTATATTTAGTTCATTGGTGTGTGGTAACTAACCAATTAAGTATTTGTTTAGTTAATTGAAATATGAAGTTCCCTACTTTCTTTGTTAACGCCGCGTACTTCAAAAGTAGGGTCGGAGCTTCCGTGCTTTTTATGTCTGTTTTGTGAGAATCTAATGTGCCAGCTAATTCTTTCAAGAGAGTACTTCCATCGAGTTTACTTCGCAAACGTATCCATTTCCGCTCCCATTCACTTCATCTTCTGCGATCAGTTATTTGTTTTACTTATTGTAGAAGGATATCTATTTAACGTACAGGGAATAAGTCATATATCAGTTCATACTGTTGTTTGCGCATAGTCCTGGATGAAATTTTAATGAATATGATACGGAATAATTTCAATCAAATATGTGATCACCATTGATGCCTTAAATAATTGAGCAAACCTTACAGAAACAAAACAAGTAAGACTGTCATAATTAAACATATACGACATTTTCAACGTAATAAATTGGCGCGTTCTGCATGACTAACCACAAATGCGCAGTTACGATAATATTATATTAAGGTGTGCGTGTATGCATCCACCATTAGAGTACGACTCAAATATCTGAAAGACTACTTGTTAATGCAGATGCATACTTTACTCATGCAATACCGCTAGACATGAACCCCAACGCGTTAAGAACAGGAGTAAAGTAAAATAATTATTTTGTTTAATTAGGCATTTGAAAGAACCCACAAATGAATTAGCAGAATTAGTCATTGAACAAAGCCCTTTTTTAATTTAGTTTTTTTAACCTTCGCAATTATAATTTTCATTAATGCAGCAGTGGCGTTTAATTGAAACTTAAAATGCAATTTTGGTGAAAGCATTCGAAAGGTGCATTCACTTTAGAAAGTTCGGGCACGCGACTCTGAGAAATGTCGCCGTGCGTTCTAACAAATGAAAGATATTTACGAGGTTATCATTGAGATTATATCGCCAGGTTTACGCGAATAAGCGGATGTCAATTTAAACAACACTTTCCATTACTTAAGCGTTGTTTCAATTGACATTCGCTTATTCGCGTGAGTCTTTTTTTTAACTTTCTTATTTCGTTAATAGTTATTTGAATGAGTTGTTGAATAATAAATTACCATAAGGTTATTATTCAATGAACATTGGCATTGTTGGATTTTATAAACGAAAACCATAAAGCATATAAGTACATAATAATTGCCTGAACGAACCCAGTCAATCGCAAATGATTTACGTCGTTACATGTCCAATATCGCTGTAGACGTGTAATTATGATGGAAATAAAGTCATTATGTTACTATGTGAGTAAGAATGTAAGAATTTCTGAAACAATACTACATATAAAATAGTCGCTGACACAAAGATTTTATCATTTTGGCGGGAGACAAGCATGTTATATGTCGCAATTGCAACATAATGTCACGACTTTAAACTATAACAAATGTATAAATGAAAAACCTCTATAATGTACTATGAAAATTATGTAATAATGGCACGTCTGAATTTCTGTGTGATTGCATTAGTAACCTTGATTTTTCAAATCAATTAACATTTATTATATTTTAAAATTGGTAATATTTAGCAACTATCTAGTATATTAAAACAAATAAAAGAAGAATTTACTCCATTCGCGTCATCAGCCGATTGATTTAAAATTGGCGCCAACAGTGAAACACATTTTAACACATTACAACAAAATATTGTTGACGATGAAGCTGTGAGTGTTAGATAAACGTTTGCAAATTTGGAGAACTTATCAAATTAAATAAAACATTACAAAAACAAGCTACTGGCTCTCAGCTTTTATAAACCGATACGATTTGCAGGGCAATCGTTTAACGTGATAGCAGCAACGCGTCGATTTGATATATTGGAAATGATTTATGTTGGGTAATTGGCTGGTGCTACTTCCATAAGTGAGAACTACTTTCTCGTCTTTTCGGAATGGCTTCCTTTTAGCATCGATATTGGTCGCACAGAATGTTTATGATCCACATATGAAGTCATAACTAGACAGAAATGAGACAAATTATGAACTTCTGCATTTATCTTAATACAACTAAAATTGCAACCACCTTAGTGCTTATGATGTCAGACGAGAAAAACGTATTTATCGAATAAATCAGGAATTAGCGAAATAAGAAAATAGTTGTGGTCGTGCGGTGTATGTTGGTCAGCCAACAGCTGATTTGATTTGCTTGAAAAAATAGTACTCTCTTTGATTAAACAATTAAAGTATTTCGCGGTAATAGAATTTGTAACATTAGAATAAATTTTGAGCAGTCTTTGATACTATTTTAATTAATTAACACGTTAAAGACCGCATGCCCACCGGTGGGTCACTCCGCAACAACATTACCGGTTTACATGTTGGGATTGGGTGGCCACCCGTGGGCATTTTAATTGAAATAAATCTAGGGGTTAAATAATGTGTACCTCAAATTATTGTACACTAAAAAATATTTAAAAAATAATATACGTAATTAATAATAAAAATAAAATGCCGGTCCATGTGAGAAATACGATTTTGCAATGCGGTCTTCAACGTGTTAAAAACTGATATTGGTAAATTTTTTACCCTCATATGACATTATTCGCTATTTAACGTGGAACGTAGAACATTTTGGAAAGTAGTCCAAAAGTTAGAATGCTAGGTAGGAACTGACTGACCGCGCCCCCACAGAAGAAAAGTAGAAAAATGAAAGAGCATATTTTACGAACAACTAGAAGAAAAGTATGAAAAATTACCGAAACATAAAAACATTAAAATAGAAAAATTATATGATGTGGAAACATAGCAGAATGAAAATGTTAAAACTTATCGGGGGGGGGGGCAAAACAACTGGAAAATGCTACCAAACCACACCAGTTGAGGAGTTGTGGAAACAAACAAAAGACGCCATTAAAAATACTGCCAAAACGACGATCCCGAAGAAAAAGAAACAGACAAACAGGAACGATTGGTTCGATGAGGACTGTGTAGAGAAAAAGAAAATAGAACAAGAATTACTGAATAATAACACAATAGGAAACAGAGAGAAATATAAGAATATAAGAAAGCAATCGAAGAGCATGTACAGGAAGAACAAAAGATTGTACAATGAGAAAAACCCGTAACCAATGAGGAAAAATAAGAATAAAGAAGACCAAGCAGAAATAGTTTGCAATACCAGAGGGCGAGGGAAGATATAGAAGTAACAACGATAGATGAAGTCACAAAAGTAATCAAAGACCTGAAAAATAATAAAAGTCCAGGGAAAATGAAGTATCAGTAGAAATGATTAACGCTTAATAGGAAGAATATATGCGCTAGTATGTTAAAACTAGTATGGGGGAAAGCCCGAAATGCCCGAAGAATGGACAATCGCGCTGATATGCACTTTGCACAAAAAATTTGACAAATCTGTATCTGCGCTATTATATTACTGGACACAACTTGTACTTGGCAGAACTTATTAAGGAAAGACTAAGCAATGTTACAGTCAAGTTTTAGGAGAAACAGGTTGGTAAATGTCCACACTGTTATTTCCAAAGCAATTCAAACAACCTGCTACGAATACCAATTAGCTCTTTAACTGCATTGAGTTAAAACAGGCCTATGATGAATGTAATAGAGGACAAATGTGCAGTGTAATTAATGTAACCGATTTAGCGGTGGTCTACAGAACAGAAATGATAGATGATGATGATGATAGATGGGAAAGAAAAATCCTATGATATACACGGTGGAGTAAACACAGAAGACGGCTGACGAAGAAGAACAAATAAGGAACTAGACAATATGTACAAGGAAGCAAAGATAATATCCGTCATGAAAGCTCAACCTCTAAGCTGCATAGGTCATATAGAAAGAATGCGCAGAAATAGATTACTAAAATTGGTCTTTAACAGAGCCCCAATTGAAAAAAGGAGAGAAAACGGTAGACCACGGAAGAGGTGGTTGAAAAGTGTAGAGCAAGTTCTAAAAACTATGAAGATCCAAAATTGTATAGAGAAAACGAGAAACAGAAAAGAATGGAATAAAGTTGTTCAACAAGCCCAATGCCACATGCATATATAATGTGGACAATAGTTAGCGTCAATGAGAAATATTCTTCGGGGCGCCTTAGTATTGTTCAAAATCGCGAAATTCAAACCACAATAGTTTAGTTGTGATGATATATTGCAAAGAAATAAATAGTGGACCAAACCTAATGCATCATCCAAGATTCTGATACCGCACATAATAATAGCAATAGAAAACAGTGATACAAACACAAACCTGCGAAATGACACACCAGCGGCAAATAATAAATTACCCAATTGGAAGGACAAATAAATAGAATAACTTGAAAGAAATGTGTAATACTAAAGATACAATAATAGAGAAAGTATGTAATACATTGGTGAACATTACCGATTCCATAATGACAACCAAACAAATCTATACCAAAGAGTTTACACAAACCATGTTTACATACTATAAAACTATATTCACACAAACAACTTGTTTAGAAGTACAGAACAATAAGGTACAGCCTCCGAAGTCACTGGCTGTGATGCCCTCAATTGATACATCAACTGGTTCCGAGTCTTGTTATCCTAGGATGAAGATTGTCATAAAAAGGGCATGTTGCTGTGAAAGACACCTTTATTACCGTCACTTCGTTGCAATAAACTATATGCAAACCCAATAGATACTTTGAAGAGGTGGTTCAAGCCATAATGAATATAGCACAAGATTATAGTAAGACATTGCATCTGAATTATAAATTTTTTTTATTAATTATATAAAATATTAAGACTGAAAATGAGGTTATCGACACCAACTGTGTATTTATCACAATTTCATGTAGTGGGCAAATTTGAAGTTTCCAATAGAAACATGAAAAATCATGATCAGATACTGCAACAAAATAGGAAAAACTTAACATTTGTTGACTTGAATGTCATCTTGGAAGGTTATCTGATGGCTCAACATGGGTTACACATGTTCTACATTGACCTTCCTTGTGAAAACTGTAGGTAATTATTATTGTCGTAAAAGTATAAATGGTGGGGCGTACTAATTTACAATTCATAGGCATAAACAATACAAAAAATGTCTCAACGTAAATCCTACGGAAATAGATTTTGAATTATGATTTACGTTATCTTATATAAAACACTAATTGATCACCAAGTTCAGTTTTGATATTTTTATAACTAGTTGCAGCAACTATTAGAGCAATTGTTTAGCACTGATAAATTATTTTTTCTGTTCGGCGATTTTAATGCAAAATTAAAGAATTTTATGTTTTTAACCGATTTATTCATGTTATGGCTCAAACAACAGGTAACTGAATGCAGACTTCTCTTGATAACATATCTAATTATTCAAGCGCCTCCTTAGCACTCAACCTTATGTTTCTCTAATTACGAATTCAACTAGTGAAAAAACGAAAATATTTTAACTGAGACGAATGATTTTTTAACAACGAAAACACTATAAAATTTTGAATGTACTAACGCCATCTAGACATCAATACTCGTGCAGGTATGTATTTACAAAGGTCTGTTTGTAACGGTGATCTACGTAGTATGTTAAGATATACGTAGTTGAATAATAAATACAAGTCAAGAGAATAAAAAGTAGGAAGTGTGTTAAAAATATGGAGTTGTAACGCCACCTAAACCCAAAATAAGAAAATTCTAATGAATCAAAAATCTAAATGATATGAAAGGCTTTGTGAACATTAAAGGATTACTTAGGAATTCGAAGATAAACTCGTACCGATAGTGAAATAATACAAAACCACAATGAAATTACATGGAAACGAAATTGTCCACGAAAAGTTCGATACTTCCCTATTAAAACATGACTAGAATACATATTGAAAGAATAGTCGAAGAATAGTGAGCATGTTCTGCACCTAAACAGGCCTGGAGCAAAAATCGACAACAAGCTTTTGCTGTAAATTTATATAAATTGTATGTTTAGGGACGCAAAATGACCATTGCGTAAATCGAAGTCCATTTAGACCAATTGGCGAATAATTTGATGCATTCAATTTGTATCTGAGATATTTCAAAAGTTTGCAAAAGGTTAAAATATTAATTAAATTAAATTAATGAATTATAAGATGGGATTGAGGTGAGAGGCCCAGATATAACAACAACAATAACTAACAGAAATAATAAAAAAAAATATTGAATCAAAACTATTTCACATTTAACAATGCACACTGCATACGATGAGCGATGAGAAGCCCAATGTCAATTATACTCTTCGGAATTTACAAAAATTTGAAGAAGAATTAATGGGAAAATCCCACAACAAATTCAAGATTATTAAATAAATCTGTTATATTGGCCTACAATCACGAAGCTGGAAAATATAATGAAAGTAATAAAAATACAATCAAAAAGCATAAAACTAAACATAAGCAAAAACATGGAAATATACGAGTACAAAGAAAAACACAAAACAATATAATAAACGCACAAACAAAAAGTACACCAGACAACATTTTCTCCCTACCACTTCTTCTTCGAAACAAAACAAAAAATATAAATATGCGGAAACACTCAACCAGAAATCATTCACTTGAAATCACGAAAGTCGAAATGTTTCGTTAATAATCAGAATTAAGTATCCATCATATCGGAATATAAAACTACCAAGATATCTTCAAGATGGAAGAAACAAAGCAAATATTTATTGTAATTTTGTAGTTTTGTAGTAATATTGGAGTTTATAACTAATTCAGCAGTAATTATTTCGCGTAGATAACGACTTTTATATTATTCAGATTTATAATTCATTAGAATTTTCTTAAATATCCTTCCCCGTGACCAACTCCACATTTTTCGCACACTTTCTGCTTTTCATTCTTTTGACCTGCGTCTCAAATTGAAATACGTGTATCCCAACATATTCCACGTTATAATTTATGGGAGCTGAAAATATGAGACGATTTGCTTGATAACACAAAAATATAAGATCATTTTTACAACAGTGAAACTCAGTTGTGCTGACTTTCCACTTTACATCACCAGTTGAGGATATATGTTATAATTAAAAACATTTCTCTGTCTGATTATCAGATTAGCGGTTTGTTAATATTCTATAATTTTTAAAGAGTCAAAAATATTGTTATTATTAAAGACACCAGGCTCCACGTTATTTGTGTTATTCCGTTTCTTTGAAGCAGAGAGAGAAAGCTTGAGTAAACAATTCAAAAAAGGTGTTCCATTTATACCTTAAAGTAATTATAATAATAGAATTATTACAGCAATCATAGCATATGCACTGCCTGTTATCTAAACGAGTGTCTTTATTCAACAGTGAGAGTATGGATCGAGTACACCAGATTTTATATATTTTTATGAAATCACGATACTTCTATTTTGTTCACGGTTTTATATTATCAAGTGGATGAATAAAATATTCTGTTTTTTTATGAGCGTTTCTATATAATATTTTATTTGCAAGCAAATTTTTGATACACTTCCTGTGAATTTTAAAATTCTTCAATTTTTTTTGCAAACATGTTATTTGAAAGTTTTCTTGCAATTGAGCAGGCTTATTAGAATTACGTTTACATCCCGTATATGTTACACATTTTGCGAAATAAGCTTGAAGTTTATTATCATGAACACTGAACTATGAAATTGTTGATATTTATGTGAAAGGGAATTAGTAATGATTATACTCAATTAATTGAATGATTAAATATTTTTCATTTCGATAGCGTTGAATCGTTGAATTTCACCTAGCCGCCAGGAATTTATTTAAGTTTTAAATAAAGTAAAGTACGTGTCGACAAATACAATCTTCCTATTGCATTTATGTATAAAATAATTTCTCGAACAAAATGTACTTTGATGAAATGTATATAATGGATGGCATATTATAATGGATCTTTATATTTTGTTTTTTGATTCAATAAATTTAACTCGCAAAGTAATTAATGGCATACATTTTTTTTATCTACTTGAATTGAAATATATAGCTATTTTATATCATTATGGGGGGCGTAGCTCAGATGGTAGAGCGCTCGCTTAGCATGCGAGAGGTACCGGGATCGATGCCCGGCGCCTCCAAGCTTTTTTAATCCTATATAAAAATTATCAGATAATATTTATTTCTTCATGTTTTTCTTCTGACATTCTCTGAAAATAATGGTTAGGTAGCAGTTTCATACAGTTTCTACATACAAGCTGTGAAACAACATTACAACAGAGCTATTTCTAAATGGCAATTCCAATGTATTATAAACTCTCATGTACAATGAGGTTCAAATATTTCGAGATCAGCTCGGGCAACAACTGCGTGTACGTTAGATATGAAGCGTATCTCGTTTACCAGCCGCGTGATCCATTCTTATAATCTGCTTCTCTGCACACAGGCATTTTATAAAATTATTAAAGAAGTAATAATAAGCAGGTGAAGAAATTGCAGTAGAAGAACGTCTACTGACACAATTTTCTGCCGGCACAAAGATATTGCTACCTGGAATAATTTATAAATAAAAAATGCTGTCAAATAATCGACCTGCTGCATTATGTCGCTAACAGCAACTCCTTGCTAGACAAGGGTTACAAACTTTTGACGAACCTCAACTGACTTCATTAGTCTTCATCGTCCCGACACATAATACAAATGCGACACATACCTCCATATCAATATTTTTTCCTTGGAACATTCCCTAGTTCAGTTCCGAAAACTACTCGCTTCAAATTTTCCCAATTGAAGCAGCTATTATCCGTACTATACCTTTTCCATCGAGATGTTCTAATGTTTTCACAAATTTTATTTATTTCAACGAAATATTTTTCATGAACTTTTAATGTTAACGGGTAGTCGTTGTTCTTTTTTAAAGTATAAAGTCTAAAGTATAAAGAAGATATTTTCGTAGTAGTTTTAAAGATAAAACATATTTGCTATACATTTAGAGACTATGACGGTCAAACTATAATTTAAAATAATTAAAAAATAATTAAAAACAAATGCAATGCCATTTTTAAGAAACATAATTGTTACGTTACGGCGGACGATCATCTGGGCTTTCAGAGGGTCGTGTTGATACCTGCAAAGTCGCCAATCTTAAGATCAGTGCGACCGAAATAAAACGATGTAAACGGGACAGGCTTCATATCTGACGTGAATACAGTTGCCGCCCGGGCTAGGCTCGAAATATTTGTACCTTATTGTACAAGCAAAATAGGTCGCAAATGTTCAATAATGCCCTTAATCAATATGCCCTTAATGTTGATCCCGGTTGAATGAAGTAAAGTAGTTTCAGGTTGTAAAGGACGTCATGAACAAGTTGCGCGGCGGGAACAAAGCAGTGGCAGATCGCACTGGTATTGGAAACAACCAGGCGCACGCGAAGCAAATGCAAACGTGTTCTATAAAACTCGCGACACTGAATAAAAATTGTGTTATCCCACTGGTGATCTAGTGAAGAGAATATCTTCAAAGGTTTTTACCTTAAATAGAAATACTACGTTTAACACTCATCCGTTCAGATTCTATTGAAGATGGCAACGTAGTTGCCGAAATACGTATTTAGATTTGTAAAAATCAAGTGTGATAAGGGGTTTTTATCTTATAATTGTTATTATAAGTGTTCTCTTTTTTTCGCGACACTGCTTTGACAATTACCCCCGTTTTCTGTTAATGGAATATTCCAAACCAAAAAGCTGTTTCTGCGCATAGGCACGCCTATGTCCTTTACGTTTCAAATCATCTATACATACGGGGCAGGCTGATAAAAAACGGTACCTGACCGAAGGAGTTAAAATACATACAACAAAACCCTTTGGTCATTTTTGCATATAATCACCTTGTACTTCTAGGCATTTTTTACATTTAGCATTTAACGAAAATAAACCACAAAAAAATCCCTTCAAAAAGTCTCAACCGCCCACGTTAGAAACACAGAGTGCTAAATCAGGGCTGTATGGTGGATAATTTAATTCTGTGAAATCCTTCAAATCCTTCAGAGTATCCTGGACAAAAACAACCTTCTGCATTGTGTTATAAAAGCAGAATTCTGTTTTTGAATTTTCCTTTGTGTTTTTTATTATGGCCTGGCAATTTGCGTAAAATATCAGCATCATAGTTAACCTTCATCATGGTATGCAGCAATTATTACTATTATATTATTATTTGGCGGTGGCGACCCCTTGTGTTTCTATTGCATCGACTCGTGTTTGCTTTCAGGGTCATAGTGATGAACCTATGTTTCATCCCCAGTTACAATTTTCTCAGTAATTTCTTCCCCTTATCCTTCGATTTTAATTCTTCGATTTTTAAGGATCGATTTCTGTACATTTCAGGCGTTTTCTTGGGCAATGGCTGACTTTATTCGACTATTCCGAGGATCGTCTTCCATAGACTCCGGCCCCCATTTAAATTGCTTTGACCAAAATTGTATTGCTTTGTAAGAAGGAGAAAGTTCACCGTAAACAGCAAACAAACGATTATTTATTTCCATGGGACTATTTGCTTCTCTTCTGAGAAATTTTATGACAGCATGGTGCTCAAATTTTTACACTATTAGAAAATTCTATAAAAGTGCACAAACAAAATGCAATATCGACTATTATGTGATAATATCTGTTTTCTAATAGTCTCCTTTGTAGTAAGGTACATTTTTTATCAGCTTGCCCTAGTATGACTTAACTTTATCATTTACATTATTAATTGCTATTAAATGACATGGTATATTAGATACATAATTATTTTTCTATTGCGTAAATAGTTATATAGCATTTGCACGTAAAATTGTCGCAATGGCAAGCAGAATATGCCGCAATTGTTGACGCAACAAAATAATTTAATATTGCTTTTTACCACGCAACAAACTGTACTCTTAACGTGTATAAATCAAACGAATGCATCTCTTATAAAAAGTTAACGTCATAATTTATGTTATAGCTGTGGGCTAATTATATATGATGGAGTTGGAGCTCGTTTGTTGAAATACGAAATAACTCGGTTTATCGGAGCGCTGATTCCGGGCTTTGTTATTAGCGGGTGATGTTGGTTCAGCGCTCGTGAGATCTCCATACGACTTCGCGTCTGCCATACGAGTTCAAGTTCGGCCTGACGTAATGATAATGAGAGTTCATGTCTGTAATATCCGCTGATAAATATCTAAATCGTCCCATGAGGTTTTTTGGAAAGTTTGAGCGCGGTCCGAAAACGAATTATTTATTAAATGACCGTCGGTGGGCGGACGAACATTTTAAACGTTTTAAATATAGTGCCATATCCAGGTGAATCGAAGTTGGCACGCTCTGCGCATACCTGTATCTTGTTTTTATGTAAAAACAATTTTTAGATAGTAACTTAACAGTTATTTCGGAGGAAATATTCTTGTATTAAATTGTACTAACGTCGGACTACGACACCCTATGACAATCAGATTATATGATAAATATCTGCAACCATTTTTGGCAAAACGTTCATTATGTGAAAAATTATTCACTCCATTTTCTTAATATTCATCTTAGATTATCTCGAAAAACCACATTTAATTATACCCATGTAATATTACTAAAGAAGTTGAGAAATTGCAATGAGAAAGAGTAAGATTGGAGAGTAAGATCGTTAATGAAAACATAAAACATCGCGTCAAAATCGTAAGTGACAGAGAATATACGATGTAGCAAAAGAAATATGGAAAACGGAAGCAATGTCCCTAAAATGATAAACGGTAATAATTGTGCAAATATTCAAAAAAGCAACTGAGTGCTAGTTACAAGGGAATAGTACTTTCAGTCTTAAGTTTAACGTTCCATAACTTTAGTTTCAATTATTTAAGCATTGGAGCGTACAGAGATGCTTTTCATATTTACTATACTTCCATATACATTAAGTATAAGAAACTCAAAAGTAGAAAAGAACTGTTAGGTGAATATCAAGCTGGGCTTCGGAATAATAAGTCAACTTAAAATTACATTTGTGTGCGAAAACATATAATTAGAAAAAAAAAACGGCTTGCAACAAGAACGATTTAGTAGAGAGGACAAACCTGATCAAGTCACTGAGAAAATTAAAACTCCAAAGAAGTTACTAAGACTAAACCCCTTTTACCGAAGCACTACCTGGATTGAACCCTAATGCCCAGTTTCACAAACGCTAATCAGTCGTTAACAGCTTGTTAACGAATCGTCAAAAGTTTGACGATTCATTAACGAGTCTTTAATCCACCCTCAAACATTTTTTCCGTGGTTCTTTTAATATATTTTTGATCTCGCTGCGTCCTGATTTACCATAATAAACAGCCACTTTACAACCTTTTGACTTTTGATATGTATGAAGTAGTTTCCACACGTTTATAATTTAATAAATTTCCATCTTTTTTCTACCTATTAAGAGCTATTTCAAAACACCATTGGACTTTGTAATTGAAAAAAGAGTGGAAACCATACATATTTACCCATGTCATAAAATAATAGAAATACATTAAAATTTTCCCGCTTAAAGACAACTTCTATCCACCCGAACACATGATATCTTATATACTTATGGAGCATTATTTCTTGTTCTTTCCGAATATCTTAGTATTTTTTGGCAAAATAATATAATAAGTATCCGTCATCCAGGTTCGAAGTATATAATCATTACCCCTTTACAAGTACTTTTTCAATTCGTTATATTAGTTTGAAGGTTCCAACTGACAGCGATTTTTATACATTCACTTTGAACGGAAATCCTTGCAAACTAAATTCACGAACCCAGATATACTTATACGTAAATGTTCGCCAAAATCTCCCCTTTCTTTCTTTCCTTATAAGTATCTTAGGTGGGTTTGCAAAATTAACTTTGAAATTATTGAATTTATGAACTTATGTTAATCCGGGCGGTGACGTCATTGGCCACGCCTCCAAATACGCCTGAATGTTATGTTATACCACTTATTTGTCGATATTTAAAAAATGAATACACTTACATTTTTTCGATCGAGTTCGCATGAAGTATGAACGCTTACCTGAAAAAGAAAACAACATTTTATTTTATGTCCTATTTCTATCTCTCGTAAAAAGAGATAAGTTTAATATGGATTTATAGATATACTCATATATGTTTACCAAATGATTGTGGACGATTTCATATGAATCAAATCAGCCATCTCAGGCGTTTAATTTTGCATCTATAGGTACTATATTTTCGTGAGAAAGAAAGTTAATTGTCACGTTTTAATATATTCAACATTTTTGACATAGCTTGTTCAATTTTATATGTAGTTCATGTATATACGCCCGCTCATGTTCCGTGTGGTGTTGAAACCAACACAGTTTCTAAAGCACGTGAACATGTGAAGTAATAGACATAGACTGTTCTGAATATTTACCACAAATAACACATACAAAATTGAATATTCTGGATATACGCGATTCGAGATTGTATTGTACTGGAAAATCTATCCCCAAAACATTGAACAAATGCCGACGACAATCTCGATTCTAAAAATGCAAACGAAGAACAAATAATTAATGGCTTGCATAAGAGAGTTGTGAGACATCTAAGATCCACCAATTTCAGAAAGGGAACTCTGAGGTGTTAATGTGAATAAAATCGGTTGCGAAGTTTATAAATTGTCACAATTAAATAATGTCAGAATGTAAATAAATTTATTATTAAAGTAAGTTTGTTACATAGTTACAACAAATGACGGTTCGCAAAAGCCGCTGCGCATTTCGTCCACATTCTCCGCAAGTTAACATTTCCACATAATCCGCGGCAGAATCCATAATTTAGAAAGCGCAGGTTGTACTAAATCGATTTGAAGGCATTCGAACGAAATCTTGACGTTTCCCATAAGTTTCATAGCCGACCAGTTTATTGAAATCATAATAAAACCAATTACCTAGCAACAATGTTGAGAAGTACAACTGGATGGCTTACAGCGCTCTGATTTGTCGAATAAATAAATAATTTTTTTCTTTGGGAATTTTTATTTGTCTTTTGATTAGCATTTCTCCTTTTTCTGGGGCGCGAGTTCTGGGACACGCTGTATATGTACTAGCGATTATCATGCACCTCAGGAAATCAAGCAGATACGCAACAGCTAAGAGCGAACGTCAAACTAGGAAAGCGATCAGGGAAACAACCATACTGAAGGACGGACATCGACGTTCACTGCCATAGGAAACTCAGCCTCCAAGATTATATGGACTATCAAAGATACACAAAACTGGTAACCCCCTACGAGAAATTGTAAAGAACGTGTGGAGCTCCAACTTATGAACTGGCTATATATCTATGTTACCAAGCAGTTACAGAGTACGTGGGGTTGACAAGCAGTTTTGTAAAGAATTCAAAGAATTCGGAACATTTTGTGGAGATTTTGCATGAAAATGAAATAACCAGCGAGAACATTCTAGTGAGTTTCGAAATGGAATCACTCTTCACGAACGTACCAGTAGAACAAACTCTAGAGCTCATCAGACAACGATTCATACTACAAGAATTAAAAGAGGATAAAATTGACCTGACAACCACCACTTACTTTTTATGGAATGGAGAATTCTATGAGCAGAAGGACGGGGCAGCTCTGGGATCAGCACTCTCACAAGTCATTGCTAGCATCTTCATGGAGACTTTTGAAGAAGAAGCCATCAGTTCCAGTCAGTGATAGGAAGCCGAAATGCTGCTACTGCTACGTGGACGATACATTCGTGATATGGCCACACTGTATGGGCAGTCTACACGCATTCAAGGAGCATATCAACGGACAACATGCCAACATCAGCATCGCAACGGAGACAGAAGAGATGGCTGCCTACCTTTTCTGGATGTACTAGTTATACGTAACGACAGTCGACAGAATACCGCAAGAAGATGCATGCGGACAGATACCTACACGCAGCCTCACATAACCATCCACAACAGAAAAGATTTCTAGTCACCACACTGCTAGACAAAGCGGAAAAATTAGTGATGCTAGTAATAAAAGCGAAGCAATACAACATGTGAAGGATGCACTATAGAAGAACGGCTACAAACCACAGAATATTATTCAGTGACTTGCCGAAGAAATGAAGAAGAAGCAACATGAACCAGAGGAAAAACTAGCATAATACGCACTCCTTCCATATGTTGCTGGAGGTACGGACAGGCCGAGCAAAACCATAGAGAAGAAGAATATTAACGTCAGGTTCAGCACAGTTAAGACAATAAACGAACTGCTTCCATCCAACAAGGACTCGGTACCCAGATTACGTGTTAAAGGAATATACGAACTTCAATGCAAGTGTAGAAAATCGTATATTGGACAAACGGGACGCAGTATACAGTGCAGGGTCAATGAGCATCGAGATGTCGTGTAGAGAAATAATGGAAGATACGTAGTAGCTCAGTGTTCTGAAGTTAGCACTAAAGAACATAGAGAAGCAAGGACCGCCAACAACGCCGCCAGGACCATCAACGACGAATCTAGTAGGAGCATCAGACACGGATCAGCAGACGATAACGGACACGAATAGATGGAATATAATGGATACGCATCAATGAAGCGAAGCAGCGGCTGGTTATATAACAAGGAGCAGAATACATCAACACCGGTCTTTAGAAAAATTTTAAGAAGCTAACTGGTGACAGCATGATCAGCGAAAGGGTAAGTTTATCTCAAAAATCACGGCAACATCCGGAAGATCATTATAAATTGTTTTAATTCAACAGTATTGCGTTAATAGACAGTTTACCGTTCTTTACATAACGTACCCGAGTTAATAACAATTATTCAATTGCAAATTAATAAATGCAAGAGAAAATGCATTGAAATTAAGAACAATCGAGGAATGCAGGAACAAAGCGCAGTCTACATGTAAGCAGTAGGGCTATCTTGAAATATGCGAAGTTTAAAGAATACATGTATCTGAAAGATGGTGATGATGAATTTGAACGAAGAAACACACATTTATTTGAAAATAGCTAAAAGTAAAGAATGGAATTAATAAATCACAAAATCCCCACAAATGTTTCGCAAAAAGACGAATTTATAAAGTCACACATACAGGCCGACTATATATATATAGATGCATATTTTTGAAGGGAAAAAAAGATAGAGCACATATGGCAGAAGCACACTAATGCAGGTGTATACAAACTGTGGAGGGCCGCGTGTAACCTGGTATATAAGGCTCGGTGTTTAGCATGGTTGTCCTCCTGGAAGGAATAGAAGAAAACAGGATGATTAAAGAAAGGCTGGAAGGTACCAGATGAGAAATTAAGGGGTGAATAACAATAAGAAAATGGAGAGAGGCTATGATAGAAAACGGACAAGAACTGAAGAGCCACGTCATGCGATTTGAAGTAGAAGAATATAACCTGGAAGTGGGCCAATCGCTCTTAACGAACCACTAACAAGACGGAACCTTCTCTAGCTTCTATTGAAATCCTTTTCTTTCATCATTTCTGTTACCGTCGTATCCTGTCCTAGGTTTATCTTAGCTGTGCGTCTTGTGATAATTGTTTTCCTTTATTGTAAAATTGACTCACTCAATATGCCAATATTATAAATTTGTAACTTTAGTTATTTATCGTGCATATTTTATGTATCAATCACTTTTTCGATTCACGGGAGATTCATCGTCGAAAGTCTATCGTGGGAAAATTGGTCGTGAAAAAAAGAAATTTATTGGGTAATTTGACTAAACCTCAAAATTATAATTAATTGTCTATTTGTTATTGTCAAACGAACAAATATATTGTGAAATATATAATATATTCATCGTAAATTACGTTCAATGAAAAAACTTTTAACTAAAAGCTAAAATTGTCGACTAAGCCTCGAAAATATTCTACCTGCCACGATTGTCATAATCATAATTGTCCCAGTCCCAATAATATTTTTAGTATGAGGATCATGTTCTGTTCCTTCGTTCAATGCTTGCTCATATTTTAGTCCTGAAATAAATTTCGATATTATTGGGTATGTGGCACAAACTGGTTCTACGAACGCTCTATGTCATACTCCACATGAATTCTTTAAGGTAAGCCTACACAACAGGTGCAGCATTGGAGCAGTTCGTAAGCTCATGGGAAGAGCGTGCCAATCCATATATCTTCAAAATTGTCTAATACAAGCTTCAGCTGAAAAACTGCTCTAAATTCAGCTCGAACAAATGCTATGGACGAAATAATTCACATTTTTAGTGCAAAATCTGCATCCACTTCATACTGATTTTCAAGGTTTCGCCACAGGCACTTGCCAAATCTGCTTTGATTCTGCGAGAATATTCAAGGATGGCATAATAGCGCTAAATTATTTGTAAATTAGTTATCTGGACTAATAAATTAATTATAAACTTCTTTAGTTTTGGAGGTGAACAACGCAAAAACAACAGGAATAACTCGATCGTTGCTCTTCCCATGAATGGCGTATAACGTATAAAATAACTTATGGTCCAATATGGGAAACTTGTTTTTCAAATTTATACAAAAGCTTTAACTTGCAGCCGGCATTTACGCACAACCACACATTAAGATCATATTTAAACAATAATATCTATAAAGAACATTACCATAAAAACGAATATAGCAAATCTCCTGCAACAAATGTGATGTCAAAGAAAAAGGGACGTAGGAACGAGGTTCAAGGTTCAAATGGAATAAATTGCACATGCAAAAAGTAGGACATTTCAAAACCTGCAATTGCCGACCATGTCTGTAATACGGGGCATAATTTTAATTTAGACGACGTGCACACAGCACCAATTACAACTTACATACTTTGGAAGCGAATTACATGAAGAAATATCATACAAAACTCAATAATGACCTGACGCCGCTTAATAACACATTACTGACCTAGTAAATACCAAAATTTTAGACTAAGCCAGGTGCGCTTAATTGTACTCGCTCCGTTAGCAGCTGTATATGTTATAAATCTAATTACATAGTTTTAGGGTTACTTGAATTTTTCCACTGAAGACGAACGCATAGTATTTGAATTGCGTATTTGGAAATAAATGTAAAACTAGTGGTTATTTATTAATCATTTAATTCCCTTGGGTTTAATGAATTAATTTAGCAATCGGGAATAAACCTGTAAATATCTATTTTAAAGGTACGTAACAAATGATAAATTTATTTAATTAATATTGAATGTGACTCTTTACACCAAATCTCTAAATATACAATATTTATTGTTAAATAGTGAGAAAATGTACAATTGTCTTCAACAAATTTACAATGATTCAGAATAATTCAGTATTATGCTGTTTTTTATACATATCATATAGGTCAATCTGAAAAAATGTAGTGTCAAATATATTTTGTGCAAAATATTCGATAATATGATGGAAAAAATAATTGTTCAATTGGTTATCATGAATTTGTTGAAGTACAGTTTTCACTTATTGCGTTTAAGATCATTATTTCTCCTTTAAGTTCGTGATTTTGTTGCCTAATTAGTTTCAATAAGGTTTTGAAAAACAAAATATTTAGTAAACTGCTTTTTTTTAATTTATGATCGTTTTCGACTCACTATATTTTTTACATACTACAGTGCGTAATAATTGGCAACTGACAATAAATAAAAGCGATCAGACGCATCATGATTTACAGCGATATAGGTATGAAAAAAAGTCTTAAGAAGCGTAACTGGGGCTGTGCCGGAACAGAACCAACTATGTTTGATTCTAGCGTTAAAAGGCTCTTCTTATTAGTGCAGGGGCTAGACCATGTATCGTTTGCAGTTGCATGTCCCTTAAGTTTCATTGCGGGGTTTTGTTAAACACCTATAGGAGTATTAAAAAAATTGGACACGTGGTCCAGATCATTGACGTTTGGTCGCCATATTTAAAAATGGCCGCCAAATTGCTAGATTTTTCGATAAAGTATATCTGCATTTGCAGTGGTCCGATTTTAAAATTTAAATTTCATTTTGATCCTTTTTTAAAGGTAAACAAATCTTCTTTTGGTAAATCACTTAGTTATTGAGATACACTAAAGTTTTGAATATTTCCAGTTCAAGGAATTTAGACAGTACTCATTGTCTTTTTATTATATTTACATTGTACAGAGAGAAGGGAATAGGGATTTAAATATTAGCGCCTTAATGCGGTCAATACCACTCTTCTTTGCATTTGACAAAACAAACTATTCTCTGTGGGCAAGTGTGTTTTTAGCGGACCGTTTACATCTTCTGAATTTTCCTGAGATTTATGCGGAATTCAAAGCTGGACATTTTGTTGTAAAAAATGCTCAGCGAAAGTTCATTTGTGTGGCTATGGATCAAGCTCTGGGACAAAATTACAACAAACCAGCTAAAGGCCAAGGAGGAATCATCGGCGTAACAAGAAAAAAGGAAGCTGTGTTGCTACATGATCTGATCAGACACGAGGAAGTTCAAATAGTACAAGTTTTGCGTGATTTATGTGGCCTTGTCTATCAAGATGAATACACTTTGCATCACGAGTTTTCAAACAATACTACAATTGCTGATGAGCTATGCGTTAGAAGAATTGTGACCTTCATGAAGAAACAAGGAGATCCTTTCATGTATACGGGCTCCAGCTATGGAACGGAGCTACAAAATATTATTGCTAAACAAACGGTAGATCGTGGAATGAGCACTGATCTTTTAAACTGCATGCAAATAGGAGAAAAAGCCCAAAATAAGTTTCGGACTGAAAGATTTGAAGATATGTCACTCAGTCTAATGCAACCGATTAAGAGATTAAAAAAACTAAAACAATAAATCCGTTAGAAGTGGACGTAAAGAATGAAACTGCCCATGCTCTGCGTTTAATTAACATTGCACGGTGTCGAGGATATGATATACATTATCTGTCGTCTTGCGAATTAACTTCTACATATTTGTTTTTGGCGAGAAATGGATTTTCTGACAAAACCGGATAAATCGCAGCTGGTTCATGAACTTGAAAAAAGTTACAAACACGGCCAAATCTTCTGGCAAAGCAACAGTTATAGACTTTATGGCATTTACAAGGAAGGTGCCAACTAAATCTGTAAACTGAAGACATATGAAGAATTTTTAGGAAGAATTTGGACAGCTATATGCCAAGCATCTCACAAAAGTAAACGCGTTGACATTGTTTTCGACGTTTATAGGGAAAAAAGTATAAAAGGGTTTGAGAGATCCAAGCAATCACGGAAACAACCGGTAGAATATGGAGCCCCAAATGACAACACACAAGTTCCTGTGGATACTGATGCTTACTGGGCCTCGTCTAAAAACAAAGAATTGTTGCAATCATACATTGTTGAATGCATATGTCGGAAAAAAATTCTGTCACTGAATCTGTTCTCATTTATCTCGGTGGTGTAGTAAAAGATGGTCAGCCAAGTTGTATAAAAAATATGATAGATGAAGAAAAACTTACTTTGGAACCTGATCATGAAGAAACAGATGAGAGGATCTTAACCCACATTTCTCACATGACATGATTTGTTCTACTGATACCGATATTTTTGTTAGTGCACTCTATTATTACCTAGGGAAGACGAAAATGTTAAGACTTAAAGAACTATGGATTCCTTTTGGAGTAGGAAAAACATCGCGGTACATTCTACTTCACTCCTTGGAAGACAGAGGACTACTTGCTGTTTTGATAGCTTTACCAGCTATTCATTCTTTAACAGGCTGCGTCACTACAAGCAAGTCAGTGCGAAGTTAGAAGCTTTAAAAGCAGCTGAATCGTGTGCAGAAGACCTCTTGTTGGAGTTTCGCAAAGGGCCACTGAATGAGGAATGAGGAATGAGGACAAAGCATAAGAATTTTGGGTTCGAGCACTTGCTTCAAGCTTAGGAACAATGAATAAATTCCGTTTTCATCAGTTCCATCACAAAAAATTACGAAACTTTCAAGATGTGGCATATCAAAAGAAGCTACTTGCAAGGTTACAAATGGATTCATGTTTTGGAACCGTCTCAGAAACTCAATCCTTTGGACTATGGTTATATAGAGGAAGATGCTACTCTAATTCCACTAGTGACAAATGATCTAACGGACCCTGAAGATTTCCCCAAGCCATGTAATTGCAAGACGTGCTTCAGAGGAACTGTGTCTCCCTGTAGAAGATTAAAAATAATGTTCAGTGACTTTTATAAATGTAAAAGTAGTGTTTCGGACCAATGCAATAACCCTCATACATAATTTTGTTATTCTTTTTCTCTGTAAGGTTTGCAACATTTTTTGAAGACTATGTTATTGATTAATAGCAAATATATATTTTTAAACATCCCTTTAGGTCATTGAATCCATTTTTACCTCAAAAATACACCATTGTTCCATTTTTTTATTATACTTCAGAAACTATGTGATTTAATAAAAAAAATGTGTTGACAAAATTTGTTTGCATCTAAACAAGGATTAAAATGAGATTTAAAAAATTAAAATCGGTCTAGTAGATACGAAGATACGGTTAAACAAATAATTTAGCAATTTGGCGGCCATTTTGCAATATGGCGACCAAACGACCATGATCTGGACCACTTTACCTATTTTTTTATACTCCTGTAGGTGTTGAACAAAGCCCCGCAACAAAAGTTAGGGGACATACAACTGCACACGAGTAACGTGCCAGCGCGCCGCGCCTAGATTATATGAAAAAGGTTCAAAGCTTTAGAAGAAATGGTCATGGTTGTAACGTTGCGCAAAAATAAACACAGTATTCCATCTAAGATTTTGTAGTAAAAAAAAACTTCTTTACTACTATCTTTTCCTTTACCGAAAATACGACAATGGTTTCGTACACCAGTCATAAAAACACAGCTATTGAGTACTTCCCACCATTCCTGAAATGTTGGGCCAGAACCCTAAAAGTTTCCAAATCTATATGAATATTATAACAAGAAGAAACGAGGTGTTCATAATGACCGAATTCAGCTGAAAACGGAAAAATAAAGTATGTTTCCTCTAACATAATTCACATCTCCGTTTGCAGATTGTTATGGAAGAACGACAAACAAAGCCCTAAAAATAACTTCATAAGCTTGGTGGACGACGTGGATGATCTGCAATGTGTTTAGAAGAAAAAAAGATAAAAGTCAATAAATTTTACTTGAATTTCTTAAACGATAACAACTTTGTAAGAACACAACATTAATATTTGGTACAAGACTTTAAAAAAACTTTTAAATTAATGTTTTTCACTGAAGAAGTCAAATGAATTATTATTTGCTTAAAATTATTCATTAAAATAAATAAATGTATGTATGCATTTTATTTAATTTAGAACAAGGATTGGAAACAACTTCTGCTTTCTCAATGACTAAAAGAGAAATTAACTGAAGCTGCACATCAGGGAAAGCTTTTCAGCTGGTGCACCTTCCAAGTTTCAAAAATGTGTAAGATCAGCAATTTGTTTTGAAGAAATTATAATAAATTAGTTCGTGTCGTGCTTATGCATCAACAATATTAGTAAGAACAGAACAGGAATGTTTGTGTCCTAGGCTTCAAAAAACATTAATTTTAATTATGTTTTTTTCACTTCGCAACTCAAACAAATTATTGTTTGCTTAAAATTTTTGATTATAAAATAAATAAATGTATCTATGCATTTTATTTTATTTAGAATAACGGTCGAACACGAATTCAAGATTGAGTTAGTCGAAAAAAATTAAGAACTTTCTACGGTTAAACAATTAAACTGACAACGACATTCTACGGTAATTACTATGTAATTACAACAGTTATCATCCAATAACAAGTAGAGCAAATTATTAATCAGTTCCTAGCGTTTGAAGAATCCTACAAATTTGATATAAAGAATGCATATTATAATAATTGGATATAATTTTTTAATATATATCCCAAAGTTTCTGATATCAGATAGTATCAGATATTAATAAACTAATTCCAGTTAATTTACAGTTACTAGAAAACAACTATTGAAACTATCGCTCTTATAAATATTATAGTTAAAAATATACTCAGTTACATATAAACTGCACCACCTAGAAAAGGGGTGGGAATTTTTGGACCAAATTTGGCAGAAACATTGGACTAGTGTAAGGTAACAATTGATTAAAATTTGATAAAGACACTTCATCTTTTTGATTTTTCTTTAATAATGTGTTGGTCCGCCCCTATTTCTGACACTCATTGACCCGCCTTGGCATTGATTCCAGCAGGTGATCAATGTCTTCTTGGGGTATGGCATCCCAAGCAGCCTGTACTTCATGCCGTAGAGCTTCTATTGTTAACGGTGGGTTCGGTTGATTCCTCAATCTTCTACCCATCATATCCCACACGTGCTCAATGGGCGACAAATCGGGAGATCTTGGCGGCCAAGGCAAAAGATTGACATTGGCCTCTTCAAAGAAGTCAAGAGAAACCCTGGCTACGTGAGGTCGTGTATTCTCTTGCTGGAAAAGTGGGTCTTCCAGCCCACGAAGATATGGAAGAACATGTGGTTCTACTACTTCGTCAATGTAGCGTCGGGCGGTCATACTGCCCCGAATGAAGAGCAAGGGTGACCTACTGCCGTAAACAATAGCACCCCACACCATCAACTCCACAATTCGGCGAACATGCCTCGCAATCGAAAAATCAGGATTGCGCCTTTCTCCACGTCTTCGTCTAACAGTCATCCGACCATCATGCATTCCTAAACAAAATCGCGATTCGTCACTAAAGACAACTCGATGCCACTTCAAGTTCCATTGAAGTATTTCCGTGCACCAGGCCAAACGTTCCTGGCGATGTTGAGCAGTGAGGGCAAGCACATGATGTGGGCGGCAAGACAGCAAGCCAAATGTTCTTATTTGACGATAAACTGTTCGCAAGAATATCGGACGACCTTGTTCACCTAACCATTGATCAGCTATTGATCTAGTTGTAGAGAATCGGTCTCTCAAGGCCATTAGTCTTAAGCGGCGATCTTGACGTTCATTGGTTCGTCTTTGAGCCCCAGTGCGTCTTCTCGGACGTTCAACCCCATGTTCAGACCACGCTTGATAAACACGCATTATTATTGAGTAGTGCCGTCCCAAACGGTTGCTGATTTCTCTAAACGAAAAACCTGCTTCTCGTAAACCAACAATCCGCCCTCGGTCAAAGTCAGTCAACTGCTTGTGTAATTGAGGTCCCCTTCCTCTAGGCATCATTAAACACTTGAAACACTTTAAACTAAAGAACGGGATCCGAAAAAGGGGAACAAATTCAAAAAATGACTCGATAATTGCTTGTCTATCACCACCTCTACAAAATGACACAAACGTCAAAAATCCCATGACTACTTGATGATTGGGTTTCAAATTTTAATCAACTATTTCCCTGGACTAGTCCACTATTCCTGCCAAATTTGGTCCAAAAATTCCCACCCCTTCTAGGTGGTGCAGTTTATATGTCACTGAGTATATATATTATAAAGAACGATATTGTAAAATAAACTATCGATTGCCTGTAGAAAATTATAAATAGCGTTGAAATTATTTTTGCAGTGCGTGCAACTGAATTCCAGTTGATTTAGAATGTAATATAATAATATTAACGTTACCTATACCTACATGTATATCCAGTACAATTTTCATAAAAATTCAACAATGCTTCATTCCAATATTGATAAAACATTTAAACACATTTCTTGTTGCGGACGCGCGTTATTAATAAAAAACAAAATAGATTCAATTTAGATACATTGTAAAACCCATAGTGAAACTATATAACAGGTTGCGTTTATTTAAAACGCCTAGTTGGAATCCAGATACAAATCATTAACAAGTGTTGTACGCAGCAATTTTAATAGTTAACTATTGTTCCATGCCAGTGCTCTCAAATTAATATCTATTTTATTTCCTTTTTACAGATGGTATATCAAATTGTTTTGTTGTAATTAAAAAATAATCGACACAATAAAACTAAAGCTGCATGAGAATGTAAATTTTTATGTTGCGAGGCAATTTGTTTCGACAAAACTAGCTGCCACAATGACGATAACAAAGCCATATATCATAATAATTACTACCGACTAAAATATATGGCTATTTATTTGCAACGTACAGAATGCAAAAACCGCGCTCTAAGTTGTGTTATTGTAATTTATTATCGTTCCATGCATTTCTTGTGTAAAATTGATTGCAAAAACTGTAATTAGCAAAAGCATGTAAACAAAATGGTTTATTAACGTTTATTTTAAACAACTGAATAATTATACCTTGTATGTACATGACACTGCCTAAATTGATTAATGGACCTTACATTGGTTTTTTTTTCTAAATATAAATGCTCACTCACAATTTAGTCACGGCTGTCGGGAGAAAATTGATTTTAATTAAAAGCACCTGTCAAACCATCTAACAATATTACGCCTACTTCCACAACCACTTTATCGTACGTAAAAAGTCGTTCATTAAGACAGTGCCAAAATAAGTCGAAGACTTTAATTTAACACCATGATAATTTTACGAAGATTAATCGATTCTTAAGTATATAACGATTACTGGGCAATTAGCAGATTTCTAAGATTTTTAGAAGGGATTGACGCTTGTAAAACTCGTTTCCAGTTGCGAAGGTAAGTTGCAACAGTAGCGCACACATCGGGTGGTACGGTTGCTTGCATTCGAAGGTCCGCAAATGGTTTAGTGAATAAATTCGATAAACATGTTTGTTTTGTCGTTATGAAGATTATTAATAAGGCACTGGGATACTTTTATTCTGTATGAACATAATCGCTTATGGAAAAGAATCTCGCTTTATTTTATACATAAGAGATGAATATTAATCAACAAAAGTTATCATCTTTCCAAAAATTGTTGATATGCTCTTAAATGCAATACCAATGGCATACGCAAAATATTTTAACAATAAAATTCTAAACTTTATATAATATTTTTTGGGGCCTAGCACAGAACGTAAATATTAAGTACAATCGAGAGCGTTTTAAATTTTGTGAAATTATTAAATGAAGCATTTTAGTTACTTTTGATTTCAAAATAATTTGTTGCTATATATTTTGATAATTGTTGTATGTTAATGCATGCTTACCACACTGTAGTAGATTGCAACTGATCATTCTGTTATTGTTATTAATCAATAAAATAATATTAAATTCAACGAAAATCTAGGATGAAATAAGGAACATCTAGTGTATGCAAATATTTTAGCATTGATGCTTCTTCAACTCTATTGAATATTGCTAGAAATAACAATTGCATATTTTCCATAATAATTTATTAAAATTTTGACCTACAAGTATTTTTAAATCAGCAGTTGATAATATGGATGTAGGAATTTAGTTATAATTTAAAATATTAATTGAATTTGCCGTCATTCTCGTTAATTTTTAACAACATTAGCAAAGCTTAAAAGCACTCGCTAAACAGATTACTCTAATCATTAAACTGTCATATCTGCGCTGCAGTGATGCGGACTTTTCCGGAACGAAGCTCATTTCCGTTGGCCCTTTGTTGCATGCCCGACCTCTGTTTTCATTATCCCGTCCTTCGCTTACTCAAGTTCTGAGTTTTTCTCCCGGATATCTCCTATGTCTTTCTCTTTGAAGTTTCCACATCAGACGGAGGCGAAAGACTAGAACACGTAGAGAATTCACCGGGACTATATGTTGTTTTCCTGATTGTTCGGGCTTCTGAGCCATTTCCCGGTCTTTGTGAAGTTCGACGGCTAATTTTCTCAGACAGTGAATTAACTTTAGATTGTCTTGTTAGGTTTTGTTTCTGCCAACAAATTAGTTTATCCGCTTTTTTGCATTTTAACATTTCGCTTTGCTTTTTCCAGTGTGTCGTAATGAAATTTTCTGACGGCATTTCGCCATTCGTTCGTACCTAATTTCGGATTTAAATTTGCATATAAATGGCTCATTTCATATTAAGACGAATCGCGGAATAACTTTAATTAAAAATCCAATACTGTTGGTGCCACCTGTCAGGATTATTCGTAACCCGGCGGTGTACATTTTTGGTTCATCTAGCGGCGAGCTTGTAAACTCGCAGTCGATGCGTAATGTTGGTTGCTGATCTGGAGGCGTAAAATTTCTTTACAGCAACAATAAATTCGTTTATGAAACTTGCACGAGTTATTAAATTTGGCAGAGACTAATAATGCTCATTAAAATGCTTAATTATTGAACTTCGCAATTAATTTATAATCGGATTGGACATTTTTATAGATTACTAATTGCAATATATATCTTGATTGATTAATTAAACTATTCCTGGGCTTTCATTCGACTTCAATTACGTTACGTTGATAATAATAAAAGTAAATATTAGAATTAAAATGAAATTACAATGCTTCGACTAACTTTTCTTCGTACACAACCATCTTATATACTATAAATTATGTAGATGTTGACGCACTTATAGCATATGAAGAACGACAGAGTTCTACAAAATTATAGCAGATTGTCCTCAGTGAGTATTACTTTTTATTATTGTTATTGGTTCCTTAGGTGCGTTCGTAAAAATCATATCCACGTCAGAAATAGTAGTCACCGTTAGGTATATTTTATATTACTACCATATATTGTGTATTTTTAATGCTAATGGTGCACCTATTGATACGAGGAACTTCATCACGTTGAAGCAGAGCGAACCTATTTAACTGACAATGAGTTACAACGGTGCTGTTTTTTCTGATTTTAATCTACTCCATACGGATGCTGTGTGTTAGCGGCTAAGTTCACAAGTTCGATATAACTAATCAAGTGGTAGCATTTCTTCAATATGTCGTCCATTTTTTTTTTTTGTTGTTCATGATCACTGCGAGAACAACTTATTGAGGTACTCATTGTCAAGCGAGGAAAAATCATTTTCAGGAAATGATTGAATTATCATATTGCGACCAAGCATGTGCCGGTACTAGATGTCATAGCTGGAGTTGAAACACTTTTGCGAGATGATCAGCAAACGAAAAAACTGCTACAATGGTCACATACTATAAAATATTAAACAAAAATAGAATATCAACCCAACCCAATAGGGAAAAATGGAAAATATTCAGATGTCCATTGAAGAAATACAAATGTAACTTAAAGGAAACGACATATTGCGAACTGCAACCTTCACGGATAAAGCCACTGCGTCTCTAAGAATTGCGTAAAATAATGCAACGCTGTTGATACTTATCATGAAATCAATAAGCGCTGCTATAAGTTAACGAAATTACTGGATCCATTAATTGCACCATTGCCAGAAAATCAAGAACTACATTAAGTAAACGTCACAGACACCTTTGGCGTGTAGAGATTTTCTCGAACATATGTATATAAATATCAAGGAGCAATAACAGTAAGCTTACCGAGGAAAATTTTTGTACAAATCTGACTTTTTGGACCATTATAGACATGGTACAAAGACCGCTAATTAGATCGCCATTACCGCCAATAGCTGCCACCCTATATTTGGCATACTTGGAAGATGAAGCGCCAGAAGAAGTACAACTTCATCCGTTTCATCAACACTTACGATAAATCAGCTAAGTTCGGTTCACATTGTAGGAAGAAGAATAGGATTTTTTAAATATGCCTTCTTCTAAACCTAATCAATAGTCATTAATATATATTAATAATACAATAAAATGCATTTGAATTGAATTTCTTTTGAATATTTAAATTCGTATAATTGGATCATTATTTAGTGTGTAAGTTGCAGCCCCGTGACTTACTCTTCTTAGTTCTGCATTTGTTGGCAGCAATTATCAACTACCTATTGTTATAAGGTAAGGTCACATCCAATTAAACACCATTGCCACAATGACCCAGGACCATTATATCACTTCTCTTCCCATCCTGTACTATTTTATTATTCGTGCAACTCTCTCCACTCCGACAAAAAAACTGACCATGTTCCATGTTCCATGAATTAGTCTCCTCTAACTCCCAAGCTTCCATTTAAACAAGCCCATGCATGACACCGGTTCATATGTTCGACGCAATCGACATTATCATAGACCACCATAAGGTCTATTGTATTCGTTTTCATGAAATGCAGGTTGTGACCCTTTTACTCGTAGAATACAGAGATATATTTCCGACTAATAATTTGCATATTACATAAATCACTTCTTCTTTTATTTTCTTGTATTCAGACCTAGTTTGTTGTAAATGGAAATAAAAAAACATATTGCTTGAAATGAACTATTTCGGCACCAAGAAAAATATATTGGCTCAACGATAAGAAATACTGAGGCAGTTGAGCATCAAAATTTATCGTTCCTTAGAATAAATGTTTGTAGCCACAATACACAATTATCGAATTACTAATTGCTAATTAGTGGAATGCGCGACGTTCAGGAGGATTATGGCGTTTACATTTCCTGTTGGGTGCTGTTCAAAGGACTAGGCCCTAGACCTACGGTTTATAATTATTTTAACGAGGCCTTAATATGCGACCGCACCGTGTGCAGTTACTTTGACTGTAGATTAACATATAGAATACCTTCCTAGGACGGAACCCTTTCTACGCAATCGGTTTAGTGACTTTGATTACTGTTAATTTATATAGGCGTATGTATTCATATTTATTCATGAAATTGACCATACGCGATTTAATTAGTTCAGTTCAAAATGTGCTATTAAATTTATATCGGTAGATAGTAGGGCGTCACATTTTGTCATTAACTCATACAACCACAGATGCTCAAAATTTAGCCGGAAATTTTCGGATCAGAACGTGTTTCAAAAGTTATGCAATGAAATTTAAAGCTGGCTGACAAATGCGAGACTATTTCCTTTACTGCACTCGTAATTTGCCCAAATTCATTTTCTTATAATTTTTGTTTGTTGGACTATTTAATTTAATATTTTCAGCGCATATATTTTTAAAAAATCTACTTAAATTTTTAATTTTACTTGGTAGGGTTTTATCGTCAATTTATTTTATTTTAGTTTTGCATTTCTACTGTTTCATATTGACGTTAAAGTTACCTTTGTGCACACTTGATATTTATAACACTTGCTTTTTCTTCTGATTTTGATATTTTCGTTTATTGCTATTTGTTTCCTTCTACTTTTTACATTTTGGATTTTATTTCCATCGACAATGGATTCCTTCTACTTTATATTTGATTATTTTTGTTGTCGTGACTTCTTTTACGTTTTGATTATACTATTGTAGTTCATTTCTCCGATGTCCCTTTCTTTTTTGACATTTGGATTGCGTTCTAAAATCATTTGATCCTTGTTTTAAATTAAAGTTGGTTTATACATGGCGTTAAAAAACATGTGTCACAAACTTTAAGGGGTGACAGTATGGCCTAAAATATGCCGAAAATGAGATGTTCAAAGTGCCCTCCCGCCATTTTAAGGCATGCCCGACATCTCCGTGGCATGGACCTTCGAACAATCCTAAAGAACGAAATCAACAGGGTTTACATCGGGCGATCTTACAGGTTATGAAACAGGTCCGCCCCTTCATACACCTCTTTGCCATAAACTTCCGTGTAAATACTTTCTAACGACAATCGAAAAATGCTGGAGCCACATTTGTTGCTTTTGGTTCACAGGAACCTCCATCTAAAAGTTTACCAAGTATGTTGTGCAGAAAGTTCAGCAGAACACAAAAAGCAGCGCCTGGCAGCAATCGGTTGGTAAAACAACCGGGCCTAGTAACCTGTCGCCAAAAAATACCCATCCAAATATTCAATGAAACACGTACCTGATGTCTGGATTCCATAATAGGATTGGGATTTTCGTCGGCCCACACATCCGTATTCTGGAAATAAAAAAAAAAAATGTATCTCCGAAACCGTCCATTTGCGGATCCATGTTCAATAAGACTTTTCGGCATATTTTGGGCCTTACCATCAGCACTCAAAGTTTATGACACTATTTTTTAACACCCTGTAGATAGAGCTCCATCATTTATATTTTTCATGTCCCCAGATTTTTTTTATTTTCCGTCCTTTCGTTTCGATTTGATCTTTCTCTAATTGCTAGGAATTGTTGACATGCTGCTCATTCTGCTGTTGTACTTGGTTATTTGTGGCTCCTTTTGTATTGTTTGAACATTTGTTGGCCGTATATGTGTCTTATTTTGCATTCCATGATGTTTTTCATTTACAAATTTACTCTATTTCTAATTATTTTTTTTTTAATTTTTGTGCTTTATTCTTTCTGTTAATTAATGTAATAAGAGTATTAATGTAATAAAAGTAATCAGTTTATTTCATTATACGTTATTATATGCAATATATTTATTATTAACTTTCGAACTTGAGATTTTAACGTGAATGTGGCTGCATGAATGTGTATGTGTGTTAGTATATGTGCGTGACGGAACTATAAAATTTATGATTTGTTTATGATAAGAGGAATATCTCATATTTCTTATATTTTGAAAGCAATGTTTAAGTGACAGTTTATTCTTGTCACTCTTTTCATATCTCGAAACCGGTATGAATCGCGTTCGTATAAAAATCAAAAAATATTAATTCTGAACAACTTTTATTTGTGAAGTTGTTTCCAAAAATGGACAACGTCAGGAATTTTTTTGTTGGTAAATTATACTTTGTCAAGATAATACTAGCAAGTGATAAATGTTCCCCTAAACGGGAGCGACATATTATTCACGTTACGATACCACTTTCGCGATTAAGCATAACATCACGACTGAGATAATATGTTGATAATTTATCTAAGTAAAAGAAAGTTCAGTCCGAATTTTTTACCGTTTGCTGTTGCTACTTTTCTTCGTATTGATTGAGCTGAATTGTGTTATTTGCTTCCTCTATGGACTCCTCATGTACATTTTTTTGTTATTGTTGTTACTTCTAAGTTTCTTATTTTACAGCTTGTGGCTCTTATTTTATTTTCGCTTATTATATTAGTGTATTATTGTGACATAAGAAAACGAAAACAGAACATAGTAGAAGTAAACATCCAGAAATCAAGTAAGGATATTGAAAACTTCTGGAGAATAAATGAGGAAACAACGAAGGAACATTAATTTATAATCTATTATGTACTTCCATCAATTATTAGCTTGCAAATAATATTGTGCTGCCACAATATAAGGCGGACCTATGTGCCAATAGTTTCTCAGAAACACAAACACATCGAAGAAATAATGGACAAAAACCAGATTCCTCAATTGTAAAAGGGCATAGAAAATTTTATTTTGATATTTCAAAGATATCAAAGAGATATTTCTTAAAGAGTTCGCCATTTCCGTTCTAAATAATATTACAAGAGACTTTTTGGGGAAAAGATAACTCGCGATTGCGATGGATCAGTTATGTGATCCATAAAGCCATTTGACATGTGACGTACCGACATCGCTGATCGTTCGTGTGAACTCTCGGTGATGTCCATCACATTCGCCCGCGCAGTTTCACATTGGACTAACGGTCAATTCCATTTGCGATACGCTGTTGCAGCATATTTATTATTTAGATGTACCATAACAGTAATAGAAAATTTCCCTGGCCTGGCGAAAAATGTCAATGAGGGAAAGGCTTTGTACTCATGCTATGTTGAGTGTAAGTATATGCAGATACGGTCAGATACACATCGAATGCAGCGCTCAAATCCATTTGACGATTTTGGGGCACACCAGTATGGGGTATATTAGTAAAGTAATATTTACATAAATATTAGGACGTCTATTGATGCGGGATTATGAAAAGTGCAAAATTCATCACTTATTAATGCACGTGGAATAAGATCATTTTGAGCTAGAAGATTTTTATTATGTGGAATAATAATTTTTCGGTATCTGGTAATATCATGTGCATATGCACTACAGGCTGTGGGCTTGCACAATTTTATTCCATTCTTTTTTATTTCTCTTTTTCCCTTTCTTTTCATGTTCTAAATCTTGCTCTAAACTTTCCAGCTATCAATTCCCTTGTCTTATTTTCTCATTTCAATTGGGGCTCTGTTAAGGACCATTCGTGGTAATTTATTTCTCGTAATTTTTTCTGAATGCTTTATAGCGGTTTTATAAATTCTTCTTGACGTATTATTTTGTTTCATTAGCATGTTCAGCATTCGTCTCACATTTCGTAATTATGACTTTTATTTCCTACTCCTCATGTCCTTTTTCATGACACCCAAGTATAAGGACTTTTTACCTTGCCAAACTCATATTCCCATCCATCGGTTCAGCCCATTACCACACCACACTATTTTGTGTGGTTGTGTTTATTTCTAGCTCGAAACCTTCTTTTTCCAAATTTTTTCCTCTTTGCTAGGAGTGTGAAGTCGTCCACATATGCAAGACGTTGATAGTAGTTGTTGTTTATTGTCGTTTACATATTTAATTTACTACTTCTAATTATGCTTTCCAAAACCAGGATAAAGAGTTTGGTAGATAGCGAGTAACCTTACGTCAGGACATTTCCCACTACGAATTTTCTTGATTTGTGGCTACTCCAGCGTCATAGTTGTTAGCTTTATCAGTTTTTCCGGTGAATGTAGTCTTTTCATAGCATTGCATATCTGTTCTCCATTTATCATCGGCTTGTTTGAAATCAATGGATAGCAGCTGCAGAGCTAATTTATTGAGTTGATTTTTTGAGAGTGAAAATGAGGATATTTACTGATCTATTTCCGTTGAAACGTGCCTGATATTCCCAAGGACGCTTTCTGTAGCATTGCTTAAGCTATCCTTAATAAGTTTTGCCACTGCTTTATAAATTGTGTCCAGTAATACAATACCTCTATAATTGTCACATATAGATTGATCACCGTTTTTATGCAACTGGCATATCAATGCGGTTGTCCATTCTACAAGCACTTGTTCTTTCTCCTCTAGTATAGGATCTCATTCTTTCACTTAAGTGAACTCGTGCTTTAATGTTTTCTGCTTATACTACCTTTCCCATTGAATTGAATTACTTTTTTTGACTTCATCGAATTAGCAGTCTTACTGTATATCAATTAGATTGCACATCCTGCCGTCTTATGTTGTCCATGTCCTTATATATTTGTTTCCGTTCCAATTGTGTACTCCTCACCACCATGTTATTTTCTCGGTGATAATTATGATTAGGTATTTCGTGTTTACTGTGTACTCCTATTGTTGATCGGTAGATATCTTCTTTCCCAATCTTTGCGTCGTAGATTACAATCACTCTTTTCATATAATGTTTCGGCAACTCTTCATATTCTTCTTCTTGGTATTCTTAAAATATGTACTTTTTTCTTTTTAGATGGGGCATGAACATTGATTATACTGATGTTGTTTCTCTATTCGCAAACGTGTAACACATAATATTGATATTGGTCTGAATGCCGTCACCTTTCCTTCATAATTTTTTGAACTACGAATCCACTTCCTAACTCTCTTCCGTCACTTTTAACAAATGTCATATCATATATATCTACAATATCTTGCCCTTAATTGTTTTGTTGTTGTTTGGCTGTTTCTATCATATATATTTCAATTTCCTTTATTAATTCTTGGAGTCCCTGGAGTAAAACTACCTCTTATAATACAGATTCCCATAAAAATATATCCTTTCCTTGATCTTCTTTAATTGTTGAGGAGTTTTGTGTATTTTCCTCTATGTCAGCAGGATAATGCAGCTAATATTAGCACAAATAAAAATGAAATCAGCCCCAACAATAGCTATAAGAACCACGAAAACGTCTTTAATAGTTAGATCCGATATTCATGTTCAACATCGATGCTACCAATACAGTTTGGAAATTTCTATCTCTGTCACCAGATTCACGAGCTGAATTATAAATATAAATGTTTCAGTTTCTGACGAACGAGTATCGGAATTTATTATTTTTTAGTAATGTGAAACAATAAAAATATTTCACCATGTACATAATTTGTAGTAAAACATAAAAATATCCGAATTATGTATTGTAAGAACAACTTCAGTATCTAGCTGAGTGCTGAGTCACTATCCTATATAACATGCTGCAAGGCTATGAAATGTAGTTAGAAATACGACCTCGTTCTTCTCATAGAAAATTATTAAAATTATAAAAACTAAATTATTATTATTATGCTTATATTAGCTTCATTTATTTTTGTTGACAGTGTTAATATTTATTATTAATATTACTAAGATAAGAATTTCTTATTTGTGAAAATTATTTGTATACAAATTGAAAATTATTTACAATGTTATTTGTAACTTATGTCAGTGCAATAGCTGGACTCTTTTCCATTGGTATAAATTGACAGTATAAAGTTATAGGGAAATAAATTTACAACCTCTTCTCATTTTACTGCAAGTGCATAACAAAAGTTTAAAACACTATTAAACAGGCGCAGTAGCACCGTTCTAAAATAAAAACTGATATCTGTATTAATTATTATTTAATTGATATCTACAATTAAGTGTGATGCCCGGAGGACCCCTACTAACTATAGGGGACCCACGTGAAACACTAGGACCTTCGTTAAATGTCCTATACTGATCACATGATTCATGCGAAACGGCTGATAGCGTTTCAACTGAAACAGGACTCACGATTTTGTGAAATCCAGATCGAATATCATTCGTGCGATATTGATCACATTTTACTCTAGTTCTGTCATCAATGATAATAATATGGCTAGTTTGACATGTCTCAAATCCACATAAAAGATCGAACGGGCATTGTTTTTGTTTAAACCCTAAACCCAGATAATAAATGATTCTATTATTAATATTTGTGTAATAAGTGTTTTTTGATTAATTGCAGTTATAATGGATTAAATTTGGCAATACTGGTGTTATTCAATTATCAATTATTCAATTATAAGCCGGTAACATATTTCGTAATTATGATTTGGAAAGCTAATATTTGCAATAACAACCACCGGTTGTGCATTTCAGGAAAAACATTGGCATTATTTCCATTTACATTTCTACCGAAAATATCACTTAAACGCAATAATCGAACGGTAACAACATGCGGTTGATAGCTTTCCTAGTTATGTAACAATAACCATCGACATAAAAATAACGAGCAAAGTTCGAGCAAACGCGTACTACGTGGGTTTCGCTTATTAAATTTATAACGCTGTTTATGATAAGTGCAGATGTCGTTGGCTTACGTGACATGGCCGGAGATTTTCGCGTTAAGTTTCCGAGTGGGCGACGCGACTCATCCGCAGCGTGTCTGTGTTTGCCACCGACTTGTAATTGTTTACGGACAGGAATTGAGTTACCCCTAACCGTGTTTGAGAAACAATATATTAGATTTTCTGTCGTCGATGTGTTTATCTGTTTGGTCTGGTTGTTCTGCAACTGAATTTTTTGATACGACGACGCGCACGTGACGTGCATAGACACATTTCTCATATGCTTCCCAAATTAGATCGCGTAGCTGACGCCGACGCTTCCGATATTTATTGGGAGTAAAAGTTGCAGTGCCGGAGCTAGGAACTTTGTAATCAAGTACACAATTGATCAATATTGTGTGTGTCGTTTTTAAACATGGGCTTCGTTAATATCATTAATTGATAAATATGTGTGACGTTTCGGAAAAGTTGGCAAGTTGCCCATCGACTGTTGATGCTTGTTAATGCAATGAAAAAAAAACTTACAATATATTATATTGATTCTGATGCAGAGTCAGAAAAGGAAAGATTCATTCACGGCTCATTTAAAAATAAATATAAATATAATAATATAAATAAAACGTCAAACTTAAATATCAGTATGTCGTATAGCATAAGCCTACAGTAATAATATAACGAACTCAAAAATATAAATTATACGAGGTTACTTTATGCCCTTTGATAAATCCTTCGACTGCGTCATTACCGGTAACACGATTTCGATAAAGACTTGATAAGGATATGGAAATTCATGCCGATACGTTTGAAGCGTAGACACATGAGGTAAATCCGATCAAACGAATAAGTCCAAATCTGAGTCGGTTCGGTTGGCAGACGGTGGTCGATAGAGTAAGGGATGCAGCACTAATCTGAACCGACGGGGAGACTAACTTCGGTGTTCGGACGGCGGTCACGGAACGCCGCCCCCATGTTACGGATCCCCATTTCCTCAAACTGTAAACCTACCTAGTCGTACTTAACCGATTTGCAGCAAACCCTCATCTATCGTTACTCGTCTGAGAACATAAATTTCACCTGTAAGTTCTGCAATTACATGATCCCTTTGAATTTGTGAGCTGTCGCAATAAAAATGCCCAAGGAACGTTGAAAAAATACGGTAGAAGTACTATCGGTGCACTGCCTACCTATAAAACATATGCAGTGGAGATTATGTTGAATTTTTATAAAATTATAAAAATGTTAGGTCAACAACTCTTTAGTATAGTCTACTAATAAATTCTAATGGTGTCCAAAATATCAATTTCATCGACTACGTATACACACAAATAAAATATTGAATCAATTGGCGTTATACCTTCTATAAAAATGAATAGTGGAACTTAAAGTTAATGTTGGAAGTTAATGTTGGAAGAGTAACAGAAAATGTAACTACTACTGTAGTGTTACCAAAAATTAGCTTACCAATTCTAAACAATTCACGCATTTTTTTCGTCGGTAATTGCAGGTTTCACCAGGCACGTTTAATTCGGAAAATTATTCATAATCCAATGAACCAAGTAATGCGACATATACCCAAGTGTTGCTTGTTTACGAAATGAATCGTATCAATCGTAGTCACTGGGTAGAAAAAAGTTCTGTTCATTAATTACATCCGTCCAATTTGAAAACGTCGACATAGTGAATGATTCGTCATTGTCGATTGATTTCACATTGACGTTGGGGAGATAAATATAACTATAATTTTGCGCTTGTTAGAAAAACTGTTGTAATTGTTGGGCAATATTACTAGTTAAAAATAAGTAACGAATTTCCTCTAGACGCTATATAGAACGCCAACATTTGACTTGTTATAGATTACAATGAAAACATTGTAACTTTATGTTTCCTACAGGTTTTTTGGAAGATTTGTAAATATAAGTAAAATTAAAAGTGGTCATGATGATTCATATGATAAAAATTATGGCTTAAATCCTCTTTATATATCAACTTTAAAATTTGCGATTTCTTCTCCACACCTCTGATTTTATCTTTCGTTATTTTGGTCACGTTTGTAGAAACTTTGTGTTAATTTGTTGATCTATTTTTACGTTATTATCCATTATAGTCATCAACTCATCAGTGATTATCGTAATAGAAACCGTTTCCCAGTCTTTTGTCCTCACTTCTATTTTCTTTACCGGCTCCTTTCATTTGCTCTTTCTTCATTCATCTCCCTTTCTATCTAGTCACTGCATTTTCAATCATCTTCGTTTCCATTTTGTGTATTTAACTTTAATTTATTTTAATTAAGTTGACTTTTAAGTCAAGGTTTTGAAAATGTGGTCGCAATATCCTCTCATGTATGAGAGGATATTGTTCTTGTCAAGGGGTTGGTTTTGATAAATTGATGAAGTTGGTTTGCGGTTTCAAAAATAAGCCATTACTATAAATGTATTAGTAAGTAGTAAAAGATTAAGCGTGGTAACGACAAATTTGTTTTGAAATAAACGCTTGATAATAAGCACTTGAGAAATATAATTATCATTTATGTACCGTCGGTATTCATTTAACGTCCTACATATTTTTTTATTTTTACCACTAAACTTCAGTTCATTTTATCTGTATTTGTGTTGTTTACATTACTCACATGAATAGTACCTATTGTTTACGTGACAACAATGGGGTAATTTATGTTATGTAGCATGCAATAATAATAGAGGCGTTAGGCAGTATGCTGCCTGCAAATGCCATTGCCGCAAGTTATTCTCACTTCTGTGGGAAGTTGATTAGGGTATCTCTCGCTCGTATTTACAATCACGGGAGACAGTTTTTATCGAAATTCCACAACCATAGTTTTGTTGTATTTAGAAAGTAATTGCTATCAAAGACGATCATTTCTTTTAAATAAATATACGCATCTACGTGTCGTACCTTGCCTCCTTGTAATTACATTTTGAAATAACGAACTTTTTGCAAGATAATGTGTACGAAAAATGTATGATTAATGATTTATTGTAACTTAAAAAATAAAACTAAAACAAATATAATAAATGAACTTTTTGTCTGCCTTGTCAGAGTTACTTCACTGTTATAGTAACATGTTGTGTTTTAATCGTAATTCGTTATCACATGCATGTTCACCATTACGTGTGCTTGAACGAGTGTGTATATATGTGGGAAGATTTTTGTAGTAATGTTGGTAAATTGGCGGAATGTATGGTAGATCAAGTATATCTACTGTATGAAAGGGTACCTCTGCATTTGGTGTTTTTTAATTGCAATTTTAAAGGATGATTTCTCTCAAACCCCATCTAATATTTAGCCACTTAAAGTCGTAACTGCAAATTTCTTTCAATTCCATATTTTCTTCAACGGTATCCAGTTTATCATTTTCTTGGCCATCTTTCATTCATCATCCATTGAACATGTCCGAAGCATCGTAGCCTCGTTACTTCTATGCTTTCAAGTGTGCTAATCTGTATTCCCATTTCCTTTACGATATCGGTATTCCTCACTCGGTCCATCCTTGATTTCTGGCAGTATCTCCTCCATTAGTCCATTTCGGCGGCGTTTATTCTCGATTTGCTTCTTTTATTCACAGTCCACAGTTCGGCTCCATATGTACCAATATGTCCACCACCGTCTTATATATTCGGATTTTAGTTCGCTTGGCCATTTGTTGGCTCCATTTAATTGTCTGGTAGCAGCTCTCATTTGCCAAATCCTGTTTGCTATTCATCATTATCGTATCCGGTATTCGATAATGTGATTCCAAGATACTTATAAGCTTTGATTTTTTATATTCATCCCCTCTATTGACAAGTCCTCCTATGACCAAAATTCTGTTTTATTGGGATATATTTAAAGCCCCAATTATTATATTCTTCGTACAATTCCAGAAGCGTATATTCTGCATCGATTTCATCTTCTTGCACTTGCACTTGTTGGTCTTCCGCCAAGTGCATGGTAAACAGGTTGTCGTCGTCTATTTGGATCCCCATATTTTGGCATTTTCCCGTCATTTTGTTAGGCCTTGTTTTATATACATCTTGAATAAAGTAGGGGCCATACTGTACCCTTGTTTGAGACCTTTGGTGATATGCATGTCTTCAGATATTGTGCTATCGGTTATATGATATAGGCTTTTAACTGCATCTATATAAATATCACTTATACCTTGTTCCTTCATAGCACTCCACATATTCCTGATCGGCACATTGTCGTATGCTTTTTTTACATTTGTTAGCTTCTCCTCTACTGTTTCTTTGATGGTATAGACATTATCTATACGTCGCCAGCCGGCGCTGAACCCGCCTTGCTCTTCAAATTCTTTTTCAATTCTCTGCTTTTTCCATATATTCTAGATCACATTTTTATCAATGTTGCAAATGTAGACGGTGGTCCACTCCGTTGATATATCGTGTTCCCCGAGAAAGGTGTTAAATATTCGTAATATTTCGAACAGTACCAGATGCTTTACCATTCTTCATTCCTTTCGCGGCCCTGTTTACTTCATCTGGGGTAATCTCCTCTTCTTCGTCAAGTATGCTCTACTCTTCGTCATATTCTCGTTGAAGTGTTTGACCCACGCCCTTCCATTCTTCGAACGATCTGGTTCCGCCTACATATTTTCGATCCGCTCACATACTTTGTCCCATATTCTATTTTTTTGCTCACCTAGGCATTTCTTTATTTCCTTCATTGAAGTTGTATATTGTTTTCTGTCTTCCGGATCTTTAGTGGACAGCCACTTTTGGTACAATAGTTTCTTCTCATGTATCTTTTCTTCAGCTCTTCGTTCCACCACTTTGGAAGTTTCTCTTTATTTTGTTTGACCGGTCCCAGGGCTTCCTCGGCTGCTTCTTCAATTTTCGGCGTCAAGTCCTTATGCACGCGTATGCCAGATGAATAGTGCAGTTTGCTAAGGTTTTTACTCAGTCTTAATTTGTAAAGGAATTTGACGTTGACGTTGTGTTAGCTTATTGTCTTAGGTTCACCGTCGGTAAGTGAATTACTGCTTTCACATTCTTTGAGATAGTACGGAAAATAAACCCTGGATGAAGTAATTAGTGATGCGTACCGCATTCTGCGTCTCATTGAACCCTTAGATCTTCCACTTGTATTGTCAAGTTCTTTTTGCACACGATATAGTCCATAGATGACTTCAGTTGGCGGGTTGGTTGAGACCACGTGAACTTGTGAATATTTTTATGATAGTAAAATCCATTTAGTATCATTAGTTCATATTAATGGCATATTTCAATCAGCCTAAGTCAATTATCGTTCACCACCTCCTCTCCATACCTGCCTACTATATCATTGTTATTTTCTTTCCCGCCCGACCATTAATATCCCCAATCAGTATGATGTCCTATTTTCTGTTTATTTTCTCTATTTGCTGTATCAGATCTTCAAAGTACTTGTCCTTTACGTCGTCTCTTGAGTCATCAGTCGGTGCATATATGTCTATTATAGCAATTTCACATCCTATGTACTGTAGGTGAACTATCAGGATTCTTTCGTTTATTGGCTCCAAGGCTTTAATGCACTTGCCAATGCTTTTCTTAAGCAGGACAGAAACGCCTGCAGCTGCCATTTTTGCTTTTTCGACGATGTCTTCATTTCCATTTCTCTCCTTTTTGGTTTCTGTGCGAATTGTAATATCAGATTGGAACTTGTTTGGCTTATTGATGACTTCATCTCTCTTAGTTCTTAGACCTTGTATATTTCACGTCGTATCTACTATATTGTCCTTTTTAGTTTGCCTTGTCGTTTCTATATTACTCCGTCCATATTCCAAGGCTGGGTGCTAGGATTTTTCGCAATAGTTTTTTTACATAGGGCGGGGAGCTGGCCCTACGCTAAAACCCTCCTCCATTACCCGGGCTTGGAACTGTAAGTCACCACTGTTAGGCTACTCAATGATCTGATATAATTTAACTTATTTGACTGTCGCCTGAAAATATTTCTTACACTCTGGTTGTGACTTGTTAATAAACTTTATAAAATACCTAAACGACGCGATACTTCCTACAGTGGACTGAATTTTGGGCGTTTTCTATTAACTATTTTTCTTTGCACTAATGTTACCTTCGCTAACATTTTCACAATTGACTGTATAAGTTGTATCTATAATAATTGTGCAACACAAAGGTTTATGTCAAGTAATACAGTATGTATTCTTAACTCAAAACAACATATATGATAAAAAGAAACCAAAAATGTAAATAATATTTTGAGATTAGAAAAACAATGAATTTACCAGTTTACCAGATGCAAGAGTACGTCACCACGTTTCAAACATTATTCACAATAAAAGTTAAGCAATTTCCAACTTCACTAATAATATGACTTGTTTCTTACTTAACTTTTATAATGAATATTTAGCAGTTTTAGATCCCTGAGTAAGCAAGTAATGCCATCTGAGATTCTAGTGCAATTATTGCACTTTTATAATGGAAGATATAAATGTGTTATCATGCACCACTTTTACAATGAATGACACATATGTGTATTTCGGGTAGATTCCTTAGAGATGGGTGATCATATTCCATTACCGAATAACGCATCTACATTATATTCTGGTTGAATTACCAGTAGTTCATAATTTTTTTTTTACTTTTGAAGTTAATTTGTGCATGTATTGGATCGTAGTTATGGATATATCGGGTGATTTTATAATCGTTTAGTTTATGAATACCTCTGATGTAATATCTGTAATATCACATCGAATATCAAATACGTGCCCCACATGTTGATTTGAATCATTTGTGCATGCGAATAGTTTAAAAAATCCATTGGAAATCCCTTCCGAATGGAGGGATCCGATTGGTCGTCGAAAAACGCCACCTTTCATCCTCAATTAATAATTCTATTCAAGTTAAAACACCTATGCACGTTCAGTATTTTAATTCTATTCAAAAGGTAATCTGTGAACCGACGCTATTCACATGTACGCCGATTACAGAGACGTGTATTTAGAACTGCGTAATTTGAATGTCGGCGAACATGCGGGGCCATCATTAATTTAAATAAAAAAGGCAATTTAAAGGAATGCAAATGTGATGAAGTTTGGTCGTAATTAGCGACTCGCACTTTACATGCGCCATCGGACACCATAATTAACTGGAAATATGCCAGAGATATTATAAAACTAAATTAAAACGACGACCGGCGAGCACCGACGCGTTTTTTGTACGGTACGCTCCGGAATTGTCATTTGCAAATACCATTTATGCATGATCTTGTTTGTGCGCCGTGCCGTGTTTGCGAAAGACACAAACATTTCTACATACTAATACCGCTTTGCGGATGGACTCGGCTCGGAAAATCCAGCGCGGAAAATATTTTTAGAATAAGTATCGTGTGCAAGAATTGAACTTAAATATACTACTTAGTATATGATATTTCGAATGTATGGCAGATTTCCATTTGTAGTAAATCTGCAAAATCGCATGTTGAGACATGCTTCCTGGATTTGGCTCAACTGAAAGCGGTTTGTTCCGCTAGAACAATTCGTTTCACTCAGACTGTGTTCTGAAGAATTCCGTATTCTCATTTGACGCGCGTATTGCATTTACTCTACGGTTCAGCTATCGCAATTTTATATTTATTGTACCTTGCAATATGTTAGGAATAACACGTGATCAAAATACTATAATTGCATATTTCACATCAATGCCGATCTCAAATACAATTGCATACCCTTTAGCATCGGTTCCTTTAGCTTACAAAGCTTACAAGAATTCTCTTCTAAATCTAATTGGGTAATAAAAGTAACATACAGAAAATATATTACTATATAAAAACAATTTCCCTTAAAAGGCAAGAAATACAATATGCACATGTTTATAAATAGCAGGATACTACTTTTGTTTTAAACTTAAATATGATTCATTCCAGTAATTTTTGTTAATGTGTGTTGTTGTGCCCATTTCAGTTTTATTCTAAAGTATTTTCCGGTGAACTAAAACAGTCAGTTGTCGCATAGTGACACTATCCTGTAATTACATCATTAAGGGGGGATCCTGCTTTAGGAGGCCTTAAAATAGCGTTTTTGGGGGAATTTTTTTAGGGCAGAAAAAATGAGCAAGTCTAGTGAACTTTTTAGAGCATTTTATTGCATATTTGAGCATTAAAAAAAAACATGTCGAGAGAAAAATATTTAAACGGAACCGATTTTTATGCACATTTGTGCAACACCTTTCAATTGCAATTTACAATCGGTGGGAAAGATGTAGCCCGTAATTTTTGTCTGAAACAAAAAAAAACCAAAGAAAATGGTAATTCTCATATATTTTCTTCTATGTGAACTAAAAAAAACCCAAAATTTTGAAATTCAAGATTTTTCTCAGGTTTGAAAATAAATGTGCTCTTTGCAGGAAGAGAAAATCATTTCAACTTGCTAAAAAAGTTGTTTAGAATTTTTTTTTTCATTAATCTTTTTAGTTCAAATAGAATAGAATGCTACTGAAGCCAACAAAAGTTTTGTTTCGTTTTGATTGCTTGTCTAGTTTTCTCGCAATCACGCCCACCAGTTTAGAAAAATCGTAAAAACGAAAACTCTAGAAAACGCGCTCTAAAGTTTACGATCAGGAAAAATGTTAATTTTCGATTACTTACGGAATATCTCGTTATAATCCTACTATAGCTCTTACGAACTCAAAATATTATTGTTTCGAACGACCGATTGAACTTTTTTCAGTACATAGTTCGGTGTTATGTTACTGCGGGGAGGGGCCGCGTTTCGTTTGTCCGAGCGTTCATGCGTTCGTATATTTTTTGCTCGACACCTCACTGTGTTTAGTGCTGTATCTTTCAAAATATTGCGAATTAGCCGCTATAACTTTTTATACATATTCTTAGATATATTAGGCATAGATTTGAGCAATAAAAAACAAATCGATTTTTTGAGCCTTCTAAAGCAGGATCCCCCCTTAAAGAGCTGTTATAAATTTTAAAACAACTAAAAAATTTTGACAGTCAAATGGTAACCACTACAAATATTTATTCTGCACCATAAAAAATTAGGTTATGCCGTGCGAATAAAAATATCGCTGAAACGAATTAATGTTCGTTGATATGGTAATTGTTACTGATTATTTGATTTAGGTATGGTCCACTTCAGTAAGGATACCTCGCAGAACGTATATAAAGAAATGCTAAAATATGACATTAAAATATCTTTTCCTTTCAAAAAATGTAGAATTCATTCACGGGGCAAAAACTGGTGGATTACTAATGACATTCGTAAATGATCCCGCACCTTCAAACAATTATACCGAACTGCGGTGTATTCGTAGGACCCTTCCGCTTTTATTTGTTGTAATACTTGACAAAAAAGTGAACAGATCTATCATTAGATTAGCGGAAAAACATATCATGACAAAGTATATAATGAAAGTAAAATCCCATCTAACATTATTAATGGTTGTGTTACGTATGCCACAAAAAAAGCAAAAAGTTGAAAAGAAATTTCCGTGGATAATAAATACTATTGTAACGGATTCAGCTTATTTTTTACCGTAAGGCCGTTCTTAAAAAGATTTAGTTCCTAATAAAACTATCTTAAAGTGATCGGTGTGAGTTACATTTCATGAGTAATTGTATTTTGCCGTTGCGATACATTTTATGTGCGCGAAAATGCCAAAAGTAAGTCGGCGCGTTTTATGATTTTGAAGCTATATGTGTCCAGGATAGAACTACACCTTTCTCAGAATATAGCTTCTCAAGGAAGCAGGTGTTTTCGGTCGGAAGATGGAGTTCTAGTCGAATCTTGGGGTTTGATCTCATTCTTCTGGTTTTCTTCCATTTGACTAAAAACTAAATTCCATGAAGCGGTTAACGGATTCATGAGCACTTCTAAGTATTGGTTAATTTCGGGAATGATTTCCGTGTGATTCCTGTTCACATTGAACTTTGCGTATTAGCATTTCTCGAATTTTCTTCTCGTAGGATTTGCTCTTCAAAAGTTGCTTTGTGATTCCTTGAAATATTTTACCGTTGGCACAAATATCATTTAGAAATTTTATGCATTATCTTTAGATTTTAGTAAATATTTGATATCTCGAATATCACTAAAAACTCTGATTCGTGTTTGGTTGATATAGGATGTAAATAGTGGAATTCATTTTTTTCATAATCAATAATAAATAATTTATTTTTGTAGATTCAATTTTACGATTGATAGTTACGATAGGCTTCAAGTCGAATGTGTTATTTTACTTCAGTTCGAAACGCAATTATTTTTTGTAATGTAACAGTATTTTCAATATCCTGAAAGATATTTAATATAGCAAATTACATAAAAGACGAAATATATCTGTTGCTAACTTTACTACCAGAATGTAAGTCGGTAGTAGAAAGTAAGTCGAACAATGGCGTAACGAGGCGAGAGAAGGGACGGGTGTGGCGATGAATTTTGCGGCGTTATCTCGTACGGGAGTCATACGCGCTGCTGCTTCTCTGAGAAAGACCTACGAAAATAAAGACAAGTGCGGAGTGCAGTGGCTAGCGAGAAACTCGCACTTTTTAAAACAGGCGGTAGTGTCGATCCCAATTTACCAAAGGACAGCAGCGAGGAATTTGCATTAGGTTTGATGATCAAAAAGACCGTTTATGGCATGGAGTGCCATAAGTGGACCCACAGTAACCTCCAACTCAGTACCACCTCCAACAAGCACGATTGAGGTGGTACTGTTGCACGGTGTAGCAACGGGGGATCCTTGCTATTCTTCGGCTGAGCATGACGATGAGAGTTTACAGGTACTTTATATCTTGAGATATTTTCCATTAACATTGAATTAATGTTTTCTTTGTTAGAGTTGACGGAACAGGACATGAGCAATGTTAACTGGGTTGATTATAAACTAGGCCATTTACAAACCCCAGTTAGCAAGAAGTTAAAGCCATCATCGACAGAATGGATCCATAGGCGACGATCTATTGCCAGTAATCTGCATTCGTCAGACATATCCAAGCAGTACTCCCAGCTGGCTGATATGAAAATGGAAGCCAAAAGAGTTGAAAGCGAATTGCGGCAGAAATCACTCATCTAGATATTGAGTTAAACGAAGAGCAACGGAAAGCGTACAGACGCAAAACTTGATTTAAAAACATAATATTGCTTGTGTTAACACACAATAAATGATTACATAAAAGTATATTTCATTATCTCATTTAATTGCTAGTTACTCTAGATTGGCAAAATAGTTCTCTATCAAATTGTTTCGGACCTCTATCCCTGCATTTGGAACATTACCACCAGCTGGTTGTATATATAACATGTGCTGTTCGATTTTTTCAAGTGCCGGAGATTCTTCTTCACTCATATCTCTACATATAATATGGAGAACAGCCGTTGCTCTCAGTCACAGTCAACATGTTCTCTAATTTCAAACGACAACAATATGTCATTACTGGGAACCTTCGTTTTCACACACCATATAGTCTTTCGACAGTGTTTTGGGTTTGAATATGGATCTCATTATATAATTGCTAAGGTGCTGTACGTCACCTGGAAATAATTTTCTTTTTTATACCCGCCCAGAAACTTGTTACGAATTGTAATTACGAGAAACATTACTTTACACTCGCCTTGTTTTTTCATAGAAGCTTATAGAATATTAAATTAAAATAGTGAAAATCACAATTGTTACTGCACACACACTTAATAGAAATGCGTCAGGATAGACTCCATTTTCAAACTGCATTCTTAATAAGGAATTATTAAATATCGTAACATCGCGGGTAGTCTGGAAACCGCGTGACAAAAATTAATGTTTGCAACCGATACAGCCTGAACATTTATAGAAAAGTAACCCTTTCTATTCAGGAAAGCTTCTGAATCCTCCCACCTACAATCATATGTGATGTTTTCTATTTGTATATATTTATAACTCTTACCAGGTGACTGTATTTCTATATGTGTTCCATCAATGGCACATATTACTATAGGAAAAGCTGCTATGTCATAAAATTTCCTCTGCATTTCTGAAAGCTCTGCACGAGTTGAAGGACATTTTTTTTATTTTTCGTACAGCCTGGCAACTGCTTCCGAGACCTTTTTTACAATTCTCCATGCAGTTGATGTATGCATGCCACCGAAATCAGCTATTGCGTGTAAATGATTACCGGTGCTATATTTCAATACCACTAGCAATTGATTTATTGGAGAAACAGAATTATTTCTAAAATTTACTTTATCGCACACATGAGAATTGTTTTAAGTGAATATTATACAGACGTGTCATAAGGAAATTCACGTCTGTTTTCTATTTGCTTCAAGACATTTATCACGGTGTCTTTCATTAATTCAAATCGTTTTAAAAATGTGTGGCTATTAAGCGGAGATATTTTCAGGCTTAAAATAAGATGCCCCTACGAACATTTAAGCCTCACTTAAACAACTGTGCAACGGAACTGAAACTGTAAAGGACACTTAACTGCAAAGTGCAAGTGGTACAAACGGGCATAAGTTTGATAAAAAATACAACATAAGTCAGCATGTCATGACGTCATTGCACCGGAGTAAAGTAAAAGTAATTCACAGTCAAACCAAGGAACAACAAACTATAAGTGCAGCTATTAGTCCAGACAATTTAGCCGAAAAAATAGGGGTACCCTTGCATAAATTCCCAACAAACTGGATGTTTTATGTCATGCTTTTTTTGGTGACTTTTAGTCTCGTCATTATTCATCACTACTGTCTATTAGTTGATCATTTGAACATTTTAATTCCACGTTTTTTTTGAAATGTACTAAATTTTTCGTGACTTCAAAATATATTTAATATTTAATTTTTAGTACAATAAATTCTTTAATGTAATCAATCTCATCATCTCTTGTTCTATTTTGTTCTTTGAAAATAGTGATTATTTACTATGTTTTGTGCAGTTTTTATTAACGTTGTTTTGTAGGTGCATAATTGGCTTCAGAAATAATTATTTGGTTTTTTCAAAAATTAATAGGACAGTATACAATTGGAATGTTTAACAAATATTGGTTCTTCATGACTTGAATGAACATCATCAATATTATCATCTAAATTTCCTGCTTCCACTATTAGTGATTGAGTTTCAGTATAAATTTTCGATGTATGTTGTATTTCGAATTCTCATTAAATTCTTTGTTATAAATGAAAATTTGTTTGGAAGTTGTTGGCGAATTGTTGATCGTGTTTAATCCAATTCGCGATAAAGCATCAACTGCCAGTTGATGATAAATGTAATTTGTCTCTTCGAGTATTTTATAAGGATTCTTATCAATATAATGTAATTAATTCCTGGACTGCCAATTAGAATAATTGGGGGATTTATTGTTTCTTTAGTTTGTTTACGGCAAACTGATATTAAATCGTTAATCGCTTACTCTTCTGTTCCTGATATGGGGAGGTTGGGTTTATTTTGTTTAAAACAACTTGCTTTGTTTAAATTATGTCAAGTATTCAATTTTGATGTTATATCAGGACGATGGTGTGTTTATCGATGTCCACTATATTAAAATAAATACATAAATAAATAAATAAATCAAAAATTACATGGAAGCTATAATATCGTTTTTACCTTAAAAAGTCTAGCTCGATGGGAGTTGACTTAATTAGTGCCAACATTTTTAAATATATCATTGGCTTTGTCATTCAGCCGTTAACGTATTTGATAAATCGCTCATTGTTAGAGGACATATTTCCCGAAGTTTTAAAGCAAGTGGTTCCCATATTTAAAATTCTGCAGTGGTCGCTACTGAACTTTCTTATACTAACTTATACTACATTAAAAAAAACTTATCAATATCAATATAATAATAATAATCTAATTTTTTCGATAACATATAGCGTTTTCGAGATATGGAAATTTGTGATAAGAGTAAACCATCACTTCCGGTTAATATATTGCTTTCACAATAGGACGTTTTCTACTTGCTATATACAAATCTTAAGTTTAAAGTTTCATAGCTCTACCTATAATCGTTTGGACGCTAGGGCGCGCACATAACACATCACATCAACAGCCGTCATTACTAAAAAAGTTAGAATCGATTCAGGGGACCTCAAAACGCGTCTACCATACTTATACTTAAAGTATAAGAAAGTAAAAATGGAAAAAGAACATATATTGAAAATATCGACCTGTGTCGATATTATATTCAGTATCGAAAATAATTGAAAGGATGATTTTTGAAATGAAATGAACACCATTTATATCTGCACAAAATATTTGAAGTATACTTTAACATGGATTCAGGATAAATTTATCAACGCAGACAGCAACCTTAAAATTTTTGAATCAATTGTACAACAACCTTGATCAGGGAATGAAATCAATAAGTTTGTTTAGATTTAGGTAAAGCCTTTGATATGGAGGATCGGATAAGGAGAAGTGTATTAAGTTGGGTACAATCTTGCAAACCGAACTCAATACGTAAATCCAAATGGGCATACATCGGACAGTATACAAAATAATAAAGGACTACGACAGGGGTCAGTGTTCGGTCCGTTGCTTTTCATATTATTTACAAATGATCTGGCACAAATTATACTTCAAATCGCGGATAGATTACAAATGTCATTAAAACTGTATTTATAAATTTTACTCCGAAAACTTGTGAAATAAATCAAAGCTACTTAAAATTAAACAACAAGTCAATTGTGCCCGTACCAAATACTAATTTCTTAGGAGTATGTTTAGATAATACATTAGGATGGAACATTGAAACATTATGCTCTAAACTTTCGATTGTTTGTTGCTGTATGTACACAGTCAAACAAATTGCAAACAGTAGTATAGTTATGGATTACTATCATGCTCATTTTGTGTCTCGTTTAACTTATGGGATTTTGTTCTGGGGAAGTTCGGGTGTTAGTATAAGGGTTCTTCGTTTACAAGGGCGCTCACAAATATGGTTGATATAGGTCTAGGTATACTTCGTGCAGGCAACTGATTTATTTTATTTTAATATCCGCACTGTGCACAGTGTTTGCATATTTCAAGTACTGTTATATGTTAAAGCTAATAACAACATTTTCTTACAAAATAAATTCTTTCATAATTACCCAATTCGTAAAAACAAGGACCTTAACATATTTTTACACTTTTTGAAAACTCTACAATATACATGGGTGTTAAACTATTTAATAGGTTGCTACAAAATTTAAAGCTAATTTCTAACGTAGTCATTTAAAAGAGAGGTGTAATATATATTGTATAATACGTTTTACCGTATAAATGAATACTTCGACCGTTAGGACCGTTTTTAGTTTGAAAATTTTCGTCATATTAAGTAAAAATTACATGTCGGCAAAAAATCTGTTTTCGTGCATATGGAAAAAAGAGGTAATATGAGCCTAGAGAAATAATTATTTTTGTCAACAATTACTTTAAATAGTTGCATTTGTTTTGTTTATTTACAGTCATTCTAAATATTTAATTGTCATAAAAATGTAATTTTATAACAAGCAATTGTATTTATATATTCTAACTGCCGCAGTAGTTTGGTTCGTCGATGATAATTGGAATCTAAGGAAATTACTTTGCTCTATATCCCTATTAATAATTTTCAAATTATCTGCATGCCAGTCTTTAAGAACATGTCTTTGTAAATATATTATTTTCTTAAAATAGTTACGAGAAGAATGGTTTAATTTACTGTTGGGTTGGGTTGGTACTACTGTTAAACGAAATAACGCAACAATTATATTCAGTAAGGCTTTGAATCAGAATAATTTCTAAATTTAATCGAGAAACATTTACACAAGAAGAATTAAAATACGGATGCCAAGACATATCATAATTCCTAAATTCAACAACTTAAATAAATGATAATAAAGCGGATGAATAATATTATATTGGGGATTAATGGACGAATAATTTCTAGTGGCCAATGTATTTAGAAAAAGAAAAGAAATCATGTAGAAGTAGGCATGGTAGTGCACCATTCAATGTACGACCCAGTGTGTGTATTTTATTATTTATTACAGGGAAATGTCGTCTAGGTGTAAATACGAATATAGAAAATTTAAATTTAATTAAAATAAAAGCGAAGCCATAAAATTAAAAACAAAATGAGTTTTGTATATCTGGAACAGTAATATACAGAAAATAAATAACGGACTAATATGCTCAATTGTAATAATAACTTACGAAAGTGTGAAAATGGAAATAAATATTGGAAATATCCGAATTAGGAAAGGGTAAAAATATTCCATATGAAACTATTTTAGAGAAAATACAGTTATTCTACTGTTGCTGGATATACAAACATGAATGTGAGTTGTTCCGAAGAATTAAAAAAATACCATTAAAATAATATATGTATAAATTTCTAAATGTTTGTTCTTAAAATAACCTGTATTGTACATGGATATATTACTTCAAACAAGGCAACAACCTAATATATAGTATTTACACCCATGTCATTCTGCGAAGGATTTCTTTCAATTTTTACACGATTCCGTTACTTTATAAAATATCGTTGATGTTTTCGAAAAAAAGAAATACTTCCTGGAAAAGTCTCGTCGTTAAAATTTCTTTAACGAAGGAACTTTTTTCTATTTAATGAATAGCGGCAGTATTCCCTTGTACATGTAGTGCGGAAAAAACAACTCGATATTAAAGCTTCGCTTCTGTAAATCACAATCGCCGAAGCGTTCGGCGATAATTAACAGCATTTGCAAAAACGACACTGTCGCACATCCCAGCTTTTTAATCCGTCCTTCGTCACGCACGCATAATGTCCCCTTTTTGTTACGACTTTATCATTCGCCTGTTTCGTTTTGTTCACGGAACGTATATTGTGTTTGAAACTTAATTGTGTATTTCATTGTCCACTGTAATTTCGTCTACTGCGTGTGTGCGGCTCATACGCTCGCAATTATGTAACTAAATTAGGGGATTTTAATGTGGTGTTTTGAAATAAATGAATTGTAAATCTGGCACTTTGAAATATATAAATAAACTGCCATGTATATTTCCTCGCAATGTATCTACAATTCTTTGTGTATCGATTAAAATGGGTTTACGATTAAACTAAAAGAGAAATTATCCCACGAAACGTAATAACAAGTCGCACGCAATGAATGTGCAATATAAATTTGCATAAACGAGATTATAGGCCTAGAGGTAAGAATCCACTCTGTTATATTTTAACATAATTAGGCTGTCAACATGCCGACGAATACAAAGCTGTCTTGAGGGGATGCAGAATCCTTTGAGCGAGCTTTTATTTAAAATTAGCCGACCTGATAGTCTGTGAAACATGTGAAGATAATTGGAAGCTACGCATAGAACAGCAATTATCGCATGCAATCACCAGAACCCCGTTGTCGTTTGCTCACCCTTCTGACATCAACATAATTGATCATTCGATCAACTTAATGGAACTTCTCCGGTGATCCCGTTTCTTTTACTTTGATGTTAGTAATTTGATTTCACACTATTTAGCCAATTTTAATTATTGAATTAAAAATATGCGCCATATTGTTCTTTATACACATTTAATGGAGCTCAGAATATGTATAAGTCAAGCAGAAAATGGCACAACAATAAGTTGTCATTTACTCGCAATTAATATATATATATATATTTTATGTATTTAAAACTCTAAAACTGTGACAAATGACTCCTGTGATTATAGTACCTAACCTAATATATCATCGGTCGTTTTAAATTAGTGAAAGCGTCCTGTAACGTATTTAAATGTATAATAAATGTATAATATATTTCTAATTGAAAATGTGTCTTGTCAAATATGACAGAAAAATGTAAAATTTACACGAAAGATGGTCTAATCTTACACCTCAATGGTGTAGTGAACATTAATTAAAACAGGTCCATGTATATGTTGACACTGGACATTTGACAGTCGTCTTGTTTACTCGCCGCGAGGTGTTAGACAAGGTATCGTCTTGTCAGTGTTCTGTTGTCAGTGGTTCATTAGGAGTGATTGGCTCGCGCCAAGAAGTTTTGATGGCCACTACATGTAAAGGTATTTCAACAACTAAGGTTCTTGGTAATCGCTACTGACGAAGGGTAATAACCCAGAAACAATATTGTCTAGCGATCCACCAGTTAGTCTTCATGGACCTGTTTTAATTAATGTTCACTACACCATTGAGGTGTAAGATTAGACCATCTTTCGTGTAATATATTTCTTATATGTATAAGTGTTGTTTGAATATAAATAAAATTCTGGATCTTTGTCTATTATATATAATTAATTTTTTAATAAAGAAAACGAATAAAAATTCCATAAATCATGTATCATGCCCAGGAACTGGGTAGCATATACTTGAATTGGTTGCCCCGGAAGGAACTGTTAATAAAAATTAATTGATATGATATGTGGAAACCACGCCCTGTGATATGAATAGATATTGTGGCAATATTTGATTGAAACATTTGCCATAAGTAGTGAGGTTTGCTAGTTTTTTGATAATTTTTAAAATGTTGTCCATCTCGGCGGTGCAGCAGAGGAATGTTTGATACTACCTATCTAGAACAATTTCAACTGTCACATTTTCCAATTGTTGTGTTTTGAAATAAAATACAATTTGGCGATTCGATGTTCTAAGCTTAATCTATATGCCTTTTATTGATGCCCAGCGCAAAAGTTACCACTATCCTGAGCGCACTGTATGTATGTATACAAATTAGAAGTATAAACAATGTGAGATTATATACTAAAATTGTAAAGTTAGAAAAATTAATTAACATGTATCAATTATAATAAATAATGCGTCACTAATATTGACTATTCAAACAAGTAAATAAATTTAACTTAAAAATCTACTGAGATATAACCCTGTCATATATTGTCATACAAGTTGGTGTACAAATAAAATTTTAATATCTCATAAGTAATCACGTTTATGTAATAACATTCTTCTATATCAAATTTGAATCTCATATTAGAAATGCAATTAGATTCATGCACAATATTAAATTTCATTACTAGTCGAATGCGGTGCTATACAATCCAATTAAATCTTGTAATTAAAATCGACTGTAACACTAAGATTTAAAATAACTTGCAAAAATTTATGAAATAATACATATTTCAATATTATACGTAATTGTCGAGTAAGGATGTCACTACATGTCCTGAGAGCGGGAGAAAGAAGACAATAATACAATAATTCGATTGCACGTGGATTGAAATTGACAAGAGGGTGAGAGAGTTTTTTTATGTATGAAAGTGTAGATAACTTTAGATTTCGAGAAGACAAATGATGCAATAAATTTCTATGTGTGCCTACATGAATTTCAACTTACCATAAATGGATTTTAACTACTCTATGGGCCATTCGTTTTCGAGTTCAGCTGGTATATTACTCGATATTAATAATTAACAAAATTGACCAGTACGATCATATACCATTACGAATGGCGTCGATTGATATTTAGAATTTTAAATAAATCAATTTCAATTATACACATTATTACTGAAAAACCTCCGAGTATATTTAACTCGCGATTAGAATATTTCTAAACACAGTTCACTTTGCAAATATAACCACATGGAGATGGATTAGCTTTGTTATTTTGTTCTATTTATTTAGCAATCTATCATAACCAAGTTGTGTTGTCAATAGAAGTCAGAGTGTAGCGATATGAAATAACTAAATGTGTATTATGTTGGTACACAAGAAATAACAAAAGTTGTCTGATGCTGATTAATTCTATGAATGTAAAAATAAATTTCGTGTGAATGTATCAAAAATGATTCAATATCGTTAGTAAATGTAAAATAATAATTGTAGGTTATTAGTCTTTACGAGACAATTGGAATAAATTGTTATGTTATGGTATATTTTTGTCTTTATTTTTTCAGGAAATTGTAATATTATTATAAATGAAACAGGTAGGAAAAAATAATATTACACATTCCTTCATATATCTCGAAAGCTGTAAAATAGATGTATGGATGTATATGTAGATATGTAAATGTATAACGCGAATTATAAATCTGCCCTTATGTATTAAGCTACACGAGATCTCCACTTATAATAATAATAATAATATGTTTATTGCTGTAGGTCCATAGATATTAGCATTATAATATACATACATCACAACAAATACAAATATGAAATCACAATGTAACAGTAAGTATGTAATGTATTAGTTTTGGCGAAGAATAAAAGCAGACGCACGTTTACGACCTTTCCATAAATCTTACTAAAAACTGATAGTAGAGATATTGGTCGATAATTCGATATTTCTTTGTATTCACCTTTTTTTGTGACACGGTACAATCTTAGCCTCTTTAAGTCGGTCAGTAAAAGTACCGGTAGCTATGGTCAGATTTATGAGGTATACCAAAATCTCTGCAATATCATCCGACACGTGAGATAGAAGAAAACACGGTAGTTCATCAAGACCGGCAGATTTTTTCAATGAAACATATGTCATAATGCTTTTGATTTAATTTACATCAGCAGGTAACAGGTAAAAGCCCATAACCCGTGAAGTACTACCGACATTTGGAACATGCGGCCTCCCCAGTATAGGAACTGATTCCCGAAAGAATTTATTGAAGAACTCCACAAGCTCTTTAGGATCAATGACAGTATCACCAGATTCCCTATCTATCTGAATATTCCTATTCTTGAATTTATTAGTTTTAATCTTAATTATGTCCCAAAAGGTTTTTGTTTTATTGTTTGAAGTCATAAGTAGATTGTCGTAATATTTTTTTTTATTGTGAAATTAATGAATTGTAACTCTGGTTTTATATATAACGTGCAAACCGATGATTTTTGTTCCTTTAGAAAGTGTAAATAGGTGACGTAAACGATTGGATTCTTGACTCAAGTCACGAGTGTACCATGGCAATTTTTTTATCATTTATCGTAATTTTTAATTAAGGAAACGCTCTATAGAAGTAATTTAAAAATGTATTAGAAAATTTATTAAAACAAATAATAGCACTGAGGAATTATAGATATGTGACCAATTCTCATCTCGAATATATGACTGAAATTGTCGGATATTTGATCTATATTACTTCAAATTGCTCAGATTTGTTGCGCAAACTTCGTACATTGAGATGCAACAACGTAAATGTTAAATTGATTTTACGGGTTTCACTCTGTCCCGAAAATTATTGTCATTAACTTGTGTGGAAAATGCGCTTTTTACATTATTACTGGAGAATTGATAGTATCCGAATTTTGAACATCATTAGCAGTATTTGTCTCAACAATACTGTCATTGCCGACAGGCACATAAATTAAATTGGAGTCATTAATGTAGCCATTATTATTATTATTGCCATTCATTAGACATATGTATGTGAGATTGAGTGATCAGAGTTGAAATATGCTTCAAAATTTTATGTTTACCTGTCATATTGATATGGAAACAATCATCAGATTTATAAAAGTTACCTATAATATTGTTTATTTCTACAAATTTAGCATTTGCCACTCGAACGTCATTTACTAAGTTATACAGATTTAGATTATGTTCGTAAATACGATTGTTCAAAACTTCCCGACCTTTCCAATACGGAACACTCAGAAAAACGACGTTTGTGTTACTTAAACATTTGATTATTTTCTTAATAGAGGTCGTACTAATTCGATTGCCTGCCAAAAGCTCTTTAGATCCAGCTATAATCACAACACAATCATTACGCGAGAAGCATTTAGTCAAATTATTTATATCCGATACCACAATGTTAAATGATGCATTTGGTTTACAGCAAGTTTCAACTGTATAATTATTAATCAATACAAACGATTTTAGAATGAAGAAGCATTCCGACCATGGCTGTCACCAAGTACCGATATTTTGCACTTGGCGTCAGAATCAGTGCTACGTGAATTATGGGCCACAGTTGACATGCTTGAACTTGAGCATTTTGATGAGGGGTCAGTGATTTGAGGCAGTCGTAGTTCTTCCTGGAATCCTGTGTTCGACTTCAGATGGACTTCATTAAAATCAGTTTGCATGGCCATTGATTTTGATTGGCGCTTACAAGTTTGAGTTGTTGAATGCATTATGTTAATCCTTACCGGTTTCAAGTTATTGGTAAGTTTTTCAATAGTCATTTGCAAATTTTCAATAATTACTGGTTGACTATTCCATTTATCCTTGTAGAAACTTAACTGTCTTTCAAGATTGTTATTTTTGTCTAGTAATTCATTGTGTTCCCAATTTAATTTAGCACACATATCCCGTAGCGTCGCAGAGTTCTCCCTTTGAGATTGTCGATTGCAATTGTTATGACTTCCCTGGTAAACAATAAATGTATAACTATTGTTGCCGCTACTACTATTGTTGATACCAGTTGCAATTTTATGTTTATGGTCATGGTTACTTGATTTGGTTATAACTGGATTTATTTTCCGTTGCCATGTTATTCCACATATACGATTCCTTTTTTAGTAATAAACGTATCTTATTTTGTATATTGCTTTACATAAATATTTGTCAACCATCATCGTTTTTTTCTTTTCGGTTTTTCAAGTTAGAATGTGTGAAAGAAGAATAAAAAATATCGATACTTAAAAAATAAAATAAATTTCACGAGGTCGTAGGTCACTGGCAATAAAGAAAAAAATTACCTCTCGACATTTGCGATATTGATCCGACTACGGAATACGATCCTGAAAATTGAGTCCTTGGAATTATTCAATAATATAGGTTAGTGCGATCTTTTCTGTACAGGTGGAGTATATTGTTAATAATCAATAATTATTACATTAGACTAAAGTTAAAATAAGTGGTCAATCTGAATCTAATCTGCACTAATCTAGTCTGTATAACATGTGTTCGAACCTAGTCCGTAACGTAATCTCCGTAGAACCAACTCGATAATATAGAAACAAACGTAACTCATTTTACCATATGATAGTTTTGAATACAGATCGGTATCATAAAATAACAATCGCTATAATTAAACAAACAATTAAACATCGCAATCGTAAAAAAATTAATTTAAATTAGCAATGTGGCTTTAACGAGTTTAACGTCACTTAAAAGGAGGCTATTTACTTAATTTCTGACGTGTGTGTCCTCGTATGATAACTAAACAGTTACACTTCTGTTCAGTTGAAACAACTCATTGAAGTATAGATAGGAATTAAGCAAAAGTTACACAAATAAATAAATAACTCCCTAACGAATTTGTACCTTGCTCGGTGTTGCGTTCCTTAACATTTATTTGCATCTCTATTTCTCAACTTATTTTAGAAGTGATAATTTTTTAAAATTTTAATTTGAACCAACATGAAAATTCAAAACCAAAAACTATTGCATATATAGTGTATTAAAATGCAACCAGAATGGTTATTTTAATATTAATTATTTACTATTATTTAATATTATTATTACTGTTTTTGTACAATCGCGTGGTCTTACATCAATACAGCGTACCTACTGAACATTCGGGTGTTTATGATTAATTAATTAATCTGAGATTAACCTGAAAAACTTTGGAACTTTATGGTTGTTTGATGTCATTATACGAGTTTGATAAAAAAGGTTCGATATTTCATTCCATAGACTTTGATAAATAAAGAACATCACTTTGATACTCTTAATTAAATTAGAGTCACAAGGAGTAATGATGAGACAAAATTAAAAAGCGGACGTTGTTAATTAAAAAAGGAAGCCAGACTGATTGCAGCAATTTTTAAACCGTGCTTTTGTGCAATTTTTTATTAAACGCTAAGAGCAAAATTTAAATGGTAAATTGGAAATTTTCAGCTTCAATAACACATTTAATAAAGGCAGAATTCCGTGCTAATGAATGAACGAATCGTGCAAAATCTGCAAATGCCCCGAAATAACATTAATTACAAATTTCCAAATTCCGCTTTACTGGAGTTAACTAAACATTTTAAATTGTACTAAAGGTGTGGAGGTGAATATTGCGTTCTAAGATATTAATTTTAAATATATTAATATATTATTTTAAATATAGATCGTCAAGTCACATATTGTCGAACGTATGACCGATATTATGTAACCACATGCTATAAAAGCGTCTTGGAAAAGGTACCGAAATTAGAATAGAGATGAAAAATTAAATCGATTTATCTCTGCAGGTCAGAGGTTAAATCAAACGTCTTCAACAAAAATGGATTACTTTCGAGATTTCCTATAACCGTAAGCGTATATGCGTATTCATGCATTACCTCGACCTTTATTTTTATAAGCGTTAGCTTAGGTTGCATTTCTATACATCGCCGTTACTATTTTTAATACATTTAGCGTAATTGCTTTCGTTAAATACCAGTCGTAGTAAATATATTCCTACGTATTAATTCTAAATGAAACGATTATAATTTTTTCATTCTTCGCTACTAAGGCGGCATTTAAATCTTTCTTTATATAGAATAAAAATTCTTTAAATTCTAATGGAACACGATGTGTACCGGTATAATAAATTGTATATGATGACATTAGAAGAAGAGTTATGCAATAATTATGGACGAAATGACTTTGTCATTAATTCATTTACCATTAATTTATTTTTCCACCATTCGTTTAACGGCAATTCGGTGTTTCTTTGTTATAACTCTTGACCCTCAACAAATTTCGGCAAGTACTATTCATTTATATCTATGCATATGTATTTTATTCTTGAGGGTAGTTCCGCCTATTTACAACTTTTTATAGTCGAATGTCTTCCTTATTGCGATCGCCAATTAGGCCTACTAGTTACAAAATAGATAACATTATTGTTTGCTCTATAGGATTTTTGACTGAACATAATATTTTTTACGTAGAATGAATAGGTACAAGTCGGCAATTTTATTATGTCCTCAAAGTAGAGTTCATTAACTCCATCTACACTAAATATGTTGGTAAAAAGCAAATATGTAGGTGTTAACTTAAACGCAGATGTAATTGTTGATAAATTAATATCAATAAGCATAACGATTTTTTATGGTTACATTGACTGGATTAACTAGCTAGTTTAGCGAATGTGTGTATAGTGATCTTTATCCTTTGTTGCAACCTCAGGAGTTTCTCAGGGTTCGATTCTCGGGCCCCTGCTATTCAACATCTTTATCAAAGACATCGTTGACAATCTGCTGTCAACGATGGCATTTACTCTATGCCGATGATACGAAGATATTCAGAATAAATTATTTCGGTGATTGTTGTGCACTGACTGAATTAAACAAAACTTCTCATTAGTGGAATAGTAATAAGCGTCCTATGAATACTTAAAAGAATGGCACCATTACATCCGAGGATGTTAACAACTTTTACTAGACCGTAGGAGAAGAAGCGCTCAAAAGTATTAAACAGATTAACACTACATATTACATAAGAATACAATTATACAATAGTGAAGCTTTTTTACTACAGCCGGTTACGAGAGACGAGTTATCTATTATCGTAAATAATATCAAAAATAAATCAGTAATAGATATATCCAGATTGATAACAAACCTGCTGAAAACAATTCTGGAAATTATTCTTGATGCTATGATGCAACTAATCAATAGGAGCTTTCAAGAATTATTGGAAAAGACACGAATAGTGACACTATTTGCAAAAATGAACAGACAAAAAATCTGTAAATTACAGACCAGTGTATATATTTCTGTATTATCTAAAGTGATCGAATCAGCAATTAAGACAAGTTTAACAATCTGCTTGGAAAAGATGAATTGTTAAATACCAGCCAACATGGCTTTAAGAATGGAACATCGACAATGACTGATGCTATGAAATAATGGAAGCATACGACGATGGTGAACCAGCAGAGGTAGTGACCTTTTGTGACCTGAGCAAGGCTTTCGATACAGTAAAACATGATATATTACTTCAAAAACTACACTGCCATGGAATTGGAGGTGAACTAGCAATTTTAATTAAATCTTATCTCGACAACTGACGTCAGAAAATGAAGAATTGTCTATCGAACAAGAAATGTTTCATGGTGTACTACAAGGATAAGTCATTTGGCTAATTCTGTTTATAATGTACGCTAATGACATGCCTGGGAATTTTTAATATAAAATATACATGTTCGTCGACGATACGTCGTTCATCAGCAGAGTCTTAAATCAAGAGACTCCGCAAAACATAAGAAATAATGCACTAGGAGAAGCACGCATATGGTTTAGCAGTAATAAGCTCATGCTAAATGTGGACAAAATACAACGAATGCTTCAAACGAAGAATAGAAGTACGGAGCACGAAACTATAAATTTCTTAGGAGTATATATGACAAGCAATCTCGCCTGGAAAGAACGTTGTGACAAAATCAGTCCGAACCTTTCTAGAAGAATCGAATACATTAATTTTTATACGAATTCATACTTAATATGTAATCTAACGCTATAGCTAATTGTTGAAACTAAGTTGTGATGTGAAACTATCACTGAAACAGGTGCTTAGTGAGATATAGTCCTCTAAAACTTTTCATTGTCTTCTATATTGTGAAAGTCAATACTGCATCGTTGATAACATAAAGGACAAATTTGCGAGATACGGCCACGTCCTTCGTCGGCGTATATCCGTGGGAAGTGGTACCCCGTTAGGCCGAGCAAATGCGGCGAAAGTGTGTCAAGAATTAAACACAAGTAATCGACCGTAATTTGCTCCAGTCCATGTGGAAAAGTATTTGATACTAAATTCGATGCATTTATCAAATAAAGGGTGTCAAATCATAAATAATGTGATAATGTGGTTTTATTAGAATTGTGTTCTGTTTCTGGAGTCGTTTTCTCAAATAATTAAGGAAATACACGAGTTACGCCAAGAATTACATCTAGATAATATTATAGCTGAAAATAAAGCTAAAAGTTATGCTTAGGCTAAGGAAGTTGTTCTTATTCAAACTAGAGCTAAACAAGATTTTAAGATTACTAAAGATGTACGCAAAAACTTAAATCCAGATTCATTAGAATTAGGAATTGTCCAAATGAAATATATAGGGGACGGTGGGGTATTAATTAAATGTAAGAATAGGTAAGGTAATGTAAAAACTGTGGCAGAAGAGAAGTTTAAAATCAAGTCAAAATTCCTGTCTTAAAAAATTATTGAAGAATAACTAACTGCAAAAATTGTATCATTAAACAAAATTAAATATATGACTGTAGTGGAAGTTGACGGTTTATGACATGATGTAATTATAGAGGAAAGCTGGTTAGGTGTCGGCTGGTCGATCTATAGGGTTGTCGATTATGTCCGAGTGGATATGATCAGAAGGCAAGTGAAATAGAAGAAAAATGTATGAAGTGTGCTGCTCCGGATCATTCCATAAAACGTGTGATAATGAATCGTGGATTTGTGGTAATTGTGTGATAGCAAATAGTAAACTCAAATTGAACTTAACTGACCATTCTATTTTTGATGCATTCTGTGTTTGCTTGCATAAGGAAAATTGATATAGGAAAAAGAAAAATTAAGAATATTATTAATAATGTAAAGCAATTACAGGATACAATTTTACCAAAATATATGAATTCATCTAAATACAACATCTATTATAAAAATATTCAATTTATAGAAACCAAAATTGAGTACCTTGAAATATTCTTAAAGTGGAGAAAATATGATATCATTTGTTTTACGGAACATTGGCTGCAAATAGGCGAAATTGACAGTATTGCTATTAAAGGATATTCGGTATCCTCTATTTATTGCAGACTAGATTGCAAGAATGGTGGCGTAGCCATACTCCACACGGCAGATTGTGATTTTGTAATTGATAAATTGAATGTCCAAATCTACTGCAATGATCAAGTTTTGGAATTGAGTTGATTGCACAATTTAATAGATATAGAATAACAAATATTTATATATCGCTGCTAAATTCAAATTTAGAATAGTTTTTCTTTGTTTTAAATAACATTCTATTTAAAATATGTAGAAAGCAGAATTGCAAGGTTACATTGTATGGTGATCTAAATGCTGACAACTTTTCTGATACCGATGAGAATATTAAATCTATTAATACTTGTTAAGTATATTGTCATCGTATAACATTGAATTTTGTCAAAAAGTACAACCAGAATAGCTCACAGTTCGTCAACTTGTATTGATTACGTGTGCACAAATGTATCTCCTCTTGTCGATTTAACATGTGCAGTGCATCACAATGGTATCACAGGTTAATGTTTACAACAAAAATAATATCGAAAGATGTGAAGGATTTCATAATGAACACAAATTATTAACGTGACTACAAACGAGTAATTCAAGCTACTAAAAAATAGCAACACTCATTCCAAAAAAGACAAAGAAGCAAACTAACTGAAATTATTATAGACAATCAGGTTGTCAGCAACCCTGCCATAATAGCAGCAACCATGAATAAATATTTTATACAAGTGAACATTCAAATCATATTAAGGTTCATACGAATGGTGTTTTATGTTCCATGTATCTCACACCGATTACAGAACTCGATATTTATAATATCGTTTATAACCTTAAAAAGTCTAACTGATGGGAGTTTACTTAATTAGTGCTTTGATTTGCGGCCCTTAACACATTTGATAAATCCCTTATTATTAGAAGGCATATTTCCAGCAGATTTAAAGCAAGCAGGAGTGGTTCCCATTTTTAAAAAGTGAAAAAGAAGATAAATCGAAAATTAACTACCTGTATCTTATATGAGGATTATGTTTGATAAATATTTTAAGCGGCCTTCAATATGTATTCAGAATTGTTATCAACGTTTTTAACCATTTTTAAATCAATTGTAAATAACCTTGATCAGGGAATGAAATGAACAGGTATATTTTTAGATTTAAGTAAAGTATAGTGGACCACATATTATTAATATCTAAACTCTAGGAGTAGAGGATAAGGGAAGTGTATTAAGTTGGGTACAATCTTTTCTTAAAAATTGAGCTCAATACGTAGATATAAATGGACATACATCGGGCAGTATACGAAGCCGCAGTGATCCGCACTGAACTTTCTTACACTTAGATATACTTTACTTTAGTTTGGAGCAAGCATGTACTATAGTTAAGCTACTGAGAATAATACCCAAAATATACAAAGTTAAAGTCAATATGTACAACAATCGACGCGAGTAAATTTACACCAAGACGAGTCCGCACATAGTTTTCTCTTAAGCAAAATATATGCAGGCAATAAATTTGTCGAACAATTTGAAATCTTTGTTAGGTAATCGTTTAATTTTTAGAGCAATTTTTAAATACGTTAATTCCTAATGAGTAAATGTACATGGAACAGGTATTTTGTTTTAAAACGGAATGTAATTTTCTTTATATACAGAAATTTGTTTGTGTGCGTAGCCTAGATTGATAAGGGACGCGCATAAGATACAAGTTCGGAAATTGGTTGTTTGGTAGTCATCACAGTCCGTGATTTTTCTTATAGGAATGTTCAAAATTCATTGTGTGATAGTTTGGGATAGTTCACTATTTCCCGGGAGACAATAAAGGAATAAAAAGTTATTATTACCTGACCTGGTGGATAGTAATTGTCCGATGTAACCAGAGCTGCTTACATAAGAGGACATTGAATTGAGGACCACACAACACTGCACTATTGCACAAACGAAAGTATAAACATTTGCGAAATATCACCACTATATTCTACGAGATCGTATGAAAATTAGCCCTCGTAAACTTGCGAAACGCGTCGATAGGAAAAACCGGTCACCGAGTACTGATTCCAAGCATTTTACCGTAAATTATTCTGGAAAATCATCCATATTTTAAAATGACACTCAACGGCAGTAAGCACAATCATAAACTGATTGATATATCCATTGGAAGAACATATGTGCAATTACGTAAGTATGCATTTCTTTTAATGCAGACCCTTTTTTTGTACATATTTAGTCATACATACAGCGGTTAAATTTTTTTTTTCTTAAAACGTTGAACCTTTTTTTACGAACGACCAGATTTTATCATTTCAACGTAGCTACATAATTAAAATCTGCAGTGGTCCGCACTGAACTTTCTTATACTTACTTTTGCTCCATTTTTTGAAAGAACTTTTCAAATACAAGTCATTTAAAATATCAATATCTTTAACTTTTGTAAGAATATCTTTTTCGATAACATGTGATGTGATGCGAGATATGGTAAAATGTGATAAGAGTTGAGCTATTGCTTTCCAAATAGGATGTTTCCCTTCTTGCTGTATACAAATTTACAAAAGTTTAAAGTTTCATGGCTCAGACACACAGACACACAGACGTCATTCGAAAAATAGTTGCAATCGATTCAGGTGACCACAAAACGCGTGTATCCGTTAAAATCTCGAGTTAGAAAATTTTTATGATTCCTATACTTACTTATATAGATATTTCTTTCAAAGTAGGACGTTTTCTTTCATGCTATATACAAATCTTAAGTTTAAAATTTGTGAGTGGTGGCTTCAATAGTTTGGAAGCGCGCACACTCTCTCTCTCTCTCTCTCACACACACACACACACACACACACACACACACACACACACACACACACACACACACACACACACACACACAAGGGGCCTCAATATATCTGTTAACATCTCGATTTCGAAATTTTTCACGATTACTATACTTCCTTAAACATAAAGTATAAAGAAGTAAAAAGGTACCAAAAGGATCAGTGCTGGGCTCGCTTTTCATATTATTTATAAATCATCTGGCAAAACTATACCTGAAAACTTAGTAATTCGTGGATGATACTAGTTACATGTGCTCGCAAGAATCTGAATATTTGTTATTACGAATTGTCCAAGATATGCGTACAACATTTTCTAATTTGTTCCATGAGAAAAAATTATAAATTTAGGTATAAAACTGTATTTATAAATTTTACTCCGAAAACTCAAAGTTGCTTATTAAAATTAAACAACTGGTCAATTTTGCACGTACCAAATACTAAGTTCTTAGCAGTATGTTTAAATAATACATTAAGATGGAGTTCTGACATAGAAACATTATGCTCTAAACTTTAGGCTGTTTGTTACTGTATGTAGAGACTCAAACAAATTGCAAATAGAAGTTATTAGCTTACTATCATGATCATTTTGCGTCTTGGTTAACTTATGGGATTTTGTTGTGGGGAAGTTCGAGTGTTCGTATAAGAGTTTTACGTTTACAAAAGAGGGCGCCTAGAAATATGGTTGGGGTGTCTAAGTATACTTCGTGCAGGCAACTGTTTAAAGATTTTAATATCCTTACTGTGTGCAGTGTTTACATACTTCAATTACTGTTGTATGTTAAAGCTAATACCAAAATTTTTTGAAAACTCTCCAATATACATGGGTCTTAAACTCTTTATTAGGTTGACACAAAACTTAAAGCTAACTTCTAACATAGTCATTTAAGAGAAAGGTTTTCACATACTTTACTTCTTATCAAATAATATATTTTACAGTATAAATGAATACTTCGGTCATTAGAATCTTTATTGCGTTTGTTTATTTTTCAGACGATCTATAATATTTTACTTTATTATGTGTTATATTGCATATTATTATTATTATTATTGGATTAATAATTGGTTTAATAAAATTTAAAGTTTAATAAAAAAGCGTCAAGACTGGTCTACTTCAGTTGCATCATTTCATATGGGATAATGATGTGGGGAACATCACCAGAAGAAATGAAAATATTTGTGCAACAGAAAAAAAGCAGTAAGAATATTATGTAGTGTCAGTGCACGAACAAGTTGTATTGAATATAATGAATATGCGCACAATTACTGTACAAGACCGACATGACCTGAAGATTTCATACTATATTGTGAAAGAAGCTAAGGTAATTGCAATAAAACTTTATAATAAGTTGCTATATAATATAACATAAATTAGTGGCAATAACTTATATAAAAGGACGTAAAATTTTACTGGAAAATACGTTTGTAATATTATTTAGTCATACGATCGGTGTAATAGAATATTTGATTTTAACTGCATTATCTTTTATTGTAAATTCATTTGATTGTATCTGTGATTTTCTGTAACATTTTGACTTGTTCAATGGTGTAGTATCAAAGCGCCAATATATATTATAATTGTGATTATGATTATTGAAAGCACTACATCTAAATCTACTAGGGCACTTGGTTATATTATTGTAAATTTTAAACTCTAATTAGTCTTTACTGTTGTCCCATGTATAATGGTAACATATATTCCATCGTGAGAATTCAACGGCGCTCTCTGAAATATCTGTTCTACAAGTCCAAGGGTTACTATCCGCAATTTGGTTATCCTTACGATTCCCTTATGGACCAACTTTCGCTTGATACACTTGCGCATGGACGCATGTAGTCGCTGACCTAAGACAAATAGTCTGCAACAACCTCCACTGTTCACCATGTGTAATAATTTCAACCGGCAACAAACAGACTTTGACAATGTAGTCATATTATAACAGCACCAAATAAGTAAGTGCATCAATCAGCTGAATTATTTTAAGGCGCTTTTATGCATTCGTTAAAATATTGCCTAAAATTATCGAAATACGCTATTACGATATTAACATTATTAGTTATATATTGCATGAACTATTGTAACTAACTTAATAAATTATGTTGTTCTTCACACATTTAAGTACATACGTGTATTATGTTTTTTGTTTCTTCTGCTAATTTATTGTTTTATTGAATATTGTCTGTGGAGCATTGTATTAAATTAAATAAATAATGATTTACGTAGAAGCGATACTCACCTTACTAGGCAAATTCGTTGGCATTGCTTTAACAAAAATTCAATATGAGTGTGATTTGGCTGGTGTTCGCAATAAGATTGGCATATGTCCTTTGCACAGACAAAAATAGTATATTACATCCGATGTGAAAAGTGTTTCATTACAGCTAAGGGGTAGGAGAGGGATAGGATTGTATTCTAGTTTATTCAGAATCGCCGCTGTTTTGATTCAATAATTATCAAAATACAAATTAATTCGATGTTTTCTAATATAGTAAGTTGATGAAGTAGCCTAAGACATTGCATTTAAATTCATTTGACATTTGTTCAATCAATCTGAAATTTGTATTAATTATTCTTCGAATAATTGTGAGAATCATAGAGATAAGATGAGAGGTGAGGTGAAAGTTCAGAATTTGAAATGAATCATGGCACTCCACCTGAGTTAAAAGAAACAGTTGCCGAAGCGTTTCCAAATTTATTACAACCTTAAATATTATTAAACATCTAATTGTCTAATGGTTGGCAGCGCTTACTTTTCCGCCCTTGGGTGGAAAGTGATTACTTTCGACCCGTGGGAAAATAAGGACGGTTAGAAATGACGTACTTTCAAAGCTCGAAAATGTTAGTATAGTGATTGTGAATAAATAGTATATTGTTTACAAAGGGCGGAAAAATTAAGATTTCAACGAGAGCAGAGTTAGCGGCCCAGCAAAGTACATCGTTTTTTAAGCGGGATGATTGCTCGTCTAGATTATTAATATACTTCTTTCTGTGGTTATTACGTTTCCCAAGCCAGATGGTCAACCAATGTGTTTACGGTGACGTAAAGAGGCGACATGCCTTGAAGCGATCGTCATCAAAATATATTATTTGGTATTAATTTATTATCAAAGAAATAGTCACAATTGTTCGAAAAGTGCAGGAAATGATGTTTCCTGAATATATTGTGACACAATTTAACTATTAGCTCGAAATTTGTAAATGATTCTACAATAACCTCCAGCAAGAACTACTGCCGCGATTGGCTTTGGTTAGCGGGTAACTAGCCGGTAAGGATGTGGGTTTAAATAAAGAGTAATATATAAAGGGCTCCGTGAATGTTGGATTATAACTCGGTTTAAACCATGCGAGAGCAATTACCTTAAACTTGAGGCATTTGAGGCATTGATGCACTTGCTGGTGCAATTTATTCATCATATACACTTAATGGAAAATTGATAGGGAATTGTAACATTTTCAACACAATTAGCGTCATCCGAGCTGATTGCGTCCTATAAATACATCACAGTTTTTCTTCACACTAGTGGAAATGAATTATAATAATTTTAATGCATATGCGTCCAACGACTCAAAGTCATAATAGCTTAAAAGCAGCGCGAAGGTGAAGCCGAGCTAGGAAAAGGAATTTACGATGCAGTCATCTTATTCGTCGATTACAGTAAAGAATTTAAAGGAGGGAATGCATGTGAGAGCAAACGAGGAAACAATCTCGAACTAGTGTGACGCATAGTAATATTTTGAAGGGGGTATATTCCACCGTTATTAGCAAGCAGTTTATTATTTAAACAAACTCCGTTTATTATGTAAACAAAATACCGTGCTTGAATTAAATCAAAGCAAATACTTTCTGGGGAGTCAAAGATATCCCACCGAGATGTTTATGGAAAATACAAATGATAATCAATGTAACAGTAAATGGAACAGTAGAAACGTATAAAAAAATATTGAAACTATGAGTCGTCGAAGAAGGGATACAAGTACATTAAATTCCCCTTTCATTGATGTGAATGTTGCTTCATCTGTTAGTAAAGTGTTTTGTATAAATTTTGGGACGGCTTCTTGTTGCTGGAGTATCCACCTAACGTTCCAGTCTTCGAGTAAAGATCTGAAGAAGCAACCTTAACGAAAAAAATTAATGTTGGATGAAGTTAATATGCATGTCGTAGTTGCTGCGTTTAAAAATGTTTATACATTGTTTTAACGTATATATTTATACAAATTGCAAGGTCAAGATACAAACATTTACATTAATGTTATAAAGACATCGGTGCAGATCTCGAATGAACGATTATTAAGATATGATAAATTGCAGTGTAAATTGTAATTGTGAATTTAAAAAAAATGATATCGTGAATAGAAGCTTGAAATTTCTCAATGGAGTAATAAACGTATACGTCGCATATATACAGATACATAATAATAAAAATAAACAGATGTGTTATTACCATCAAGTATGCGCCGGTAGAAAACGAAACGAACAGATCTCAGTTGCTTGCTGAATAAGTTGTTATATGACGTTGAGTAGTAAAAAAGTGATCGTTAGTCGAAATCAATTAGGAGGAAAGGTCGAAGGAGGTCGAACTTCTAATATTTCCGTAATACTTCCGTTGAAAGTGTATACCGACTACACAGAGTTGGTGTGGTCTTCAAGTCGATCAAGTGTGCCCCGCAAACATCATAATAAAATCTTCGCCAGCGTACTTCCTAGATTTTAATTTCAGAACAATACTTTGTGAACTAACTCTAGTTGACGCTCCTCAACCGTCAGATGTCTGCGTACGTCTAATGTGCATATCGAAGTGATCGGATATGAAATTAAAGAGAAGTGAGGGTGTGATAGAAAACTTTTTACATTCTATGATACTATTGACATGGTTGCGAAAATGAGCTTTTCCGATTTGCAGATTTTCTCAGATATTTTCTCCTAAATGGCAATATGATATTTTCACGGCATTTCTAAACAAGTTATTACATTAATTTAAGGGGTGGGCAGAAATAGAACGATGGTTAAAATTGTGACATACTTGTGATTATCACACAAATATTGTCTTCCTGTTGGTATATCGATGAATCTAATTGAAAGTCTTCATTCAAAAGCCGAAGTTTATTTGCTGATAAGGTACGATGTAAGTTACGTCGACTCAATTCTGCATGTTTCATGTTTCTTCACATGTGTAATATTTAAGCATTAATTTTTAAGTCAGCAAACGTTTATAATTTTTGCTATAAACAAAATGAAAATTTTACAATAAAGAAATTATGAATGAGGCTACGCGCCTTAACGTGAAAATGATGAAACAAAGAACGCACTGACAAGTATACAGTATTGTTTTAGTCGTGTTTTATTTGACATTGAGTTTTTTCATTAATTGCGATGGCCATAAATAAATGTATCTCCTAATCTTCTTGTCAATTGTAAGTCACTACTTCTTCAATTTTATGATTTTTGATTTATATTTGTAATTTGAAGCGCAAACCAATATTTTGGTGTCCTTTGCAAAAAACTGTATTGTATAGTGGGGCCCTCATATATGATTTAATGGAAGATGAGCAGGTATAGCAAAAACCTATGAATTAATACAGCTTATTTAGAAATTCTTTTGTCTTTTATGTTATTTAAATTGTTGATATACGCATTATTTATTATAGATTCTGATTGTTGCAATAAGTGCGTGACATACATTTATTGCAATGGATCAATTTCTATGAAGCTTCCGAAAATATTTTTGTGAGAAATAAAGTTATCGATACGTATTAAAGCTTACGGTCCTGTACTTTATTTATTAACATATAAAATAACCATTGACTTGAATTTAAGATATCATATAGTAAAATAATCCGATCGTAAAAATAAACCAACGGTAGCGAAATATATTAAAGGGACACGGCCCAGGGGTAAACAATAAACATGATTTCGGGGCTGCTGGAACAAAGTCGTCGGAGCTTTATCAGTATGTGCAGATGTCAGCAGCAGAATGTTCGGCGAATGCAATTAAACTTTTATTGGCGCATAAAAACAGCCGTACTCTAAACTACATAGATACGGCTTGTTTTAATGTTTTTGTTCCACATACACTGTGCCAACAATGGTCGCTTTATCCTTCTTTATCTGGTTATGTTACATAAGTTTCTGGAAGTATGAAACCACTGTAATAGCGGTGTGGGGAAACTATAATTTTACTGCACTTAAAGTGTTTGAGCGCGAGGAAATTGCCGCGTTCGCCCATTTTTGAACAAACACGTTGAAGAGAAAGTTGACAAAACTGCTTGTTAAAATTAACATTGTTATAAAATAGGGAGTACCTGGTCTCTTACGTAGTTTCACATTACTTTTTCGAGTACGTTTTATTCCAGAAAAAAATATATTTTTTAAATTGTGAAATGTATTAAAAAATAAATTAATTTTATTTTATATTAATTGTACATATTTATTATATGTACAATTTATTATTATTATTATTTGCAGAAGCCACTTTTTTCAAATACCGTTCACATATAGTTACGTATATTACGTGGTTGTTTTTAACACAAAGAGGAAAATACCTATACATACTGGATTGCCTTTGCAACAACAATTACAACTTGACATTTTACATATCCGAATTTATTTAATTATCAATTAAAATGAAATTAATACAATTGTTACGAGGGCAAAAAATCAATTTCATCAATGCAGTGCATCGGTGTTGCCAAATATCAATAAATTTACCTATTTGTGGTAATTTTTGAAGGTCGTAATTAAAGTAGTAGTGTAGCATTAACGTCAAAATTAATTAAATAAAAACTAATATTACAATTACAGCACGATTTCAGTGAAATTATTATATGAGCGACAGCGATTAGAAACCCGATTGAAAATTCTGTGACAAATACTAAATGGTTGAGAACGCTGAACTAGGGAATCCCGTTTGATCTTTCGTTCATTAAATTTTCATTCGTTGTATTTTTTCTCAGTTCAAAAACAGTCGAAAACTGTACATGATAGAGAGTGGGTGCAGTCGTATATCTCTTCAGAAAACTGTTCCGTTCCATGGAAATGAAAAATATATGTACAAATTTATTATTATGTTTCCGAACTGGGAAGGAGTGACGACTAGCGCCGTTAAGGGACCTGACAACCGAATTTTGCAACATCCTTTGATGTTTCGCTGAAACTCCGACATGGGATAGTTATTCGCGAGCGAGCCTTCCCTTAAACACGTGACTGGGCCACTAGACGGCTCGCTTCGACTATGTGATCGTGTTCAAAGTAATATTCGCGCCGAGACTCGAACTCTACGTTCGGTTCGATAGCCTGCGCAATTCATAAGATCCCCTTACACAACAATTTTAGATCTTAATCCTCAAATTAGGGTTTTAGGGTTTAGTTTTTAATTTTGATTTTATAAAGTAATGATTAATACACGAGCCATCAATCACGTTATTAATGGCGTATCCATTTATCACCAAATCAAACTCCATATGACATGCTAAAATAGTTCTGGCAAGTGCTGGTAACATAGTGAAGCATATCAAGGTTTTTTGCGTCCAGAGGTGTAATGTATCAGTTTGGTATGATTTAGCAAAATATAATGCAAATTGTCGACGCTATATGATACACTCCACTTTTTATATTTAAGTTATTACGTAATGTTGATTTGAGCTAGCTTAAGCAATCATTTTGATCATTAAAACTTTTATTGCAATTCTTCACAAAATTCTACATTATATAGGCATTGGGCCCTCAAAATCAGGACAGGAATTTGAATACATTTTGCATGGATTTTTATTTGTACCGCTGGAAAAACAAAGCTGATGCATTTTTAACTGTCATGGTATTGGCTGTTGTCAAACAATTCTGTTCGGAGCATTGGAAAAACATATATATACAGGTGTCCCTAAAATGCGTGGACATCACCTAACCACAGATTCCTGGTTCGATTTAACTAAACTTATATACACGCAATTACGTTTCGTTTAGCTAGTATACTGCTTCAAAGTTCATTCAAGAAAAAAATATTTTGTCCATAACGACAGAACGCTTGGATCGATTTGGATAATATTCGGTATTGTACTCCTCACGGATGTAGGTCATCTTTTAAGGTGATATTAGTTATTATCAGTAGACCATTAGTGTACGAAACAATGGTAACCCGGCATAAACCAGTCAAAAACTTTTTAATGTGAAGGCCAATAACTTTCAAAAAAATAGTTTCAGAAAGAGGCGTTCAATAGTATTTTTTTTTTGTTACTTTGTAATTGATGATATCTGTTAAAGTTTAGACACAAAAAACTAAAATCTGAGGGACCGCGCACTGCATTTCTTAAAACAAATGTAATCTAGCAGTATGATATTCTAAGAAATAAATGACGATAAGGCAATTTGTTATGATATTTATTAGTAACAAGTATGTACTTTATTAGATCTACAGTAAATGCACAATGTGACCACCATCTTCCTGGATACAAAGGTTGATTCGACGCAAAAAAGTGAATTGTACTCGTTGTAACATTTCTGCATTATTCTTAATGGATTGTGAAGCGTTCTGTATTCTGGCTCAAAGTTAGTCCTGTGTGTTTATAGGACGAGAATACACTTTGCTTTTTAGAGCTCCCCACATAAAAGAATCGCAAATATTTAAATCTGCTGAACGAGGTGCCCATTTTGCAGGAGCATCATCTCCTCTGCCTATCCATTTGTTAGGAAACTGTACATGAAGATGATTCCGAACGTCCAATGTAAAATGAGGTGGTGCTCCATCGTGTAGAAACCACATGTCGCGTCTAAGATCTAACGGCAAGTGTTTGAATAAATGTGGTAAGGTATTTATAAGGAAGTCTAAATAATTCTCTCCATTTAAACGATTTGGTAAAATGACAGGGCCTATGACGAAACTGCCGATTATTCCTACCCATACATTCATTCTAAACTCACGTTGAAAGTGGCGTTGCTTGCAGACATGTGGATTTTAAATTACATACACAATTTCGTTGTGCAAATTTGTCATACCCCTAATTGCGAAGCACGCCTCATCAGTGAAGAGAATTTTCGTATGAAAATTGACATCTTCAGCTCTTCTTTCTTGTATGAATCTACAAAACTCAAGACGCGCGATGGTATCAGCTGGCAAAAGCTCCTGGACGTTTTGTATATGGTAAGGATATAGCAATTGTTCTTTAAGAACTCTATGAACAACATTCTTTGAAACGCCTGCTTGCAATGCTAAGCATCGACTACTTATTTCTGGATTTTCTTCTACTATTTCCAGAATTTCTTCCTCAATCCTGGGGGTGTGAATTGTACGAGCACGTCCACGATCAGCTGTGCTCGGTGCAAATTTTCCCGTTTCGCGAAGGCGTCTTTCAATGTTTCCAAAAGTTTTATGATTGGGCACGCGACGATTTGGAAACCTTTCTTTGTATACTCTAACACTTCTGCGACAATTTCCTTCACAATGGATAAACAGCAGCTACTGTCATTAAAAGTACGCTTACTTGTCACTAATACATATCATATCTTCATTTATTTCTTAGAATATCAAACTGCTAGATTACATTTGTTTTAAGAAATGCAGTGCGCGGTCCCTCAGATTTAGTTTTTTTGTGTCTAAACTTTAACAGATATCATCAATTACAAACTAACAAAAAAAATACTATTGAACGCCTCTTTCTGAAACTATTTTTTTGAAAGTTATTGGCCTTCACATTAAAAAGTTTTTGACTGGTTTATGCCGGGTTACCATTGTTTCGTACACTAATGGTCTACTGATAATAACTAATATCACCTTAAAAGATGGCCTACATCCGTGAGGAGTACAATACCGAATATTATCCAAATCGATCCAAGCGTTCTGTCGTTACGGACAAAATATTTTTTTCTTGAAAGAACTTTGGAGCAGTATACTAGCTAAACGTAATTGCATATAAATAAGTTTAGTTAAATCGTCTTGTTTTCGAACCAGGAATCTGTGGTTAAGTGATGTCCACGCATTTTATGGACATTCTGTATATAAGTCGATCATTTTTGTACATTTCTTTAAATCAATTGCTAACGGTAAAGTAATGACAACATTTTACAGTTTTTTTCTTTATTAAATAAATTTATTGAAAATGTTAGTATTTTGATGTATCGAAATTGCTTCATTTGATATTTTGCAGTATAAGAAATCGAGCCACATTACTTAGAAGGAATACTACTAATTTATTAAATTTTATCGAAGTAATTATAACACAGAAATTACAACACTTCATCTTAAGTGATGATGTAGTCAGTATTCAGCGTTTCTGTTTATACAGTAGCAACAAATTTATTACATATACATCTTACTTACGTCCCGCATTTCCTGATAAATTTTTGGGTTACTCTACAATAGAAGTATATTTAGACTGTGATAGATTCCACGATGTTTGAATCTCTACCATTGTTAAACTTGACAATATGATTTTTGTATTTCAAAAACTCCTTTGTATATTAGTTATTTTCCACGTATCAAGAACAATAAAAATAGTGAACTTTATATCCAGTGATCAGTCAAACGAGTGTACTACTGCATTATTTTGGTTATCATTTAATATGCTTTAAAACCGTAAGTAGCTAGTCGACGGGTTTTTTTACTGTACTGACAAATACTGATCTGTACGAAGTTGAAAATCATTAGTAAACAACCGATGCGACCAGATAAGAAAACGATATAGGAAAAATTAATCATCACAACTATAGATTGAAAATATCATTATTTGGCAGTGAATACTGCAGAAACTTTTGAAATGTGCCTTAAGCAGAATAAACAGAATTCTAGAATTAAACTTTCATAATCTGGATATCAATATCATATATAGTATCGGAAATGAGGATACTATTATTGTGGAACTTGTTTCATATCTAAGGAAGCAGATTATTTTTAAAAGCATTAAGAGGAACCGGCAGAACAATTTCAACTGTGAAGCAGATCAAAAGAATAAAAAAATCCTCTCTGATAATCTAAAAAATGCTATACTAAACAACCACAATGTTTGTATCAAAAAGAATAATCTATATGTAAATGGTGAAAGTTATACCTCCTCTCACCAATTAATATCAAATGAAGGTAACATAAAAAAAAATAACTTCAAATGAAAGAAAATATACAAAAGTACCCAAAAATTATGCATGCACAACAGAAAATTATTAAGTGGGAGAAACATCGATAACAAAAACAGTGGCAAACATAAAATCAACAGAAACAAACCAACTTAAGCAACGACACTGGACGTCAATGTTTACAATATCGTTATGGGAAATAATATACATTATAGACAACATATGATACGCTACAAACTTCACCAATATCATAACGCGTGCTATTCAGAACTGTACAAGCTATAAAAAGATTAATAATAATGAAATCAAAAGAAAAAGCTGGATTACAGATAGCTTGACAAAATAACAAAAATAAAATATACATGATGACAACGCAGAACCCACATAACACACACCTAAAAGATGAATATCTAAAGTATAAACACACTCTCTGCAAAATTCCTAAGAATATCCAAAGAGAATATTACGAAAGTAACATTAATAACAGTAAGAACGAAAGCAAGTATTTGTGGAATTTTGTCAAGGAACTTATATGTATAGCAATAGGTTATGTCTATGAAACTATAGAATTAAGACCTGAAGGAAAAACCGTTAAATATTTAAAGAAGTAACTAGTACATTTAATAAATTGTTTAGGAAACTGTAGACGAGATCAAAGGATTAACCAAAAATGCTGTGAAACGAAACATACATATTAATTCTATATTCGTAGAAGAATCGAACGCGGGTGAAATATCTCGTACAATCATCCAACTGAGAAATAATGTATCATCATATGATGAACTGAAGGCGGAAGATTAATTACACATTATATTGCGAAACCGTACGTGCAGGTACATGCCTTTAAAACAGCAGTTGTTGTGCCAATATACAAGATAGATGATAAAATCAAAGCAACGAATATAGACCTAAATTTTTAATTACAATCTTTGCACTAATCTCTAAAAATGTTGTAAAACACGGGCTAAATAAATATATTACTTAAAATAAATTACTGTCTAATGAAGAATATGAATTCAAAGAAAATGTCTCAAGTGTGGATGCAATTCTAAAATTGACAAGAAATATATACGATAACTTAGACAACCTTGGAAAACCGACTTTATGTATATTTATTGATCTGTTTAAGACCACTGACAATGTTTGCTATTGTTTACTCCTTGTTGCTTCAGAATACATCGGAATAACTGGACTCCCATTCCGATTATTAAAGAAGCTAAATAGCTTCTTTAATAATCGGACTGAAAGAAAGCAATGTGAAAAGCAAGAATCAGTAATATACTTACTATGTGATTTTCACCCAACCGAGTATGGAATACCACAGGGAACTGTGTTGGGATCAATGCTGTTCATCATTTACATGAACGGCCAACTATTATGGTTATTTATGCGGATGATACTGGTATTTTTTTTATCAAAGTGATACTTGGTCTACTTATTCAAATTTAACTTAACGAAGAGAGTTTTCCTGCATTTTGTCTGTATCGCAGCCAATCTTCCATAATTTCCACAAATAAAGCTAAAATTCAATCATTCATCCACTTATAATATAAAAAAAGGTATTAAAAGTAATACTTAGATATCGTAGTAGATCGATATCTACAATGGGATCTCACGTCAATTCCGTAATAATGAAACTACAATATATTACGTATAAATTTGTAATATACTCGATATGCAGCATCTAAAAACACTTTAATAATTGCGCTTATTCAACCCGCCTATAGTATGGAATTATAGGACGGGGTTGAGCAGCTAAAGACACTGTCAAAAATGGTAATAAAAATCTTATTGCGTAAAGAACCGACAGCCCAGTGATTTACTATAATGGATGCAAAATTAATGGATCAGAGACAGAATTATTTTTCTCGGCGTCGCGTCTAAAATTTATCGGAACAAACAGTCATTATTATGACATCAAACATCATATTACTATTTTTATGGCAAAAGCCGGCGGGCAACAATTATATAGTTATCTGGGACCAAAGTTTTATAACAATGTACCTCCGGAAATACACACGTTACGCTCTTTTAGAATGTGTTTAAAAGAATTCATCTTCAACACATTGCTATCATATACTCACCGTTTTTATAGATAATTAAATGGAGATAAACTACTTCTGAGTCGTGTGTAATCGATGTTTATATACCGAGAAAAATCTATACTTGTTTTTTTAATGGTCTTTGTTATTGGCCGTTCTTGGAATTATTATATGTAATGGTTATTGGTATTAGTATTAATGAATCTTACTTATGTTATTTTTAGTTCGTATGGATAATTTTTAATGATTTATATTATTTTGCACACACAAGTAATATTGTAACTTCGTGAATAACTTGTTTATTTTACAATATGGAGTAGCATATTATGTTAATTACATTATAATTATCACATGGGAAATCGTACATAAACTTATTATATTATTATTTTACTTTAAACACCAGTTAAATACCAGTTATGTATTTGCCACTTTATATCTTTTCAGGGTATCGAAGTATTATTCATTATGAAATTAAATTGTGACGATGATCCATGACCATGCGTTATCTCGTACGCGTTTGTGCTTAGATGTCACCTTAATTGTACTATGATTGTACTGTTCCGCGACATGTCGCCGTAACCACTCGTTTGTAGAAACCGTACCTTATGTCCAAATTCAATTGCCGTACAACATCAACAACAATCTGAGCGCAATTTGCTGATCTTTTTCAATATTAACCGGACTATAATTCTTTTTGAAATAATTGTCTCACCTTCATGTTCTTTGCTTTCGAGAATTATAAGAGTATGGTGCGAAATAAATTCAATTGTTTTCAGTTTTCTATGTTCGATACTTTCGGTGATTTCAGTAAATTTATAAGTAGTTTACAACAAACATAAGCTATATTAAAAATAATAAATATAATCTACGTGTACAACTATCTCTAATGAAAAGAACCGATCAGTTTATAAAATATCAACATTTCAATTAAGTCGTCTTGCATTTGAGGCACAAGAATAAGGTTCAATTACAAAAGTTTCATTCCTATTTATAAAATGGAGCGTCATTTTGTTGTTGTCTTTCTAATATTAATTTTAACACATTGACTGATAGATATATACATTACTCAATGTACTACCACCCCATGTAAATTATTTGCTGAATAATTTCCTGATAAAAAATACTACCCCTTAAAAATAAGTCGACGGTGAAATTTTTTTTTACATCAACGTCACATAGATTGATTTATAGCGAGATGCTGCATATCGTAACGGTATTTCAAACAGTCGGTGTGTACGTTTAAAATGGCCGTGTAACAAATTTCGGTCGGGGTATATAATTACACAACAGCCGTGCGTGTCCACGCGTAAACATACACGTGTTGGCACGCGTGTTCGACCTCAAAATGGCGGTGTCGAGTAATTTATAGTTGCGATTAAGCAGAGAAAACATCATCAAATGGCCGATTTCGAACGTTTCGTAATTAAGTTCGTTCGTACGTGTTTCATGTGTATTAATGTGCATATTGGTGTGTTTACGTCCGCCATATTTTGCTTAGTGGGCGGTAGCAAATTAACAGATGAGCATCCTCTTGAAAAGTTACTGTACAAATGCACATTCGTTACGTGTTGTACAGCATTAGTACTTCACGTCCTCGTTTATATGTGTTAATGCTAATTTCATTTCGTCAAAATGGAATAAGTGTTAACGTCTATAAGTTGTCAGAATAATTTATTATTATATAACAAGTTTAAACATTGTAACAAAAAGTGCCTACTTGCAGATGAATTAGAACTTTTCGTATAGAATCATAATTATAACGGAATTTTTTTTTTTTTAATCTTTATCAGCAATTTTTGTTCGACCGTTTATTAAAACATTTTTTGCTATTAAATAATTGTTTGTATTATTATCGTAGCCGAACAACTAGGAATATTTATATAAATCTAACGATGAGATGTAAGTTTGGACTTCCATTTCATCGCTGCGTCCATACACATTTTAGGCGCCCAACGTGGGGCGCTCGTCAAACATAAGAACGTTATAATTCAAACTGCCGCCAGTCATACCAAGAATTTTCTTAAAACTGGGGCAGGGCTTTGTTGGATTGGATTGGCCTGTGTTCCGTTGGGTTCGGTTGAGGTTGGTTTGGGCTTAGTTGAACTAGGTTGGATTGGGTTGCGTTCGATTCGGATGGTTTGGGTAGCAGTGGATTGGGAAACCCGATTGTCTCTTAATGCTAAGTTGTAAGATTTATTAGTTTATTATATATTTTTTATAGTCTATATGGACTACCACACAAGACAATAAGAATGGGGAATTGGAACGCCAGGATAGGAAGCGGAAGTAGAAACTTGGTCAAAATTGGAGAAAGGACAATAAATAAGAACGTGGACAAGATGATACAATGTTGAATAGAAAATTAATATCATCGGCAATACATTTTGGAAACAAAAAATGGAGAATAGATACACATTTATAGATGAAGAAAGAAATGCTAGAAGCATAATTACACCAAATACACTAGAAACACACGTTTCTACACTACAAGTAGAGCAATAGAAAAAAATTATCTAAATTGAGGGAAAACATATACAGTCTGGACATAGATACGAAACACATTCTGTAGAATATAGAATCGAATATATATACCTATGAAAGTTTAACGCAAATATTGCACATGACAGCATAAGATAATTCTGAGACAACGAAAGTAAGATCCTAGCAAAAACGATAGGAATGGTTAACAACAGAACTGAAGTATAAAATTAAGGCCGAAATATAACCAGATCGCAATGGCGCCGATTATAAAAGGAAATACGAAACGAGCTCAAAATGGAAGAAAAAAGGTGAAGAAGAATAGCTGAGAAAATTATGAAATAAACTGAACGATAATACAGGTACGATCCAAGGAAGTGTAGGGGAAAGACGAATGGAAGAGGTAAGAGGAATGAAAAATGAAGGAGACAACATAACCATAAATAAAAGCGAGCTGCTAGACATGGAAATTATGTTGAAAAATGTAAATTAACGGACAAGAAGTAGCAGAGGTACTAGTATGAACATTCATTCAGAAATGATAAAATGGATGGTAGAGTGACGAGAAATTAACATTAAACTTGGATTGGGAAAAGAGTGTAACCATCCCAATCTGCAAAAAAGGACAGCATGCAGATTGTTGGAATTATCAAGCTGTCAGCAGTAGGACCCATGGGGTATACCTTGGGGTGACAAATATCAATAACTGACACCATAACCACATAATAGAAAAGACTCCGGAAACAGGAGGAACATTTTATTTGGTATATATTGATGTGTGGTAACCTATACATAGAGTAATGTTAAATGCGAAAAGACATGAGACATGAGAATATATAAAATATGGTAGACAAATTGAGAAAATAAGAATGGATATAAACATAATGAAAAGTAATTAGTAATAGCAATGGCATAAATTCAGAGGAAATGACGATTGAACAACCACCAGCAAATGTGAGACAACAGATTATGAACACTTTCGCAAAATATAACAAATAATTGTAGATTAGATAATTAAATTGCTAAAAAAGAACAACAAAAAAATAATAGTATATACCATAGCATAAATAAAACAATCCTATAAAAAAAGGATGTAGAGATAAGGACAAAGACGAGAGCATATAATGTAGATTTTGATGTGGAAGTGAACCTGAAGGTGTCTCTGGAGACAAACTATTTAACAAAAAGGGAGGGAAGCACCAAAGAAAAAAATAACTGAACTAGTCAGCAATGCAACACATACAACGAGGCAGGACCTTAATACACCCTAATAGACCCACAAGAAAAATACTAAGAACTGGTAAAGAAATGAAAATAAAGAGAGGTAAATCGAGGAAGACTAGGTGGAAACTATATGTGGAAGAGGCATGTAGTAATAACCGGAAGGATTTGAAGGAATTGATGAACACAGCAACGTAAAACACTAAGCAGCAGAAGGATATCCGGGAAGAAAACCATGCCCGAAAGTCGATTATTATTCTAAGCATGGGAAATTGAACAATGAAATTCTGAGTCTCAATCACACCAACATTTTTTTATTCATCGTATCGAAATTTTAAACTTACCTGTAATTGTTAGCTTTGGCGTCAGATCTTTTCCATCGCACTCCAATGTAACGAATTCGGCGAGCAACCTTTTGATTGTGAGAAGATAGAGAAGGTCTCGTGGACTGGCAAAGATGGAAGAAGGGTCCAAAACTCGATTTGAATTATAACGCTATCAAAGAAGAAGAACGGACAATTATGGATCTCGTATTGTTTTATGTTATCGTTTCGTTTCATAATTTTTGTTTCTCACAATTTAATTAATTAATTATTTTTATAATCCTGTCGAAATACTGTTCCTTCATTTTGGTGCAATCCTCTGTTTTTCGATAATTAAAAATACTATAGATGCACTATTAACATTAATTAACTCATACCTAATAATATTATATGTTTATATAATTTATTTCTCCATATAAAAAAAATATTAATAAGTCATGATTATTTTCTAGAAAAGATCGACTGTACAACAACTGCCTTTGTGATATGCTACAGGAAAAGCGTTTGAAAAGAAAATCCGCAAACGTAATACCCTTAAAGTTGACATCAATAGTAAATAACAAGACCAAGGTGGGCTACATTTAATAATGGAATCAGACAAAGAGTACGTGCTTTTAAAATCCAAACAGAGATTTCAGTTCATTTGTCGTTAGATATGTCATTCGATGCCCATTATAATAGCTCATGTCCCCTTTTTGTCGACACATAGGCGTAGCATACATTACAGACATGTATAAGTAAAAAATAAAATTAATTCACAATTACCGAACGTGAAATAAAATCTTTGATAAAGTAATGTTTTTGTATTTGTAGGAAGTGACAATTGTTAATACATACTCCTACAAATAATATGACATGACTTTTATTCATATAAAAAACGAATTGAACTTATTACATATAGCAATCAGCATCAGAATAATTGCTATAGATATTAACTATTAGCACTAGTCAACTCTAATATTTATATTATTAATACGATTTAAATGATTACGAGTCGACTATGGTGGAATGGATACGCTTTTCCATCAGTTCGGGTCTCAACAAAGGAACGATTTGCCTCACACAGAGTGTTTTGTGAATTCCCGTTTAATTGTCGGATTTACCTCTTTAAAATTGTCTGGTCCGAAACAAATCGTGCTTGAATATAACAAAGAACTTTGGGATAATATAGAGAGGATTTAAAAACTAAACCCCATTGGCCAGGAAGGTTCGGGGACATTTTAATGCGTCCTTCGAATTACGTTGGCAACGAATGTAAATCCCCATTTTTCTACTTTGAAACCTCAACTGACTTGCGCATGCACGTGACTAGATGTTTAGATTATTACGTTTAATGTTTTCGTTGAAATTTTTAATTCCGACGGTGATATTAATTCGATGAACATTATTGCGATACTCCGCGTAACATTACACCGAAACATATTTCAATTGCCACAAATATCCTTTCGCGTAAGTCAATTAACATGAAGTTTGTTTGCGGAGACGAATAGTTTGCTTTCGTACGTTTGTCCAATTACGTGCGAGAAATAATAGATATTGGTCGGCGCACAACATAAATGAATCAATAAGGTGGTTTCTGGCTGTTGGTTTAATTAGTGAAAATTTAATAACTAAACTTCGATCATTGAGATATTTCACGAAATTGACCAACCGGGTAAAGTTACTCGCCACATATTGTTCTATAATAATATAATAATGCATCGGTACGCTGAGTATATAAACTTTATATATATGTTTTTGAATATTTATGTGTGCCTATTGTCAATTAGCACTGTTAATTTCCATTTCCAAAACATTTGTACTCTTGATAAGTTAATTTATTATATTTAAAATCTTCTTGCTATTTTATTCATTGACATACTTTGTTGCGAAAAACTGTTCATTTTGTAACAAGTGATAAAAAGTAGCAGTATTTTATGTGGGAAAAAATGATTTGTTATTCATCAGTAGTATTCATGTTTTCCAATTCAATTATGGAATTACATACTATTTTAATTGCGAAGATAACATACATTTTTTTACACTTTATATCTGAATATTTTGCAACTGTTTTTATAAGTAGCTATTATTTGGTTTTTGACAAATGTATGTTATTTACTCGTCAATTATATTGCATATTACATTTCTACCAATGGTAGAGCACACTTTGTTTATTTAAATACATAAACAAATAAAACGATTTCTCCTCCACTTTAAAGTTAGTTGTCCGCTATAAAAGATATTTGAATATTAAATATTGTACCTGTAGTTGATTGTATTTTTAAACATCACATCTTAGTTAATTGTGAATTTTATAAGATATTTTCAATCTCCACTGTTTAGTTAGTTGATTAGATTACATATTAATGCACATTACCTGTGCAATTAAACTATTTATCATATATAAAAATTTTTAAATTATCTTTGCTTCTTCGCAGCTGCTATATCTCATAATGACAGATTAATGGTGCGTTTGAATGCCTGAATAATAAAATGAGCTCGACGCGATTTCACGTTTAATGCAAATTACAGTTGAATTTGTATGTGAATTTATAATATTTGTGTATCATCGTTGCCATTTATCTGGGCACGAAACATTATGTATGATTAATGTATGTATCCAATCGATAACACTCAATTTCGCAAATTAACAAAAGAAATTGTGAAAACTCAATATTGTGAAATATCCAATGAGGGTCGTCGGGCCTGTAATTTGAACCCGCATTCGATGAGTCTCCCTCAACAACCGGTGCAGTTTATTTTATAATCGAACACAAGATGTCACCAAACTACCTGAACGTTAATGTGATATGCGCTTTTAAATCGCCATTTATTGTGCTCATCCATTATAGAGTAGATAATACGCATAATAGGACTACTTCTATTTAATTGTGTATGGGCATATTGCCTGACAATAGCTCGGGCGTAGCCATAGAATTGCGAATAAATGAAGCCGCAAGAAAATAATTTTAACAAATCTATTGAAACGATCCATTGTGTACGATTAACTGTTTTTTCATGGTAATAGTGCATTTTAAACACGTGCTTTCTACTATTGAAATAATAAATCTATCCGTAGAATAATTTATTGAAGCATTTAATCTCTAGTTTACACAACAAGAAATCCAATTAATGCAATTGTAAAATTATTTACCAGAACCCAGTTTATGTGAATCGGTTATTGAAGTGAATTTAATAAACGAACGAAAGAAGTTTTACGCATCAGATGCGACTTCCGGAGCAAAATTAAGTACATAGGGAATTTCAAAGAATTTTAATTAAGATCACCATGGGCGCAATAAACAAAGTTCTTTCGAAACTTTTTTAATTTACTTACAATTAATCCGACTACGACAAAAAAAATCGAAACACTTTTAAAAACTCCTGAATAAGTTTCTTACTGCGCGTCTCATTCCGTTTAATTTCCATTCAATTGCATCTCACTTTTGTGATTCGATATCGAGTCCTTTTATTTGTTCCTGGCAGAATGCTTAACGCCTTTCATTTCGGAAGTTTCGCAGCTCTGGGCGGAGTTTGTTGCGTTGCGGAGCACATTTTGCGTGCAACATTCTGGCCTCCTATAAGAGGATTTTAAAGAGCATGAACCGCGCCACCTCGGGGAAGCAGTGCTAATCATTTCCTGCAGTCTGACAAAAGCGACGGGTTCGGAGAACGCCCGGAGCCAACCTTTATAAGCTTGCATTATACTGAAACTGGGCTTTTGCTCGTTACCCGTTATCCCCATACGTGCTTTATGTATGTTGGTCACATCATATGAGGCGACTTCTACTTCCTTGTTACTGCAGCTCTGGCATTAACTAACGGAAATAATTTCTACTATCCAGGGTTATTAACTTTACGATACTGTCGCCAAATAATACCGTAAATAAACTTTATATATACTATGTTAATTAATACATAAAACACCAAACTGCACACTATATCCATTAGTTTTATAATAGTGTTTTTAGGCGACCGACACGAAAAATTGAAATTTCAGTCGTCAAACGCGGACGAAAAGTAATCGTTTTTCGTCCGCTTTCATTTTTCGTCCGCAATAGGGTGGCGCCATCTGCCGACAGTTACCTAAATTGTATAAAAATAACCACATTGCCGTCAGTGTCAAACTGTACATCTTGTTTACATTAGTAAATACGCGTTGGTGATAGACTTTTTAACTGATTATTGGGTAATTATTGTTTATAAAGCCGAAATAACTTCGAATGTAGACAAAGAAAACTTAAACATGTCTGAAGGTGTCACAAATATGTACAATTGTTCAGTTGTCATAAATGACTATGTCAATAAATTGTAAGTAAATGTTGCAACAAATTTGAAAATTATATGAGTGTCGCCTAAAAAATTTTGTGTGCACCACGGCCAAAAAGTGTTTTTTCGTCCTCGTTTGCTTTCCGACCTCGGCTACGCCTCGGTCGTAAAGAAAACTCGGACGAAAAAACAGTACTTTTTGGCCTTGGTACACAAAATACTATTATTAAAATAGTCAACTTTTTCATTTGTAAATAGAAAAGGTTTAAGTAAGAGAACAAAGAACTGCCATTTTACAATATACAGATCGTTTCAAAGACACTTTCGACTCTTGTAACAAAGGAAAGATTTTACACCTATAATCAAATGCTCATTTTAGCAAACTTTGTAACTATCTTTGTCAATAGCAATTTTCTTTAGAAATAATACAATGTCCAGTCTTATTTCATTTTCAAATTTAATAGAGGAATACATAAATTCATCACAGCCCCAGGAGAGTATATACATCCCAATGCCATCGTGAACAATATATTTATTAATATTATATAACAATAAAACAAATGTATCAAATTAAATACAGACAGGCTGTTAAATTTCAATGGTGCTCAAAAAAAAATATTTTAATTATTTTAATTATTGGATCGGTTTGCGGCAGGAAAATATATGCTACAATCTTTGTCATCAATTGTAGAACTTTGCTTATAACCACGAGATCGGATCGGTAGTTTGGCGAAAATAATCGATTTATTTATTTATTAATCGATTATTTTATGATGTACAAACATGAAATGAAGTTAGTGCGTAAAAAAATGAGAGATTTATCGACAAATTATGTACGATGTGTACCAAATATATTAATTACAATCATCTGACACTGTAATGGTCCACTCTCTTCAACAATTTCGTATATGCGTCGTATATACGTCGTATATGCCCTCTCTTCTTCTCTCTCGCAGCTACTGTTGCAGCAACCTCACAAACAAATTCATAATGGTATAATCCTGCTGCAACATCTTATTGCATACTTAGGGTATAACTTCTGACACTCCAACCCATCGACACTAAAATTATTTCATAAATGTTGAAATTCACCTAATTCGGTCTCACCTAAAACTCCATTCGACTTATTGCACCTAAACATTGACCACTAACTTCTATCTTTCAACATTTTGTAACCACCTTATATCCCCCACAGCTCATTGTCATTCCACCTATATTCATTACCTCCGTCACATTTCATAGAAAATTTCCATCGGAACTTGTCCAGATATGTCCCTTCATACAAAGCAATATAATTTGGAGTCGATCTCGCAGCACTTCGCGCGATTCTCAATAACTGCTTCAGTAACTTTATCCCTCCCCTTTTTACCGGCACATCTGCCCGTAAAATGAAATACTCCATGCACATTAATCGAAAATTATCTTATACTTTTTGTTCTGAAAGTATCTGTGAACCAGTAGCTTTAGTACAACCTTAACCGTTATTATACCACTCTCGAATTATTGCGCCTATAAAAATATCTATAACGAAAAGAAACTTTACAGATTATTTTTAAGCAAACTTTGAAACTGCAAAGTAAAAATGCCCTCGATGTTTCACTTATATTATATGTTACGTAAGGAACTAGTACAAGACAGAATATTTATAATGTATTTTCTTAGTCTGACCAATATTGCACGATTAATACGATCCATTAAATAAGGCTGCGATGTATCATCAGGCCAAGTAAATATTCTTGTGAAAGCGTTATACTAGATGATGCCATGTTATTAATATCCTAATTCATTCCTGTAAGAATGTCCGATGAGGTAACTTATATCGTCATTTTGCAGCATCTTTTTAAATATTTAGATCGTTATTATCGTCTTATTTGGACTGACATTTTTCCGAAGACGCACAAAAAGTACATACAGTTTAGATTACACTATGCAACAAAGCGTTTGCTATTCGAATACTTGTCAGATATTTCGTAACAAGATTAAGAACACCTTCATGTAAAAGTGGCATGTAACTTGATAAAGAAATATTAAAATTATTTTTGATTTAATATTGTAAATATTTATTTAGATTTTGTTAGCATTCTGAATACTTATTTTGTAGGTTGCACCTTTCCTTAAATATGAACACCATGACCGATTATTTATGTATATATTTTTCGTAGTATGTTAATAGCTGTTTTAAATATACAGTAGTTAATTTTTACAGTTTACTTAACACGGTTATAGTATACAACCAACAAAAACAATATATTTGTATGTGCAATATAAATGTAAAGATAATAAACAGATATGTAACTTTAGCTTGAACGTTTATAAAAAAATCACCTAAAACATATCGTAGTCTTAATCGTTTCAATAAAAATAGCATTACAAATGTAAATAAATGTAATAAATAAATATAAAGTAAAATTAAATATACATTAGACAGTACTTGCAGTTATTATTAATTGCTTGCATTGTTGTTGAATGGTTTAAGAACACAAACAAGCCCCTTACACTTATAATATCTTTATGAATATTTATTGTCATTGCCACGACAACTATGACAACGGCCTCACTTTGTGCCATAAGTTAACCAATTTAAATTATCTGATATCAGTTCTTCAGCAAGAATTATAACATTAGTTATATTTCGTCCAATAACTCGAAACAATTGCAGATAATATTTTTCCGCTTTGACCAGTTAGACCATTTTTATTAGTACTTCTATTACTTCTAACCTTTTGAGCCACATAGTGACTAAAACGTTCGGCAGTATCAGTACAAATGAACTCTAAACATGCGAAAATCTGTTTTATCATGCTTATAGTTGTAAAGACACCAGACAAAAATGGCGAAGGCTATGAGCAGGCATACGGAAGATAATGGGAAATTGAGGGCCTGATTAAGAGAAAAAAAAACGAGCCAAGAAATGACCAACGGGAATAACTCACTACAAGGATAGACATGTTGGAACGATATATAGGCATGATGTATCAAGGAATAAGGAAATGTAGCGTAGTGGTAAAGAGAACGACCATCAAGGATGATAGGAAAAAGGAAGCCCACATGTTCTTCGGTAGAAAAGTAGAATTTAAAATAGAGATTATGGTACGCGCAATAAAAACTCACAACGGGATTAATGTGATGGAATTGCGAAATTTAGAAGGAAAAGGAAGGTGAAGACGAATGAAAGTAAATTGCAAGGTGCAAATATCTATATTGAGGTTGATCTAAATAAAGAAGAACGCAGGCTATACAGCATAGTAGGGCTCCATGGAAAATAAGAGAAAGGCAAATGGAAAACGGTTAAGATAGGTTACGAAAACTAATTGTTCCCAACCAGAATGGATCTGTAATATGCAATTAAAGAGACTAGTCCGTACGGAAGAGGCTGTCCAGGCAAAATACTAAACAGTATAGATCAGAGGTAATATACGATATCGTAAGGACAGACATACCGATAAAAGAAAAAGGGAAAAATTACTTAATACTCCTCAGCAATTAAGGAAGGTGTAGGAAATATATTTGCATGTGCACCTTGAAGATAGGGCACTTTTACGCCAGGGAATCTTGAAGATTTAATAAGGGAAATTAATAGATTTAAGACATCAGCCTTACAAGAAACAAAACAATTAGGGGTAGATATTGTAGACATAGAAGATATCAATTTTTTTTAAAGTAGTGGAGACCTATGTTTTGCAACTGGCTTAAAGAAAATGTGATGCCTTTAATAATTATATTATTTTCCTTTCGACATACAAATGTACAGGATTCGTCACAACTACTTTTGGTAACTTTTAGTTTGATTATGTTCGTGTCACGCCATAATGTTTGTCCTACATCCTCTTGGGTTTTATCGGCAACAAATTGTCAACAGCCTTTTGAGCGGCTTCGCGTATGTGTGGCGGTGTTCACGTAAATTCAGCATTTTCTGCCTTCATTTTCCTCACAAAAAACAGAAATTATCACGGCTATTAGATTATTTTGAAATTTAATAAAAAGTGTCAAATCAGTGAACCCAACGCGCGCAAAAGTTCCTAGTCTAATACGAAAACTTGAACAGGCGAAGTTTCAAGAATTAGTAAAGTAAAGTAGATAAAAAAAATAGTATATTACACTCGTTTAGTAAGGCAATAGATTGTCGTACGAGTGGTTTGGGGTACGACGAGCTTGCGAGGAGTGCCCCAATAGAACGAGTGTACTACTATAATAATATACTATTATAAAATACATTCCTCCAACGTTGACATTTGACATTTGTTAATTAAAATCTGCTCTAACAAGAAGAGAGGCAACTTATCACATTCCTTCACGTTATTGGGGAGATAATTAAATAGCCTTAATCAAATTACACCTGGGACTCTTAGACAACTATTCATTCTAGTGAATGGAATATTGTAATCGTCTCCCTGGCTAGTATGAAAATCACGAATTTCACCATTAGAAATGTACTTATTTTTATTTTTACATTTACATGCATGCCTGGTAGTAACTCCAGCTATAATCTTTGATCTATGATCTTTTTTGATTCCTGAATACATCCCACTTATATGTGGATCCACCCCACAAATAAACACCTTGATGCCACCTGAGCATGATATAGGTTTATCAATCGAGCACTGGTTAAAATTGATTTAAAACTTCTGAACAAATATGCAACCGAGTTTAATTTTGATACTAGATATGTACAATATGATTTCCAATTTACACAGTCATCACGTTGGAAGCCCAAAAATATTGTAATATTTACCTTGTGAAGAGGATTGCCATCAGCATGTAAATTTAATTTTGGACATATTTTTGGCGAATTTATGAATTATTATATAATTTGTTTTTCATGATTGAAATACAGCGTATTGTTCACAAACCATGAACTCATAGCTTGTAATGCATTTCGTTTCAAGGATATTACTAAGTCTATCATCTGCAAATAACGCGAAATATCAGTCACTAGCAAGGGAAACTATCCAATTCATTAATGTATAACGAAAAAAGCACGGGCCTAAAATTGTTCCTTGTTGTCTCCCATGTTAATATGTTCACACTCAGATTGTACAGAATTGATATAGACGCGATATTTAAAGTTTAGTGTGACATACTGTCTGCGTTCACATAAGAAGCCTGCTAACAATTCGAGACACCCGTAATACCAATGTCATGAAGTGTTTGCTTTAAAATACAATGGTTAATGCAGTCGAATGCCCGTCTGAGACCACAAAATATTGCAGCCGGGCACTCGCATTTATCAAGAAACTCTAATATTTGCTCATAAAACGCATGTACTGCCGTCAATGTAGATTTTCCCTTCACGAAACCATGTTGGTTATTACTAATTAATTATCGCCGTCCATAAAAATTGGGTTATTTTACTTATTTTTAGACTTGTGAAAAATACCAGTAAACAAAAACAGTTTTACCAGATAACAAATAGAGGCCACAATAGCTTCAGCTACTCGTCCTACTAGTGCCGGAGGTATTTCATCCACATGACGATTTATTTATCCATTTATCTTCCGTAAATGGACATATAATTAATTATATGATGTTTTCTGGGATTTGGTTATGTTATTTTATATTTATGTGAAATTTTGTTTACTATTTCAAGATGAGATGAGATAATAAAATATGTGTTAAATTTATATACAATAACAGGATCATCAATCAACTGGTCGTCGCATGGGAGGTTGATATTGTTATAACATTTCTGATTATTAGAAATTGAAGTAATTGTTTACCATGGGGTTTTGTAGGATTTCCTGCACCGAAAATTTTATTTTCAAAATAGGGTTTTTTGTATTTATAACCAAGTTGTTGTGGGATCTTTCAGCTTGTTTATAAGCATTGGGCAATTCTGAGTAAGTGCATTTATCTATCACTTTACTATTAACCCACCATCTTTTGGATGGCGTATTTCTGTTTGCCAAATTAAGCTCAAAGTGGTAACTAAATATTTTGTTGAAACAATTGAAAGCCTGATCAATATTATTTAGCATAAAACCGGAGACTAATCCTCTCCATACAAGCCATTGAAAAATGTATCAATTTTAGAACTGGCAAATTTCATCTTGTGACGGTTAGTAATATTACATTTAATGTCTCAAGCGGTTTGCAGTAGGATGTGATCGGAAATTTTATTGTCAATAACAGAACATATGGTTGAGTGGCTCTTCGCGGAGAAAATATTGGCTATCAAAGTTTGTGACGTTTTTGCAGCACCACTTTTAATCCTGCTCTTGCCCATATAGCAACCCCACCGCCTTTACAATTAGTACGACAGTAAAAACTGTTCAAGTCAAAATATGTATGTAAGTAAGGAATTGTGTTCTCGCCCAAGTTTCTGTGAAAAACAAAAAAAAATAATTTGTGTACAGCGATATATAATCAAGTTCAATAAGGTTAATCTTTTCCATTAATACTTTGTACATTAAACAACCAAAGATGCGGTTGACATGACTACTACAAATTCTCGTAGGCCATTGTGGGATTCATTGCTTTCTTAAAATTTGCATCAAACACGTTGACTTTAAAGGAGGAATACTTCGCCGGGTGTTTCGAAGCAATAACTTCACACACTACTTCTGGGAATGTCATTTTTAGATAGGCACACATATCTTCCGCTGTAGTCTCTGGGTGAAACCTGTATACGTTTTCAAACCAATCACATATATGTATCACAGTATAATTAATGTCTACGCCCACTGAGAAAAAAAGGAAGAAGAAGTAGAAAAGGACATATTGATTGGAGACTACAACGCTAATATCGGAAACGAAGAAATGTACCGATCAACAATAGGAGAGCACAGTAAACACGAAGCATCTAATGATATTAATAATTAATTAATTTTCTAATATAAAAAAAATGGTGGTGAGGAAATAACGGAAAGAAATATATAAAGGGAAATAGATAACACAAGACGGCAGGCAGTGCAATCAAATTGCTCATGTTCTGGCAGAAAAGAAGCTTAAGCTGCCTAAAACCAAGAATTACGGGATCTAAAAGTTTTTTTTCGGATGTCCTGAATTTAATTTGATTGTGCCCGCACACATGCACATAAGTGAAGGCTACATACTTCAGAAATTTAATAATCATACTAATACATTTCGTCCTCTTTTTAATTCTACCTAATATCACATAAGCAAACATACATTGAATTTTGCGTTATACCAAAAATATATGTGATCTAGTGTATTTTATCAGCAAAGATATTAAATTGCAGTCCAATGGTCTGCGTACATACATAAACAAATTTCTAGACTTGCAAACACTCCTTTTGCTATAGGAGCTCTGTCGGAAGAAGTACAAATGTATAATACTAAAGGTCATAAGCTTCTCTTTTATCGCATACTCCATTATGAAGATGCCATGCATCTCATTCTTTTTTCTTTATATCGTACAATAACAACTTTATAGAGATTTCTGTGAAAATGCCTAAATAAAGCTCATAAACCCACGAAGGGAAACACATAGTACATTCTACCTCTACAGAACTGAATATGGTAAACAATTTGGACGCTGTATATATGGTGCATTATTTCAAATATGTGCTGTGATATTTTAGCGGACTTTCGTGCAATCCAAATTTGAAATTTAAATGTGCAATTATGCCTAAGACTTAAACCACGTTTATGTTTTATGTTTTTAATGTCTAAACATGGAACTATTACGCGCATTTAACCTGACATATGCGTCGCTTTCGGTGATGAATTTAAATTCCTCGTACAGCGATGCCGCAAAGTTTTGCAGCGAATGTGAAATATAATCAATTCCAGTAAAGCCATGTGGAATAAATATCAATAAATGTTAACATATTGGTTGTAATATATCGACCGAGATAATTAATTGTAATTACCTCGGTGACAGGTGGCGTTTTAATTAGTTCTATTTAAACTTTAACTAACCTTGTTTAGTCGGTGCAGTCGAAACCAGCGTTGATTTAGCAATTGAATCTTTTGCAGAGTTATTACGTTTTAACTACTCTAATTAATGAATCCGTTTACGTAAATGTGCAGCAACATAAATCGTTGCATGATTATATTTTAAATTATTAACTAAATATACGAAAGCTAACCACCACAATTGCAACTTTATAACTGCTGAAAATGCACTACGTTTTCTTTGGGAAGGTATGAAGATGTAGGGTGGAGAAAGATCCAGAACTAGGTCGACTGTTGTCAAATGTATAAAGCGTTCGATCTTGCTGGGGATGCGGAACTTATCTATTGTTCCACATTGCAATTGACAAATTTAAATGGGTTGTAAACCAAAGTACGGTACTATAATTTCTAATTACCAGCGTTAAGTAAATACAAAATAAATAATTTATGTATTTATAAATTTCGAAAACCAAAAAGCGGGGAGAGCGAAAGAGATCTTATGGGATTAAAAAAAACATTTTAATGTTCCATGCAATTTTATAAATCTGAACTAAATCTGGACTAATCAGGCAACCTTAAGACCAGGAAGGATTTGGACAGATTCGAATCAATTGGACTCTATTTCATATACCAGGAAGCGATAGTCAACTTTTACAGTCCGTGACCAATGCCAAATTGATGTGTTGATTTAAATGTTCAAATTAGCCGACACATGGTGTAAAGTGTTTGCGAACTGCGCCTAGCAAAAATACCGTTTGCCAGTTGTGTTGTTTTTAACTTCTTGCCTTCTTTATCGAATACTGATTTAATTAGAAGCTTTAGAGAAATTAAATATTCGCATTACCTGCTAGAACTACCTCGATTATTTCTGCAGCCAGTATAACAACGTCATTTCAATCTCTAAATTGGGATATTGCTCCCTCGACCTGGTAGTGACATAGAAATAGAAGGTACTCATACTGAATCGATGTGGTGAACTGGTTATCGAATTTAAACAACGTGTTTCATCAAAACATTTATACGCTCCGTAATGGACAATTATTTAAAATATAGATCATAATAGGCGATGTGGTTGTTTCCCTTTCAGTAACATTATATGATAATTAATTTTAATTTGTTAAACTTTCTAAACGAAAATTAAATAATTCATCATGCTGAAAGCATAAATACGCGGAACGTACACATGATGCGGCAAAGTTTTAGAAATATCAACAAACTGTTCACCGTTACGTGTGTAAAACAATATGTTACTTTTATTATATTTCGAATAATAGATGCTATATGCCTTCCGCTGTTGGCAGTGCAAATAAGTTCACCCGCAATGCGTACAGAATCACCAGTACTGTCATGTATATTTTACAGCATGTTCTCAACAATGTCTCTGAGCACATGTTTTATATGCATAATAAATGAGTTAGAATTTAGATTTAAAATATTGCATGAGAATATAGTGTTTGATATATGATCGTGTGAATTGAACGTTTAATTCCTTAGTCGTTTAATATTTAATAACATGAGCAAAATGTATTGTAACATTAATTTGGGTAAGAGCGATATTTTGCGATTGATAAGTCACGCCTGCAGTACGGTGCTGCTGTGTACTCCGGCTATATAGCCCGAAGTATGAATCCCTGAATATTTTATATCTATGTTGACGCTCGAAAAATAGTAATGCGTTATTTCTTGTTTTTACTGTTTGTTGATACAAAGTCTAAGAAAAATATTTGTAATTTCTTTCCTAGTTTTATGAAAGTAATGAAATCTCATAAGATGATGATATTATCCTTTATTTATCATTAGATGCATTCAATTTGATTATTTCAAACTTATTATCCAAAAAAAGATAAAACATTGGAAACAGTTTAGGGAAATAGTATTTTGTGTACCAAGGCCAAAAAGTACTGTTTTTTCGTCCGAGTTTTCTTTACGACCGAGGCGTAGCCGAGGTCGGAAAGCAAACGAGGACGAAAAAACACTTTTTGGCCGTGGTGCACACAACATTTTTTAGGCGACCCTCATAAAATTTTCAAATTTATTGCAACATTTACTTACAATTTATTGACATAGTCATTTATGACAACTGAACAATTGTACATATTTGTGACACCTTCAGACATATTTATGTTTTCTTTGTCTACATTCGAAGTTATTTCGGCTTTATAAACAATAATTACCCAATAATGAGTTAAAAAGTCTATCACCAACACGTATTTACTAATGTAAACAAGATGCACAGTTTGACACTGACGGCAATGTGGTTATTTTTATACAATTTCGGTAACTGTCGGTAGATGGCGCCACCCTATTGCGGACGAAAAATGAAAGCGGACGAAAAACGATTACTTTTCGTCCGCGTTTGACGACTGAAATTTCAATTTTTCGTGTCGGTCGCCTAAAAAAGTATATTTGTCTATTCGATAGCACTAGATTCACATAGAATAGTTAGTGCTTAGTACTAAAACCGTGTATCATGAGGCATTTAAGTCAAGTTCAAGTTGCAAGAGCCATAACATTAAACAAAAAAGATGCAGCTTACGTCACGTTGCAAGACAATGTTACGTAAGCCCTTCTGTTATGCCCAGAGTTTGGAATCGGTACGTGGCGACAAGAAGTTATGGTAGAAGAGATGGTCAGGGTCGACAACCGTTTGGCAAGACGGCATTTTCCGAAATGGTGTACTTAGACGACGCAGATCTACTTCTAGAGACCTGCAAAATAAACTTAGGATTGCAACAGGAATCCAAATTTGTACGGAAACTGTAAGAAAAAGGTTGCGAGAACTTAACCTCAAGTTAAGGAGACCAGTCCGAAAGCTACGGCTGACTTTAGATCACAAAAGAAACCTACTGGCGTTCGCTCAACAACATGCATATTTGGGGAGTGCTTTTCAGCGATGAGTCCAGATTTCGATTGACACGTTGTGTTGTCTTAGAGTTTCGGCGCGTACAGGTGATGATGATAACGCAAGACCACATGTAGCAGGTCAGAAAAGACAATTCCTCGAAGAACATCAAATCCCAGTTATGAACTGACCAGCTCTCAACCCAGATCTCAATTCGATCAAGCATTTGTGGGACGAGCTGGATTGGAAGCACAGAAACAGACATGTGGCTCCAGAAACTCTTCAACAGCTTATGGTATTCCTTCAGGAAGAATCCCAAGAGGATTTCCATAGATTGTATGCTGTTTAATTAATGCCATGCCCTTATTCAGTCTCGCGGAGGACATACGTGTTATTTGATATCCTTTAAAGCGTATTTTTCTCTCCTTAATTAAGCCTAATTCGTTAGATGAATTTGTTTTTTTTACTGACTCTGATTTTTTCGACGGAAACGAGTGTATCTTGTGATAAATAAACGATAATATAACCAGCTTACAAGATTTCATTACTTAAATAAAACTAGAAAACAAATTACAAATATTATCTTAGTGTTCCTCTAATTCATTGGAGCAGTGTAATAAATTGGAACACGATAAAGAGATAATTACATCGCTGGTTTCTTGATATTAATATATTTTCGGTGTGACTGCTTTGGAAGTTTACATTATTATCACAGACGATCAACCTGAAACTTCAAACAAAACCGCAAATTTTTTGAAAAATGTAGGTTTTATAAATATCGTTATAAACGTTAAAGCGTGCATATCATCTTTCGCATTGGCCTTTTTTATACCACATTATTAACAACTGAATATACATTGACAGAAATCGTGTGAAAAGTGTAATACAGTATTATTCGAAAAATGTTTTGTTAACGTTAACACGTAATTGTTTGATTTTTGTAATCAAATTATATTAATTGCAGATGTATGAAGTAGTCAGTTGTTTTTGAACACTAATTTCTTAACTACATCACTTTGTTTTGAGGTAGAAATGCCTCAAAGTAATGTGATGGACGAGTATGCGAGAGGAAAATTAAGAAAATGTATGTGGGTTATAAGAACAACTGCACTGCTATTTTATTGACGATGTTACGATAAGGTGGAGTCAGGTAAGTGTAACGGTGGGGAAGTGTAAACCTTGTTCAAAAAATTCTCTGTGGCGTCATTAACGTTGATGTCTAGTGCGAACGAAGAAAATCGTAGAACCTTACAATTACCTAGTTAAATTTTTAAATTATGAGTTTAGATAGAAGCACAATGGCCTAACAAATTTTATGGCGGCTTGTCGACTTGCTTCAAGATAGGAGCGCAACTAAAAAAACTGTGAATACTCACTACCATAAAAAATATCAAAATTTTTAAGTTTTGATTCCGTAGACCTATATATCCCCACTTTATAACTATGTTAACACTTGTCCACAGATTTTTCCCTAATGGGGCTTTTGTGAACAAAAATCTTTTCTTTCACGGGACAAATGGTAACTTATAAAAAGCTTAACGCATTTCTTTTTTAGAATGGTTCGAAATTACAAAAGGAAAAGACTAGCTCAATATTAGAAAAACGACTCGACCTAGGCGAGGGAAAGAGTGGTAGAATAACCTTGCACCGGGCCATTCGTATCTATTACATACCAAAGGCTACCCTACTTATCCATATTCATGGAAAACGAGCATAAATATCTTCACAACCACGAGATACTACCATTCCTCGTGAAGAAGGAGAAATATTTTGGCGGATGGACTGGGACTGCGTTGCTGCTTTGGGTTATCGAGAAAGGATGTGCTTAGCGTAGTTAATAACTTTGTAACAGCCAATGAAATTAAAACGGATTTTCATTGCTCGGATGACAGTGAAAGAGACACAGACATTCAATTGAAAGGCCACAATCTGGAGTATGCTTGAAAGAAAGTGTGCAATCCATTTCCAATATACGGCTATTTTGAAATGCCTAAGGAGCTACTAGAAGATTTGAAACTGACTGATCAGCAGCAGCAGATTTACTATTTGGATGAGATAAGCTTCTTAATTGATTGGTAAAATAAAAATTGTTGGTGCCGTAGATCTTGCACCACAAGCACATCTGGAACTGAAAATGTCTCCGTTTCGTCGGCTGCCAATGCAGGTGACCAGAAAGCTCTAAGCTTGATAATTTATAAAGGAAAATACGTATGGGATTACTGCTTTCCTCGGATGAATTATGCAACTTCTACAAATAAAGATAAATGAGAAGAGTAGCTAACTAACTGGTAACGATATAATGTAGGGTGCAAGATTCATACGAAAATGTTTTCAGAACTTGTAGGAATTATCTTGCAGCCCGTTATGCCAGAAGTATCAGAACTATTGCAACATGGATTCCATAAGGCAGGAATATAATGCTTCATTATTTCTGGAAATAAATTTTTGTTGGTCTTGGTGGCCTTAAAGAAATTGAATGAAAAGATGGGGAATATCCCTGACCAGGAAGGAATTAACGACTCAAGAGATGAAGGTGAAGTCTGAGAATAAAATTGGGAAGAACAGGTCAGATGACAATCTCTTGTTATCTACAGTTCGACCACCAAAAGTGAAAGGAACCCAAAAACGAAAACGGGTAATTGAATGGGCAACAGTGAATACAAAAATTGATGCTCAACAATAGCATCTCTAACAGAAGTGAGAAAAAGAATAGACAAAGAAGGAAAGAAAAAAGTCACAGAAAAAGGAGCAGGAGCGAATGTTAACTTAAAATTGAAAAAAAGTTCCACAAAAGTACAACTTGAAGTACAATCATATCCTGATGCACTGACAGCAGTACGGACGTATCAGGGGCGAAATATGTTTAGCAAATTCCTCTGACGACGATGGAGTATATTACGAAAATTCACGAAGAGAGGTAGAGGAAGAAGAGCAACAACTGGATTTTGATAGAATCCCCCAGGCTTTGTACCTAAATACTATGTTGGAAAATGGAAAGCGTTCTTCGTCAGAAAATCAAAAAATGGTAAATTTATATTATCGCCAGTTGAAAATTTGACAAATAGATATAGAGCTGCTTTAACCAGACTGCAAAATCTATCATTGGAGTAAATAAAATTTTAACGCTAGTTTGACAATTATAATATTCTGTAACATTTGACGTTTCTTTGTCAGTTTTTATTTAACAGTTTGTAAAAAAATAATAAATATTCCTGAAATCCAAAACGATCTGCTTATTTCTGAAATGTTGAAGAATTTACTCAAGCCCCATTCTGTATCCTATTTCTTTCCACATGGATATAGGGATTTGAGTTGAGTTTCCAAGTGCCCCAATCGATATGCAATTGTAACTCTAAGCGACTTAATAATAATTATTTAATGCATTAAAAGGATGTTGATGTATAATAGGAAACACCTAAATTGAAAAGGACGCTTTGATGTATCCGTACAAAAACAAACATTCTGGTTGCAGCCATAACACTGAACTGACTAACACTAACACTGAATTTTTAGAGTCACTCCTCAGACATCACGTCTATGTGCCATACAATGGAGCTGAGACAGATCAAATGCAGTGGTGCTAGGTTTGTGTAATTTTGTTGTGAACCACACATACCATAAAGGTTACCATAAAGATCTATCTATATGCTTGTGTCTTGGAATACGGGAGTAATATAATGCTGTCTGCGATGGCGTGAGACATATGTGGAACATTAACACAATTTGCAGGAATTGTTGTAAAGCAAGCTGTCCGCTGCAAATGCAACTAGTCTAGAGTATAGGTGTGATAACTTGACTTGGGTGGATGGGTCTAGTGGTTCATTGTATATATTTCAGAGAGATACAATATAGTCAACGGACATGGGCACACGTAATTGTCGGAGAAGACTTTACCATGACAATCTGTTCTGATGGACGTTGCGTACTGATCTTTAGGTGTATACGACTACCACCGATGGCAGAGCAATGGAGTCTCGTACTAAGTTGTAGGTACACTCCGAAGAGCATTTCAAAAAATTCAAAAAGTGCATTTACATTACTTATTTAACAAGGTAAAAGACTTGCTAGTTTTCTAACGCCCGAAACAAGTAAATAAAAAAAAAAAAAAACAACCTTTATTTGGCATTTCTAGTTATTCATGTTACATTGTGCCTTTTTATTTTTTATTCGTCCACCTCGTTCTCTCCACTTCACTCCATCTCTTCCACCTTCTCTTCGTTTCGTCCGCTACCTCCCTCTCCAGCCCTCGACTGCTCACCTTTCCTGTAACATGTCAATTTTCTCTCTCAATTACCCTCCTTTTCCTACCCTCAGCCCTCCTCCTTTTTAATTCCCCTAATATCTGTATCCCTTCCCCATTCTCTCCCAATGCCTTCCTCCAATCTCTGCCCTCCCGCTCCTCCTCCTTGCTCCACCCCATTTCTTCACACTCCTCCCACCAATGCTTACATTCATCTCTTCCCTTCCCGCATGCTTCACATCTTCTGTATTCTTCTCCCATCCAATATTTATTTGCCTTCTCTTCGTCCGCCGTTTTACATCCACCCAAATACCTTGGCCTCCTCCCAAATGTCTGTATTGCTCTGTAACAAGTAAATATTAAAGAAACAATGTGAGTATGGTGGATGCCCAATAATTGGTCAGTCTAGATGGTGAAGTTGGTGAACGGTCTGGTGGCTTTCCGACATTTTTGCAGCAAAATTATTAAGTATTTGACAACACATGTTGCCATCAATCATCATATGTCAGATGTAATGCATGTAATGACGTTGAATTATGCCTCGATAATCAGAATATACAAAGCAGTATTTCACTGTTACTCAAAGAGCAATTACACTTGTTAGGTGGCTATTAAGCGCGTATTATTATGTCTATGTTTTGTGAGTATCCTACGTTTTACTAAGCTGTGATTTATATTAGATTCATCTATGTATTATACATGGATATTAGTTATCCATAATAGCAGAACTGCTATATATTTCGGGGGAACGAAAACACCGGAACGAGAAATTTCAATCAGCGTGTCGAAATTAGAGGGGCGTTTTATTCGATGTCACCGAAATGTCTTATGTGAGTGCACATTCTAAGAGAAACCCGGTTTTTATTTTCTTACAAGCTCTATTTTTGTCACCGTTGAGACTGATCCTTTTATGTTTGAAAAAGTAGCACACTATTCTCCTTGCCAATGTTCTTATACAACGAGTTGTTCTTCTCATGTATTATTTTCCCCAATTCGATAGATTTGCGTAGTTGATTACATTACATAACAGATTTTATATCATTTATTTTACAATTTGCGTCGTTTTTCTTGTTCAATTCATTATCAGCATATCCTATACAAGTACTATCACTTATTTTTACATTCGCAAATCAGTAGCCAAGTGCAATAATGTTCCATTTAGTAGCATTAAATATAACCGCGATTGTCCTAAATCAATATCGACATCAATAACAACGGCAGGCATTAAAACATTTGACAAACTTGGTAATCCATTAAATTGTCATGACAATCCCGATTATGTCCAGATATTGATTGCGTTCCACGCAATCGGATTTCGCCTGTTTCACACGAGTAAAATTAACTATTTTTACCATTGAATCTTTCCAAAGCGAATTAAGTGAATTTAATTTAGCCAATTCGAATTAATGACTACACTGAGAGAAATCGTATGAAAACTACTACAGCAATATTGTTCAAACATAATTCTTGAACTTTACTAGGTAGTTGTGCATTTTTAATAAACAAATTGTTTTAATTATAAGTCTAACGCATTTTAATATTATCAACAAAACTGCCTATGTGTATAAGTATTTACATTTACAATTCACATTTAAGAGGACAATATTGTTATGGATCACACTAATGAACTCAACTAAAAAATTCATCAACACTGTTGCAAAATCTTAAACAAATTTTTGAATATTTTGCACCCCCTAATTTTAATTTTTAATTATTGCAAAAAAACCTGTATCATCTATCACAAAATTATAAAATCAAGGAGAAAATGCAAATCGTATTCATTTCAAAGTAGTTGTTAACGTAGTGAATTACAAATATATAACAATGTCTTATGCGCAATAATTTATTTCAAATAACAACACAATTGTTGGAAATTTGTAACATTTCTACCTCAGTGTAATCTTGCTCGTTACAAAAGTAAATTTTATTTCCGACACCGCAATGAATGAGTTAGATTTTTGCGGAAATATTTAAGCAATTAAGCAAAAGCATTTTTTTCTAGAACAAATCAATATTGCCCGTAACAGGCGTTTTAGCAGGGGCCACTTAGAATACAATTTTCTGTAATTTAATATGTACATACTTGAACAACACTATAAATACGTAAACTTACCAGAATCTTTCTATTGTAGAGTTTTCGAATGAGTGAATAAGAGGAATTTTTAATTTTACTCCATTTTAAATTAAAACCCTGTCACGCTGCTAATGCGAATGTCTGCAACGTAAGTTTTTATAAAGTAAATTAATTACGGTTCTTTGAAATTCCGTTTTCGTTTCTATTAGGGACGACGATCGTGATTTTTTCGCCCTAGTTTCATATGCACGTGTTGAACCGATATAGAAAAGACAGCGACTTAAAATGAATATGTGATAAAGTATGTATGGAGAGTACCATTTCTGACTGCGAAAAGTTCGAATGTTTCCGACATAAAAGGAAACGGCATCCTGCAACCTTAATAAAAGTCAGACAAGAAATACAAGCATCAATATTCCGATGGAACGTAAGGATTCTTTGATATCTTCCTGTCTAACAACCTACAACTTACGTGCCTTCAATAAACGAAGGAGGTAAATCTCGAAAATTTTCCTTATTTGCGCCCGTTTGTAAGACGTATCTGGAAATCTCAAAGTCAGCGAATCTGGGGAGAGATCTGGCGGCCGATAAAAAATACTACGTTTAACAGAAATTTATTTATATGTGCACGTCGGCGTCGTTTTGTATTATCTGGGTAAAAATAAATCGTTATTCACTGTAATTTAATTCTATAGATACGTAGCAAATATCATAAAAGATAATGTTTATATAAAAGTTATGGATCCGTTTGCCTTTCAAATAAGCAATAATTTATCTCCGAATACTGGTTGTTATTGTGTATTAAAATGACTTTATTAATTAATTTTGGAATTTGGAAGACGAGATTACATTTACAATTATTTTTGTTAACGATCGTTTATACCATGTACCTGCAACGTGAGTTAAAAATAATTTAATAATTCAATAAATAATAAATTGTAATGAAATAATTGCAATTTTCAAAGTGAAAATAGCTCATGGTTTAGAATAATATTAAGAATTAATTAGTACAACAAATGGGTAGAAATCAAAATACCACTGAAAATTTGCATGTCGATAAATGTGAATTTCATGTCCTTGATCGCCTATTCGCTATATTATTTCTGTGAATTCCGAACTCCTGAAATGTTCACCTAGCAGGAAACTCTCTTGGGCTTCGGCCAGAATACAGAAGACAATACCACAGCGGCAGTCCCTGATCACCGATTGTGGATCCGTTCTAGTAATCCCGAAACGAGTTCCCAAATAAAACGACTAGATACGGGACAAAACGTTATATTGTGCTAGATTTCATTACGATATATGCTTTGGGTTGCATCCCTGCGTAATTAACGGTAAAATTTGTACATAATCGTTAGTAAATATAAATAGATATTGCAAAAATAAATTGCGAACGAACGAAAAAAAGTTCGTGCAAATCGAAATGTTGGTTTATTGCACATTTAAGTTGTTAATATACAAACTTTCCTTTCGCAATTACGAAGTCATTCAAAGCGTATAACTTTTAAAGCGGGCGCGAATTTGCAATCAAGCCAAATTAACAACATGCCGCTTTTAATTACAACATTAGAATTAATTAATCAATCCGTTATTTGGCTGTATTAATTTACGAGGCACTGTCGTATCAATAACAATTTACAAAGAACCAACCAACTATTTTTAAGATCATTAATATCAATAGACTGCAAACTGGTAATATATAACGCAATTGCTAAACGACTTAGTAATATTTTTTGCTAGAAATGATTTTGCTGTAGCAAAATCCGTTGTTTAGTCACTCGATGTGTAATTATCGCTAAGTTACAAGTTTTGTCAATTCAAAAAGAGTTTAATATTATAAAATGGTTTTTTATTAAATTTAAATAGAGTATGGCGCACAGGCGTCATAAAACAGAATTCGAAGCAATCATTTTTCCACTTTTAAAGCAATTTCGTTTTAACATCGCGTGGCTAGGAGCCTCCAATATTTTTTTACGTTCTCACGAATTCCTATCTTGACGCTTCCTGAATAGCGACATAAAAGCGCGTAATGAAATATAAATTCGATTTCTCTTCTATGTTCCTTAACGAAAACCTGATATTTATATCCCCAACTTTGCGTAATAATATTTTATGTGGCTTTTGCGATGATCGTTAGAAGTAATTGAGAAGTTCAAAGGCCGCCATTGTATTGTACCCTGTCGGCATTGAATTGTGAGCAGATATTAGTTATATCGTATTCCATAATTAAAAAAGGAACGGACTTGCCAGTGAGGTATTATCATCCAAATTATGAAGGGTTGGCACAAAGCAAAGGTAGGAGGAGGTTTCAATTTCAAATATGATCTCTATTAAGCGGGTCGTGTGCGACAGATTCATTGGTCATATAAAATAACGGCGGATGGAACAATTTAAAAAGCGTATGGTTATTAGTTTAGTTATATGTATACGGGTTTGTGATTATACGTTTCACAAACTGTGCTTTAGTTACCATCATATAACAGGGCATTAAATTTAACGGTCATGTAAATTTAATGAACACTTAATTTGTTGTAATTAAATGTTTTGAAGTCGGGAAATGTGAGTTGCAATTGCAAATTTTGAATTGGATTGTTCATTTCGAATATATTGGAAAACTTGACAAAAGCAATTTCATCCTCTATTATTATATTATATTTAATTCATTCTATTCTTTTTTATTGCCCCTATCGAGCAAGGATCTCTAGTTTATGCAATTGTAACAATTGTTTACAATCCCGGACTGTGAATATTTGGGAATATGTGGGATATATGAATCTATGCATTCCTCATCAAATATTGTAACACGTGGGTTTTGCTTGATCCTGCAATATACCTTTGGGGGTAGAAATCCAACCATTATCTTTATGAAATCCCTGAATTGGTAGGCTAATTTTGAATCATTCACAGGTTGGTTAATCGCTTAATGTGTGTCATAGTTACGAAGTTACGAAACGCATCGGCCGGGGTCCGCAATAAAAACTCACAGGATTGTTGCTCCTACTTGAAATATCAGCTTTTTATAATACAATTAAAAATAACAAATTTATCAATTCTCATTTTTATTATCATCATTTTAAATTTACAAATTAATAATATTGCCACTTATTACAAAAATTTCAAGAACAGAATGTTCTAAGGATACAAAATTTCTACACTTAACACACATTTTTCTACTTTTCCGATCTTTCTTTCTTTGATACATGTAGCAACGTTGCATTCCCGGCTGTTTCCAATAGCTCATTGTGTTTGTCACCGTATCGGCAGATCACATTTTCTTTATTAGTTCTTTCCCTAACTCCAATAAGAATATTTTATTTTAATTTTTGATCTGTTCCTTAGCCAATCTGGTTCAGCTAAAAGCCAGAGTTCATAAGCATTTGTGCCTCTAATATCTATGACGTGATAGAATATTGCCATCGGCGAGCGATTAGTTTTCTTCTGCGTCGAGTATTTTTGCCAGTGTATCTGTGGTATCAACCGCGCCTTTCGTTTTGTTATAGTGCAAAATTAATTCAGGCTTATACGACATGGGCTTGGTGAAAATAAATTCTTGGGCGCGTCTATTGATGCGTGTAGTACTTTGAAGAAATCACGAAATTGATCCAATGGCATTACTGCAGTTCGTGTATAAAATATAGAAGTATGCGGCTGAAAACCGAGCTGAAACTGTGGCCATGGATTGAATAGCCCTGGAAGCGAGTTCATGTTGATTTCTTTGGTACAATTTATTCGAAATATTTTTTAGTTTTGATTGATTCCACTACTAAATGGGTGGAATGTATTCATAAGTATTTTATTATTATCATTTTTTCCGTGTTGTATTGATTACCTCATCATTTTGTTTGCTGTCATACCGGGGAAAAACAAAAAATTGAACAATCACAACCAAACAATTATTGAAGAAGTGATATATATATATATATATATGTATATATATATATATATATATATATATATATATATATATATATAAAATAAGAGCCCAATAGTATCAACTGTAAAACAGATACACATAATTTGATTCTAATTCATAATAATATATTGAAGACGCAAATAAAAAATGTACAATACTAATTTAAAACAAATTAAAATAAAGTAATAAAAGATGGATGAGTTTCGTCTTACGCTTTTCATCGGATGGGTGGAGTTCAGATTTGTTTTAACGTAAAATTTCGTTAGAATGGGCGATAGATAAAAATAATTGTGCAAAATAGGGAAACTGAAAAAACATCGTAAAAACTTTCCATTGATAATCGTAGCGTGAATTGTCGTGCACACATAACAAAATTTATTACAAATTTTAATTTGATGACACAGCATGTGAAATGTAATGTAAATGTGTAACGATTTGTTTGTCCAGTGGTTAAAATGTTTAAGAATGTTAGTTGTGTTGAATTGTAAGTAAAATTAGTTTATTATAAAAAAAACTACCATCTAAGTAGAATAATTATTTTGGTAGATATGGCGAAGCTAAATGTACATAATTATTATTGCTTTGATGAGTTTCTACAAAGATTCGAAACGTACGCTGAAAATAATATAACATTAATTCTTATAAACTGTATTTTGTCTAAATATCGAACTGAAATTGCCCAAACATTAAGATACAAGTTACAAGATATTGGTCAACCTTTCTCAAATAGGAATGAAAAAGAAGATATATATAGTTTGCAATTATTGCACCTTAAAATTATTTGCTTATTCTTGTACACCAATCAATGCTCCCATAATGAATTTATCTTCCAGTCTTTCGCTTATGTCTGTCATCATTGGATCCATATTTTCTACCTCATTACTTTTTCATTATATAACTTCCAGTCCTTGGATCACATTTATCCATTTTTGTATTTTGAATGACGCATTCTCTGTATTCTGAATGACCACCACAAACATATACCTTTCACACCAAAGCTGATTTTGTTTTATTAAATTATTTGGTTTATATTATTCTCTTGAATATCGTTGTGAATCGTTAAAGGCACTCCTGCCTGAATCCACACGGCCTCCTCCAACTCGAAACATTTATTTCTTCGTCCTGTTCACCATTTCTCTCTTTTCTTGTGTCAAAATTCCAAATTTACATTTACAGGCTCTATATTTGCATTTAATGTTTTATTTCCTTTTAGCGTTTTATTTCTTTCACATTGCTATTTCTGATTGTTTTGCCATTCAAATGTCATCATCTTTATCTTCCATTTCACGATCTTGCTTTATTGGTACTTTTCCAGAACGGAAGAATATTAGGAAAATATGTTGGTAACCTTTTGGTATGCCGTGTTGGTATACTACTGTAATCAAATCATCGTCACCAGCCACGTTATCAGCTCTTTGTTCACTGGATAACAAGATGACAGCAGTTGTTGCTTTTGGAACATATGATACCCGTGTTCTGTTCTTCTGAAAAGCGAGCATGCTTGAGTATTGCATTTTATATGTTTTAGGAATGAATATCTTATTTATGCGTAGTGTACCGCACTAGTCATGTTTTTTTTCCACAATTCGTCAGCAAGCTGGGTACTGGTAAAGATATTATCAGTGCTTATACTACAACCCTTCGTCTAATGCTCCACCATGTCCCGCAACACTCTTACGCCCTGATTTTTTTAGTGCATTTCCTTGTTTACCTAAAATGGAAATACATATGTAATTTTGTAACTTAATTATAAACGAAACTTACCCAATTAGACTTGCAGGTTTGATGTATAGAAATTGTCACAGTCAGAAGGAGCCCATATTTGTATGCCGTACTTGTCAGGTTTGCTTTTCGTGTATACTCTATAAGCGGCATAAGGTGTTCGTCTACACATAGATGTGCACTTGGGTTCAAAGATTTCTTACAGTTTGAGATAAAACTGTCGAATAATTTCCTTATTGGAGCTAGCTTATCCGCTTTCTTCGCCCCTCTCTAGTATAGAAGTCATCAAATCGCAAAAAATAGTAATTTCTTTGTATCTATTTCTTGACATAGTGACAGGTATTACGGGACGGCTATAAGCTAGATCTTGACACCAAAGCGTATCAATAGCTTCCTTAGAACAATGGAATGCTCCTAATATAAGAGTCCAATATAGGCCTTGATTTCAACAACATCAACAGGGGTATAATATTTAATGTTGTCTGGATTTTCGTCATTCCATTTATTGTGAAATATCTTCAGCTTTTCTATTTGTTTCAATTACGAATGATGGTAGTCATCAATGATGTCAGGGGTGAAAAATAGAAGAAAAGCATCTTGCATGTTGGAGATATTTGAGCTATGAGTTGTAGGTCCAAATGCAGGTTTTATAATGTGGGCTGTTAGTAACTTATCTCGTTTGTCTACTGGGACCTTAGACCATTTATTCCATCTTTTTCTGCAACGGCTTCAGATTTGGATTGTGTATCTTTATCAGCAAGAATGACGTCATTCACTGCATCTTCTTCTGTGATTACATCAATTTCTTCCACATCGCTTGCGTCCACTTTTGGAAGGGGCTTATTATCTCGAGAACTTAGTATAGGATTCATTTTGAACCGCACAATACGAGTACAGCAACGGAAACTGAAGCACATTCAATCACATAGAACGAAGTATCCCAGACTCGTATGTAGCACTGTGAATTCCGGTATTCATGTGTATTACAGAGTATCCCCTGCGTATGTGTAAGAAGAGTAATTCCAATCTCATAAAGATTTCTAAAATATGTTTAGAGAAACAAAAAGGTGAGAATTACAAACAACTCAACCTTGCTTAATCGAAAATAAATGACAATATTTTTAATACCTTGTCAAAGGGGCCGGGGTCTAAACGGACACCAGTCCGCAAAAAATGTACTACATAAACAAAAACTAATGAAATAATGTAATAAACAGACAGAATAAATCCTCAAAAAATGATAGGTGACTCCCAAAAACTTAAAATTAGAAAAATTATTCCAAAAAGGTTGGCCTGGGGTCGACACGTACACCGGCCGGTCCGTTGAAGGTTAAAATCTTGTTTTGACTTCAATCTTGGGTTGAACGTTTTCTATTATACACCACTTTGAAGAATTGCAACAACTAATTATATATTAATAAATTAGCGAAGACTGTGACATTAAATTGTGAACAATTAACTTATACATTGGCGGAGTCAACATGGGACACGTTAACTTCCCTAATGACTTTATGGCAAAATTCTATTTGAGTTTTTTAAAGGAAACTACGTGTGCAGATGTGGCACAGCTCGTAAATATTTAAAAAAAAATCAGCCTTGGTCACGTGTTGTGGACGTGTCTGATCTTTAATTAAAAAACCAATTCAATGTTAGTTACTGAATAAATTTCTATCATTTTGTATCCTACATAAAAATTATTCAGTCAATTTTTCCGTTGTGTATCATGTTTATCAGGCATCTGTTAACTTTGACAGTCCGTGACCAAGGCCGAATTGATGATTTGATTTAAAATTTCAAAATGTAGCCGACATTTATTAAAGTATTTGGGAACTGGGCTTAGTAAAAATGCCGAATTTACGCCAATGACGATCATCATGTGTCATGTAGTGTTCTTTAAAAACGTAAATGAAATTTTGTTGTATAAACATATATTTGAATGCCTAAAAATATACATTGAATGTAGCAGCCTGTATATATAAAATATATCAAATTAAAAATTTGAAGCATTAGTTATTTTTTTACTTTTACGTCACCACTACTCTCGTCTTATTATGAATTGATTCGTATTGACTGTATTTAAAAAAAAGTTTTGCTGAACTGAAATACAAAATATATTATTTAATTATTTCTTGATCGATAAACATAATAAATATCGAAGTAACCTGAAGACTTTTAAAATCTGCGAAAAGTAATAGCTGCGCCATAATAATGGAGCGTTATAAATTTTATTGCGGTGCGATTTGTGGGCTCGCTTTTATGCTAAGGGCATTTATTATTGTTAATAGTATCCATATGTTATTTGATTCACATTTCGTTTTAAATAATAGTTGGTTTTATTATATTAGTTAGTGCTTAGTTTATAATGTCTTAGGTCATGATGAAAATCTATTGGGGTAAATAATCGTAATAGATTCATATAAAATCTGTGGTACGCAACGAACTTTTTTATACTTATAAGTTGTTTAAAATTTCAATACCTTTAACTTTCACAAGAACACCGGTAAAAAACGGCAAAGTATCTTCAATGGTTCGTAGAAAGTCGTAGAAAGAAACTAATGGTGCACATATTTCGAAGTGAATATAGAATAGATCATATGAATCCAAAACATGTTAGTTAGTTGTTAGACCTCCTATGCAGAAAATAATGCCAATATATTAGAGTGAATAATGACATGAAATTCAATTTTCCTCTGTGCAGTAACAAGTAAACAATTTTTCATTATTGATTCCTGGAGACTGTTTTAAAAATAGTGTATTGCGAACGATTTAGTGTAATGGAGAGATTCTACTAATTGATATGTTTGCACTAAAATCATTTAAATATACTAATTTAACTTTAAAAATTTTGTAAATTTGAATATAAGTTTTTTCGCGCCGCTATAAATGACAATTTCAGAGAACCATACGACGTAAGAAAGAGAAAATTGTTAGTAATTTCAGTACTGTACATGAAACCAGAGTTCATAAAACGTTATATAACTCTGTCTACTTAGCAAGGTACATACATATGTAACACACAGATCCAATCTTTCATCGGTACCTAACTTTCTGTGTTCACAACAAGATACATACAACACAAGTTTATTAAATTACGTATAAATTACTGTTAAAGCGATGAAGTATTTGCCAACTTATTTGTAAAAATATAATTGATGGTACAATAACAGTAACAATTGATGGTTATCCCTGGTCCAGCTACGTTAAAATCATTTATACTTGTCAAGGTAGTTATATGTACATTTATTACACTTTTGTTAATAGTGGTCGTGCTTTCAATAGCTGTAGTTAAGATTGACAGTACCGACGTCCAAGTAGTTGGAACATTGTTACTTATTTTAGGCGGTACCCGGACAGGGACATCAAGAAACCTAGATGTTGGCGGTCCTTGTATCGTATGTGCCGTACTTTTTGATATTTGAGGGAAACGAGGTCCCCGGAAGAAGAGAGTATTATTGCAAGGTACAGGTGTGAGAACGAGGAAATGACAATCAAGTACCGGATGAATGAAGAGTTCAGCAAATGCAAATTCTGCGGGGAATGCGAAGCTAAATGGGCGCGCTGGATGAGAAGGTGTAAAAAAGAAGATAGAGGAAGAGAAGAATAGGAAAGGGGGAGATTGGAAAAAAAAACATGGGGAGAACGACGAGGGTGTGAGATTCTTGATGAAGCTAATGGTACTGAAGGAGGAGAACCGGAGAAGGAGGGAGAGAGAAATGCAGGCAGGAGAGGACACAAAGGAAGAGAGTGGGGAAGAGCCGGGGAAGAAAGGGGCCCTGCCGGAGAGAGGTAGCATGTAAATACAAGGATTGTAATATAATGTATTGTAAATGGTAGGGTTATGGCAATAAAGATTTTTTTACTTTTTTCAACTGACAGAAAGGCTTCTCACAGTGCACACAACACTACATTTTTAAGTTCCAAGAAAGCAACTAATTTGAAGAATTTTGAGATATCAGATTAACAGCATAAATTGGATGCTTATTTACTATTCGCATAATCTTTGAAATTGGAAAGTACATTTTCAGAAATTACAGTTGTGTTTCTAATATTACACCAATTTTTGAAGGCTATATATGCTTTCATATAAATATTTTTCGATTTTGCAGGCAGTAGGTTGTCTGTTACCTATTCTGCGAGTTTCCGCATTTCTGGCGGTATATATTTTAAATTTGCACTCATTTTAACAGAGCAGCTTTCGGGGCATTAAAACGATAACAAACATCCGGTTGTAACTCTTATGTCAAAACGTATTAATTTTCATTATTAATAATTAATAATTCATTCTATTATATAATTTTTGCATAACTAGTAGTAAAAACAATATATACTATGGTAGAAAAGTCTTATAGCCCTTATAGCCTGAAGTTATACTAGTAGACTGCCTATTATATAACTTGGTATGTAGTATACTATTATATAAAGAAGACATTTTCATTGATAAATGAATTGTATTTTGAAATTACAACGAAGTTCAAGATTTACCAGAATTTCCGCAGACAACATTGTACAGATGATTAAAAAAGTTGACATTTTCATTCATAAAATTAAATAATGGAACACCCAGAACGTTGAAAGAGCTTCTTGACATCTATTCCAGATGGTCCTGCATTTAGACGAAAGCTGGTATGATACAAATTATGCTGTGCAGTTTGGATGAAATGTGACATGATTGAGTGCTTACTGAAAAACGAGGAGACACATTTTTTAAAACCGGTTGTACTGGTAAAATTTCATCACTGTTGAGCCTTCTGCATAAGCAAATCTGTTCAGCATCTAGGTATCATATTCAACGCGAAATAAAGATTTACAGAACATACTAATATTACTTTATCTCCAGAACCAAGTTAAAAAACTACTTTGTTCAGTAATTTTATATTGAAATAATACAAATACTTTATGAATATGACTACTGAGACATACACTGTTGCTAAAAATGGAAACACACGGTGAATCAACAAACCTTGTAATTTGTATAAAATGAATATTATGTTAAAATGCATCTATTATAATTATTTACGACAATTAATATGACATTAACATTGTGACCCAATTATAATTATATTATTTTATATAAACATGAATTGAAATAAATGAAGCATGGAATATAATTCCCAAGTTTTAGAATCATGCTGACGAAATGGCGTTTTCAAATGCTACGGCTGATAGACCTACCGCTAAGGAAACCTGCTCAACGAATGTAGATATTTTGAACTGTTTCAAAAATTAGATACTGAGTCAAGTTAATTTTAATATATTGTGGGAAATAGACCCCGTCTGACGATTCCATTGAAGTATTTTTCATGTGATAACTCATTAATGCAAATCTACATAAAACATTTAAAAATTAAAAATAATCATCTATGCTCGATATGATGACTATGTAAATCAAAATTTCATATTTTTTATAAATACTCGTTTATATCAAACGCATCTACCGCCAATACCGCATTTATTTACTTTGAGCATTATTATGACAACGTAACACGTTATTTCAATCTATCTAGCGTATTATTAAAATAGCTCAGTCATACGCATGATTCGATATGCGCCTATAATTAAACTCGCCCAAATGTTTGTAACAAAGCAATTTCGTAATTGTAAAACATGTAATGTACAATTGAATAATTGAATTTTGAGTTTGCTAATTGTCGTTACTGCAGAGGTTCGAAATTAATATCTGCGATGGTCAGTGACCACAGCGGCAGCATGTGACGTCGCGCATCACCGGAACTCGTCCAGTTGACATAGCGACCACAAACGCTTCCGTAACAGATGTCGCTTTTGTTGTGCCGTTTGCTTTTATTCTCGTTTTACGTTTTCGTTCCCATTTCTCTACACATAATTCAAGCATTATGGCCGCTTGATTCGAAGTTTACGGTGGAAAAATGCTTTTCTTGAATGTGTAACGGCGCACCAAAAACCATATCGTCACGGATATTTACATAATTACTTATTAGATGAGGCATCTAGTCTGAATAGTATACCTAACATCAGATTTATGCAACGAAAACCAAGCCAAGAGAATTGTTAATAATTCAGCCGTATAAGATAGTCTTCGTAATGTTACCGAATTGAATCTTTAAATAAATAAATGTATTATAATCTGAGTAATAATCATATTATTGCGAGCTCATATACAATATTTCTCTGTGAAAAATAATTCAAGTACATTTTAGATATGGAATTACTAATATGTTGCTGTAAGTTTTAATAATCTAATGTTCTAGATAAAATAGTTCCCTTTAGAGAAACGACCTACGAATATTAAATATCAAAAATATCAAAGCATAGAATGCTAATTCTTTTTTATAAATACCTGTATGTATATTTGGATGGTTTGCAAATTTAGACCAGCGGAAACATGTTAGGTTTGTATAAGAAAATTTTAGAGAAAAGAATAAATGAATCAAAATTCCTATATCACCTTTTATACACAATTTTTCAGTGAGTTGTCAGATTTGTTCCTTTTGGGCATCTTTTTCTGGTTTTCCGAAACATTCTAGAATATTTGACTATAGAAAATCTAGGATCTATTTTCTCAAACTTTTAAATTGCCTTCAGTTAAGTTTAAGAGATTGCAGTTGGATTGGTGAAATAATCAAGATCGGTACATTATAATTACTTAATAGACCCGTTCGTTAGAATCAATTTTATTTTATATTAACAGATTCTAACCATTTGTTATGTAAGACGAATTGCGCCATATCTGATAATACAATGAACTTGAAATAAGAATTGTTAATAATTGCTAATAGGCAAACAGTAATAAATTATGTTCAACAGAAGATGCTAAATGAAATGTAAGTCAGTAGCTAGGAGAATAATATATTATATCTGTTGAAGGCATTCGGATATTACATATATTCGGATATTTGAAAAGATACAAATTTTGATGAAATTGAAAGAATTAATGCGAGAAAAAATGAGAGATTGAAAATAAATAATTCTATTTAGAAGGACTAAATAAATATATAAATAAATAAAGAGTATTGAGGAAGGAGATTGTGTAGGTAGGTGTCGTGTAAGGTGGAGAAAAATAGAGGGTTAGGTAAGATATGGACAGATATAAAATACTCCCAACAGGAAATAGAGAGGACTATTGAAAAGTGGGGAAATTCCAAATCATTAATCTTGAATACTTCTGTAGAATTTCATGATTGTTGCTCGAATGTCCACCATCAGCATCAGCGTAAAATAATATGATATCTGGTTAACCCGGAATTGGTATTTAAATTAAAAGTTTAAATATTTGTGTTTTATATTTTATTTACATCACTATAATAATATGTCGGATTCATAACCTTTTAGAAATGGTAAATTATTGGGGCGGCGTGACGTTTTTATCTGCAGAATAGCAAGCCCAGTATTGGCAAGTAATATTAATTCAGTTCTCCGGAAAATGTATCTGAATGTTTTAATTTTTCAAACTGCCATGGGCAGTCGTCAGGAATGAAACTCCTGTACCAATACGAAAATTTATCGCGACACTTTTTTGCAAAATGTATTGCCGAAACCTTTATCGAGCAATACATATTAACATGAAAAATGAAAAATATTAACATGAAAAAATCAACAGGTTTTAAATTTGTTTAGTTGTTACATATTGATCTACTAACAACGGATCATTCAATTTGACGTATAAGTTGTGAAAATATCTCAGGGTTTGGGACCATATTTTAAACTACTTATTATATCAATTTAATTTAGTTTTAGGTTTAATAGAAATGCAAGGTGCGATATTATGAAACGAGACGTTGATGTAATAGGTACAATTATAGAAAAATAGTGAAAACCCCGCCGACCTAACTAGATGGCAAAACATTACTGTAGTTTACATCAATCAATGAAGAACAAACATGGTTTAAATACCCTCGTTTGATGAATTGAGCAGTTTATTCCTTCATCTCTTCTCATATTCAAGTATAGATTAATAAATAATGATCATGAATCATTTGTGAAGAAGATTATTGTTTAGATAATGTTCTAACATTAATTGACACGAGAATATAACTCATGTCTTTACATGCACTGGAATACTCAATGAAATTTACAATAATGTCACAAACCTTAACAATAACTTTAGCACCACATTAGCCACTTTGTGGCATTGACCTAGTATATTAATAGAAAAGATATTTGCCGGTGAGGTAAACGATTCAGACTTTTCCGAAAAGTCACGTTGCCACTCAGAGACTCACACACATGACAATTACTATCTGATACAGCTACGAGACTAACTCATTCCACTTGCCTGAAACTGTCACATATCAAATTTATAGAGTTATTATAAAGATGGCGACGAATAAGGTAACGTATAAAAAAATGTCTGCAAAATGCAAAATAGTGATAGGTAAACATAATGAAGAAGTATTAAAGTGCATTAGAGCATGTCAAAAACAAGTGGATGTTTGAATGTTTGGTATTGTAAGTTTGACTCGTTTGTTAAAGAAAGCTTAAAACTGATAAGGAAGTAATGGATAGTAATTGATAAACAAAATGTAATAATAAACAATTTAGAAGCTAAGCTAATCTTAACAAAGAATCAAACCATTCCTGTCAGCCGATTACTAGGCCAATGGCTAAAGCAGATGGACCTGTAATAAATAAAAACTGGTCCAAAGAAAAATGACAGACATAAACAATTTACGTCTTAAACAAAAGAACAAAGGTATCCATAATTATGCTACTGAGAATAATACTAAGCAAATAATAACCGATACAAATAATGTTGCCATATAGATAGATAATGGAGCAGAAACCTAGTTTAACGATGTGTCCTATAAAAAGAAAATAGTACGCGGTGCAAAAGAAAATACTACATGACATTGAAAATAGAAAATTGATTTTTGTATCAAGTTTAATTAAAACTAGTACTGATAGCGACGTTAGGGATTATTTGTTCGGTAATATCAATATATTGGGTTGTCACACACAAAAAATTCTGCAATAGCAGGCTTGAAAGTTGCCGTTTCAAGTGAAAATTATGAACAATTTAATGCACACATATCGAAAGTACAATTGCCAAACAGCTATAAGCTGTAAGCTATAAACAAAGTCAATTTTCTTTCATTGCATCAAAATATTCAATGTATGGGAAACAAATTTCTGAAACTGCATGAGTTTATTCACGCAACATATAATAACAATCTAAATGTTACAGCGCTAACCGAGCATAGGCTAGGCGCGGAAGAGGAAAATGTTGTAGTACTTAAAAAATAGAAGAGAAAAATGTAAAATACTTCCTGATTTTGCCCCTGGCATTAAAGTTGAAGCCTGCAATACATTTAATATAGTAATATAATGAGGAAACCATCAGAAAAGGTTATAGATAACATTTTCACAAATGTATCTCAATATAATAATAAAGTTCTACACTCAACTCTAACAGACCATTCACCTCAAGAAATCAGCTGTGAAGTCTCTCGAAAAGAAGATAAACGCCCACAAGCAATCTTCAAAAGAATGTTCTCACGGCAGAAAGTGAGAGAGCATATTATATAATCTGAAGGCAAATAAGGTGGACCTAATTCTACACAGTGACCATGTAAATGAGAGTTATAATAACTTTTATCATATTATGAACGAAATCATAACAAGGTAATAAAAATACATTAAATCAGCATATATAAAAATGGGTTACAGAAGAACATTCCATATATGTCTTCCTTAGAATAAAATGCGTGATACTTGGAACGTGGTAGCTGAAACGATTAATACAAGGAAAAAACATTATAAATGTGGGTAATAATGTAGGAGATATTCTGAAGAATGTAAATATGAAATTGATTCCTACGTGTTCGGACATAAACACCAATTCCCACATAAAACCTAACATCAATGTAATTCAGTAAAAACTTTACCAACATTACCAAGGAAGTGTATAATGTGATACATTCACGAAAATGTACAACCCCAACAGGACATGTAGAGCTTCCAGTGGCATGAACTCTTAAAGCGATGAGCATCTATATTGGTGGAGCTATTAGCAAAACTGATAAATTTAAGCATGATGTATTTTCCGCCAAACTAAAACTGATAGTAGTAAAACTGACACACAAAAAAGGAGATAAATCAGAGCTAATTATAAACCAATAGTTCGAAGCTCTAATATCGCCAAGATCTATGAGAATATGTTATCAAATCAAATGTATATATTCATGGAAAATTATAAACTGTTGAAAAAAAAAACCAAAACGGTTTCATGAAAGGAAGATCAACATCAAGATCACTTTTCCAGTTGAAGTAATGGAAGGTATAAATGAAGACATAAGACAATTTTCCTAAAACTGAAAGTTTCAAATACCATCTTCAAACAAGTACTTTTTAAAAATAATCTCAGTAAAGTGGTAATCTAAATACCTTCCCAATATTGTTGCAACTTGTTCGTGACAATCTGCAAAAATCAACTTTCACATTTTCAACCCAGGAACATAGCACACCTTAGTGCACGGTATACTTCCTAATAAATGAATACAGTTTGATTTCATTGTTAGTATCCAATCATAGGAGACAACACGCCGCCACATCTGTAAGTACTCGTACCTTTCAGTTTGTGCAAAAGTAGTACTGCCTACATTTTACCTAACATATTAATTTGAATTCTTACAAAAAAAATATATATTACATTAATGTTTGTTGTTTTATAAATATCTTCTACATTATCACAGACAAATAAGTAATAGCATAGCGAAAAGTGTTTTACTTAAGTACTGATTTGCTATCAAATATACAGTATTATAACATTATTAAGAATTGCTTGTTGCTGTGCATATATATCTGTATATGATTTTGTTTATTTTCGCAGGCTTTTCGGTGTTGTTTTTTCGTTGTTAGAAAAATACTTGTAGATTTTTTACATTCGTACGATTTGTTTATTTAAATGTTTTAAACCAGAAGTCGTTGCAGTCGTAGCACGTAGCAGTCCTTAGTATATTATGATCGGCTGAAGGGTTTGTAATCAAAAACCAAACTGTGCCGTACTAATTAAAGTAATTAATATTAAAACTAATTTGAATAATTGTCCACGTTGCTCTTTCATAATACTACTGCTCGAACCAACATGAACTCTGTTAAACGTTAGCTTAACTTATCCAACTCCAACTTATTAAAAACCGAAGGAGACTATGAGTACCCCGAGCGCAATTAATTTAAATTCTGGGGGTCCCATCAAAATTACCGTAACATATTCCCAACAATCCATTGGCGGCTATGATGCGGTGCCGATCATTTAAAATTATTAACGAGTAATTAACACAACTGTATTCGGGTAGGTGAACTTTGCCCAAATTTGTTGAATATTCAAACGTCGGCGTAACATAGTTAAAAGTTTCATATATTTAACGTGTGCCGTAGGATATACGAGATTAATGCGTTCTCCAAGTTCCTATAATTTAATTAATAATTAACGAGAAACTTTGAACGGAAACCAATTTACGGGAATTCTGATGTTTCGCCCAACTTTACAATTTTACTAATATATATATATAAGGTCGGAAGCTAATATAGTGTTTTAAGTCAACGACATGATTGTAATTTATATTGCTTAATAAAATCTGCACAACTGCCAATGTAATTTGAATACACTAAATATGAAAATGGTAAATATGCCAATGTATTTCTGCGTGAAGCGTTGTCCTTAGCAATTTTTTTTGTAATGTTTACATAAATAGTAATTGAAGGGTTTGTTATCAGATACGAATGGGTATAGCCTATAAATTTGCGTGATTAAGTGGATCGTGCCGTTCAAATTCCCGATTACAAGTCTATTTTACATATTTTGGGGAGGCGTCGCAATTAAAACCGAAGTAAGGTTAGTACAAAGAGACTCGCTGAAAGGGCGGATTGTTGGCTGTTCAACATAAGTTCCATTATTTAGTTTTGCATCGCTCCAAATGGATGAGGTGCAACTATTATGTAATTTACGTACGTCGTCGGTGACTCTGCAATAAATGACTTGTCGTTCCAACACAATGAACAAGCAAGTGAAGAGACCTAAGATTATTAGCTACGTTGTTTCTCTTTTCTTGAACTCATTATTCTATTCTACTTGTATTGAATTTTGTCGCGAAACATCATATTATCTCATTTAATAGGTCAAATGAGTTTTCTAAAAGAAATCACAATCTTATTCCCCTGGAATATTCATATAATTCATGATCATGAATATCTCTGCATATTTTTCATTATTATCTGTTAGTGTTAAGGTTTCTGTCAACAATTTGCATAAAGTAGCCATTTCTGTCTGTAAAGTTTACGATATCAACAACATGATCTCATTATATTAACGACATAATTTGATACCATATTAGTTTACCAGGTACCAAATGTATTATGTTTTATTGCGAACCATTGTATCACATACATACCAAGTACCAATTTAAGAATAATGTTTTTTCACGTCAAATATTTTCCGGTAATACAAATATCATATCAACAACTTGATTAATTTGTTTATACAGGTTTGTTGTAGAAAGTCATTTGTTTTAACGATTGTCGCATAATTGAAACAATTTGTTTATTTTTGGTTTATGGAGATCACAATAAAACAATTCTGATTATTAGATCTTCAAATAATACAATTGTGTTCGTTCTACAAGTTATTAACTTTAGTGAACGTCATAATATCAAGTATAGAGATATAAAAAGACTGCACCACTGGGCACAATCTATTATGTAATATTAGAAATTAAACAATCTACTTCAATAGGGTTTAGTGTTAAATGTATGTTTAAATAAATTTAATTACAAATTCTTGTTGGTAATACATGTGTGTGCATGTTTCTTTTCAGGTGACCATAATGTCATGTTACTACACATGTGTTAAGAGAGTCGGATTAATAATTATAATTAGTTAAAAATTATAATTTTTAATCTATACATTGTAATATTTAGATTAATACGTTTTTTCAATCGCATTATGGACACATGGTGGCAGTTACTTAAATTAATTAGTTTGCAGAAACAGAGCCCGTGTTAATTATGCGTTATTTGTTGTCTTAACAACATTAAGTGATATTGGGGTCTAATGTGCAACGTAATCAGACACAGCGTCGGTTTACCGTTGACCAATCAAATACATCAATTACTATTCAGTGTCCAGTTAACGTCCAACAATCAGGTACGTATTATCAATGTGCAACTAAGATTATACTCGTAAGGTAGCCAGCTGAGCATTAATTGGATTGTTAGTAAACACAGCGCTTCGCTGCTCCACTAAAATATGATGTAACCAATCAATTCTCAGAAATGCAATATTTGAATTATTATTGAAAGATGATTAATCAGTATAGATTACACATGTAGTAAATTTATTGTCACTGAACATATTATCAGTGCTGTTTTGTTCAATGAAATTCGATAATATTATTAATATTTCAAAATGTTAAGGCATTTTATTTTTATTAAAATAGTTTTATGTCACGAGTCGCAGTTTTGACTACAAATCTCACTCAAACGTAAATAAAAATGCATTGTCTGTTTATTGCGGAACCACCTTTAAAATATCTCCGAATGCATTACATAAATAAAGGTGTAATAAGAATTTAGTAAGTACTTTGGATTTCTTGATTCATTGTGATATATGCCCATGTTTAAAATGTACCACTTATCATATGAAGTAGTAATATTACTACTGCTCTTTAAAGTTTGGTATATTATTTTAAAGATACAATTATATTTATATAGACATTTGCATATTTCGCTAATATATGTAGAACTAATAATGAACAATATATAACCATGCCGTTAATACATCCCCAACATTTTATATAATTTACAAAAATCCATTAAGTGTGATTTATTATTTAAATTTTAAATTTTTATATACGGTTGTAATATTAATTAATTAATTAACTGGCAAAATTTGATCTGTGAGGATAAGAAATAAGAATGCTATAAACAAACCTTGAGTTAAGTTTTCATGGTTACTTTAGATTAGTCAACATTGTTGAAAATTTCTACATTTTTGATTCACCAAACTATAACAAATATTATAATTGATACGTGTTTCCAACATTTAGAGAAATTTAAAAATTGGAATAAATTTGACATATTTAATATTAATTGTTGAAAGTTGAAAAAAGAAATAGAATAGAAATTTCTAAATACGTATCTTTAAAAAAAAATACGACAAAATACTGACATCGTTGCCTAGTTTGTTAATTCACCTACGAGGGTTAATTTTGATTCATTTAGATTAATCTGGCTTAAGAGTAATAAACATTGCCGAATGTTGGGTGCATTTTGTCACTCGATTGGTGTTAAAAAATTACAATTATCAAAGATGCAAAAAGATAATTGGGTTTAGTTGGGTTGCATTAGATTGAGTTGGGTTTGATTGAGTTGGATTGGGTTTGGTTTGGTTGGTTGGGTTGCTGTAAATAAATAAAAAATAAAATAATTCTGATTTTGATTGAAGCTCCAAATTGAACATAGTGACATAATCATAAAAATATATAAAAATGTTTCACATATTTGCTATTTTATTAAGTTTTACAATTTTTAATTTATTTTAACTTAACTATTCTAATTCTACAAGCTATTAATTATAATTTGACAAAATATTCAAACATAACTATGACAAATTGGATCAATTTGACTTAATTAGTACAACCAAAAATTTAATTATTAAAACAGAAATAGTAAAAGCTGAAAATTTGTCGAGTTTGGTTGAAGGTTTAAGTGGAATTGATATATTGAAATATTACAAAAATGTTTAAAACAATTCAACCTGCCCCATAAGATATTTATGAATTTAATTTAATTTCACAAACTGAGAAGGTAATTAAATTGTAACAAAATGAAACAATATTGTTATACTTGAATGTTCCAATCAAAGATATAAAAATATTTACAAATTCTACCCTAATCTGATATCTTTCTGACCACACGGTATATGTTCAGTGGGGTGCAAAAAGTTAACGTTGTTTTACCCTATCTAAATTGAAATATTCGACAGTGTCGTTACAATTAATTAATGATTCTCAAGTGAGAGATTCGATTACGCTAAGATTTTCCATTGGCATAGCTGGAACATGGACTTGACTCAGAAGCTACGCACAAATTGTGCGCCATATTCTCGGGAATGCATGCCCCTATTAAATTGAAATTTTGCACCGACATGAAAGAAATGCATTATTGGAAAAAACTACCACAAACGTACTACTCATTCATAAACACTTACTTTATCCAGTTGGTTAAAACATGTTTTATCAAGGAGAAATTAATAATTATTTAAATAAATTGTTTGAGGTAAAAAAAATATTGTTAATTATGTAAATGAATTGATATTTCTACATTTATATTTTATGATGCGTAGCTGGATGCGTAATTTGTTTTATGCCGACTAAATGTATGCATGTTATTATGAGATTAGCTTGACTTACTTAATATGATTGCCAAGTACTACCGTATGATATTTTTATATTTTTTCTCATTATTTTTAATATTAAAATTTATCTACAATTAATAATTTGAGAATCAATGTTAATTATTTGTTGTCGAAGGTTTTCGAAATGTGTTTTACTGTTAACAGCTTGTGGTTCTATTGTTCTATGAAAATGTCTCTATGTCTAATCTAAGGCTACATTTATTGTTGTTTTTTTTCTGTTGCGAGGATGGTTGTATACGTATACTAAATTTGTGGTAGGATTCTTGTTCGTGTGTTTTAAGAGCGGCAATATTCTTCTTTTAAATATTGTATCGGTTGTCCTCTATAACATTTTTCGCAGTGTGTTTGAAAGTGTGTTTTGTAAATACAATTGTTGCGAGTACGGCTGGTTTTTATTTTAAAGGTGCGTATATGCGTTTTTTTATCGAGTAATAATTTATATGTGCGACTGTTAAATTGTAATGATTATTTTGTCTGTATTGTGATAGGTGTGTATTATAAGGTATTTTTCATAACTAAGCGTTGTGTTATTTTTTGTGTATTATTATATTTATTTGTATTGATTAATTCATTAATTCTTTGCTTGCAAATTTTATTTATTTAATTCGTAATTATGGGCTTGTTAGTATTATGGCTCTGTCGACAAGATTAATTATGACATATAGGGTTGTATTGAATTGTAGTTTAGATATCCATCATCTTGGTTTCTTGCACCATTTTTCGAAAATTGTGTGGCTTTGTTTAATAAGTGTCATGTCTAAAAAAATGATTTGGTTTATATATTCGGGAAGCCGAAGAAAATGGATTTTCTCCGGCTCTGTATTTCTAAAAAAATGATTTGGTTTATGGTTTCGATTTCATGGGTGAATTTAATATTATTATGATAGTTGTTAAATTGATTTGTTACGTTATCTATTTTCATGGTGGGAATGGCTGTGATAATGTCATCTGCTTGAGAAAAGGTGGTTTAAAATCGAAGGTGAGGTTGGTTGTGTTTTCTAGATCTTCTATTATTAAGTTGTGCTATCGTGCTTGATATGGGGGATCCCAAATTTTTATTTATTTATAATTTATTAACATTTTGAAAGTTTTTTTAAAAGTGATTTCTTTTTGAGTTGGTTTTGGATTGTTTTTATTTTTAAATTTATTTAGTGTACTTATACACAGTGTTATGCGTGATTCTATATTGTCTATGATATTGTATGTTGGGATTTTATTATTATTGACGTTTATGCCACATTTTGGTTCTAAACTTAGTATATTATTTATGTTATCCGGGATATTTGTTAACGAGAAATTGTGTACCCATTCATTCCGTGTTTTGGGCTTTGGTTGGGTTTCGGACTGGAATTCACCTAACAATTTCTTCCCGGTCTAGTTCGGATTCGGGAGGTTGAAGTTTCAATTTTACGTTTACGTGACTGATTCCAGAGTCCAGAGTCCATGATTGACATTTACATGTTAGTATTCAATATTCTTTACATAATATATCTGTTTTTTTGTTCTTTTTAAGTAGTTCTAAACAATTAATTGTTATTATTTTACAGGAAATTCCTAAGGACGATGTGGTGGCTAATGAGCAAAATTTCGTATTTGTTTATTCCAACTTTTGTTCCTCCGTTGCATTTTAGATATGAATTGTGGTTGGTGCACGTCGATATTATTTTTGCTATGCTTCCAGTGGCGCATTTTTCGAAATTTGCATTTAGATGCGCGATATTTTATTTTCGTTGCCAAGGAATTTAGGATATTATATAACCTGTTTTATATATTCACATCAAATCAAAATTATGCAAGATTCTTGTTTTAATTTTATTACATCATTTTACACTAGATCGCTTGCATCCGCGTAATATATGCTCGAGATCTTGAAAGTGTATAATAATATCCTTCAATATTAAATCATTCTAAAGTTTGCGGAAAGGCTAGTTTCGGTTACGTTTCATATTTGTCCAATGTATTAGGGGCAACGGAACGTAATGTCGTTTCTTCGCATGTCGATGTTCGATTGCCATCTATCAGCTCATTTTGTAGTACAAAATCGTGTCGAAGTTATTTTAAGGTTAGAGTGATTTGTTTACTGGTAAATATTTCATTCTCAAATTTTTCTTTGCAATATGTGGTGAAATGGCCAGTCAAATACCAGGGGTACATATCCGGCATTGTATGCGTTTTGGTGTTTCGCAATAATGCAACTGTTGCTACAAAAAATGCGATGTTTATCCAAATGTATTAGACGTTCGTGAATGCCAAAGTGGTTTTCTAAGTTCAAATCCGGTAATTTTGATCTTTCCGACTCGTATCGATCAGGAAGACCAACAACTAGACAACGACGTGTTAAGGGCGGAAGTGGAAGCAAATCCATGTCAGACGATCGAGGAACTATTATATACTCTTAACCAAACTTGGTCGATCCTCTAAGAACATTTGCACCTGACTGGTAAAGTAAGCAGTGTTGAGGTTACGCATAATTTGCATAAACCAGATTTACACCCCAAAAAGGCTCTGTGTGTTTAGTGGCAAAAAAATTATAATTTGTATGATGTCAAAAATGCGCTCTCTAGATATTTTGCGCAAAAATCAATTGAATTTTATCGATTCGACATTGCACATTAGTCGGCGAAAGGTTGTTGATAACGAGGGTGATAATATCATTGATAGAAAATAAAAAAAATTAAAAAAAAGGTTTTTGAATGTAATGTAAAAAAAACGACATTCTTTCCGGTCCCCCATTAAATAACATTACAATATATATGATTTTTCAGGTTCTCGGGTAATGAGCCGCGTATTCAAATACGCGGTTCTTGCATTATAATTTTAAAATTTTGTTTATTTTTAGTTTTTTAGCCAATTATTAAGAGATCAAAATATTGGTTATTACCTCTTATATCTTTTATAACAAATTCAACACTATAAAATAATCACATTTTATTTACTTATTTATACCGAGATGTTAAAAAGTATCCTGGTCAAATGTTAGACTATTTATGGGAATTAGTGCTGCAAATATAATCAAGACCTGTGTCTATAATTAGGCACATGCAAATATCAATAATACAAACAACGTATGTACATATGTACATACATCATCTGAATAGAAGGGTTGCGTTTGCATTTTTAAAGTATTACCCTTATTTGTTTTATATCTATTATATAGCTAAATAAATAATAGTGTCCAGCTTCCTATTTTATCAAGGCCTTCGGCTACGAGATTACATTTTCCTAAACAAACTTAATTATTGGCACTAGCATGATCATTATGTTGTACATGCGTACCAGCTCGCGATATTCGAATGGTTTATATAGACAATGTGCGAATATAATAAATTATAATATTTGGATTATTCTAATAACAATTACGAAGAAAAACAAGAATGATTAATTGATATCATTTGGTGTGGCCTTCAATTTATGTTCGACATTGCGAAAGATTATCGCCTGTTTATTATTATTATTATTATTGCATTTATTATATTATAACATTTATTAAATTAATTTCATTGTTAAATAAATATAAATGCACAGGTTTGACACTTCTTACAAAAATGTTATTTGTGCACGCACACGGAACGTCGGATGAAAAGAATATAGCCACGATGCGTGAATGTAATACAAAAAATGATGTCTTTCACTTTCTGTAGGAAATAAGTTTCCGATACACGCCTGTCAGGGGAAAACAGAGTCGATTACATGAGTGGCTGTGAGAAAAATACGTAGAAGACAGTTTTCATATTGGCATTCTAATGTGTAAAATATAGCGACAATTTCATCCCCTTGTATACTGTTTCCATCATTCTCAAATAAGCGGTGTATCAGGTAACCTTAGCGCAGAAAATGCAGAAATATTCGAATTTCCCACGGGAAGCCGAAGAAAATGGATTTTCTCCGGCTCTGTATTTCTTGCGCTTATGTCACCGAGTTCACTTTGCGCCGTCGAAATTCGATCGCGGCATAAAAGATTTAAAATATCAATTTGATGAAGCCGATTATAAAACGAAGGACTAAAATGTTGACTATCCACGGGACCGCTTCTATTAACGAAGCAACTTTATCTTTGATGAATGAAACATGAAACGCTTCGGGACTAACGGTTCAAACCGCACTCGATTTTACGTAACTTATAACATTTTCGTGTTTAAATAATTTATTGAAAAGCACTTTTAAAGTTGAGGACTCTTTATGGTACTTATTCACCGCGTGGGTCTGGAAAGTTACGGTGCTAAAGACAAAGTTTATGATGCTCTGGCGATTATCGTTCTTAAATATACGGAAACATTTTAAATTAATTTAATTACCTTTCACCGGCGTAGTAACTGCACAGTTATTTGTAATTTCCATTCACGTTAGTAATTGTTACATTCAAATTTCCGACCAGTGCAGCAAAAGATTTAATGTCAAAGTAAAGTAATTTAAACGAATTTCATCATGGAAGGAAATTGGATTTGCGTTTTTCGTTTAATAGGAGACTTCTAAGCCAAAAAATATCGGTCTCTCGAGCATTGTGTAAAATTTAATGGAAAATCTACTTCCACCGACTTGAAATACTTTTCTTGCGATTTATGATTCACAAATTTTAATTAACAAGTTCAAGTAACTCATTACGTGATTAATTTAATTTCGCAATTAATAACAATTACTAAATTAAAATTACGTGAGATTTTCAACTGCATTTGCTTATGAATATATATATATATATATATATATATATATCGAATATATCACACTACTGTGTTATTTCAGTGTTGTTAATTTTTAGGATTATAATTGACGCCACATGGTTTCACAAATGACTAACGTTTTTCATCTATGAAAAAATGTCCGTGGCGGTCCTCATGGACTGCTATAAACCATATGCAATTTTTAGTAATATACCAATGTCAGTTAAGTATATTTTATGAAAGATAATGTTCATAGACAATCGGGCAAGATTTCGTTGTAAACACCGTCCCGCATAATGGCAACTCGCAAATCCGCTCGTTTAAGGTTGGAGTTGATATTGCGCTACAAAATAAGCTCTATGTATCTGATTTCTGGCCCGAGGGAGTCGTGGTTAACATGTACTTTTTTCGTAAATTCAATCAAGGACAATTTTCAAGATACTCTAACATTGAGACTACTCTAAATAAATGTTCAGAGCATTCGAAATAAATTAGGTGGAATAGAAGTAATGTAAAGTATTACTGAACCTGATGTAGCCTGTTTTTCTGAACGTTGGTTGTGTAGTGACGAAGTTAGTTCATATAATGCTACCAATTTTAGTTTCAGAAATTATTTTAGTCGTTCAAACTACGCTAACGGTGGCTAACGGTGGAGTTATAATTTTGGTTAAAGATGTTATTGCTACAAAAAAATCGATTGCATAAATTATTTAAATGAGAAAAAACTTTTAAAATCCCCTTAAACTAATAAAGTATAATGTAATTATTTTAACAGTCCACAGATCACCTGATGGCGATATTTTATCATTTTGTAATAAACTACTAATTACATAGAACAGTGTTGAGGAATTTAATTGTGATGTGTTTTTTTCTGGTGACTTTAACATAAACTTTATAATTGATAAATTGGAAAGTAGGGATCTCGCAGATTCGAATAATTTCAATTCAACAATTCTAGAGGCACTGCGTGTGTCAGGACGTACCAACAATTTTGATGTAGAAGGAGAAAGCGCGCCAATATATAACTTGCGACAAACAGATAACAATGGCTAAAAAAAATGAGATAAGCTTGAAAGATGTAAGTTGGTCTTGGGCGTTCATGCAGAGCAATTCACCGGTTGGTAGCTTGAGCTTCAGTTCGATAGCTTTTTCAATATATATTTAGATATTTCAACAATGTTTCAAGATAAAAAGTATCGAAGCCTGTAAAAAAAAACGATTGAAATGGTTCAATAACGATCTCAATCCCATGAGAAACCGACTGGACAAGTAAACAGTCCGATTATATTGATACAGAATACCAAAATCAACCAGGTATAAAAATCCAATAGTTGAGGCAAAAATTTAAGAGAATAGGCAACAAATTGAGAATTCAGATAATAAAAATAAAGCCACATGGTATATTATAAATAATGACGCGAAAATAAGTAGCATAAAAATACGATAAATATCTTACCTGCCGACTTCAACAAGTCCTTTAGAACGACAAGTACTTATCTGGGTTATCCACGTCACAATTATAGGGAATATTTAAATAACTTCAAAATTTACAGCAACAGCTCTTTATTCTTTTTTCTTTCGTTCACGAAAATGAAATAGAAAAATATATTAACAATTTAAAAAATACAAGCAGTCGTGCCAACTATGAAATGAGTTCTGTAATCATTAGGACTGTAACTGAAGATATTCAGAAACCGTTAACATATGTAATTAACCTCTGCATAGAACCGGGCACAGTTCTGGAGACATTAGCCATTGCAAAAACGGTTCCTATGTACAAAAAAGGTAATCCGGAATACGTGAATAATGATAAGCTGATTAATAGCAAATCTCGACAAAAACAAAATATTTGTCGAAGAACAATTTGGGTACAAGCAATTTAAGTCAACTCTTGTTGCAATGCTAAATGCAGTTGAGAACATTATAACATCTTTTCATAATAAATGCATATGTAACGCAGGGATAGTAGATCTTACAAGAGCATTTGACACCATTGGTCATCAAATTTTACTGGATAAATTATGGTTTCATGGCATCTCAAGGAAGCTAATGGTGCTAAAGCTAAGCAAGAAAAAGAAGCAGTGGCTGTTACCCACTGATCGACATTAGGTCCTTCGTTGTTCTTATTGTATATTAATGACCTCCATCTCTCCAAACATCAAAGCAACTGTAAAAATATGCGCATTCACGACGTCCCTAAACGTATGTGAATCGGAAGCAGCCAGTCAATCAACTAGAGTTGCAAACACTTACACATGCTAGTGATTGGTTTAAAGCCAATAAATTAAAAATGAACGTAAATAAAACACAAACATTTAAAACATTACACCTGATTCAAATACCGTACCTCGTATACCAGACTTACACAACATAGCAAACAAATTCAAACAGTCATACAAGGCACATTTTTTTTAATTGCACTGAACTTACTTTTTAGTGGAAGAAGCATATTCTTCTTTCTTGAATCATATGTATGTATTTTTCACACGATAGAAAATGTTGATGGTTAACAGTGAATGTACCTATCTATGGTATGCCGAGAAAGTAGATTCTACGTTGATCTCAGTACAAAACTGAAAGAACTCGTTTCGGGGCAGTGTGTTTAATGCACTCCCAGGAACTTGATGCTTTTTTTCCCTTGATTCCTAAACCATTAATCGCCAAATTCAAATCATTCAAATAATTTCTGTTTTTTCCAAGTTTAGATGCATTCTATTGTCTTCAAACCATGTCTGTAGGGACACTAAGATTGAATCGATGTCTTTTAGCAATTTTTGTTCATCTTCTCCATTGCATACAACAGAAATTGACAAATCTGACAAATTATTTATGAACAATATAAAGAGCAGTGGTACTAGTATCGAACCTTGTAATATAGGAAGATACTATAACCACAAATTACTATTACACTTCAGACTTGGGTATTATAAATTGAAGAAGAAGGGGTAGATTGAGGAAGCATCAGTTATTTTGTTTCCATCAATTAAAAGTGAAATATCATCAGCGTTACTAGCTTCAGTTTCTTGCTATTAATTTCCCAAACAGCTTAGACTTATTATATAGTCATTGACGGATTTCCTACAGTTTCCAGTATACTTTTTAAAATTCACCTTTTCCGTTCTACAATATTGCAAGATATTAGCATGGCCGTTTCTTTTATAAATATTAAATAACTCCCTGTGGTAAGACTGTCTTCTAACTTCACCGGTAACCCAACTAATCTTATTTTGCTTGCGAAATTTTGTTAAACGAAATGCGTTGTAGAAATAATCCCAAAAACATTATCATAATATTTTACGTCGACGTTTGCCTCACTGAAAACATCTCACCAGCTTTCAGGCCGAATTCTATTCAAACATTGAAAAACATTATCACTATTGTGTATATACCTCGCGTACTATATCAGATTCTGGGAGCGACAGACTTAATTTTAATTCAATGCAACAATGATCTGCCGACCAGATTCAGACAGAGAACTCTCCAAAAAGTTAGAAGGATAGGTACTACACTTGTTTAATTTTTAGTGTGAGCAACTAGTACGTATGATAAAAATACATCCCCAATAAGACTCAATTAGGAGAAGATTTACAAATATCAACGTTAAAGTCGCCACATACAATAGCATATTCAAACTTATTACATATATGGTCCAAAATATCACATGATGAATTAATGAAAACTTCGAAATCGTCGGACGACGATCTGTATACGTACATACAATAAACTGCAAATCTGAACATCCTTATCACACGGTTCAGCCCCTGCTCTTAGTTTATATTATACATTTATTTAATAATAGCACATATATCGCAGTACCGGCGCATTTAAAGTTACCTTTGCACGAATTACCAACCAAATAATGAGTACTGAAACTAACATAGAACCAATGTTTGGTAATGCAAGCTTTTTTAGGTTTCTCCTCATACAACAGAATGTCATTATCTATCTCATTTCATAAACTTTGACTACTATAACATCAAAATATTAACATATGAACAAGCACATCTCTCACTGTGTTTAAACGCACGAATGACAATTCCGATCCCATAAAATTTTAAATCAGAGTTCATAGGAAGCGAGACCGACTAGAGAGTATCCGGGGATTTTCATAAGATAAAATACCGATCACGCCAAGACAAAAATTACCAATTTCCTTTTGGATTTTCTATAATGAATTTTATACACTGTGTCATTTCTCAATAAATTTCCTACAGTAGCAATCTTACGCTGAATTATTAGTCATCCTATTTTATATAATTATCTATTTACATCAACGTTACTAGTGTGAATATCAATGAAAATGTACAATTTTAAATATGGCGCATTTAGTTGTTCCCAGTTTAATGTAAAAAAAATTCATTAAATTACAGCACGATCAGCCATGAAACGGAAGAGTGCGATAAAATCGTGACCACCACACCCAGTTTATTCGGCACCGTCATTTTTCCCAAAGTTTTGCGACAAAATCTTGCGGCGAACGTTATTAAGTCCCCGTGCGAGATGATTTTTTTCTTCCGATAAAACCATATAGTTTTTGCGAATCCTTCGCATCATCTCTGAAAGTCCTTCTCGTCGTTTTGCCTAACCCGACTCCTCCCTATATATCCTCGTCTGTGCCTGTCCTTCATCGTTACTGCCGACTATATGTCACCGATTACCCTAAAAAGGAAACCGGTACCTTTATGATATATGGAAACGTATAATATATTCACTTGCCAGGGAGGTGATTTGCAAGTATTTCTGTCAGAAGAAGGTAAAACTGTAGCCATTTAAATTTATTATGCCGGTTCTTATAATATATTAAAGAGAACTGACGTGAAAACGTTGAAAGAAAAATGTGCAAAAATATTGTCGCATACGTACTGCGTTTTCGCTACGAAAATAATAGTCGGAATGTAGGTTTCAGTAATGTTTTAATCCATAAACGCGTAAATAATTTCGTCATTAATTTATATTTGAGAATTTGTCGCGCATCTTAAACTGAAATATCTAACCCTATTGCAATAACATAAGCAATGTTTTGTGTCCGGAGGGAAATGGCGATAAATTTAGCTTAATATCCTATTGTTTTCCCGTTGCAATTAAATCGTAAGAACGTGTAACAGTAGTAAAAATTCCTACGCAACTATAATAACCATATAGCCGAAACGACTCTGCTTGATTACATAAATACTTAATGGCTCCAGGACCCTCAAAGAATGCCTTTATTGTATCACCCAACAGTCTCCGTCGTATAATTCCGCTACAGAAGTAATTGTGTTGCATATTTGTCCTTATTACACGCCGCTTTCTTTATTACTATTAGAGTTTACATTACGGTAATTAAAAACGCTAAATAAATAGTAATTATATTAAGCTTACCAGAAGTAATTTTCTGAAAAACTTCTCGCCGCGCGGAACGAAACAAAATACCTGTATTTATATTTCATTAAATTTTCAAGTAATTTTCTTCCGGAAAACCGCACACCGTACGGAAGCTTTCGTAAAAACAGTCAGAAAATTAAATTTTAATAATTAAAACGTACGTTTCGTATGTAACGCTTGAGTTGTCGGTGTATATTTTTCGCTGTCAATACCCGTTAGAATTTGATGCTATAGTTCGCGGAGGCTTTATGAAGACTATAAATTTTTATTCATCGTTCAGGAAACCAATATAAAATCTATGACATTCATATAAACCGTAGTATCTGTAACATTTTAAACCCATTTTACATTAGAATCTCTCTTAATTTCCAAATATTTATTATCATGTGTTTTATTTATTATTTTTACCAAACCTGTACAGTGCAGGGATTTATTGGTCGCACACAACTTACTGTGTTCTACTACTTTATCGTAATATGATCAATTAATATTATATATCCAGAAATCGTTCTTATAAAAGTTAAAGATATTGAAATTTTAAATGTTTTTTGAAAAGGTTTTTCGAAAAACGTATACTAAGCATAAGAAATTTCAGGGCGGACCAGGGCAGATTATATTTTTTTACAGTTTTGACATTTATATCGTTTTAGATTATTTCCATTTTAGAAGTTTTTTTATTTTAATTTGACTATTTTTTTAAAATAGATATTGGGCAAATGCGAATGTTTTAAAATACAAAAATTCCTTAATTTTATTGAAATTGTTATATTATATTTTACTTTTTTTGAAGAATTTGTGTATTTTTGCAGAGCTTTTACAAGATTTCCGGCATTTTATTTTTTTTTTTTAGTTGTTACAATTTTGTACCTTGTCTTCGTTTGGGTTGGTCTGCATTTTAATATTTTCTTATGCATTTTAATCAAGCTGAATATTTGACAAATTTATTTTAGACGCTCATTATTTTGCAAATATTTCAAACTTTAGCACTGTTTCCATTTTGGATATTATGGATAGCCAAATAATAACATCAATTTGTATATTTTTTTGAATTTGTTGTTTGTTTGTCCGTAGTCATCGACAATGTTTGTTGCATTTTTCATTATTTTATAACACTGCCTCCATTTTAGATGTTGGATAATTGAATAATAATTTTATAATTTTCGACAATTTTTGATATTTGTTACGCTTTAGCTAATATTCAATTTTCTACTTGTCTTTTGTTGGCAATTGTAGAAAATGTTAGAATTATTATAATTGTGATATTTTTTCTCAAGAGTTGGTCATTTTGAATTTCCATAAATTTTGATTCTTGAAGTTTTTGCAGTTTTGAAGATTTTTACATTTTATTTTTGACGTGAATTGTTGAATTTCATGCTTATTCTACTACTCTTACTATCCTGCTTATTTTTATTTCTTTTAATTTTCATCAATTTTGGCTTTTTTTATATAGAAATTTTAAATTTTTGCTGTGTTTTAACAGTTTTGGACAATTTTCGTCATTTCTACAGTTTTTACATTTATTAAATTTTACACGTTCAGAACTTTTTTCATTATTTTGTCAATTTTGATATATTCGCTATTGTTTGCATTTATTTGTGTTTGCATTGCGTGTTAGAATTATTCCTTTTTTTGCAATTTTGAATATTTTTAACAATTGCAGATAATTTTGATATTTTTTTCGTAATTTTGACGATCTTGAATGTTTCTTACATTCCAACAAGTTGACGTTATTTTACATTTTATTAATTTTACACAATTATTGAATTTGTATAAATTATGAACTTTTAGAGGTTGCCTTGGCTAGGGTTGCGTTGAAATATATTTTTTACAATTCTTCTTTTGCAAACTTTTGCAATTGTGAACCTTCTCGCATTGTAGGTTAGCTTGTTGAGGGATAGGTTGCATTTGACCAGTTTTTTGGCTTTATTGCATTTGCAACGTTTATCAGTTTCTTACTTTTGGTGCATTTTTCATAAATTTATCTATGTCAACAACTTTTTGGATTTCATCGTTTGCATATTAGTTACGTTTGGTAATTGAATTTTAAATGTAATCATTTTTGGTTGGGTTGTCCTACTACAAGTAGGACTAGAAGTTTTTTTTATACCAATTTCATGGTATTCAGAATACAACATACATTTGTTCTGGCTCATAATGATCGTCTGCACCTTTCTATATTTTCTAAGTTCTCTGAAGTGTCTTGTTCGATATTAGGAAACACATAGATAGATTTACAAACACATCACGTTAGATGGTGTTGCATCGTCTTCGTTTTTTATACAACATGTAAATTTATGGTAGTTATATAATCTTTATTTCGTAGTACCGGATAGTTCCAGTGCCGAAAAATATTAACCAAATACATAAATCTACATCTATACGCCTTATTCTAAATATTTGCATTTTATCGTCGCCATTTTATTGTTCATATTTAAATTTTTTCCATATTTTTCTGTCTTTTGCGAATAATTTTGCTTCGTTCCAGGTCTTCCCTCTTTCTTTAATAGCGTTTCCAATCATGTTGTTCCATGTCTGTTGTGGTCTTCCCCTTTCGTTTTTGTTTGTGTTTTGCTTCCCACACTTGCTTAACGGTTATATTACTAGTTATTATCTGTAGGTGCCCCTACCATAAAATCCAGTATTGATTCTATTCCTAATTCTTCTCTTATTTGTGTGTTCCTAATTATATCCTTTCTTGTAATACCTTTTACTCGCCTAAGATATTTCAATTCTGTGGCTTTTACTTTACTTTTTTGTTTTGTCGTTAGTACCCAGGATTCGCAGCCATAGGTCAGTACTGGTCTGTAGATTGTTTTAAATACTTTCATTTTTGTTTGTTTGGAACACCTCTTCTTATTTAAAAATTTGTTGTTTATCGAGCGATACAGTCTCATTGATTTCTCTACTCTTTATTTCGATTTCCTGTTTTCCCATATTTTCTAAAGTCACTCCTAGGTATTTAAATTCTTTCACCTGTTCTATCGTTATTCATTCGATCTTGATGTTTATCTGTTCGTTTATGGTAGTTACACATTATAATCCATGAGATATTTTTGTTTAACTGATCTAATTGTTGTTCATCAAAAATTACCAGAAATTGCCAGATTACATCTTTATTTATTTATTACAATATTCACTGGATTATCTTCACTTTATTTTTGATGTTTACGATTTTGGACAAACTGTCATGATGGTTTTGAATATTGTTTCGATTTTTGCAACATACTATTACAGCAATTATATACTTAGTGTGCATTAATTGAATCATCACTTTCTCACAATTGCTGTTGTAATTTCCGAGATTGCCTTTAAAATATCCTCATCACATTACAAATTATAAATAATTCACAAAAGTTTGTCCTCCTCAACTGATTATCTGCACTTAAGTTCTTTTAGTGTTTTAAATATACAACATTTAAATACAAGAAAATATCTAGCTCTTCCATTTTTCCTTATCATAGCATACAATATTTAACTTCATATCTTCAGTCATCACATTGGTTTTATTGTACTTTATTAAGAAATCAAAAATGTATGACAAAATTAAAATATCAAACTTAAAGTTGCTATAAATTTGATTAAATAATAATTTGATTACTATTTCCACGGAATATTAAGTTCAAAAGCTCAGTGTATAGTTGCAAGCCTCTTCGAAACTAATGTCGGATTCAAGGAAAAGGAACACATTTCGTAACGATTTTGTTGAAAATGGAAGGTTCGAAAATCTGCTACAACAAAATCAAATCTCGTGTTCTTGTAACCAACATTTTCATATATTCAAATGTAGCATAAAAAGGAAAAATATTTGGGCGTAGACATTTGTTTACATAGAAGAGTAGCTCTTTTTATAGGAAGAGCTTAATCCTGTATCGTCCATTTAAATAAGATTTCTGATGGTATATATTTTTTAAACAAGTAAACGAAATGCATGCATATAAATCCGAAAATATACAAGAAAACGTATATAATACTCCAATAGTAAGATGATTGGTTATATTTTACGTACTTGAATAAACCTCAGTAAACATCTGCAGCTACAATATATAAGAACTATGGAATTTTGACCTTATGAAAACTGTTCCAGGTATTATAATGCAAAATTTACTTCCACCATATATCACAACATTTTACATTTGGACATATTTGTGAACTATGTTGAATACGTTTCATAAATATATTGATTTTAACAAGTAGAAAGCCTGAAGCGATACATTTATAAATTTAAATTACAAAATATTCGACACGTGTAACTGAATAATATATATTCGTTTGCTAGTTCATCATTTAACATGCACGTACATGGAACATGTGTTTACACGCAGGGAGTCACATATGGTGATTCCTGCTGCAGCGATAAATCGACCGCAGTGACACCGCGTTTGTCGATAAATTAGCAAAAATTACCATTATGCTCACCAACTCTTCGAAGAATTTCATTATATAATTGTTGTCTCATAAATAGTCTGTTTTAAGTTTTCGTAATACGGGTGTTGGGGAATAAATTGTAATTTGTTGCAAAACACTAACTTAATCACAATTTTTTTCTAATTATCATAATAAAAATTTAAATTTAACATTTATTAAATACAGTGAGTTGTAGAAATAAAAACGTCTCCGATGTATCGAGTTTCCTGTGAATCAGATACGACACGAAATATTTATGCAATTTTCCAAGAACAAACAAAGCATTTCCAATGTCTGGAACCTATAAATGTGTAATAACACAACTGTAACACATATGTTTAGAGGAACGTCATCTTGTATTAAGTAAATAGTGATATTGTTGTTACGACTCGGTCGGATTGAAACTCATAGAAAATTTATAGAATAATATTGAACCAAGTTCAGATTGAAAGCAAGCGAAGAACCGAATTGAATCAACGACAGGTAACTTCTGTTTATGTCGGTGCAGTCTTCGTAGTGAATTTTTGATGGATTTCGTGTGTTCGAAACAGTTTATTTCAATTTTGCCTTAAATTATAGCAATTTTCGATCGTCGCGTAATAACGCCGCCGGCAATTCTCAAGGGCGTCTTCAAATAAATAAACGGCAACAACTTTTAAAAGTGCCGGCTTAACGATGACTCACGAAGATATAGAGGGCAGATAGTATTCAGAGGGGGCGACTTATAAATATCGGACAGATAACTGGGATGACCCCCGATTTGTGATTTATAGGTGTCCAGGGATTGTAGGATAAATGGAATCATCTCTTATTTTATCTTCAATTTATATTGCCCGTCGTAAAATAAATGGTATTTTGCGTATGGAATGCCATTCAATCTTGGCCAGTCAATATAATTTATAACTCAAATTCCTTAATATGTATTTATCTACATCAGCGGTAAAAATGCGGTCATATAACATAGTACGCTTATTTTATGTAAATATTTTTTTACTGTTTTTAGAATTATCTTGATAGCTTCTTATTATACCTATTGTTTGCGTTTTTAACTTAAAGCATTTTTTATTTATGACAGACCACTTGAACGGAAAAAAATAATTTACTCTTAATAACTCACGTAGAAAATCATCATTAGATAATTTCTCTTGTAAGAATAATACCATGGTCCATTTATCTTTATTGTAATATAATGGTAACGCCGTTGAAAATATATATGATGATGCTCAGAAATGTTCACGCTGTCTTCTTCGTTGGTATCAGTTTGAAAAATATATTTGTTCCTCCCCGGGAATTCAAAAATGCATTCAATAAATTCTGTCGGAAAAGAACTGATACTAGACTGTTTCAATAGGTGTCAATTATATTTATTTTCTCCAATTTTATCTCAGAATTTGGGAATACAATCAACTTCATAATCATTAGTTTCAAAAGATTTTGGATTCATTGATTCCCTAAGCCCAGATGTTTTTAATATTTCCCCCTTTACAATGAATCATATTTAAAGGAAATCTATATAATTCATTGAATTAATTTTTTCCATTCGGGCTATAACTTATTAACCGCTTCCATTTTTACATTCCCAGTTCATTCAGATGCTTTTGTACTGCTTCAATCCGGCACCTTCATCTTTTTCTCCTTCCATTAATCCATCGCTTTCCATGTGCCCTCACTCTGCTTGTTATACATGGGAGTTCACACAACCGTCTTAACTCTTCGTTTGTTGTTTTTAATAATCGCTGTTCACTAATATATTTCCCTTAATACTTTTCATTCCCATTTTCGCAGTGATTCGCTTTGATTTGGCTTCCATAGTTCCCCTATATGTAACTGCCGGTCGTATAACAGTCTAAGATTCTTATTTTTGTGCTCCTTGAAACATTCTTAGACTCTTCAATTTATGTTATTTCTTGACGTTTACTGTTACAACGAGATTGAACAATTTGATAACCCAATTTATTTTTTCTTACATATTCCAACTTTCTTTCTTCATTTTCCTTTCGTCTGCCTTCAATTACCATAATAGATTTTTTTTCGTATATTTTTATATATATTTACAAGACACATTTTCAATTTGAATTGTTTTTGAAGTTAATTGCAGCAATCCTTTTATATGTTGTCACTGGACATTTGACAGTCGTCTCTTGTTTAGTCTCCGCAAGGTGTTCGACAAGGTATCGTCTTGTCAGTGTTCTGTTGTCAGTGGTTCGCGCGAAGAAGTTTTGATAGGCACTACATGTAAAGGTATTTCAACAACTAAGGTTCTTAGTAATCGCTAATGACGAAGGGTTATAACCCAGAAACAATATTGTCTAGCGATCCACCAGTTAGTCTTCATGGACCTGTTTTAATTAATGTTCACTACACCATTGAGGTGTAAGATTAGTCCATCTTTCGTATATATATTTATATGTACTCAGTGACATATAAACTGCACCACCTAGAAGGGGTGGGAATTTTTGGACCAAATTTGGCAGAAACATTGGTTAACAATTGATTAAAATTTGATAAAGAAACACTTCATCTTTTTGAATTTTCTTTAATAATATGTTGGTCCGCCCCTATTTCTGATACACTCATTGACCCGCCTTGGCATTGATTCCAGCAGGTGATCGATGTCTTCTTGGGGTATGGCATCCCAAGCAGCCTGTACTAACATTGTATTGTATTGTATTAACATTGGCCTCTTCGAAGAAGTCAAGAGAAACCCTTGCTACGTGAGGTCGTGTATTATCTTGCTGGAAAAGAGGGTCTTCCAGCCCTCGAAGATATGGAAGAACATGAGTTTCTACCACTTCGTCAATGTAGCGTCGGGTGGTCATACTTCCCCGAATGAAGAGCAAGGGTGACCTACTGCCGTAAGAAATAGCACCCCACACCATCAACCCCACAGTTCGGTGATTATGCCTCACCAATCGAAAAATCAGGATTACGCCTTTCTCCACGTCTTCGTCTAACTAAAGACAACTCGATGCCACTCTAAGTTCCATTGAAGTCTTTCCATGCACCAGGCCAAACGTTCCTTGCGATGTTGAGCAGTGAGGGGTAGCACAAGATGTGGGCTGTAAGACAACAAGCCAAAGGTTCTTATTCGACGATAAACTGTTCGCAAGCCTATCGGACGACCTTGTTCATCTAACCACTGATCAGCTATTGATCTAGTTGTAGAGAGTCGGTCTCTCAAGGCCATTAGTCTTAAGCGGCGATCTTGACGTTCATTGGTTCGTCTTTGAGCCACAGTGCCTCTTCTCCGACGTTCAACCCCATGTTCAGACCACGCTTGATAAACACGCATTATTGTTGAGTGGCGCCGTCCCAAACTGTTGCCGATTTCTCTAAACAAAAAACCTGCTTCTCGTAAACCAACAAACCGCCCTCGGTCAAAGTCACTCAACTGCTGGTAAACTTGAGGTCTCCTTCCTCTACGCATCGTTAAACACTTGAAACACTTTAAACTAAAGAACGGGATCCGAAAAACTGGAATAAATTAAAAAAATGACTCGATAATTGCTTGTCTATCACCACCTCTAAAAAAATGACACAAACGTCAAAAATCCCATGACTACTTGATGATTGGGTTTCAAATTTTAATCAACTATTTCCCACCCCTTCTAGGTGGTGCAGTTTATATGTCACTGAGTATATATTTTTATAACCCTTTACTTTTTCTATACTATTAATAGTCGCTCTTGCCGTAGTTTCCAACTATGTATTAAATAGGGTAGTTGGTGAGCAAATATAAATATATTAGCTTCTATACTATTTTAATACATATAATACGTACTGTTGCAAAATAAATCGGATTGGGTTCAGTTCCTTTTGCGAAAGGTTATATATCCCGTCCCTTTTGCCCTCTTTGTTTTTAGCGCATTGATTAAAACCAAGTCCGGTTTTTAAACCATAGTTTACAGTTGAAATACCACGAGCAGAAACGAAACTTCTTCCTATACATCCGTTGATGAAGTAAATATACGTACATCGTGCGGAATACTTGATATATGATATTTCTGTTGCAAAATGTAATCTATTTGTTTGTGTAAATACAACTGTAATTCTTAATATCTGTACAGAGCTTAAAGATGGAAATAGTGAAAACGCGCTTTCTGACAACGATTTATACGTCATTATAAAACTACCCCTAGCTAACTACGTATAGCTACCTACGTATATTATTTAACAATAATTTCAAAACTATTACAATTTCCAGCAAACTGGCAAAATCGGAAGATATTTTTTTAAAGAACTTTCCACATCAAAGTTGTCTAAAATACCATTAACTTTTATAAAAACATTTTTTTTCGATAACACGTACAATTTTTGCATTTGCACAATATATTTATACCAGACAATATACAAAAATACATGGTTATTTTTATGGCTTTCCTATTATCCGTATAGGCTTTGTTTCTTAGCAGTGGCTGATTAAACTTATTTAATATTCATTAATTTTTTAATTTCCATAAAGATCTTTAAATAACTTACTGAAGATATTAAATAGTAGAATGAAGTCTTAGGTTAAATTAGGAAAAATATTGCTGTAAGCTACTATTGGTGAAACATGTTTTGAAAAAAAAAAATAATTTATCAGTAAGTAATATCATAAATTCTATTCTTATAATAATCAATTAAAAAAGCTTCAAATTACCTATGATTATGTTACACATGTTACACATTTCAATTGTTAGCTATAAAATCAGTGGGTAACAAATTGTAAAATGTAATCATTACTAGACTGGCCATAACGTGGGGCCAAATCATGAACGTGTCGTCCGCATAGCGGTACAAGGATTTCGTCTACTGGTCAATAGAGCTGATGGCTTTTTCTTCAAAACTTTCAATTGAAATGTTAGCAATGATTGGTGAGAGTGGTGATCACATAACTGTACCGGCCTTCTGCTTGTACAATCTTGCCAGAACGATTATATTCGCTTGGAGCCCTTGTCGTATAAGCCATTGTCTGATGAGCTCTACGGTTTCCTCTACTGGGACGTGGGTGAAAAGATATTACACGTCGAAACTCAATAGTACTTGATGTGCATTTATAATCTCCATAAAATGATCTGAGTTCTTGCTTGTCAAACATACCCACCCAGGAAGTTTTTGGCCAGTTGAAGATTCACGGTGCTCACAATCGATGGTAGAGGGTTTCCAGTTTTGTGTATCTTCGGAAGTCCTTATAGTCTTGTAGGCTGAGTTTCTGATGGCAGTACACATCCGTGTTATTCCTTCGGAATGATTGACTCCATGATCGCTTTCCTGGTTTGAAGCTTTGAATCTTATCTCTTCCATCTCTTCTTAATTTATTTTGCCGTGTTCGGGGTCTAATAACATGTTGACCTTCTCATTATAGTATATGCTGATCATCACTACTGCTGCATTTCCCTTATCGGCAGGTAGAACGATGATATATTTATTCTTATGAAGCTCTTTCAATGATTTATTATTATTTTTCTCCAAACTATAATTTTATTTCCATAAACTCGCATAAAAAGTTAAATGGCAGCCACTGTAACTATGCGACAACATTTAGCGCGCGTTAAGACTCCACCGCTGAAATTAGCAATTTTCCTGTACTCCTCGATAACTGATTCGTGTAAAATAATTTTCAAAGGGGATTTCCAATAACTACTATATTTTTGTAAACAACTTTTCAAATCAAAGATATCAAAAATCTGAGCACTTTTTTGATAACTAGTAACGTTTCCTACATATGGAGAAAATTGATATGCGTAAACTTTCACTTTCGTTTGCAATATTGCTTTAAAAACACACAAGTTTTCTACCGGACTACATGCAAATTTTAAATATTAAATTTCATAATTATAACTTTGGCGATAGTTTTGCCGATATCTAAATTAGTTAGAATCGACTCATGGTGAAATGGTACAGGTCAATTTTTCTTTTGGTAAAGGTTTCATAAAAATATCATCATTTGGTTGGAGCTCAGAAAATACCGGGGATCAATAGGTGTGTTCATTTTGTTCATTGGAACAAAATGGCATTTCACATCGACGTACTTTTTTTCCTGTGGAGTTATGGCTTTTTATTAATTTGATGGCGTTTTAATTCGCAATGAATTATTATATTCTCCACAGGTGTAGTCAATTCGCTCAAGAACATTTTCAAAACAAATTAGCTCTTTCACTGCTTTTGATTATAATCGATTGGTATATCAACTATATAGCAGTATAAGTAACAACTTTTCAAAGATTATCAGATATGCAATGCGTAGCTGAAGCTACTTATTTGTGTTTCCAGTTGATTGACATATTCCGTCCCTTTTAGTTTTCGGCTCTTTTTCCGTCCCTTTTAGTATTCTTTTTCCGTCCCTTTTAGTATTGCTCTTAGGAACAACCTGGAAATTGTGGTAAGTATATTTTCCTTGAGCGATATTTTGATTTTTTGAAATCCATTATTTTTGTCTTGTTCATGTTAAACTGTGGATTATTTTTAGTGAACCACTCATCAAGTATTATTAATTCGTGAATGAGTTTACTTTCAACTCCACCTATAATGGTAGACCTTACTATAATAGATTGAAGTGTCATCTGCAAATTGAATCGTTTCACAATTCAAAATATCCGCTAAATCCTTTTAGTATACTACGAAAAGTAGTGGACCTAGTATCGAACCCTGACGGGCGTCTCGCTTAATTAGACCCCATTCAGATTTTTAACATGATTCCACCATAATCAGTTGTAGTTGCGCATTGAATCCTGTTTTGTGGATAAGATCTAAGCAATTTCAAAGGCTTTCCTACTTTCATGGTCACTTTTCGAAACTTCGGTACACCTATTGTACTCATATTATATAATGTACTTTTGAATAGTGGTTGTAGGGGCTTATCGTCTTGTCAAGAGTTTTCAAGCTAAATGTTATTGCTAGAGCTTACTTTACTGTTATATCGAGATACGTTTGCGAAAATGATATCGATAATCGTTTCTGTTATTTTTCCCATTATAGCTGTCCTGTATTGAAGCCTTCAAATTGTATGACAATAGCATATTCAGGTCAGTCTTTTAATACTTTAGCTTCTGCTATTTTATATCGATGTTAAAGTCGCCGCTTACAATGATGTGTTTGTTTTTGATTATGTGGAGAAGATTGTCCTCCAATGTAGTAAGAAATTCAACAATAATGGACTTTACTGGTTTGTTTACGTTGATTATAATTCCCATGTTCGTTTAGAACTACAACAATTAGTTTGTCATTATATGTCGTGTGTATAAACTCATGCAGTTATTTGTTTCTCATACTTGAATATTTTGACGCAATAAAATAAAATTGACTTAATTTTCGTTTGTTTGTAATTTTACTGATTTGCTGACTGTACTTCGAACATTTTTAAACCGTCTGATAATTATATTTACTGGTCACAGGTCTGCACTAAATAGTGGCTCATAATCTTGCTGAATCATTTCGTGGTTATTATTTAAATTAAAAATCATAGCACAATTTATACAAATCTAATTCCATAGGTGCCATGATCACAAACTTTTATAAACGTTCAGTATTATAAAACCTAACGTTCGTTTCTATTTCACAGCTGCTTTTGTAAGTTGACAATCCGTTCGTCCTAGGCTCTGTTGATACTCTTGAATTGTTTATTTTCCTCATTGTCGATATAGATTCTATTTTAACACTGTTTTTCCATTTCAATCTCTTTCGAGATATAAGATTATTATTATCTTCTGTGGGGATTTCTGGTTTTAAACTTTGTATCGATTTGCAAATTCGACGGGTATATGTACAATATTTAGATCGATTATTGTCTGTATATCGGAGCCGTTGATAATTATATTTCTCGGTACGTTTCACGTTGATTTACTCATTAAAATTCTATTAAAAACGGTGTCATTCCAGTTCATTCATTGTAAACGCCAGGTTATATTTTCATTACTATCAAGTATCAAAAACTTTTCTTTATATCGGGACTGTAGCTATTGCTTACTTCATCAAAGTTATCCTTATTTAATATTATTTGTTTACATATAAATATTAGCACAGCCTAGTTAATTTATTTGAATTATCACATATTCTTATTTTAATTTAAAGTTTGGATAATTATTTGTCATATTTTTAATATATTATCATTATTTTAAATTTTTGTGTTATTGAAAGTTGTACAGATATTTTAACCGACGTTAGTGCTTGTCAAATAGATAGTAAATACCCACCTTATACAAAAGTTTATGGCTTATGAGAAAAAATTGTTGGAAATATTAACAAAAAAGTTTGAGAACCACTATTGTTTTTCAAAAAATGTTATTGCAAGAAAAATCAAGTAAACTAGGTATTATTTATTAAAAAAACAAAAATTTTATTTGGACAACTTCCAGACTAGAGAAGATATTCAAAGTGGTGACTCCCGCCCCGTTTAAAATACTGTTTGTGATTTTGACCAATCTGCAACGCAGCATTATTGACTCGCCGTTCCAATTCTTCAACGGTGTCAATTGGGGTGGCATGCACCAGTTGCTTCAAGTGACCGCACAAAAAAAAAACGCAAGGATTTAGGTCGGGTGAATGCGGAGGCCATAAGATAGGACCGTTACGACCTATCCAGCAATCTGGAAATCTATCATTCATCCAGGTAGTGACTTAGCGTGCGTAATGAATAGGAGCCCCATCGTGCAAGTACCACAATTCCTCTCGCACATTTAGTGGAATGTTTCCAAGAAGTCCAAGAAACACATTTTCCAGGAAATCTAAATAAATGGTCCCAGTTGTTGGTTTTAGCAAAATGTGAGGACCGACGAGATGACCAACAATACCGATCCACACATTAATGGAAAATGTTTGCTGGAAATAATTTTCTCGGATGGCATGATGGGTTTTCATCACTCCAGATGTGACTGTTTCGGCTATTAAAAATGCCATTTCTAGTAAAAGTAGCTTCATCAGTGGCCAAGACGCGAGTGATAAAATCAGGTTTTTCAAGGTGTTGATTAACAACCCATTCACTAAACTGCACTCGGTGAGGAAAGTCGGTTGATAAGGCGGTTTGAACTTGGCCTATATGAAAGGGATGCAAACATTGTTCTTTCAATGTTCGCCAACCAACCTCAGCGGCAAGGCGTCGTGTGCTAATCTCCGGGCGATTTACAATTTCCTTCGTCACTTCTTCTATTTCTGGCGTTTCATTTTTCCGTTGACGACCAATATCAGTGGTGTCCATTTCAAATGAGCCTATTGCTCTCAAATGCCGAACCACATTTTCAAAAGTTCGTTCATTCTGGGTATCTTCGATAAGGCCAACTTTCACGAAACAATCTTCGTGCGTTTCCGCAAGCTTCACCGTAGACCAACACCATATCCGTTTTTTCGCCGTTTGTAAAATTCATTACGCTGAATAGATAATTTTACAAAGAATTCAAATGAAGTTTCATAAAAATATTTGACATATTCAATAAGAAACGACATATCGCTGTATTACTGGATTTTTTTGCAATTAAATTTTTTGAAAAACATCAATGGCTCTCTAATTTTTTTGTTAGTATTTCCAACAGCTTTTTCTCATAAACCATAAACTTTTGTATAAGGTATGTATGGGTATTTAGTATCTATTTGACAAGCACTAACGCCGGTTAAAATTTCTATACAACTTTACGCCTTTTCTCAGGAACACATATTATCTAACATGTGTCCGTGTTAGATAATTTATAGTTTTATACCAAGTAAGAGTGACAGTTTTTTGATGACGCATGTGAACGAACAAGACAAATAGAGATAAGCCACAAGAATTTATATTTACTCCAAATAAAATAGAAATGATGATACTATGCGCCAGGATTAATTAGATAATAAATAATTTCTTGAATTTTGACGTAAAAATCAATTATCTGATTTGGTACAATCAATTGACACAACCGATTAATAAATCAAACGTAATTTTTATAACCCATGTCATGGTTATAGATATTTTAGTATAAAATTGTCAGTCTATTGAGGAACTGAATGGTGTTAAATGGTAGATTTTGATGTTCGGTTTTGTGTGGCGTCCTTTTGTGCGTAACGTAATTATTCAACGCCGGGTTCGCAAAGTAAATAAAAACGCTTAAAATTCAATTTTTATTGTGTATTCGGCCCGCGTATTCTATAAAAATTGAGGCCGGCACGAGAGAAAAGAAAAACAAAGAGAGCGGAAACGAGCTATATAGGAAAAACGTTTTCGCTCACAATACTTAGGGATCCAACACACTGGGTGTCACTTCCGTCGTCGGCCATTGCGTGGTTTGTGACAACGCGACAACGGAAACAATGCATTACATATCCTGTCGAGCGAGAGCTGCAAATTAATTACAATCGACGTTTTTTTTACATATCTCGCTTCGGTTTAATCAAGCGGGCACAATATGTCCCTGAAAGTAAACTAAATGTAGCAACGATTTTCATAAAGGTGATGCAAGCGACCTATTGGATAACTTGATGTATAATAATAATATTAAATATATAAATAGGCACCAAATTTCAATTTAGGTAACTATCATGGTGGATCAAAATGAATTTTGACCTAAGTTAGAATAATCAAATTCAGGAATTTTATTCACGTATCATTGCAGGCTTCATCATTATAACTATTCGCCAGGCTTCGTCTAGTAGTCCCAAGTAAAAGATATACTTTAAAATAGTTGGAGACAAAAATTGGCTTCAAACTTATGTATTATACTGTATTCTTTACCAGTATTCGTTATATTTCTTTGATAGTTTTAATATGCAACTCTGCAATAGGATACAGTTACCATAATGCACTTCAACATATTTATAGACTTGTCCATTTGTCATATGTTGAATATTTTTGTATTTAACCACATATTCTTGACAAATCTATAATCTATGTTTCATATATTTTTATTGTAAAAGTCACTTTGTTTACAATTGATAAGTTTGATATAAAACGATTATTTGATGGGCGAAAATGGTGCATTTATGTCGATACGGCGAACGCTTCTATTGACAATCACATCTACGATTAATTCACTATCTACCCTTTGAGATTCATGCAATTGAGTGGATGTGATAACGAGATAGGTTCCGAAATAGAGTCTCGTCCATTGTCTCGATATATGGCTGAAGGATACATATATATCGGCGTAATGTTGCCGAGAATATTTATCGACTCCGTGCTGAAATAGAAGAAAATTATTCGGGGAAAGTAATTTCGTTTTATATATTTTGAACGAGTGTCTACCGTTTATACCACCAGGTATTAAAGTTGCTACAATTGCTCTTTTAGTTGCTATTATATTTATGTAATACAATTGTATTACTTCAAAAGGCGAGTTATAAACTTTATTACTTTCGAAACAAATATGCTATAGTCAATCCATCAAGACTAAAAATATTTATTTAATTTCTTTATTCAAGTTATAAAATTTGTTACGTCAAAAATGAACCTGAACTAAACGGGCCCACCATGAAGACTGGTGGATCGCTAGATAATATGAAAATATTGATTCTGTGTTGTTACACTTCATCAATAGCGATTACCAAGAACCCTATTAGCTGAAATATCTTTATGTGTCGTGGCTATCAACGAACCACTGACAAGACAACACTAACAGAGGAAACCACATCGCAAATTGTTTAGACTAAAAAAGAACGACTGTCAAATATCTACATCAAACATATAGAAGAGTCGGTGCTATTAAGTTAAAAGCAAATTTATTGAAAATATGTCATGTCGAAAATTACCGGGAAATGTAAAATTTAACTTTAATGATGGACCAATCTTACACATTAAAAGTATTATGAACATTAATCAAGAATATTGGATGGCTACTACATGTAAAGCTATATCATCAACTAAGGTGCTTGTGCCTCGACTAATTTCAATGGCAGACTAATTAAAGTCACAATCTACAGCGCCATGCGACATAAATTTATACAGCCGTAGCCAAGTATTCACAGTGTGCGAAGAATTGGAGCAAGTTGGAAAATAAAGCGATCTAGCATGAAACTAATATTACTAACTAACTTATTAAGAAGCCGACACAACTAGTCCATTCCAATACATATTTTTATATAAAGTAGACGAATGATGTGAAATCGGGTATCCAGATCCGTCCCGTCGCAACGGTGTACGCCAAAGAGACGCCAAAGAATAAATAAATAATAAACTCACCTTCGTTTCCGCTGTCCGTATAAGCTATTGCAGAGAACTAGGCGAAGCACGAATGCAATAAACAAAGTATATGCAACATCATTCCCAGGAAATTGGCCATCGCATTGCGGAGGAAAAAGAAATTCTTCCGAACTGGCTATACAAGAGCCATGCTTGATTTAACAAAAAACGTGAAGCTTTCAATTGCGGCACCAATACAATAATGAATGGGTTGTAAACTACCAAACAACTATAGTAGACAATTCCCTGCCAATCCCACCAAACATTCAGCAAAACCCTCATAGCCGTCAATATTGACTTGTCCACCGTTTCCGCCGGTTCACCGAGATTCGACAACGGCCGTTTTCGCTTGACGTTGTCGTGAGTGATCCACTTTTCACTTTTTGTCACCAACTGCTTCAGAAATGGGTCGATTTTGTTGCGATTCAGCAGCGATTCGCATATGGAAATTCGGTCCATGATATTTTTTTGTGTTAGCTTGTGTGGCACCCATACATCGAGCTTCTTTTTGTATCCAGCCTTATTCAAATGGTACCAAACAGATTTTTGTGCAATCTTTGTACAACGCGAGATACACATTACTAAATCCATCTGTTGGAAAAATAACGGATTTCTTTTTACTGCACCTATTGAGCATGCAAAAGGAAAACAAATCAATACCAAATTGAGAAGTATATAAGATAGTTTTGTCCAAACATACAGTTGATTATCAAATGCCTTTTAAGGAGAACAAAGCTAATATGCTACTGTAAGTTGAAATTTTTTGCTAAGCACATGTGATGAATGAATTGCTGTGTAGGAGAAAGGAAAATGTTGTGCAATACAACAACTATCTTTGAAACTGGTTGAGCACCATTTTGAAACCCTTGTATATTTGATATTAGTAATGCTGTTAAGTCGACAACTGTAGTTGACCAGCTGTTATTATATACATATCATGTATCATGTACGTACAATGCTTAGTTCCGGTGTATTTTTGATATATTCACATTCGTTACAAAAGGATTCCAGCCGCCAGCCGGTTTAAATTTTTTAAACTTGGTTTCATCGCCCTTGTTTCCGCTTATGTGTATGGTAGCAGTCTATATTCAGCAGCTTTCAGGACATTCGCATACCGTGCAAATCACGAAAATGATTAATTATGCTTACGTGGATATTAGCTACACGCACGAAAGGCTTTTGTTAATTTTCTAAAATTATACTGCAAAATTGCGCATGGGCATTACAAAAACCAATGCGTAATTCCCTAAAGTAAACGCGAAGAATTGAGGACCTACACATTTTTGGACACGACACACATTTGCACTGATGTAAGCAATGACATGAGTATACTGCATTTGCATTGAATACTTTGCTGGAACGCAAAACGAAACGTTTCATCGATATTACCACTAGGCTATTTTACTTAGGATTCTTATAGCTTCAACATGTGCGATAGTCACACATGTAGTACCCTCCCATTTTAATTTGTTTACTAGGAGGGTACTATATATGATTTGGATGTTCACCTGGATTTAATAGCCATTCAGACATACATATTTATAAAATATTTATTCATGGTTGCTGCTATTATGACAGGGTTGTTGACAACCTGATCGTCTATAATAATTTCAGTTAGTTTTCTTTTTTGTCTATTTTGGTATGGATAAGCTCCCATATAATTTTTGATTTATTTTCTGCTCCCAAGTAGTGATTAGCAGCTAGAATCACTCGTTTGTAGACACGATTATAATTTTTGTGTATTGTAAAATCCTTCTCATTTTTCAAATATATAGCTGCCATATATGTACATAATTGTTGTAGGTGACTTATAAATACCTTTAGTAATCCATATTTTCTTCTTGGTGTTATTGCTGAATTTTAAGAGGAAAGGCAATTTCAATATAAGGTTTTAAAATATCAATGAATAGTAACAGTATCCCCTTAATCGTATAATTGTTTACAGCGGAAAATTAACTTCTGCTGAACATTGGTCATTACTATTTATTAGAAATAAATCATAAACAATTATGTAAACTGAATAAGAAGAAGAATAACCAGATGTTATAACGTTAGTTAAATGTTCAAAGTAGGGACCATTAATATCAATATAAGTCATGCTTGAATATATCGTAAATGAAAATTAAAAAAAAAATAATGTATTATATATATACATATATATATATATATATATATATATATATATATATATACATATATATATATATATATATATATATATATATATATATATATATTCGAAGTGATGGCCGTTTGATTGATAACTGCCAACAAAATGATTTCGTTTTTGCCCGTTATCGATTCCCGTTTGTAAAATTGTAAAATATGGCTTTATTTGTAATATAAAACTCAAACCATGTATACATCACTTGCAATTAATCAAACACACTCGCAATCGTAAATCAAAAATTTGCAATCACTTGTCCGTACTGTTTTAATTGGCCACGCTTCATTATATCGCTACAAACGAATGTGCGATGCAGATTTCTACGTGTTTCGTTAAGTATTTTTCAACGCCCGAAACGCATTTAAACCCCACGCACATATTTTAAGCGCTGCATAATACCTGACCGAGTTCCTAATGAAACAGGAGACAGTGATATATTAACTTGTTTTCGGTTTTCTTTTCTGTTAACCCCGTTAATTTCCCGTTTGACGTTAATAATGTTAGTTCTTGTGTGTCCATTCGAATATCGATTAACCTTGCCGAAAATATCATCCCATTTGCGACGAAGATTTCATTATGATACCGGCACTGTTTCATTAGAGTGTTAAATCTGGTGACCATTGACGTTATGACACAACAAAGCAGTTAATCTAGGTATGTAATATGCTACGTGATAAATAGGCAGGCGTAATGCGGATTCTTTATGAACTGTCGACACGTGAATATCCGGTGTTGAAATATTTAGCGACTCAACAAGACTGCTGTTGGGTTCGCCATATAATATTAACTTGCATAGAGGTGCTTAATTATAATCGCTGATAATGGATTGATTGAGTCCGCTGGAATTCGTTTATTTATTAATTTATTCTATCTGTAATTCTTCATCTTTTTTACTCGTAGAATTGAAAAACAAATGTTCCGAAAGAACACATAGAAAGAAAAATGTCATTTGAAAGAGCTTTCCGTTAGTATTTGAAACTTATCATTTCAACCAAGATTGCTGATGTTCATGAATAAAGGTAATCATATTTTATTGTTTTCTCTTCGACATTTGTATCGTATTTGACCGAAATATGATGCATCATGTGGCATTAAGGGGGGATCCTGCTTTAGGAGGACTTAAAATAGCGTTTTTGGGGGAATTTTTTTAGGACAGAAAAAAATGAGCAAGTCTAGTGAACTTTTTAGAGCCTTTTATTACATATTTGAGCATTAAAAAAAAATATTTCGAGAGAAAAATATTTAAACGGAACCGATTTTTATGCACATTTGTGTAGCACCTTTCAATTGCAGTCTACAATCGGTGGGAAAGATGTAGCTCGTAATTTTTGTCTGAAACAAAAAAAAAACCAACGAAAATTGTAATTCTCATATATTTTCTTCTAGGTGAACAAAAAAAAACCAAAAATTTTGAAATTCAAGATTTTTCTTAGGTTTTAAAAATAAATGTGCTCTTTGCAGGAAGAGAAAATCATTTCGACTTGCTAAAAAAGTTGTTTAGAATTTTTTTTTCATTAATCTTTTTAGTTCAAATCAAATAGAATGCTACTGAAGCTAACAAAAGTTTTGTTTCGTTTTAATTTCTTGTCTAGTTTTCTCGCAACCACGCCCACCAGTTTAGCAAAATCGTAAAAACGAAAACTCGAGAAAACGCGCTCTAAAGTTTACGATCAGGAAAAATGTGAATTTTCGATTACTTACGGAATATCTCGTTATAATCCTACTATAGCTCTTACGAATTCAAAATATTTTTGTTTCGAACGACCGATTGAACTTTTTTCAGTACATAGTTCGGTGTTATGTGACTGCGGGAAGGGGTGCGCGCTTCTTTTCTCCGAGCGTTCGTGCGTTCGTATATTTTTTTCTCGACACCTCACTGTGTTTAGTGCTGTATCTTTCAAAATATTGCGAATTAGCCGCTATAACTTTTATACATATTCTTAGATATATTAGGCATAGATTTGAGCAATAAAAAATCGATTTTTTGAACCTTCTAAAGCAGGACCCCCCCCTTAAGCCAGTGGCCCACCATTACGTCCATTTCTATATGTATAATTAATATACAATGTGTCATTTAGTATATTTAAAATATTAATGAATGGAAAACATTGAAATGTTTCTAGAATACGTGATTCTTGGAGGATGCAGTAGAATGATGTTTTCACATTTAGAAAATTTGTGATATTAACCAGTGGGGCATGATTTGCGAGTTCAATATAATAGCAGTAGGTCAATTATGAACGATAGTGAATGCATTTAATTGTGTAAACATTAAAGATAGCTGAATGTCCCTTTTGTCATTAACTACTTATGGTTATTAAAGAACCAAAGGTAAATATTCGTAAGGTCGTGCTGGGTTGGCTTAGGTCTGGCCAATACCATGCCTTATCGATGTGAACGAATTATTGTCAACAATCGCTATTGCGCTAAATATTATTTTGTTAATATCATGTTTACGTTGAGTTAATATTAATTTGCATTGCCACTTAATTATTTGCTTCAATACTGCTATTTATTTCAACAGTTAAATTTTACATGATTTGTTTATATTTTATGTCAAACTTTTCTATTGGCATTAATGTGATATGAAGTATCAGCAGATCATACTAATCCTATTTGAAAGAATACCATACATTTCCATCAATACTCAATTGCTTATATTTTATTGAACAAAACTTGTGATGAAAAGTATAATTTACATATTTCTGTCAATATTCGTAAGCAACTGAAATGTGCCGGCACGACGAGTAGACGTGTTTCATATTCGCTCCGGACTAGTTGTTATTTAGAAAATATATAAAGATTCAGGTGTGTTAATAGTGATAACAAGTGCCTTTACGATAAACATACAATGTTTGTTTACGCAGAGTCAAAAACCGGACATAAAAGGCTGCGCGAAGGTTATGATAGAAGAGTATGTAAATGGAGAAGCATTTCTGGAGTCGGTAGCAAACAAAATTGCAAATTTAGTAATGAATAAACTGGAGGACAAATGTATTCAATTATCTAAAATATGCGAAAATCTAGAAGGCTGTGTTTCGTCTTTACAAAAAGATACCGACGATCTTAACCAAAAATTTGATTTATTGGAGTAATGCACAAGACGCAATAGTATACGTATGTTTGGTATTGATGAAAATAATACCGAAGATCCGGAAGTAATTGCGCTAAGTGTTTTTAACGCGAAAATATCGATTGTTTTGTTTTCTAGTAATTTTAAAAATTTTGTTTTAAATTGTAAAAATATTCGATTTTGAAATAGTCATAAAATTTTAAAACGTAACAAATGTCAAGTTTAGATTACAATTAACTATCAGCTGCAAGAATTTGAATATTATTAAAAATATGAGAAGCGTTGGAATGGGTTGGTTAAAATTATTTATAAAAAAATGCCCAAACTGCAAAAGAGTCAAAATTGTTACGGGTAAAAACATCTCTTAAAACTATTCAAAAAGTATATTGCCATCAGTTGTAAGTGCAATATCCACATGGTGGGGATCAGGACCGACCCGTCCCCTATGACGTAAACAACAAAAATTATATCATCAATCATCATACATCGGTGCAAACTAATCGCAATATTGATTCAAGAGGCCGATGAATTAGCACGCAACAAAGGAGGCGGTTCGAACTTGACTTGTCCTAGCATCTTCTAATCTACCTACATACCATACCTCTTGCAATAAAATTGCAATATTTTTTAATACCGGCGTTCAAATAAGTGATCATTCAGCACTATTAGTACTAATATAAGTATTTGATACAGGCGTCCGGTTCGAATAAAATTACAAAAAATGCGCTTACCTTCGCCAGTGTTGAACGCCAAGACCATCTGAAAGACACTAACAGCTCAGTCCACGTACGCACTCGCTCACACTCGCGGTGAATCCCGAAAACATTAATATTTTTGACGAAAAATGCAAGAAAGAATCGCACTGTGTACGGAATCCATTACGACGACGAAATGACCTACTTTGTTTTTTGCCGCGACGCGTTATCGTTGTCAGCGGCACGTCGATCTTTGTAATTGTTACCAATGCACACGGATATAGCGTTCTGAATCTAAATAGGGATTTAAATACGATCGTTTTCAAAAATCAACATGTGGTTTAACCCGAGAAACAATGTATGGAATTTAAAATTTTGCTATTTAAGCAAAATTATTATACTTATACTTTAGGTATAGGACATTTATGTGTGTCTTATGCGCGTTTTAGCATCCAAACTATTATCGCTGAGGTATGAAACTTTAAACGTAAGACTTGCATTTAACAAGAAAGCAACATGTATTTTGAAAGCAATATCTCAACCGGTGATGGTTTACTTTGATCACCGTTTCCGTTATCTCGGAAACGAGTTATCGAAAAAATTGTTATAAAACTTAAAAATCATAAACTTAAAGATTCAAATTTTAAACAACTTTTTCGAAAAATGGAGGATAATGAAATATAAGAAAGTTTAGTGCAGACTACTGCAGAGTTTTTTCTTATATATTATTTATAAGAAAGTTTAGTAATGACATATGTGTGTCTGTGCGCGCATTACCGTCCAAACGATTGTAGCTAGAGCTATGAAACTTTAAATGTAAGATTTATATACAACAAGGTTCTCCTCCTTGTTGCTGAAAGCAATATCTCAACCGGAAGTGATGGTTTACTCTTCTCACCTATTTCCTTATCTTGAAAACGGTACATATTATCGAAACAATTATTCTTACAATAGTTGAAGACATTGATATTTTAAACAAATTTTATTTGAAAAGCTTTTTCGAACAGTGGAGTATAAGTAAGTTCAGTGCGGACCACTGCAGATTTTTCTTCCTGGTAATACAGTGTAAGAAAGAGTTAAAGCCACAGTCAATTAGCTTAAGCGGAGGAATCAAAAAAGGAATTAATTGCAATAGAAAGTGCGCAAAACTATAAAACGCAGAATGATAAATACTAAACATCTTTATCATTTCCAATCAAACGTTTACAAATAACTTAATTAATTTTTCAAATATGTCAAAGAAGAATATTTTCTGTTTGTCTCTAACTAATGCCAATAATTGATAATAATAGCCATAATTGGATTTGTCTGTGCCAGTAACATAAAAATTTATTTCTGACACCTGTAAAAATACCATAAAAAAATTCTGCGATAGGAGTATATCGTCACACACCGATTGTATTTTACAATTACAGGTTTCAACGGTAGTAGATCCTAATCAAAACAAAAAAGATTAATAGATGAATTAATTGTACTTTTTTGGAAAATTCCAAATAGCAACAACATAATTATGGGAGGAAACATCGATTTTAACGAATATACGAACGGATTTTTACGAAGTATAAGGTTTCAAAAATGTTCTATGAAAATTTCACGTCGATCCGTTCAAAATTTAGGTATGGCCGTTTTTACCGTTACGGACTGCGAGCCGCGCGACCCTAGTATACGATAAAGGGTACTCGCTATGGTATGAAGAACACGAATCTGTGTGCTCAGCAAAACACCCAGGATCTTCCGGAAACAAATGGAGGTTCACGGTATAGTCGAAATGTTTAAACATTCAGAAGAAAATACGGCAAACAGTACGTTAATTATAACTGTTTTTCTCGAAACAACTTTTTCAAAACCGGTTACCATGATATCTTAAAAACCAGTAGACCGATTTACTCAACATTTTTCATACTTTTTCTTTATGTGACGCACTAGTCCTTAATCGTAGAATTTTTTTATATCAAGGAAAATGAAGTGATTTTTTCGCCGACATTTATACTTTCAGTTTCAATCGCCGACCATTTTTTCAAAAATTGATATTTTATCAAATCCTTCGATCGAGGACTAGATAATACGATACAAAAACTTAATTCACTTGGTTTTTTGATTTGAGATGATCGGTGTAGAAGTTACAGTGGTCACCGCGGAAAGCCTTTTTTGAACAGCGGTCCGTGAAATACATTATATCTGCTACATTCGTGATTTTTTTACAATAAAAAAATTATGAAATATAGTCAAAAATATACCCTTTGCTGTGAAAAAAACATTGTTGGAAACATGCAATCATTTTCCCAAAAAAAAAATTCACAAAAACATGCCTTTTATTCGGCCGTCAACTAGATGTAGCCCCTTAAATGAAACAATCTACCATAATTTGATTTTGAAGCTAACATATTGAGAATATATTTAAGACAGTCCAAATTTGAATTTTTTATTTCATTAACAAAAATATAAAAATTAATTATCTATATTATTTCTAATTAGCCTATGAAGTATTTCCAGGAATCGTGTTGACACGTGTTGATACGATAATGGATTATATTTTCTTTAACAAAAATGATAACAACGTAATTGCGTACGATACATCTGTAAAAATATGCGCAAAAAAAGGTTGTGCGATATCACTATAATAGAAGTAGGACTTTAAATCGAAGATAACGAAAATAAATCGATTGAGACGCCCACTCTGCTCCAAAAACTAAAAATACTTTCAAATTAATCTAATTGATTGTTTCAGGATAATATTTGTAAATGGTTTAAACTTATAACATGTCCAGATTCAAATGCATGTTGTAGAACAATAGATTTTTCAATTATATTATGTGTCACTAGTTCTTCATAAAAAACACAAAAACTGCTACTTCATCTTTTGGAGTGTTTAAAAGTGTTTTCGAACGATTGAAAGGAACGTTAATAGCTTTACAATGTTGGTGCTTTTAAAATATTACTAACACTATTTATAGAAATTTGAAAATGAATCTTAATAAATTTATTAATCAGATTGTCTGGAAGCTAAAGTTGTACATTTTTACCAAAATCTCTGGCCGTTTCAAACTGTTATATTTCCTTGTGAAATTTTAATAAGAAAATATAAAGCAATTTGTTATGTGCCTTTTAAGTCCTGTCCACTTGGTCCAAGTAAACTTGGACAATGCGTCATGCATTCTTTCAACAATCCGTTACTAGAATGTTGTTCAAGTTTGATCAAATTTAAAATGACGTCAAATGAAGCGGAAAAATTTAATCCATAATTGAGAAAATCAGGCCAAAAATCACAGATAAGAAGAATGCAAGATTCAAACCTAGTACAGTCGATCCAAGTATTCTTGGACCATCTTATATAAGAATTTTGTAAAATTTTGGCTGAATATATGGAATAGCTTAGTACTATCGCTTTATATATTTATTTTTTACTATTATATATTTCATTGTCGCACGATAAGATAATGCTGAAATTTTTATATAAACAGGGATGGTACTTAGATCGACTTTCAGTTATCGGCGAGCTAGAGTCTTAGTATCCAGCTTCTAGCAGAGTAAAGGCAACTTTGACCAACAGAAAATCAATTGTAAGTACCCTATGTTTATTTTATAATCTTGTGGTTTTTTTTCAAATAATGTTAAGTAAGAATTGAATACATGTTCTCTAGATATCGGAATATAATTGAAAATACTATTTTCCTCAACGCATGATAGGATAATGAGGTTCCTCAACAATCAGCTATCGTCCAGCAATAATCGTAGTCATAATAACATGTTTCTAGCAGTTTTGGATAACAAATATTCGTTTTTAAACGCGATGTTTTGTTTCTTTTATCTCCTCAATTGAAATAATTCATAAACGTTGAAGGAATTCGTAAACTTTATTGTGATTGAATAACTCGAAAACACTGTAGTTAATTTTCGATATTTTAATCTCAATGGAACATGACTAAAGTCATCTCCAGTTGCATCGCTCAAATTTAAAGGATGCACAAAACAACTACAGCGAAATCGTCGGGTTACCTTTGTCAAAAAATGGGATTATCTTTGAAAAAGCGACTAAAATTTATATCCACACAAGACTTTAATTGGCGATTTGCGAACATACAACCCATTAAAGTCAACTATGTTATATATTTGTATAAATCACGAATTTGACCAATGCCAGCCCTTATCAAAAGACGTTTTAGTTGTATGCCATAAGTTAAAAGTTTGTGTGTGCTTATATATTCGTAACAAATTTTAAATGCACTTTATAATTTATAGATGGTTGCAATTGGGATCGACTTGGGAACAACAAATTCTTGCGTTGCTGTTTTCCAGAATGGTACAATACGTGTAATTGAAGATGATCAAGGCAAGAGAATCATTCCGTCGATCGTCACATTCACAGAAGATAAAATGTTAGTCGGGTTTGAGACATACGCTCATCCTCAATCGACAATTTATGGTAAGCATTTACATGCAACATCGCGAGCCAACCAGTCAGCCAATGCATGAAACTTTTATAGTAATATTATATATATATTTCATAAAATACCACTATTGGTTTCAGAGATCAAACGGATAATTGGACTAAAATTTGATAACGAAAATGTAAAAAAGCACATGTCAAACTGTTGCTGCAAATTCGTCAATGAGAACAACCAACCACATTATTTAGGTGCGCAAAAACAGCTATCGCCAGAAGAAATAAGTTCCGAAATATTGAAGCACTTAAAACAAATTGCCGAGAAGCGTCTTGAACAAACAATAACATCCGCTGTCGTTACGGTTCCTGCGTATTTCAACGGATCGCAGAGAAGCGCGACCAAACGAGCTGCGGAAAAAGCAGGCTTTCTTACTACACGCATTATAAATGAACCAACCGCCGCTGCTCTATCTTTTCAGTATGGCAATGAAACGAAAATTGATAGAAAAGTTCTCGTCTACGACTTCGGCGGGGGGACTTTTGACGTCACCATCGCTGACGCATCGAAAAATTCGTTCCATGTTCTGGCCACAGATGGTGACATTAGTCTGGGAGGAACTGACATTGATGCAAACATATTGGAGTTTATAAAGAGCGCCATAAAAGTAGATATAAACGAAAAACGCATGTTACAATTAAAGAAAGCGTGCAAGAAGGCGAAAGAAAAGCTATCTCTGTTATCTGAATTTGAAATTGATATGAGCGTGTGCTGTATAGACGAATTGATAAAAATTTCGAGGCCGAAGTTTGAAGTCTTAAATAAGGACATATTTAAGAAAACTATCGACATTGTTCAAAATTGCTTATCGATTGCAAAGTTAGAGCCGGACGAGATTGATGAGATACTGCTAGTTGGGGGTTCCTCTAGAATACCCAAAATTCAAGAGATGTTACGAAGCATGTTTCCTCTATCCAAACTAAACAGTACCACGAATCCAGATGAAGATGTTGCACGCGGGGCGGCGATTTACGCAGCAGATGTAGAGGGTTTTGATTTTAGCGATGTTTTGTCTTTATCGTTAGGCATATCAAGTGCAGGTGACATAATGAATGTAATCATTCCACGTAATACAAATATACCCTGCGAAAAAGAAACCCGACGTACCACTTCTTTGCATAACCAAACCTCGGCACACATTGACATACTTCAAGGCGAAAGTTTAATCGCAAGTAAAAACCAGTTGCTCTATGGTTTGAGAGTTAATAACATAAAGATTCGCAAAAGAGGCAAGGCAAAGATAAATGTAATCTACAAGGTAGATAAAGAAGGAATATTGTCAGTAACCGCAGAAGAAATAAACGAGAATAACAAATTTGAATTGCAGGTCGATATTATAAATTCTGCAGTGGCCGAAGCGAAAAGAATTGTCGAAAACCCACAAGTATGTAAAAGTGACGAATTAAAGTACATAAAATTTGCGACAAGGAAAATTAAATTTGAACAATTTTGTGGTGATTTGGAACTGGAACATGTGTCTGCTGAAAGTGCCGTGAAGCATAAACTGTTTCCTGAAATAGATAAGGCTTTAGCAAAATCTTCAACAATGCTGCATCATCTAGACGAATTCGATAAATTAGAATCAGACCTAAAACTTTTATCCATAAATAACAAATAAATTTAATGAAATTGATAATTAAACTACTTGTATTTTATTTAGCCATTTCAAATAAACAAACATTAGAATTTACATTTTTGTTATATTTTCATTTTCATTCTACTGACACTTTACATTTAATTCCTTCAGAAGGGGTGATAACATATTGAGTTCAACATTGCTATCAACTTACAGCCAGAGCGAACCTTTATTAAAAGATTCGCTCTGGTTGTAAGTTGATGACACCATTCTTCATTTTAAAAATTTTGTCATGGCATACACATATTGTTGTAGTCGATCATATTTATTGCCTATTCTATTTTGAAAGCAATATCTCAACCGAAAGTGATCGATTACTCACGGTTTTCGTTATCTCGAAAACGGTACGTGTTATTATATAAAAAAATGTTCTTATATAAGTTAAAGATATGTAAATTTAAACAACTTTTATTTGATAAGTTCTTTCGAAAACTAGACTATAAGTGAGTATAAGAAAGTTCAGTACGGACTACTGCAGATTTTTCTTACTGGTAATACAGTTTAAGAAAGAGTTAAAGCCATAGTCAATGAGCTCAAGCGGAAGAATCAAAAAAGAAATTAATTGCAGTAGAAATTGCGCAATACTACAATACATTTCCAATCAAACGTTTACATATACCGTAATTAATTTGTCAAGTATGTTACGGTTACGGAAAGAATATAGTCGTCTTCGGTCCACGAGCATTTTAGTCTTGCTCTCACAGTGGCGTGCGGGCGTACGGCGAGTGTTTGTCGAAGTAGTTGCGTATTGTTGTGATATTTGTATTATGGTCATTGGTCTGAACAATGAGTAGTATTATTCGTTGGTTATTGACATGTATTAATGCCAACTGTTTTGAGTATGTTACAGTTGCGCGAATTATTGCCAGTGGAGTTGTGCATACCGAATGCAGTGGTGTTGCTGTTGATGCTGTGTTGCTGCTGATGCTGTTGTAGCTGTTGCCATATTTATGGTTGCTGCTGTTGCCATATTGATGGTTGTTGCTGTTGCCATATTGATGGTTGTTGCTGTTGCCATCTTGATGGTTGTTGTTGTTGCGAGATGCAACTGGGTTCCCGGTGAAAGGTTTTCTATTAGCTAGTTGTATACCTATGTCATGCAATGCGGAGGTGATGCATTCCTGTCAGCGTTGCGAGGCGGGATCGCACTGGGGCACATTGATATTTGAATTCGATTAATTGTTGGTACGCGGACTGTCTTCTGACGGTCTGTGTGCGCAGGCATGCAAATGAAAAATGATCTAGTGGTATTGCAACACGCAGGTAACGGCGTGATCACTTGACCTGGGCGGGTGAGTCCGGTGGTCCATTTTATCTGTTTGTGAACTCCGGCCCGCGCGCCCGAAACGCTCGTCCGGATCGGAATACGAGCTATCCGCGTAAACCGAACGTGGTCCCGAAAATCGGGAAAAGTTCCGGGAACTCGGTCACCAAAAGGCTTCCTTCGGAGCGTAGGAATCTTTTATCCTATGGGGTAGCACGGCCGATTCCCAGATTTCTCTACTTTCCCAATTTTCCGTTCCCGCTGATAATCACTCAAAAATAATCGTCGTCAACGTCGCCTCTGTTTATTCTTCTTTCACCACAACTTTATTTTCTCCAAAATTCGTAAACAAAATCAATTATATTTTAATTCTAATAATAGAACTTTCCACTTTTACGCGTTTAAACTTTAAATGACACTGATTAATTTTAATTATTTTCCGAAAAGTTAGTCTAGATTTCGATAGTTTAACTCAACACTGCGCGACATCTTCAACAACGCACGGCGCTGGCGCACAGTGGTCCGGGTCTTCATTATCTCGAAAAGTACTCGATCAATTCCAATAAATTTTTTTCCAAAGTAACTACATTTTATTTCTCATTACAATTTACGAAAATTTGCGTTGTGAATTTATAATAGGAATTACAAATTTCATAATATGTAGCTTTTATACACAAGGTTATCGGTAAAAATGCATAAATATTTAAATGTCAAATTTGAATTTATAGCTGCTATAAATACAAGTATTATTGCACATAATACAAATATCAAAAATGTGTCTCTTACCATATCGCCACCGCCACGAAGAAGACCAGGTGATATGCGAATCATATTCACTTCCGCAGGGTTAGAATAAAATTTTCCTTATGGATCAGAGTGCATTAGTTTGGTTTCTTCACAAAGATCTATTTTTTTCAGTGGATCTGGTTTTAAATTTATAATAACAGGATCTGAAGAAATATCATATGCATGACATCTTCATTTCTGAATATTCGGCTACATTTGCTTGAATGGTGCATCCGGTAACATTTATAATCTTTATTTCTGCATTTTTGAGCTTTTTCAGACAAAGTACCCATTGGAAAAGCAGCACTTTCCATGATCTGTAACCCGTGAATTAGAACCTTGTGTACACTTGATGGCATTTTATACCATTCGTACTTTTCTACAGCCAACACCGTTGTTTCATAACCATACCTTCCAAATTTTTCTGCGTCAATTGCAGCAGTACCTGAGATCACTTGTAAAGTTATTCACAATTTTTTAAGTAAATTTTCATCAACACCTGTTTTTGCTGCATTTTTTGCCGGATTGTTGAAAAATCGTCTAGTATTTCCGTCATTAGTTGTTCCAGCACCTTGTTTTTTTTAAATTTCCGACTTTCTATTATAAGCCAAATTATATATCCAAATTATAAGCTATGTGCAGAATATATTCCACCAATAATAATAATGAACCGTAATTGCATCACGACTTTATCGTTCACGTAAATAGAGTCTCAGACCACATTGGGCGGTCGCGCGTAATCCTGGGGACAACGCGCCGACAAATGTTAATGCTCATTACAGCGAAGATCGCAAGAATCCGCAAACGAATTTTTGTGAGACAATAGTCAATATTATAACCTACGTCCTCATATAAGTTGTTACGTGGAGGGTCGTGGAGCTCACTTTATAACTCTAAAAGTGTTCCATTTTAACTTTGAACAAACATAATTGCGTAAATGATTTAATTTCAGCTAATCAAATGGTGGAATTTTATTATTATTTTGTACATTTGAAGATCTATATACACCTAGTTTAGAATTAATAAAAAAACTTTTCCAAATGTAATACTTTATTTAATATTTAAATCTGAATTTGGATTAAGTTTTTACAATTTAGAGAATATTAGCCATTGATGAAATTTGCACGCGTGTAAATATATGACAACATCAACCAAATTTAAAATGCTTGCACCAAAAAATAGTTCATTTATTGAACTTTCAAGAAAAAAAATTAAAAAATTTAAATTCGTACTTTCATGATTTGGACCACTGTGCGCCTCACTGCTTTTCGAAGAAGTAGGAGTACCGACTTCTTTTCCCAAAGAAGTCCCGTTACAACTTAAGTCCTTTTCGGAGGAGTCCACCCAATGGTGCCTTCCGATGGGGCACCGGATGACTCGCTGTTTTTTGTATTTACTTCCTCTTAAAAATTAAAATTTTCTTTCCAGACGCTATCTATCGTTAGTATATTTCAAGTGCGCACGCCCGTACTAGCGCTAATCTTTTATTTACCATATATTCTGAAATCGTAAGCGGTCATTATATTAATTTACTTAAAGAAATATTCATATCCTGTGAACAATAGGCATGATTAAAAGCAATTTATATTATATATTTGGATTATCGGGTTCGATAGAATTTTCTTTCCGGGCGCAATCGTTAGGAGCTTTCATAACCCGTCCGTATATTAAACCAATGCAGGGCCAGAAATAATAATATGTTTATTTCCCCCTTTAGTTTAATTTTTATGCAGTATTAAATTAGCGGTTGTCTACATGTTCTGGTCAGGTAATGGGCGCGGTCACGCAAGTGCATCTTACGTGACTTGACTATCTGGTTGACTATGTCTATTAACTATTCTCTTTGACGCTACGAACTAACGTTAGGTGTATACGAAGATCGCCGTTGGAGCAGCAATGGAGGGACGGATAAAGAAGGTGTAGGCACCATCCGAAGAGGGCTTAAGCAAGGGTGCTGGAGCACACGGTATGTTAATGCTAATTATGGTCGGTATTCATAATCACTAATTACCGTTTATCTACAGATAGTATTCGAGATATATCGTGCATCTTGCTCTCCGTACAATTAACATGCAGTTTTATGCATCGCTCTCTATCATCTAGTCTCCGTTTAAATTTTCGTAGTTAACAAGTATTTCAAGGAATCGTGTTGACACGATTATATTTTCTTTAAAAAATGTTTGATTACGAAAATATGGTCACGTGCAGTGCACGACGCACCTGTAAAAATATCTTCAAAAAGATTTTGCGATAAGAGTATATCGTTTATGAAATTCCAAATAGAAACAACATCATTATGGGAGGAAACATCGATTTTAAATGAAATAATCTGCCACAATTTGATTTTGATGCTAACATATTGAGAATATATTTAAGACGGTCCAAATTTGAATTTTTTTATGTTATTACAACAAATTTTAACAAAAATCTAAAAACCAATTATCTATATTGTTTATTATCAACCTATCAAGTATTTCCAAGAATCGTGTTGACACGATAATGCATTAAATTTTCTTTAACAAAAATGTTAGATAATGAAAATGCGATCGTGCAAGTGATTATAAATCGTTCAAATCGAACTGATACCAACGATTGACAATAATACACGGTATCATTTTTTTTATATATGCCGATAACAAAGTAAAAATATCCGGAAAAAAGTAGTTGGACTTTAAAACGAAGATAACGAAAATAAGTCGCTTGAGACACCCACCTATAGAGTGTAATTTTTCAGTATTGATATTTCTGGGTCAAATGTGGATTTCTTTATAATTTAAGTTAATATTTTTTAAATTAATGCATTCATGCATTCTTTCAACAATCCGTTACTAGAATGTTGTTCAAGTTTGATCAAATTTAAAATGACGTCAAAGGAAGTGGAAAAATTGAATCCATAAACGAAAAAATTACTTGTCTTCATTTTTTGACATTTTTATGTATTTACAACTTTTATGATGGGCAATGTTCATTTATACAGCCGACCCAAGTATTTTCGGACCGTTATGTAAGAATTGGGTAGAATTTTGGCTGAATATATGGAATAGCTTAGTACTATCGCTTTATTTTTTTTCATTGTCAAATGATAAGATAATGGAGAAATTCATGTATAAAAAGGGATGGTACTTAGCTCGACGATCAGTTATTGGCTAGCGAGAGTCATAGTATCCAGCTTCTAGCAGAGTAAAGGCAATTTTGACCAACAAAAAATCAATTGTAAGTACCCTATGTTTATTTTATAACCTTGTGTTTTTTTTCACAATTGAGACATTCAGAAAATGTTCAAGTTCAAAACGTTGATTTTTAGTAATTTTAGTTAGAATTGTTGAGCCGATTCACGGGGTTCAAGTATTCAACATTGACAATGGAACGTATCTTGCATCCTGTCAATAAAGTAAATTATAATAGTCTCCTTGGAACATCCGTGTCACTGATCGGTGTTCAATATATTTCCATCCAGTAGACAAGATCCAAGCATAAAAATACATGGAGAATGTAAAGTTCGGATCAATTTTTTTTTCTTTTCATTTGTAGACATTTTTATGGACTCCTTGTATATGTGTTGATATGTCTGCCATATTTATGATCTATATTGGGCTGTCCAAGTCGATGCGGCGTCTAAACATACCTGGTTTACTTGTACAAATAATCTTATGTAAGAATTGAATACATGTTCGCTGGATATCGAAATATAATTGAAGCTACTATTTTCTTCAACGCATGATAGGATAATTAGGTTCCTCGTAGTCGTAATAACTTGTTTCTATCAGTTTTGGATAACAAACATTCGTTTTTAAACACGATGTTTTGTTTATTTTATCTCCTGGATTGAAGGAATTCATAAACGTTGAAGGAATTCGTAAACATTACTGCGATTGAATAACACGAAAACGAATTTCACCAATGCCAGCCCCTATCAAAAGACGTTTTAGTGGTATGCCATATGTTAAAAGTTTGTGTATGCTTATATATTCATAACAAATTTTAAATGCACTTTATAATTTATAGATGGTTGCAATTGGGATCGACTTGGGAACAACAAATTGTTGCGTTGCTGTTTTCCAGAATGGTACAATACGGGTAATTGAAGATGATCAAGGCAAGAGAATCATTCCGTCGATCGTCACATTCACAGAAGAGAAAATGTTAGTCGGGTTTGAGACATACGCTCATCCTGAATCGACAATTTATGGTAAGCATTTACATGCAACATCGCGAGCCAACCAGTCAGCCAATGAATGAAACTTTTATAGTAATATTAACGTTTATTTTGACACTCCATTATAACTAACAGATTTTTTTCCATGCGGGTGTATGCCCATTAATATATATATATATATATATATATATATATATATATATATATATAGAATGGTATTAATATTTAATTAAACTGAACCTTTAAATAAACAATTTCGCGCGATTTTGCATCGACAAGTAGAGTCGACTCTCGCCCACATGCTCTTGCAATGAGAAGTGGATTTGAAATTAGTTTACGATTTAAATTATATTAATGTAAAATCTATTATATCGAGTTCAACTTTATAATTATATTATTCCTAATTTTATTCTAATATTTTGCATACCTCATCTAGCTTAATTCTACGACAAACATCCATATTTAATCAATTACTTACACAGAGTTATTATTCGGAGCAATATTACGATGCCGAATCTCTCTACGCGGTTCGTTCTAAAAGTTCTACGTCGTATTTCGTTGCTGTTAAATCTGTTATTTTATTCATGGCTTTTATTGTTAAATTTATGACCGTTACAATATATATAAAACATAAAATAGCACTATTTGTTTCAGAGATCAAACGGATAATTGGACTAAAATTTGATAACGAAAATGTAAAAAAGCACCTGTCAAACTGTTGCTGCAAATTCGTTAATGAGAACAACCAACCACATTATTTAGGTGCACAAAAACAGCTATCGCCAGAAGAAATAAGTTCCGAAATATTGAAGCACTTAAAACAAATTGCCGAGAAGCGTCTTGAACAAACAATAACATCCGCTGTAGTTACGGTTCCTGCGTATTTCAACGGATCGCAGAGAAGCGTGACCAAACGAGCTGCGGAAAAAGCAGGCTTTCTTACTACACGCATTATAAATGAACCAACTGCCGCTGCTCTATCTTTTCAGTATGGTAATGACACGAAGAATGATATAAACCTTCTGGTCTATGACTTCGGCGGGGGGACTTTTGACGTCACCATCGCTGTCGCATCGAAAAATTCGTTCGTAGTCCTGGGCACAGATGGTGACATTAGCCTGGGAGGAACTGACATTGATGCAAATATATTGGAGTTTGTAAAGAGCACCATAAAAGTAGATATAAACAAAAAACGCATGTTAAAATTAAAGAAAGCATGCAAGAAGGCGAAAGAAAATCTATCTCAGTTATCTGAATATGACATTGATATGGCCATATGCTGTGTAGACAAATTGATAAAAATTTCTAGGCAGGAGTTTGAAGACTTAAATAAGGACATATTTAAGAAAACTATCGACATTGTTCAAAATTGCTTGTCCATTGCAAAGTTGGAGCCGGACGAGATTGATGAGATACTGCTAGTTGGGGGTTCCTCTAGGATACCTAAAATACAAGAGATGTTACGAAACATGTTTCCTCGATCCAAACTAAACAGTACCACGAATCCAGACGAAGATGTAGCACGCGGGGCGGCCATTTACGCGGCAAATTTAGAAGGTTTTGATTTTAGCGATGTTTTGTCTTTATCGTTAGGCACTTCAGTTCATGGTGACCTAATGGATGTAATCATTCCACGTAACACACGAATCCCCTGCGAAAAAGCAGCGCAATATGTCACTGGTTTGCATAACGATACAGATATGTACATTGACATACGTCAAGGTGAAAGCTTAATCGCAAGTAAAAACCAGTCGCTCTATGGTTTTAGAGTTAATGACATAAATATTCGTAAAAGGGGTGAGACAATGGTGAATGTAACCTACAAGGTAGACAAAGAAGGAATATTGTCAGTAACCGCAGAAGAAATTAACGCGAATAACAAAATTGAATTGCGGGTCGAACTTATAAATTCTGCAGTGACCGAAGTGAACGAAATTGTCCACAACGCAGAAGTATGTAAAAGTGACGAATTAAAGTACGTAAAATTTGCAAAAAGGAAAATGAAATTTGACGACTTTTGTAATGATTTGGAACTGGAACATGAGTCGGCTGAAAGCGCCGTGAAAGATAAACTATTTGCTGAAATAGATGAGGCTCTATTAAAATCTTCAACAATGCTGGATCAGCTAGACGAAATCGATAAATTAGAATTAGAACTCAAACATTTCTCCATAAATAACAAATAAATTTGATGGCATCGGAAATTAATCTACTTGTATTTTATTTTAAATAAACAAACATTAGAATTTACATTTTTATGTTTTATTTTTATTTTTATTCTACTGACACTTTACATTTAATTCCTGCAGAAGAGGTGATAACATAGTCAGTTCAACCTTGCCATCAACTTACAGCCAGAGTGAATCTTTATCAAAAGATTCGCTCTGATTGTAAGTTGATGGCAGCATTCATCATTTTAACAATTTTGTCATGGCATACCACATGGTTCTAGTAGATCATACTTATTACACTATTAACTGGTGAATTATTTAATTCGTATTCAGGGAGGGGGCGTCAGCCTTCAGAACCCTTGCTGAGGACGTTGCATAAATTTTAAGCTGCGCGCGCGCGTGTGTGTGTGTGTGTGTGTGTATGTGTGTACGCGCTCTAGCGTCCAAACCATTGAAGCCACCAATATGAACTTAAACTACGTGTGACCTAAGTGTATAGTGTGTGGTTTGATTTTATCAAATGAGTTTATCAGTTTCGAAAAAACTGTTCAAATAAAAGTTTTTTCAAATTTCAATATCTTTAACTTTTATAAGAACATTTTTTTTTGATAACTCCGTCTTTGAGATACCAAAAACACACACACACGCGGGATCGATTGATTCGTTAGCTTTGCTACAAGGGGCCACTTTTTGATCACTAGGATGTACACATTTTCTATTTTTTATGAAAAAAGTATTCATGGTATTGAATGACGTAATTAACTTATATAATGATATTTTATTACGAAATTAAAGTTTAAGTTATTTCTTCTTGGTGTAAAGAGGAGAAATATTTGTATATGATGCGTTTCACATATCTACGTCAGGGACCAATGATTTGCTAGATGCATCGCAAACCCAAAATATGAAGAATTTTGCAGGGACATTCCGATAAGACTGCGGAATCAGGGCATGGTAGTGAACTAAATATTTTGGTGGAGCTAGTAATCTAAAGTCGGGTATTCGTTAGACAGTCCGTGTGTCTGTGCGCGTTCTACTACTGCCCAAACGATGGGAGCTAGAGCTTTAAACATAAGATTTGTATGTAGCAAGGAGAACATCGTATTTTGAAAGCAATATTTTAACCTTATCTTATGGTTTACTCTTATCACAGTTTTCCTTATATTGAGAACGGTGTCGAAAAAGCTATCGAAAACATTGTTCTTATAAAAGTTGCCGGTATTGAAATTTTAAACAACTCTCATTTGACAAGTTTTTTCGAAAAATGTAGTATAACTTAAGTATAAAAAAATTCAGTGCGGACCACTGCAGATTTTATCAAATCGGCTTTATCAGATGTGTGTTTTTTAGTTAATATAATTTGCTTATTTTGATACATCATAGAATGTATTGTTTTCTGCAATACATAACTATTAGACAGCCTTTTAACTTTAGCTCTCTATCTGAAAAGGATCCTCGTGATGATTTAAAAGCAATGATCCATTAATCATGTGCCTATGCACATATGTTGGCCATTTCTTTTTAGTTTTTAATGACTTCTTGTTATTAATAATTGTGGTAGTATTAATTCGAGCTAGCGTGAAATAATTTCCATCCAAATTTAAATTTTGCAGTCTATTTTTTCTAGTTCACCTTACAAAAATAGAATGGCACTGTTGACAATGTCACAACAAATTTACATTGAGAAGGCAATCTATATAGTATTCTAATTTAGCAGAATGCGATTTAGACTTCAGCAACATCAGCAGATATGAGTGACATAAACGAAACAACAATTAGAGCAAGCAAATCACTATAATTAATGCGATTGGAAATATGTATCCAAAAAGGAGCAAACGAATTGATAAATGGGAAGTAAGTAAGTAAGTAAAAATAGAGTGGGTTGGGTTGGGTTGAACTAACTTGGTGAAAATTCATTGTGGAAAGATAGGCCGATATCATTGATAAAAAAAGATTCATTCAATTTTTGGAGGATAATAATTCATTAAACAACTCGTAGTTTGGATTTCGATCTGGTAAAAGTACTACAGATACTGTGTACTTTTATCTAAAAAGATCTCAACATTTTTTTTATATCTAAATAAAGAATTCGATACTGTTGAGCATCCGGTACTCTTGAATAAATTAGAGAAGCTTGATATTAGAGGAGTCGCGTTAAGGTTATTGGAAAATTACTTAACAAATCGAACACAACAAGTAAAAATAAAAAATACATCATTGATCAATGATGTAGGTTTAAATTTTGGGTGTGCGTGTTTTGTTGAAGTTGCATTTTATTTATATTGTCTTCTTTTACTTCTTTGTGTTTTTACAGCAATTTTTACAGTTACTTTTGTTTTCGACTTCCTCTGTTTCATTTAGCAGTACTTTAAATTACTCCACAAATCTAGTTCATTTTCATCTTGTTTAATAAATGCCATCACTTGCTTCTTAAAAAATGCGGTCTTTTTCAGAAATGTGGTCTACTTCTTTTAATTTACTTGAAAAGTTTCCCCATTCTTTGTTTTTGTGCAGTCCTTCTAATTCATTTAGTTTTCAGTTCTGATCATTTTCTTTTGCATTTTACTTTTGTTCTTATTTCACTATATTTTATATTGTTCTCTTCATGTTGGTCTCCCATTAACTTTGGTATTATGCTGTAACCCAACTCAACCCAAACCGAACCAAATTCAACACAACCGAATCCAACCCAACCCAACCCAAGATAGCTATAACTGAACGGTTCGTAAAGAACGAACCTAAAAAGGACAAGAGCGCGAACTTGTTGAATTCGGTTGATAAATCAAATTCTATGGAATGGCCTAAAAGAACAATGTAGAGCTGCTAATGCTTTGTAGCATTTCTATACGAAACGAATCCAATTAGGAGGCGTTTTTTGGATTTCTTGATGATCAGTGAATCGATTATGTTTAGAAATTTAACTGCAAAGTTTTAATTCGTTTCAAATGCAATGGGTACACATCTCTCACTCACCAACCTAATGCAACCTATATTCAATGCCCATCATGAACAATAAATTTGCAACTCGGATGGTTATTTGAAACTCGGTTCTAAGGTTGTAATTCATCAGTGCCAACTGAAGTAGTAACAAAATTAATTTACAAATTTTCTTGAAAATTGGTTGAATTACTCGCGTCAGTCAAATCGGTCCAATTGCAATTGTTTGCTCTGAAATGTTCTTGTCATGAAAATGATGATCATTTTCATCCATTCATTGATTTATTGAATGTTGAATTGCATTGGATTCGCAACATGACTGTAACAAGTACTTAATTATAAACATTGATGTGTTAATTTTTATAGACGAGTTGAGTTGTACGCAAATCCTGATCCTCAGTAGAGGGCTCGTTATAGTCGAAAATGTCTTTCTTTTTGTTCATAATATACCGCAAAGTCAAATAAATCTTTAAATTTGATCCTTCACAAATGATATAGTGTTGCCCTGATGTATTCGATTGCAGCACATTGGAATATAATAATTTGACGATACGAAACGTCGCCCTTTATTTTTAATGTAGCACCAAACTTTTTTCACAATTATTTTAAAAAATATACTGCCGTCGTTATGCGTCTCAGATTTTCCAAATCATTTATTTTTCGTTTTTTTCCCTCCCAATATTTCATTTTTGGAGGTCTTGTTTCGTATGTTTCATCTATATTCTTCTCCGGTTGGCTTCGAGTTAAATGTTGATGCACATACACTATTGGGAACGACGTTTCTGAGAGCAAGTTAGCAATTACATCTGTGACAGGTTTTGCTTAATAGAATTTATCCTGCCTATCACCACTACGGCCGCCGCGGCACCCGTCACACCGACAGCGTTAATATTCCCGGAACACAGATTTTGTTCGTCTACTGTAATATTGTATAGAATTGTTGGCCCATTAATATAATTGCGGTGACGTTTCATAAATTCGTATCATCTGATAACGCATCAGAAAATCCATGCAAATATTTATCAAAAGTTTTCCATAGACTTCCTTCTGATAAATTTAATATTTTGTCATAACGTAACATGTAACGCGATAGATGCTCTGAGTGTATTTTCCAGTTGTATAATTTAGCATGTCCAAATACGCATATCAAATACAAAATGTTTTAATACAATTGGTTTGGCTGGCCGGAAATTATTCTAATGAATTTGCAAAATTAAACAACGGAAATTGGTCGGTTTGAATAATTTATTTCGCATTTCATCAGCAATTAGATCGCAACCCGTTGATGCGAGCGCATAAATATTTCACGTTTAAATGGAAATGAAAAATGTATGGCCGGTCTTGTATTGGATAAATTCGTTAATATCATCCCACGACCGGCCACCTGCCGACCCTACCTGATCGTATTTAGGTAAAGCGGAACAAAGGAAGACGTTCGTACTCATTAAAACTCCCTAACGTCCCCAGAGATTTGTCGGTCCGCATTAATCAGCAGGACTTGATGCGAAGACATCAGAGACGTAACCGGCGCTGTCCTTTGAACATTAGATGAACATGAGGTCAACTAGCTGCGACTTTGTCCCATCTGACGGAACCCACACTAATGAAAACTTTGGAAGATTAATTATAGAATTGTGTTATATCCCCATGTATTTATGTTAATTAAGGTATTTTACGCGTATATATGAAGTGTTGACTGTTAACCCTTAACCACTATCTTCCTGTATTTATCACACTATTGCCATCGTGGAATCACACTGACTGCTTTTTATTTTCGTGCTTAACTCACAAACTTTCGTTTTTCTTTTTTTAATATAATGGATCACGCAATGGGTCTTATAAAAAGTAAAAAATAAATAAATAAAAAGTCTGAATATATGGTTAACAAAAAAATATTTTATCAGCGGTAGGAAAAGAAACACATTCACATATTTTTTAATATAAAAAAATAATAAAAATAATAAAAATGCTGATGGATGTAAAATTACAGTCAAAATATAGAACGAACAAAAAAATACTGAATCACAACATTTCGACATTTATAATTCTTTTTTGTAAATTTTGCATTTTGTTCTGCACTCCAGACAGTTTGCTTTGTATATACAAATCCCAATTTTCGGACATTCCTAATGTCCTTGTAATACTTGCCGCCAACTTACGAGGTATATGAATAACCCTTTTTTCCAGGTCTGGTCTCACCAACTGATCGCCAAGCAATTTAAGATAGTCTGCTACTTCTAATTTTCTGTTATTTTTGTACGGTTGATGAAGTACATGAACATTAGCACCCCTCATATCAAGCAATCAAAAAGCAGTACCATTAGCGAACGTTGTGTGCGACGGCTTGTGGAATGGTTAGAACTTTTTCGTCAAGTGATTGGACTCTTCCTTTTGCACCATTGAAAAAAAAAAATATTGTTATCGGTTTGTTATTGTTCTTGTCAATTGTCAAACTGTTGTCAAACGAAGAAGCAAGGGCTACTGCTTTTTTTTCGGCACGTATGAAAGAAACACATTGGTTGGTAAAATCAAAGAATGCTGAGCAAAATTCTCCTTTCGCTTGGCGAAATAATCTGTGGAAATTTTATCAATCAACTAATAGAATTGCAGTGAATCAATAGTCTGCGGTTATACTAAGATTTGTATTATATGTTGATACTGCCTATCCTAAAATCGCTTGTAGAGGCTTTGAGAGTATTTTTAGGTTAAAAGGTAAACCAATGCTACCTGTATCTTTACCGCTATATATGTAAGCATTGTGCAAATAATTATTTCTCGCATCAGTCAGGCACATTATTTTCAAGTTGTATAGGCAGTTCATTTGAATCGCTTCTTACCATAGAAAATTTCCTTCTAATATACAATTCAATTTCTACATCGGAATCAACACTTGTCACTTATTCTCTTCAGCTGCACTTCCACTTTCAGGTTTAAGTTATCAAATTACAATTTCAGAGTCACTATCATGCTTTCTAGAAATTTCTTCATCAATACCTTTGTCACTAAAATCACTCTCACCCACTACGTACCATTTCAACTCTGTATCTTCGAAACCGGGGTCCATTAGAATGTGCATATTTCGTCTTTTTGGAGGAATCATGTTCATCATCCATTGCCTAAATCAACGTTTACGTTTAATAGAAAATTCATACTAACGCTTGTGTGCGGAGACCCTTACTAGGTAAGAGAAATATACCAAGGAAAACTTTATAGTTAGGATTTTTTCATCATTGCCTTCAGCAGAAGGGTTGGGTTAAATTGGGTTGGCGCAACAGTAATTAATAGGCGTTATATTTATTATATTTAAGAATTTGGATATTGAGTATATTTTGTTTATTTACCAAGTTTGATGCTATGTGGTAGAGTAGTTTCAGCGTAAGAAATACACAATGACTCATCAAAAGCTGCGCAAACAACAAGTAGCAATAGGCGGAGGTGAAGGACGTGAATGATAAAATAAATAAACTTATACACAAATATGTTTTGAAACAAACAGATATTAGATATCACAATTGAAATCCAGTAAACAAAAAACGTAAAATTGCGACGTATTCACTGCACACGCTATTACGAGCAATTGTCACGCCACTGTGATTAGCGCCTCCCCCGTTATTAGTCATAATGGACTCGCTCGACCAGTTTTCCTGTTCTGCGCATTTAAATCGATGTGTATTTATTACGCTGAAACTACGCTATGCAGTCTTAGGTAATTTCTAAAGATCTTTATTTTACGTTTGTCATCTATAGAAAACGGGTGTTAGTGAAGTCATCAACTGGATTCTTGTCGACAAAATATTTGGAACATACAACCAAGAATTATGCAAACAAATGCATATAATCATAACGTCATGATATTGACTGAGAATGACGCCCGTAAATATCATGAATTTTGGGCGAGAACATGGATGCGAAATTTCAGCATGGGCTGTGATTCCAATTTCGAGCTAAATTATATATTTTTTAAACATTTAAATGGTACAAAAACTGTCAAAAAGTTCAAAGCATTAAAAATATAAAAAAATGGTGAAAACTGAAAATTAAAAAACGCGAAACAATGGTCAAATAAAAAACGGAACAGTGCTTAAAAAATTGTAAGCAAACGTTATATTTTCAATCCTTGTTCGAAAATTTAATATGTCAATAATCCAAGAAAAGATGTTAGAACGTAACCTTTACAAAAATTTCAAAATTGCTTCACATTGCTTCACAGAATCGATTACAAGTATTACTTGTTCTGCATAATATTTTTTAAATATAACATATATATTTTTTAAATAATTGCGGACTGAACATTTATTGTTTGGGTTAAAGTTAGAACGATCCGGCTTTTTGCTACCAAAATTAGGCTCCTCTGTAAATCGCTTCAATGTGAAACTTCTGCAAGCAATTATCGAAAAATTTTAAGAATTGCAAAAACCTCGATGAAATTTTATTAAAAAATAAACCAGCAAATGCTAAAATTGGCCAAACATGTGAAACTGGTAAAAATTATAAAAAAAACGCAAAACTAATGCAGAATTGATGCAGAAAATATTCAGAATTTTGAAAACTCAATATTCAAAAAACGTGATTACAACCAAAAATGTTCTGCGCGAACGAAATTTTTTGAAGTTCCCTTGTTATTTTGTCTTTTGCATTCCTTGTGTATCTAGTTTCATTATTCACGTATAGTTAATTTGGATTTTTTGGAGTCTTAGTTTTCTGGTATTTCTTTTTCATGATTTCGGTTCGCTAAACTTAAATCAAACCCACCCTTTCATGTGTCCACAGCCAGAGCCATCTGTTGTTGGTATTTGTACTTCATATTTGTTATTTTTTAATCCTGCCTCATTTTCTATTTCATTTGAAACATGTTCTTTGTTTCTTAACTTTTTCTCATAACTTTCGCTCGTTAAGAATAAAACAACACAGTTTGGGTTGGGGTGGGTTAGATTTCTTTGGATGCTTGCACATATTTAGTTGGTCAAATCGAATCACAAACACAAGGAAACAAATTGTTCAATAACGCGTAACAAAATATCGGCGCATAGTCCAGACAGGTTGACTTTATTTATATAATTCCTGCATTACGGACACTGAAACAAGCAATAGCAATAAAAGGAAATACTTGTGCCGGTCGGAATGTGTGGAGTGTGGAATGTATTATACAAATTAAAGTAGCGATGTTAATTATTCACAAATTTAATTTACAACAAAAAATATTATTTATATACAGATATTTGTGGTATTTTGAAGCTAGCTTGCACTGTTAAACTTGTTGATTCACTATCTACATCTATATACTTCACTGTCTAAATCTTTCAGTGCTCTTCCCCGTCAGCAATCAAACCTTTCATTGTTAGATTATTACCACCTCCTGTGATTTTTTAACCTCCTACTCTGCTCTCAAAAATCAACATTTATTTTATTTCTTTATTTTCCATTCTCTATCTACTTTCTTGTTTATGTTATGTTCTTTGTTCGATACTCGCTCGAAATTTGAAATAAGTTACTGCGCAATTACACATACGTGTCACTTGCCTTTACTCCTCCAAGGCCTAAAAGAAAAAGCAGTAACGAGATAAATGTAGATCTCCATGAGGGAATAGAATTAAAAGGAAGCGTGCTTAATATACTCAGAAATAGGAGATACTCAAAAACTATTAAGACTCAATTAATACAGGGCCTTGTTTTTAAGTTACTTGGACTCGAAAATATGTAGTAAATTTATTGATATGAAAAATTACACAAATTTGAACTTTTCTGTGTAATGAACTTGAACATAATTCCTGCAGTGTAGCAAATTGTGCGGACTCGGCAAAACGGAACTACGATATGTAGGGTCACACTCAGAGAAAAGAATTTTATTCGTAAGGTAACCGAAGTTCCCTTCATCGCGCCACTCGTGCGCTTTTAGCGAATTACAGTGAAAGATATCGGGAAGCTGTTAAGGGGTTACATCTATTCAAAATTTACGAGACTATCGATTTTCGTTTTCGACGGATTCTTAAAGTATAACGTTTCAAAAATCTTCTCAGAAAATTTCAAGTCGATCTGTTCAAAATTGAGCGAGTTACGGCCGTTTTTACCATTACGGGCCGCCAGCCGCGCAACCCTACTATACGATAAAGGGGCAGGTACGCGCTGTGGTATGAAGAATCTATGTACTCAGCGAACCACACAGGTTCTTTCGGAAAAATGGAGGTTGACGGTATCGTCGAAATGTTCAAACATTCTGAAGAAAAATACGGCGAACAGTACGTTAATTATAACTGTTTACTTATAACTTCAGACTTTAAGCTCGTTTTGCACGAAACAGCTTTGTCAAAACCGGTGACCACGATATCTTAAAAACCAGTGGACCGACTTAGTTGAAATTTTTCATACATTTTCTTTATATCACAAGATGGCCCTTAATCGAAGGATTTTTTTCTTCGATGCATACATTTTTTTTATATCAAGGAAAATGAAGTGATTTTTTCACCGAAATTTACACCTTTACATTCAATCTCCGACCATTTTTTCAAAAATTGATATTTTATTAAATCCTTTCATTAAAGACTAGATAATACGATACAAAAACTTAATTCATTTGGTTTTTTGATTTGAGTTGATCGGTGTAGAAGTCACCCTTTTTAACAGCGGGAAATATATTATATCTGCTACATTTATTATATATATATATATATATATATATATATATATATATATATATATATATATATATATATATATATATATATATATATATATTATATTTTTACAATAGAAAAATTATGAAACATAGTCAAAAATATACCCTTTGCTGTGAAACAATTGTTCGAAACCTGCAATCATTTTTCCAAAAAAAATTCACTTCGGCCGCCAACTAGGTGTATCGTGCCCCTTAATGGAGGGCACGATAAGCTAGACTGTTAAGAATAATTTATCTCGAGGAATTAAAACGTTACCGAAATGAAGGACGTCCAATTGTTTATTAATATGAAACTTACTAGCCTCACTTTATGTAGAGGTTACTTGGACGATTCGATGATTTGAATTAGAAAATATAATAATCGGATAATATTTTATTAAAGTTAGTGTTTCGTATGTGAATTGTTTAAAGCTTAAAATTCAAATTTTATAAATAAATATATTACTACGATGACCATATATGCAAAAAATCCGTCAGTGTTGATTACACAGTGCCACGTAGTGAATTAAATTTAAATAGATAAAATTTGCTTTATTTAGTAAAAATGATTTACATTATTTATACGATATTGCTAAATCATATGTGCACATTCTTTTGTAAATTTGAATGATTAACATTCTGATGTACTATAATGTTCATCAATTATTTAATAACACTTTTTTCACTTAAAAGTAATGAATCTTATAAATTTTCCATTACGCAATATCGAAAACTTACTACCGATGTTGATAACAAATTTACCGTGCCCCGTCTCAGGTGTACCACTCCCCAACTTTAGATATAAAAAAACCTAAAAGGTTTCTCGCCGCACATAAAATTATAATTTAACAACGTTCCTTACAAGAAGTTTTCTTTAGATATTTATATTTTATACGGCGCACAATCGATAGCGTAAGAACGCTTTGAACGAACTAACAAAATAAAACACATCAAATGTGAATTGAAATCGGTTTGGAAGTCAAATCTCTCAAGCATTCGACGCTATGCATTTTAAAGTATTATCCAAATCTAAGCTCATAAATTCGGTCGGACAATATTGAAATCATGGCATTAGAATTTGCAACAATCATGTTTAATTGTAGGGGAGATGTTTTCTATATATTATGAAAGTATCGATCCATTACGTACACCTCGGGTGAGATTACATTCAAAGGTATGAATGGCATAAATTCGAGGGTTAGTAATCTGGTACCATATACAGAATTTGGAGTTATGTTTCTGCCTATTCACAAGCAAGTTTAGTTCGTAACTAGTTGCGAATATCATTTGAATGGTTAACCATCTACCGGCAGGCAACCTTGTATGTAATATGCATGTAGTTAGAACTAAGATTTGATAATAAAGTTACAATTCTCGATGGTTTACAAATTATAAACAAAAATGTCCCAATTAAAATTTTCTGTTTATTATTTCCCCGTACGATATTATAGTAGTAAAATACATATATTGAGTTGAATGTTATAGGATATTTATGGGAATTCCATTCCTTTTTAACATTGTATAAGCATTGAAAACGAAGTAAAAAATTAATACAAACGTAAAGAAAAATCAAATTAAAACCAATTAGAAATATAATACAATTTATAAAATAATATAATAATAATAATATAATAATAATAATATATTCACTCCTTTAATCCATCTAATCAACAGTGGAAATGTGTTAATCTCCAATTGGGTGGACATAAAAAGAAAACTAGCCCAATTGCAATAATAAATTGGTCTCAGACAACAAGCAAATATGCAATATTTTCTGTAAATTTTTACAAATGTTGCATGTGAATGCTGATGAATATTTACAACATTTCGATTATAAAACCTGCACAATTCCATCCAGCATCGTAAATAGCATGGTTTCTCATATTGTAACATCGCATGAGATTTCTTATGTAATCAAAACAAAAATACAAAAACTACAGGTCTAGGTAATATATCAATTAAATCAAAAATGTGTATTAAGGAAATAATATCAAAGCAAAATTTTCCGTGTTTCTAGTATTATCCCAGTCCTTAAAATGTAAGATTCCTCAATGATTGAAAATTATAAACCAATATCAATACTAAGTATATTTTCATAAATAGTTGAAAAATTAGTATATAATAGAATATAAGATTTCTTGGAAAAATTCGACGTACTTTCACATGTACAATACAGCTTTCGTACAAAAAGATTCTCTGAGATGGCGTCAATAGAGTTTATGCCGTATATATGTGATAGGATCGATTAAGGTATTGCTCGCCCTTTCATCGACGTATGAAGGGCGTTTTATTGATTATTAAGCTGCATAATTTCAGCATTCTGAAACCGATACCAGACTGGGTGAAATCGTTTCTAACGAATCATCGTCTTTCAGTTGCTTTCTCAGGTGATCGGTCTGTACCTGAAGATATTGATTTGGGTGTCCCTCAGTGATATGTTCTAGGACAATTGATATTTGTATTATTCATCATATGGCAATGTCAATAACCGATGGTCATGTAATAGTGTTGAAGATGACACAACAATTGCTATCTGCAAATGCAAATCAACTAAAGTTAAAGGTTGATATAGTCACAAAGCAATTTAGCGCCTGTTGTAAGAAAAACAAACCAGTGTTGAACTGGTCCGTATCAATTTTCACCAACGAAGGTAACTGCCTCAAAATCAAATATCAGACGGAGCATTTTCACTGACTACAAAATTTTTAGAGGTAATTATAGATGAAAAGTTATCTTTTGACGACACTTGCTTTACTAATTTGGGGTAGTACAGTTAATTGAGAGAGAACATTCATCATTCAGAAGCTGGCCATATGAACAAGACGCAGAGCCATGTGTAAACGTGAGAAGAAATTTAAGCATCTTTCCGGAATATCAAATAATTAAGAAAATGTATGGAGAAACTCGCAATTGATGGAAAACGATAATAATGTTATCAACTATCAGGCAATCAGAGAGGCGAATAAACGACTGGATGCCTTTGTTCACCAAATGAACCCAATATTGTATTTTAATTTTCTTCGAATAAGTTAAACTAGTACTATTAAAACTAATTTAACAATACCGGTTGTCGGAAAATAAAATTCGGAATGAAGCAAAATGAGAAAATGCGTAGCATAGACATACTGTCCGAAATAACAGTTATCTTTTTAATTATATTTTTACTGTTTTGACTATAACAATGGGACATTATAATATTCACATTAAAGACAGCATATTTCTTAAACACCGAGATAGCGATCTATTCATTTAATTACTTTTATGAGGAGAACACATTTTAGAACCACAGTCTCCGTCAATTTATTAGGATTCATATAACCTCATCCAACGATTCTCTAGTTTCAAGAATTAAAACAGATCGTGTGTTATTTCTCTTAATAAGCAAATCACACTTTATTGGTAATATTTATTTCTCATTAATTACACAGAAGAAGTGATGATTTCCATAATTGCATGACATTGTCCGCCTCACATCGTGTCGACTCTTGCTATACAACAACTGATGCATTGAATCGATTAGAACAAACCGATCATTATAATTTTAACTTTACATATCTGCAGCATTTTACCCCTAACTAAAAGCAATGAAAGTAATTGTCGTACAAGATTTCATAATATTGGCATAAACCTCATCGAGATCCCTAACGAGATAAATAATTTCGAATTTTCGGCTTTCGTTGGATACGGGTAATGAAATATTCTGTATACCTGAAGTCGTATGGAACCAGGTTAGTTAGGATACTACTCCTATATTACAAGAGACGGGTGCTGGTCAGTAATATGTTAATATTGACGATGTTGTAATTAAAATGAACTATTTTTGTTGTCTACTAGATGGGAATCTCTTAATGAAGCATCCGAACGACCAACTCTTACAAAAAAGTATTTCCATAGCATAAACTTTATGGATAATTCCACTTTTCAGCAAAAACCCTACCCGATACATATGGCACACTTGTTCATGAGGGGCTTGTACAAGACGAAAATGATAAAATATTGGACTGAAATATAGATGACTTGTTGGTGAGCACATAGAGCATCTGGACCATTTATTCACCAGACTATCTGCAGCCTGTTTCATTTTACGTTTAAAGAAATGTTGCTTTCTTAGATATGAAGATATGAATTTCCTTGGTTATGTTCTGGATGCAGATGAAATCCGGCTCAATCAGGCTCGTGCACAGGATATCTATGATTTTACTACAACCGCTGATGTCAAACACCCCCAAGCGTTTCTTGGCTTGTGCAATTTTGGCCATACGTTTTGAGAAAATTTCACTTCCATGTCCGAATTTTTGATTAATTTATTGCGAAAGAAATGTAAGTGGAAGTCAAGCTGCCACATTTTTCCTCATCGCCTTGTGCGTTACGAGTAGCGTTCTTCCAAGCTTCGCGAGAAACATTTATGACGGCTTGATTGAATAATGGATGGCCTTTCATAATGCATGTTGCGTGGTTCCTGGTAACTTGTATTTGCGCCCATATTAATGCAATTGGATTGAATCCAGAATGCTACGAGGGAAATCAAAACCGTACGATTGTGTTATTGTGTCTCGGGGTAACTATCTGACAAGATACATGAATTCTTGTCTCGCCATGTCTGCTTCATAAGAACCACTTTATCAAGTTCAATTTAGCTTAAGTTAGCTTAGTTTAGTTCTAGGCATTTTTCATCGTTTTAGTTATTACTTTTATTCTTCGAGGTTTGAGTGGTAGAGCAGCTAGTAGCATAGCTACTAGCCTGAACTTCACCTTGGCGTTTTCGGGTATATAATATAGAATATAGATAAAGTGTATCTTGTGTCCGAGGCTGATAAATAAAGACTTCTTTATTATCATTCATCAAACATCAATTTACATCTAAGCACCGCAGAATTTGTGAGGACCAGTTTTCAAAAACCTCGGGAGCCATAGCTTCGTGGTAATCTCCTGAACATTATCGTCCTCAGATTCTATGTGGAGGAGTATAAGGCGTCTACCCTTATTGGGTGGATCTTTTAACTCCGTAGCTAGTCCTTGAATTAATGCCTGCGTCCGACTCAAAATTGTTGTGTCATCCAAGAATGTATAATTGCCTTCCTCTGACCTCTTTCAGAAAAGGCCACCTGCCGACAATGATCTCCTTTTATCCCCAAACATACTATTGCGTGACCTTTTGTGAACCTAACAACATTTACAAATACAATACTTTACTCACCGGAAGTCTATTTCTTTTAACATACTGCTTAACGTAGTACGATTAAATTCCGGAAGATGTTCATTTTCATGCAGAGAATGGTTTTAGTTTCATCATTGATGTTGTCCAAAATTACTTGCTCTCGATTGTAGTCCATGGGCGGAAAAATTTCCTGTGTTTTTTATATTCACGAAGAAACACATGGATTACTTACGCGACATATTGTGCTCTAGTGTTGTTCGGGTTCTGCCTGGTGTAAACCTTGAATATACTCAAGAGTATGCAAAAAGACTATTTTTTAAACTAATGTGACAATAGAATATCGAAGCAAGATATAAATGTCATTTCTATAAAAGACACTAAATTTATAAAATTTATAAAATTTATGAATTATCTCTTCGCCGGACAGTAAGATCGTTTGATAAATAATGAAAGTGAGGTAAATCACTGCCTTGTTGGGCATATACTACGTATATTTTAAAGACATCAAGATCACCGTAAAGTTAAAATTTACGTTGCCAAGACATTTTCAAAATTTTTAATGGATAAACCATATTGGACAGAAAATATTGTCTTCACAAAAAATAAACAATTCAAAACCGACAGAATGGCACATATTTCAACATGAAGAATAGTTTTATTTAAATGAATAAAAGATTGTTTCACAGCCTATAAATAATTTGTAATCGCCCAAACCGTATATCCTTCCATAGGGAACGGGTGTTTAAATTAAGTGGGAGGTTGTTATAACAATGATATACGAAATTCGATTGAAATTTAAAAGTGTATATGTTTAATCAAAATTCTTTCAGAGCCAATACTAAAGGGGACCACAGAGACGGAAATACTAACTCACAAACGTAAAATGTATTCAAGCAGGAAATCGTCCATAATTGCGAGGAAGCTATCCTAACTGCAACGTGCGGTATAAGAAGCAAACGTCCTTCGAAGACATTATAATTTTGTTTAGTACATTGTAACATGTTCGAGGGGCCGTGTATGACCACTTACTGGCAACCATGTGAGGAATGGGCAATTATTTTCTGTCATATATTTTTGTGAAAAATTATTCACGATATTCGATGTTCGTTAAGCGCAATCATGCTTTAATGATTTATTTAACTTGATATCATAAATACGATCGTGTTGGATGTAAGATAGTGTATTATCTGTGCACCTAATTGAATTATCGGTGGAAATTTCATAATTTGTGCGTATTATTGAAATTTAGTAATATCACTGAATTGCCACTCAAGACAAATGGTTGTTATTATCAACACTTTATTATCGCATCGACATTTGTAATATCGCCCTTTTTGGTTCGAATTTAATTCGAACGTACAGGTTGGAAATTCAATTGTTTGCACCTCCCCGAAGAATACCTGTCTCTCTTGATGAAAATAACGTCGCATCCAACATTGTCCGTATCTACATTCGCCGTCGTTAGCAGCTTGTAGAAATCAAATTGTTCATCCGCTGCGTGGAAATTTCCAATCGCCACACTACAATGCGACGCTAATTACCACCGTGGTACTATCTACACATTTCTTTTTTGTTTTGTGGTCGGCTGGTACCGAATTGTTGACGTGATGATAATTACCTTTAAACTTAGCACATATTAGTTGTAATTTTACCCTTTTTGGATTTTGATATATTAGCAATAATTACACCCGTATATGATGCTAAGGAAGTGATTATCTGGTTATATTTTCATATATAATAAATATATCGAGTCCTGATACATTGTCAACTAATTTTTGACTCAATGTGATCGAAGATACTGTTACTACATAAATATTTTGCTAAGTAGAGATTATTAAACAAAGCTAAATTAAATACAAAAAATTATGTTAGTATATTGAAAACCTTCTTGAGGAATTTAATTAAAGGACATATTCGACTTGTATGCCGGTAGGCGACATTGAGACCTGTGTCAATAGTTATGGATGAACTGCGAAAGGTGATTCCCAATAATTCCAGAGAAAATCGGACAATGTTTGATAAGTGAATATATAAAATTTGGATAAAAGGAGCAAAAGTGCAGCGCGTGAAAGATGACGAATAAAGCACATCAGGAATCCAAGAAAGGAGGAATGAATATGAAGAAACGATAAGCTATGTATTACTGTGTGAAACGAATAACATGAAAACACAGGTCAGTGTAATATATATATATATATATATATATATATATATATATATATATATATATATATATATCTAATATAATGTGTGTATGCTAGGACGAGGACTGCAGGAATGGAGTCCATGAAATGTACAAACAATCGTAAAATGATGTGTGCTAGTGTGAGTTCTGTAGTGGCCCGCATTAACCTTCTCTCTTATACATAGATACATTTTTAGCAAACTAGCGCAGTCGCGATGACACGTTCATTTTTCAACTTTTAAATTTATTAAAAATGTTGATAATACGTGGATGTATTTGGGGTCCGCTTCAGTACGTGAAAGATTTAGGACGAGGTGATTGACTAGAAATATATAGACAGAGTGGAGAGCATAAATTATATATTAGTTATATATTAGTACGAAAAACGAAATACTTGCATGGAATCTACTACTAAAGTAACATCTATTTCGGGTTAATATCAAAATGAATTAATTATTATTATTAAACAAATATTGGACATATTTCTCAAATTCTGGCCCATAGTACAATGTGAGGAACGTAAAAAGAAAAAAAATTAATAAGTAATCGGTAACTTTGACGGGCAGATTATGCAATAGCTGATAATTATTAGTATACTTTCATATGATTATTGATTTCTATTACCAGAACGTAAAGGGATGTAATGCTGTTTCAATTAAACATTATGATGTAATTATTTTAGAGAAAACTGGAATTAACTTTGGATTTAACGATTCTAAATTGTGTGGTGAAAAATATAATGTATACAAGAGACAGAAATAAAATTAGTTCTAGAAAGCGAGGTGGTGTGCTAGTAAGCCGTTGCAGTAAAGAGAACTATTACTGTAATAATTGATTTAGTAGGAGTACAACTGATAGTGAATGCAGTATATATTAATCCGGGTGTGGGATTGGAAATATATGATAAATATTTTGAACTGTATGAAATTCTACATAAAGTACAACCGGAAAGAGAAATAATAATATATGGGGACTTTGACATTCTAAATGTTAATGGATCTACCTTTGATTACAAATCCGGGAACGCTACATGTCGGTGTGGAGCAGAATTCATAAGTACTTATAATTTAACACCATACAATAATGTAAGACATATTAATGACTGAACACTTGATCTTGTCCTTCTGTCAATGTCATGGGGGTACATAAAACTGAGACTTGTTTGCTTCCAGTCGATGTACATCTGTGCTCTATATACCTATTGAATATACTAGTATATGTTAAAATTCTAATAGTATTGCTAGTCTCGCTAAATATAATTATAAAATGGAAAATTTCGACTTGTATATCGAATGCTGGATATAGCAGGGTCTTTTAACATATTGGGATATAAACGAGGCAGTCGCAACATTCTATGGAATTTTCTATAATATTCTCGATCAGTATGTTCCAAACTATAACATAAAGAATTAATATATTCCTTATCCTCTATTGTTTGATTTTCCAATTATAAAATTGCTACGCAAGTAGTAATAAAACATGTTCGAAGCCACCCATACCAAGTCCTGGAGTACCACAAGGCAGTAACCTTGGTCTAATTTTGTTCTCATTATTTTTGAGTGATTTGCCGTGACTTTATTGCGAACTCCAAATTGCGGATGAACTTAAACTGTTCAGATATTTGGATAACTTTCATGATGCTTGTATGTTACAAGCGGATATTGATAGTATAGTAAAATGGGGCGACAATAACAAGCAGCATTTCAATATGACCAAATATTTCTTACTCGTATAAAGCGTAAAAAAACTGATTTTTATCAATATACTATTCAGTACAGTGTACTGGAGCGGAAACTAAATGTGAATGATCTGTGATTAACGTTTGATTCTAAATTTAACAATTTGTTCATAAAAGGAAATAGGGTACTCTTTACACATATGAAACCAATCGTAGTGGTATTTAACACCATCGTTGGATTAAAACTGGAATAAGCTTCAACAATATGGTTTCCGGAAACTAAATTTCAACAGCGACAAATGGAAAAGGTTCTTAAATACATATATTTTTAAAAGCACAAATGAAACCCACCATTTGAATCAATTTCTTCATTGAGAAATGAATTTTTTCTAACACCATTTCAGGCGTGCAGAGATGTTATGACAATATCCATATTATATAAAATATTTAATATCTGTTAATTCTGTTTAGACCTGAAGTACCCATTTACAGTGCAATACCTCTTCTGTCGTTTCATGTAACGTGTAATCACTTGTCACCCATAAATCGAATTTGAAAGGAATATATTAATTATTACCACAATATTGAAATATTTGAGGTCTCCTATACGCAATTTATAAATATGACCAAATCTCTCTACTTTCGCAATCTCTATATGAAATATTAAGTCCACAAATTTAGTTTAATTTTATTACTTTTTTCTTTTATTTTGTTAAGTACAGTAGAATTAACATAGAACATGCAAATGAATTATAGATATCTTTTTATATATTCGAATACAAATAAAATAAAATAAATATATAATTATTTAAATACCAGTAATTTCTTTGTAATGTAGACAGTTACGTATTTCAATTAGTATCAAGGGTCAGCTATCAATCGTCTACAACTAACGTGAAGGATAAAACGCGAGGTGATATATAGCGAAGAAATTTATTTTTACGGTGACGTTAAAACAGAATATGCCAGAGCAATGGACCGTGTAATATAAATATCGTTGTATCACAACCAGTAGTCAAGGTCCAATGTAGAGGACTACGAGTGTTCAACACTGATATGAGAGGGCGTTATATGCGAGGGTCGCTATTCAAACGTATCTTTTCCTAAAACAAAAACCCGGGGTCAAACGTGTTATTATATTTTCCACCAGGTTTTTAAAATGTATTTTATTTACTTTGCATGTTTATGCCTTTTTACATGCGAGCATTTCGTTGTGAGTGAAAATATTTTTCATATGTAACCAACATAAAATAATACACACAATTAATTTTAATTTTAAAATATAACATGTTTGCATTTATGATGCATCAACATTTGATATATGAGTGTGTTTAAGCGATGCAAAAAATCGTATTAAGTTTCCGTCATAACATCATTTTTGATAAAATGCGATAAGAATGTCGAGCCTGACTTGTTTATAAATGAGACATCTAGGTTGTCAAAAGCACAGCGTCGCCGGCAGCGATTTAAAATGGATTCCGTTCTTCTCCAGAACATGCACTTTATGCACGGTAAATCAACCAGGAATATGAGAAAAAAATGGTTTTTAGCTGCGTACTACGTCATCTGCTTTCAATGAATTTCTATATGGCTCCACTAAGCGTACTTATAAAACACATTTTCTACGAAATGGGTAACAAATATATTTGTCAGTATATACAGCAAAGTGGCTGCCATTGATCGTTTACTTTAGTGAATAGATTTTTAAAGTAGAAATAAATATTTAGCTTGGCAAATATATATTATTTAGTACGTAATTTTTGTTTATTTATTTGCTCTTATCGTTAACATTGCGGATTTTTGTAGAGGGGATAATGTATGTAATAATATGACCATGTCATTTATAATTTTTCTGTATCGAATTAGCAAGCATTTTTTATATATTGGTGCAGTATGTGCAACGTCATATGTCATCTCTGTTTGATATAAGTAGCTGCTTAATTATTCTTTTGAAATATTATACACTCGACAAAAGAAAAAGTAAAAATGACCAAATAGTTTTTTCCACGTTCAGTCTTCTATTGCTGAAAATGCCAATTCACATTTAAATTATAATGTTTCTGTATATTTTGACAACAATTTTCTTTTCTTCACAATTTTCACAACCAGAAATTGAATAAATTTTTTTTTTTAATAAATGTACTGTGTACTCGTATGTTGTACATATGTCGACAAAAATAAGAAATTGTACAACGTCAATTATCTAATAGTATTTATGTATCAAGGGCATAATGAAGATGTTTATATACGAGAACCAAGGACGATTTACTAGTAAGGGATGGTCAAACCCCTACATTTCCCACGTTAGGCAGTTCAACGTGATCGTTCCGTCACTGTGTAGATGCTCCATTTGTTTACGTGCGTTCTTCGCTGTTGCACATATTATATTGGAATTTTGCAGTGTTTAACGTGACTGTTTGTGATTTTAGTACAGATTGTGTTTGTGCACTATTGTCATTATTTTTGGTGCGGTGAACTTTCTAAAATAAACTAGCTATTTGTAATTTTTATGCGTGGACAAGTACTTAACTAATTATTTGCTGAATTGTATATGAGATTAGACTCACTTATTTAGATTTTTTTAAAGATTAATAGTTGGAGCTTTTCATCTACAAAATATGCCAGGAGTACAGGTGTGTTATTTCTTGATGCAACAGCAGCTTCGTGGCAACTAAAATACCAAAGAAAAAATGTTTTTTCGATTTCCAGCAGGGAAAAATTGTCTGGAATCTAAAATGAACGCTGAGTGGACTCGTCGTTGAAAAATGGCCGATAATTTCAAACCTAATAACGGTACTATTTTCTCCGACCATCTCAAAGAAGCTGATTATAAATTGGATTTGCGGAAATAGTTCTTGGATTCTTAGTTCTTGAAAATAAAATTAATTACTTATTTTGTGTCCATACAATTGACTGATTTGTAAATGCAACGTGCCTCATAAAAAACACGATCAAAAGCGCCTTTACTTGTTGGATGATTAGAATGATTATTACACCTCATAAAATCGTTGAAACCAGTCCACAAAATGGGCTTCTAAAACCATTTTATTTGTTGTATCACTGTTGTTCTCCTATATGATGAGATGGCGTTGAAAGCCATACAGGACTACGATGTTATGGCAGTGCTTGGACCGTGCAATCAAATGTATGTTATTATGGCAAGTGTATTATTTTACACACTGGAAGCAGCCCATATACATTGCTATTAACCAGAAAATGCCAAAAACATTTTACTCCAAACTGTCAAAACTTCATAAATTATCATAATGCGCTGTTGTTTGCGTGAGTGATTGAGGAGGGAATAATATTGGGTTGTGGAAATAACTTGGACTAAATATCTAAAATACATGCTTTAAACACCCATACTATCGAAAATATATACATGATCGCAGATGTTCCTCATTTATTTAAACTGGCTTGCAAGTTGTTTCTTGATGCTGGATTTCACCAACAGAATGGTGTTACAGGCAGAAAAGAAACTCTCGAAAGCTTAATCAAAATTAACAAATAATGAAATAAATGTATGCTACAAAATATCCATTAAGCGTATAACGTGTGAAAAACCTAAAAGAAAAAATATTAGATTAGTTTAATATTAGATTAGTATTAATTTGGATTGGCAGGAAGAGCATTTGAACAAAATATCAAAAATAACATGATCAACGAGAGTAATTGGAAAAATACCCTACAAACTTTTAGGGCATGATAATGCCAATAAAACTTCTGAAAGATATTTGAATGATATGAAATCTGCTTTTTCAATTGAGTATATATTGACACATAAGCTTAACCAACAAACATTTTGTTATAATAAGGAATGGATGTCCTAACGAACACAAAGTCCATTGCCAGTAATCACAAGAATAAGGATCATAATTCTAGGAAGAAATTCTGGAATGTTAAATTCACAACTTAAACATATAAACATACAAATTTGACACGACTATTAAAAGATCTCGGAAGCAGTTCAATTTCTTCCTGGACATCTACAAAAATTGACAAAAAATTACAAATGATGCAGTAGAATGTATTGTAAAAAAGTTTAACAATGAAAATAATAATAATGCATTTTCTTTCCAAATACAAACCTTGATGGTTGCAGTAGTTATCTTATGGAAAAATGAAATCGGTATGTCTAGAAATTTCATGAAATTTTTTTAATATATTCCTTAATTGGTTGGTCTAAAAGAGTCGCCAAGAGAGAAACTGTACTCATAGATATTAGTAACATCAAATCAGGGATACTAAAATAAAAAGCTCAAAAATATTGTATCAATTCAGATTCTACTAGTTAGAAAAAAAATAATTCCATAGTTAGTTAATTAGTATATATTTTTTTCAAATTAATTGTTTGTGCATGTTATGGATTTTCAGTTTGAAATATAGAAATGATTTACAAATTACATTTGTTCATGTGCATGTTCACTTTCTCAGTGCAAATTTAAGTTAAAACCTCATGACTCTCAATAGGATTAGGCTGGTTTAACGCGATGCAAAAAGATGTAGGTAGGTATACATAGTAGAAATATTTAAGTTTTTATATCCATGAAACTGTACCGAAAAATGTTCGTGAAAATGTATAATATTCTACTACGCGTGAGTTTTGCTAAATACATAAAGATAGATGTAGAAGTTTGTGATACCATATGTGCTTTCCACATCCGAATCAACATTAGGTCCGCTTGTGACGTCATAGCGAGGATGCATGCGTCGAATAAATATGCGGAGCCATCCTTAGTAATTTACCGTCCTTGCTCGAGGGAATTTTAAAAATGCATTGCGTCCATGGCAATCGATTGATTTGTTGATAATTAATTTGTGCGTGATAGACTGAAGACTGGCGAAAAATAAAATTCCGCATAAACTCCCAGTGTTACTGTTTTAATGAACTTAAGGAATTAAGAAGCAGTGATTTTCGTTATGTTATCGAAATAATGGATATACGGCTCTACCCATCGATAAATTTGAAGGTATACCCTAAACGTAGGACACACCTTCAAAAGTCTCAAATACTTGGCCTTTGCAGATTGCAAAGAATACACAGGACATTCTTCCATACATCGGCACTTTTTCTAGTGAATTCCGGTGTTGATATTAGGATGACGTGGAAAATGGAAGAGTAATACAGTTGTAGCGTGATATACAAAAAATTGTGTGTAAAAACAAAACGTTTCGCATGACTGATGTTGTTGACGGAACTAAATGTGTCAACAGAAAGTTGGTACCATTATATTGAATATAGAACCTAGAAAAACCCTAGAAAAACTCGTCCCAATGGTAGATATACTCAAATAAAACCACTAATATTACCATTACTTTAGAAAGACGAGTTAATTTTAAAAAATAACATATCTCTTCGATACGTCTATTATCGATTTTATTATCTAGTACGTTAAAAGACCAGTGAAAGTATAGGTCTACCAAGCTTACAACCTACCTGGAAAATATCTTCGAGGAAATTAGATCGACCAATGGCAGGCAACAATATCGTAAAGTACGATTCACCCCGCTCAGCAAGTTATCAACGTGTGTGTCAGACTGTAACGATTTTTATTGCATACTGCATCATAATACCCATGTTTATGTTAATGATTTCAATCCGGAAAATGAGGCTTTACGGTATCAGGTATTCAAATGAAATAAATCAATAATCAAACTATTTATTTATAAAGAAATACTCATGCATTTGCCGATAAATATGTCGCTACTGGAATTCATTAATGTCACATGTTGTCGTTATTCACAGTGAAACAAAAAAATAACGACATTCGTCCTTGAACTCTTTTAACAGTACTCGTTTCGATTTTCAGGACTCGGCTCCTTTGTCGCCTCGCCTTCTCACTCGTACTGCAAAATACGAGTTTCCGGACTTGTGAAGTTAATTACTATTTTGAGTTGTATTTCCGTGAATTCAAATCTTTTTCAACGCAAGTTAGCTTTTTTAAGACTTTAGTTTCGTACCTTGATGTTGATATTTCTATAATTATACAGGAAATATAAACGTAACCTGAATTATCAACAAATTTGATGAGTTATATTGTATTTTGAAACACTAGTTGACAGCTTTTTGAAGCAAGCTGGGGACAAATGTTAAAAGCTTGAACAAGACGATTGAAAAAAATCGCAACAAAATTGCTGCAAAGTCCAAAAAAGATACGTACGAAGTGAGTTATGAACTAAATTGATTTTTGATTTGGACCGTTTCGACTTTGGTGTTCTACGACGAACTGTGCATGAATTGTACACTGTAGATCGAAAAGTAACTTTGTTAGATAACGAGAAAGACCAAGGAAATATTTATTGCAATTAAATTTTGATATGCGATACATATAGTGCTTTGAAAAAGGAAAAATATGACGTCGTGGCTTGGGGTTCTCGAATTTTAAGAATATTGCGAGGAAATAATGCACGTGGTGAGTTGAGGAAAGCAGGAACATGTTTAGGCATAAACGGACATACATCTATCATATTGTCTAAATCTTAACAATCCCTTTAAGAGCCAGGTAGTATATCGAAATACTCGAAATGGGCGGAGATACATCACTGTTCATGCATATAGCTCATACGGGTTTGTTCCTAATAGATTATTGATACTCAAATTCAAATCGAAATCTGGTGACCATCATGATGACATAAACTACAAACATTTTATGAAATGGTTCGAAAAAAAAACTTTATACCAAATGTATCTGCCAATGGTATAGTTATTATGGATAATGAACCGTACATTCTGTACAAATTAATAAACCTAGATAGACCAACAGCTACATCCGATATGAAAAAAGAATAATTATCAATTTTTGTACCAAGACAATCACGTACTAAATCATATTGCATTGACTAATCGCAGAAGCGATGCTGTTACACCTTAGTACGTTTACCACCTTATCGCTCTGACCCAAAAGAATTAATCTTAAGCCAAGTGAACCATAAGGTGCCTATTAATAATGCGTCGCAAAACAGTGGCGAAATTGACCAACTTGTAAATCATGCATTTTCAGAAGTAAATGAAATAGAACAGAAAAATGCTGCAATTATTGCAAAGTTGCTAAGATGTTTTTAAGAAGAGAATGGGCATGTAGTGTGTGTGTGGGTTTGTGGTAGATTAAGAATTCGTGTTTATTATTGTTACGTGCTACAGTTAAATCTTTTAAATTACTTGTTTTGTTTACTTCTATTTCTGTCGTAAATCTTATGTTAGAATGAAGGTATTAATGTAATTGTGTAAAGATTTTAATTGTCTCGCGATACCTGTGTAGCAAACTAATATATTATCAACATACCTGAACCAATAATGACAGTATTTGAAGAGCTAGTAGTAATGATGTGTTCTAAATTATAAATAAATATTTCGGTTGAGAACGGGCTTAAAGGGTTTCTGTCGTTTATTTGCAATATTCGATTTGATATTGACAATAGTCTTGATCTAAGCACATTTCTAGTTTCTGTTTTTAAGATTGGGGTTAATGTTATTCGCCTCGAGCTTTAAAGTGATTAAGTCTATTACATCCTTGGGGGTATGGAAATAGGTCTGTGACATGAAATGAAATACGCTTGCTGTTATTAGGTATATCAAAAGTTGAGATTTTGATAATTTTTATATATTTTCTTCTTTTCGGTATTTTTTAGGTGGCTGAGGATTTATATTACTTAGTTTAAAAATCTGAGATTTATTAAATAAGCCTCCATAGTATTTTATCATCATTACTCATATTAGACTTAGTTTGGCGATTTCTATTATGCTTTTTACTAGGTACTTATCATTTGAATTGTCTTTATTTAAAGATAAAACTGCCTATATTGGTTTAAATATGTTTATGACATCCTAGTTTGTTTTAAAGGGACAGATAGATCGTTATAATCATTTCGTAATCATATTAATTCCATCCACCCAATTATTAAATTTATCTTAGAACAAGAAGCAAATCATTCAATAAATTACTTTGCCCTCAATATTAAAAATAGCCAAGGTAGCCATGTATTCAGTATTTTTCAAAAGCCTACACAAGCATACACTGTAATACACGCTAAATCATTCCACCCTATCAATCACAAGTTAGCAACTTTTCACTCAATGATTAATAGACTAATTAATATGCTCTTGGCTACCATTGACTTTGATACAGAACTTAACTAAATTTATAACATAGCTTCCAATAATGATTATGATAGAGCTACTATAGACAATATTTCAGCCAAAAATGCCAAGATAAAACCCCAGAGTCAAAGACAAAACGAAAATATAACCCAAAATATTTTCCTGCCTAACTTCCTGCCTAACATCGGTATAAATTCAATCAAAATGAAAAAGCGCTCCGTAAAATTAATAATAACATTCAAGTATAATTCAAAACGATTTTTTTGCCCTAGTGACATATTAAAAATAATAAAGATAAAATAGAAAAAAGTTAAATTCAGGGGTGAATATGTTAACTTGTAATGATTTCCTGAAGTCGGGCAAACAGGGAGATCGTTTGATGACCGCATGAAATAACCCAATCGAAGTTTTTGTCTAAGAAATAATAATTCGACTTATGCTAACCATTTATTACAAAATAATCACACTCTTAAAGTTTAAAAGACTACATTTGCAGACGAAAAGTAAGAAACTTAATGTTTAGAAATAAATAAATTCAATAAGCTAAGATGTTTGCTAAATGAAAATACAGAAGTTAATAACTCTTGTATATATTGTAATGGTTACATTTTACAGTAAAAATGGTGAGAAGTAGATATAAAATTCTCGACTCGACGTGGGTTTTTACGAGCGAACAACTGACAGTCTAAATGATTTATATCGCTCGGTACCGACGAAATCACGTGCGATCACGTGATTTTCATGTGGTTTTGAAACGGAGATGTGTGCAGGTGTTAGAGGGAATCTATGTGGGCGTAACTCGATTATAAATAAGCGTAAATTCGGTAGCTCCAGAAAGTCGAAAAATCGACACAGTCGTCGACAGTAGAAAAGTCGACAGAGTCTTCATCAGTCGCTCTATACGGGTCTCTCATGCCGCATCGATAGAAATAACGCCCAGTAAGTTTTCTTTTGTATTGTTAATACTATTTGCCTATGCAACGAATTGTCTATTTATAACCTCTTCGTCTTTGTGCCTGAACTCACGATAAATATAATATGTTTATTTATTAAATTTAACCTGAGATAATTTGAGTCTATGTTCGTTGTTTGATTTTGAATTGTGTAAACTTGAGTTTTTATTTGCATATGTGTAATTTCTGTTTAATAAATAAGCCATTTTTGTATACCTGTGTATTTTTAATTGTCTTTTAAACTACTTTCACAATTCATTTGATTTTATTTTCATTTAAAATAAAATCCCATTTATAACATCAATACTAACGTAACAATTTATATAATGTTTTCTTCTTCTATTATTGTACTTACATTCTACCTACGAAACAATTGTAGTAGAAATACAATAAATATAGTTGAACCGACGTCCGTTCTAAAGACAAAACAACAACGTCATGTGAGAATATAAATTGGGAATTATATTAATTAAAGAACATTAAGAATAATGTTAAATAGCTAGTAATATGGTTCTACAACAAAATAAACTGAATTAAAATAAAAGAATTCCATTAACCTTTCCATAAAATTGTAATGTGTTGTTATATTTCACATTGTTATCTGAAAATTACCAAAATATACAGAAACGCTAAATATGTTTAAAATATATTTTATTGGTTCATAAATAGTATCAACACACGGTACCGTTAAAAGAAGTGGGTCTCTGGGGTGCGGTCTGACTCTTTTCTGCGAGCGTAGATAACTACTGGGGTCCAAGGAAATATTGAGTGGAACTTTATTCAAAAGCCGTAACATTTCGTAGGCGAACTGTAGTGTTTACGGCTAGATAAAGTAAGCACGCAAATACGGAAAAGCTATCGCAAAAGAAATTAAAAACTTCTTGCAAAAGGGAGACATTATTTTCGAGACGCGCATCTTTGATGTCGAATAGGTAGCCGGAGGAGTTTATACAACATAGAAAAACCGTAATGGATTTTTAACCAGCTGACGATGTTTCCCTTAAATTCGGTGAAAAGAAATTTAATTCGAATATCTCATTAAAATTTAATGCAAAACCATTAACTATCCTTATTGATGAGATATAATGTTAAGTAAACCTTCGGTTCGTAATTATATTTTGATAACCAATAATTTGACTTTGGGTTTGTCTCAGTTCTGAGCAATCCTGAGTTAACTCATCTGAAATGCAAATTCGCGGACATGAATATTCAGGCGAGAGAAATCGTTTGCAATTTTACATATTTCAGGCCATTTGTAACAAATTATGAAACCAATTTTAAAAGTGGTTTGCGTTACGCCACGGCATCCCATTTGTTTCGTGGTGTTATCTTAAACCTCGCGGATTATTGCATAATTTGGTTGCTCCGGCGCGAAATGTTTTCTTTTAAATATTAATTTGTCTAAAGCATTTACCGAAACTAAATCCTGTTTTATATGCGTTCGCGTTTACTGTATTTGAAAATTTAATTCGTCCTTACTTTTTAAGGTATTATGGTCGCTTATTTTGCATTTTTAGATTTTTTTCTTGTGAGAATTTTAACGAAGCAATAAAAATTACATGATGCTTAATTTATTTAAGAATGAAACTTTAAATTCATAAAATTCTTCTTTTATATTAAAAACTGTTTTAGCGCACGTTTACAAGGAAAATAATTTAAATTGGTTAAAAATACGTTTCCGGCTTATAAACAATAGATTATGAAAATAATAAACAAGCTTATAAAAAACAAGGCAATACAATTGTATTAGTTTTTCCACGCGAAAATTTTCGTATGAAACTAGTTAATCCATGTCTAGTGTGTATATTGCTTTTGTCTTTAGCAATCTAACTTTATATATCTCTTCTACTTGGTATTTCTATCTTATTTTCGGTCTTCCTTTTGCTCCTCGTTCATCATTCGGCTTTCTTTCCAACTTGCTCCATGTAGTGCTATTATTGTATTGTATTGTATTGTGCTGTATTATATTATTCCACTCTTCTAGACGTTTCTTTCATTCCTCCCGCTATTGAATACTCAATCGGGTTGACAAGCACAGGGGGAGTGAGTGGGTTGGATATTCTAACAGAATAAGCCATTTCGAGTCCTAAAAACCTAAAGACCCACAAGAAGCCTTTCGTCAGCTGCAGGGAGAAAGAATGCAGCATCAAACCTGTAGGTAAAATTTTTTGGCATAAGGTTGCCAAGAGAATTTCAGAATTATTTCCTGTACGCCCACTGTACATTTCTGAATTGCTTCTGCCTCTAAACTCGTGAAATATTTGAAGTTGATTTAATCAAGACCAAATTTGTTGATGGAAATCGTCACCTGTAGCTCACACCTATATTGAAGGAGCAGCATCCACAAAAATTGCTGATACCTAATGGTGTAAAAAATCACCAACATCTATACGATTGGTACAGCATAAAAAATGTTTGCGGCAATTTTAGTTAATTGAAGTTTTTGTTAAATCAAAACGTGAAAATAAAATATACTGTTTGTAATACATTCTGTAAAAATAATAACTACTACTCTTGCGATTAAAGTGCTTGTTTTATTATTTTGAGTGCCTGGCATCTATCAAACCGATTTATTTTTTAACCTTGAAATTTAGCATAAAAACATCTTAGTAGAGATAATTACAAACCGAAAAATTTTCCCATTTTAAATGACCGAAAAGTTTAACAAAATCGAAAACTTCTCTCCCGACGCGTCCGCAGAATGCGCGAAGTTTTCTTTTCGGGGCACTTCAATCCAATCGTATTGTGCTATAAAATATCAAGATAGTTTTTAAGGAGTTCACCCGCAAACTTTTCTCGTTCATAACTTTACGACTTCCTTTGAAAAAAAAAATCAACATTCTATTCGAAGTCGGTAATAAAACAGGCGAACTTATACCGCCGAGTGCCGCGTCCTGCGATCGCATTTATGGCCTAACTCAACATTCTAAAGATTTAACACGCAATTGTTATTCTACCGGCGTATTGTTGTTATTTTTTGCGTCGTACTCAAGTCTAACCGTATTGAATATTCCCCTTGTGTCTTTGTATCTTTTGATGTTCGTCTAAACCGTAATCGCACTCATGTTTCAAGTTTTTCAATCTGTATGCATTACCTACTTAACAAGGGTTGCTGTGAACCTCGGCTGTTACATTCTTTCTAAATAAAGTGAATTAACATATTTGACACAACATTCCAGAAAGTGCTTTTAAATTGGTTTTATGTGAAACTGTTTTATTTTTAGGTACTTGTCTGCTTTGGTCGACGCAGCGACATTTCTAGACAATGTTAATAGCTTTTACTGGTATTTAACATACAGGTATAGACGAACAATATTCATACTTTATATTTTATTTTATTTGTGATACTTCATTAATGTTGCACGTGTGTTATTCAGTATTTATTCAGAGTTCTGTAAGAAGTGCGGGTCAAGTCTATTTAGGTAAGTAATTCTCCGATATTTTTTCGATGTTTCCAATTTTGGATTTTTAATACGTTATATCAAAATTAAATCATAACAAATCGTTAAAAATGTGAAAAAGTTGTAACATATTTAATTTGGATGTGTTGGTTTTCATAAAATTTACAAAGCTGTTTAGCATTTTAATTTTTATAATTTTTAATGATTAATAACGTACTTTTACTAAAGTTAATTTTTGTGTTTTTAATTATGCCTTTATAATATTTTTCTTCGAAAATTGTGATTGTTTACATTTACATTTTAGAATGGTTAGTATTTAAAATAATTTTTTTATTAAATGTGTCGATTCAAATTCAATTTTATTTTCGGCCTTTCTCGACTTTTATATTTAGAGTTTTTAACTATCTTCATTTACAACTTTCTTTAGGAATAACAATGTATATATATATATATATATATATATATATATATATATATATATATATATATATATATATTATTTTTGCGATATTTAACTATAGGTAAAATGCTTAAATTGTTGACATATTATTTGTTGCCTGTCTATTTGTGAATTACTGCAATACTAATCTTTCAACGATAATATAATATAACGATAATCATATACTGGGTGTACCTACGATCTGACAAAGTTCCCTTACATAGAGGTACGTATAGATGGACCATAAGTTATATTCTAAAAATATTTTGAGCCTGCATGGCCGGTTTGCCTGCGTGGGCGACATAAATTTTAATTTGTTTAAATTGATCAGCCTGCATATTTGTACATTTCTGAATTCTGAAGAATTGTGTATACGTCCATGTACAAATTGTTTGTCAAAACTCAAAAGAACCGCTGATTTCTTTAGTGAAATATTTCGTTGAGTTCGACTTATTGTACGGAACCACCCATGAGAGAATCAGCCGCAACGCACACAAAAAATATTTAATGCAAAGGTGCATACTTGATAAATTAATGGCAAACAAAAAAAAAACCTACGAATAAGACTTTTAGTTCTTCGGATTGGTTTAAAAAAATTACAATAGTAGAAGTTACCCCTAAAGAAATTAGATCATTATCAAAACGGTTCAAATTTAACTTAAAACCTAATATTAGTAAAAAAACTGGGAGTAGAAACCGACTTAGCTATAAGTAGATTAAAGTAGTGAAATTTTAGTTATGCAGACTACACTTCAAAAAATCCGCGGTGGTCCGCACGAAACTTACTTATACTTAGTTATACTACGTTTTTCGAAAAAACTTTTCAAATGAAAGTTGTTTAAAATATCAATATCTTACGTAAGAATATTTTTTCCGTAACGTGTACCGTTTTCGAGATATGGAAAAAGGTGATAAGAGTAAGCCATCACTTCCGGTTGAGAGATTGCGTTCAAAATAGGACGTTTTCCTCCTTGCTACATACACATGTTAAGTTTAAAGTTTCAGAGCTCTAGCTATAATCTTTTGGACGCTAGAGCGCGCACAGACACACATACACACACACAGATGTCATTCCGAAAATAGTCAGAAACGATTCAGTGGACCTCAAAACGCGTATATGCGTTAAAATCTCGAGGTGTAAATTTTTCATGATTCCTATACTTACTTATACATAAAGTATAAGTAAGTATAACCTGGAAGAAAACGTTTTCAAAATAATATCTCTAGCGGAAATGATGATTTACTATTATCACCGTTTATACAGTATAACCAAGTATAAGGAAGTTCAGTGCAGACCACTGCAGATTATTAATCAGATTCAGTTTTTCCAGCAGTGGTGCGGTTCAAAGAGGCATCTTTCCATACATCCCACAACGTCTCACATAATTGGTTGAAATGGAACCATTCGAAAGAATATTCACTCAAATCCGTCCGAAAACAAAACTCAACTCAAAATTGATTTCTCCGGATTACATATTGAGCAAGAGCAAATTTGGTTCTGCCATGGTTTCTAATTAAGATGAGACTTAATATTAATGAACATTCTGCCAGCATGTGTCTAATTATATCCTCGCGTAGCCTGATGTTGCAAAAATCAACCTTATGCTTAGCACGTCGGAAATGCGGCTCGACTTGTGTAGCTATCCACGAATCGACCCAGATTGCTCAGACAAACCATAAATCATCGATCGAGTAGATTCGGACTTCCCATTTCAGCATTTCAAAGTATGTTTTAACTGGCTTTGCAATCTGGAGTAAGCATTGTCATGCTTAAGTATAACTTTATCATGCCACTGCTCATATTTCATTAATTGGTCGGCTCACTTTCATCAGTTGTAGTGGATACCGACCCCGCAATAGGTTTCGTTATGTCTTTGCAGTTCAAAGTAAGCTATGCCAAGCATGTACCACCAAATACGGAGCAGAAGCTCCGATCAATGGATACTCGGGTTTGCCTTGATTTTTGAGCTCGGTATTACCGTATTGTTTCATCACTAGTAACAATACGATGTAGAAAACCTTTTCGATTTTGCTGTTGGGGTAGCTATTTGCAAATGAACAATGGCTTTTCATGTCTCTTGGCTTTAGTTCGTACGACACGCAGTTCCTTTTCTCTTGAATTATTGTTTGTGTAGAAAACATAGAAAGTAGAAACGGTTGCACGATCAACTCTGTAAGTTCATCTAGCATTTATCCTGGGTCTGCAACAACTAACCTCTGCTATCCTTTATCTTCGATCTTTTTCAACTGGCGTGGACGTTCCTTGTAAACTTTCTTAGATGACTTTCAGCAGCACTTTTCTTCAAATTAAAATAGAAAATATATATGTAATAATAATAACACTGTTGTCTATACTTTGGAAAATGACGGATAGTGAAAACTAAAGGCACATGATAGTGCTTTGACACTTGACCTTGCTTTGACGGATGAAGAAGTTAGGAGAGAGGTGAAGAGTTTCACAGTCGGAAATAGAGCGGAATCAGATCATATGCCGATAGAAATAGAACTATGGGGGGAAGCCAGGAGGAAGGTTAAAGAAGGAAGAGAAGGTAGAGGAATCAAGAACGTATGGAACGACGAAACAAGGAAGGCGTATCAGGACAAATTAAGGGGCGTGGAATGGGGAGACGTAACGAACATAGAGGAGGCTAGCAAGGAGATGGGCCGGGCTATAATAAGGAGGAACAAGGGAAAGAGAGAAGGAGAAGGGTCGTGGTTCGACGAGGAATGTAGAAACGGGAAGCAGAAGCTGAGGGGCATTCTGAAGAAGGCGAGAAGGGGCGAGATATCCTGGGAAGAGTTTACTGAGGAGAGGGCAAAGCAGAAGGGACTGTGGGAGATGAAGAAGAAGGAGAGTAGACAAAGAGAGGAGAAGGAGGTGCAAGATCTGAGAGGGGAAAAAGAGATATGGGAGTACCTAAGGAAGCGAAGAAAGGGTAGGGGAGGCACGGGGAATATTGGGAGTGAGGAGTGGAGGAGTCATTTTATGGATTTATTAGGAGGGGAGGAGGAGAAGGAAGAAGGTGCAGAAGGGAGATTGAGCCAGGGAGGGGAGGAGGAGATAGTGGAATTTACTTGGGAGGAGCTGATGAAGACAAGGAGCAGGTTGAAGAAGGGCAAGGCCGCGGGCGAGGATGGAGTAGATACGGAAGGCTGGATAAATGCACCGGAGGAGGTGTGGAGAGAGACCCTCAGGTGGTTAAATGACATATGGATGGGTAGGAGGGATTTGCCAGGAGCTTGGAAGGTGGCGATAGTGGTTCCGATATGGAAGAAAGGAGACAGGGAGAGGGCTGGAAACTACAGGAGGATATCGTTGTTGGATGTGGGATATAAAATATATGCACGGATGATTAGAGCAAGATTAGAAGAGGAGGTGGAAGGAATGGACATCCTACCAGAGGGGCAGGCGGGATTTAGAGAGGGAAGGGGTACTAGGGACAACTTATATGTGTTGAATTACGTAGTGGAGAGGGAACTGTCGAACAAAGGGGGGAAGGTTTACGCTATGTTTGTGTATCTCAAGGCGGCTTTTGACAAAGTAGTAAGAGGCACCCTGACGAGGGCTATGGAGAAGGCAGGGATATCAAAAGGGGTGGTAACAAGAATTAGTCAGATTTATGAAGAGACCTGGTGTAGGGTGCGGGTAGGAGAGAATCTGACGGATCCATTTAGAACAACAAGAGGATTGAGACAGGGGTGTCCGCTGAGCCCGCAACTATTCAACATATATATCGCACAGCTGGAGGATGTGTTTAAAAAAGGGCAAGGTGGGGGAGTAAAGTTGGGCAGGGGGAGGATTTGGTCGCTGGCCTTTGCGGACGACGTAGTGCTACTGGCGGAATCGGAGAAAGGATTGTCGGAGATGGCAAAAAGATTGGAAGGGTTCCTGGATAGGAGAGGACTGGAAGTAAACGTACAAAAAACAAAGATAATTGTATTCAGGAAAGGAGGAGGAGGAAGAAAAGAAACGCAGGTGAGATGGAAAGGAGAAATAATAGAGCAGGTGAGGGAGTGGGCATACCTAGGATATGTGCTCAGTGAGAACAACAGTGGTGACGCGCACATAAGACATATATGTAGGAAGGCGAAGAAGGCGGTGGAAGGGCTGAAGACAAGTTTATGGGGAAAGAGAAAAGGGAAGTTCGAAGAAACAATGAGGATTTGGAATGTATGTGTACGGGGCATATTGATGTATGGGGCGGAAGTATGGGGTGTCAAGGAAAGAAAAAGAGTAGAAAGGGAGCACATAGGACAATTAAGAAGAACATTACAATTAGAACGTTCGACACCGGACTATATCGTGTGGCGGTGGAGGCGGGCAGGAGAGTGGCAAAGTATGAGTTGGGGGTGAAGGGGAGGGGAGAGAAGACTTTGGGGAAGAAGGTGATGGAGGAGCTGGAGAAGAGGGAGAGAAGGCGGAAAGAGCTATCAAGGTGGGAGGTGGCAAGGAGGAGACTGTACGAGAAGGCGGGGTGGTCGGTGGGGGAGATGGAAAGAAGAAGAAAAGAAGGTCGTCTGGTGGAGAGAGAGTTGGTAGGGAGGTGGGTGCAGGTGGAAGCCCAGGAGAGGGAAGGAAAGATAGAGAGAGCGAGGTACAATGGAAGATACAGGGAATTGCAAGTGTACAGTAGGAGGCCGGAAGGAAGACAGCCGAAGAGGAAAAACTATTAGCTAGATTCCGGTGTGGAAACGAGGAGAGGAAGAATAAGTATTGGATGAGTGAGGAATACAAGAGGTGTGAAGCATGTGGAAGAGGGGCGGATGATTGGAAACACTGGTGGGAAGAATGTGAAGAATTGGTATGGAGTAGAGAAGAAGAGAAGCTGGGTCTGGACTGGAGAAGGATGCTAGGAGAGAGAGGAGATGGAGTGGAGATGTTGAGAAAGTTAAAGAAGAGAAAAGAAGAGGGAAGATGTAGGAGGGAGAGAAATAAATAATACATTTTGTTGTAGATGCAAAGGCAGGATGAGAGGTGGAGGGGTAGGGAGCCAACAAAAGAGAAGGGAAGCGAGGACCAGGATGGAGACGAGGGTATAGGAGGGAGGAGAGACGCGCAGGATCGCATAATATGTATATATGTAAATAGTTAATTTGGGCAAAATATGCGTGTAAATATATGCCAATAAAGGTTGTTACTACTACTAGTGCTTTGACACGCACACAAGCACGCAGTCACACACACACATACAAACGTCATTCTAAAAATAATCGGAATCGATTCAGGGGACCTCAAAACTCAAAATTTCCTGGTCGAAAATTTTCATGATTGCTACACTTCCTCATACATAAAGTATAAGAAAGTAAAAAATGGCAAACATTTTAAATGTTAAAAAGCCCTGATATTGTTGTTGTCTTTGTTCCGTCCATGTAATATAGTTGGTTCGGTAGTTTTCCGCGTTATACTTGTTTGAACGATACTTCTCGTCGTGTAGTCTTGGTTTCTTAAAATTTATAAAAAAATTCACACTTGCATAATATTTACAAACAATACTACATATAACACACAAATAAAACAACTTACACCTACGAAAACGACCCTTATTTCACTTACAAATAACATTTAACAACATATATGGTGCTTCCCTCGACGAGGTCGAAGGTTTTATTTTCAGTCCATCCGTTGCGTCTAATATAGTCTAGTCGACGGGAAACTTTCAAAAACCCGGCCTGTACGTCCTGTTGGTCTGGTTGCGTGATTGTTCGTGCGTTAGTCAGTCCTGTCCTCGTTGTACAAATCCAACGTTTCGTATGGTAGTTTGTGCGTGTGGCTTGGTAAATGTATTTGTTGTGTAATTGTCCGTATTAGTACCAAACCCAAACCAACTTCGTCATGTACGGTACGATCATGTCCACGTCCGCTTGGTCGTGTAAGTCACGTATACGTATATATCGGTCAGTGCCCAGGGCGAACCTAAGACCCTTGTTCTGTGACACCTGCAATTTTTTTAGGTTCGTAACTGAGCCCGAGTCGGTTTGCTTCTATAATATGTGCACCAAATGTCGTTTTGGTGTCTAGTGTTACTCCTAGGTATTTCACTGTCGTTTTGATCGGTATCGCAATACCGTTAATCCTTGTCGGATTCGGTATTGTATACCGCCTGTATCGTCGCGTGAATGAGATCGTCTCAGATTTAGTTGGGTTTATAGTCAGTTTCCAGTCGGAATAATATTGTTTGAGTCCCCTCATGTGATTGTCGATGTTCGCGTGTGCTATGATTCTGAGGATGAGACTGAATATATGGCCGTGTCGTCTGCGAATAAGGCGATTGATGTGGCATCGTGCGTCGGCATGTCGTTAATGTATAATGAGAACAGTTGCGGCCCAACGATGGATCCCTGGGGCACTCCTGCTCTTATGATGTGGGGCGCTGACATGAAATTGTCTGTCATTCAGGTATGAACAAATCAGTCTGATTAGTGATAATGGTAGTCCGTACGTAATTAGTTCGTAGGTAAGTCCGTCTATCCAGACCCTGTCAAATGTTTTGTGCAAGTCAAGTAATGTCATTGCCACAACTTGTTTCCGATTAAAAGCCGTACGTATGTCTGTTACAAGTCTTGCCACTTGCTGTACGGTGTCGTGTCCGGATCGGAAACAAAATTGCTCGTTTCGTAAGAGATCACGCCCTTCGACGTAATCCCTCAGTCGATCGTTGATTACTGTGTCTGTCACCTTCGATAGCGTACTAAGGAGGCTAATTGGTCGGTAGCTGTCAGGTATGTCGTGTGGCTTCCCTGGCTTCGGAATAGGAATAACTACAGCATTTTTCCAGCGGCTTGGGAAATGCTGTAGGGTTAGAATGGCGTTGGCGATATGCGTCAGTTGGACGAGGGTTGTCACTACCGGGAGCACCTTCAGTGGCTTCTCCTCCGCCAATATGAATGTGTGGTATGGAAGTCCGGCGTCGTCGAAGTATTTCGTCATCCCATCGACGGTCAACGGGGTGATGTCTATGCCATCACCAATGTTCTTCACCTTCGTGAACGGCAGCTTCTTCTCAGTTAGTACCGTCACGATATCCGACCAACTCTTCTTGCGAAGGATTATCGGCGGGATTCGCGGCTTCGTCGCAACTGGCTTGTTCGCCTTGATGGTTTCGTCGTCGTCGGTACTTTCTGCAAGAGAATCGTACCGATTAATCGTCTCTAGTCGTTTGTCTCTCTTTTGCAACTGCGCTTTATAACGCTTCGCAACCTTCCTCGAAACGGTAAAACTTTCACAGTCGGAATCGCTAATGTCGCTTGTCTTAGTCTTTGCGATATGTTTCGTCTTCTTGTCTTTCGATGCCGCCTTGCTTCTTTTCGATGTCGATGGTTTCGGCGAGTGATGCCCATTCCATCATGATGCGTTTTCACTGACCGAATGATATGGCGGTCGTTGTCGTCCTCTTTTATTGTGCAGTAGGCGAGTGGGGGTGAATATTGAGCTAGATTCGTTGTTAACTTATATGTTGGCAATGTGGGTTTTTTGGTTTTGCAGTTTAAATATTTCAAGGTTTTCCATTACGTTTAATTTGTCGGTTTTTTATTGTATTTTGATATATGTTGATTGATTGCGGAGTTGCCTGCTGAAACATTATTTCAATAAATACATATGTTTCACTAAATCTGTGGCGTCATCACATGACCAAATGCAGGTACTAGACAACTAATATGCCTCAAAACTAAAACAAAAACTGAAAAAGTGGGTATATTACAAGTTCAGATTAAGTAGGGTGAATTGCTAAAATCTACTGTATCATAATCAAAATAATACATATTTTACTAAATTTATTGATTTATTTATCTTTCTAATGAATTTAGTTTTTACTTTTTTTTCTCTGTACGTTATTGCATTTATCATTATATTCTACACAATGGTTAGCAGAAGTAGAGTCGGTTTTATTCGTGTTGTAACTTCTTTCGTGTTCTTTGATTCAGGTTTCGAATAACATCCATGTCTATTCCATGTAGACTTTTTACGATCTTCGAACTTCAATTTTCTATTCATTTCGTTTTAATAGAATTGTGTTATTAGAATGTTGTATGAGTTGTTGGTTTTGACAGCAGTGGTTTGGTTCTCCAATTTTTTAATAATTTATAGGCTGATAATTTGTGTGATACATGGTGAAGAGAACGTATTAGTTTTGTGTGATATAGTTACGTTAAGGAAATTGATGGTTTTGATTTTTCATAATCGTAAATAATATGTTGGGATGAATGATGTTGATATAGTTATGTAAAAATTTTAATTATAAAAGCAATGCGTGTTAATTTTATTTAGTAAAATAAAGATTCAAGAAATAACTATTTAAAATCGGCCAGTGATAGTGACCAGGAGAAATTGCTAACTGTTAAAATACAAAATCTGTGAACAAAATATAAGGTTCTTACACAAGTGCAAAGAAGAAGAAGTAACACCGAAATATATGTAGCTGAAAACCAGCAATAATAGTTTAGCAACCAAAACAGTGAAGATTGGACTGAAAACCTGGATACAAGAAGAACCGAACAATCTTTACACCTTGAGGTACTACATTCGCAGTTAGCGTTTAAACTTAATAACATTGAGTTCGACTTATTGAACGGAACCACCCAGCCTCATAGTACACAAAAAATATTTAATCCAAAGATGCAAACTTGTTAAATTAATTGCAAAAAACCCACGAATACCACTAAGAATAAAAGTTTTAGTTCTTAGTTCGGACTGTTTTAAAAAATTTACAAAAGTAGAATTCACCCCTAAAGAAATTACATCATTATCAAAATGGTTCAAATTTAATAAACCCTAATATTAATAAAAACTGGGAGGAATGGCAAAGTAAATTATAAAAATTACCAAGCTAAAAACAAAATAGTAAATCACAAGACCAAACCTAACCCAAATAAAGAGGAAAAAATAAATAAAACGCTTAAATAAGAAACAGAAATAAGAAACAGAGGACCAGAACATTAGTTTTTCTAAAGCAAATAAAAGTAACATGGTCATTGCAATCCCAAAGATAGAATGTGAATGTATGTAATATTGTGCAGGAGTTCCTTAATAATAATGGATTTGATAAATTAAAATCCGACCTTACCACAAAATTTTAAAAGCAAGTTATACATAAATTATTCAAAAGGCCTCTTCAATAAGACCCAATTGTTCAAATTAATTACTATGAACTCATAGCCACATAAGTTATATGGGTCCGGTAGTGTCATATGCAGGGTGTTAAAAAAAGTGTCACAAAGTTCGAGAGCTGATAGTATGGCCCAAAATATGACGAACATTCTTAATGAACATGGGTCCACAAATGGACGGTTTCGGAGATACGATTTATTTTAATTTCCACAATACGCATGTGTGGGCGACGAATATCCGCTACACTATTATGGAATCCAGATACCAGGTACGTTTTTCATTGAACAGTTGGATGGGTATTTTGGGCGACAGGTTACTAGGCGCGGTTGTTGTATCAAACCGATTTACAGGCGCTGCTTATCTGAACTTCCTGCAGAACACACTGGGTAATCTTTTAGACGAGATTCCTTTGAACCAAAGGCAACAAATATGGTACTCCGGCATATTTTTCGATTGCCGTTAGAGAGTATTTACACTGAACTTTTGGACGAAGATGCCCAGCAAGGGGTGGATCTGTATCATGACCTGGAAGATAGCTCGATTTAAACCCCCTTGATTTCTTTCTTCAGGGATATTTGATAGTCTACGCTACGCCTGTAAATGATCTCCCGGAAATATCAAGGATGCCACCGAATCCGAGTCACTGAAGGTCTTTTCGAAAGATTTCGCAAGTCCATGTCACCTAGATATGGTGTGAACGCAAAATGTTTCGTATCTCCGAAACTGTCCGTTTGCGGACCCATGTTCATTAATACTTTTCGGTATATTTTGGGCCCTACTATTAGCCCTCTAAGTTTGTGACACTTTTATTCAGTCTGTATAAAAGCCACTTGCCAAAACCTTTCTAAACATATAATCAATGAAAGACATGAACTTGCCAACTTTAAATCAAAATTTGCTATTAAAAATTCATCAGAATTAATTAAGGAAATCACAAATTTCCTCTAACGTCACTAATTTGTCCCCAAGTATTTTGAAATTAAAACCAATTTTTGGTAATTTTATTTATTGCAAGTAATTATTTTTAAAACAACATTCCATTACCATAAATCTAAAGTAAAAGATATAATGCTCCTTGCGGACGTTTCCTAGCTGGGAAGCGCCGAATCAAATGAGTTTAGCCTCAAAGAAATGTAAGATTAGCGGCAATGAAAACGAGACACGTTAAATTTTTAGTAAAATATTTATAAATAAGAAAAAATAGACGACAGTATATTAATTATAATATTAAATTAAATAATTGATGAGACTTTCATCGCGAGTGGTTTTCTCCTTTAAATCCAGGTTTAGCTAGTCTTTCCATCGTTTAAAATGTTACCAAAAAACCTTTAAGCTCCGGCTAAGTCAAGCACGAATACGTCTCTTTCCAACCGAGATTTGCTCAAGGAAACGGAATTAAAATAAAACGCTTTTGAAATGCTAGTGAAATTGTTTTGTCTGATCCAACATTTGCCTGGCGTAGTCCCGACGTGTGCAAATATGAGCGAGCATGAAATACATTACGGACAAATAATACTTTGAATTGGACGAGAACTAAAAATTCAATAATGCAAATGTCCGTTATGTATGTAAGGGCACGAGCCGTTCTTAATAGGAAAAGTTTGAGCAGTGGCCTATTCGTATTCCAATGGGAGCAACCAAAACCTTGGTAATCAACAAAGGCCCCATTTTTGTTCGGCCTCACCGCACACAAATGTAATTTTTCATCAATTTAAATGCCTACTGAAAAAGCTTTTCAGTTAGTTATTCCAATCGTTCTTATTTCTATGCGATTGTGAATGATAATTTGATTTTGAGTTTTCATAATTTTAATTGTATTTTTTGTACACGTTCATTACTATACGGAAGACTTGAATTATTATTCAGGAGGAACACATATGGGCTTGGTTGTATTATTGTATTATATGCATGAAGTAATTATTATAAAATCCGCGGTTCCATTTGTATAGCTAAGCAGAACAATTTGATACCGGTGTAAGAATTATGGTTCAGATTTATCAATTTCTGGTATTTGTTATTTGAAGCTCGCGCACAAAAGTAATTTTAGTCCATCTATGGTCTTCTTGTTGTATTCTATCAAGAGTCCTCCGTGAAAATCATTTTCGCTTTTTTGCGACATAACTGCAACATTGAACGTATGAAAAGAGTCGGCCCGCCTCGGAAAACCATTTGATAAATTGAAACTGTTTGATAGTTTTTCTTAAGGGTTGGTTATTATATAACTCACCGTCTTATGGGAACTTATTCGAGAAAATTACGACATAAATAGGATAGGAACGGAAAGACTCTTAAAGGAGGCTTACCTATAAGCCATATCTCCGTTTAGCTGTTGCCGGTAAAAAGTGGAAATTATGAAAAATGTGTCTTTTTCCACGGGATTACTTCTTGAGATCGCACACGCCCCCATGTATGAGCCGGTCGGTGCGAAGTCGCCCACATGTTCGACTTCAGAGCACAATGCAATAGGGTCGACGTTTGCAGACCGAGCCATACTTGCGGTTCGTTGGGATAAAAATCAATACGAAGACGAAGATGCGACGGAAACAGAAAGTGAGAACACGAACTGACATTAGATTAGATATTCATGGTTGTTGCTATTTTGGCGTGTAACTGCAGAATGACGATTTTCATAAAATTCAATATTGAAGGAACATAAACTAATTTATCGTGCATTTTTAATTATTCGTGGAATATTTCGTAATAAACTTTGTAATTCTATGTAATGATATATATTTTTACACATGTACTCGGGAACGGACATTCTATCACACATTAAACATATATACGTGGAGAGCGGTTGTCCATATTATGACATGTTGGTGAATAACGACCCCTGCATTAAGAGGAGGGTTAAATTGATACATTTTTAGTTTTTAACTTAGGTAGGTAAAAACATTAGCTTATATTCTAGATAACACAAAAATTATCAAGGTGAAGTAAGCAAAATTTTAATTCAGTCACGTGCACTATAATTATAAAAAAACATATTTTTCTTCCGTCCATATTGTTTCTATGAACCTTAATTTTATATATAAATCTTCATTCGTTTCCATATATTTCTCACGTTTGCATCCACTTCACTTTACTTTCCTTAAGTGGGGCCTGATATCCTTTTCGTGAGCGTCTTATTCTTCCTCTTCACGTCCAACAACATCCTATCCAATCTATCCTAGTTGTTTCGTCAATTTTCTCTTCTTTCCATAATTTTATTTATGCGTCGGTTCCCATATGCTAGAAGTTGTGCAGTTACTTTTGGCGTATTTCCGGAATTTTCATTTTCTTCTTCCTTACGCACACACATTTTCTACATCGGATCTTCTAGCCTAATTTTCATTGCCAACTTTCATAATTTACACAATACATAAAATGTAGGAGTACAATAAACGCACATATAAAGGGTTTTTATTTACAAATAATGTTGTAGCCGCAGTATTCAAATTCGGTTGTCAGGGTCTAGTGTGATTTTTCAGACAGAACTAGAACCTAAGACAGCTTTTGGTTATTATTTGGTTACTTCAAATATATTAATTTTCATATTTTAACCAAAATATCTTAATATATTTTATAGTTCAACATTCTCTTCATACGAATACAAATTCTGTCTTTAAAACATGATTTCTGTTATAAGATTTGTTTAAACCCCAAATGATACATACAACAGATAAAATAATCTCTTTTCATGTTCATTTATTTGTGGCCGAAATTGTCAACTGCAATCCTAAGTCCGCGATAAATAAAATACGGGCTTGATGGATGGTATATGTCAAGACCGTTTTTCTTATTTATTATTCTTTCTTAAAACATACATAACATAACATACGTCATAATCGTGAATTTTTTCAGCTTCTAGCATTTCTGGTTCGAACGTGGCTTTACATGTTTGCTATAAAATGTTGATGAGAACTTATAGTTTGTATTTCAAATTATTCGCCAATTAATTCCCAAAATTCTGTTATATTTTTTATTACCTTATCTATAAAAATCTATGACTCTACAATCTCCATTATATGTCAACTTAAATATTAATTACCATTTTAGGGGGGCATTTAAATATGTCCCCAAAGTTGAGTAACAATTGTTATTGTAAGAACAGAAGATGTCAATTGCAAGAAAGTACGAACGAATTATAGAAATAATAATGATTTTATTTAGAAGGTATTAACTTTGAAACTTGAAAGAATTTAGATTTACAAATTATTGTAATTGTAGAAAGACCAAAGACAGGATATTATAAATTTACAAATCAAATCAATTGGTCATTTTATTACAAATATTTTGATATGAAAATGCATAAGTTTTTATAATTTTGATGTTGGTTATGTTGTATTTTATAGCTCATACTCATAGTATATCGACACATCAGCGGATAGAGACATAACAATTAATTTAATTAAATTAAACCCCATTTACCTTCTAGAGTCCTTTACCATCGAAAGTATCATTCCAGTATGAATGTATTTTACCTCGCTGTTCATTAATTAGTTATTTTCGTTTGTCACATCTGGCCTTTATTCATTTCGTACTTTTTGGAATAAATATGTATATTTTTATAATATGTTTATTTCACATACATTAGCAGTTGGTTAAAAACAAACAGAACATATATTGAAAGCTGTTAGTCAACGTACTTCATGTGATGTAATCCTTCAAACTAATTGAATTGAGGAAGTTAAGTAATTAAACTAAAGCAGTCATGGATACAGAAAAACGTGTCGTTTTGTTCTTTTAATGAAACAAAAATACACAATTAAATTAAAACACTCATTACATAACATGATAATGTTGGCCTTCAGTTAGTTAGTAGGCAACATTATCTAATTACCTGACAGGTTCGTGCTATAATCGGTAAAATAATAACGAGTGTCCCAAAAATTAACGCAAGATTTGAATTATATAGAAAACTCAGTATTCAGGGTTGCCAACAATTTACTGCACAAATGGAGACAAATTCAAATATTGCGTTAATTTTGAGACAGTGTTTATATTTTTTCCGGCAGACCTGGTCGGTGGTGAATATGTAGTCGACGGAGCGCCACATTCGCACACGTTACGTGCGATCAACAGCGGCTTCGCTGGCGAGCATGAAAATAACTGGTTTTAGTGCAGTCCGGGTACTTAACCCCGAAGGTCGGTGGTAAGGTGCGTTTCAGCAATGCAATCACACCCTATACCAAACCAATCCCGTCAAATGTATACCCTGTTTGATTTATGCACCTACGTTGTACGAAGGATTAGTTACATTCGCGGTATTCAATCTGATTACCATTCTTTTCGTTCCTAACAACACATATTTTGCACCTGTGTGACCACTGTGGGCGCTTCATCTTCCTGTCAACTGATCTTAAAAACGTGAAACTTTCATATTTGTCTTGGTTTGATTAGCATATGTCATTAATCATGGATAGTGACAGTGAAGGCATCATTAACTGAACACAAGAAGATATTGCTGAATCAGCAATTCCAGCAACTATGAATCTTCTCCCAGAGATATCTGAAGAACGGTATTTAAAAGAATACAATTGTTTCACGGAGTCACGTAAGAAAAAGGCATCTTCAACATCTTACTTTGAAACGAAATTAAAAATGTGGAAGTCTTCGGTTGGTAATTGTAATGGTAAATAACAATGTAGACATTAATAAATACTCGGACAAATTGCGTATTTGAAAAATAAAAATTTTGGATACAGATCCAAAAAGTCCGAAACATTTTCCGGTAAGAAATATATAACTTTTTCTGACAAGTTTTAAACGATCATTATCTTATGCAAATAGTCTTATTTTGGTCTTATTTACTTCAAATAAAGGATGCTCAAAACTGTACCTTTAATATTACCATTATTCACTCTTAGATATTTGCCAGTTTTCTACTCTTGCAAAAAGTATTACTTTACTCACTTGATACATGAATAACTATTATTATGTCAATGTTATATTTTATGTACATCTGTACTTGGAATTAGCAAAATTATTCTCGTTGTAGGCATTTTTGTGTAGGTATGTTTTTCTTAAAAGTCATATGACATCATTATAATTTATATGAGTTATTATATGTAAAGGGTCTTCCAATAAGAGCTTTTATTTTCATTAGCCCGCAATTTTAACTACTTGACAGATGACAAGTAAAAACTAGGCCATTAATAAAAATGGAAAGCACCTTCTCGGCTACCAATTGTGAAACTGGTGGAAAAATTTGAGCGGTCGATTGGGACAAGTTAGTGATGTAAAGAACCAAATTCGTGCACGCCGCTCAAGAGCAACTGAAAATATTGCTGTTGTAGCTCATAGTATTGAGGAAAACCCAAATTTGTCCATTTCACGTCGATCTTTGGAATTGGGCATTCTACAAACGCAGCTAAACCGTCTTTTGCATAAAGGCTTAGGTCTTAAGGCTTTTAAAGTTCAGTTCACACAAGAACTCATACCTACCGACCATCAACAACGTCGTGTCTTTGTGATTGTGATTTTGTCCTTGAAATGCTCAAACTGGTGCGGAATTTCATCGAAAAATCATCTTCAGTGATGAGGCCCATTTTCACGTCCAAGGTTACGTTAACAAGCAGAATTGCCGGATTGCTTCATTCGCAACGTGTGACTGGTTGGTGCGGTAGCGAGATCATTGCACCTTACTTTTTAGAAAATGAGGCTGGAACAACTGTTACGGTAAATGCATTGCGCTATCGAATGATGATTTAAGATTTTGTATGGCAGAAATTGGAAGATATTGATGTGGGCGACGTTTATTTTCAACAAGACGGAGTTACGTGTACAACCTCTTTAGAACAGGCCAACTTACTCGTTCATATCTTTGGAGGATGTTAATATCTCATAAAAAACGCTTAAATTTTAATAAAATAAATATATTTCGATAATGCTATTGTTTCTCATGTATAAATAATGTCTATAATTGATATATCTTTTGAACTATTTTGGTGTAAACGAAATGAGAACAATAGGAACTTTTGACAATAAAAACAAAATCTTAGAAATTTACCAAAATTTTTCTACACATCCATAGAGCAAATGAAAATACTTATCGCATAAGTACGGTACAGAAAAAATAAAACCAACTATCTTATCTATCTTATTTACAGGATCAGTTGTAATTGCTGAGTAATATTTGCAGCTAAAATAATCGCAGGCAGGTTCGATTTCGATTACATATTATACATAGGTTAGGTATCAGTTAGGTTTTCTAGGTCGAAGCGATCTAAAAAACGATATACGATATAGAACCTAATGAGCAAAACAATTATATAAATAAATATGTATGTACGAAGTATAGTGGATTTAGAACAATTTATTTTTTTGTCCTTAGTAATTGTGAATATTTTGGTACACTATCAGGAGCCTAAAATAAAAATTCAAACAATAGAAGGAAATAGAGATATTGCATTTTCCGGTCTTGTTATATTTAATACCAATTCCATTAATGACGCGTTAATGATCAAGTAATTGGTTAATATTAGTTATTAATTCGCACTATGGATTTTAATGTATACAATATGCGCTCACAAAATGATCTGATAACGAAAGCCTTGCAATAGATGTTTTCTAAAAAAAGCCTTAATTTTCTGGCGAGTAAAATTTATTACTTTCGTATTTAAATACTATTAATGTAGTTTTCCTCGTTAATACATAAATACGACTATTTCCTTTTTTTATTGACTAACAAGGCATGGTGGTTGTGATATATCTTATACATTGGCTTAATTTATGATGTGTAACCCCCTTTAGATTTGTGGAGTGAAACTACGATTAAAAATGTTAATGGCGTGTAAATCGTTCATACGCCATTACAATTTGTAATATTCAATAATATTAAGGAATATCTAACTCGAGAAATATGTAACCGTATTTATATTTATTGAAATAATTTCAATTCAAAAGCCGGTGGAATATCTAAAATCACGACAAATCAAAAATAAAACGTTAATTGATTTATCACCAAACCAAATCGTACGTAAAATACAAGTGCTTTAAGTCGCCCGGGTTGAAAATTTCTTAAAGATTTCTTAATTTTGAAGTTCGAAAGAAACAATTTATCGCGTCCCATAAACGTGATTTATATTTTCGTGGGATATAAATTTTCAAATTCATTTCTCATGTTAATTTATAGACTGGGGAAAATAATACTGGGGTAGTAGCCCTAGAACACGGGTTCAGAATGGGATTTGTAACGGCCACAGCAATGGTTTCGAACCGCGATACTAGTTGAAAGCGTTGTTAGACGGTTGAAAGCAAACTTTATTTAGATTTGATATATGGGCCGCCTATAACATGATGCGTAAAACTGAAACCACTAAAGAACCGACTAGTAGTATAAGTATAATTATATCTTTCTAGATTATTACATGGTCCTAAGTCATTTTTTACCAATTTTTATATTGTTATATTTATTTCAATATATACTCTGTTGATAATTATGGCTATAAATAGTGAATTATAGCAATTGTAATAATAATAACGTATAGGAGACATTCGTGTGCGTGGTAGATTTTATAATTTATCTCAAATTAATAGAGAGAAAATCTAATTAAATTGGTAAGAAAGAAAAATATACATACACACAAATTAAATAAAATTGTTTTAATTTATGAATGTTCATGAATGTACAATGAGGAGAACGATATATATATATATATATATATATATATATATATAAGGTTCTTGGTAATCGCTACTGACGAAGGGTAATAACCCAGAAACAATATTGTCTAGCGATCCACCAGTTAGTCTTCATGGACCTGTTTTAATTAATGTTCACTACACCATTGAGGTGTAAGATTAGACCATCTTTCATGTAAATTTTACATTTTTTTGTCAAATTTGACACGACGCATTTTCAATATATATATATATATATATATATATATATATATATATATATATATATATACACGAAAGATGGTCTAATCTTACACCTCAATGGTGTAGTGAACATTAATTAAAACAGGTCCATGAAGACTAACTGGTGGATCGCTAGACAATATTGTTTCTGGGTTATTACCCTTCGTCAGTAGCGATTACCAAGAACCTTAGTTGTTGAAATACCTTTACATGTAGTGGCCATCAAAACTTCTTGGCGCGAGCCAATCACTCCTAATGAACCACTGACAACAGAACACTGACAAGACGATACCTTGTCTAACACCTCGCGGCGAGTAAACAAGACGACTGTCAAATGTCCAGTGTCAACATATAAAAGGATTGCTGCAATTAAGTTCAAAAACAATTCAAATTGAAAATGTGTCTTGTCAAATATGACAGAAAAATGTAAAATTTACACGAAAGATGGTCTAATCTTACACCTCAATGGTGTAGTGAACATTAATTAATTAATTAATTAATTAACATTAATTAATTAATGTTCACTACACCATTGAGGTGTAAGATTAGACCATCTTTCGTGTAAATTTTACATTTTTCTGTCATATTTGACAAGACACATTTTCAATTTGAATTGTTTTTGAACTTAATTGCAGCAATCCTTTTATATGTTGACACTGGACATTTGACAGTCGTCTTGTTTACTCGCCGCGAGGTGTTAGACAAGGTATCGTCTTGTCAGTGTTCTGTTGTCAGTGGTTCATTAGGAGTGATTGGCTCGCGCCAAGAAGTTTTGATGGCCACTACATGTAAAGGTATTTCAACAACTAAGGTTCTTGGTAATCGCTACTGACGAAGGGTAATAACCCAGAAACAATATTGTCTAGCGATCCACCAGTTAGTCTTCATGGACCTGTTTTAATTAATGTTCACTACACCATTGAGGTGTAAGATTAGACCATCTTTCGTGTAAATTTTACATTTTTCTGTCATATTTGACAAGACACATTTTCAATATATATATATATATATATATATATATGAAAAAAGGTTGTTGATGCGGGAACAAAGACATAACAAAAGAAAGACCTTATTGGGCAAAGCCCGCGTGGAAACACGCAACCGCCGACACGTGTTTCTGACTTATTAGTCGTCATCAGGACGGTATAGCCAAATTAAAAGATGGACAAAATTTGGAGATACAAAACAATCGGAGTCAACACAAGCAACCGACCTCCACATTATGACAACAGTCAAAATACCCACAATATTGTGGGAACATTCAACATAGCCACGCGGGAGGACATAGCCACCTGCGTGAACAACCGAGCCCAGGATATAATAATGAAAAAAGGTTGTTGATGCGGGAACAAAGACATAACAAAAGAAAGACCTTATTGGGCAATTAATTTGGCTATACCGTCCTGATGACGACTAATAAGTCAGAAACACGTGTCGGCGGTTGCGTGTTTCCACGCGGGCTTTGCCCAATAAGGTCTTTCTTTTGTTATGTCTTTGTTCCCGCATCAACAACCTTTTTTCATTATTATATCCTGGGCTCGGTTGTTCACGCAGGTGGCTATGTCCTCCCGCGCTCCCGCGTGGCTATGTTGAATGTTCCCACAATATTGTGGGTATTTTGACTGTTGTCATAATGTGGAGGTCGGTTGCTTGTGTTGACTCCGATTGTTTTGTATCTCCAAATTTTGTCCATCTTTTAATTTGGCTATACCGTCCTGATGACGACTAATAAGTCAGAAACACGTGTCGGCGGTTGCGTGTTTCCACGCGGGCTTTGCCCAATAAGGTCTTTCTTTTGTTATGTCTTTGTTCCCGCATCAACAACCTTTTTTCATTATTATATCCTGGGCTCGGTTGTTCACGCAGGTGGCTATGTCCTCCCGCGTGGCTATGTTGAATGTTCCCACAATATTGTGGGTATTTTGACTGTTGTCATAATGTGGAGGTCGGTTGCTTGTGTTGACTCCGATTGTTTTGTATCTCCAAATTTTGTCCATCTTTTAATTTGGCTATACCGTCCTGATGACGACTAATAAGTCAGAAACACGTGTCGGCGGTTGCGTGTTTCCACGCGGGCTTTGCCCAATAAGGTCTTTCTTTTGATATATATATATATATATATATATATATATATATATACATATATATATATATATATATATATATATATATATATATGAACTGAGTCCATCGTCGCACCTCATGCAATGCACATATTTTACTGATGAAGACATGATAAAATTGTCGAAACGTTAAAATTGATAATGACCAAATAAAAATTGTGCATCATCACTCTTGATTTTTTTAAAAATAACGCCATCTAATACCCAAAAAATATATATAAATATATATTTTTCAACAAAATATAAAATAAATTTGGCAAAAGTATAAAACAAAAAAAACTAATCTCTAACAACATATATATATATATATATATATATATATATATATATATATAAAAGAATGACAGCATGAAGATGAAGGAGTATCAAATAACGTAATATTTAATATGGGTGAATTGCTAACCTCTGTCTGGTCATTAAAAAAAATCCTAATTTATTATGTTTATTAATTTCTAAACTTTCTAGTAAAATAAGTTTCATACTTTTATTCTAGACATGAAGTATTTAAAAATTAAGGTTAACAATATAAGTACTTTCTAATAAATGGTTGGGGCAAGTAGAAATACGATTTATTAATCTTCTTGAATCCGGTCGTCAAACATCTCCCTGTTCGACCGATGTATACTCCCGGACAATCATTATATGATAACGTATAGACTCTTAAAGGCTAAAGACTAAAGAAAATGATATTATGGCAACGTATCAGAAAGATACATTATTCATAAAGGATACCACGGAAAGTTAATTCGAAAAATGCACATAAAAATACAAGAGACTAAAAAGAAATATAAATTAAATATAATCTTTAAAAAACAATTTATTAAAAATGATGTATAAAGTTATTTTATTAGTTAAATAATATGAACTCGGGTTGTATATAATTCATTTTCATATTGATTTTTCATTGTTTTTATTCATTTCCTGCCTCTATGTAATTAAATATTAATAATAATGGCATTTATTGACTAAAACACAACTACAATACAGTATAGTGTGAAAGTAAACTAGAAAAGCAATGATACAATAATTTGCAAAATACGTAATTGCATTGTAGCCAACTGGGTGCAGTATTATCGCTTGTGATTATTGATGTTCACCTGGACTTTCAGGAAACGATTTTAAATCTTTAAATTTCACCGCCGACGAAACCCACTGCATCAATCAATAAGCATGGTACGTAAACTTCATCACAAAAATTCAATTAATAAAGGAAGAGGCGATTTAAGTTTTTGTTGAATAAAAAAGTAGCTTTAATGTTGCGCATGTGTTCCTTAGTAGGTAATTAACATGTCGACTAAATCTAAGATTGACATCTAGTATAAAACCGTGGTTTTGAGACACCACAAAATTAAGAGTAGTTGTTTGTGCTATGATGATGTAGATCGCTCAATTTGTGCTTTGTGAATTTTCGGCCCGTACAACATAACTGACGATTTAGAAAGATTAGTTTGGACACCATGCCTTTCATACCATTCAGTTACTGGTTTTGGATTCATCTGCTTCTTGAGGAATAAATGCATAGTAGAGTTGATTATCGTCAGTGTTAATAATGTATAAAAGGGGACTACAAATACTTCCATGCGGCACCCCATTGAAGAGATCGAAATATCGAGGCATCGATATCTCGATAGATCTAGAATACATGTATTTTTTTGCTTCTCGAAAAATTGGAGATTTTTTTACTGTCAATCTATACAGAATGTGCATTTTAGAGAAAAAAATATAAGTGGCGCAACTTCTAGGTTCCATGGAGATCTATGTCTGTAACTTAACCCACGCTCCTCTTGTTATGTCGAGGTATATCTTACCTTATGCGATTGATCCTTTCAATTTTCCAATTAAGTAGTTCCGTATTTTTTTTAAACTCGCACATTTACACAGTTTCTAAACCTTACTTGCTCACCCTCTTCATGCATCCAACCTCGTTCTGATACTAAAGTAATATCATAGCCTGCTCTTCATTACTACCCATTTGATTACTTCTAACCACGGTTAATTGTACTGGAAATGCACTATAAATTTATCCCACAATTTCCCATTGATTGCGATTTCCAATTATTTCCATGGTTATCTTATCCATGTTTTTATTCTCCACTCTACTCCCACACACTTCATTTATAGTAATAATAATATATTGATGTCAAAAACGTGAATCATGAACATAACATATCTGTTATATAATAAAAAAAAATCAACTACAATTTTATTTTATTATCACATAAATTCCGAAAATTTCAATTGTATATGTTTTTGTTACGTGCAGGTTGAATGTCAATTCAAAAAGTTAAATTGTGTTTGTTATAAATGCAGCTATTTGCAACCCCCATTTCACCCGATATAATTTGGGATCGCGCCAAGAGTGCGTTACTTTTCTCTCTTTAATGTCCTCCCCGCTTGATATACTACGGCAGACTTCATGAAATTATTAAATGTAGCATAAGAATGTCGCCATTCAAGTTGGAAAACTCGTAATGTACAAAATAAACGTTTTGTTTCAAAGTGGACGGTTATTTTCTTTGTTGCATTCCTGTAAATTAATTTTCTTGCATTTTCCTTTTACTTCTGTACGACGACAAATGTGGGTGGAACTTTACTGTCGATTTACGAGTTTCCTTTTGGGTAGCCGCAAATAATTTTTAAAAAAGTCGTGCATATTGTTCTTGCGTCCAGTTTACCGGATCAATTCCCGTGTTTTACCTTCAAATATGTCTCAAGAAAAAATGTTGCTTGATCGAGCGTCGTTGTGCGAAGGCTTGCAAAAGCTGCGTTACCAGACAAGACCATACACATGTAACGTGGCATGAAGCATGTGGCTGTGGTAGAACGGTCGCCGCAAATGTATACGGTGTGCATGTAGTGCCGGCCTTAGCGAACAAATCCTAACTAATAAAATTATTCATGGTTATATTGTAAGCATGTTACTATAAGGTTATGTGTTAGAGGGTATAATTTGTGCCATTGGAAATACAGATATTTTATATTCACTTCTTAACATAAAATTATCATACGTCGTCTGAGTAGCACGAGATAATCAATTTCATTCTATGGATGTATAATATGCTACACGTAATTTCAATTCAACTGAAGGAAATTCTTAAACTTGAATTATGTAGCACAACTTGGAAGATGAGATCCGCAATAAGTTGGGCCTTATATCGGCTATAATTTACACCTTCGCAGCTCGTGGCATTAATCATTGCATAAATTCAAACATTCATCACGTGAAATTAAATTAAGCAATGTGTAGCTGCGATCGTTCGACGTAAATTTGTAATTTATTCTCTTAAAGAAGTCGACTTTAGAACGTGTACAACTAAATGTATTTAGTCGTTACATATTACCCGAGTGCCTAGTTTTATGGAACATCAGTGTTACCAACCCCAGTCGCAGAGCTTAGTTAATATTGCGGAATTGCAACTGTGCAGCGGGTAAGCGGGTAAGGATTTGCTAAATTGCTCTTTCGGATGACGGCAGTCATTTTTCAGCCTGATAATCAACTCCCACGCATATACGTCGTGATGAAGACATCGTAGATGAAGCGGGTTTGAAATGTTAATACCTTACGACGAACTTTGATCGTGTTTCACCTCAAAAGCGCTATTAATGGCGTTAATGATTTACACAGATTTCAAAACTAATCTTCTAATAATTATCGTTGAAAGTGAAACATAACTGGCTCACATAGATAATGTAGTTACGAAATATTCATACAGTGTTGTTACATTAAACTCGGGGTACTCGGGTACGATTTATATTAGTCATTACGCTTGAGTAGAGGGGGGGCAGAAGAATTTATTTTCGCAACCCTTACTCAGTGTCTCCATATAGAGAAGTCAATTCATATTCACGTGTGAGATAATTTTTGTATATAATTGATTCATCCGCGCGGATTAATAAATAATGCATCCCTAGTATTTCAATATAGATTAATAATTGAATAGAGGATCCCTCTACAAGATGTTTATGGGTTGGAATTTTACGACGCAAAGTGAAGTAAACATGGAACATTTTTTGAAGTTTCTAAGACGTAATTTTTGTCAATGTTTTCATGCTAATGCCATATATTTTATTCTCCTCCATCTCGCCATTTGCGTGCCATACCACATACTTCCTTTAGGTCCTGATTCTACGTCTTGTTCGGATTCGTATACGTGTCTTACTCATAGATGATTCTAAATTATTATAATTTTTAACGTACCGGCCAGATTAGACGCAACAAACATATATATACTTTTTTGAAATGTTATGGTAACAAAATTGTAAACTATTATTACTTAGGTACTTACTTAGGTACGGCAAAATCATACAGAAACAACTAGACTTATGTGTAATTAAGTTTATGATAAATAGTTTTCTGTATCATGAATAATGTTTTACATTATTCATGATACCTGTGGAAAAAAGTATAGTTAGCATAGCTCTACTTTCGTGCATATATTTATGCATTATGTTAATATATAGTTTTTGTGCAAAATGTTTAAATATAACTAACTGTGAATCGATGTAAGTCGTAAGTTTATCTACGGGAAAAGACTCTAGCTTTAAATTGGTGTCAAGTTGATGATTTCTATTTTAATGCCTAATAAATGGTATTTGCACCAGGCAGTACCTTTGCGTCGATTACGTTGAATTTTGTAACTAAATTTTCGGAAACGTAATACATATGATGGCGTAATACATATGATGGCCAACGTATATAACAATCCAATCAAAGAACTAATAAATTCGATTCTGAACCAACATTTTAACGAAACGTAATTTCACAAAAGAGTGCATCGAAAGCATATACGCAATTACGTCAATGTTAAAATATATTATTGAAGTGTAAGATGAGAGAAGGAAATAGATGGAGAAAGAGAAGAAGAAGAAATGATACTGGTAACAGCGGTGACGTAATGATGGGAATGAGGAATGTAATTATAAGAAGGGGACAAATGCGATACGAAATGAAGGAAATGGGGAAGAAATATTCACATTTCAAAGAGGAAATGTAAGAAATGGGGAATAATATAATTATTAAGATATTTATTTCATAATTTTATTTTGCTTGTTAACCATAACAAAATCATTATTATGTCGTATATCCGAAACAAATAAAAATAGACCCCGCATTTTTTTGTGTTTTTGAAATTTCAGCTGGTTCAGCAGGCCAGATTTGACCAATATCATTAACACTAATCGCTTCGGATTTTCCCATTTGAAGCAGTTATCCATAGACCTTTTCCATCAAGATGTTTTAATTTTTTACAAATTTTATTTATTTCACGCAGTATTTTTCATGAACTTTTAATATTAACGGGTAGTCGTTGTTTCTAAGGTTTGTTTTATGATTTTCTAAATAAATATTTTAATCTGACATTTGCAATATTACCGATTTGTATTTTATATTAACGAGAGCCACGTTAGTGCCTTGTCTTAAAACTATTTGTTTTTGATGCTCGATTTTCGTGTCTCGTTATAAGTATATATGCCATTTGTTATTATTACAGTTATGTATTTGTACCTTTTTCTTGAAGCTGAAATCTATTACAACATATTGAAATAGAACAAATTTCGTATAATAATAAATAGTGTGATAATTTAATATGCAATATGTGTAACTTATCGTACGATATTCGGTCTTACATGTTGTTCTGTATTTAATTTTTAGGCCTTGTTTTTGTATTCAACGTTAGATCTTGTTAGAGTCCGTGATGTTCATGATTTTATTTCGTAATATATGATTCCTGTTCGAGCCCATGTCTCCGTTTATGCGGCATTATAAGGAGTACGTTATTGTGAAGTTGTCGTTGGATAACTTTGAAAGTCGAAGATTCCTTGAGTATCGACAATCCTGACGCTGGTAACCGATCCACGCTACATCGGCAGCATCAAACTTTTGTTCTTTTGTACCCAACATATAATTGCTGATGTTTATTTCGAATTATGAATATAAGATACATTTAATAATATCTTTTTAATGAGTAATGTTATTATAAATGAGACCATAATTCAGTTGTTGATGTTATATATATGTTTTTTTTGTAAAGCGAGGTATTTTATTGGAACAATACACTACCCTTCAGAAACGTATAGAATTGTCATTTGAATTTGTAATATTGAAGTTCTTATTTACCGTTGGTTCATTGAGTTTCTATTTAGTAGTTTTTTCATATATTAAATGTGTTGTTCATTGTAAAAGTGAATATTTTCCTAGTAATTAAATTTTGAAATAACGAGCTTTTTTCAAGGTATTCATTCAGTGTTCTTTTATTTTTCATTGTTTAGTGTAAATCAAATACAGTAATTTGTTGTAACTTACAAAATGAAACTAAATCTAATTTAATAAATGAACTTATAGTCCTACTTGTGTTTTAATCATATGTAATGGCCTCATCCGATGAATGATCATCAGCATTTCTTGTGCTTGAACGAGTGTGAATATCTATGAGAAGATTTTTGAACTAATGGTGGTAATGTAAATGCAAAATGGGGGGGAATGTATGGTAGGAGATTAAGTATATCTTCATTCCTTGCGTTAGTGACTGGTCTTCTTGCTGGTTAGAGTTTAGTTAGAGATTTTTTGACATAAATCAACTTTTTGCAAGGGTGCGTTTTAGTATTTATTTAAATTTAAATTGCAAACGATTATTTCTCCCAAACCTCAGCCATCTAATATTTAGCCAGTTAAAGTCATAACCGAAAGTTCTTTTTTTATGTGTAATAGAATTTCCTTACTCTATTATTCCAAATTCCTCATCGTTAGGAAGATAAGGTCCAGGTACCAAGAATGTGTGGTAAATTTTCCCCGTCGTTTTTCCTTGACACTATCGCGCAATCTTGCAATTAAATTGCCATAGTAGGAGGCTGTTATGGTAGGTCTACGTCATTAAAATTCTGTCTGCGTCCCAAAAAAATGTGGTCATAGCTTACCAGTGGATGGCAAAAGATTTGCGAATTTGGGAGGTGACGGAGAACCTCGGCGATGCCATACTTTGTTGCTTTGACTCAGAATCAAAGTGGTGAACCCACGTTTCATCAACAGTGACGAATCGAGAAAGACATTCATACGGATCTGCTTTAACCTTTGCCAAACTGCCTTCAGAGTGCAATACTCTAGAATGTTTCTGATCAGGTGTCAACATTCGTGAGACCCAACTTTGTATTTTCTATAGTATCATAAGAAAAATTCGGAATTTCAGCTACCCGGCGAATGGCCACTCGTCATTACTATATGGTGTATATGATTAACATTTTCTTGGGTAGTGAACGTCACTGGTTGTCCAGCACCGTTCGCATGTTCACATGTCATCCCAGTTTAAATTTTCGACTTGGCAAGAAACAGCACCCTCACCTAATACACATACCCTTCCTTTTGCAAGTTTTTTTAATCTGTACGAACCTCTGATTTTTCCATTTCTCTAAACTTGTCTACTTAAATTCTAAATTATATGAACAGGTAATACGTGACAAAACTACAATTGTTGGGTAACAACAAATGATTAATACTTTAATGTGTCAAATTGATTCAACGTCACTCAACGCCCTATGTCATGCACTACTACGTCCCTCGTTACTTCAATAACTATTTCGGTGCTCAACCGAATGATATATACTAATGTGCAATGTATTTTAATTGAATAAAATTTGTTGCTTGTTTCTTAGTGTATTAAGTCATTTTTAAAATGCACCCTGCAAAAATACTTCAATAAGCGGACAATCATAAGCACTAAAACAAGATACTAATCCACATAAACGGAGTATCTAATAATTTTTTTCGTAAATCGTTAAGAGCCGAACTTATTTTCACCTACTAAAAAATAAAACCCATATATTTATGCTGCAACTATAAGGTTATTTTTGTAAAGAACTAGATAAATATCGTTTCATATTGGCAAATTATATTTCAAAACCATTCACAAAATATCTACAGTAATATTACCCCAAACCTTAATCGCTTGGATTTCTACTGTTAAATCGAATAAGATGAGTATGAGCGAAAAACGCTTCGTATCTGACGTGCATGCAATTGTCGCCCCGGCTAGTTCTGGGACTTTTGAGCCTTATTGTACATGGTCGCAATTGCAAAGATATGTGTACGAATTTATAATTCAAATTCTCCACAATACATATTTCCCACGAGGTTGGTTATCTTCGATGTACCCCATGCACGTAATAAATCCAGTAATAGTAAAAGGTACCGCAATTCCCCCCAATTCAAAAGCGTACACTCGACGTCATCACGTGCTCAACGGCACACGAATTTCTTTCATCTTAATTCATTCGTCTCGCATTTCGGAGCGCCGCATCGCGCCACTAGTTGGTCTCGTTAGCTCGGCTGCGATCCCGCCTAATAAGGCCGAGGACGGATCGACAACTCGAGGACCATCGAGATTATCTCAGGCATAAGATTGCCCTTTTATCCAAATTCGAGTTCCTATTTGTGGTCTTAATGCTTGCTTTAACAAATCGATCCCTGAGCAAGGTAATTCTGAATGAACCGCATAATTAAAAAGGGTAGAGTACAGTGACATCTTTGCCGCGTTCTACAGATGATTGTGCGTTAAAATGATGATGTATAATTATTACCACAATAATTTTAAATATATGTTAAATTAACGAAGTGAATCTTAACTTTATAGCACACTGACTTGTTGTTAATAGTCACTTGTTCTTGGAAGATGGAAACAAAATTAATTTAGCCTTCACCTGCTCATTTATCGAGAATATTAAAACATTCTCTTCAAAACATTCCAAGGTTGATTCTAATAATAAATTGATGGGGTTATTTTTATGTAAATCAATTAAATTATGAAGATATAACATCATACTTGAATTTTACAAAATCTAGGTATATATCGAATATTACAACAATTTCCAGCATAATCTAGAGAATTAAATATTATATTACAGCCCTGGACAATTTTTTTGTATATTCGTTAATACGATTACTTCGCAACACAATTATTTATTTGTTTTGTTTAAAGAGCGTTAACAAGCAATATTGAAGCCTTCTATTTCTTTTATAGTTTTTCAAAAATTAACCTTTTAACCTCAGAAGAAGAGAATAACCATCGAAAGTTACTCTCAAAAAAATTGAAAAAAATAAAAGTTCCTTACTCGGGTGAAACGATATGTATACGGAAACATTAATAACATTGAGTAGTTGATAAGCAAAATTTAGGGCGTTCTATTTAGAAATTATTTAACTGCAAATGAATTTGGAAACGACGCTATTAGGAAGACCTAGCAAAAGATCAATAGTAAGGCCGTGCTCGTTAAAACTACTTTACCATTTATCTAAGAAGAAACTACGGAGTGTATGAATTTAAAATATTTGTATATTATATAATTCAGGTACGCTATGCTTATATAAAGCAGACGAGTAGATTATTTTCAAATATTGTCAGTAAGAATGGAATGCAATTAGTCCCACGAATGTTAGTACATATGAATAAATATAATGAAATAAATAATAGATATTTAAATAAAGACAACTTTAAATGAATGAGCGAATAAATTAAAGTATGTGATCGTTGTCATGAAAAACATTTAGACTGTGGATCAAAACTACCTAACACATTGGAAATGTGTTTTTTGGGATTAACATTGTGTCGGTGCAAAGTGAGAAAGGAAAAAAATATGTACAGTACCAATAATTGTGCGTGGTTGTAAATAAAATTACTTAGTAAACACGCTACCTGTACAAGATGCATATATTTATGGAAATGACCATAATAAGTTGTCTGAAATTACAGGGGAAAAATAATCAAATTATGTTGTACGGTAGGTATGTGGCAGTACAGATTAAGTAATATACTTGAGGATGAACACCACATGCATTAAAAAAAAGCGTAAGTTTGTGGGTTAATCGAATCAAGATATATTTTTTTTGTTTCATTGATTTTACAATTTAAATATGTGGCTGGTAATTAGAATCTTAAAATAATGGTAAACATTTTATATTATTCCCAAAGCGAGTGCCAATTATGTAAACACATATGTGACTTTTCAAATATTGGTATATATACGGTTCGGTCAGCTCTTTCAAAAACAAATAACACAATATTTGTACTTAGATTTCCAATGGGACAATTACTAGTCATACAGTCACGTCACTATACTTAATGTCTCAAACATTCAAGCTGAATATAATTAAAACGAAAAAAAAAAACGAATAGTAACGTACTAAAGGCTTCATAATGGCTAGCGCATGCCCCATTATAATCATTTCGAACCTGTTCATCAATAAATACCGCTTACGAAAAGAATACACACAACGTAGTGACTTGCTTTTTAGAGTATTTACAACGTTTATAAAATAATTTCGTTAATCACAGGCCTTTGTACAACTTGCACAAATTCATCTCAATACCCATCAAATTTTAAATTGTAGTTAGAATATGACTGGCATATTTTTTTCCTTTTAATTGCCGTAGTTTATAGACTGCATTACGGCACGCGAGCCTCTTTGTTTCGGCGAATGGCGCTAGTTTATTTGAAGCGAGCTTTGGGTTCGGTGTATATATGTGGGCTGGCAATGGCTTTGTTGAGTTTTGCAATAAAATCCGAGACAATTTTCGATAGGTTTATGGAGCCTTTAGGGATCGAGTCTCGAAATAGATGCGGGTGTAGATTTCACTGAAACGGTCATGTAAATTGGGGCGGGCAATTCTCTCTCCTACGCAGTTTGTCTCGTTTACGATTTCAAGTTGATTTTTGTTAGAAAGGATTTATCGTTTTCTTTTCTTTTATTAATCGTCGTGTTTATAATTTTAAATTGCACAACAATAAAGTCGATAGAACTACGCACGACGGTAAACATTAAAATAAATAACAAGAACCAGAACGAAAGGGAAATGCTAAATTATATAGTTGTTATCCCCCAAACAGTATAAAATTATCACCCTTGAATAAAAAATCCTGAAGATAGAGACGAAAACAAATGTTGAGGTAAAATAACCAATTATACTAAAAATTGGATGTGGGAAATTAAATGCTTGAATAAACATATTCAGTATATGTATTATCAACTTGAAACTGATTTGAACTTTAACTAGATACTTGACTTTTCAAGAGAAAATAAAATATTAGTAATGAAATGAAGACTGAAATTAAGGAATTACAGCAAACAACAATTTTTTTCTTTCCTATTGTCGGATTTATAAAAAATATTTCAAGTAGCTGTTTTATGTGTGTTTTATTTCCATAAATATTACAAGTACATTTAAAATAAGATTAAAATAATTAGCAAGTGTTAAAGAGTCGTTGATCCATTTAAACAAATAAAAGTAGTACAAAACTTTTCATGTATACGAAAAATGTAATTTACAGCATCTATGAGAGAATCTTTTCATCGTGGGTCAATCTATACACACCTGTTTTAATGTATATATCAACCCGTGCCGGCGTGGATTTTATGCTGTGCAGTTGCGCTTGAAGAAATCTAGATGATACATCTGATAACATCGTCATGTGTAGCACCATTATATTAATCGAATAATTTTCTGAGAAATATTAAGTTACTCCCCTAGGAAATGCAGAATATGCGATAACGAAGCATGTTCATAAATAGATGGTGCCCTCGAGAAATCTCCACAAAGTCATTGTGCTACTTACAGATAAAGTTGCGTTGCTTGGATCTATATGGCATCTAGGATATTGATAAAAGTTGATTTATTCATTCGCGATCGCGGCGTCAGAATTTCAGGAGATGCTCCTTGCCGAGGATGCCGCCATTCGATAAATAATCTTCGCCATTTCCACAGCATGTGGCGTTTATTAGTTTACGCCATTTAATAATACCAACCGCGTTAATAGTTGGTAGCATTTGTTGTTTATATCGCTGCAATATAAAGCGTACATCTGGTTAATGAGTTTTATACTATTATAAAAAAAAATACTTAAATCCAGACTGGCCATGAATAACATATGCATATGGTTTGCCAATTTCGATTTTATTTGGATTTATTATCTTAATTTAATGCAATTTTACGAATTTGCGACCTACCTGTGAACATATACAATAGTAAACATAATGAATGTATAGTGAAATGAAGAAAATATTGATGTGAAACGATACACAACGTATCCACATAAACTGGTGATATTTTTCAATATGGTTTCTTTAGATCGTGTCAGTGATACAAATAATGTGAAATAATGAAATCACCTTATTATATATTAAAAACGAAGATCAAGGAAAAATATTGATGGAAAATATGAATTTGGAGATCCCTGAGCAATCACTGCTCAACGGAACGGGCGAATCTATCAATTTCAGAACTGAGGCCACAGAAACCGAATTCAGCGAACATACAATCGTAGCAACTGAACAGCCGCTAATAAAACAATAAACAATCATTTGTCGACAAACGGTTCAATATAATAATATTTTATTGAGCACCCAACAGTAAAACCAATTAAGGGTGCAAACAATACTTAGTTACACAGTTGTGAATGAATAACAAGAACAAATTATAAAGAAAGTACTAAAGAACAGCAGATGAAAACAAGTTGTGTAGTTAACCTAGGTTCATTAAAAATATCACTGAAGTATTTATTAGCACATTTACAAATTCACATATTTACACATTTGATAACCTTTTTTAGTATAACATGACTCCGGCATAGCGGGTAGGCAAATGATACTGGCGTTCGCGAAGCAAACCGAAGCGCGGCGAAGGATATTTTCTCCAGTAATACAGAACAGTCAAATCTATTATTCAATAGGCCATTAAAAAATTCATAAAATATCTGGAACTGCGCAACACAAAACCCAGCGAAGCCGATGCCGATTTACCGCTGTCTGCGATATGGTTAATAAAAGTTAGGCCACGATCAAATATTACACGTAAATCCTTGATTGTATCATCAGATCTGTTTATCGATAACATGTTTTTTCTTGTATACGGGATCATACAACACTTTTCGATATTAACTTTCAGTTTGTTCTGTTCACACCACGTCCAAATCAAATCAATATTATTCTGAAGAAGAATAGCATCATTAGGATTATCAATACGCCTATAGATTGCGTACTCCCGAACGGAAAACAAATTCGGAGTATCTGACGCTGTTGTAGAACACATAGTTTGTTCTTCCTCGAAAATATGAGTCCAGTAATAACAATAGATCTTCACTTCATCCCAAGTAATGAACCCTGTTCAATAAAATGCTGTGATCAATGGAGTCGAATGCACCAGTAAAGTCATCCGTATGTATTTAAAGTGTCACAAATATTCTGGGCTATACACACTAGATTGGTGATTGTAGAACGTCCAGCCACAAACTAATGTTGAGTAGAAGAAATTCTAGATTTAGTGTCAGCGAAGATACACTTACATAGAATTTGCTCAAAGATCTTTGAAAAATTGGAGAGAATTGAGATCTGTGGTTATTTAGATTACTTCTATCGCCTTTCTTAAATACAGGTGTAATACGGGCTGTCTTCCATCTATAAGGAACATCTTTGCTCTAATGATAAATTAAAAATCATCCTCAGTGGCACAATAAATTCCATATGGCAGCCCCTCATAGTTAATGATAGAATTCGATCATCGCTAGCATTCAGGACCGACTTCACTTTTCTAATGCTCTAAACAACGTCATCATCAGTGATATTAGTGATAGCTAAACAATCCATGAGACCAGAAGCTATGATACTCATTCTACAATATCTTCAAGCTGATCCAGAACAATATTCTGGTCTTCAAGCATACTTGGAATTCTAGAAGATCCCTCGTTTGAATGAATGTATTTCCAAAGCTTTTGGGGATTACAGCTAAGTTCTTTTTCAGCCAGATTGAGATACGATTTATAAGCTACTTCAGTTTGCTTCTAAGCCTACTGAATTCATGGTAATAAGTTAGGCTATGTGTGGACCATCTTTTGTGATAATATTTATTTATTTATTCATATGTACCAACAAATGGTGGAATGTACAAACCAACAATGTAAACAGTGTGCGAGTTCAAGAAACATTTACAAATGACTACATCAACAAGGGGTACAAGATTCATAAGATACACAGTAGGGTGGAGCGAAAATGTAGCGTTTTGATTTTTTTTCAAAATTTGATAAGACTTGGGTGGTCAAAAGTTGTTACTCCGTATACTGATGGTGCCCTTAGAATTTGCAATAAATCGAATTATATCTACAGGTGCCACGGCGACCTTAAAAATTGTAAAAAAATTAAAATTACGCAAAAATCAATGCTTAAGCAATTTGTGTTTCGTTCAAAATATGATTGAACTCGAGCCAAAAATTAAATATTTATGCTATCAGTAACGCCCTGAAAAAAATGTCATAATTTCAAACAGATTTCTTGAGGTGCCACAATATTACTGAATTTCGAAGGTTTACCACCAAAATCACACATATTTTCCAGTTTTTCGTTTTCTTAATTATATAATTATATTTCTTTTATAATTATATTTCTTTTGTTTCAGATTAGGGCAAGTAATATACCAAATAAAATGGCAACTTTAACGCGTGCAAAAATAGTAACTGTCCGTTATTTGGAGTTGGAGTACCATTCAATGAAAATGTTTTACGCACATATGGTGATATATTGAGGCAGTATATATTTACACGTAACTACTTGAAATTGGAAGGTCAGTTAAAGGAGCCTACGTTTTCAGAAGTAGTCAAAATTATCGTCCCTTCTCTTGAAACTCTTTGGAAGAAAGCGTCCATACCTATAATATCTACTGAACGCATTATTGAAAGAATCCGTGAGTACCACTGTAAATACAGAAATCTTATGAAACCTTTCAAACAACGATCCAATATTCCCAGTTTTATAAAGAAAACCGAAGAATTTAAAGATAAATCGAAAGTTATGTTCGACATTGCTTCATGCAAATGTAAAAATTGCAAAAAGTGCATTTGCGAAAAGAACAAAAAAGTTCCTGTGACGGAAAGATTGTTTCTACTAGATCAAAGAACTGCAAGAAAAATGATGATAGGAAATATTGATAACAGAACGACAAAACAGCTCCAAGAACGGGAAAAAAGAAAACTGAAACAAGAACAATTCCTACAAGAAGCCAACAGTTCTAAAATGCAGAAATTTGACAAACCCGATAAAGCCACATCCGTGGAGTTACGTGATACTCTGTTAGATGATCTAACTATGAATTCAGACTTGCCTTTATTTGAAGATATTACCCCCTCTACTTCATCTGGTATTTCCACGCATGGCCAAATGCGTAAAACTCTGCCAACATTAGCTCGTGAATGTGATCGATGGTGTCTTTCTGACCGTAGTGCTGGTGCTGTTTCTACTGCGTTATTACAAGATTTAGGCATTGCTCATGAAAACGATACAGCGTCTATTATCGATCGCAGTAAAATTAGACGTGAGAGACAGAAATGTCGGAGTAAATTCCAGTGTGATTCCGGGGAAAATGAGGTGCTAAGATCTATTTATTTCGATGGAAGGAAAGATCCATCCAGAAAAACTATTATAAAAGATGTATATCATCCGGTAACAACTATTGAAGAACATATTGTCATTCTTCGGGAACCAAATTTCGAATACTGAGGACATGTTACTCCACCGTCTGGAAATGCTATTAATATTTCAAACGCCATTACCGATTACTGTTTACTGAAAAAATATGACACTCAAGAATTAATTGCTATAGGATGTGATGGGACAAATGTCAATACCGGTTATGAAAATGGTGTGATAAGAAAGTTAGAGCTCCATTACAACAAATCTCTGCATTGGTTTGTGTGCTTGCTGCACACAAATGAACTTCCTCTAAGACATCTCTTCACATGGTCCTAAATCATTTGGTGGTCCAATTGGTTAATCTTTAAAAGAATGCGCTCAGCCCGTTATAAAGTTTAAACCAATTGAAGGACATGAAGGATATCCACTGCCGGAAATTGATTTAAAGGAATTAAGCAATGATCAGAAATATCTGTATAAGATGGTTCTTGCTGTTATATCGGGTGAATGTAATAAAGATCTGGCCAATATTCAACCTGGACCAATATCACACTCCCGCTGGCTCACAACTGCCATTCGAATACTTCGTTTATATGTCTCCTCCAACGAACCCTCACAATATCTGATCATTTTAGCTACATATGTAGTAAAAGTGTATGCACCGGTCTGGTTTAGTATTAAAGTTAAATCAGCTTGCTGGGAAGGTCCAAAACATTTGTGGAAACTCATCTTTTTAACTAGATATCTTCCAAAACATTTGAAGGATGTAGTTGATCCAGTTATCCAAAGAAACGCCTATTTCGCGCACCCGGACAACTTATTATTGGCTATGATTAAAGATAAAAGGCCAAATATTCAGAAACTTGCCCTTTGTCGAATAATACGTACAAGAGACCAACAGAGGCCTAATTCAATACGACAGTTTAAAGTTCCCGTGTTAAATTTTGATGCCCAAAAATACTACGAGATGATAGATCATGAGTCTTTTAAAAATATTGAACCTCCCTTAACAAGATCACTTACAATAGCCGAAATTAAAAATTACATAACTAACGGCGAAGAAATGATAACTTTTCACAAACTTGTGTGTCACACTCAAGCCGTCGAACGCTGCGTCCGTTTGGTGACAGAAGCTGCAGCAGCTGTAGGAGACTTAGAAAGAGATGGCTACATTCGATCGAGGCTGATGTCTAGATCTATCATGCCACGATATATAATAAAAAAATCCGAATACAAACATATGTAGTAGTCTAATTTTAAATGTTAAATGATAAAAATGCGTTTTTTGAAATCTTTTGTTTCTCATTAATTTAGTTTATATATTTTATGTATGTACGCCACTGTCGTTGAATATGTTTAGTTTAATAATTCTAAATAAAAATTAGAGCTTATCTTCCGTAAAAGAAATATAAACTTCATTTTAATTAAATGTGATTTTGTTTATTTTTACCAAATTTGGATCCCTTTGTGGCACCTCAAAAGACGACGGACACTGTCCTATTTTTTTTTCTGTGGTCCTTTTCATAGCTTTGAGTACTTATTTTTGGCTCAAGTTAAACTAAATGTGATATCGACAAGTAATTAAAACAATTAATACAATATATCAATTAACCTCATTTATGAAACAATCAAGATCGTTGTGGCACCTTTAAAAATCGGCAAAATTAAAAAAAAATTAATCATAATCTACTGGTATACAGTAGCAACTTTTGCGCTCCCAAGCTCATTGATATCAAAAAAAAAAATCGCTCCACTCTAATACACAGTATCCACACACACAAACTTGATGCTCCTCTTCAAGGCAATTACGACATTTTGGGATTAGCACGTTCAGAACGACACACCGAGGGTAGAAAGTTCATTGATTTCTACTGAAATATTCAGCCAAGTTTCAGACAATATAAATTAGAATTTAATATATTGGCAAATGCTTCATTAGTTTTTGTGCAAGGAGCGCGTGTATTTTGATAATATTGATGTCAATGCAGGTATTACTGTTATACTCATTTAGTTTCCCTGATTATTCGGTACAATGATGCAATAGATATGCTGAAATAGCACAATACACCAGAGAGTAGTAAATATAAATTCGAACAAGGTGGTTGTTCCAGGAGGAACTGAACTGAACTGAGTCACGAAGATGGACATAAGAAGGACATAGCTGAATTTACAAAGTGAAATTAACGGGGAAGAAAATGGAACATGAAAGATTGAAATGAAACTACACGAAAAGAAAAGAAAACACGAAGAGAAAGAAACGTGAAAGAACAGGAGAAAAAGATAAAGAAAAAGGCCTCATTTTCGCGTGGCGTCTTCTAATTTTTACCGAATCATCAACTAATTTCTTTTCTAAACTGCCCAAATATAAATTCTGGTTGCTGCAAATAATCAAAATAATGTCTCGCCTTCATGTAAAATTTAATTTCTGTGATTAATTCGATTGTAATTCTCTATCACCAGGTTCTGAACTAGGCCAATAGCTAGTGGCACTGGTGTCCCATATGGCTTTTCTCTAACCCAGTGAGTGAACTTCCCTTCGCACTACTTCCCGGGCATTTCCCTTTGCTCTATATGTCGGAATCACCGCCCTGGTTACCTCGATATTAATGGAACAAAGCAATTTCTCCTGGTCCAACACCAGAGGGTCGCCATCTCTACAGTCCATATCACGCCTAAGCGTTGGCGAACGTTCGCCAATGGCCATGTTGTTCGAAATCACGGAGTATTAAAATATATGCGGTATAACAATGTAATTTATGTGTTATAACATATAACGTTTAATACTAACTGCATTAACAACGTTATTTTAATCTTAAAACACCACTGTTCTTGGTAAGTTGTTAAGATTTTGTAGTTGTATATTGACATGTTTTCTAATTCTTATATTTTAAATTATACGCTAAAGCGAAGTAGTCATTGTTACGCATTATTTTAAAACAGTTTTTCGTCGACTTTAACTAATCAAATTTTACCTACTCATTTAAAACCGAAAACTGTCACATTTGTGTTCGGTAAAATTTTACATCCGCTTTTGCTTCAATGTTGTAATAATTACATAAAACCAACAAAACCATTGTTACCCAACGAACTCCTATCGTTTCCGTGTCTGGTTGTCTCAACAAATATATACCAATTAAGTTTCTTTAACTGTCCAATTAAGATTCTGAAAAACGTTTGCAGTACATTTCAATGGATCATTAACTTTGTCCTACTGAACAATCTAAATGTGGTGTTCTAATATTTTGCTTAATAACATTGAGGCAAAATATTAATTTATTTCGAGATGAAACATAGCCCTATGTTTCTGGATTAATTCATTCAAAATATAATACAATTTGGTCGTCACGTAAAGCACAAGCACGTTGATAATGATGATCGTTACTAATACCTTAGGAATGCCAGATGGTCTAAATGGTTTCAATTATTTATACTCGCCAGGTATCAACCATAAACAGACGAAATAAATCTATTTTAGCACTAGAATTCTTTGGTCATCGCTATAGAGGACGAATAAAACACTACACAGCCTGTTGTGTTTCTTAGTAATTGGTTTGCTAATTGTCCAGTTGTTTCCTTATGTCACCTAAGCAAAAAAGCTATTTCGCTTAATTATCATTTAATTATAATTTCTAAAAACAGGTGCAAACAGGCGTGAACCGTAGATGCAATAATTTATTCATTGCATCTGTTAAAAGAATGATCAGATAATATCGTTTTTAAATATCAATAATTTATGGATTCAATTAGACAATTCGATGGAGGAGGTTTTGCGAAAGGTTCAAACCTTGCTCTGGGAACCAAATAACTAAGTGGCATGTTTACGAAATGTACATGGAACTTCACTTCAGTTTGATGGCGGAATTAAATATAAAAAGCATAATAATAAAAATTTTGTATTTACACAAATTAAGTACTAATTAAATACTCCCTTGTTTTCCGTACAACTAAAGCGTTCAAAAAGATTCATTATGTTAATTCACTTTCTGCATCACGAAAGAGGGAGGCTGCTGCAAAACTACTCCATTATACAAATATTTGTCTTCTTTCCGCGGTAGATGGAAATGTCTGAATGTAAATGGTATTATTGTAATATGAGGAAGTGGGGAAGCTATATGTAAATACAGTGGCGTTCGTCGCCGAAACGTTGGGAACAAGCGCAGCTGATGCGCTTCCGTTACGCCAACGTACGTTCACCAGCGACGTGTTAACAAACCAATACGAAAATAGTTGTAGCGAGAAAAATACAAAACTAAATCTCGCCCGTATATGCAACATAAAATTTTTAGTTGTCGTTATGCTAAACGGTTTAATCACAAGTTGCACAATTAAGTATAAACTTTTTTATGTTAAATTGTATACTTGTTTTATATACGTGTACGAGAGATTATTTACGTTGGAAAAATTAGGAGGGGTGAAATGAAATGAAAAATTTACATTTTCAGAAAATGCTAAACAGAAGTTTGCTGTAAAGGAAACGCAAGATTCCTCCCAAAAGAGGTCATTTAGATTAGGAACGCGAAACAAGCAACTCACGTACGAACCTTCGGGGTAGAGTTAGAAAATTAGACGCCTGGGATATATTAAAACTTTGTTGTTTTCACGTGACGAGCGCATATATTTTATGCAAACAAACACTTTCGTATTTTTTTTTTCAAGTAAAAAATAGTAATTATAACTCAAATAAGACATTGAGTTATAATTACTATTTTTTACTTGAAAAAAAAAATACGAAAGTGTTTGTTTGCATAAAATATATAAGGCAAAATAAATTTAAAATACCAATTAATATCTAAATTAAATCAGTATTTAACATAGTACCTGCAAAATGCTTTTACTTTGATTTTTTTTCATGTAAACACAATGTGGTTACCACTTCTGGTCATATTTATAGGGAATCTTTGGTCATTGATATCGTTCTTTGTTTTTGTAAACAATTAATTGAGTTTTGTAATGATACATGAAAAAATGGGGCAAATCCATAGGATCTTTGTATTTTCAATTCATGACAGGATATAATAACATATGTTAATTATTCTGAAAAGAAATTATATATATATATAAATATAGAATGGTTTTGTCACCTGGTATGAAACGAGATTCATATCAATGTAAAATAATTACTTGTTGACAAAATCGATATCATATTAATTAAATTTGTAGAAAAAGGCATACCTTGAAATACAGTTGTTGATCCGGAGATGTTTCACAGTTCTACACCAACTCCAATATTAGTAGTTTTCATCCTGAGAATAATCTAACAAGTGGTATCATTATGAGGCCGATTACTTTTATTCATATACCGTCGCCTCCCTTATCTTCTACTAATTATATAGAAACATGTAGTTAGTTATAGTTATAGTATAGTTTCGCATGATGTGATAACGTTCGAAGCACTAAATCTAATGTAATCTAAAGTATTGAAGTTGCCTATCGAAGTCTAACGCGATATGCTATTACTTTTTTATGTCTTCATTTTAGCTGACTCTGGACGTCGCCCATCCTGCAGTGTGGAAGAAGTGGATGATGAGAAAATGATGCACTATGTAATAGTTACCATTTTTTATTTGATTTCTCAATTTTTATTGTAGTTTTGAAAATGTTAACTCTTTGCGGCCATTGGTCGATTAGAAGTATTGTTTATACTAAAATTCTGGAATTCTTACATATTCAGTCATGTATATGGGCATGATTGAACATAAACCTTTATTTGGCATTTCCCTCTTATAATACATCGTGTCTTTTTACTCTCCACGCCCCGTTCTCTTTCCTCCACTCCATCTCCTCCTCCTTTTTTGTACGTTTTGTTCGCTCCTTCCATCTCCAGCCCTCGATTGTTCACCTTTCGTATAACATGTTAATTGTGTCTCTCGGCTACCCTCCTTTTCCCACTCTGCTTCATTTTCTTTTTTAATTCCTCTAATATCTGTAGCGCTTCCCCATTTTCTCCCAACGCGTTTCCGCATCTATACCTGGCTATTAACGTCTCTTCCTCAGTTATTTTTCGTCCCAACAAGTAACTCAGCCTCCTTCTAAATATTTATAATGCCTGTATCTCCCATTGTACCTTACCTCCTTCTTCATCCCTTCTCTTTCCTGCGCTTTCGCCTTATTCAACATCTCTACCATCTCTTTCGACCTCTCTGCCCTCCCTTTTCCTCCTTTCCACCTCTCCTGTCGACAGCCCCAGTTTATATGAGTATATGAACAACGTGAACATGAATTATGGAACAAAACAACACTACACAACAGTTTAAATTATCTAGCACATTAAAAAAAATACAAAATAATAAGAAAAAACAAAGACTTATCGACAAGTCGCCGACAATTGCTCATTCAACAAAAGCTCCCTAACATGGGCCTTAAAAACGCTCAGCGTGCAATTCCTGAATCACTGAACATTATTTAAACAATTTTCGGTGTTACAGGTAAAAGATCTTTTGAAAAATTCAAAATTGTGCCGAGGAATGTTTAAGAAGTTTTTTCTACGAATGTTCAAATTATGATCGTTCTAAATCTAATTAAATGTAAAAGATATGATGACTTTTCGGTCTTGATTACTTTGTAAAAGTTGCAAAGTGCAAGAATCTGCGACCACTCATATTGAGTCAATTCAAATCAAGTAGCCTCCAAAATTTTTGATGGCTTCTTGATAACACAAAGATGAATCGAAAGCAAGAATTCTGCATTACCTGAAGCCTTCTAACGTCCGAACTATCTAAACAATATCCATATACAACATCACAATAATTGAAATGTGATAAAACCAAGGTGTCTGACAATATCTTCTTAGTTTCTATGTTTAAAATATTTCTATGTAGATAAAGCACTTTTAAATTTGCAATATGTTTTCCTGATTAATATGAGGTGTATAGCGCCGAAAACTGTCGGTATGTAAACCCAAGTTTTTAGCACAATTTTTAAGCTCAAGATCGAGATCAAGATCAAAATTTTGCTCGAAGGATTAAAATATAAATATATATAGTTCATTGGAGATTTTAAGATGGTAGGATTCTTAATGGGGCTACAGTGTGGATACACAAAATATCTGTGTTATTTCTGTTCACTATCATCAACCATCATGGCCACTAAGAACCGATTTTTTTGTTGGGAAACAAAACGGTAAATGTGCATCCATTGTTAACCATGAAAATGTATTAATGTCGCCTTTACACATCAAGTTAGGGTTTATGAAACAATTCTTAGAAAAGCTGGATGAAAGATCTGAAGCTTTCACATTTTTAAAAAACCTTTTTTTCAAAGTTGTGAGAAGCAAGGGTTAAAGCTGGATTTTTTGTTGTTCCACAAATTAAAGACCATTTTGCTAGTGAAGTATTTCAAAAAGTACTTAATAGTGTTCAACAAAAAAGTTGGAATAGATTTAAAGGAGTAGCTGCTGGATTTTTATGGAATAATTACCCAGAAATAACAATAATTACCGAGTTAATAACATGTTGCAAGACTTTAAACCACTGGTTGTAGAATGTCTCTAAAGTTACATATGCTTTCCTTGCCTTGAACGACGACTGTGGAATGTCGAATGGAATAGTGTCGTCTTTAGTGATGAGTCCCGGTTTTGCTTGGCCATACATGATGGTCGTGCAAATGTCAGAAGACGAAGAGGAGAACGCCGCAACCTGGATTTTGCGATAGAACGGCATGTACGTCGCACCGTTGTGGTAATGCTATGGGGTGCCATTGCCTATGGAAGCAGATCACCTCTAGTCTTTGTTAGAGCAATATGAATGCTCAGCGCTACATCCATGACATTCGACGTGGTCAAATACACTATTAATAAAAAATTCGTTTGTCTTTTGTTTTTAACTTGAATTTTTCATCGATTGTTCCTCTATGGTAGCCGACTATCTCCGACGGTCTTAAAATTATTAAAAAAATTCAACTCTTTCTTGGTATTCGGATGTCTATGTCACTTAGTATACATAATTGACATAAGTTTCAGTTGAAATTGTCGTAAGGGTTTCAATATTTGATTGTCCTGGATAACATAGAATTTTACGTCGTGAGAGAAAGGTTCAATGGATGTCAAAATGATCTGAAGTAAACGTTTCTGGCAAGATGTAGAAGCGAAAACGATCATTTCGAGATTTATGAATGTTTTTGATTATGTGCAAGAACTGTCAAAAAGAAAAATATATATGACGGCAAGTAGCGAGAAAATAAAAACACAATTTTAATGACAAAAAAATAGTCGATAATTTTACTCATATTACCATAAAAATTAAAAACGATTTATGTATGATAAAATTATCTGCCCACTTTCTTTGCAACAATTTTTAATATTGCTAAAAGTGTTTTATTCGACGACTGACTGCTCGCGACACAAGATAAGTACCATTGTAAGTGATCTACAGTCGAGAATTTTCATTAAATATTAAATTGTGAAGAACTATTACGTACAATGAAGCATAAGGTTCGAAGAATATAATTGAGTTGTATATAAAGGGAATGTACCGTATACGTGTCTGACTTAAATCACAAATTTTTAATTTTCATGTCACTTAGTCCACAGTATCGGGGAGTTTTGAAAATTTTATTTCCTAAATATACATCGTGCGCTGTGGTAGTTTATATGGGCAATTATTATTGATGCCATTTACTAATCATGCAATAGTGGTTCGATGTGCAATGTCCTTTTGTGATTAAACCATACTATAAAAATAAGGGTGGCATGGTTGCTGAGCAGCTGGTGTTGACATAAAAGAGTGGTCAAGTATAACAGCAAACTAAATTGATGAAAACCTGGATAGAATACAGAGCAGCCTAAGACCTGAAGTGGGAAAACAACCTTTGGGAACATATAATAAACATTTACTACAAATTTAATGAAACGAATTAGCGATTTTCCTATGAGTATTAAGGGCGTGTGCCTTTTTGCAGATCAAGAGGAAAATGTTGTGCTAGACAATGCTGCAAGCTTTACCTTGCCAGCAGTTTCTGACGCAAAACTGAATCCAAGCTGATGCTACTTCTTATACTGCGAGAACCACTTATAAAGCACATTGAGCTTTTACAATCCAGTGCAAATTTTAATCTAGTTAAATATCATATATTTTTCATCTAAAATTGATAAAAATTTTTCCTAGGATTCGATATATAGTCATTCGATTTTAACTCGTAAATATGTAAATTTTTTTTATTGACTGTACTAAAATATTTGATTATAGTTTCGAAGTTAGGATCGGAATATTATACGTCTCTAATTACCATTTTTTTCCTTCAATGCTAGCTCCATGATTAAACGCAATGAAGTTTCAACATAAATTACAATTTGAGGATAGATAAGGTGCAATATATAGTCTGCCTAAATTCTGCTTTAAGATGCTTTCTAGAAATAATTTGGAATATGTGAATTTTGAGGCAAAAACTTTTCATTATGCTATATGCAGCTAACTTCCCATCGAAGAGAACTGTCCCCGATGGCTCCTTTTTACGATAAATGGCCAGAAAAATCTTGTGCGCCAGTACCCCTATTGAGCAGTCAGAAGTTCACCTTTCCAGTCTGTTATCAGACATAGGTGAATTTATTTTATATATTGGTAAATTTTACATTTAACAACTCAAAGATATTACAACTTTACTTAAAGAAAAACACATAAAGTGAGATATAATAATAATTGGATAACAAATCATCATCTTCATTTTTAAAAATCGTGACATGTTGAATTAATAACTAGTCAGTTAATGGCTCAAAGTAGAATGACTCCATATACCTACTTCAAATTTTATATTATTATTGTCAAAATTAATCAGGATCTAAAATAACTTTGGATGACTTAAATGGTTAGACAATGAACATTTATTACCTATAAAACTCACCTATTTTTTATGTCAGAGCACCACCCCGTTTTATTTAAAATATACGCTTAGCACGTTTAGAGCGAACAGCAGATGTTAAATATATCAGTTTTATAAAAATTTCATGTTCAAACAAATATTAAATCATCATACAACACTCCATTAGAAGTAAGTATATTTATGTACGTTCATTAATTAGTTGCGTCATGCCATATGTGTCTAACATGCTATAACTATAAAAATGTAACACCTAATGGAATTGAAGTTTAACATGTCGATATCATTGTCGAACTAATTCTCGCTTTCTTTCACGTCGATGCATGTTGCAATGAAAATATTTTAACAATATTGATATTATTATGTTCAATTCTTACATTATATAGCATTATCGTAAACACTACCTTTAGAAACAAGTCAAAATATTATATCTGACAGTGCAAGATTCATAGAGATAGTTTAAACCAGAAATATATATCTATGATCGTATTTACGACCCATTTCCTGAATCATATAATAAATCACCATTTCCCATGAAAATTACCATTTTATTATAATTTTCTTAAAGCTAAAGCAACACAACGAAAATCAATATAGCGGTATCCGAAACGCTACGATTTCTGAGCACGAATTTTACGCTGTCACATATCACGTGGCATGTGCTTAAACACGTCTTCTCTAACAGAGCATTTTTCTTTTTCTAAATTGACACACGAGAGTGTAATATTTTGTGTACACTTCATGTAATTCACTCTAATGCTGAAAGTTGCACTGCAATAAACGTTGGGTAAACTGATTTCAACTGTACGTATTTTATTACGGAAATTCATCAGTCGAATTCATCATTTTCATTACAATGACTGCCACTCGATGTCACATATTTGTTCGTTTATTTGTTAAGCGGAGCCTTTATAGCCCATAACTTCTTATTTCTGCAATATATCGTAGGTATATCTTCCGCAGAATAAAACGTTCGTTACAGTAATTCAAAGAAAGTGAGAGCCGGCACGACTTCACCAAACCAAACAAGTCGTAAAATCCGCGAATAAACACAATTCGTGTGCGGCCGTTATCGTAAATATAGTTATTTTGTTTTTACTCGAATTAATAATAAATTTATAAGCGCGTCGTGAGAGAATATTTATCGTCCGATGGAATAAGCGAATAAGAGAAAATACGCAAGGGGTGGAAAATTTCCACATAGACGACCGCACTATGATCACTGCTCAGAGATTTGCTATTTGATCCCACATCCCATTTTTCGGCTTTCGTATTTGTGAGGTTTCATTCCTACCTTTTATTCGTCGAGGCAAACGTAATAATATTATTTTCGTAGATATTTTTATATAGCTTGATTTAGTGAATCGTAATATTAAATAAAAAAATTATAAACCGTGCGTGGATGATATGACATCACATAACATGAGGAAAACATACCTACACAAAAGCGTGTAGAACTACAGTAAGTTCGCGAATCTCGAATACATGAGTACATAAAATTAAACCAATAAGGAATAAATTATATTCCAGTGAGTAGTTTTTTTCGGAGAATTTAATTAAAAAAATTTAACGCCAATACAAAAAAAAAAACGGTTGGTGTCGAATTCAATCTAAAAACGCAATATATATGAGTCGAAATCAGATCGGAAGGGAACTATGTATTTAGTTCAGTACAAAATCAAGGAAATTTTCGAAATATATAAATGCATATATAATAAAACCAATCGTTGGCGAAAGTATAAAAAGAAGTTAAATCATTTTGTCTGCTCTATGGTGCACGTAGCTCTGATAAGAAACAATAATAAAGTTAATATCCAACAGTGATAAAATATAAGTGCATAAAATTTTAATAGGAGAAAAGAAAATAGCGCAGCGTTATTCTTGAATATCAACACCAGGAAGTAACTGAAAATTTATAAATAAAATTCAAACTCATTTCATCGGTAAATACCGTACATCTGAACAATAATAATAAAAAATAAAGAAGAGCTTAAAGAAAAGTTCAATTAAAAAAATTCACCGCACGAACCAAGGAGTAATATAAAGTACCCTGAGATTGTTTTATTTGGGAATCAAGTATTAAGCCTTTTAAGAAACTTTCAAAAACGTGAAGTTAACAAGAGAAAAGTCTGTATCTTTGTTTAAACTTTCTATTATGTAGTTAATAAATAAACATATTTCCCATATTTAATAATAAAATTAATATACCAAATGGATGTTGTCGTCATCAAGGTTCCAAGAATATAAGTGAGTTGTATATAACATGCAACTTGATTTTCCAATGGTAAACTTCTACTTCTTCTCTAATCCTTAATACCCCAATTAGAGTGTCAGATTTCTTTCTTTCTAATGTTACATCCATTTCTTCAACACCTACCAGTCCTTTTCATTCCATCAACGTCCTTATTGCCCTTATTGTTGCCAATCCCTGTTATTCTATCTTCATATCTTCATCGGTTCTCCCCGTCTTCTCTATTCGATTCTTCGTCACTGGGTGACATTTTTATCTACATTTTCTTGCTCAATTCTAGGGATATACCAGTTAAATTCTTCTCCTCAATTTTAGTGGTCAGATTTTCTTTTTGTGACTAAGCCGCAAAAAAAAACATGAAAGAAAGAAAGCGATGTAAAAGATTTTTCTAAACAAAATGTAGGAAGGACAAAGTGTGATAGAAAATGAAAATGAAATGAAATTATTAGGCAAATAGCTCTTTGCCTAATAATTTCATTTCATTTTCATTTTCTATCACACTTTGTCCTTCCTACATTTTGTTTAGAAAAATCTTTTACATCGCTTTCTTTCTTTCATGTTTTTTTTGCGGCTTAGTCACATAGCTTATTGTTGGCAGTACGGCGTTAGAGTTTAATTTCTTAGTTATTTCTTTCTTCCCTATTATTGTGTTATTTGTCTTTTTGATACTGCTGGTAATTTCTCTATCTATTCTTCGTAGCCTATTACTTTTTTCAATTGCTGTCCCTTCATTTCTATTTTGCTACTATCGACGTGTTCCATGTTGTTATATATTATCAACAGACGCCTGTTGTCTATATTAACTTCCATTCCTTTCTCTTCTACCTCTTTTGTCCATTTATCCACCAATTTATTAATTTTACTATATGTGTGCCCAATTTACTTTTACTGGCCTAAGATTATTGTACCATACAACTGTGCGAAGTCTTCTTTGTTTTGGTCCTTCAATGTCGTATTCATTGAAATGAAAATTAGTGGGCTCAGGCTATCCCCTTGCTTTTTTCCCTTTTTAGTTTTGAACTTCTGCGATGTTTTCCTATAAATTCTTACCTGTATAGGTATACTACGATAGTCTTCAATTCTACCCACTCACTGGGTTTTAATATTTTTTTTCTATCGACTGCACCGATTGCTGCTTTAAAATCGATAAATGTTAAAAAAGTTCTTGTTATGTTTGTCTATTTTCTCGGACGACATGTAGCTTGTTCTTCTTCTAGTATGCGTTCAACTCTTTTCCTTAATTGTTTCTCAATTATTTTTGTATATAATTTGAAAGCTATGGGGGATACGCCTGTCGAGCTATAATTGATACAATTCGCATGTTTTCTCTTCATTTTATGCTGTCCTATACATTTCCATATATCAATAGTTTACCCTTATCGTCCATGAATTTTAATATTTCATGTTCGACTTAATATATTTCCTGTTTTTAGTTCCAGTAGGGGATTTTCTAATTCTTTATGTTTATTACTGGACCTCCACTTCATTTTGCCCGTTTACATTCTCGTTTTCGTTCTTTGTTTAAACGTGTTTTCGTAATATAACATTCTTCTACTATATTTTCTGCTTTTGTTTTAATAATTCCATCTTCATCTTTTGTACATTTTACGCTTCTATCTCTTCCTCCTTTCAATGATCTTATAACCCAAACACTTAACAGGTATTCTATGCTTTGTTTATCTGTATTCTGCTAGATCTTTTTCACCCTTTGCCACAATATACCGTTTCCAAGATTCCTTCTTCTGTTTTACTACTTGTTTGACATTCTTGTTCCACTATCTCGTTCTTTTTTTTTTTAGTTGTTATATTTTCTCTTCCCACAAACATATGCTGCGTCTCCATAAATAATTTTACAATTTTTGCGCGTTCCTCGTTAACGTCCAATTCCGTTTTTCCTTCTTGTATTCCCTACACTACCTAAGTATATTTATCTTTTCTGACCTGGGAATTCCAATCTCCCTTTACAACTATGTTATTCATCTAGTAGTTCCTCTGTTCTGTTATAAAATTCTTCCATTATATCATCAGCTGTACTTTCAACTGGTGCATATATCTGAATTATAAACACTCCATCTTTTATATCTGGTTCTAAAATTATAATTCTCGAGTTAATTGGTCTCTATGTTATAACTTGTCTATTTATTTCTACTGTTCAAATTATTCAAATCCCGTCCTTTGCTTGTTCTTTTGTTGTAATGTCAGAGTAATATAGGTAATGTTTGTCCCTTACCCGTTTATTTCCATATGTTTCTGAAATCCATGACGTTAATTCCTAATTCATTCATTTCGCTAGTTTCCTTCATTTATTTTCCTGTAGACGTGGCCATGTTACACGTGCCTATTTATTTTTCTTTCCCATGTGAAATATAAACAATAAAAAAATCGTATGTCAGCTTTGAACCAAGAAGTTTTGATGAAAACTATATATAAGTTTATTTCAACAACTAAGGTTCCTCGTATTCGCAACTGATAAATTGCAATAGTAATTTGTGCTTGTTGATGGCATTACGTTATATTACGTGCGTAACATGTAAATTTGTATAGGAAAACTTAGTCCGCATGATAGAGCACCTACGTTGAAACATCTCCGGTTCTCATAGCATATACAAGTCTGTCTCGGGTTATGGAAGAAATATGAACTTGATGGAAATTTCTATGGTAACACTTCGGTAATCTTAAATGATGCGAGAAATGCGTTCTGAATTGTCCGGGATTGCTTACGATTTCCACTTATAATCGTGTCTCGAAAACGAATACTGCAAGGAAAGGGGGAAACGAAGCCGTTAAGTACATCTTGTGTTGAAAATGGATCATCGGAAATATATAATGTGACAATCGATAACCGACGCTGCGTGACATGAATGTTTTTGATAAATGATCGCGGCTTTTTTTTGAAATGCGTTTAGCAGATTTCTTCCTCTTTCTTACCGCAATATTTGAAACATATTTGATAACAATCCTCTACTAAATACTATTGTTTTAAAAAATTTTATTTTTATAGTCTAGTTGAGTACTTGTGTAAAATTTATATTATTAAATAGTCTACTAGCTTCAAGCTAACATTTTTCTTATTCTCTGTGTATTAGGGTGAAATGAATTTTCTATATTTTATTAGCAAATGTTGTTCTGGTTCCCTGATAACATATTTCTTTTAATCGCAAAATTAAATAGTAAATCAGTTTTTAATGGCGTATATAAATATGAGTATGATCAAAATGATGCCTTGCATGCGTTTACCAACTATAACGAAATATTCACCGTAGCTACTTTAATATCTTATAAATATTACTGTAATTTTAATACGCAGAAATGAATATTTCCTATTTTCAGTGCCCTTTATCGTAGTTTCTTATATTTAGAGGGGGCTCTAGCATATTAACGCGGTTGCGGTGGCGCGGCGTGAACACGTCCATATAAATTAGTTACATCAGGGAACCACGTCGACGGCGACCAACACAATCCTAATTATTCTTAGTTGACTTGAGAGCCGTCCAACAATTGTTCTCGAACTTGCCCATCCAAGAAAGCCAGACCATTCTGAATGGCTTATCTGCGTAAACCGGACAAAACAACAATCAAGTTGTATTTGATCACACACAGATGCTGATGCAAAAATCCTTATCCTGTTATTTCAAAACATTAATACCAAGAGCAGATGAAAACGAATTGTCAATTTTTTTATCGCAAGCGGGCTAATTTTTGATATTTAAACTATACATTTGTGTCATATACGTGGTAAAACATGTCTTTGTACGACACACGTGGTGCATAAATAGCTATGTTATTTATAATTTAGAAATGTTTAATGTACAATTTGTTTTATTAATTAGGGATGCGGAAAATCTATTTTTTTGAGATAATTATAGTTTATTTTTATTATGATCTATGAATTTAAACAAAACAAAACTCTGTAATTCGGAATGATAAAATGATGTAGCGTATTTCATGAAATAAAACGGTAGTAAACAAATAACAGATACCTACAATGGCATTTTTTATGAACGGTGTAAATGAGTTTATAGAATGAAGTTTTTGAGCCATTTTTGTCTTAATTGACAAATTTGACATTCAAATTGAAAATATTTACTTCCTGAAAAAATTGAATAAATAGAAAATATTATCATTGCTTAGGGTACTTTTTTTCAGTAGGGTTCCGTCCGAAATTTTATATGGTTATTTACAAGTTGGATTTTTACAACTTGAATTCGGTTGATTGACGCCGGATAAGTCGAATTAATTAAATTCTGTTCATTTTGTATCACAATTCTGATTATGATAATGGAATATTCATGTTGAAAATGTAACAGGCCTATTTAAAGCTCGAGAAATAAATTTACTATTCATAGAATTTTAATACTAATGTACTTGTACAAAATATATTTATTATTGGTTATGTGTTTCACGAGATCAACCTACACAGACACAGCGGTGCGTTTATAAACTCAGCATTGGAAGTTCAAGTTCACCTATTTTTAGTGATTCTCCATACTAATGGTAAAAACGAAGCTATTTTCCTATCAGTTGATGTATAATTTACTGAAATTGTAAATTATTTCACAGGTTCTTAACACATATGACTCCACAAAAGTTAAGTATATTATGGAAAATTTTATTTTTCAAAAGAACAAAAATTTTGCAAGGGGATTTAGTTTTTAAATGCTTGCTTTTTATTGTTGTATTGTTGTTAAAGTTTAGAAACGTTAAAAAAATTTTAAACAGAAAGACAAGAAAAAAATTAAATTAGGTGAAAGAAAATGAACATAAATTTCTTCTTAATTTCCCTTTCATCAATAACAAGTATGTCCTCCGTGGGCTTCAATGACAGCTGGGCAATGTATTTGCACGCTGGTAATGAGATTATTAAAGTTTTCTTGCGGAATCTGGTGCCAGTGTTGTGGAAGCAAATTTCTCACTTGTTCCATTGTTTGTAGTTGGGGATTATGATGATCGAAAGCTTTCTGCAACTGATTCCAAGCATGCTCTATCGGATTTAAATCAGGCGATACAGCAGGTACAGCTAAATGAGGAGTTCCATTGGTTTCAATTGCATCCATTATCGTCAAAAAAGGAAATCAAGGCCCACAGCATCATGAAACTCTGGCACAGTGTTGTCGATCACCTGATTCAAGTAGACTTCTGAATTCATGTTTCCCGGAATAACCAGCAAATCGGTACTGCCATCATAACAAATGCGTCCCCATACATAAACAGTGCCTCCTCTGAAAGGGTGAATTTCTAGTACTGATCGCCGGTGTCTTGGCACCAAAGGTCGTGTCTAGACACGCTTTCGACGACTATCCGAAAAACGACCATTCATCACTGAACAGTACCAAATTCCACTCTTCTATCCAATTGACACGCTCTCTTGCCCTTTGTAATCTTTGTCGTCTATGTTCGCGAGTCAATAGTACACCTCTAAAAAGTCGTCTAGAACGTAAATTGACATCCCATAAACGTCTTCTGACAATTTCAGCTCAGTGTTCCAGTTGACTTCTGCGAGCCTCTTGCTCAATATTCGACATGTGTTCGAAGGTTCTCGGCGTGCAGAAATGGCGACATATCGGTCTACAGCAGGTGTAGTTATTTATGGGCGCCCAATTCTAGGTCTTTCTTTAGGAGATCCAGTTTCTCAGAAATGGTTAAAAAGTCAAGAAATGATACTTTGGTTAACTTGAGAAAAAGTTGCTACGTGACTTTGTGCTTTACCACCCTATAGCAAACCAATTTCTCGATTTGCTTCGACAGATTTTAATTTACGTCTAGGCATTGTGAAGTATAGCAACGAACAACATTTTGATACCAAATTGGCACAATAAGTCAACAAATTGACAAACAAACCATACACGCAATTGATTCGTTAGAACGGGTTTGAAAGAGAAGAACTCTCCACAATCATCTACTTGCAACATAATGCTACATTTATCCGTATTGTATAGGTATGATAACTATCAATTTTAATAAAGTGTCAAACATGTTATGAATTAAAAAAATATCAGATATATCCTTAACTTATATGGAGCAGTTTATTATAGTTTATAACATATTTAAGTTTTAATTACAGCACTGCTTTAATTTTATACAATTCATCATTGGGTGTCATCAGAATGTACACTATGTTTACCTTTATTTAATGTTCTACTGTTACATTTATTGCAAGTATGTACAAATGTAACGAAATATTTGATTATCAAAGTTGATATTTCTTCATCTTCTATGGCGATTGTATTTTCATAATTTGAATTATTTTGTATAATTTTCCACAATCCCGAAATTCACACTCGTGTTCGTTAAAATTCAGTTGAAACTCATTACCCTGCAGCTCACTACAGCCCTTAATTGTTAAGACTTGCTCTTCTTGGTCTATTAAACATTATTTTTCCTTAGCAGAACCTCTAAGAATTTGAATTTGGGAAAATTTACTATGAATTATTTTCTTATCAGATAAGTAGTTATAAATAGTTTATAGTGGAGTATTTCGCTATAAAAATAAAAATTGTTATATTATATTTTATTTCATTTAATAATTATATACGAGTAAATGAATAGATTACTATAAAACTTATAAACCATATCGTTTTTCGGCAAATTTTAATAGCTGTAAGTATATAAATGTACACATCCAAAAGGTGCTTGCAATAATTACATTCAAAATTTCAAGTAGTCCGCATTCATTTTGGAAATTTATGTGTCGAATTAAATACAGTAAAATACCTGGAACGTTACACGACCCTAAATGTGAATTTAATGACCCTCAGGATATAATTAATGCTGTTGTTAATTCGTTTCCTGTGTTTACCACAATAAAATACGACTTAGTATGGTATTGTTATCCAGGTACCTTTTCATCTTTTTCATCATTGAGCATTTACCACATCCTATAACATTATTACCAAAATTAATGAACCTAACATCAGATATGCTGCTGATAATAAGAACATACTTAATTTGCTGATAAAGGTTTGTCTTTGCCGAGCCATTAGAACAAGTTTTCAAAATACCGTTTAATACGAGTTTCACAAATATCGCGTAAATTTGGTGCTCAATTCTTTCTGGATACGCAAAGGTACAATTATTGCTCCATGCACATGCATGTCTTCATTTACCATCGAACAGTTAAAGGGTGACAAGTTTATATAATATATACTGACTCAATAAGTCACAATAAGTCTACAGCTTTGTTTGGTTCTGTGGTTAGTAACTTTCTCAAGAAACGTATCAAATACTGTCCTTAGAATAGAGTTACCTATGTCTATTAATATCGGTTCAAACCAGCAAATTATATTTAAGTTTAGATTCACTAATGCATTGGCTGACTAACACCGATATTTTTCTGTTTTATGTGAATGTCAATGGTTAATCACATAAAATATTCTATACTGGCGTACGAGGATCATTTAAGAATATACGCTTTGAGATTGAATACATTCTTATTTGCTATGTTTGACATTAAATTCAATGTGGATAAATATAACCATTCTCTTGCTATAATTGAGGATATTGATATGACTATTGCTGAAAAACCCATTTCCAACCACATTGATGATATTAACAAATTCAAATTAAATTTCTGCAATAAAGTGGTAATAATTTGCCTCCCTGGATATCTTGAATATCTATATATTACTTGGTATCCTTTCTTTGGAATTTGAGTGGTATTGAGAAAATTCAGCGAAAATAGTTAATATTCAGTTCGTTTAGCTAAAACGTAATAACAATTAAAATGGTTTAGTGAAACTCTTCATCGCGTAATTATTAGCTTATTTAACAAATACTCGTTAAAACGCGAATTTGTGGACACTTGAATAGTAAATGTAATTACTGCATAATAAATTTCCGTTACAATTTTCTTGACCGTTCATTAAATATGAAAATAATCGTGTGTGCCACACAATTACAGAATAATTACACGCGAAATATTTATAATTTACTATTTCCAAATTTATTCGGTTTAGCCACTCTCTCGTTTAATGAATTAATAACTACTGCTTATTGCTATATATAATTTTAATTAGTGTTAGGGACGCTGAAAATTTGTCAAAACCCACGAATTTCTCACAATGTAATATTTCGTTTTTGAATTACAATCAATGGAGATATAAGAGAGGGAATAAATAAAAATCACACAATACAAGAAAATATTCACAATCTTATCCATACGGAAATACGTTTTAAAACTTCTAATTTAACAATTATAATGTCGCTTTAATTAAATGAAATGTGGCATAAAATTATTTTTAATTAATTAAATAATATAGATTATGTTCACCGTTTGAAATTGATTTTAATGATATAAATAAATTTGAAATGATAAGAATTCAATATCGAACTATTAGACAATATTCAAGTGCAATCTAGTAGTACAATTATTTATTTTTCCAATGTTCCTACAACAAATATTCAATATTCGCGAACAGAGATAGTAATTTGAGTTGTAAATTCCACCCACGTACATAAGTCACTAGAAATTTTAAAGAATCATAAATTTCAGATTTAAAAATGTCATGAAACTCCCGCATAAGTTGTCCAATAAATTGAAAAACGCTTGTTTGTGCTCATGCGGCAAAGTGGTGCTCAATAAAACTTAGATATTTGCGAGATTGTTATCCGAAATTGCATCTAGGTCTCTACAACTTTATCGAATCGATAATATAACACTATCTTTTGATATATAATTGGACGGCACAATATTTTTCCACGAATTGCAACTTGTTATTGTAAAAGTAGCCTTGAGAGTTATGTGATGTAAATCGGTGATTTATTTCTCTGCGATACAATACCCGCCATAAGTGGTATAAAGGTACACGTAAATGCGTCTCTTAAACTTTCAAGAAAATTGTATTACAGGTCATTTAGATTCCGCGGGGGTAACACGGATCGTACAAAAATCCGATTATGCCGATCCCTCTATCTCGAATATAAAATGAAAATAAAGAAGCGATGGTCCTGTATAAGCCTCAGACATGTAAGCTTCATCCACATAATGTTCAAAGTTTAAAGCGTGAGGTTTGGACCGTACAAATTGGTATATCTGTCTGTATTAAGTCGCTGAAACCGGCCAGGCTGAAATATTGTGTAATTCGCTGAAATACATCGCTGGAGGCCTTAGACGCCACCGGAATATTTTTATTTCGTTAACTAATAATAACTCTGCAAGTTTTATAAGGCCCTTCCTTTTGCAGGATTTTCTCGGATGGTTACGTATATATTCATTTTAACTTTATAAAGATGCATAACGTCGTTATCATTGCAGATTTTTCATCGTTTGAAAACAGCTCGTTCCTCGTACGGACGACAGACAAGTTTCAACTTTAAATATGAATAATAATTTCAATAATATATTCATTCTATTTTGTCGTGTTTTCTTACTCAATCAAAATAACTTGAGAAAGTAATTTTCCTTCGTATAGTGCCAAGTATGGCGTATTATTCCAAAATTTTAAAATGCAACTTTTCTTCCGTTTACCTGAACACTATAAATGAGACGACAAGTTATTTTTAATGAGTTAAATTAATCAATTTCTGTTACAAGTTTTATGAATCAAACAACGGGAAATCACTAGTTACTGCTATTGTACCTGAACATTAATTGCCGAATGTTTTTTTTTCTAGCACATACTTCCTGGAAGTATCTAAGTGATTTTTTTTATCATATAATCGATTTATAACATTCTAATCATTTTTTCTTCTTGGATTCTTGAATTTTTGAGCAATTAACTACTTGCAGAACTTTAACAAATTAACTCTCAATACTACTTGAATGAAACAAAAATGCTTTACGCTAAATTATTACCGATCCTCATTCTAGTAGAAGCTCAACATAGCGTATTGTTAAAACATAATGGATAATAGATTACCATCGCAAATTATGGGCAAGTTACAAATTTTCTTATGTAGTATTTTCCTGAAAGGCGGATAGCAATGGAAGGCCATATACAATGACCAGTCTTATCACTTATTGTTTCTATAATCTTTCTAGTTGGTTTTCTTTAAATCTGTTTGCATAATAACAGTAAGGTAGAGTTGATTATAATAATTCCTGAAGTGGTAGATTCCACCTGAAATGAAAAATTCATCATGTTTTGTGTTTATTTGCCAATCTTTGGATATGTAAAGTCGTAGTACTTATATAACTTTTTTCAATATTTCGAAGACGGGGAAGAATTATCTCATAGTGCTATAACAAAAATTTATATGCAGTGGTCACTCAAACGCTCCTTATCGAGTGTACTAGTGCAATATTAGGATTATTTGGTTATCATGTATGATTTAAAACCGTTTTCGGAGAAATAGCGAAAGTCGACATGAGTTGCAAACTTTCTGGATCACTGATTTAAATAGAATATGTATATTTTTCTACAGATGTCAAAAAATGAAATTTTTATATTAATATTAGTTTGCAAAATGTCACATTGGAGTTGTTTCTTCACAGCGCGCACGAAGTATTTCGCGCACTAGAGCGAAAAATATTTCAGGCATAACGAAAATTGTTATTATTTAAAAAATAAATTGAAATAGATGAAACAAAATAACTTTATTAAAATATAACAAAAATGCATTAAGTATTATTATTATTCCTATAAATATTAAAATTAATAGCGCAACCACTGCATATCACTATATTTATTCCACTCGTAGAAACATCCAAAGTTTCTTTTACAATTTGGTTTGCACGTGCTTCATTGATATTCTTGATTGCAGTACATTGTGCAGGTGGGGCACTAGTACTAGTGGAAATACCTGTGGATGGATTTTCAGCTTCACAACCAGAATTTTTTATATTTTTATTTTATTTTCAATGGATTCTTCAATGTACCCCTCGGCAACACTGGAGGATTTCCATCCTTTATAGCGCTTCAGGCAACTCATGTCCATTCCTCCATTTGCGACGAGTGTAGCAGATGTCCTTCTAAAACAGTTGCCGGTGTAGGCTGTGGCATTTGGTATTTGAAGGTATTTTGCGATCATTGAAGGATTTAAGACGCAGACAATTTGCCAAACATGGAAATCTTCTTTTAAGCACTCCAAAAAATCGTTCAATGGGATTCCGTGTTAAGATGTGCGCTCGATTGTAAGGTTCTTCACTGATGTTTAATGAGTTTAATAATGGAATTAAAATTGATCAAAATCACTCAACGAAGACAAATTGGAATCCATTTTTTAACCTTCAAGTTCACGTATAGTTTCTTGTTATAATATATTTTGAGGTACTTACTGGATTTTATTCAACTAAGCCGATGTAATAATAATAATATTTAGAAAATATGTTTCAATGACAGTTAATCGTACCTCCACCTACAATTAACTTAACGACTCGTTAACAAGCCTTTAGCGACTCGTTATTTTTTGTGAAAATCCAAAACGATGTTAATTTTGCTTTTAACGGTTCGTCAAAAATTTGGCGATTACGACTCGTCAAAATTTTAAACCGATTAGCGTTTGTGAAACCGGGCATTTAACCACAAAGCATATATTAAAAATAACAAAGCATTTGTAAATTGTGAAAGTTATACCTCTTATCAATTTATATCAAATGAAGGTAAAATAAAAAAACTAATTTCAAATGGAAAAAAATCCAAACATCTGCATCCACATCAGAAATTTCTAAACATGAAGAAGCATTGCTAACAGAAACAGTGGCCAATAGAAATATACCGGAACTAATCAACTTAAGCAATGACACTGGACCTGAATGTTTAGAAAATCGTCTGAAGAATATTCAACCACCGAAAATTGACAAGAGATTAAAGTTTATTAATTTTCCGTAGTATGTAACCCGGCTATAATTTTCGTGGTTGAATAAGTCTTTAAATTTACATTCGTAGAGACTTTTGCTCTAAAAAACTTATTGGTGTATTAACAATACATAACAACTTGTCGAGTTTTACGATTGTTCATAATATTATTAGAAGTATAAATAAAAATTTAGATGAATTAAAAATACATCTACAATAAATAAACGTAAAATTTTATTGCATTGTGTTTACTGAAAGACACAATATATGATACAAGTTTATATAATATTGACGGCTATTATATGATCAATAGCAGGGATGTAAACGAAAATGATGGTGTCTTAATGTACACAAGCTAACGTTTAAGTTATAGCTACGAAATAGTACATATCCATTTAATTAAGACCATTAGGGCAAAAATTGTTATCGGGAAAACAAATATGTTAAAATGTTTGCAATTTAATTAATGGATTTTAACAACAATCTAAGGGGCTACCTAAATGAAACTACAACTCAAGCTGATTATAACATAATTATTGAAAACATAAATATTGATATATCAAAGAATATGAAATATGATAATGTAAAAGAATATACTAATATATTATCAGACATGGGTTTTATGTCGACCATGAATGATTATACAATAGTAGCAAATTCTAAATCTTATATAGATCATATCTACTTCAAAAGTTCACAAAACATCGTAGATCTATCATTAACATTGATAGTAAAATCTGATAACACTGTGGCATTCTTTCAGAAATAATATTGAAGCAAGATCACTCAAAAGGACAGTGCCAGTATGTTAAGAATATAATTACAAAACCACCTGGAGACATTTCATTGGAAGTAATATACATTTCAGACAACATAGAATACGCTACACAACTTCACCAATGTCATAATGCTATTAAGAAATGCACAAGCTATACAAAATTAATAATAATACAATTATAAGAAAAAGCTAGACTACAAATACCTTGTCAAAAAATAAAATGAATGTGATGACCATGCAGAACCCACATAACACAACTAAAAGATGAATATGTACACTATAAAAATACCCTCTGCAACTTACTAAAAAAACAACAACAACGAAACATGCATTTTAATTCTATATTCTTAGAAGAAACAAGTGCGAATGGAATATATCGCATAATCACCTAACTGAGAAATGGTGATAAAATCGAAGCAACGGATTATACCTACCTTTTTAAATTACAATCTTTGCTAAAATCATCGAAAATGTTGTGAAACACAGATTAAAAAATAAAAATTACTGTCTGATAAACAAAAATACACAATGACACAAAAAATATACAATACCTTAGGCAAAGCAAAACCGGCCTTGTGTATATTTATTGATCTCGTTATGGCATTTGACATTGTTTGACATCGTCTACTCCTTGTTGAGTTAGAAGACATCGGTACCCCACTCCGATTATTAAAAATGTATTTAAGTGGCACAAAGCAATGTGCAACAATCAGTAATGTACTAAATGATTTCCAATCAAGGGAGAATGGAATACCACAAGGAACTGTGTTGAGACCCATATTGTTTATCACTTACATACTATTATTAAAGAGCGAAGAAGAAATGGTTAGTTTTGCGGATGATACTACTACTTTTTATCATAGTGACACTTGGTCTGACTTAAAATGCAATGTTGAGAGAGATGATAAACATATCGGACTTGTTAAATTATCCTTTAAAATTGGATGACTCATCCATACATAATATGAAAACTACAGATTTGGTCAAGTATTTAGGAATCCTAGTAGATCGATATCTAAAATGCAATATTCACGTAATAAAGAAACTACAACACATTACGTATCAATTAAAGCTATTCGATCTACAGTATTTAAACACTTTATTATGCACTTATTGGAACACAGGTAACATATAGAATTGCAGGATGAACTGGAGTGATAAAAACTCATTTTAGAAGCCTAGAGACATTGCAAAAAAAGACAATAAAAAGCATGTTGAATAAATAATCGACATATGTACCTCAGTGATTTACGATACGATATAACGATACATAATTAATCGATCTGAGACATTTCTTTTTCTTTACGTTATGCCTAAAAATTTACCAGAAAAATTTCTTTCTATTATTTGTATTTAAATTTCTTGAACATTGCATCCTTTTACTATATCTATACTTTGCATTTTACAAATTTTAACCAAAAAGTAGACGTACAAAATAATAAATTAGTAGGAAAATGAAATGGAAATGATGAATTAAGGAATTGAACAATAGACGATGGAAGCTGTTAAAGCTAGCAAGCCAATGAGATGTAAGAAAACAAATAAGAAAGAAACGAACTGAATTACGAAATCAAAACAAGCAAGGCTGAGTAAACGATGAAGGAAAAGAAACAAATTACACAAACCACAATATTTGAAGCGAATTATATGAAATTTCAAGTATAATTAGACACATAGAATACTAATGAAAAATGAACGGTTATTTACAAAATGTTGTACGCAATGTTTGATTTGCAAATTTTATATGCATGATGTCTTTTATCGATATTTCAAAACAGGAAAGAATTAGCCCGTGGTAGAATACATGAAGTATGAAATAAATGATTGATCGCTGATACCTACTACGGCAAGAGTTCTGGCGTGTTGTTCATTTTAATTCGTCAGCATGACATATTCATTATGCGTGTTATTGCTAATTATTGCGTAAATAACTATTCTAATAAAATATTGCAGTACTAATTATTGACTTGTAAATACATGTAAGTAAATTTATCAAGTAATTTAAGAATCCTGGTTTCATTAGAATTTGAATTTAAAAGGGGATTTGTATATATACGTACTGAAAGTGAGTGCAAGTAATATTTATTAATTCTGAATAAGTGTAATCACAAATTTAGAAATCGGTTTTCTTGTAAATATATTGTTTTTGAGATTTTCGCATTGCTATCAGTTCGTAACGTATGTATTACTAATAACACTATAATTTGTCTTGTCTCGATAATTACCGTGAAAAGCCGTTTTTTACATTTTTTTAATATTATATTAATTATATCATACAGTTTTAGATAAAGGAACGTGCATTTCCCACATTACAAAATATTATTAAATTATTACATTTTCAATTAAATGACACACTTTCCAAATTGGATACTCTTAAAGCAATTTAACATAAAGTTCACGTGGTGTTTATTATGGCATAAACATATAAATCTTAGCAATAAAGTGCACTACAAATAGCCGAAGAAAGCGTTTCATGGCGAGTTTTAGTACATTGTTTCTTTTTATTACGGTATCAAACTAAACTTTTAATTGACTTTTCTAATTCTAAAGCGAGTTCGACTGTAATCCGGGAGTTAACTGCGAATCGATTTTCATTAAGAATGTCAATTTAACACGTAACAATCAACGTCAACTAAATAGTGATTACTATCCGACAAATCTAATGAATTATTTACCAATTTCCGCGAATCGACTTAACATTTTGTTTGACGACATATTGATTCGGCAAGGAACTCAGACAAAAGCGCCTCTTTGACGCAGGAAAATCAGATTTCTCGAGTCGAACAGACCGATAAGGACTTTACTTTTGAAGTTATATGAAAGCGAAAACCTTGTGAGTCATCAAAATCACATCCTCGATAGAAGTACAAATGTAAGCCAACAACAAGAACAAACAACAGCTGATCTGTTTCCCAGGGCATTGGAAGAGTAAAGTTGGCTCACCCCTAATGGACAGTAATGGCGGGTCGAAATCTCTACGCCCTTTGCCTCTCACCTTACAAGATTGCAAATCATTTGCATTGCGGCAATTCATGATATGCGTTTAAACAACTAATGGTTTCCTATTTATGTTGTTATTAGACGTTTACATGTACGAAATATAATGACATTAATTTGTGAAAAATGCACTGACATTAATTTGGCGAAATAGGGTTTCATATACATTCTTTAATACCAGACAAGTTTCATTACAGTTAATTATTCCGTTACTTAAAATTACTACTTTGTCTCTCTTAGAGCGAACATAGTGTGATCGTTAATGTTAGCGATACTAATGCCTCAACTTAATTTGCTTTAATACACGTACTACACGATGTTAATTTAAGTTGCTAATTGTCACTTGCGGATGGAAAGCTATCAATTTTGGTACGTATTTATAGAGAATCGTCAATAGCGAAATTCAATGCAGTTAAAATAAGTATATTTTTAATACACCACAGTTCCACAAATTTATACTGCTCAGAAAGCACCGTATTGGCATTACTTATGAGTTAAAACCTAGACTGAATTAAAAAATTTGCAGTGGTCCGCACTGAAATTTCTTATACTTAGTTTAATACTCCATTTTTGGAAAAAACTTTTCAAATAAAAGTTGTTTAAAATTTCATTATCTTTAAGTTCTATATGAATAATTTTTGCAGTAACATGAACGTTCTCGAGATGAGGAAAAATGTGATAAGAGTAAACCATCACATCCGGTAGAGATATTGCTTTCAAAATATGACGTCCTATTTCTAGACATATCTTATGTTTAAAGTTTCATATCCCTATCTATAATCGCATGCACCCATTAACACACACACAGACACACATACGTCATTCTATGGTAGAGGGATAATTGTATTTAACTTGACCTTACTGACGATACGGTGCTTGACGCTTATTACATTTCATGTTGTGAGATACACGTCTCATAGTTAGAAGTAGGTTTATTTCTTACAGGCTTACGTAATATAAATATTTGTTAATTATTACGTTGAAATGTTTGTCTCAAAATGGACATCATTTATATGTGTGGAATTTCGACTGTTTATTAGCTCAACTATCTACACCATTCACTGGAATCTAATCAAATATAATACAAATAATGACTCACAGTTAATATTTGTTATGATCATGTCGATGAAATTCATAAATTTTATCAATAGAAAATGTTCTGTAACATATTTTCATTTATTGATATTTTTAATAGGATCAAATATATCACTGCATAATTTGAGGCATACACCTTATGTTATAAACAAAAGGATTATTTAATTTGATATTCCACCGATAAGGGGAAGAAGTATAAAGAGACACAACACTGAATCAATAAATGGTTGTTTAGAGGACGTTTTGCTGATGGTCACGTTTTTACACGTAAACGTCATTTTATTATTTAAAAAACTCTGCATTTTAAAGCAGTTTTAAATTGTCCAACCAAAGTACATCTGCAACTAATTTGGCTTAGTAATAGTAAGACAATGGACTAAGTCTCCTTCTTTTCGATAGATTGACCAATAGCTCATTCGACTCATTGCACCAACCCATCGATGAAATGCGGCCAGCCTGAAAGTATATTTCATCTGAATAAATGATTGGTAGTTCTGTTTCGATAATATACCTCGAGGTAATGATACCCATTTCGAGTGGGCGTGCACGTATAGCCCGAGCTCTCTTGAATCGGTTGAAAGAACTTGCGCTACTTTGCCAAAGTATTTTCTCATTTTTTTTATTGTAGCTTTCCGATTTGTGGTAATTTTTACAAGAGCATTAGGAACAAAAAGATCGCCTTCTTCTTTAGTTGTGATTTTATCATCGCTTATCCTCTAGATAGTTTTGTAAGAAACATAAAGTGGTTTTACCGCCATTACATTAGTATTTGTTGCTGTACACTTGATGAGTTTTAAACTTGTTATTCCGTTAAACTTTATAAACTACCGATTAAGCTACCGATTACTCCCTTGTTGAGTTACTTGTTCTGTTACTGATGAGTTCTGAGAAGCTACTTACGTGAAAAGGCATTGCCATTCGTTAAATGCGAACTAATTCTCGGAGCATTGGTAATTTCGGCTGACGGTGGCCAGTTTGAATAGGCAGCAGGTTAATTTTTGTTGGTCCTTGGTTTGTTGCTATTATACTTTATGAAATTAACACTTAAATTTAAAAATTCTGGACAATTTGTGAGTTATATTAGGTTTGGTTAGGCTACATTGAGTGGTGCGACAATCGCTCCTCCACTCCTTCCCATATTCTTTATATGGAAGAGGATTTTTCAGGGTGAAATTTTGTCAAGTTGCTCAGCTCAACTTTTAACTCACCAAAGACTGAAAACTTGCTTTGGTTAGATGCTCTACTGTCGCATCGTATCCAAGGCATAGTTGGCACTCGGTGACATCAGATAAGCCCAATATCTCCAAATGATGCTTTAGTCGGCAGTGACCAGTAACCAGGACTGTCAGAGTCCGCAGATCTTCTCTACCAAAATGCAACAGTTTCCTGGTACGTGCAGTAGACGGACCATTCAGTACTCTCTTGGAGTATCCCATTCCCTGGCACTCACGCCTGCGTTCAAGCATCTTGCGTTCCACCAAGCTTTTATTAGAGCTTCTGCACAGGGCTATTTTAATTTCAAGAGCAGTTTCTGGGCCTATAAATTCCAGGCTAGACCCACTCTTTATCCGGGAATCCAAACAGGGCTAACCATGTTCTGTTTCTATAGTTCTATAGAGGACTACAAGGCAGTCCCAGTCTGATATCGATGTAATTGATGGTCAGTAAGGACTCATAGTGCTGTTCGGAGTTCACAAGAGAAATGTTTAATGGCCTGTGCTATCCAGGGCTTTTTAATAGCTCTCTTGCACACACATCAATTGCACTTCTGCCTGTGGAATTGTTGCATACATATTGCAAAGTAAGGACTGTGTACTAGTTCAGTCCTTACTTTGCAGGGCATTGATATACTAATATTTGGATACTTTATTTTAAAAATGAAATCAATACTATAGATCGCAAGTTCGCAAAATGTCTTAAAATTGGCTTCGAAAACATGCCTTTACGAGTTAGTTTCATAGCAGAACAAATCCATAATAAAAAGAGTGGCCGGTGAATGTTCAAAAAGGCCAGTACAAGAAAGGGATATGATCGTCATAATATACTTCGGTCTAAGGTAAGCAGATGTACCAAGATGCGACACGATCTTTTCGTTAATTTAAAATTAACACAACCGTATGTCTAGTAGGCACGGTATGCAAATATCCTCGATTGGTTGTCCCGTGACTCCACGGAGAAGCGAAGAGTATGTCAAATGCAATTTCCATTTCCATGCAATTGTTACCATTGCTTTTTCCATAACGTGGGTGTCGCTTCTGGTGCTTGCTGCCGCTGACATTTCGCCGATGAAAGGTGAGTGGGCAATTATTCGGCTGCAATACTTTGATTATTAATATTAATTAAGTAGTAGGAATAAACTAACATATGTACATGTATAGACGGGACCAAGCAACCTATATTTTATTGTGTCCCACATTTTCTCTTCTATTTACTGGCATTTGCCAATAATAAGTTCTTAACGAAATTCTTGATAAACACCCATTGTAACTAAAAATAATTATATGCATTCGATTTATATTTAATTAGTCATATTCTAAGAAGTTATTCTTCCCTCGATGTTTTTTCTTTTTTATACGTGTAGAATATTCGAGAATACTTTTGAAACACATAGCCACAATCATACCTATATATTTGAAGAGTAAAACCGGATAGCTCAGTTGGTATCGCTCGCTCGAAGGAGCAAGACGTGCAGTCACTGCAGAGAGAGCTTGAATAGATTGGTGTATGTGTGCGTGTTATATCCGCAGTTGTATTTTCCGGCTTACTCCAAAATTATTTAGTGGTGTATGCATTATATTTGTGGAAAACAGAAGCAGAAAGAGGAACTGTCGATAGAGAGTTTTTGAGGTAACTAGAACAAATGCAATATTTCTGTTTTATGTTTGATATGATTATAAGTATAATATTATTGTAAAACATGAATTTATTTATTATTTTCTAGATTGAGTTACGTTGAAAAAGATGACTATTTGAAGCAATTATTCCGCGAAGAACATTACAAAAGTGATGATCTTTCGAAGGGTGTACACGAGGATTGATTTCCCAACGATACCCCTCCGAATTCTGCCACTAAGAAAACTTTTATAGCAAAACACAAAACGGTTTGAAATAAAAGTCCGCCTCAAAACCATCAAACTCCGGTTAAGAATATTGTTAGACAGAGAGCTGGAAGTTCTGAAATGTTATCGATCTCTGGCAAATTCAAAACATTCGAAAACGGTTGACATTATCGTTCGATGCATAAACGAAAAAGCGAAAGCCGAGTATCGAGATTACAATAGCCACGTGTGTGGAAGAAAGTTACGGCAACGGAGATGTACTCTTTTTTCGGAATCTTGATAGGTGCAACTAACTCGAGCACAGACCACATAAATGAAATCTGGAAGGAAAACTCATATCCGCTGTATCGTACAACGACGGGACGCAGGCGATTTCAGTTGCTTTTACGTTTTATACGTTTTGACGATTATACTACACGCCAGGAACGAGCAGCCAATGATAAAGTTGCACCTATTTCTGATATATCCTGAATGCAAACCTAGCGGCGGTGTATAGACCAGTGGAGCACATTCCGCCGAAGTCTGCTAAATACGGTCTAAAATATTTTGTTTGTGCGATGCAAATAATGCTTATCCACTCAAAGGAATTTTCTGTACAGGTAAACAAGGTAATACTCGGGAAGTCAATCAGGGAGAACGAGTTGTGAAGGAACTGGTCGCCGCTTACAAGAATCTGGCCGGCTATTCTGCCTGTACAGTACATCTCACACAGATGCATACTCGCGGATTCTTGACTGAGTCGGAATCTGGCCCCCGTATTAAAGTGTTGCAGAAACAAAAAAATTGTGGCAAAATGTACAAATTCGCCAAAGTTATGGACAAAAAACATATATCAAGAAACCACGAATATACATCTTTATGAACGGTACTGTATGCTGGTTAAGAATAACTTATATTTCCGAACAATCTTCATTTAACCAGTTTGTTAAACACAAGGTGAAAAGTCAAGGATATGGAATTTGAGTAAATAAATAAGAATGACATCACATAACGCACATATTTAATATTTTTAATCGTTAAGATCATAGTATGATCATTACTGTGTCAACGACAAATTTATGAACTTAATTGCATTAATCGTTTTATATGTTGACACTGGACGTTTGACAGTGTTTTAGACACTAGCAATGTGGTAGAGAAGGCTTCTTTTGTTAGTATTCTGTTGTTACTGGTTCGTTAGGATTCGCTACTGACGAGGCGAAATAACACCGAAACAATTGTCTAGCGATCCACCGTTTTGACCTGTTTCATTAATGTTCATCACACCTTCAACGTGGAACACTATCCATGATATAATAGCAGTTGTAATTACTCCGTATCCACCAGATTATAGCGACAATTTTTATAGCTTCCATGACGAAACATAAATGAAGCTTACTTTCTGATGCAAATTTCAAGTAATTTTTATTCCTGTTTCTCGTCACCTCGAAATAATGCCTTTGCCACTGAATTTGGTAGATGTATTGATGCGATATGTTGAAGCTCCAAGCTGGGCAAAAATACCTTCACACTTAAAGGTCAATGATGGAAGACCAGCAGAGGGCAACTAACGCCTTGCTTCACACCTGCAAAGGTTAACATAAACTTGGTAACTTACACACGGAGGTAACTAACGATTCGTGTCACTTTTAGATTAAGTTGGTATTTCCTCTTTTGGAAAAGGTGTCTGCGAAAATGATTTCGTTTATTAACACTCAGTCGCAGGGCTTTGAATTTGATGCCAAAGAACTGGCGACACAATTTACGACCGACAACGTAGCTAGTGGCGCCTTCGGCCTTGAGGGAGGCTGCTTTGACGATTCTAAAGCAGAATTTCGCGAAATCAGCAGAAAACTTGTTGAGCCTTCTCTTTGGATGGGAATGAAGTTCCTTATTGTGTTTATATTACCGTGGTTGGCGAGATTTTTAACAGTCAAGTAAGAGTAGTTTTACCACTTCTTTATTATAATTAATTGAATTTAAAAAAAAATGTTTGACACATAGATCACTGTTCATGTGGATCACAAAAACTGCATGTTCAGAAAATTATAACAAATATTATTTTAGATTTTTCCCGGACGAGGTTACGTATCGTTTGACGGACATCATCAAAGCGTGGACAGATTTTTCACGACCTTACCGTTGGCAGAGAGTCTTTTGTCATGGAAGCTCACTATCTTACTTTGAAACAAAATAAACATGCATTCCTCTAGAAAAGAAACCGTCGAAATCTAGACCGTTATTATCAACGCTTTTTGGATTTCACCATCTGTTCGTATGTTCCGATGAAAAACAAAGCGGTGATTCTTCTCAGCACGATGCACCATGATACTAGGATCTTCGGTGCATCTCACCAGAAACCAGAAATGATTTTGTATTACAACAAATCCAAAGCCGGCGTTGATACTACGTACCAAATGTGCATGAGATATTCCACCCAACTGCGAATGTGCAGATGGCCGCTAGCTTTTTTACAATATTTGAGATATCGCCGGTGTTGCCGGTTGGATATCGCCGGTGTTGCTTTGTACGTTATTTACCATGAAAATAATGATATGCTTTCAAAAAAAACAACAAACGTACACTTTTTCTATGCCAGTTCTCAAAAGAACTAGCAATGTCAATGATAGAAGACCGATTTTCTATCCAACATGAAAAATCATGCAAGGAAAATCGCAATCGAAAGTTACTATGAAAGCCCAGTAACAGAAGTGGTAACTGCTAGCAACGATCAACGAACAACGAGACGCCAGTGGTAGAAAAGTTGTAGGTGGATCATGCTACATTTGCAATGAGCAGCCCATTTGACAGGGAAGAAAGACAAGAAAGTCTTACGTTAACTGTAATAAGCCCGTTTATGATCAGCATACAGCAAAAATCACAAAACATTTTCATTGTAATCATTGCTTTCTAATATCTGTAATCCATACATATTATATTTTTACAACAAACTTCTTTTGTATGATATACTATACGAATATCATGCTTTTTCTATTGGGGTATCCGGGTATCCGGACGGCTCATACGTGTTTTTTTTTCAAATGCTAAATTTTTTTTAATTAAAAATTAATTCCAACTGTCCCGTAGCTAAAGAAAGACTATAATTCATGTTTCTCTGTAACTAAAATTTCAACCTCAGTATGCTAATAAAGTTGAAACTGAACTTGAGCATGAGAATTTATCGAAGAATCTCAAATGATAGCGGTTAGCCTTTTGTATTTTGTGCCCAGAATTTGCTGATACAAATTATTTATTAATCGATACTGCGTGCTTAGGAATCCATATAAGTGTCTACATAACTATAGTTTAATTTCGCACTTGAATAGTTTTAGAGCGAAAGGAAGCATAATAAAACTAACGTAAGATAGGTTCTTGGCCATGTTATAGTTTTGAAATGCTAATAAATCATAAAACTGCCATATTAATATTCTTTACAAGTAAACTACGCGAAATGTACGCTTAGAGTTTTATAGCGTGTAAACTACGACGGTACAGCATTTATTAAAAACATAAATCCTGCCCGGATCTTTAATATAAACTTTAATTAATTGAGCAACTACTTAAATTATGATTAATTCGGAGCCTTGCTAAACACTCGGCACAGTTTAAACTTTTTATGGACCATTATTTCGTCGCAACTTTGTATTTAAATCCGGAACCGAGTGATATTTGTTGCGAAAGTTGTTTGCTTTTATTTCGTAGCGACGTACATGGATATTCCTTTTCTATTCTGTTCCGTCATTTCAGATTTTTGTTATTGTTTGCAAACAGCTCCGCTGCAATTAGCCCCAAACTGTTGGCTCAAACCAAACAACGCAACTATTGCTACGCTATGCATGAACAATCTATCAATGTTGCAGCCATTCCTAGGGGCGGTTTCAAAACTATTACAGTTGTTGCTTTAATGAAATGTATTGTAAACAATAAATTAGACCGTGAATTTAAATAATTTCCACATTACGTTAAGCTTGACAATACGGTGTTAATTAAATCACGCAATATAACATTTTTGTTTATTTACGTAAAATGGAATAAAGCTGATGTAAAAATGTATATTTTCGTACGCCCATATGCTCGTAAACAAATATTGTTGCATACGCATATTTTAATTGGGTCACAGATATTTATTTGTCATTATACACGTGCACTGAAGCACAAATAAATAAAAGCAATATGTCACGTACCAAAAATATAGAATTCTGCTGAACAAATGTATGTATAATTACATGGGCATATTTGTTAGTATGCAAGTGGAAAAAAGTACTGCCTAAGATGTGCCGACTGCTTAATGCTTAATGCTTTGTAACAATGTCCCATGATCATTAAAATTATAATAAATTGTTACTACCAACGCTAATTACTCATTCAAATTATTTATTTGTCTTTGTTGCACGTTCTTGTTTAATTAAATTCTATGCAGTAATTGAATTCAATTTTGATAAGGAATTTAGCATCCAAGAGAGATTTACCACATCATTCACAGATATACTAGATCGATAGCATTTTGATGTTCGATCAAAAAGTGCTTGAATAACAAGGTTCTTTTGCATGTCCTCATGAAATAAATGAGGCGTTCTACTTCATACTGTTTAACACCCTATATGTGCACCTAGGCCCAGTCATACGGTTCTGAATCACTTTTTACTATGGAGATTCTGTGCTCATATACCTCACTAAGCAGCCTGAATATAACTGATACCTTGTTACCTACAATATTACAGACATCACAATGGAATCAGGTTTAGTATGGATGTGTCAAAATGAGGATACTTTATTTACATTACATTACATTATTTAATGAATATCCCAGTATTCAATCGCCTTAATGTGTACTAATTCAAAGGGATAAACAGTGTTAAGTATACATAGCTAGAACAATTTCTTCAGTTTGGTTTTATCATAATTGTCACATATCTAATAGTGTTATTGTTACCAGTTCAGTAGGACTAATAGTTAAATCAAAGATGTTTTGATTTTTTCTTTAATATATCTTATCTAAACTACTAAATAAGAGAAATCCGTTAGATATCAAAAACGTTATTTTCTGCTTATTATATAATCCTATTAAATGATAAGACAGTATTATCAAATCTCCACAAGCACAAATACATAGCGGCATTAAAAAATATTTCAGAATCCCATAATAATACCCAGTGATTTCTAATGATTGTGGTAAATCATTGAACATTTATACAGTCGCAAAAGCAAATGTTTTTTGAGGATTTTACTTCAGGAGCCATACTAAAATCCAGTTGATTGATAATGGTAAACTGTTTGCTGGGATACACGACGTCCAGAGACATAAGGATACTAAGGTTCTTGTGGAGATTTGATAATACTGTCTTAACATTTAATAATTCGCTAAGCCTTCGTATAGACGCTTGTGTCACTGGTACCAACAATAACTTGCTTAACAATATCAACCAGCAAGATATCACGTTCTATTCCGAAGAGGCATACAGAACTTGGTCAACACATAACCCCAATAATATCCCACATAAGATTGGTGCCTGTGTGGCAATTTCGCGAACATGAATCATTGGTTCAATGTTTTTTCATGAAACGACGCTCAAGATATCAAAGTCTTCTATAGGAACCATTTATAAATCAGTTGGATAACATAGAGTTAACAAACTATTTGCAACAACACAAGGCTACCATCGACAATAACTTTCTTTGGCGAATTCTTTCCAGGCTGTCGATCTCCGGACTCGACGTTTCCGGACTTTTTTGTTCCCCTATTAAAATAATTTCCAAGAATTGCAGCATTCAAACCCTAGCGGTATTGACGAACAACACTGGTCCAGAAATTTTAGTAAATGCTTTCAATAATATATCGCTAAAGGTTCAATGTTGCTTATAACAAGAAGGCCAACATTTTCATCATTTGCTGTAAATAAAATTATTTAAGGTCTCTACGACTGCACAACTTCGTTTAAACGAGAGGAAATCGACATTTAATAATAAAAGTTGTCAGGGAATTCTTATTAACTTGACCTAGAAAGCAAATCAACAGCCTCTTCTCAAATTACTTAACATACCAAATACCTATGGGTACCAACAAACTTTGTCTGAATCAATTAAAAATTGACGCTTGTGGAGTTAAAAGTTGTCTTGCGTACCTTTTTGTTGAACAAGACTATACCGTGTCTTATTTTATTACCCAATTGTTTGATGAGTTTTAAATGTGTTTACCAATATTTGCTCACTATGATCCAATATGCCAAGTATTTCTTTTTCTAATGACTTCTATAATAATCATTTAATAATTACCGACATTTACTTTAAAGTTATTCTAACATTACCTTTCTTTGAAGTACGCGTTAAATTTTCCAATAACACGCGCCAGTTTAAATTTACCATAAAATAACGAAGTTGCGCCGAAGACATTTCAAGACGTGTCGTCAAGCAAGGTATTACGAGATGTAATAATCCGAAAATACTTGACTTCTGTTAAGTGCTAAAAGCAGTTCGGAGATATCCCAGCAGTGCATCCGAACGAAGTGCACGTCAGTGAATTTCCACGGTGATGTCGCCAGGGGGACACACAATCTTCCAGGATTAAACAGAGCCCGGCGAAAATCTACCGCATATCGTTCTCAGCGACTGAAGGGTTATTCCTTTTAGAGCAAGAATACGAAATTTGCATGCAAACGAAATAGCATTGCCGTGACCGTTCGGCTCCGTAATTATTTAAAAGTTTCCTAGTTTAGATTGGATATCGGATTTTTCCACGCGACGGGAAACTTTTTTCCTAAGGGACCATTTTAATTTAGTGAATTTTTACAATTGAATGTTTCGCATCTCATAGAACAAGTAAACATGTATTTCGGTGATAAATAAGAAACATGTCTGATTTTAATTTTATAACTTGAAAATAATATTGTCATTGTATTTAGAAAGCAAGGGTGAGTGTAACTAAGGCCCAAATCGGACGGTGAAACGCAACTGCAACGAAACTGCAACTTCTACTTATTTTTGAGTGTCAATTGAGTTTATGACTTTGAAAGACCGAACATGACGCGACCATTTTGAAACCGGTTTGAAACGCATTGGAAATTAGTTGTATTGAAAACGGCGTGCAGAAAACTCGTGTTTGGGCGCTTCATTGGCTTTGGCGTATTTTTTTCGTACAACAAATTGGCTTACGACGAAAATAAAAACATTCAACTTGTGTTGGAAGTTGAGAAGAATGCTTGTTTGTACAATATAAGACTATCAAGCTAGTCTCGCAGGACTGAGACTGATAAAGCATGGGCAGAAATTGGAAAAACAATGAAAATGATATCTGATTATTATGTTTATTTAATTAAATAATTCTACATACAATAAGTCCATAGCCACGGCAATGCTATTTGTGGTGTCAAAAAGTAATTATTCAAATATTTTCTTAAAGATAAAGGTGAAGGATTGGGTGTTAGGGACACACCATGTGGAATTATATCGGTAGGTTGTAGACTTCTTCCTTCACTGATGTTCGTTGTGTGATATGACATTATTTCCTTGGATCTTACAAAATTGTGCAAGATATGCGCTTTTTATTATATTATTGACCACCTCAGGGGTTCGGCAACGCAATGGTGATTCGAATGTCATAATTGTTTCTGTTAACATGCCAAAAGCACACTCAACACTTTTTCTAGGACGTGATTTTTATAGTTACGTATGCGTGAGGTGTTAGTAGCAGTTCTTCCTGGAAAAGCTCTCATTAAATATTTTTTCAAAGTAAACTGGAAATGAGTATCATCAAGTGGTAAACGGACTAGTGCAGCAATATTAAGTGCAATTTCCTCAGTAAGGCGCTTCATAGCTGAAAATACCTGAGTCATTATTTCTACCTGCAATTCCCACTTCTGTCATTGTAAACAAACCATCAGCGTCGGCACATGCCATTAAAATTGCAGAATGATAATTTTTTAATTAAAATTAGTAGATCCTGTATTGTGATATTTTTTATTCTAAAATGTTTTCCGTCAACCGAGTCTAAACCGTTGGGAATATCCACAATGTATAGTATCGTTCAGCAATTTGCTTCCCCACATCTGTATCTGGAACCTGCATAAATCTATTCTTTAAAGAATCCGATATTTTGTTGTAGTATCAGCCACGATCGTTGCAATTGTGAATTATCCCCTGACGAAATATAACCCCAATGTTACATATTGCTATGAATTATGCCTTTGACTTTATTTTTATTTAGGAAATAACTCACAACTATATAAAATTTTGTTCAAGCTATCCTTTTGTTCAGGTTTGATCGGGTTAAATAATACGACGATATTTTAAATTAAAATAATATATTTACCAAAATTAAATTCTCTAAATGTCCCAAATTAATATACAATATTATATAAATTGCTTTATATACATTTAAATGTTTACCGTTAACAAGTTCTCGGTGCCTGAAAAAAAACAAAATTCGTGTACGCAAATTATTTCCACATGCCGGGTATGAGCAAGAAATGTTGCGCGACTCCGATACGTTGACCGGTCCATCTTTACAATATCTAGTCTGGCGCCGATACCCGTCTTATTTCTCGTGCATATTCTGATTTTAAAACTATTTGTTATGGAAATTTCTCTCTCTGCTCAATAAGTTGCAATTTAAGTTTATTGAAACAATTTGTGAATAATTTTATTTATTTGCTCGACAATTTGCAAATTTATTGACACATTTTGTTAATATCTTTTTTTATTTGCCTGACAAGTGCAAATAATGTTTATTAATACAATTTGTTATTATATTATTTATTTGCTCGATAAGTTGCAAATTTATTGACACACTTTGTTAATATCTTTTCTTATTTGCCTGACAAGTGCAAATAATGTTTATTAATACAATTTGTTATTATATTATTTATTTGCTCGATAAGTTGCAAATTTATTGACACACTTTGTTAATATCTTTTGTTATTTGCCTGACAAGTGCAAATAATGTTTATTAATACAATTTGTTATTATCTATTTATTTGCTCGATAAGTTGCAAATTTATTGACACACTTTGTTACTATCTTTTGTTATTTGCCTGACAAGTGCAAATAATATTTATTAATACAATTTGTTATTATATTATTTATTTGCTCGATAAGTTGCAAATTTATTGACACACTTTGTTAATATCTTTTGTTATTTGCCTGACAAGTGCAAATAATGTTTATTAATACAATTTGTTATTATCTATATTTTTGTTATTTGCTAATAATTGCAAATAAAATTTATTGATACAATTTGATATATATATATATATATATATATATATATATATATATATTCTGTTATTTGCTTATAAGTGCAAATAAAATTTATTACTACAATTTGATATTCCTTTTCTATTTGCTTATCAAATGCAAATACATTAACACCTTATGACCTTATATTTTGCCAAACAAGTTGCAAATTATTCCATTTACCACTTATCTAGCCATTTGGTTGCCCTGTATTCAGGCACTATCAATAAAATATTAGCAAGTTTAAATATTCTTACCAATTTTTCTGCTTTCGGCCGGTCACTGGACCGAACTCTCTCTGCTTCGGGCTGGTCGCTCGCTCGGACTCCCGACTCCTTCTTTGGCTGGCCGCTGCGTTGAACTCCTTTCCCTTCCTCTTCGGGCTGGTCACTTTGTTGAACTTCTTCTTCCTTCTGGGGCTGGTCGCTTCGTGGAACTTCTCGTAATTCGCCGTGCGTCTGCTTTTATAGCTCATTCCCTACCTTATTTCTTCCCACACTTGTCTGCATCCCTGCTCTTACTTTACCAGGTGATCACCCAGGTGATCTCCCTACCACCTCCATTCCTTATCGTTATTATTTTTAAAATAAAATTTAATTTTTCTAATTTACTAATAAATTATTCTTATAAAATCAAATTTAACCAATTTCTTTTATATTTTAATAAAAAACACAACAATATGTACTAGATTTACCTCCCGGATACCTAAAACAAATAAAGCTAGGTATTAGTAAAGCAAATAAACATTTAAAAATTCAAAAACACTAATCGATCAAAGTGAATCGATAGCATCAACAGACAACATCGAAAGACGTTTTTTTGCTGTTTTTTCTTACTAGAAATCTTGTTATAGGTGCCGCTTGGAAAGAGAAATGGCGAAATCTGCGTATTGTTTTTATGAGATACTTGAAAGCTTTGTCAAGTGGTTCTGGAAGAAAAATAAAAAACCCTATTACATGCAGGGAATTTGCCATCAAACAATATATTCTCCGATGTCGCAGTATATAGAGTGTAGTAGTCCTTCAAATGTGCCAGCCAGTACCAACACCAAATCCTCTGAACTTCAGCGGGTATCGACACAAATCCCATATACTCCTGTGAACCAAGACATGAATTTTGGAAACTTCGTATGAAAGCGTTGCTTACCTTACATGCAACATGAATTGTCCTATTTGATTTTTAATTATGGAATTATTTATAAATAAAAACAACCTTTATTTGGCATTTCTAATTATTCATGTTACATTGTTGTTATTTATAATTGTTGATAAACATTTGTGTTCTTAATCTTAATAATTGGTAGTTACATAAGCGGTATTTAGAGCCGTTCTTTATTCTCACATTCCCTCATATTAGTATTCAGTTTCTGCAGCTGACGTAATATAATTTCAACAAGGTCAAGGTATGTAGGTTTACTCGTACGATAACAATCCATGTCAATTTTTGCAATTCTTTGGCAACCACAAACATGCGATAGTTGATACTCTTCTCAATGTAGGGATGTATCCACGTAGTTCCCACAACTTCTTCATCACTAGACATTTTGCAGACATTTTCAGAGAAAACTGAAATGATTGTAATAATTTCATCACATTGTTGTACAATTTAGGTTGCTGAGTGTATGGAAAACGATCCAAACTGGTTTCGAACCAATAATTTCAAAATGGTTTCGTTGCAGTTGCGTTTCACCGTCTGTTTCGGGCCTAAGGTGTACCGAAATGACCGAGTAACGGATCGCAGAGGTTCCAAATACTATGCGGACGGACCTCGAATGAAGAGTTAATGTTTTGTTCGACAACCACATATGGGATATAAATATGCATCCCATGTATTGAGACATAGCAGGTTCATCATAGTGGCGATGCGCACCGTACCCTCGAATATTGTATATATGTTTCTGATAAACAACACTGTGAATAATGATCCATGTAATATCAATTGAAGAAACTAGTTCGCAAGGAGGTAAATTAGAAATCGGATATTGTTATAATTTAAAACGCAGGCGAGATATATTTAATTTTTTTGTTAACATTTAAAATAATAATGAAGCAATTTATGTACAAAAATCGTAAATGTAGCTTATTTCAGCATTAACTCCAGCATACTGTGTAAATGCCCATTGTTGACAACAACTGGATTTTATCCATTGTTCCTCGGCTACGGAATTGTTAAACAACTCTGAAGAAAAGATACATGAATACATCGTCGTTATCTTCATCCTTTTTCGTTTTAGTGTCAGCGTCAGGAAAATCTCCTTAATATCAGATTTTGTTTTGACCCTATTATAATTGGGCTTTCAAAACAATATCGTTGATCCTTGATATCCTTGAACTTCTACTTTGAGTATGGGCTGCAGGGAGTGCGTAAATCTGAAAATGAGTCACGATTGTGTGGTTTACCATCGACAACATTGTGGTCTCTATTATTCTCTAATATATTGACATCGTCTGAGGAACAATCACTGGGTTGCCACTCATCTGATTCATCAGATGTGTCTGCCCTTGTTGTAATTGTTCTAAACTTTTTTCTGAGTGACTTTGGTTTTGTAATTGAGGTGCACTTTCTTTTTGAAAATAAGGATTTTCTTCGGAATTGTCATTATCGTTCGGGGGTGAACTGTATAGATCCATTCAAGCTGTATATCATTCTCAGCGGTGTAGCTACTTTGCCAGGATTTGCTTTAAGCCACAAATGAATTTCTTGAGTGTAATAGATCACGAAGGTCGAAAATACTGCCACATCTAATGTGTGCATTTCATGCATGCAATGGGTAAACGATAATAGTTTTATGTCGTATTCAATAGCCTCTGTGAGTTCATGAGTTGAGTGTTCGTCAAGTAACAGAAGAACACTAATTTCAACTGTGTTTTTGAAAATGAACAAACGTGTAGGTTTTCATGTAGATAGACCGATTGATTGTGTAAGCGTGTAAGCAGAGCGTTGATAAGCAAGTCATGTTTATGCTTACGGGGAAATATGATTGCCTGTGGAATAAACAGTCCTGCAGCATTAACACATAAAACAATGGACACATTGTCCTATTTCGGCACTTGTTAACGCATCCCCACCTGTTCGTGACCTTTAACTGAAACAACTTTCTATAACTTGTTGTGAACTGTTTGATTCCTCCATGTTATAAAATTGTATAGGATCAGTTAGGATGTTATACATCATGGTTATACCATTTAAATGTGATAAAAATTGCTACTGGTTCCTTGTTGAATTGGTCTCAAGGGTACTAAATGAAAGTTCCGAATTCCTACGAAGAGAGTCTCTAAACCACGCAGTGTCACCAGATTGATTTTTTCCCTCGAAAATGTATGAACACAATGTTTCGTTCAGATAATTCACAGGCCACCTTAAACTGTTTTTATTAACACTGTCAAAGAGACGATCTTCCATTTTTAAAGGATAAGCTTTAAGAGACGTTTCTATTGCGCTGGGTGGAGTTCAAACATATCTTCCTAGATGTGTCGAGTGTTCTTTTGCCTAGAAAATTATAAACCAAAAGTTAGTATAAGATGGATAGGACGCAAGTACCTAGCGCTATACATATAAGAACTGTAGGACTACTGACTGATCTTGTTCTGTCCTTTGGCTCTGCTTTCTAACGAAGTTAATGGTAAACCAAATATTTTACAGCTTTTTTAGAAGGCATTTCGTTTGAAATCACTTCTATGGCATGGCATTTTCATCCTATATTGCCTATTTCCTGATAAAATTTCGAACCATGATCGTCTACAACATAAAATTTTCCTAGAATAATTTAAAGTAGATATAAATAAAATTTCGCACCAGTAATTATTTGTATGGGAGGTAATATTGCCCCCAAGTTCAAGACATTTAATCTCCAACTACACGTAACTATTGAATTAAGATTTATTGGGTACATGATAAAATTACGGTGTTTCATGTCTATAATGATTGTGTAGAAAAAATTATTATTCACTACAGGAAATTAACAACAAACTCGCATATTATAGGTTAACGCGTTCTGGCGCCAATGGTCAGTCGATGTTCAAGGAAACTTCAATAAATCGCTCTACTGACTTAATAACTAATATAGAATAACCAAAACATATATTGAATATATCTAGTGAGATATTTGAGGGAACCGTTTAACCCGAGGCAGAGTATTACCCAATATTCACCTATGTTTAATGCCCTTGTATGTTTCGCACAGCTGAAAAGTAATGTACCTCTTGAAAAATGTTGACGTGGAAATTGTCCTTGATTAAAAAAATCCGCTTTCTCATAATATTAATAACAAATTCAACAACATGGACAATTCAAGAAAACCGTTGTTTCTGAATGGGTCGGTCATAAATGTCCGCGCATTCACATTATTCCATAATTTTTTATAAACAGACACACACTTTCTCAAAATAGTTGGTATTGTAATGAAGTTTTAAATTAACTCAACTAGTATTCATCGGGACAGGGAGACCTTCATTTATACATGTGGAACTGAAATTACGTAGCAGATATTTACAGATCCGCAGAAAAACATTGCAACTTTGTATTTAATGATTTTTGAGATGTAGAGTGATATTCATTTCGCATGGACTTTAATTCACTAAAAGTTTGATGCTACTCTCTTTTAGCAATTTGGTCTCATACCATTTCTCTTACCGTCGGTTTTATTTTGTTGGATCATCAAGTCAAATCGTATGACGTAGCGCACCTTCAGGCAAAGGCACGTTACTCGGTCGCGCACAATTATTTTTTTTAATCTTCCCAGATAAATGAGAATATCCCAATGTTAATCTTATGCTGTCATGTTTTTAACAATAGACCTATTAACGCCTTAAGAAACAAAATCGACATTACCTGTTGTCTGTTTTATTTGTTTAATAGTATTAATAGTAGTAGTAGTAACCTTTATTGTCATAGTTACCCTCATAATTCTAACAAACAACATATTTTACATAAATGTAAAAATAAACTTATTTCTACTAGACTCTTCTCCCTCCCAAAACCTCGTGCTTCTTCCTGGCTCCTGGGTTCCATTCTCTTCTGGCCCATCTCTCATCCTTGTATTTATAACAAATTTTGTATTATATTTCTTTCCCGTGTACATCTCCCCTCTTCTTTTCTCTTCTTTAATTTTCCCAAAAGCTCCACTCCCTCCCCATTCTATTCTAGCATCCTTCTCCAGCCCGGACCCATCTTCTCTTGCTCTTTACTCTATACCATTCCCTCGCATTCCTCCCACCAGTATTTCCATTCATCTGCCCCTATCCCACATGCTTCGCACCTCTTGTATTCCTCTCCCATCCAATACTTGTTCCTTCTCTCCTCGTTTCCACACCGGAATCTAGCCATTAACCTTTCCTGTTCGACTGTTTTCCCTCCTCCCAGATATTCAAGCCTCCCATTGTGCATCTGCAACTCCTTGTATCTTTTATTGTACCTTGTTCTCCCTATCTTGCCTTCCCTCTCCTGGGCTTCCACCTGAGTCCAGGTATTTATTTAATGCTAAATTTCAAATATTGACGTATCGGTACTGGGAAACAATTTGTACAAGACGATTATTATAACTATTTCTATCCGGATCAAAGAATTATGGTACATATATAAATATAATTTATAATTTGTTAAATTAAATATAACAGGACGTACATATAACATCTAAAATTTTACAATAAAATGTGTGAATATACACGTGTTGGCATTTTAAACCATCATACATACGACCGTCGAGTGATCGATGTATGCGGCGAAATGGGTTACTTATATCGACTATAAGAAAAACTCTCGTACCATCAATAATGCCGATATGCAAACCAGATATCTGTCGTAGACCTGCCAATACGCTATACGGTATTTGCACACATTTACATTAAACTATCAGTATAAGATATGCGCTCGCCTTTCAACTTCAGATACGAGACGTTTACGTATCGTTAACGTGCGAGGTTACAGACTTATAATTCGATTCTTAAATCCGAGATTTACTGCCGCGAACATCAAAGAAATGCGTCATAAAATATGCATTTCAGGACATGTACGTCACAGTCGTGGAAGTGGAAAACTTTACTGATAGAAAACTCGAAGATTCTATGAAACTGCAAACCGTAAAGAAATCGGTTAGGGAATTGCTCCTCTCTTCTTGCTTTAGCAAATTTACACCTGCATACTTCATTTGGAATCTACTAATCTGCTAATAAAATTGTCATATTAAACATTTTTAATATGAACTAATAATTTGTTTTATTAATATGCAATTAATTGATCATACGTTTACTTAGATATATTTCATTTTATTTCGTTAAGAAAAACATTTAGGAGAAATAATATTTGAAATAAGTTCCTTTTTACGTATGCTATTCATAAATTTTGCTCGTTTGTATGACGAACATATATTTAATATTTACTTGATCTAACGTTACATATAATGTTGTACTGTATTATAACCCAAATTTATTATACATTAATACGAATAAATCTTCTTAAATGCGATTAATAGCAATTTCTGAAAACACTGCAAAATAATCAGACAATCCTGGCTTAAACTTTTTCAAAAATTATAAGCTTTGTGTATGCATAGGAATTATTCGACAATCGTGTAAAATGAGTCAGTATTATCGAACATAAGTTCTTAAGAGACAGAGTAAAGTTAAAATCTGGGAAATATACAACAACTCTAAGTATAAATGATATAGTAATAGGTACAACTAAGGAAGATTAATAACTAGGTGTAAAACCACATAACTTTGAACTAAAGTTGTATGTCAGTTCATATTCAATAAAAATAGTCTTTTTATCGACGACAAATGACTCTAAAAGGTAAATCGGGTTTAATTTGCTGATTTTTCACGTATTTAATGTCTCATGCCGATACACGTATACTGCAGCGCGGTGTAGTTACATTGAGCTGTCAAAGTCAGAATAACTTAAAGATTTGTATATCAAAATGCTTGAAGTTAAGCGTCGAAACGTCAAAGCTTCCCTTCTGCAACGGGGTTCGCATCTGCAAACCTATTGTAAAATATGATTACATTGATGACCAGTTTAGCAGATATTATAAAAAAAAATAAAGTTAATAATTTAGCTTGTTGGTGTGCATCTGAACAAAGTAAGCGTAGTGAACTTTTCCATTGTGCTCGAACACAATTGCATATAATTTCATTGCGTTGCTATCGACGTGAGCAAAAGCGTTTGCGTATCGTGGGCTTATTGTTCGCTCATTAAAAGCGTTTGCAATTACTCTGCGAAATTTAATACAGCGTGCAATTACTGAATCTTCGTAACTATTCGTTATTAAACTGTATGAACTGATTTAACCCCATGAACTTGGTTGCGTTATAGTGAGAATTTCACATATTCCGTATGCGAAAGGCAAGGTAAATATATTTACCTGGAATATTAAAATTTATTGCGACATTTTTTGCAATATGGTGTTTCGAAGAATCTTCAAAGCAAATGGAGATATTTATGGTAGATGATATACAATAAATTTGCTGAAAGATATATAAATATATGAAATTTAATCTTTAAATAATACTGTAATATCACTTTAATTTTATATCAGTCAAATACTATGTTTTTACATGCAATACCTAACGTTATACACTATAGTAGAGTAGATAATTAATTTTTAGAATTCTCGAGTGGACCCTTTGCATAAACTTTTTTCTTTGTTGTTGCTCGTTGTTGTTCCCGTTCTTGTTACTTTCGCGACAATTGAATAGCGATAATAATGTCCTCTAAAAGAGAGAAATGGTAAAACGTTTCATTAAGTTATTGTTTGCTCGGCGTGCACGAAGGGACTTGTGTGACTCTCGCTCACGGATTTACGCCACTGATGTGCGCCGCTATTGTCTGCGCATTATTATATAGTTCGAAGACTTGGTTGAATAAAAAAACTCCTTTTAACTTTGTACACTATTTAGTAACACTTTACTTACAATTACTTTACAATTACACTTTGCAATTGGTGTATACTGTTGCGATGTGTTGTATGGTTGTTAGCTACTTGTACTGTTGTAAGTGCTGTAATGAAGTAGACTGATGAGCTACTCGACTGATACTTGTTTAATACCTCAGTGATTCTCAATTAATACTGCTTTGATTGTTGTGTTTCCACTCGAGCGAGTTTGAGGTTATAATTAATGTTAAGGGCGAAACCTTCTTTATATACAGAAATGCGCTAGATATCACTGGTTGGAATGAAATGCCTCCACTTTGGTGATAGGCGGTACTAGATGGGGAACTAGTCTCGTGATTAGCCAAGAAACGAATTTCATTGATTTCATTGACCAAGGAAAGGATGGTTTTGCCCGACATTTGGTTGACCGATTCTAAGAGGATTAGAAAATGTAATTTCGCAGAGTGCATATAGTAACTTAAATTAAGTTGTTTAAGGCCTTATTTACAGTCGCAACGTTGTGATGAATTTGGCGGGTAAAATATCGGTTTTTGGGAAAGTGGATTTATGCGATAATTGATGGGCCGAAACTGTGTTACAATAGATAATGACTTGTAGGTGACTTTACAAGAGATGACAATCTTTTTATTTGGTAAAATACGAGGGGCCATAATGCAACTGCGAGGACCGCCGGTACCTGAACAGGATTGTGATTTACTAAAAATATTCTAACTATCTAAAATGATCTAATCAATATTTACATGGGTTTTATGTGGATCCAAATAAATATGCTGATAGGTGCATATGTGGCACCGAACAGTTCTTTTGTGCACAAGATATTATATTCATTTTTACTACAAAAACAAACACTAGGCATTCGAATTCTTCAAGTGGACGCTAATTATTTCTGTCAAACATTGATAATCAGAAATATTATATGTAATTGTAGTATGGCTCGTAGTGTAGAACAAATGTGTGTTTTTTAATATACGAGACGACGCATCAAATTCGTAACGTGTTAATATACAGGGTGAATCCTAAATGGCGGATAATATTTACATCACGTGATTCTGCATCAAAAACTGAGCAAAAAGATTTACAAGCGTTTTGCTCGGAACCATTTAGTTTTTGAAGAATTCTTAATTAAAGTTTTACAAACTAGGCAACACTGTATGGCAAGTCGTACTAATCTGAGTGTTGTCTCCTGCGATTCACGTAACAACGCACTTGATTTAATTAGGAACTTAAGGAGAATCTATGTACACATGCATACTAAACTTCTTTCACAGTAATATTCTAATTTTAATGTGCTGTTTGCATTTTGAAATTAACAGTACATAACTAGTAAGGAAATATCGATTACGCCATAAGCTTTTTATTTTGTAAATACATTTGAAATTGCAAAAAGTGCTCAAAGTGGCTACCCTATGCATTTCATACACCTACGTATTATGTTCTGTTCTAGATTTTCAAGCATATTGTTTTGTTGAATCATTATAACTGCTTCATTGATTTGTGGCTGAAGTTGCTCTTGAGTATCAATTTCCACTTCATACACAAATGCTTTTAATGTTCCCCACAAGAAAAAATCTAGGCAATTTAAGTCTCGGCTTCTTGGTGGCCAAGGTATTACAACACTGCCACGACCAATACATCCCTCTGGGAATTCCTGATTTAACCATTCTCGGGTTTGAATTTACAAATGTGCTGGTGCTCCGTCCATTTGAAAAAAAATATTTCTTCTTAAATCAAGTGGCACATCGTCTAATAAATCCTTAAAATCAGTTTCTAAAATTTCAACAAAATTATTCGCGTTTAGTCTGTTAGGCAAAATGTGTGGTCCTATGAGCCTATTACCAATAATACCACCCCACACATTAACACTAAACCGAATTTGGTGATTCGTTTGATACAATGCATAGGGCTTTTCATCGCTCCATTGGTGCCTATTATGGATATTAAATGTTCCATTTCTGGTGAACATATTTTGATCAGTCCACAAGACACGTCCAATAAAAACAGGATTCAAATCTTGCTCACGAAGTAGGCATCTACCAAATCTGACTCTTTCCTGATAGTCTTGTGGCAATAATCCCTGGACTCGCTGATAATGATACGGGTGCAAGCCATTTTGCTGTAATAAGCTTCTTTGGCTAATATCAAAAATTCTGGCAATGGACCGGGTACTTTGTTCTGGTTCATTTTCCACTACATGTAAGATATTTTCTTCAACCTGTGGTGATACTCGACGAGGACGGCCTCTGTTAGCTGTTGGAGTAGGTGCAGTTCTTCCAGTTTCTCGCATTCGTTGATCCAGTCGTCGAATAACATTAGCATTTGGATGCCTTCTGTTTGGATACCGTTCAGCATGTAAATTAGCAGCAGCGTACAAATTGCCATGACATACTCCTAATATCAAATACATGTCTGCATATTCCACAAAACTGTACTCCATGACGCTAATTATTAAGATAATAAACAACAAGATAATTCAAAATGTCCTTTTTACAGCAAATTGTCACAGATATGTCATTAAACATCAAATTATTTAAAGTAAAAAGAACGTAACAGCCTACGTTTATTTCAAAATGTGAAAATTGTATTGCACATTGTTGCAACATATTTCGAAAACTCAAGCATTGCAGAAAGTTCAAGCTTCTAATGAAAATTCTACGTAAACCAAGAGCATGAAGAATACAATTACAGATTGGTGATTCCTTTTGTTGATTATACTAGAGCTAAAAAACATTATTTCATAAAAATATAGCACGATGAGCAACCCGTAATTTAACTTAAGACTGCCAATAACTCCTCATCCATGAGATTCACAGCAAATTGTTATAAGACTCTATTGCTCCATCTTTGATGCAGAATCGGATGTTATGAATATTATCCGCCATTTAGGATTCACCCTGTATAATAGTAATTGCCTTCAACCCTTTGACAGAAATGCAGGCAATACTATTCATTTAGAAAGTAGAAATGTAAGAAAGTAATTGCATTAGCAACGACTTTTCGATATACTGTCCTGCTTCAGAAATAGCATACCGAAGGTAGATAAATAAATGTTTATCGTCTGCCTGTGTACTATACAACTACAAACCTGCTTAATAGATACATAAGTGCATAAAAATTTGGTTTATTTAACCCAATAAATTTTATGTTCCGTTGAAAATCGTTTCAATTAAAATAGTTACATCTTTCAATTTATATGAAGCAGATATATTTTCGAGAAAACAATTATTCGTACTAAAAAATATTATTGACTATTGTTACTATTTGTATACCGCTTATTTTTTTTTTTAATAACAAATGAAGAATTATAAATTTTACATATGGCTCACAGTTACATTGAGTCAATTTGACGACATGATACGAGGAAGGTTCAGTTTGTGTAAAAGGGTGCTATTTCATAATTTGCTCACAAACAATTTTACCATTTCAATATTAAGAAACAAATTTGTAAAAATTCCCAACCATATTCAATAGAAACAATACTGCGCTATCAATTTTGTGGACGATGTGCTGTAAAACGCGCAAAAGAGTCACCACTCATGATAACTTTATGGACCAAAGCAATAAATTAGGCGAAATAAAATTATTGTCAAATATTTTGTGCCGACAGTGCGGCTTAAATATTTTCATGTGAAAATACAACAGCTTGTGGTCGTGACCATGGTGTGATCATAATTAATCGTCATTTTTTTACAACTGTGTAGTAAAAAATTGTAACTGGATTTTTATTGCTCATAAATGGGGAAATTGGGTACAAATATTTATTTAATTAATTCCACAAATCTCTAATACATGAAATACGTTGTAACGCGTAAAATGTGGTTTATAACATTAAATTTAATATTATTGCGGAAATGTTGCACCAATTTCTTGGCTTTGTTTTCCGTTAGATCTTGCTATCTTTTTGTCTTAATGTCCATATTGTAGTGGCCCATTTAAATTATTTATGATTCCGCATTACTATCATTTTAGTACTGTAAAAAAGTGTTCATTTTCTATTGGAGATGGCAGCTGAACTGTGATGATATCATTTAACCGCACGTGTATTGAAGTTCTATGTTCGCCGATCTTTTTACTTTTTTGGGATTTGCTCCATTTAGCCGCATGACCCTCTTGCCTAATTGGTTCTGCCATCGCTGTGTTTGATGTGATGATGTAATAGGTACCATACGACGCTGGTGACATTATGGTAAAGTAGCTTCACCTATTGAACGTAGATTTCGGGAGTCTCTGCGCTTGCAAGGCGTGCCAAATGGCCTTGCATGGGCTTGTTCTTCTCTCTGTGCTTCGGCTCAGTAAACGAGCCGCATGAATCGCCTCTGGGGTCTCACATTCTTTGGCAAAACAACAGTGGTTCAGTATGTAGTTGAAAATCTTCATTGCTGTGCAAAGAAGGCCGGTAATATCCACATGCCATAACGTCACCTCGAAGTCCGATAAACTAACCTTGGAAGCTTATCGGACTATTGGGACCTGCAATTGTTTATCCTCTTTATCAATGGGCCAGCGCTTTGAACCGGTGTGTGCAGAAATTCACAGATTAATTTAATTTTGTTATTTTAATATTTTGCGTCCTTAGTTGTTTTAAAGTTAATGCCATTATTGCCACATCATCTACAAACGTCATGTTTGTTACATTGATATTTTTCCATTTCAATACGTTAATGTATTGGGTCTCAGTAGTTGGCGTCCATACTTTTTTGCTTCAATGCTTGTAATAGAATAAGCGCGTGTTTTCCTAACTTTTTTTAATTCTAATTCTAACGATTTCACGTGAATATACGATCTTTGCTATACTGTTTCAATATTTCTATTGTTTTGTGTTGCGTTGTATAAATTTACGTCTGTAGAACGTCTTTCTAAATCCACAAAAGCAGATATACAATCAAAGTCGTTGATCTTTGCATGAATCAAAACTGCCGTACCTTCAGTGTTTCATTCTGCTTTCCGTTACTCTGGCTAAAATATTCGATGATATGTTTATTAACGTTACACCTCAATAATTTCTCCTAGAACGTCTCATCTGGCATGGAAAATCAAACTAATATAAATAAAAAAATGCCGTAACCAAGTTATAAAAATTAACACAGTTCAACTGCAGATTTAGCTATGAAGTCAGTTGATTCGCCAAAGCTTAAGCTGTAGAAGAAAGCATAAAAAAATGTTAAAGCCGTCATAAGCTCAAAACTGTTGCATTAATTTCGTAGAACTGCAATAGAGTTTATAAAATATATTTGTTTAAATTCCTGTGAAAAAGTATTTAAATAAACATATCAAAGATTTGAAACCGCTACAAAAAGCTTATACAAAGACTTATTAGTAATTAAGTCATAACGGACAGTATTTTCAAATTTTAGTGAAACATTTGCTCACTTATTTGGTGCGTTTATTTATATTTATTAAAATGTAAATTGTACAAAAATATATTTTCATAAATTATACTATTTTCGTGCGCTTAAATCGGGTCAACCAATTTGACCTTCATTAAAACTACTATAATAATATAATCACTATAATCACTTTTAACTGTTGCATTAATTTCGTAGAACTGCAATAGAGTTTATAAAATATATTTGTTTAAATTCCTGTGAAAAAGTATTTAAATAAACATATCAAAGATTTGAAACCGCTACAAAAAGCTTATACAAAGACTTATTAGTAATTAAGTCATAACGGACAGTATTTTCAAATTTTAGTGAAACATTTGCTCACTTATTTGGTGCGTTTATTTATATTTATTAAAATGTAAATTGTACAAAAATATATTTTCATAAATTATACTATTTTCGTGCGCTTAAATCGGGTCAACCAATTTGACCTTCATTAAAACTACTATAATAATATAATCACTATAATCACTTTTATATACGTAGGGTTCATTCATTGCAAACAAATGCTGGCCGAAATGTTGACGCTCTTTTGTATGTTGTGCTTCCTTGCATATTTCCTTTATAAATTTTTATGGGCAAATTATGCATACTGGGAAAAGTTGGACGTTCCGAATCCACCAGTGTCATTGTTTTTCGGAAATCTGCAAAGCGCCGTATCCATGAAAAAATCACTCGGTCAGGTCTACACCGACATTTATAAGTAAGTAAACATCCGATTAAAATTTGATGATATCTTTTTTATTTCCAGTACATATAAACATTTACCTTATGTGGGCATATATAAAGTCCGCCAACCAGGACTGCTAATACGCGACCCAGATATCATAAGAAATATATTAGTGAGAGATTTTAGTTGTTTCCAAAATAACGATGTGCACGTAGATGAAAAAGTGGATCCGATTGCAGGCAAAAATTCTTTTTTTCTGCACGGTCGGAGATGGAAGGAAACACGCAGTCAGCTGAGCTCCGGCTTCACATCGGGAAAGGCAAGTTTACTACAAAACCAAAACAGTAGATATTACATTATTACTTCCATAGATGAAAGCGATGATTCCCCATATGATTGTTGTTGCCAAGAGACTCATTTCGTATTTGGAAAAGGAATCCATTTCGACAGACGATGGCATTGAAACGAAAGAGCTATCTGCAAAATTCACGACTGACAACGTGGCCAGTTGCGCTTTCGGTCTTCAAGGCAGATCATTCGATGACCCCGAAGCGGAATTTAGAGAATTTGGGAGAAAGATATTTCAGTCGTCGCTCTTCATGAACCTAAAGACAACATGTATTTTTCTGTTTCCTTCCTTGACAAAACTAATAAAAATCCAGTAGTGTATACCATAATGTTATTTGGACGATTTATGGAATTATGTTTTTAGATTCATACCAGAGGATGCCGCAACGTATTTCAGGAACATAGTGACCAGCACCTTAAAATTTTGACGAGAAAATAATGTGATCAGAAATGATTTTCTAGACGTGATGAATCAGTTAAAAGATAAAAGCACTGAGTTATGTTTCACGGATGATCTGTCACTGCACAAGCCGTGAGTTTCTTCGCTGATGGGGTTGAGACAAGTTCTATCACTCTAAGTTTCGCTTTATACGACCTTGCAACAAATAACGATATTCAGGAAAAACTGAAAGAAGAAATCGATGTCATATTGCAAAAATACGAAGGTAACATCACGTACGAAGCCATACAGCAAATGGCACTATTGGACTGTGTATTATCAGGTAATTACGTTCTAACTTTGTGAATATTATAAAAGAAATTAATTTATGTTCAGAATCTCTACGATTACATCCACCTGCACTATTTTTGACAAAATTGTGCAATGATGATTATCCAATTCCGTCAATAAAGGACAATGGTAAAAACATAATAGTGGAAGTAGGCACAACAATAATTATTCCAATTTATGGACTCCACTACGACGAAAATTACTATCCGAACCCGCAAAAGTTCTTACCTGACAGATTTTCGGAAAAAACAAAGTGAATATTATTAAAGGCACGTACCTTCCATTCGGTGATGGACCTAGAATGTGTTTGGGTAAAAGCATAATATTTTAATATTCTTCGTAATATCGCATTTCTAATGTAGGTCAGCGGTTTGCTCTATTGCAAGTTAAGGTGGCTATGGTGGCCATCATCAAAGAATTTCAGCTTCGCGTCAACAAGAAGACTATAATTCCGATTGAGGTTGATCCTAAATATTTTATGATGGCAGCTAAAGGTGGTTTGTTGTTGGATTACTACCGGCGCGTTTAATTTCTTTCAATCATTGTTGTGAATATTCATAAATAAAACCATTTGTGGTATAGGTCCAAATTTAATTATCTTAAAATTTACATTACATTTGCTGCCCAACTTCTTTACTATTGTTCCTAGTCCTGCGGTTCATCCACTAATACAATATATGGAGTCTCTCCAAATGATTCACTGGAATACCAACGATACAAGGATACGTTTATCAATTGTATCTGGTTGTCATGCCCGCTTCATATTAATTATCATTTCATTCGTGATTAGCGTGTAAATGACTTATGAAAAACGAACGAATTACTTAAGAAAAAACATTAGCTGCTACTATCGTATGTTATGGATACGAATTCGTGGAGAGGATAATTTGCCATATAAGCCATTTATAATGTAATTATAAATTAAGCCATTTTACGACTTAATAACATTTTTCGCGCGCGTATGAAATGTTTGAATGTTGAATGTCGGTTCACAATAGGCGAATTTCTTCCGAAATACTTGGCCAAATGTTAAAATGGCAAAATATAAGCAGGACCATACCTTCTAAAAGTATGAGGAATCTAGGAATCGGTGTGAGTAAAATAAACGGAAAGAGTAAGAACACAAACGGTCAAAAAGGGTGATAATGATAAAGGTTTAAAGATTAGAGGGATATAAGAAATGAACTACAGCAAATGAGGACGGAACACATGAATTGCAATGAGAAATACCGAAATTAAAGAAATGAAAGGGAATGCGGGAGAAAGAAAATAAACAACTTAAAGTAAAAAAGGAAATATTGAGAACTACCTGAGATCAGTTAGATATATAATGGATTCGACAGAAAGCACGATGAAAAATAATACATTTGTGTGTGGACTGAAAATGGAAATAAGTGATCCCCGTACTACTGAAAAACGCAAATTTCCTAACGCAGCATTAAATTATTTAATGGGAGGTGGAAAATGCATATGTAATAGAACTAGATGGTGTAATTGAGAGGAAGCAGAATAAATATAAGTTAAAAATTTGAAAAGCACGAAAGTAGACCGAAAGAGATGGTTAATATTCGTTAAAATAAATCTTCTAAATAAGGAGAGGAGTGGAGATGCAATAAAATCAAAGATAAGTTGAAGTAGGAAGTGAATTGAGATATAAAATAGAAACATCACCAATTGAGGTGGAAAGCTGAAAGAGCAATAGATCAAATTTATTTAGTTTCGTAAAACAAGACAATTCAAGTAATAACGTAATGGATAACCCACTAAACAAAAATGACAGACCATTCAATATATCATTGTTTAAAGTGTATGCCACAACTGAAAGTGCAAATATGGAAGAGAAAGGAGGATGTATGAATGTATCGGCTGCCCGAAACTCAATAAAAAAAGTTAATATCATTGAAATGCAAGCAAACGATTTCGTAGAGTGGAAAGATAGTACCTCGCAACACAAATTAAATAAAATTTCCTCACGACCATATTTTAATTTTTTATGTAGAACAGAAAACCTTAACTTACAAAATTTCTTTCGCGGACAAAGCCAGATTGTTGAAATGTCAAATGAAGATTCCAGTAATAAAGCCTAGCGAGACCAAAATACCTGGAGAAACAAGTTTTTCGTATATCTGTGTACCACAAAATAAAATATTTTAGCGATTTTGTGTAGATGCGTCGTTTCGTATTCATTTTCTTAATGTGAATGTTAGACAAAATTTTCAGTAACAAATTTCCGAAATTTTAAACAGGAAACTAAAATGGGTTTTGGAAAAAACCAAATCCTAAAGGAATTACAAACTTGCGGTATTTACAATTTAACTAATTGCTGACTTGCTCAAAATCTTGATTCTGTCAGATACGACTTTTATGCTTAACAAGGCGGTATGTATAATTTAAAAAAATAAGTAAAATAAAGAACGAGCATGAAGAAGTATGCAAGACAACTTTAAGAAATATGCAAAAGGAAAAATTCCAATTCTTTCCAGAAATGAAAAATTAAAACATCTGCAAAAATCTAAATTATAAAAATTAATGAAATCGGTGTATAATATCCTACATACATAAAAGCAAACACGTTTTTTTGCGTTTTACAGAAATGATGGGTAATAGATTATTGAAAATCCCCATCATTTAGCTTGCATCTAAGTCCCTTTTGATATTTCTAAAATATTTTTGGGAAGCACTCGCTCGTGAATTTTATTCATTGAAAATTGAAATCAAAGTTAAAATCCAAAATATAATACAGTAATCAATTGAGGTAGTAAAAAGTGGATGATTTAGACACTTTACCAATTAGGAAAATTGCATACAAATAATCAAACGTATAAATTCTATAACAGTTACAAAATGGCCTGCGTTGATGTTGGTTATATATCTGTTGGTAGTGGTAGCAGCAGTAACATAGCAGATAAAGCTAACGCTCTTGAAGCTTTAGTACACAACGAATGCACTGGCTTAAACCTGAGAGTATGAGCACATATAATCTGCAGGGGTATGTGAACACCAGCATTTATTGTCGTTGTGGCGCCTGCGCCTTTGCTAGTGATAATCTCAAATAAAAATGTATACAAGTTAAGGAGAACTTCTTAATGAATTTCCCATTACAACGGCATTAGCGCTCCAGTATTTATTGTATACCCATGACTCGAATACAAAATTAGTGCTTGCACGAACATAGACTTGATGACAGGAACTGATGAAACGATGAGTTTGAGGAACATACTGACTTCTTTTGGTCTTCTTCCTACGATATCCGATGCAACAATGATTGCACGTGAATCGGCAACATGTGCAAATACTATCGTGATAAACTTCCTGGCACTTATTTTGCTTAAGTCTCATCCCAGTGACCACGAGGCTTAATTTCTCTTGTTAGATACCCCTAAAATCGAGCGTTCTAAACTACAAACTAACGAACCTTATGATTTAGATGACACATATGACAAGATTAATGCTTTTATAAATACCTTCAGATCAAACAAGCGACTATTCCAATAACTTCATTTACGCCACACCCAAGCTATGTAAAGTCAAGTACTGCTTTAAAATGAACGAAATAAACATCTTCGTCAAGTAGATGCATGTAAGAATCATTTTAAAACTCTGGGATTATGCGCTCCACAAACAGCGTGGAAAGTAATTAAACAAGAAACAAGATGAACAAATACACACTCATTACAACCCGAAGTTTCTGATTTTTTCATATCTAATCCCAAATAGTCGCCGACTTACTTATGGAGCATCGTCACCACAACAATTTCTTTAAAGCAATTCTGTTAGCCCCAGCGTCTATGTTTTTGGCCCCCGCTGGCCACCTCGACATATAACTATGTATCAATCGATTGAACTCTAATGCTAGTAACGACCTACACCACATCAACAAGAAACTTGTTAAGCACGTTTGTCGTGGCAGATGGCATTTTTCCTGAAGAAATGAAGATGGCAAAGGTCATACCACTAGACAAGAAAGGTGGTCCATCTACTCCTTCCAACTACATGTCTGCATTTATACTACCTGCGTTTTCTAAAATTGCTGTACTATATTTTCCCTAAAAATGACGTATCGCCACCGAATTTGGGATACAGAAGGGCATCTCCACGATGGACGACGTACATATATTGTCTTATTGATGTCGCGTTTGGGGCTTTTTACAACGCTTTTGACAGTATGTCCCACGACATTTTTTTAAAGATAGCTGAACACTATGGTATCTGAAGTATGGCACTGAATCTGCTTCTTTCGTATATGACTAATCACCAGTTTATTATATCTATCGACGGTAAATTACATGAAAATCTATCATTAATTTAGAGAGGGGTACCACAGGGCAGGATATTGGAGCCAGTCTTTTTCCTTTTGTACATTCACGATGTACCAGCTAGTCTACCATGTCGCTGCGTGCTGTTTGCTTATGACACCATGACGATGCTAGCAAATAAGTCTTTGACAAATCTAGAGCATCGATGCAAGTGCAAGCAGTTCATTGTGCTCCGAATTGGATCGCTGCAAGTGAACTCTTACAACATCCCACATCACCTTTGCGTAATCGCGCAGATTTCTTGATCAGAAAAACTAAGAGCCTGTCCAATACCTTGTAGTCGACATGGATGCGAATTTGGAACCTGAAAAAGTGAAGTAGATTTTCTAGCAGAAAAACATCAGTGAGTCGTTTACGTTGTTTCGACGAGTTGCTGTTATGAATTGAAGCCCCTCAGCTGCAATGACGTACTTTGGTCCATTTCATTCGGTTTAAAATCTAGCGTATTGCTTTGTGGCAATTCCGCACATTCGAGTAGAATTTTGACATTGAAGAAGAAGGCAATTACAGCGATACAGGGAGTGGGTAGGAGTCCCAGTTGTAGCCAACTGTGCCCTAGAATCCAGGTACAGAACCTGTAATTTTCATTTGGGCCAAACTGCATCAATTCAATTTTTTTTCACTCGTGGCAGAACCAGTAATATTAGAAGACCTGACGCAATAGTGGTGCCTTGCAACCGCTTGGGGATGTGAATATTATTGGGAACCACTTGTTTAATGCCCTTCCTTATACTTTTCAAAAACCTTCAACCTAAATTATTCAAGAAGGAAACAATATAGCTACTCATCAAAGTCATTCGATTTAGGAGTTTTCGCGCTCAAAGCCACTAGGCGACGAATTCAAGCCATAGTATCCGGGTATAGGCCACTACTCGTGACTGAAATTGCTATCCAATTTGTCCTGTGAAGAAGAACCCTCTATGTACATAACTGATCACTGTTTATGTGTATTATTGATATATCTTATCTGCTTAGCTTCTTATTTGTTACTGTTGTTAATAAATATGCCTGTATATGCAGTTTTATATATATATATATATATATATATATATATATATATATTTATTTATTTATTTTATTTTATTGTCACTTTTGATATGACTTATTTATGAACTTAGTAGCGGTGATACATTATTTACATAAAATATTCTGGTATTTGATTTGAACAATTTAAAATCAAAATAATGCCAAATTAGTTAAATAATAATTCATGAATGATTGTAAAAAATATAAGATAATCATCCTCCATCATCGTTACTATAACCCTCAATTATTTCAATCACATTGACCTTGTTTACAATTAACACTTAAGTGCATTGGTATATATTACGGTGTAGTCGTCGAGCAGAACGGTACGATTATATGAATATTTGAAATGTATTTTTTAATTTTATTTCTTACCATTGCATTTATTTCTTATAAGTATTTAAAAGCAAATTATGATTATTGGAAAAAGTTAGATGTTCCGCACCCAGAAGTTTCGTTGTTTTTCGGCAATCTTCGAGATGCATTATCTATGAAAAAATGCCTCGGACAAATTTACACGGATATTTATAAGTAAGTAAATTTAAAAATAAATGGTGTGTGTCATTATAATTTTATAGCATTTACAAAGATTTGCCATATGTTGGTTTCTATAAAATTCGCCAACCTGGAATCCTTGTCCGAGATCCAGAGATTATAAGAAATATTTTAGTGAAAGATTTTACTTATTTTCAACAAAATGACATCAATGTTGATGAAAAATCGGATCCAATACTGTCAAAAAATCCATTTCTACTGCGAGGACACAAATGGAAAGTTACTCGTAGTAACCTCAGCAATTGCTTTTCATCTGGGAAGGTACAATCCGCATATAAAAATTAAAAACTTCATCACATTAAAATTTTGCAGATGAAGACAATGCTTCCACTAATGGTGGATGTTTCGAAAAATCTCGTGAATTATTTGGAAAAGGAATCCCTTTCTAAAGAAAACGGATTAGAGACAAAAGAGCTTTCAACCAAATTCACAACAGACAACGTCGCTAGTTGCGCTTTCGGTCTTCAAGGCAGGTCGTTTGAAGACCCTAAAGCAGTGTTCCGAGAAATGGGAAGAAAAATTCTCGAGCCATCGTTCATAATGAATCTTAAACACCTTAGTATATTTGTGTTTCCCTCACTGGCGAAACTAATGCATATAAAGTAAATTTTTCATTATTATTAAGGCTATTCGACAAATTTTATTTTTAGATTTATACCGGATGACGTCGTATCGTATTTCAAAAATGTAGTGGTAAGCACGTTAAAATTTCGGCAAGAAACTAATTCGGTCAGGAACGACTTTCTCGATATTATCAATCAGCTGAAAGATAAACCTAGTGAGTATGGTTACAATGATGATGACGTAACTGCTCACGCATTGAGCTTTTTTGTGGACGGTTACGAAACAAGTTCCCTCGCCCTAAGTTTCACTTTGTATGAATTGGCGGCGAACGAAGACATCCAGGAAAAACTTAAAGATGAAATTGACCGCGTTTTAGCAACACACGATGGAAAGGTTACTTATGAAGCTGTACAAGAAATGCTCCTCTTGGACAGTGTGATATTAGGTGAGCACAGATTTGTTGGCTACATGATCAAATTTAAATAGTTGTCTAGACAAGAATTACATTTTTTGAAAAATTATAATTATGAGTTTAAACTCGTCTTCCAATTCGCAAACAGATTAACCAACATGAACTTTATTTTCAGAGTCGCTGAGATTACATCCACCAGGAATGTTTTTATCAAAATTATGTACGGACGATTATCCCCTTCCATTAATACACAACAACAGTAAAAGGGTTATACTAAAAGCAGGCACGCCAGTAGTTATTCCAGTTTACGGGCTACATTATGACGAGAAATACTTCCCTCAACCGACATTGTTTAAACCTGATAGATTTCGTGAAGAAAACAAAAGTAAGATAATTAAAGGCACTTACCTGCCGTTTGGAGAAGGTCCACGAGTATGTTTAGGTAATATTCTTTTAAAATGATAATCTTTTATGTTAAAAGTACTTCTGCAGGTCAAAGATTCGCTTTGTTACAAGTAAAAGTGGCGGTTGTTGCTATTGTTAAAAATTTCGAGCTTCGTGTGAATAAGAAGACAATAGTGCCACTGGAGATAGATCCTAAATATTTGATGTTGCTCGCTAAGGGTGGCCTCTGGCTGGATTATAACAAAAGGCATTAGGAAAATAGTTCATATTTCTGCTTTTTAGTTATTAAATGACATTCTTTTATAAATTTTACCTATGGTTATTATAGTAATAATAAGTTAATTTTATAATTTAAAGTAATTTTTCAAGTATTTTGGGAATTTGTTACTATCCATTGTTCCTTTGAAAGGTAGTGGTACAGTGTTGTGTAGAAACGTTTCTAAAATAATAGAAATCCCTCGCTGTTACCAGAAAATTATGAGCTTAAAGTCAACACACTGGTAATTATGTCGCCCACATGGCGCTATAGCTGGCTGCTAATATGCGTGTTATGGAGACTCCAATAATATGCGGCATTGTTTACTACAGTTATGGATAACATCCTTAGATAGAGTAAATTATTGATTACGGTCCTTTTATGATTTTACCAATCATCATGTAACATCGTAACCCTATATATATTAACACGCATTACTCGAGTTAGATTAACGTGCACAAATTAAATGCATACGAAATTGTTAGATGAAGGAATCCTCCAAATCTCGTATAATTAACTTTTTTTAAGTCTTCCAGAGCTGCATCTCCCTGCCTATGACATAAAAACTTGTAGTGGTTTTTGGAAGAACTTTGTGTATAGATAAATTTACTTCTTCTATCGCTTGATAAAAAAGTTTAGTTATTTGCTCGAAATTTGGTATTGTGTATGCATCAGTTTGATTGCTAATGTAAATCAAAAATAGAATTGTAAAAGATAATGCTCGTTTATTTTAAGGTTATTTTACTCGTACATATAGAAGAAACTTCTTCGGTTATTTCCAAGAGGCATTTTTCGATTTCGAAATTTTTGATATTTTCAACGGGTAAATCATATTATCTACGGAATTAAGGAAAATGTTCATTATTACAGCGATTGGGTTTACCATTTCAACAAGATGGAAAAAACTGCAATGTTTAACAAGAAGATGTCTTGAAATGTCGTAACAAAATAAATAAATTTATTGAATTTTTATTGCCAATCAGTGCAATGTTTCAACGATATAATCGATTAGTAGAGTTTCACTGCTTTCGCTTATTGCCTTCGTGCACATTTGAAAAATTTTATAGACGTAAAGTTCCAACGAGATCCAAATGGTCCAGTAAGCACTTCTGCACCGAAGGAAATATATTGTGTGATTCATGCATACATGTGAATATATCGATCTCGTATATTCAGTTATTTTATATTTGTTTATATCTTCTGTTGCATGGAATAAAAATACATTTTACCAAATGATATTTTCGAATTCATCGATAATTAATTTCGGATGGAACCCTTGCAAAAAATGAACATTATATACCACGCTAAACTATTAAATGAAATATTTTTAGGATAAATAATAATTTAAATCTTTTTCGGTAACAAAATTTATGAAAATATTTTCGAGAATTCCGACTCTACTCGGCATTGAAACATGAAAGTGTGAAGAAATATGTTGGAAACCGGCTCGGATTGAGAAATGTGGGGCCGATAGATTATAACACACTGCAAGGAAATTGATGTAGAGTAGGTTAAATAAAGTCTAGCGGGCTATACTGGATGTCCAATAGATTGAACGCACATGTTTGAAACGATTTGAGTAGAATTTGTTTAAAAACAGGTCTGGAAATGCTTCCCAATAAGGCATTTATAGAAAAAGCTCCGGACTGGATAATGAAATATTTTATTTCATTCTGATCAAAATTACCTCATGCTGCTTTAATACATAGCCTGTCCATGCTTAATAATTTCACGGCTCGCTCTACAATGCTGCAGTGTAAATAAATATTCTTCTGAAATATAGAACTAGTCGTTATACCAGTTTTGAATTTCATTTGTAAATAAATAAGTGCAATAAAATATCGCTTACATCATATTAATTTTCATCACTTTAATTTTCAGTGGTTATAGTTCTGTTTATATGAAGCATTTTACGGATTATGTTTACTAAACCAATAAACTGCTTAGTCAAATATCACGCTTCTTGGAAAATTCCTGCAGCAAGCAAAAATATATTTTATATTTCGCTTGAAAGGAAAGTGCAAAAATATGCAGTTAAAAGAAATGTGCAAAAAATTCATGACAAAGCCACATCATCAGAAGCTATATATATATATATATATATATATATATATATATATATATATATATATACTATAACTAGCAAAGCTACAAGAACTTCGAATATCCATATGTCATTCTAATTCAAATTGAAATTCAAATTAATTGATCTGCATAGAAGTTTTGGAAGTATTAGGAGGCGTCATGCATTTTGAAGACCAAGCATAAAATATTTCATTTGGGAGGAACTTCGAGAAGTTAATTAAATAGACAGAGAGGACGGTATAGGCGAATGTGTGCATCGGAGATATCTGGAGAAAACAGCTGACTTTATTCAACAAAATATATGAGGGAATAGCGGACTTACCATGGTGCTGATATGTTGGAGGGGGGGACTATATGGGATACTGTAATCAAGAAAGCATATAAGATATGCACGGGAGAGGGTAGGATAGAAGATGAAGTGCAGATACCAAGACAACCTGGCTATAGGAAACACCAAGGAACTAGAGACAACTTATGCCTGCGTAGCTGCCTTGCCGAGTGAGAAATGGCGAAGAATAGATGGAAGCTGCACAGTACATTTATGAGCCTAAGGGCAGTCTTTCACACAGTAGACGGGAAATTGCTGATCGATACAATGGAGCGAAAGAGGGTGCCAGCGCAGTTGGCAGAAATAACGGAAGATAATAATATAATGAAATTAGTTTAATTTATTAATAAAATTTTGATTTTTAATCGCCTCAATTAATGAAATCAAAGATAAAATTTTATCGTAGGGTTCCTTTTAAATATGTGTGGGAAATAATATAACTTAATTTAAATATCATTAACTCTTCGGTTTTTGATATTGAAATATATCCTGTTAAATTTTACCAAAAGTTTTAAAAAACCAAGGCCAAACTGTAATAGTATAGTTCAGCTGGTTCTGGGACAATTCGTCCATCCGAATTGACCACGGATAGGGGGGGGTCGTGTTCTTGTAAGGTCATCGCCGAAGAAGTGATTGCCGTCAATACTTGTGGCTGTTGAAGACGAAGTGGCCATCGTCGTCAATACCAGAGGCTGCTGAAGAAGTCTTTTACCGAAGAAGTGGCCATTATTGTCACCGTAATTACCAATAAATTCCGTAATTTGCCCATTCTTTTCATCTTTCATGAAACCAAGAACTTTTTGGAGTGTATTTCATATGGATTATTTTGCATATAGTCTGATGTATTGAATTTGGGTGAAAAAATCTATAGATGTCTTAAGTTTAAACAGTCGCATTGGTTGAAAGATTGTATAGAATTAAATAATAATAATTTAAGGAAACTTAACGAAAATGAGATGAATATTTTGTGTTGGGGATGGGCGATAAATAATATTAGTTGTTAATGTTATATGGAAATTTGTTTCTATTTTACTTATGACAAATAATATATGTTAAATGCGGTGATTTGTATAAGTGTATTAGTATTAGATCGAATTAAATTTTTTGACGTTTTAATAATTGCATTGTTCAATAAACAATCGTAATAATCATCAAAGGTGATTGTTTTGCTGAGGTTTGAAGTTTTTATATCTTTAGATTTTAACTACAAAATTTGAAATAATGTGTCTTCTTCATTTACACAATATTCTTTGAGCTCTTTTATTTTCTTGAAAATTCGATCTGAATCATCACTATTTATGACTTTGAACGAGTACATTTTAGATCTTAAGCAAATAAATTCCGACATAATTTTCCCATTATTTTCTTCTTTCATTAAACCAAGAACATTTTTGTTTTTAACTCTATTCCATATGGATTATTTTACATATAGTCTGATGGTCTGATGATATTTTATGTAAATATCATATACAAAAAATAGATAAATTAAACTGTCAGTATCAGTGTATAATATTTTTGTAGCATTATTAAATTTTGTCTTAATATAATTATAATGAAAGTCATATATGAAAGTTTGTTCTATATCCAGAACAGATACCGTTTATTAATAACATCAAAATACATCAAATACGACACATGTAACATATATTTCATCAGCTAGTGTGTGAGGAGGGGGTGATGGTTAAAATTGGTGATTTTCCATTTCCCAACGACAAAGAATATTTATATATCAACATCACATCGTCTCTGATTTTATGACCCGTGTACCCGTTAGATAAAATTATGATATTATCCCCACACACGTGGGCGAAGTTTGAATAGAAGTTGTCTATTGGTGGAATTTCGCAATCCCAAAACCCTCAACTACGAAATTCAGCAATCGTGATTGCGTTCCGGTGTTTTTAATTTTGTATGTAACGTGTTAAACTGGCTATTGATGCGGGGATAATAGAAAAGCACAATAAGAAACGCCTCAAACAGTTCTTCGGGTCCAAAAAAATATTGGACCCGACACATCAGCTGATAACTACATCGGAATGCACTGCATCAGAACAGAAGGGGTGTTCTTACTCCTCAATTTTAATAGCCACGGTAATTATTGTTTATTTATCTTTTTACAATTTCTTAAAATGTAACATATATTTCTCAGAACACCTGCATTTGCATGCGGTGAGTGTGTGTTGAACAACCATCTTTACAAAGATTTAAACGAAATTCATGAATTTATGACGATTGATGTTGGTGCAATCTATCATGGAGTTTCATTTAACCGTATTTCCAATTGAATGGAAAAGGTGGTGTTATTTTTAAGTATAATACAATACATAATGTAAATGTATATCAAACGTATGACAGTATTAATTGCAGTCAATTGTGTTTATCTTTTCTAGCAAATAACATAAGATAATCTCGTGGATATAAAATGTAATGTTATGCATATTTTTCATAAATAAAATAGTACTTTTATTTAATTCCGTTCATTTACAAGATAACCTTCAATCTATTACAATGTCGTCGTATACATTCATGCTGTCCGGTTGCGAATCGGTGCTATCGGCAACAATATACCCATCGATTATTTTACAGAATGGCAAATCCTATGCTTTAGGTTTCATTGACTTTGTAACGTTTAATTCAATTCCTACTATCGACGAATCTAATAACACATTTCTTATCGGCACACATACTATAACAATACATATCGTTTGAACTTGCAGATGTTGAAGCATATATTAAATTCCAAATATCCGATATGGAATTTAAGGAAATGCAGTGGAAAACAACATCAAATGCACAAACAACCGCAAACATTGTTGCTGACATGTTGTTTGCTGACAAAACTGCAGTCGTCCTGAAAGCCAATAATTACACACTCAAATATGAATTAAAAAGTAATAAAGTTATCTATTTTGAAGAATCAAATTCGATTGCACCACTTCTAGGATTAACAGAACAGTTAATGCTATTTGTGTTGAATGTAATTTAATTACATACTCCTTTAACAACACTAATCTAGGTCATGGATTACACATGTTCTACCCTCCTGGTTTTGGAATTGTGGAAAAAGTTGCAAACGTTATTTATCTACCAATCAACACCAAAAATTGTGTCTTCCTCCATATGCAAATATTGGTTTAAACAAATTTGATGAAATATGTTTACCAATTCAGACGAAAGATATTTATACACTACCCTCTCAAAGTATCCTATACATTGAGGGGAAGATACCCGATTCTGAAAATAAAGTCAGCAATACTTTACATTTTATTAACAACGGTTTGCATTTCTATTCGATGAAATTCGATGTGAACTTATAGGAATTGTAGTGGATCGTATTAGAAATCCAGGCACGTCGATTTAATGTAAGCTTTAACGAAAATATGACTAATATCTAAATATTTTATATATATATACTCAATAGGGCGATTAAAATTATCTCACGAGTAAGTTATGAAGTACTGTATGTGTCTTAAATCACCATAGTTATGGCTTCATTATTAGGAGAGGCTCGATAAAATAATAAATACTATAAAAATGAATGAATGTAGAAATAACAATACGATTTATTAAATTATCGTAGTAAGATATGCTTCTTTTGTAAACTAAAAAGAAATTAAAGTAATCAAGGTATTTATTCACAATGATCTGTCACAGAGCGACAGAGTCATTTCAGAGAGAAATTGAGAATGACAAGGGATATTAAAGGTTATAAATGCGCTAATATAATAAAAGCGAACACACGGTGTAAAATGAAAGGGTGGGATGCTCTAGCCCTAATAGTTGAGGTGGACATAGAGAAGATTGGAACAGGTATCTAAGTAAATGAAAGGGTTGGGTGGAAACGCTAAAGAACCTAAATGGCATAGAAGAAAGAAAAGAAAACAATAGGAAGGGGAAGGGGAAGGCATGAGGAGATCGCAGAAGAAGAAATTAAAGCAGGCAGAAAGGAAAATGTAAATTTGTAAATTGTATATTATGTATCGTCGGAATATGAATATGCCAAGGTTTTTACAACTACATCATTTCGGGCAACATAGCCTAGTCGGAGACACTCAGCTCAAGAAGTGGAAGTTAGGCTCTGTAGATTTTTATCTACGCCAATATGTGACAGCACGCGTTGCTTCCATACGAACATCAACGAAAACTATTATAATTGTATTCGTGAAAATCTGTACACTGACAGTAGAATTTAACAACATTACGTCTAATTGAATTAATGTAAATTAATCATCGTCAACCGCAAAAATATTTTAACAGTCAGACGGCGGAAGCAAACTGTATGTACCTTAATTGAGTTCGGTGATTCATTAGCGTTTATTATATGACTGACAGTTTTTGTGTAATTATCTTTGGAGTAAATTTATAATTTTATAATAAAGCGTTTAATTTTTCTGATGCCAATTACACAAAAGGAAATATTATGTTAAAATATGCTTTAAACATTAGATTTATCACATGCGCGCCTAATTAAATTTACTTAATTCAAACATACACCACATCAGACTCATCGTTCTGCTCATTTACAATTAAACCAGCGGATTTAGATTACTCCTATATAATAAATGTTCGAATTTATACTGACTCGCTAAATCGAGCTGAACAATATCCGGCAGAATTAAAGGTTAATAAGTCTACTGTTTAATGCAAAACTGAATTACATTGCTGGAGCTTAGCAACCGCAACGAGCAGCCCCATTGTTTCTGCTTACAAATGGCATCAAATCTGATTTCGTTCCTATTGATGTAGTACATTGTACGCACAATAGGCAAAGCGTCTGCATATTGTCGGCCTTGTTGTTGTGTGTTATAATAACTCACCTTTCGCGAAATTAACACCGCCTATATTCGGCAACAATATGGAAGTGTAAATGCTCGACAACTCACACAATAATTAATTTTATATTAATTTTACCCAATTACATTTTGTATGTGGGAAGAGAATTAGATACTAATAATATTTCCAAAAAATAATAAGAACGTAAAGAATCATGTAAATGTTAAGACTAAGATTATTAGTTTCTAACAATTACTGAACTAGTTATTTACAATGTGCTATGTCCAATATACAATTTTATAACCTTCTGGAGAAATCTAACCATATCCCGCCCCTAGCTGTCATCAGGAAATATCTGGGATTAATTTCAAGTGGCACGATTGTTTTCTTGTTCAGTCGAATATCGAAATTCTGTACTATGGACGCAATCGCCACTTTAACTTGTAGCAACGCAAACCGTTGACCTAAATTTGAAATTGAGATGTCTGTTATGATACATCAGTATCGTTACGTTACCTAAACATTTTCGTGGACCGTCTCCAAACGGCAAATACGCTCCCTTGGTAATATTTGGCTTGTTTTCGTCGGAAAAGCGGTCAGGATTAAATCGTTGCGGTTCGGGAAAGTATTTTTCGTCGAGATGGAGACCATACACTGGAATAATGACCGGCATGTTTCGTTCAATTATTATCGGTTTACCACTGGGCTTTAATGGCGGTAAATGGTATGAAGTTGTGCATGCTTTTTGAAACGCTATGGCGGGTGGATGCAATCGCAATGATTCTGAAACCGAAATATACGTATCAAGTAATTAAAATAACACAACGCTCAGATAAATTTTACGAACTCCAATTTGTTCGAAAATCGCACCATTTATTATATATTTTCGATACATTATATTCAGTAAAGCAGGATTTCGATTGAAATGGAAATCATATAATAATAATTGCCAGGAATATATAAGGCTGCGATGTTGGTGGAAGCAACACAATTAACATGGTACCAATATAGTAGAAACACTTTCTACAGATTTTGTGAGCAGTATAATAAGCGTGCACAAAAATCTGTTAGTTACTTGAATTGGGGAGAAATTAGGGAAGCCAATTGTGACGACTAATTACGAAGTGTAACTTCAAAGACCTATGAGATATGTAAATTGCATTATCTGGCGAGGAATTAATACAAGAGTAATAGTGGGGACTGACAATTGTATAATTGTATAATGTAATGTGTAATGTATAGGGAAATAAATAATATTATTATTATTATTATTATAAGTAGTCTAACGATATGGCGAAAATGATTATTCAATGGAACTAATTCACAGTAACATAGGAGTAAAAAAAAATTGAGGAGGTCGTTACGATATAGTGGAAAGCAAACCTGAGCTAAGTATAGGAAAATACTGATCCTTAGAATGTAGGCAGTATGGGTAGTTATCAAGAAATTATGTCGTAAGGTTACCATTTGTTAGTTTTGTAAATAGAAGATTACAAAATATGACATTCAAAAGTTTCACGATTGAATAGAAACACTATTAAAAATGGAAAGGAGCAAAGGTTAAAACATAAGAATAAAGATGAGGGCACAATAGGTTTATAAACATGGATAAGACAATTTTTCCAACGTCGCTTATGAAAATGTCACTTTCATCACTCAATTTAGTGAGGAAAATAGGCGTTTGCATCACTAGTGAGGAAAATGAAAAAAGTCAAGATATTAACAATCTACTACCTACTTATTAGTATGCATGTACGCATTGATTTTTGAAAATTGAAGAATATGGCAGTAAATAATTGTAAAGAAATTTAAAATTGAGGCAAATAATGCGACGTTGGAAAAATAGTATACACAAATCGTGATGAAAGTGCGATTTTTCAACTTGCAATAATATCATGTATTGCTCATGAAAAATCAGGCACTTTCATCGCTTATAGTGTAATATACTATTAAATTATATTTGGCAAACACGCTATAATAATATTAATAAAAAGAAGAGTATTACAAATATCAGATTAACAGCACGAAAATAATAACTACAGTGCCACCAAGCAAACAAGTCCACTGGGTAGGGGTGGCGTGGTGTCGCTATATTTTAGAGGTATACTCAGCGTCAATAGTATTTGGCGGTAAATTTAATGTGTATTTGTAAATTTATTAACTTTTATTATGTACCATCGCACTCAAAAGTATCTGGGACAGCAAAATTTCGGCTGTGTGCATTGGTTTAGGTGCACATAAGAATTTAAAATAGTAAGCTATGAAAAAGCAATGTCAAAGTGACAATTTTCTAAAAAGGTCAGTTTTTTAAAATGCCGCGCCTTAATAATATGCAAAAGACAGTAATAACAACTCCAATTTACACAACTAAGTGGAAGTGTCTAGGGGAACGTGTGAATCTTGAAAGTGTCTAGAGACACATGCTATCACAGATACTTTTGAGCACGATAGTACATACGTTCTTATATAAATTTGCTAGAACTGTTAAAAGAAAATGTAGTAAGCAAGTACCAGTATTAGATTTGAGAGGAAATAAATAAAGCCAGGTACTTTCACTTTTGTCACAGAAGGTACAACGCCGGCAGGAGCTATAGGTATTGGCTTAAACTTTTCCCGCCACGAATTTCTAAAATTAGTTGGCATAAATTTCTGATGGACTTATTTGCTTGGTAGCGCTGTATAGATAACATTCTGAAATTAAACTTAATTATTTTAAATGTATATGTTGAAGAATACAGAAACAAAAAAAAACATTGGTAAATTACCTGATATGATGCAATCTAAGTACTTCATATCTTTAATCGCTTCATATGTCATAATTCCTGCGTATTTTTTCATGATAGTATCAATTTCTGTTTTAAGATTCCGTTGTACGCCGCCATTCGTAGCCAAATCATATAAAATGAAACTCATTGTAATAGAACTGCTTTCAAAACCATTGAAGAAAAAGCTCATTGCATGAGCGGTAACATCGACATCAGTAAATCCATACTCGCTCGGCTTTTCCTTCAACTGATTCATTATATCGAGGAAATCATCCCTAACGATGTTATTTTCCTGTCGATATTTTAATGTGTTTTTCACCAAGTTTCTAAAATATCTCGCGGCTTCTTCCGTTATGAAACTAGATTTATCTTAATGCTGCTAAATTAGAGATAATACTCAGAGTCTACTTACGTGATTTTCAACATTTTCGTTAATGATGGGAATGAAAAAATACACAAGAGTTTCAGCGTTCGAGACAATGTAAGTTCAAGCATTTTCGTCCCTACTGATCTGAACTCCGCGTTTGGATCTTCGAACGATCGACCGTTTAGGCCAAAAGCGCAACTCGCGAGATTGTCGATCGTGTACTTTTCGATCAATTCTTTAGCTTTTTGTGCGACGCACTCTTTATCCAAGTACGACACCAATCGCTTCGATACTTCAACCATATGAGGAAACACCATTTTCATCTGTGCGAGAAGAAATGTATGGTTGGTAGTGTACTTGGTGTAGGCTTACCTTTCCGGAAGAAAAGCAAGGCGCAAGTTGACCTCGAGTAACTTTCCATTTGTTGCCGCGCAGGAAAAATGGATTCTTTCCACCCAATGGATCGATCTCGTCATCAACCTCTACGTCATTATCGTGGAAACTATCAAAATCCTTCACCAACACGTCCTTGATTATCTCTGGATCCCGGATTATTATTCCCGGCCGTATAAGTTTGTAAAACCCCACGTATGGAACGTCATTAAAGGTTCTAAAAATTAAAAATACAAACAACACCTCGTTATTAAATTCATATTACTTGTATATATCTGTGTAAATCTGAGCGACGTTTTTCTTCAACAGAACTGCTTCTAAAAGATTTCCGAAAAATAACGAAACCGGCGGATATGGGACGTCTATATTTTTCCAATAGTTGTATTTTCCGGTCAATAATTTATAGGAAATGAATGTAAAGACAGTTAAAATAATAACAAAGGTTAACATTTTAGAAGCGTTTGCTCTGGCTTGAAGATTACAGTCGAGTAAATTGCAGAGTATCTAACTAACAAAGGTTAAGGTCACTTATACAAATAAATAAATATATTATCTTAATTAAGTATATTCCGGGAAGAACATAAATATGGATTCAATTATTTTAAAATACCGCGTATTTTGCTGTCATGATATTTACAATATTATGTAAAAATTGTCATATAGATTTTATCATTATTATAATAACAATGTTACTATTTGTTTAAGTCATTTATTATCGCAAGGGCACTACAGGTCTTATTATAAAATCACTCCATGTTATAAACATGTATACATTCTAATTAACATTATGAAACATTTACGAATTTTATCGGTGCAGCTATCTCCATTGCACAGATAGGGTATATAAATTCTGTTCCACTTGGAATCAAAAAGCGAGTCAATTTTGCATAACTACGGATGCAACACGCTTAGAGCACACTAGATATGCAGGCGCACATTGGTTTTACTTCGATTGGTGTGCATATCCGATTACCCCAGGCGTAAAGTAAGTTTATAATTAATACATGTATTTATACAGTTTACGCATTGATTGCGCGCAAAATACTTTGGGCGTTCAGCTTTTCGTTCCTGTAACGTGTACAGTACGATTATTACATCCAATATGTAAATAGAATACATTATGATCCCATGCAATTTTTGCTTTGTTCTCGTTTAGCATTAATGTAACAGCCAACGGCCATGAAAGTCGAAACAAAATGAAGACCATACTATAACAATATGTCTTACAGATACTACATTTACTTTTGATTTAATAAGTTATATATAAAATTGATTTAGTAATTAGTTTAAGACACATTGCAGAAATTGTGGCAATCGATAGCCACTGGTGTTTCTATGCAACATTTAGACTCCTAATCCCTTGCTGATTATGGGCGATTTCAACCTTTTTCAATGTTCTTTCGCTTCTGCATTCAAGTCTTTTTGTTTCAGGATATCTGTTACTTACTTCAGATTAATTAGATCAACTCGGTAACTAACTGCGAAAATAAACTGCTAGATTAACTTTTTTACAACATTGAATGTTCTACTTTTGTTGAATATGATGAATTTTCGTTCGTATCAGAAGATATAAACCACGCAGCGCTATTAGTTACGATTGAATTTGTATCTGGTGCCAACCCTACTGTCAACCCTAATGTCTTTCCATCAATATCGGTTTTAATTTTCGTAATTTATATAATGATCTCGTAAACGTGGAGTTGTTCGTTATTAAATAATCGTACTAACGTAAACGTAAGACGACCTTGCTGTCATTGATTTTTATAATACCTTTTATACAATACAATCGTTCTGTTCCACAATCACCTATTTGTACATCATCCCATTACCCACCATGGTTTAGCAGGGAAATAATAACCAATCTAAAATTGATGCATCATTATCGACGCAAACAGAAAGCAACGAGTTCTTATTTCGACCTCACTGAATTTAAACGACTGCGCAGGCAGCGTAGAGTACAAACCACTGCCTCGCGTAATGAATATTTGAAATACCTAGAAAACTCCATTTAATGTGATGTAAAGGAAGTATTTCGCTACATTCTGTCAAGAAAATGTATGTCCGGGATATTCTCAGTTTGACAATCCACAGGATATTGTGGATGCATTTGCACAGTTAGTCCGTTCCTGCATCTCATGTCAACCATGCTAGCCATCCTATCATTGTAATCTAAGATGAATTGCTCAAACTAATGGCTTCCTTTGCTAATAAAATTACTGGTTGTGATTTAATTTAATTTTTTAGTTAAGGATGCAATATTTGTATTGTCTAAGGCTCTTATAATAATTAATACTCTATCCATTAGAAGCAACTGATCTACAAATCAATATTAAATTATACCATGCCTATTTGTCATCGCACCTGCCGGGGAGATCAACTATAACCAGTCTTACTGGTACAACGCAGTTTATTAGTAAAACCTTGGGTCGTGGTCAGGTTGACGTCCACACAGATTTGTTCAGTGCATGTGACACGTTGAATCATAATGTTTTTTAACTAACCTGAGTTTGTTTGAGTTCGGTCCCTCAATGTTGAGCATTGTGATTTCCTATATTACCTTTAGAACTAACTATATTGGATTTTCTTCATTCGGTTTCGTCCCAACATCTAGTGTTCCTCAAGGATACAATTACTATTAGTTTTGTTCTTCGATGGTCTTCTCGTTTCTCTGCTTTTGTTATGCACTTGCTTTTGCCGATGACATAAAAATCTACCTATCCATCTCTAATATTACCGAGGTTGGTTCCTTGCAGTTGGACATTAACATTATTGTCCGTTAATGTGCCAAATATCAGTTGAAACTGAATATTCACAAATGTTGGACTGTGACGTTAACACGTAAATCCAATGCGCATTTCCTAGGTTTTGGATGGTTAGGTATTAATGGCCACGGATGGAGAGTGACGTTGGATTCCATACTCAATTTTTCATAACATGTTGTCAATTTATGCATGCTATCGTCTAAGTGCCTGGGATTTGTAATGCATATATCCAAACATTATATATAGATCATCATGAAAATACATGAAAACATAACCAAAAAAATACATTTTCATATTAAATATTCTGATATTCGAAAATTTCATCGTGGGAAAAATTGGGATAGAATTAGATTGAGTTGGGTTGGGTTGGACAGATTACATCACCACATCTTTAAAGAGATATAGGTTTACCCCAAAAATCGCCTTTGAATAATCACTGCCCCGGCTATGGAATTTGACCTGGGCCTGTCCAGTCTGAGTCATTATGAAATCATTCTTGAATGCATCATATGGTTAAGTAGCAGGTTGCTTGAACAACCCTGTCACTAGATTCAACTCCATTTTAACTCCATCTGAAAGGAACAGCTTATGGATTGGTTGGTTTGTAAAGCAGTGCTGTACATGTCGTTAAAATCTATCTAATGTCTTTGAAGTTTATCGCCATATGTCGGATTTTGATATCATATTTGGATGAAATTGGGTTTTTGCATTTTATTTCATTTTGGTGGTTTTCATAGTTTGTTTGACTCGTATTGTTTTAGTTTTCCAGTATTGGATGAATGGATGACTTCGTCGCGAAGTTGGTATTACTTGGTCCCTTGCAATTCCCATCTAAACCACAATCTCAGAATTGGCTTCTTGCATCACCAGGGCAGGCCGATTTCTAAATTTAGTTACATAATGGATGTATGTGCATTTCGCTGCAGAAATTATTCATCAGATACCATTAAGTTGATATTGTTATATATTGTGCATACGTGCATGAATTTATCAAAATCTTTACTTTAAATAGTATCACATGCTGACATAGAATCCCCTCACCCGTAGAGAATTTTTATTCAGAAAATGCACATTCTTTTTCCTACCTTGCCGTCACAGCGACCAATTATATAGCTGACTATCAGCCTCGTTAACACTTTAAAACAATTTCCGACGCTTCAGTCATTAATTAAGTTTTGCAACCGTTTCTAATGAAATTCAAACACACACGCGCGCCGCTTCTAAGCACAATCTCACGTTTAATTAAAGCGCATTAGCGAATGTGTAGATCCAGTCGAATTTTAATTTAGAAAGTTAAACAGAAATTCCAGTTGCAGTAGTCGTTCCCGTTTAAACGACTTTGTAGCCGATTGCACGTCGCTCCATAGTTTCAAATTCGAACTGTTTTCGATATTGGGATTTACGTGGGGGGTATGATTGCTCTAAAACCCTTTACAGACATCTCCCACACCATGAATTGACGAACGAATTTAAATTGAGTTGGCGTAATACGCATAGAGGCGCAACCATGTATGCTTTTGAAAACACTCTCGACAAAATAAATTTAAAATAAATGCCACGCCCCTCTTCATTAAGTTGCATGGTGGACCTAACAGTTTATATAGACACGGGCGCTAAACTCGGGAATACAATTAACAGCACGGCCATAGGTGTTCTCTATTCAAACAATATATATAATATATCTTCTGTGGAATGTGAACAAAGTGACTGAGTCTGTTGATAAATTCTGTAAACTTGATATATATATAAAAATCTATAAAATAAAATAAAAACGCCTTGCCACATTAAATTTTAACAAATCTAGAAAGGTATTTCAGCAATTGTGTTGTCTTGCGATCCAGTGAAAATAATATTTTTAAGGGCTCTTATTTTTAGGTTTTAATAAAGGTAATTTATAAAATTCGTATTTAGATTCAAATGTAGTGGGGTTTTTTGTTTTATTGATTCTACATAATAATTTTTCATAATAAAACTGCAAAGGCAGCCATTATCAACATCTGTGCCATTGACCGTAGGCAAATATTAATCCCTTATCTCAAAATTAAATGAATACGATCAAGATTGATGAACGAGCTAATGTAAAATACACAATAAAAAACGACGAACTGCGATTTGTGGCTACAAACTCTAATAGAGAAAATTACAAATGAATGCAAAAAATAAAGTCTTGCGGGAATCTACTCCTTCTTATTTCGTAAAAATACATTTGCAACCCTACGAGCCATCAAAATCTAAAGCCAGGCTAATGTAGGAAAGATTAATAATGGCCCAACTCGTGCGAGTCACGATCCAATTTGTGTCGTAATCAAATTTAAACCGAAAACAAAGAAATACCTCAACTTCTCGGAGCACGCAGATGCCAAAATCTATATGTCTTGTTTGCTAATTTAACAGATTTTACATTCCGGCTCGTATCAGTAGCGTCTAGACCCCAGTTTGCGTAGCGAAAACTACACAAAGTCAACATGAAACTCATTTCGAACAAATTTTGCTGTAACGAAACGTCGGCATAAGATCTTCGCTTTTACTTATTGTGCGATTTTTAAGGACTTGCAATTCTTTAGAAATGGACGTTTATAATGATAAACGTGCTACTATTTTTTTTTGTAATTATTCTTTTTAAATTGAAGTAGCTTCGAGGATATTATTTATCAATTGACTATATAACGCTTACTCGTTATAATGAAATTTCATTGCTTTGTGTTGTGTAGCTTTACATGAGTTTCGTGATGGCGTGTATTTTATGTCATGTTTCGTCATTTTATATGCTTGTCATACGCGAATATGCGTTTGTGACTAAATAGATGACTATATCTTCAGTTGAATAACAGTGTGAACTATCACTAGCGCTTTTGGAACGGTGTGCGTCCATGATATTTTTTAGCTCAATTGACATCCGGCCAAACTTTCAGTTCATAGTAAAATCGGAAAGATGCTCATTTTATATTCAAAAAATCTGCAGTTGCCCGCAGTGAACTTACTTACTTAGATAAAGATTTATATTAACGTTCCCAGATTAGTATCTTGAAAGAGTCTTTTGATTGATTGGAACGTTCTTGATTCGAAGCTGCACGACTTGCCTTAGGAATCCATTGTATCAGATCTGCATAGTGCTAGATATTTATTTTGACGGCATATTTATCAATTCGATAAGAGGACTTTTGCTTTGTATTCTTTGTTGATTTTTATATTTTCACCTTTTTATATTTCTTTCGTTTTTTATGTTTTTTGCGCCATATACTTTTGGTGTATACTGTTCCGTGTAAATAAAAATTATTATTATTATTATCAGATATAAACAACGGGACAATTACTATCTGCAACCACAATAAGTATTATATATAAGCTATAGATAAATCATAAATCCAATTGTCAAAACTAGCACGAATTGGCACTTCGTCGTACAAATGCCAGATGAATATAAATTATTTTGTAAGTAAATCTTAAATTTATTTGAAAGACAATATTTAATATATTTACTCTAATAGCTCTAGTAGTTAGAACTAGACAACTTTTTTGTTGAATTATATTAGCTGGCGGAAATCGGCGACTGTTTTTGGTATTTACTCATAAAATACGTTCAGTCTGGCCTTATATGTAAATTATCACCTGCAAGCTTCTGGTAAATCAGGACAATTGTGTTACGTAATTAATAATAGTATTAATAATACACCCTGATGCAAAATGCAAGCCTTATTCATTTTTCCTGCATCACCTATAATGGTTTAACGTAAAAGTGTATGCCACCCCACATGTCGCGAAGCGTATATCATTGTCGGCGTTATTATGATAGTAGTAGTATCTAGAGCTTCTCGCTTCTCACTCGATATCATTTTGCACACAGCGAACACGTCGTTTTTAGCCCGCGCGAGCTAGTGGTAAACTGTATACTCAGAGTGATGCGGTACTATAATGCATTATGCCAAATTATTCTCGTTCAAGATCTCGACATACAGGTCGCTGTCGAACTATATCGAACTCCGCTCGATAATAGCACTACGTAGGCGGTGGCGTCACTAACTTATCCAACAGTTTGTGGTTGCTCGCAAAAAATCCAGCAACAAATCCTTTATTCAAGGACGACGCAAGTTGATGCACAATATGTCGTCGTCTAAGAGATCCTTTAAAGTTGAACTTATATCCCCACAACGGGACTGGTGCTGCACGACATCCAAATATTCTTGAACGTTGATGTACATCCCCACAACTGGAGCGCAATTCAAAAATACGTGAGGACAAATTTAGAGTATTTGTCCGCCCGTATTTTTGAATGTTTATTAGTGAGTGATTACATTATATGCAATAATCTCAGTATCAACTTTGTTGGCATTACTGTGTATGAAATGATGTATGAGGGCATTTAACAGTCTGAAACAGTCGGCTGTTTAATTATGAAAATGGAAATTCTACAAAATGTTGCCGCATACTGCCACGTAGATTTAAGTTTTTAATTTCACCCTTCTTGAGCGTGGGGCTTGCCAAATTGATACAGGGATACAACAGAAGGTCGGGCTACCCCAGGTACTTATTATCCTATTAGAAAATTCTTTTATTGAAATATGATCCAAGCTGTTGCTGCAGTGATATTTGGCTGAATATGCCTCAACTAATTATAGTGGAAACTGGGCAGCTTAAAATTTAGAGCGCCATCCGGCATAGCCAGCCAAATAATTACAGAGTGCATCGTAGCGAGTTGCAATAAATAAGGCGTGTTCTAGTTTTAAAGTATTCACCATCATTTATTGAATGAAATACGGTGATTATAAAGTTGGCCTCGATCACAACTAGTCCTTTTCAAAAAACAAAATAGTATTACATATAGCACAATCAAGTGATTTAAGAACTCTGACTTCCGGGCCGGGCCAAATGAAATTAATGTTATACTAAAAGAAAATAATTAAACTCACCTCGTATCGGGTAACTTCGATGATTAATTAAACGTCGAAGGAATGCAATAAATAAAATAGTCCCAAATAATAGTGAGAAAAGGGCAATCGCCATGAGACAGCTTAAAACTTTTTCTGGCTATACAAGAGTCAGGCTCGAATTAACGAAACAAGAATGCGCATCCACAGTTTGCGACACCAACTAATAAAACAACCAATAGCCAAAAACCATCAGACATTAAAATTACAAGAGAACAGAAGTATTAATTAATCGTTACTTCTAAAACAACTGTAAAATGAAGCGCACAAAGAAAAAATGTTAATTTACAAAAATAGTTCAACTAAATGCATTAATTAAAAATGAATTCAAAAACACAAAAGATTAACTAAACGGAATTAATTACACATCGATTAGAAAACACTGATTAAATTAAAGCTCGGCTGCTTCTTCGAAGTAATAACGTGGCGTTCGTAAATAAACGTAGTTGGCCAAAATGATGATCGTTCGGAATGTCTTCGCTCGACATGCATAAATGATAGGTCGCTGTCGCGATCGTACTATATCGAACGCAAGTCGACGCACAATATGTCACCCTCCACGAGATTCTTTAAAGTCGAACTTATATCCACATAATGGGCTGGTTCTCCACGACATCCAAATATTTTTGAACATTGACGTATATCCCCACAATGAGAGTGCACCTCAAAAATACAGGTGGACAATTATCCGAAAACGTTTCACTTAATCACTAAAGCAATTCGTTTCGACTTTTTGAATTTGTGAATTTGGAAGCCGGTGCTCTCTCTGTAAAACTCACAAACTCGTTCAATTAGTAAGCGCTCCAAAATAGGCCACGTGATGTGTGATGTGATGTAACAGTATTTTTTTTTCGTTTAAAATATTGACCGAAAATTCAAAACGCAATTATTAAAAGAAGAAAAAATTATATATATATATATATATATACTAGCTACGCTTAAAACGCGACCTTATAAGAGATCTGAATAAATGAACAAGCACTCGCAAAGTGAGTAGAAACTTTGAATAATTGATCAAAGTGAGTAGAGCTGGAAAGAGATCGACTTGAATTATTAACAGTAAACCCTTTCAACATTTGTTTAACAGACGCAACTCAATTGTATTGTGATTTCGATTGGTATAATTTATGCATACCATTGCACATTTTAATTCATATATTTAGTTCTTGTAATTCGGTGGAACTAAATGCGACATCTAGAAAAATCTCCAATAGTAATTAACGTACATATTTATATTTTGGTGAAGAGTCAGTTTCGGTAATGAAACATCCCATTTGTTAATCGCGGTAATTATATTACTGCGGATTCAATATGACATTAATAACTTTACGAAGCGGTTGTACACTTTACCATATTAAAAAATAGGCGCTATAAACGAATTTTAAATTTAATTACATCCAAGTAGATCAGTTGCTAAAACATGATTAACCCTGTCGTTCATTATAATGTTGCAACATGCGCGCATTCGTATTGAAACTTTGCCATAATAACATTATCGCTAATCATGCAAAACAGTTGTATACTACTAACTAATGGAATTTAGTGCAAATAAATCGAATCGCCTGATCACATTAACTTATTTTTAAATTTTAATACTAATAGTAATATTCATCATGAAATACCCTACAAAGATACAGATCCCATATTAAGAGATATATTTTTTTAAAGAGAAAATGTTGTAAATAAGACTTGTGTTCACTTATTTTACGACGAAATATAATGCACAGTTCCGAGAAACAATTCGACCCAGCCTAATCAGAACGGGTGGAGTAATTTGCGCCTCAAAGCTTCAAAGATTGCGATAACGCATAATTGCGCGCGAGGGTTGCGAAAACCAAACCCGCGCAGATAAGGGTTGACACGCCTGCATTAGTTCAACATATATTCGATTTAAATTGCTCTGTCCCAAGAAAATAAAGTTATTTGAATGCAAAGGTATCCATTCGTATTCCAATTTGCGACGTAAAATGCAAATATTAGAGATTTCTGAAACATTCACCAACAAAGATTTTTGAACAGTATTGGAAACGGGACAAACATGGAATACGAGGAGTACATATATTTAAAAACTAGTAATACTCTGAATGTATGTATTCATATCGATTTTTAAATTATACATATATAGAAATATATCGGTCGGTGAATTGAATACTTTTAGCAATATGATAATTTATTGGGACAATATTTTTTTTATAAAGGGAACAGGCTTTAATATGGAAAAAAGTCCATAATCGGAACAAAGTTGGACATCGAAAAAATCGAAAAAATTATAATCAAATGAACAAGAAATATTATCGTAAGTTTGGTCGTTACTAGGCAAGCGAGCGCGTATGTAAGGACGCGAACATTATAAACACGTATGTCGCGAGTTGTCGAGGAATGTATACGTCATCAAAATCGAAGAATTTACAATTACGGGCAACCTTCAAGAGACGTTTGTGGCTGAAAATACAAGAACAACGAAGTAACCAGGCATTCAGTCTCCCACAGTCAAACAAATTATGAAGCACTATCGGGAATTTTTAATTTCTAATTCACTCATCTTTCGGTTGAACATGTGGTATAGCCCAATTTATAATCAAGGCGTATTACGAAATATCGATAAATAAAGATAAAAAATAAATCGAACTGCTTAAAACCACAACGCATCCTTTCCAGCAAAATAGAAGCACACACCTGCGATAATAATATTTCGAATGGCGAAAACTTCCAACAAATTTCTTATTTCAACGCTCTTTTGAGGTACCATTAATGGAAAGCCAACATCGACGGCAATCTGCAAGTAAATACGTACGCTGCGAGATAATATGAAGCAACAAAGCCATTTATCTTCGAGGAGAGCTTTCTCGTGTTGCCAAGATACAAGCCGAAGCTTAACGCTTTGCGAAAGGACTTTTTTCGAAAAATTCATATATTTTTATAAGTATTAAAACGATTCTGAGCTTGCAGCGCATTTACCAAACTATTGAACAAAATGAACTAATTGATGGCTGCAACGCACGTTGTAATTATTATTTTGATAGATGTAAAATATAATGTAGATGAAATCAACTCCCTCCACCTCAAATTAAAATTTTATTGTTAAGACAATAAGGTATGCGCTGATTGCGGAACACGTCGTGCGGTCGGGGGTCGTCATTGGGTTTTTCAGCACTCTCAGTGAAGTATATTTTCATTAACAACACTCCGGGGTATTATAGTGGGTAATTAGTATTGCTGCGCATCTACCGGCAGTGCCGTCAACTCTCCACTTAATTAGGCGCATTCAAGGGCGGTTACCGCCTAATGTTACCCCTTCAAGCGGGTTGTAGTTACACTCCTAAGTTGCTCGTGTAGATAATGCATAAATTTTGTTAACTCGTGTGGACTAAATGTGAGTTACCTGACAGCTGCAAATATAAACTGCGCCATCTACCTCTTGTGTGTCATATTAATTTTGTCGGGGCTCGTGCCGAGACGAGTGATAGCATTTATGAATAGAATTGTAGGTGGCTTAATCGATTAGGAGCGACGTCTTAGTATGATGAATATGTTTGTTTTATCCACTTGCACCTTAATCAATAACACATTTGATTTACTAGGTTTTTGAATTAGTTATTTTATGAAATTTGCATTTTTTAGGAAATTTTGGGAGGTATGAAAGAGAGAACATATGTGAATTCATAAAACAAGATGTTTTGTTGTACCGCCCTGTAAGACAAAACCTAACGCCAGCATCATATGATATGTTAGTTAAAATAAGTAGCGAAAATGGACGGAGATAATTGAGAAACGTAGTATACGACTTATAGAAAATTCGATCATAATCATAGTCAATAACTACATGTACGTTACTAATATTTGTCAATTAGTGGCGTGTGCTGGAGTATCATTATTATTTTACTTACAACACAATGTCTCTAAGAATGTAGACGATTCTCTAGCTCTAAGACGTGACGCGGCGTTATCGAATATTTAAATGTTTATTTAGAATTGTAAAAGTAATCACTGTATAACATAGCTTCCGAAGAAATTTGAAATTATTCTCTGCAAATTTTGCAATATAAAGATTGCGGAACGATAGTAATACATTTTTTTCACACCACGAATACAAGTTATCATATTAATAGAACTAAAAATTAAATGTATGCATCAAATGATCAAATTGCCTTAAATCGGAACGATCATACCAAACTACGACTTCACGAAAGACGACGACATAAAGCCGAAACACACAAGCTGAAATAATATCGTGCGACGGGCGAATGTGGAATTCAATATGAGCTCGCGTCGTAAATAAAACAAATGCTCGAGTGCATAAATGCGGGCCTTGTAAAGTGGCGAGACTTTTAAGGGAAGAAGTTTTGACAGATTGCTGAAAATTCGTTGGTTGTTCACAAATCCAACTAAAATATGCCGCGTACAACGAAATGTGGTTTTTGCGTTTTAGCCTGAAACGGGGAGTAAATACTAAAATATTTTATCGGAGCAACAATCTGGTTTTATTATTTATTCATAGGTTTTACGTCATATTTCAATTATTAAAATATACACTTACAACTTTTTCCTATCGCCCCAGTGCACAAAATATTTGCTATCTGGCGAATATTCTTGAATTGTAACACACCTTAATACGATTGAACAAACACATGTGATATTCTATATTGTTTTTCTGAAGCCTTACTATTCATCATATACTAGGTTTTGTGTAATCATGGTAAAGGAGAGCATTATATAGTTAATTGTTGGCAACCTCTTTTACTCTCAATCATTCTCCTTCCCTATTATGTTCTCATTCACGAGAATCCTTATCTTCCTTCTGAAATTTATTTACACAAATGTTTATTCATTGATTTTCATTGGGCTTTGCGTGGTTAATTGCAACTCTATGCAGCTGATTATGAACACCCTCACCAAGCTATTTTACAAAATGCAACCTTACGCCCCAAAAACGATAAAATAGTTAATATTTTGTGGCGGTGGTGTGACGGCGGTGGCGGGACGCAAGCTGCCTCTCCCCCCACGGTGACGGTGCCGTCATGATGTCCAGCCTGACGCAGAGAGGTGAGACTGGTTGTACCACTCTGCGCAATGATACCACCGAAGCAAATAACAATAGAAGCACACTATGAATATTTCACCCTTATCGGGTACTTCACCGACTGACAATGTTGCGAGAGACATTGAACCCCCGTCCATTACAGTCGTTTATATAAGTTAAGGACGAAATGGAGTAAAGAAATGAACGGACACATCGTCCGATGCTACTACACTATAACCAAATTAGAAAGCGAAGAAACACCCTACGGAAAACAGCTCCATACACAAACAATTGAAAAATAAAATAAACAAGACGATGCAGAATATCCTTGGTCAAAAGAGGTTGCTTATGATGAACAACAGAATAAGTGCAGAAGTACCAAAAACCATCAAGTGGCAATACAACTGTGGATGCAAACTGAAGAGGCACCGATAACTGAGCAAGCTGCAGCAGAACTAGTAGACGAACAAACTCCAGCCGAAGCTGCACAGCAACCAACAGAAGCCCAGATGTGCTTTGAGAGAGCATACTGCTGTACAACGGTATTAATCCGGTTCTGCGGCCAAAATTGTCGAAACTTGCGAAAATAAAGAGACACGCAGTCAATGGCAGTCAACGAAGCCATACACCAATCGTTAACGCAAACCACCATATTCGAGGAATTGCATACCCGTATATATGCTGGAGCGTATACCATACTCAAGATGCATAAACAAAAACCCAGCTGTAGAAATACGCCAAACACAAAACCTGACAGCGTACTCCCGCTTTGGGAAATGAGATACAAAAAGCTGATAAGTACTCTGAGAAATTGCCTCGGGCACTTTTCACAATCCATACCTTGCGACACAAGCAGGAAAACCCAGAGAGCCGCTGAGAGGATACTCGTAAAATATAAAACCGAAAAACTTGAAAATAACGATGAAGTATTGCGGCCCTACAGCGTCGACAAGATAATAGGCTCGTCAACAATAATGAAAAATTATTTTATCAAAAAAGACAAGAAAACACCAGCACCTGAACACATACTTACCTTCTGGAATGAGCTCTGTCCAAGTCACCAACAGAACACGAAAGAAGGACTATGGCAGTGTATGAAGTCACTAAAAGCAGAGTAAATGCCGCAATCAGAAAAACACAGAACAGGAAAGGGTCAGGAAAAGACAAAATACAAAATATCTGATTGAAACGGTTTACCTCCATTCACGTTCCGCTTGCGCACCTCTTCAAATCCATTATCGCTAACCACTCACTTCCACCATGCCTGACTGAGTGAATAAAATACCTCATTCCCAAGACCAGTTCGTGTAGCGGCAACCCATCAAAATACAGGCCCATAACCTGTTTTCCTACAATATATAAGGTGCTGACGTCGATAATCGCATCTACGACCACCTGGAACAAAATCATATATTGAGCGAAGAGCAAAAAGCATGTAGAAAAAGATCGCAAGGTTGTAAAGAACAACTAATAATAGACGTAATCATCACCGTTGGCGCGAAGAAAACAAAAAAAAACAACTTTGCACGGCGTATATCGACTACCAAAAAGCGTTTGATAGGGTCCCTCGATCGTGGCTTCTAATGACCATGATATTTTTAAATTACTAATAAGGTATAACTTATTCATCACTTTCTGAACGTTATAGAGCTGCCTACATTCAAAGATAACTATATTAAATTCAGTTCAAAAACGTACTGACCTAATCTTCTTTCCTCCCTTATAATCAGAATATACCTTTTAACGTAAGGTATCTTAACAATTTCTTTTGTACGTTTTCTAATGCAACTTTTCTATTTGTAATATACCAGCCATGCATTTTCACGTTTTGGTGTGACCGATACTAAATACAATATTCGAATGTTTTTTTGATTCCTCTTCCATGTTGAAGATTTTGGTTGTTTACTTTCCGTGATGATCAACTTTCGTTTTTTCAGGTAAATGATTTCTGGTCGAGTGTGCGGGTATATTTATGTTTTGGATTTATTTTAGAGAAGAAGTAGTGGATAGAAAATTTTGTATGATACACGTTTTGTTTATACTTGTTGTTATATTATTTACATGTATTTCTTTGTATATTTCCACGTTTTCGTTTATTAGTTTATTTCCTTTTTCGTGGTGGTTTTCTAATAAATGTGTTGCGCAATTGGAGTTGTTTTTATATTTGATATGATTTAGTGTGCTTAGTATCGGCCCCTGAATTTTCTACGTTTGTCAATTTTTTCGCATGAGTTGCATTTGAGTTTATATGTTTGGTTGTATATGCCTTTTTATCCTTTATCGGTTTTTAAATTGATTGGTAGCTTGCTATGGTTCTATATGCGCTTTGTTATTCTATAAAGGTCGTATATGTGTTTAGTTTTTTGTTCCTGAATACGATGTTCTGTCCTCGGTATTTAAAGATTGTTTCCCTTTGTATTTTATATATTTGTGTATTTAATTAATGGTATTTTCGTTGTAACCCTTGTCGTTTGCTATTTGTTTTATGATGTTTAGGGTTCTTTATGTTTGTTTTGTTCGTTAGTATACATTTTAATCTGTTTAGTAGGCGTCAAACTGTTGCTAGTTTGAGTTATTTGTATTGTATTGTTCTTGCGTGTAGTATGTTTGCGAGGGTTTTCAGTATTCTTGTTCGTTGTTACTATATGTAATTGTTCATTGTCTTCTTGGGTGAATTGGATTATCTTGTTCATTTTATTTGTATAATTTAAGATTTCGTCGGAATTTTTGTTTTCTGTGATGCATAATAAATCATCTACATAACAGATCCATTTAATAATCTCCAACTTGAACTTGGATAATCTTGAACTTGAATTTCGTAGAGTATACCTGTTTTTCCATCACTAATCCTTCATTTTACCAGTAATATACGTTGCTAAACGTGATATTTTGTTTTATTATTATTGTTATTACATCTTGTAGCTGTTCTGTACACATTTTTTCTTCATGTTTTGTTGCCAGTAGGTAGATTGTTTTTAATATTTCTTCTATGGTTATATTTCTGTACAGGTTAGTGATGTTATGTATGTGTTCATTGTTATTTGTATATGTTGGAGCTGTGTTTCTTGTTTGTGACGTTTTATTGGCGTTTCATGATCGTGCTGCTGTATCTTGATATCTCTGGGATTATTGCTCAAGCTTTTTCATGTTCTTATTTAATTCTCTTAGGTGCTTTGATGTCTGATCGTTTTTTCAACTTCGTGCCCTTGTTTTGAATTATGAACTTTTCGGGTTTATATTCATTGTTACAATTGCGTTTCCTTTGTCTGCTTTTGTGATGTGGTTTAGATTTTCTCTTTTAGTGATATTATTAGTTTCGGTGTTTTTTCTCTTTTAGTGATATTATTTTTCTGTAGTGTTACATGACGTTTGGTGTTAGATGTCAACTTCTTGATTTTTTTCTCGCATTCTTTGTACAGCTTGTTCCGTTTTATATCTTTTGTGTTTCTGGTCTGTGATGAAGATTTGTTACGGTGTTGAGTTTTAGTCCCTCTTCGATGAATTCTATTTCTTGTCTGTCTAACATTATGTCAGATTTTCTATTTTCTTGTGGAACGTATGGAAGTCGTCTTACTTTCGTTTTATTACCTTCTGACTGGCCGTTAGTTTCTCGATTTTCTTGTGTACTCTTTCATATTTCATTTCATACCTCGCTAGATAAAATGTTTTTTTTTAATTTTGCATTAGCCACAATTCATTAGAGATTCGGTTGCTGATTTCAATCTATACTTTTAGTAGATTTAGGTATATATTTTAGTAGATTTATGTGGTTGTGTAGTTTTGATTCTTACGGTATTGTTCTTCTACTTCCAAAAAATGTAATAACCCTTGAGGGAACCCACAATTTGCAGCAAATTTACCTGTAGCATCATAGGTACATCGAACGTAGTAATGTGATTTTAGATGAAAAATCAAGCACTCGGACCTTATTCAGAAGTATGCTACCATCCACCGTATCAAACATTTTTTTTAATTTGTAATAATTACATGACATATGGCGTTATTTGGAAGCTTCTGATTTAGTCTATATTATTTTAATTTTCTCTTACATATCAAGAGATATGCAGTTATTGAAGCTACTTAATCCATAAGTGATCACATTATGTATGTTTCTGGTAGTTAAAATGTGTAAGGAAGTAAAAGTTGCAATTAAAATTAAAATAGCGATGTGTCGACATTATCTGTTTTCGCCGGCACGTAAACCACAACTGCAGTTATAGCAAGTGAATTAAAATGAACTGCAATTCAAAACAGATCGTCTACAACAAATGCGGGTACGAATTCGAAAAATTTCAACGATAATGCCTATCATCGGGGAATAGTTATATGTTCTTTGCTATCCGAATGTAAGGAGCTCCCTGACCCTGAGCTTATTCGTATTTAAAACTCATGTCATACATAATTTGTTCCACATTTATCGGCATTTAATATAATGAACAACTTCACGTCAACAAACTACATAATAACATTTAATGCTCCGCAGGTTAATTGTTATTAATCACGAGTTAAAAAAAAATCAGTTCCTGTCTATTTCCATGTAGGATTTCTTATTATATCAATAGATTAGTTAATACAATTATTTGCACAAAGGTAAAAACGTAAGACAAAAAGTTCCCTTATGAATTACGATTGGATTAGTTCGAACCGAATGGTCATTATACGTCCAAAACAAAGCCGATGCGGGTTGATGCTGTAAATTAAACAAGTGGTGCAATTACTGCGGACCGATGAGATAAATTGAAAGGCCGAGCGCGTCCGGACTTGTAATTGGCACTGGACTCACAGACGTCGCTAATTACCATGGATATTACATGTTGACACATGTACTCGAGAACTTTGCACGGAACTGAGGCGCGAAATTTTAGATCTATATGCTTATGAGTGCGAATGAGATTTTTGCTTAAATCCGCACCCGTTTATAAAAAGCAAAGTCCTTCGATCTTTTTTTAAGTATGGAAATATTTGACGTACTAATGGAAATGTAAATCTACTTGATTCGTAATCCCAATGATGGTATGTTTGTGAGGGCGAGTTATTGACAGTGCTCTACATTTATCCGAGACTGCATTGCAAATAATAAGCTTCACTCGACTGTTGGAGTAAAATACGCTCACGGATATAAAGTTGTAAAATATTTTAATGTGTTATTAAATATTTTCATTTGTTGAAAGCCGTTTCAGGTTTTATAACATACAATTTTTAGAATTGAATTATTATATTTTGGTCCAGTGCAGGTGCATTAGGTTATGTTTAATTTCACATTCTCCTAAAAAATATATTAAAATACATTTATAAATTTTCAAAATGAATACATACGAATACACCGTAAACAAAATGCAAACTCTAATTATGGAAATAATAACCAGCGAGTTATTAACTACTAGGAGATGTTTCTTCGTCGTCGTTAAACATTGTATTCATGTTCATGCTGAACATCTCCCTGATAGTCAAGCACAAACATACGCCTCATTATTTTGAACAAAGACGTTCTTAAACGCACGTTGTACGGGTCTTGAATTAAAGGGGTAGCGTCTTACCCTCGATAATACGGCAATTATCTTTACACGTGTTCGGGGAAACGTAAGAAATTGGTGGACATATATTTGCTTTGCGTATTCATATACATACCGATCATTTAAAAGGGTTAACCAAAACCAAGTTTATGTGGCGCGGCCCCTTTAAGTTATGCAGTAATATGCAATAATATTATATGGTTCGTGCCCTCTGAAATTCACATTAATTCTGCCAATTAAACAATATTGCGATCTTATAATTATTTGTAATTGTTTGCTTGTGATAATTACTTGATTATGTATCTATCAGGATTCAGGATATTGAAGCTCCTGAAAATTTTGTAACCAGTGCTTGTTAACTGCAATCGAATATTAGAATAGTAAATAAAACTGAATAATAGAATACCTATAGTATACGAAGGCAATTCAAGCAGTCCCTATACAATCAGACCCAACATATGGTATTTCTCATGAAGTTGTAAACATTGAATGAAAAGTCGTCTCGAAGAGGTTCAATTGAAATTATTTGACAATGAGTTCTCGAATATTTTAGATATCTGCTAGGGCTATGCTTTTAAATCTCACTAATATCAGATGGAAGAATATGCCAGTGCAACAGAAGTGCTGCTACATCACTGCTGTTTTAGTATCATTACATCAAGCAAGAGCAAGAAATTAGAAGAGTGAAACTTATACTCCACATTTTTTTTTCGAGGATTGTTGTTTTACAAAAATGTGATCTTCGTTGGTGAAATAATTATTGTCTTCCGATCAACAGAAGAGATGGCGTTTCGATTTGTATTAAACGTGGTACTGAATGGCCATTCAATAATTTCCGGGATTGGCTATGTATTGGAATACACGTGCAGTAATATAAGGTTATTTATAACTATATGCAATATTTTATCAAATATTGTGTTCGTTCAATGACAGTGGAGAATTGTGTAGTTAATCAATTTTAACTTAATCAACTATTGTATGGAAGAAGATTATCCATGAAGATTATCCATGAATGTATAAGAGGAATAAAAAATGACTTCAAACCAAAACTCAAATAAAATTGATTTATTCGTTTGTTAATGACATCTTTTCTAGTACGCTTAGTGAGTCGACTGTTGTATTTGTGCATAAAAAGAACAACAATGGAATTATTTCGAACTGTAGGGCTATCTTTTGCCATATTTTCAAAAATATATGGAATGGCTTTAGATAGCCGGTTATCAATATTGTTAATGAAGTACAAAGTCAGTGTGGCCTCCAATGGGATTTATCAATCGAAGATGCAGTTATGATAATGTTAATTCTGCATTAAATTAACTTGAAAATTGTTGGAAAGCAGGTGGCATATTCTTCGATCCGGTACATGGGTGAGATATGATAGGTTGGTTTAATATTTTTTTCGTGACAGATTTCAAAAGGTTGATGTCAGAGCAGCTGGGAAAGAATTCCTCTCAGCTCCAGGAATGTCTCCTTGGAGTTGCCGCAAGAAAGTATCTAAGGGTCCAGTTTCAAGCATTAGACATAGAGACTCGTCATTGGTGGCTCAACTGTTGTGTGACTAACTCGATACCAGGTTTGAGTTAGAAACATCTTGATGATATTTTTTTTTATTTTTACATGAACATGAGCAAGAATCTCAAGGTAGTAATGTTTCCTAATAGGCGATATCGGTGTTGTAATTGTTCGGTGATATTTTTTCCCTGATTTTTTTTACCATTTTGTTTTGGATTTTATATGAAAATCATTGCACACTGTATTCCTGAGTACGTGAGATATGTATCTGAGAGTAGAACAAAATATAAGACTTGCATATTATTCCATTGAGTTCGTCTATGACATTTATTGGCACATGTGCACATCGACGAATGTAACCGCTCTGTAACTCAAAGATTTAGCATCAACAATGATAAAGTCGAGTATTAAGCAAAAAATTGTCATATAGTCCGATGGTTTGTAAACATTTTTGGGACAATTTAAGCTCTTGTTTATGGATCACATATTGAAACTTAAGAAGTTATTGGACGTTAATAAAAATGAGGAACGCAGCTAGATAAGTAAAAAATAATTAGATACACAAATAGAAACACCTGGAACTTATCAATATCAGTAAGATTTTGAGGCATGTAATTATTTTTTATTTCTAGCTGCTTTCTTCATTTTTCATTAACGTTCAATAGTTCTTACATTTCAATTCCAGTTTCACTTATATGGGTTTGCAGGAAAACTTTTTGGGGCAATTTTAAAGCTCTTGTTTATTCAATGGAAATTTAAACGGAAAAACTAATTAAGCATTAATGAAAAATGAAGAATGCGGCTAGCGAAATAAAAAATAGTTATAATTATAATTATTATTTGTACAGAATGTTTAGAAGCTTCAGGTGTTCATTTTGAGCAGCCCTTGTAAGAAATGTGTCATTCAAAATTATTTAGAGTTTTAGTGATGTTGGAGCATATGTAACTCTATGACTAAATCTTTCGAACGTGCGAACAGCGTGGTGCAGGAAAGGACAATGCGATCACGACGGGTATTGGTCTAAGAATTAAGGTCTTCCACGAAAGTCTGTGGACTCGCCTACGCGAGGCAATAATTGGCGGAGTCGCTTGTTGTGCATAATCTCCTGCCAGGACTGTGGGTCCCGAACATCTGGGACGTCATACCCAGTCCTTTACTTATAACAATAACAATCACTTAGTTAGGAGGATCCGGCTTTCGAGCCAGAATTAAGCGATTGGAGATGGATCCGCCAACCTATTCTAATTGGGGTACCCCAACCTATAAAGGTAGGAACGCGAATGGCAATAAAACCATCATATACAAAGCAGAATAAGACTCCCCTTGTACCCGAATTGTTACGAAGCTCCACCAATGCCACACAATTGAATTAGACGTCCGAACTGTAAACAATATAAAATTTGCTTTAGTAAGCCATCAACCTCATTAGCGATGACAATCCTGATAATAACTTAACACCCTTCTTAAAGACAAAGTTTATCAAACGAAAACCATATCATACTCTCTAATACGACAGCCACTTCTCTTCCTGGAAACAAACCGGTGGAAATACAAAACCACAAGCCAAACGTACACGCGCCACATTTACTGGCGGTAAACCCGTCAGGCACACATATCCAAATATGAATGGGAAGGTTGCACAGACTGACCAATAACTAATAACGACGAAAAAATCGGTCGCAACGAAATCCAAATTGACGAAAACATAGTGACATGCCTTAAGAATGAGTTAGCTGAATATATCGTTAAAAACTAAAATATCCCACATATCCGGACAAAATGTACTTACACAACAATAAAAATATCACCTCTAATAGCGAGGACGAACATTGCATTCCATAATTCATCATGGAAAACAGATTGTGCCTTATAGCGAACATGATCTTCCTACAACAGATTATACATCGGATTAACAATATATGGGTCTATGCCAGACTTAAGCCGTCAAAATATCATAATAACTCCATTACCCCTACGTTCGACGTAATACATGATCATTCCCACCAAACCATGATGGTAATAGATTCCACAAATCAGAAAAAATTGCTTCGTTAAAGGAGGATTACCTTTCGATATTATCAACAAATGGGGGTAGATGATCTCAGTAAAAGCCTAATAAGAATGTAAAACATGCACAATATTATGGTAACATCCATACTAGGAGTAATGCATAGGCACAGATTTACAAGAGTGTAGAGAACTTGTATAATAAGAATAGGAAAAGCTTAACAGAAATGATACTAGCCGGGCGACTACTAGATCTTAATGCAGTAAAAGCCTCTACACTAATCTGCGATATAAAACATCTACACTAGACGACGAACCAAAAAATAAAATAACTCAGACTATTGTAAAATCCTGAACCGGCGCAAATTTGCACTGGCATTTAATGTGATACAACTGCCAAAACGGCCCCCGCCATCTTGGTTAGAAAACCAAACCATCCTAATCCACAGGACAGGAAAGACCTAGCAAATTGGAGACCTATACCGATAACATCGGTTCACATGAGACTATTTCATCGAAAAAAATATCTGATCATAATCTTGGACAATACAATCGAAGCCGAAATGCGATGCTGACGACGATTAAATTAATGAGGGGAGGGGGACCAGAAATGAATACTAGCAAGTACTGTGCATCCATGATTCTGAAAATGAAAAATTCATATATTACCACAATTCAATAAAGTCGACAAACCACTAACACAACTTAGTGGAATTAACACCTGCAAGTACTTGGGTAACACATTTGGAATAAGGGGAATGCTGCAGGTATCAATGGCAACATTACCATTATGGTTGCATAATACCCAAAACGCCCCCTTAATACCGAATCAATAGCTCCAAATAGTAAAATTAATCATTATGCATGACTCATATGCTATCACCAAAAAACCAAACTGCAAAAACAGCAAATGCCTAATAGACGCGGATAGGCTAATATTACATTTACATATGCATATTTACAGTCATATATGAAAGACGGTGGTCTAGGCGTACAGCCTTTGTTTAGATCGATCCCAGAAATGTTTCTTAATGTAGTAGCGAAGGTACAAAACACAGATATGTCCACCATCAAGAGATTCCTTGAAACTGAGGTACTACAGCAACTTCGGGCACGCCTGAAAATAATGCGCGGTGAGATTGCTGTTGTAAAATCAGCCAAGGGGAGGGATAACCAATGCGGAGAGGATGCTACAAGCCGACCGTGGATCGACAACAAACCCCAATGTTGGTCTGGTAAAGATTTTACACAATTCAGGATATTTACCATGCCAACGATAATGGTTGAAAGCTCTGGGAAATAGATATTGAGACGGATGCAGGAATTTAGAGACAATATATATATATATACATCCTGCAAAAGTGTTCAGTCACCCACTACGAGCGGATACCTAGACATAATGCTTTCGTACAAAATATTAAAAGGAGATGTAGGGAGCGTTAGAGAAAAATAAGAAGCACTTCTCACACCAGATATTATGTTAGAAAAGGACAAAATTTGATAGCAGTCGAGGTCCAGGTATCTTGGGAAGGCGATACATCGCTCGCGGGAACCTGGGCCAATAAACCAGCCAAATACAACAGTGCAACCTACCTCCCATTGATCGTGTGAGCAAGAGCGGTATATGGCCCAACGCGAACAAGCGCACCAAAGAGGAACTACACTTCAAAAATTCAGTAGTTAACTCGACCCTAAAGAGAGGTAGCTCCATTCACAATACCTTTACGACAGCAATCTGGTCATACAGCATAGATCTTCTACAAACAAATAAACCACCCTAGCTGTGGGTCATTTGTGAATTAATTTATGCATTCCAAAAATCATTTTGTTTCATCATCAAATATAAATTTTTAATTTTTACCTATTGCGGACATTAATGGCTAAAACTAAGCCATTTCTTGTTTTTGGTGGAGATGACGCAATTATATATTAGCACTATAAAATGGCATTAATTAATTCACTTGAAAAAAATAAATAAACAATGAAAATGCTAAAGATATTTATCGGAACAGTCGAGCTTTTTGTCAGGAGTAAGCGAAAATTATAGAATAATATTTTAAGATTAAGTTCTAGTTTAACTTTTCTATTTGAAACTAACCATGCGCTCGAATCAAAAACAGACATTATGTATGACTTGCAGTATCTACAGAGTAATTAAAAATTCGTTAAGGGGCACAAAACTTCCCCGATTTAACAAACTTTCCAAATATTGTTGAACGCGTCCCGTTATTGATGACCTGCGTTGTAGTTCAAGCGGAAGTTTATTATATATTATCATTACGACATTGTGTAAATATGATTTATGGCTTGGATAAATTTACTTGTCTTTTAAAACTACACGCTATTTCGCATTATTCAACTAGATTGTCTTGCATTAAATTTTTAATTTAGTACTTTCAGTAATTACTAATCGACGACATTGTACATGAAGCCGCCATAAAAATACGTTATTTTTATTCACGAATAATAGCATTTATATAAATTTAAGTGAAGTGATTGTTGTGCTTGAACGTGAAGCTTCATTAAAATCATTTGTAAATGAAAATAATACAAGAAAAGTAACTCACGGTAGAGTTCGGCGCTAACAATACCGATAATACATCTTGGTCTTATAAAACTAATAGCAGAGTAAGTTAATGATAATTCGGAAACAAGAGGGCAAGCGCGAATATATCTCCTCCAGACATCGGCAGTGTCGAGCTCTGTAGCATAATGAGTGTTGATAGTGTTAAAACCTGAACCGTGTGCGCTATCGGCTGTAAATTAATTAGCCAATAGCAGCCACGCTTGATGTCATGAATTCAAGCTATGTGTCTTATACCTCGCACACATTCGCAGTATTACAGCTCGCATTATCATAAAGTACCCTGTCATAAAGATAATCTGAACTTTTGTGTCCTCAGAACCTAGTCATGAATATAGATAGTTATCACTAATAAGAAATGAGTGCCGTTAAATGCATGAACATGACTGTTTGCACGTCATCTTGTTTCACATGAATCTTCGTGTTCATCTGCATATTCCTTCGTGCATATGTAACGTCTTGTTTCTGCATATCTCTCCTACACCAATCATCAAAAACAATCATTTACATATTTCAACAAAAAATAAAATGATCGAGGTGGGCACTATAATTCCAGTGACATTGCTTTTCATATAAGCTAAATTTATTATATCAATTTCATTGCTACAAAATGAGCGCCTTATTGGAGCCGCTATAAATTTTACAATAATCGAAGAATATGTTGAATATTTGAACAGAACTTCCATATAACCCATATGCCTTAAGTTGAAACAATTACCAGCATTATATGTATTTCCTAATTCGCAAAAATGCATTTCTTTTTGATATAAGTAAAGACAAGATAAACGTATCAGTGTTGTGAGTTATTATTAATGTTTCATATGTGTAAATCTTCAACTTTGAAATAGGTCGCAATTGTTTATTTAGGAAATATTTTTAGTAGAAATTTAAAACCCCGAAACTGTGCCTTCGTTCGTAATTGAGTAAGTGATAGACGGTAAGATAAATCGCGGCGCACCTCCATGGAAATGAATTCGACGCAGAATGCAGTTACTGCCGGTGAGCGTTGAAGTATCAGATTTGTACTGGCTATTATTGTACAGGTAGGCGGTTGTGGAACAGCTTTAGCGCATGCGAGAATTCACATGTGTTGACAAGAAAAATGAGAAAGTATTTTTTAATATTGTATAGTAGGTAAAGTTGATCCAATTTAGATGTACATCCTTGGAACATATGAAATAACACATGACAATACCAACTTCATGAAATAAATCATCAATCAATAACTGTGAGTATTAAAAGACACAAATTAGGAATACATAAATATATACATTTGCAGCGTTTGGAAACTAAATTACCATCGAATATAAAAATATACAAGTGAACTTGAGTGGATTCATAATAATCCCATCGTACTGCATTGTGCTCGCGCACGGAAACTGTAAGTCCATATTGCAGCAGCTTATTTTCAATGCACATGCAAAAATTCGTTGTTATGTGTATATAAGTTGACTAAATTATTTGCATTGGGAATTATTTATAGAGAAAGGACATTTTCAATTTTTTTTTAATTTTAAATGTTTACACTTCAAATAGTTGTTATTATTTAAAATAAACATTGACGGTATACATTTTTGGATATGCGTGTATTGTCTGTGCTTATCTTTGCTGCAATGCGTGTACATAATTGCCTCGGCACTGATAGCAATTAGAATCGGTTTTTCCCTATTGACATTTTTTGGTTGTTTCTGCTTGAATGTGTTTATTAAAATTATAAATGTTGTGTGGTTCCTGAAGGTTTATATTTTTATTATTGCATGGGAAGTTTTCCGTTAGCTGTTATATTTTATCGATTTTATAATAGGATATTATAACTATTACATTAATAAATGAAGATAATTCCAATGTTCATGGCAACCGATTATGTACTGTTAATATTGAATACGTTGTATATACAGTTAAATTTATTGGTGTCAGTTCTTCTAGGAGCTCACTTTTATATTTTCTTTTCTTTCTTCTATATGTTGAGTATTTTTTATGTTATTAAAACCAAAATTATGTTTTTTTATTGCAGTTTTAGACAAAGTAGTGGCGTTACATTTTCCTATTTGCTTAATATTGTGGTGTCTGTCAAATGTATACGCCTGAATTTTGTAAACGATGTGTGTTTGCAAATGTTAGGTATTTTATTTTTAGTTGTGTATAATTATTTTTTTATTTTGTTTGGTATAAGTGCGATTTCAATGTTGAATTTTTTAAATGATTTTTCTGTTTTTTTTCTGATTTTTTGTGGTATGTATGGTGAAGGTATATATTTCTGTTGTGTATTGTGGTCATTGTGTTTGTTGATTTATGAGTTTGTTTGTGAATTGTTGGCTAGAGTGAATATTGGGTTTTAATTACTTTATTGAAAACATATTCGGGTATTCATTTTTGTTTAAGTTGGATTTAATTTTTATTATATTTGTCTGTCTATGTGATTCATTGATAAAAGCATGGCTCGATTTTCCAAAGCTGTTTACGACACTTCCTACGTTATTGAATTGAAATTTATATATCTTTGTGTGTTGTTGGGTATTGTGTGCCAATTTGTATTGATTTAGCTTTGCTTGTGTTTATTGTGACACCAAAAAACTTTATTTGCTAATTCTTTCGGTTTCTGCTTTAAAGGCTATTCTCGAGTGAAATGATTAAAACTTTTGTGGTATGTTATTTGTTTTATTGTTGGGTATACATGTTATAATTGCACCATCAACATATTTTCTTATAAAATGGTATAATGTATTTGATTTTTTTAGGATGTTGAAGTACCATGTGTCGCTTATATGACATTTGGTTTTTACTAGCATGTATACATGGCGGCAATAAATTAGAGGAACACTAAGATAAGATTTGTAATTTCTTTTCCAGTTTTATGAAAGTAATGAAATATTGTAAGCTGGTTAAATATATACATATACCAATCAACCTCTGGTTATCCTCTTGTTGTGTATTGACCTATTCTTCCTGAAGAGCTATCATAAGCTATTGAAGAGTCTCTGGAGTCACAGATATGTTTTCCGAGCTTCCGATCCAGCTGGTCCCACGAATGCTCGATCGGCTTGAGATTTGAGCTGAGAGCTGACCAATCTATAATTCGGATTTGATGTCATCCAGGAATTGTGTTGTGTGACCTGCTACATGTGGTCTTGTTTTATCATCCTTCAAAAGAAATCTAGCAGGTACCACATGATTTGTAAGAATGTTTTCCATTTATACGGCAGCATTAATTCGGTCAGCTACAGCAACGAGATCTGTAGGAGTATGGAATGAGACTCCAGCCAACATTATGTCGGATCCCATCCCAAACTTGTCCGCTTCCTGAACCAGTCTTTTACGAAGGCGTTCACCGGTACACGCCCAAACTCGAAGACTACCATCACAACGTGTCAACCGAAAAATGGACCCAATTCTTTTCTATCCAGATAGTTGCTGCATAATATCAATGTCAAATTTAACCAAACGATACTTGATGCGCGTCATTAATTGATCATAAACCTTTCCCAGCAATGAATTAAATTATTCAAATGGGTAAGCTTCAGAACAGATAGATTGATATTATCTTCTTTTTGGACAAATTCGTTTTATTGCTGCAAGAAATCAGTCACGATCTTAGCGTAATATGAGTTGGCAAGATCGGGCCAGAAGACAACCTTGTGACCGTAAGCTACGACGAATATAACTGAATACGTTTTTGAATTGATTGCAAAACCACATCTACGAATGAGCGGACGACTCAGTCACTTTGGTCCGATTGCTGCCCATACCAGTACTTTTCCTTCAAACTTTGAGAATGCTGTTTACTGTTGACTTTTCAGTGGAAAAATGTATGTGTACAACTTTCCATGTGCTTTGTTTCCTCACAAAACTTATATGCGATTTCGCACAACAAATTCTTTTGAAGCCATTCTTTCAAATATACAACAAGACGTGACAATTCATGATGATATTTCAGAATCTAATAGATTTATTTTCGGCTACTAGATTTCGCTAAATATCTGAATAGATTTAATATGGCACCCGTTATATGTATTTTATCATAAGACTTTTTCTACACAATTGTAACCGAGGATTAGGCCTTAGTACCCCACTGCGATTCTGCCAAAAAAATAACAAGAGATGCAACGGGCTCACGAAACGTCTTAAAAAAATTTCTGCGCAAAACGTGAAAGAAATTGAAAGCGACGAAAAAGACAACAATTATGCTCAGAAAACTTCACCACAACTGTAGGGTGCATGGATTGTTCAAGAAGTAGTCAATGAGGATTGAGAGATTACAACATCCACCTTGCAGTCCCGACCTCGCACACTCAAAAAACACTTGAGAGGGCGTCGCCTTATTATCGACTGACAACTTAGAAAACTCTCTGGAGAATTATAAAATGATTTTTTTTCGAGGGCATAGCGTTATTAGAAAACGTAGTAATAAATGTGTTACTGATAATGGTTCTTACGTTGAAAAATGTTATTTGTTTTCATAGATAGGTAGATAACATAAAAAAATTCTACTCATATGATTAATTTACAACTATAACAAATATTAAATTAATGTAAACGTCTTCAACTTCAACTTGCTATATTGGAAAACATCTAATTTATTTGGATAATTATTGAATATACTTTGCGTTTACAGGGAACTGGCATGTTTAAATTTTATCATTATCATCATGTTATGCCCTGATTTGTTAATGCGTCAATTGCTAAATATGAAATATTTTGCTAAAAATGTCATGCCCAACTTGACCACAACAACTTGATATTACCTTACAGACAACCTTACTGGATTTGTGCATGAGGGCCGAATGTGTAGGGTTTCTACAAACATGCAAGAATGATGAGTTCTTATTATAGATTTTAGACCAGGTATGTAACATCTGTAATGATTTTATTTGTCACGTTTGCTTTTTCAGGTGACTGAGTATATTTGTGTCACCCGAGGCATACCGTAAAGCAGTGCGATATATAAGTGGTTGTCTTCAAAGAGCTGTTATTGTCAAGTGGCCAGGCCAACATTTAATTCGAACGATAGTAGTTTCTGGATTCATATTCCTGCAATTGCTGCGACTATCTTTATTGAATCCACGACAATTTGGTCTTGTCAAAAAACAGCCTAGTTATAGAGGTTACCAGAAATCTTATATGATAGCCAAGTGTCTGCAGAACCTCGGCAACTTGGTGGACTTTGGTGGCAAGGTTTGGAATAAATAATTAATCCCGCCAAATACATTAAAGAACACAACAAAACAAAGAACTCATGGTTATTCTCTAGATCAGTTGACTGCAGTCTGGAGTTCATTGTAAATCACGCATCATCACAAAACCTGACCCGGCCAAAGAATTGACGGCACTGCATCATAAATGTGTCGTCCACCTCTTGGAATTACAAGTCCTTGCAAAAACAACAGCGAACATCAATATTTTGATGATCGTAACAGACATGATGTGGAAACATAGAAGTATTTGAACAAGATCAGATAATGATTTTGAAAAAAGTGTCAATGACAGTTGTGACCGTCTTTATTGACGATATTTACTTCCTCGTTTTTTATCAAAAATTACATAAAATTGAAAATGTAAAAAAGTGGCTGAGATACTAAGGAAGCCAAAGCAGGCTTTGAATGAAGTAAATTATTTGGCATAGTTTTGGTTAAAAGACGCCGCAAATTTGGTGAGTAAATTATATTCATTTTAATGTGTATTTATTTACATATTATAAATGCATTATCAATCAGACCGTTATTCCAACTTTCTTCCACTGCCATGGCATATTCTTCTATATATAAGTATGTAGCATATGCTCATCTGACTTCTGCATCAGCACTTCTGTAATTATTGCTGGCTAGATTATCAATAGGATGTAGAATGTTGACATTGTCCCTGCTGAGTCCAGGTTTGCCTTAGTGGTTAAATCATCTATCTACTCGTTGTTGTGGAAAGTAGTTACCTGAAGCAGTCATACAAGTATTCCAAAAGCATTACATACAACTCCTCAAAAGCATTACTTATAACGAAAATTAAATAATTTTTCCACATGAATGATACCAGTTCTACTATAAGGATTCCGAAGATTTGTTCCTAAAGGGAAAGTACTATTTCAAATAATAACAGCGTATTTAGGCATCCCAACATTATTATTTTAAGTTGCAAAAATCTAGTTAAACTCCGATGCTGGAAAAAATTCTTTCAATTCCTTTCTATTCATCAATTAAATTGGTGGCAACAATTAGTTGGCATTTCAGTGGTCAGAGACTAAATTCAAATTTTTAAATCCCACATTTGTCTTAGAACTTTAACGAATGTGTTCAATTTATTAATATCTTACATTACCTGTAAAGTCTTAAACGTCAAATTTATTTAATTTCACTTCACAAACATGTCTCTACGTCACTTGATATTGATGAAGCCAACCAAGCTGTCGAAATGCTTAAAGTGGGCATAACAGCTGAAGGATTTGGAGTTTCCCAAAGTGTTATAAGTGCGCTGAGGAACTGGTAGTGTACGTCGCCGACGTGGATAATGTTGTAAAAGATGTACAACTGTTAGGGATGACAGATTTTTAACTATAGTTGCTAAAAAAAATCCAACAATCGCTGCCAATGCACTATTTCGTGAGCATCAAAACGCTTCTAAAGCAAGACCATTTATCAGTTGACAGTTAGGAATGGACTTCATGAAGTAAATCTACGATCTAGAAGTCTTACGCGTGCTCCTTGTACAGTTGGGCATAAACAAGCAAACTAGCATGGTCACAACAAAGACAAAATTGTGGAAATTGATACACACTGTGTATAGTGATGAATCTCGATTCGGGTTACATAGTGACTCTAGATTGAGTAGTGTCTCGAGACACAGAGACGTTCCTCGACACAGTAGTTTTGTACAAGAAATATACTCATACCATGGTGGCTCTGCTATGGCTTGGGGGGGAATTGCAATAGAAAGGATGGCACCACTGTAAATTTGTGATAGAAACATGAACGTTGTTGTATATCAAAACGACATCATTAGCAATATTATAGTCCACTTAGCATATACCACTTGACAAGAGTTTCAATTTTTAGACGATGATGCTAGACTTCATAGGGCACACATTGTGATGGAAGCAATTCAGGCATTAACCCAATGTTGACCCGGGCATAGATCAGCACCATTAGAATTGAAGGAATTAAGCTTCGATTCTAGCTGAACTGTTTACCGCAAGGTGATATTGTTCATTTAACATTGAGCATGCCACGTCCAGTACATGTAGTAATTCAAGCCCGAGGTGGTACTCGATTTAAATTATTTTAAAATTTTTAAAAGTCACTTTTGTAACTTCATTAATTTCAGTTTGATGGTTGATATTCTTGTAACTTTTTTTGGCGATTTATCTATCAGATTTGTTTATATATTAATATCCATTAAATTGTTTTTTTAATCGAGTCTTTATATAAAATTTATCCCCTAATTCTTGCCGACAGTTTATTTTAGATACCTGAGAACAATAAAAGCATTAAATTTAATTAAATTATTATTTTTAAGGTCTGTAACAAAACAGTCAAGGAACAGTGCCAGATGAAGGTAGTGAGAATTATTGTTAATCTGTTAAGTCCGACAACAACAAAACACCGAAGAACGCTTCAAGAACATGTATGAACATATATACACAAATAGGACCACACCAATGAAAAGGGTTAAAAAACTAGCAGCATCACAAGAATCCTTTTCTTTCATCAAATTTCCATTCACCAAAAAAGTGTCGTTAATTTATAGAAAAATTGGTACAGTTTAATCTCAAAATATTCCCATAAGCCTCTATCCATGATTTTACCCACACTTTTCTGCTTTTCTGTTCTTTTGAACATGAGCTCAAATAACGACTCCCACGTAAACTAATTCCGTCGACATTTTGTGCCTGAATCCAAATAACACCAAAATACCCGCAGCTTGTTAAGTAGCAACTATAATGATACAAAACTAGATTACCATCTAATAAGCCCATATGCCAGCGAGTAACGAGTAAAGAAGCTCGGCTTTCAATTTTTCTAGATTATTTATAATTTGCTAGTTAGATAGTGAATATGATTACACGTGGCACGTTTACTACCAGATAGTGAATTCTCAGTCCTGTAGCTATTAAACTCGCTTAATTTCATCGAAGCTATACGCTAATACTAGTATTTAAAAACTCATACGCTTCCGATATGCGCCTGACGGCACGTGCTGAAATTCGCATATTCGTTTCATAATTAGTCACTTCAAATGCTTGTCTCGTAATATAATATATATTATTTTTCGATTATTTTATTACGCTTATCATAAAGGATTGCAATTTCCTCATCTCGAAATAAACTCCAAAGCGCCGCGTTAATTTACTTAACGTTTTGAAGTATTTTCAAAGTGAAGTTAAATAGCAGAAAATACCTTTTTTTCAATTTCTCTAGGGAAAAAATAAGATCAAAAGTTTTAAAGCCAAAGCGCTCTCGGAGCCGTTCCCGGAATGCCGTCGAAAGCTTTGACGTGGCTGGTATTACAAAGCTCATAGAATTCTCAAGAAATGTCGGCTTAGTTGCAAAACTTCATTGGCGACATTAAATCGCGCAACGGTTACGACTTTCCATTTAACAATATATGGGTATGTTCTCAATCGGGTTTTTATTTCATCCAACTTGGACGAAATGGTGAATTTTCGTACGCACGAATAAATGCAAACTGTTATCAATGGCTTGAAATGCGATCTGCAAAGGAGTGGCGCTTTATTAGAGTTTTTTAATTGAAAAGTTGAAGTGCTTTAATAAGAGCTTGACGGCATTTCCTTTTTTGCTTTGCTTTGTGACAACATCGCGAACACTGAGACACAATTGAGAAGCTGAGAAATGCCTTGCGGTCCCAATTAAAGTTGCCGGGGTTATTCACCAAGTGGCGACACTATCGGGAAATATTTAATATTTTTTTAGTTTAATTAATAACTGAATACTTACGCTATCTACAATAAAATTCCACAGCATAAAAGGATCTTCCTCCAAAGAAAAACGCATCGCAGGTAATTTACTAACGTTGCCACTCAGGTGTTCTGCAGGTGTCACATTTTGATATCGGAACAATTGAAACACGGAGCGATTCTAAGACGATTATGATAATGCCCGACCCGAGACATGTCTATAGAAGCCCTATATTACTTAGATCCCACAGATATTATCGTATGCATCCGTGACATGCATTTCGTTATAAAAGGTTTATCTTTGATATGGATGTGCATCTTAGATATTTAATTCGTTGAATTTAAGCGTGGGTGTTCTATAAAAGCCTAAGTAAGTCTTGTCACTTTGAATTAAAAATAACCAGCTGTGGTTTATAGCAAATATTTTATTTTACCATAGTTCAAGTTGTTTTATATTATTTTATTGGTAAATAACCTTTAGTATTTTTGGTATTTAGGAAATGTTGGCATGTAAGCGCTGTAATAAATACATATGTGTAAACAATTATCGAAGTCGTCGAAATCGTGTTCTTTCAGCAAATCCAACTATATTGTGTTATTTTTATTTTATTGTTTTCATTGCTATATTTTTGGGCAATTTGTCTAAATATATTTTATTTGTAGTATGTAGTGCTTTAGAAACTCAAGTCGTTCACTTCTTACAGATCATTATTTTTCATTTTATTTCCATTGTTTGGATTTTTATTTAATAGTTTTTCAGTTTTGAGTTAACTAAAGCATGTCTAAAATATCTGTGGTCTACGCTACAAATTAAATGCTATGCACTGTATATTTTTCGTTTAAGAATAGCAATTGCTGTATATTTTATGAGACCACAAAATAAGATTTGGAAACTCGATATTTATATAAATATCAGGTATTCAATATTTATCAAAATATTGATATACTCAGTGACATATAAACCGCATCACCTAGAAGGGGTGGGAATTTTTGGACCAAATTTGGCAGAAACATTGGACTAGCCTAATGTAACAATTGATTAAAATTTGATAAAGAAAACACTTCATCTTTTTGATTTTTCTTTAATAATGTGTTGGTCCGCCCCTATTTCTGATACACTCATTGATCCGCCTTGGCATTGATTCCAGCAGGAGATCAATGACTTCTTGGGGTATGGCATCCCAAGCAGCCTGTACTTCATGCCGTAGAGCTTCTATTGTCAACGGTGGGTTCGGTATATTCCTCAATCTTCTACCCATCATGTCCCACACGTGCTCAATGGGCGAAAAATCGGAATATATTGCAGTCAAAAGCAAAAGATTAACATTTGCCTCTTCAAAGAAGTCAATAGAAACCCTTGCTACGTGAGGTCGTGCATTATCTTGCTGGAAAAGTGGATCTTCCAGCCCTCGAAGATATGGAAGAACATGTGGTTTTACCACTTCGTCAATGTAGGGTCGGGCGGTACTGCCCCGAATGAAGAGCAACGGTGAGCTACTGCCGTAAGCAATAGCACCCCACACCATCAACTCCACGGTTCGGTGAACATGCCTCGCAATCGAAAAAGCAGGATTGCGCCTTTCTCCACGTCTTCGTCTAACAGTCATCCGACCATCATACGTTCCTAAACAAAATCGCGATTCGTCACTAAAGACAACTCGATGCCACTCCAAGTTCCATTGAAGCCTTTCCGTGCACCAGGCCAAACGTTCCTGGCGATGTTGAGGAGTGAGGGGTAGCACAAGATGTTGGCGGTAAGACAGCAAGCCAACAGTTCTTATTCGACGATAAACTGTTCGCAAGCCTTTCGGGCGACCTTGTTCACCTAACCATTGATCAGCTATTGATCTAGTTGTAGAGAATCGGTCTCTCAAGGCCATTAGTCTTAAGAGGCGATCTTGACGTTCATTGGTTCGTCTTTGAGCACCAGTGCCTCTTCTCCGACGTTCAACCCCATGCTCAGACCACGCTTGATAAACACGGATTATTGTGGAGTGGTGCCGTCCCAAACGGTTGCCGCTTTCTCTAAACGAAAAACCTGCTTCTCGTAAACCAACAATCCGCCCTCGGTCAAAGTCACTCAACTGCTGGTAAACTTGAGGTCTCCTTCCTCTAAGCATCATTAAACTGTTGGAACACTTTAAACTAAAGAATGGGATCCGAAAAAGTGGAACAAATTCAAAAAATGACTCGATAATTGCTTGTCTATCACCACCTTTAAAAAATGACACAAACTTCAAAAATCCCATGACTACTTGATGATTGGGTTTCAAATTTGAATCAACTATTTCCCTGGACTAGTCCACTATTCCTGCCATATTTGGTCCAAAAATTTCCACCCCTTCTAGGTGGTGCAGTTTATATGTCACTGAGAATATTTGTTATTTATGTTTCAAAATTATTAATCAGCTATTTATAAACCTGTTATTGCTCTTTATCACGAGAATCTAATATTGTTCAATGAGCTGTTTCCCATTGGTGAAGAACACCGATTTAATACAAAAAAAAATCCAATTGAGATATACAATGTAAATAACAAAGTTATCGCGTTTCCTTACAATTAAAATAAAATGTCAAAATATGGTGTATTTGTGTTGGAAATATAAACTTTTTACGATGATTTTATTATCCATATATCACGAATGAACGACAAATGTCACTTATTATCTCTTATGGAAACATTTCATCACGTGTTATAAAAATAATCTATGATTTCGTAAATACATTGGAAAGAAGAATTTACTTCAATTAATAATTTTATAATCACGTATGTCACGACCATAATCATTTGAGGATTTATAATTAACTCAAATGGAGTAAATGTTAGGTGATTTGCATTTATTGGATTTCTAAATTAAATATGTCAAAAATTAATTCTGCATGAATATTGAATTAATTAATATTTCAATTTAGGCAATAGCCATATCATGAAAATACACAGTTACATTATTTATTACCTACAGAATTAATAAAATTAAATTTAATTGCTTTCAATGAAGGTAATTGATTCAACAATTCAAATAGGAATTACGCGGCAGGTTAAATTTAAGCGCGTTTACGTAATATGTTATTTACGCCAGACTTCGGAACCATTTAATTTCTTTGGGTCTGTTCATTACTATTAATTAATTGCGAGCCGTTGTTAAGGAACTTGATATCAAATCTAGCGCAGTTGCGATAAATATTAAACTAAATAACCGCCGCCGTTTCTATCGCAACGGTTAATGTAATTTCGAGTATCTAAATCATCTTGACGGGGGGAATCTTCGTATTAAATTCGCTCTCGAGAAGTATTAATTTGTGACACAAAAACTCATTTCGTCGCACCGAACAAAACCTAACCTCAATTCATGTAAATACAACTCAGTACAAGTTATACTAACAAGATATGGGTGATTATCTTGTCTGAATCATTAATCATACTCATGGCGGGTTAGATTGCTACCAGAAACTCGAGTTCTTGTCGTCCGCGGAATTTCACTAAAAACAAGCCTTTGTCAACGCCATCTTGTGACGCGCGGTTTAACAAAACCCACCCGATGCATATATAATCACACCCGACATCTTCGTTATGTATTTTGAAAGATTTATTTCCTACAACTACTAATTTAATTTTAACTTCCATTTTCATACAATAACGTCAACCTAAATAACTTTCATATTAACAGCTTATTAAGTTTAAAAATCTCTTCATCATAAATTTTTAATACCAGTAGGAAATTAAATGAAACGTAGTAACAGGAAATTAATTTTAAATTGTTCCTTAATATAATTTTAAAGATGAGGTATTTCAAAGTATCGGTAGCCAGACGACGTTCTCCAATTTCAATGAAATTTAACAATATTATTCCAAGCTGACGCGCCGACAATGTCAACCGTTCTGGAGTTCTCGGGGCCCCGATAATCGACTAGGTAGCGACACTTCCGGTAAACCCCCTTCGTTTCCGTCTCACGCGTTTCTATCAACGTAGGTACAGCATTTCCGCTGTCAACATTATCAAGTAAGTGTCTAAAGACATTACTACACTCTCTCTTGATTGCTTGTCTGCTTTGCTCCACGCAGGCAGAATTAACTTTAAATTGTTTTCGTGGAGTTTATGCTCATTAACCTTTTTGTTTGCGGCTGAAACACTTGCACTACTTATATGTTTGAGATAGTTAATTAACGAGACATGCTTCTAACATGTCACGGTTATGAGCCTCTTCAGTTATCGTTATGATTCTTGCGAAAGCGTCAGATGCAGCTAGAATTCCACAATGGAAACTCGTCACAACGAACATTATAAAATATCAACACATCACTCATTATTATCAAGTATACGTGGAAAAACTTTAACAGGAATTTTCAAGCCTTTACTATTTACTAATAAAATATGATATTTGAAAGCTAGGCAAGAGACTAATTAATTATTCAAATTATTTGCTATTTGGGGTCCTGAATAAACAATTAATGCAAAGTTGCTTGCCTTCAAAATTAATATTTACTGTGGTGATTTCAAATTCTTTTTCATCGCTTATGTTCAGGACATTTCGGGCATCGACTCTTACAAATATGATCCTCTTATATACTTGCATAATAATCAATATATATGCACCAATCACAGATTTTTTTTACTCGCAATGCAACTAATGTTTGTGTGCAATGTGTATTTACGATCGATAATCTCAAGTACTGAATGTTTGCCACCTGATCCTTGAATGTTTATATATAGCTATAAATATAGAGTTTAAATACCAATTATCGTCATATTAAGTCATAGCAATCAAAGAAAGAAAAGAAAAAACTTTGCCAGTTTTCCTACAGAAATGTAACTGTAATTAGGGGAAAATACGAATGAATAGGATATGCAAAGTATAATCTAATCATGAGGAAAATCAACATTTACCGCATATCTCCGGTACCTGAGAGTAGGTAGGAGCTGCGAGATTAGATGATAAAAAAACAAGTGGCCACTATTACTATTTCGTAAGGGCATAAAATGTAGATATAGAAAATGAGGATGTACATGCTACAATGTGCTTCTGACCAGAGAAAACGCCAGAATTCTTATTGATGAATTGTACACTAAGGTTAAAAAAATTCGTGACAAGCCCTGGCGACAACTGCATGCACATCGGTTATAAAGCCTGTCTTGTTTGCATCGTTCAATTTCGGCCCCACTCATCATAAGGTTGACGAGTATGTAGTTAGGAACACGACCCTCTGAAATGTCGGAGGTTCCGCTGATTATTTATTTTTTGGTATAGTAGGAATAATAACTATTGGGAAAATCCGAAGCGTTCGATTAGTATTAATAATGTTGGTCGAATTTGACCTGATTTTTGCATACTCCAACTGAAATAAGTGTTGCCAAAATTTACCCTGGTCAGTTGGGCGAACTAATGAACTTCTAGGCACTGAGAAAAAAGTATTGATATGAAGGTATATGTCATATTGGTGTACATATTTCTGGACGAGGAAGCCTAATTAAAGTAGTAGTAACCCTTTTTGAGCAAGGCGTTGCTGTTAGCGACATAAATGTTTGTGTACAGAGAAGCATGACATACGAATGGATCAGGCGGCATAGAGAACCTGATGAGGAAGAACATCCACTGCGCACGGTTGGCACAAGTGGTCGTCACAGAGCAATGACTGAGGAAGTCATCGGTCATCTTATCGAAAACGTTTTGGGCCCACCTCTTGCCAGTGTAAGAAATCGCAAAAGAACTTCAGTTGCAACCGCCATACAATACCGCGTCGTTTAATTGATAAGCGCTACCGTAACAGACACCCTGCTCTAAAAACATATTTAAACATAAACCATCGCCAAAATAGAATCGCATTTGCTCAAAATCATTGAGCAAATGAGATTGGTCAAATGTTATTTTTAGTGATGAGAAAGTGTTTATATCGTACAGTGACTATACGGAACTGCTATGGAGAAGTAAAAACACGCGGTATGGGGAACAAGATATTGCATCTGTAAAGCACAATGGAAGAATAACTATGGGGTTTTGGAGGTGGACGTCCTCAGCCGGTCCGGGTAAGTTGATTGAAATCAGTCCTAGAATAACTGGGCATATATTGGAACACGTCTTGTTGCCGAGTATGGGTATACTGTACTCAGAACCTCAACGCATTTCATTCGTTCACGATAATACGTAAGCACTTCTCATGTGGTTCGTGAGTGGTTTGAAGATCACCCAGGGTTCGATTTAATTCAGTGGCCTTCTAAATCACCGGACTTGAACCTCATTGAGAATTTATAGGCCAGTATGTTACGCGAGTGGGATGATGTTGATGTTCTTCACATTCAGAACGCACCCATTGCTTACACATTTGAGAAACATCCCTGGGCCATCCAAATTGCCAACGATTGGTTCAATCGATGCCAAATCGTTTGCAAGGAGTAGTCGACCTCGAGCGGGTTCCCACAGATTATTAAATTCACCCATATTTTCTATCAACTCCGTTTTATCAATGGCACATTTTGTCTCCAAGCGTTAATACTCGTATGTTTGATATTTCTACAAGTGTACATTCAGTTTGCTTAGAACTATTGTCGGATGCTAAATTGATGGTAATTCTTCCATCGTTACATATTACATTCTGTTAGATTTTTTTCATTTTACTATAAATAAGTTTTGCTATTGTTTTCAAAACTTTGACAAAATACTTATTACATTAGGTAAATTGAAAATCGTTTTCAATATTATTGTAAATATTGTTTTTAATATGACAATATTTTCTTTTAAAACTCTGATAATAATATACAATAAGTGCTACATGTTTATGTAACTGTTGGGTTGCGTCTAGAAATTTAAACGTATTCTTTATTTTTATTTTTAACAAGCATTGTTAATTTCAATCCTAGTTTTTTGAAAGTGTGTGTTAAACATATTTGCGAATGTTGTTACTTTTGTTATGAATAAAATGTGTTGTTTCTTATTGTATTGTCATTTTTAATATGCGCGCTGCAAAAAACTTCAATAAGCAAACAATCACAACCACTTAGAATATTTGTAAGCACTATCACAAAATACTAATCAACATAAACGGAGCATCGAATAATTTTCTTCGTAAAGGGTGAAGATTCGAACTTATTCTGACCTACTAAAAAATAAAACACATATATCGCAGAGTGAAAACGTCTGTTTCATATTGGCAAATTATATATCAAAACAATTCACAAAATATCGACAGCATTATAACCCCAAACTGTTGTGAGTTTTTACCTAAACAGGTCAATCGGATCAGATGAGTATGAGTGAAATGGGGCGATGCATATCAGACGTGGATGGAGTTGTCGCTAGTCTCGATTTTTTTAAACCTTATATTGTATTGTAATTGTATATATTGTTAAAAATTAAATATCGGAACATATTTTAAACAAATATTCGAATGATGCGTACATCCGTGTTCGGCATTTTTATTCCTTATAATTTAAATGCTAAAGAATACATGTAACAAAATAAATGAAACATGAATTTAAATTTAATATAGAATAAATATAGATTTTGACCAAAATAAATCTAGAAATTATAAATTTTTAACTTAATCTGATCCCAAATTTAGTTAAATAGAACTGAGCAATCGAGCTTAGGTATGACCATAACTAGCAACGGCTGTTACCAGTTATTGTCCTACCCTAAGTACCCAGTTCTATTTAACTGAATCTGTTAATTATTTCTTGCTTTTTCTTTAATTTTAATTTAATCTATAGACGGTTTACTAACCGTCTGGAGTTCAAACTAAAATTGAAGAAAAAGAAAGAAATAATTAACAAAATGTGATTGAAGACCTGTATAAACATACCTCAATTTTTCAATCCTGAAGGTTATTTCCTAATTTCCAAGGACACCACTTTCATCATTATTAACCTATCTAGAAATTCAAATCATTTGTACTCTATTAATATGATTATAATAAAAATAATAATATGGCGACTGCAGCACATAAGAGTATTATAATATTGATCTTGCTAAGTGTTTACCAGCGAGATAATGGGAATATATTTATGAAGTCGCTTCATGTACATTCGGTGATACCATATGATTTAAGAGATATTCGTAAAAGATTAATATGGAAATAAATTACAAGTATATAACTGAAAGCAACAAAATTTGAATTCAACAAAATTATGCCATCACCATAATTTGAAGTTATTTGATTAACTTCATAGAAAAGTAATGTTATTTTACACCAATTTATAATTGCAGCAATAGTATACAGAAGGTGACACGAACCGAAATATGTTGAAACCATCAGCATAAAAGACGTTAGATCACGCCGGGCGTGGAAAATAAAAGGGTGTGGAAAAATTCAAGAAAGACTCGAAACACTAATACTGCTTACAGAATTTCGAAAACGAAGATATTGTTGAGTTCTCAAAAAAATAATAAAGAAAACCATACACAATACAGACGACAATAAGAAAGGTAGATGAATAAAAGAATGAGGAGACAAAAAGACCCAATTATAGACAGAGAGACAGAGAGAGCCAGAAGAAAGACAATTATACTAATATAAAAACAGAGGCTAAAGCAATTGACAAGAATTGTAGCTTTTATATTATAGAATATTTATTTTTTTCACCACTCACAATATTTCCTTTTATAAAATATCTGTTTTTTCATTTATTCATTTATTTTTCATGTTTGTAACGCTAAAACTATTACAGCTGAAGTTATGAAACTTTAAACTTAAGATGTATGTTGTGAGGAAGAAAATGTTTTGAAAGCAATATGTTAACCGGAAGTGATAGTTTACTTTCATCAAATTCTTTCATATCTGGAAAACTTGTTCTTGTGAAAGTTAAAGATATTGAAATTCCAAACAACATTTATTTGAAAAGTTCTTTCGAAAAATGCAGTAATATTCTCGACTTGATTCACAAAATTCATATATTAAATTATTGTTATAAGTGATTATAACAACGACACACATACAATGGTTTCTCGGTTATAAATTGACTAGACTTCAATAAATCGTTTATAATAACTATGCACATTTCATACTATCTGCTTTATAAAGTCGCTTAATAATTAATAGCACAGATTATTAAAACGACCCTATATATTGGATGTATCAAGCTAGATATTAATTATATTATTTATTCTTCCACGACGTCGCTTACACCTAATTTCATAATAAAATAAATAAAAAATAAATTTCATTACCTCTACTTTCAACCAAACTTTTTTCTATTAGTTCCTCCAGGCACTTGCGCCTTAGTTGTTACGTGTACTTGTCTTCCGGCGAGGACAACTATTTATAGTTTCGGGTTAAAATGATCCTTCCGGCATGACACCAAGTAGATTTTTGCATCTATCATATATTTATTAAATGTTTTTTAATATTGATATGTTTGTAGGTAATAACTTTTCCGATTAATAATTATCTGTATATGTGCATGCGAAACTATTCTTAGTCCTTCATTTATGAGTCGCAATATAACTTTTTCACTTTTCCAATTGTCGTTGCCACTAAGAATTGTAGCTGTTGAATGGGTGGTTAATCTAGCACACACGTAGATTCCCAATACACCAATAGTTCCATAGTTAAAAATATTTATATTTCACCAATATAGTAGCGTAAAAATTAAAACATTGTTATTCATCCATAGCAAATGACAAACACAACGACGACTAATTCTTGCGGCAAGATGGGCTACAATTATTACTCATATTCGCCGTGGAACTCAATGGAGAAGCACGACAAAGAACGAATACGAATAAATGACAACTATGGACGAGATGATTCGGAGAAGCATTAACCAGTTCATAAAAATGTGAATTGCCCACCTCTAACGAATAGCATAAATTCTTCTTGTCACACATACGAACGGAAACAGGACGCTATGAGTATGGGTAACAGATATTCACCTTTATTTGTGAATCCACTGTAATATATTGAAGTTCATCACTACAAAAATTCAGATATAATGTCACATAAAAATCTATATTTTCCTGAAAAAATTACACCCCACATTAATATTGCATTAAAATTCGTCGAAGACGCAAGACGACACATTCCACAAGAGCAATCTCGTGTCGTCAGATCTAATTAAATTTTCAAAATCACAAATTGAAGTGGTTCGCAACCCCACCCTCCATTGTATTCGTAATCTCTATTTAAGGGCCCTGTCGCGTAATCCAATCTGCTCTTGTTTGAACTTCTAAATTAATTGCCGCTAAATTATTGTCGTATACTTCAAGTTAACGTTGTACGTTGCGTGGTATTCCGCATTATATTTCGTACCTTGCCAGACTTTCAAATGTTTCGTCTGATGTAACTATTTAACATGGAATTCATTTAGCTTCAAACGTCTATTAATTGTGTGTCTGCTGTGTGTACCTTTGAGGATATTAATTAACAAAATTTTGATCATGTAACGTGAAATTTGTTCAGCAACTCCTAATTTATTGTTCGCTCTTATTTTCATTACACTTCCACTCGGTAAACAGTGTGTGTTAAAAGCAGTAATTAACATGGATATTTTTTATTTAAATACGACGGAATAATAAATTCGTGTTCTGCTTTTTCATAGAAATAGGATAGTCAAATATGTACGAGTTGGAATAATTACCACTAATAATAATAATTAATAAGCGTTCTAAGGTTTCTTCGCACTTTCAGTTATATTGAGTTTTGCATCTACGTGATATTATTTGCCTTTTTACAATTTCCACATCTTAATGTCATTTCGTTTCGTCACTGTTTTACAAACTTGTCGTATACTAAAGAGAAACCAATTTCGTTTTCCTTCATATCAAGTGCAAGTGGTGCGGTGTAACGTTTTTCGATTAGAGACACTGTATGTTTAGTTTATTCGGATTTAGATTAAATTAAATTATATGAAATGGTGATCCTCTAGAAAGCGCACTTCGGTGAGTCTTTCGACTTTTTCAATCGTATATGTTCTTGGAGTAGAGCTGGAACGTAATAAAGTTGTCAAAATGGTCTAATAGCTATTTATGTAACCAATTATGAAAATAATAACACGAGTTACACAATATTTTCTTTCGCAACGTAATACACAAGATTTTTTTCTTATTTTAGAACCATTTAAATGCTTCCAGTTAGGACATTAGCAAGTGATATAGAAGAGGCCGCAAAGAATCATGTGTATCATTAATTCATGTAAAATCGAAAGCGAAAAATGATTTAGAATATGAAAAGTTTGAAAAGCGTCGTGTAGAAAGAAAGTGAATCGCGTTAATAAAAAAGTTTTGTTTGCACATTTTGAAGGACTCAGTACTTAACGTTGAGAAGTGTACTTTCTTTGAAAAAATGCATTGACATAAAATTATACCCTAGTCTAATAGCATTTGTAAAAACAATCAAACTAATAGCACGCTAGGAAATTTAACATTGTCAAATCAGAATATTTCCAAGTTCTATTTTGGTATTTCACAATTTTTAATACGATTATTTGTTTATAGATTATTCTAATTTCGAATATCCGGAGCATGGCGGAAAGCCAAATTAACATTTTTAAGCGTTAATGATGTTGTGGACCTACTATATGATCCTACTTCACATTTATATACAATACCAAAACCAAAGTTATTCGAGAATTGCTGTGGGGGATATAGACGGCAAGAATTTCATCGATATTGTTAGAAAATATATTAATTTACGCCCAATAAATATCAAACACAGCAGATTTTTTTCCAAAATATACCAATGGCAAGTATTATACACAACCATTGGTTTGCAAACCAAAAAAGTGCTGAAAAGACTGGACTACCAAGTCCTGTTTTATTTAGTGGCCGCTGCTTCGGGAAATCTTAGGCTGCGTCATTAGCATATTCTGGTGACAATCGATTGAAAATAAAACAACATGGAGGTTGGAAGTTAAAGAGTACGGCAAGGTGTTAACGGGAAAATTCAATTGAGCACAAATAAAGGTTTCCACTGACATTCTAGGTGAAGAAAGTACGTAAATATTATGTCAAATTCAACAAATAAATCTTTACAGGACTGAACTTAACAAACTGCACAACAAACTTTTCATAACTAGTGATGAAAACGTGGATGTTTTGATACTGGCGTCAGTTTTGTTTGAACCAAATGGCATACGTATCAATTGGTAGTGGCCATTTTCTCTGCTGAAAGTTATTGATAGAATCCACTTCCGAAATCTAAAGCCGAGAATAATTTAGTGTTTTCTTAGTTTGTCTAAATATTCGGTTATATGCAGCAACGTATATTTCTCATTGACGTTTTTTCGTAATTTTTTTTGTAGTAGATGTCAACATGCCATTTCCTTTTATTATGAGCTTACAACGTCCTTCTTGTCCATTTTCGTATAAATACAAATTTTGTCTGTATGTTGTAATTTGTTGTATATAACTCGTAACACTAAGAGGAATTTCTTCGCAATAGAAAATCTAGTATCCTTCACAAAGATTTGTGATTATTATTCAAGTAAAGTTTGTTTAGAATTCTTTGCTAAAGGTTTTGGCATTTTTAGCCTAGCCCTATTTTTCATTAATTAATTAATTAATTCACTTGCTAATTTTGATGTCTACGGATGCATATAGTCATCTTAATAAAACGAGTGCTCTATATCTACCATACTGCTCACCTGAATTAAGACAAATATATCTCCTGTTTTCAAGTGATTTAATTTTTTTTAGGAATAGGTATATTGCAGTTTCTCAATGACTTCTTGTTCCATCTGCCGTTTATATTGGAAAATACATGTTTTTATGGTTTGGACAGAGCACACCCTTACATTACTCTGGGTATACCCGGTAAAAAATCAGTCCTCCAATCGATACAGATTTTTTGTACACTACTACCGGTGTTCGTTGGTTCTTGATTGCCAGAACACATCGTTTTTCTTTTGGTGGAGGTGTATCACACATTATTTATTGCTGTTGAAGATATGTGGGAAGTTTTCAATAATTCTTTATGTTCCGAGGGTTCTAACCTAACCTAACCTTCGTTCATTTCGGTCGTTTAAATGCAATTCCTGTACCCGTTCAGCAATATTGTTAATGTACACGAAGAAATGAACAAATATGAGATAGCGAGTGTCTAAAATTTTTGGTGCCAACTTTACAAGCGAACTATTATACAAATCATATTATCTTAAAGATAACAAATGGATACTGTGATGTAAGTTCTTTGCCGTTTTGGAATTTATTTTGCAGAAATACTATTAGAAATACTACTAGAGGGACATTTGTTTTTTTTTAAGCATAACATATAGCAATACTTAAGAAACAATAAGGCATACTAAAACCTATAAAAACGCCATATCATTTTGAGATTATGATTGCACCTACTGCTTAACAATGGATTATCTCACTATGTCTACAAGAAACTCCGGACAACTTACTAATACAAGTTCTGGGTAAGTTCGGTGGTGAAGCGCTTGAATGCATTTGGTAAAAAAATCGTGTTTTGTTCCGCCAGCCACTCATTTAGGGCTGTTATCATTTCTTCGTCGTTCATAAAATGGGTTCACGAAGATGTTCTTTTAATTTTTGAAATTTTTTTCTGGCAAATAGCGATGTTGATAAAAAATTTCAAAGCCACCGCTGCATATGGAAGCCATTTAAACACAGATATTGTGGGCCTGAGCGTTATCCTGATGAAACAGCACACCTGGTCTCAATTCTCCTCCCGTCTTTTCCTTGATTGCTTCTCGAACTTTTGGTAGTATATCCGCGTAATATTGGCCTATTGCGGTGTGCCCACGTGATAAATAATCCACAAAAATAACTTAAAATTCCAAAAAACCATGATTTTGCCTCCTGAAGAAACAACACGATATTTTCGAGGAGGTGGGGAACCCTTATGCCGCCATGGCATACTTTGGAGTTTCGACTCTGGGTCAAAGTGATGAACCCAAGTTTCATCCACTGAAACGAATATTTGTAAAATTTCATCGGGATCGCTGTTAATGATTGCCAAATTGGTCTCTGCGGTAACGACTCGGAGGCGTTTTTAATCTGCTGTTAGTATTTATGATACCCAACTTGCAGATACTTTTATGAGGCCCAATTCTTCGTGCAAAATTTTTTCAACGTTCACAGCTGACTGAAATGCCACATGTCTCCGCTATGAATCTGACGGTAATTCTTCTATCATCCGGTTCGATATCATGCATCAAATTAATATTTTCCTTGGTAAGCACAGTTTTTGGTGGTCCTGCATCTGGCGCGTATTCACAGGACTCTCGTTCCAATTTAAAATCTCGTGACGAATTTTTAATTACCTGGTATGAAGGCGTGGAATCACCCAATAATTCAGTCATGTCCTTCTCAATTTGTTGTGGTGGTAAACTTTTCTTACAGAGGTATTTTATAACAGCTCTTTTATCCATTTTGCTAAAATTACAAAAACCACAAGATAACTGAACTAATATTTCGAATAAATGAAAAGAAATTTACGAAATGTTACATACACTAACATCAATGAATGATACATCGGATGAAATCAGTTTTTCATTGTCAGTCAATGCCTACTGTTAGGGACAATAAATAATGAAATGCCCTCGTATATCTAAGCCAGAAGTGATAGTTTATTCGTCTCTCCTTTTTCCATATCTCTAAAACGGTACGTGTTATAGAAAAAATCGTTCTTTTAAAATTGAAAGGTATTGGAATTTTAAACAACTTTTAATTGAAAAGTGCTTTCGAAGATTTATTTTTGCGCACCTAAACATTTTATCTGTGTTTTCGAATTTTTAGTCATGCTACCACATTCTGTATACATTAAACTAAATGCATTATGCGTTATCTACTTAATATTATAACAATATTAAATCTATTTAACATAATTACTAGGCACCACCAAGTCATTAAAACAGCAAAAAACAATCTATTTTATAACTGCTAGATGCGCCCACGTTAATTCGTAACACTTAAATAAATTATCTCCGTCATGTGAATGAAAGTAAAGCAATTTATACAACTGATGTCTAATCTGCATAAAGTTTATTCGGGGGCGTTGATCACTTAAGCAATCCTCTTAAACTGTAAGCATTCATTCCCATGGGTACCATTAATATTCATACGACATTTCCCACCTTTGCATTTAATTCCCACCTTTCTTTCCGTATATATGAAGCGCCAATTACATAGTGGTGTTTCGAGCTGTCAACGAGACCACACCGGGACCAGCACCAATCCCATGAGACCAAGCCGTCTGTGACCAGGTTCTAGATTATGATCCTGACTTCCGGTGCATATCTGTTACGAGATTAAGTAATCTACGTTGTGTGACATAGTCATCACTAATTCTGGATGCGCCGAATTGCACCTCCTGACGCTGAATGCTGTTTACATAAATCGTGGCTTTATAATATTCATATGTGCACATTGGATTTGCATGGTAATATTTATTTGGCATCATAAATGTGTGTAGTTGTTTGACTTTTAAGTTTTAAGTTGTGGTAATATGGCATTATATAATATAATTGTCCATAAATAACCTAACTTTTTAAATAATGTCTATTCCAATTACTAGCAATTGATATTTTATTCAGTTTAAATCGGTGATTTAAAATAGAATGTGCAGGCTGTCTCAGAATGAGTGGTACTAAAAATTCACAATGTATATTGGTTACGTAAAAATAAGTACGTACTTACAATATTATAAAAACCGGATAAATGAGTTTTGATGTAAAAAAAATGCGTCAAAACTTATACGCCCTGCAGCTAAGTACTGACCATCATTAACTCTCACTTGACTAAATTGATAAACCACTATGATTTAACAATCATTGCAGCTCGGTCGTACAACTACCATAGTTAATTATTGCAGTTCTCTAAAATAAGCGCTTTTACATGACAGAATTCAATTGTGAAAATTCTATTTACTGAACGAAAATGTGCCGTGGCACTAAAGGGCGATAATTAAGGCAATGGCAGTAATAAAAATTAAACTGTGAAACCTAAAATTAATGCGGCTATTGCATCGAGGAGCCTTAAAACAAAATTACACCTAATTGTAGTTCGAATTAACGTCATATAGCGGAATTAGGAATCGTTTACAATATAAAATAGATGCTACTCCTCCAGTTGATTAAAAACTGTTTACGGATATGTATGGATTTCATCGGTAATAATCAGCACTTAAACGATTTAAAGCATGCACATTCACGTCGATAAAGCTTTTAATAAATTATATTCCGCGAGGCATCAAATTTCGATTGTGATTAATTCAATCAAGTAGATTGGTTTACAGAATCAATATTGACGTAAATATTTGATTTTTAATTAAGGTTAAAATGGCATGTTTGCGCTTCTGTCACGTAAAACATTATTTCTGAATTATTTATGAATATTTGCTCCTCAATATGCATCAATGGTTCATGTAATTAAATGGTCGTCCATAACAAGTAATACAAGTATGCCAGCAATATTAAGCTTGCTATAAAAAAAGTATGTAAACTATGCAGAAATGAGAGCGGATGCTGTCGATATTGAAATATATTATCTGGAATCCATACCGAAGTTGTAATAAACTGATGGACTGGAAGTGATTTTTATCAGATGATCGTTGAAATTAATTAGAAAATCATCAGGAAGATTGCTCTTAATGGTATGGTTTGATGTGTTTTGTATAATGCACATTCTCTAAATGAAAATTAGGGGACCCATATCGATCTATTATATTATATTGATATTTGCAACCATTTTTATTACACAAGCCCGAATCATGGATAAGAAAATTTAAATATCTTATATATAATCTTAACTGACGTTCGCCTAGATTACTTGGTGGGATAACATTGAACGCTGACGCTCATTACTGCTGTTACGGGTCCATAATAGGGCGCATAGTACGGCAAATACATAATTTCAAATGTCAAACGCTGGTCTCCATCGTAGCCTCTATCATAGACCTAATGTCGGTTCCGCTATATACGACGCTAGAAATGTTACACCCAGACATTCCTTCAACTTGATTTTTTGACAACGTGATAGTCTTACATTAAAAATGAAACGCTAACATTTGTAAGAAATTTTATTAACATGTAGCAAAAAAAGTACAACGTCTAGGCATCGATAAATTGTCGGTATCTAATTGTGGTACCACGTTTAAAGCAACTTGAACTACGTGGGTTAACTGTGCCAGAGTCTGTGGGGGATGCCACAAAGTGGTCAGTCTTCATCCCATCAAATCCTACACATTCGATTGGATTTAAATCTGATGAACGGCGTGGCCACGGCAAAACATTAACGCCTGCTTCTTTGAGAAAGTCCATAGTTCGGCGAGCTATATGGGGATGTGCGTTGTCTTGCTGAAAAAGGACATCTAGAAAGGCAGTAAAGTGGTTTGTAGGACATCATGCACATAACGTGCACCTGTCATACTACCTCGAATAAAGAGAAGAGGTGATTGGCTACCATAGGCAATAGCCCCCCAAACCATTACTCCAACAGTTCGATGTACATACCTCTCAACAGCAAACCTATTATCACGTCGCTCTTCACGGCAGCATCTTACGTTTCTGCTACCATCGTGTTACCCGGACAGAATTGCGATTCGTCGCTGAAGACGACATTATGCCATTCTGCCTCCTATTGCTGCCGTTCTCTGCACCAGTTGGAACGTTCACGACAGTGGTTCGCAGTCAAAAGAAGCACTAATCGTGCACGGTATGAAAATATTCAAAAAGCTCGAGTGTGGCGATATAGTATACCGATATATTCTTCTCCACACAATTGGGCAGCAATTTGACGGGTAGTAGCAAAACTATCGCGTAGAGCTTGTTGTCGGAAACGCCTATCTTGACGTTCTGTGATATGCCTCGGTTGGCGAGTTGGCCTTTTCGTCTTCCTCTACCTTCTTCTGTCCACACACGACATATACGCATTACCGCCATTGCAGTACAATTAACACGGCGATCAATTTCGTGATATCCAATCTCGATAGGCAACAATTGTCTTCGTATCAAAGTCATTATCATAATGTTAATTTTGACGTCTTCGAACTCGAGGCATTTTGTTACGATTAACGCTAATGCTCGTAGGCGTAATAACTAACAATTTCTGTGGAAAGCAACCGTTGTATGAGAGCTGACTCATACAACGGTTTCTTCACAAACTACTACGAGATTAAATTTTATTTTCGCAAACAATTATAATAGTAAAAACGTTGAAATTGTTACCAAAGCATGATTTAAATAAAGTTATTCTGTTGCCAAAAAATCAAGTTCAAGAAATTATTCCTTCTGGATGTAACACTAGTAACGTCAATGTATTCTTAAAGTACTCTATCACTAGATCACATGATTCGTATATTTCTTAGATGTGTGCATCGTTTAGGTTCATTTGTGCCTACTTTTATTATGTTACCTCAATTTTTATACCACAATGAAGAAGAATGAAAATAAAACTCTATACTGATTATGGTCGGTATTATTTTTCGCTATTAAATTGTTTTATGTACAGTTGTACCCGTTGCTGTTGTTTACGTTTCACTTTAGGTTTTACAAAGTTAATTATATTCGTTTATAATTTGAAATTAGTTAGCATGTGCAGTATTAAAAGAAAATATTTTCAGTTAAAATATCTCAAATGCTATATTGGCGTCAAACTTCCTGTTTGAAATTAATTAAAATAAATATAAATTCGTAAACCAAGACATAGCTATCGAATTTCGTTCTGTGAAACAACTTGCTCGTGTAAAAGTAACTCCGTCTATGCCACATCATAAAATTTTTAGAAACATAATTTGTTTTCGAAATTTATTACGCAACGCTAGTGAAACATGGCAACAATAAATTCGTATTATCCTGAAATTCGTTGATGAATGTTTTTTGTTTACTTGTATTAAGAAAGTTTTCATTCTGATATACGTTCAGTCGATATTATCTAAGCTTATAAATTACCTCTATCAATGAAAAACAAGGGCTCCTAAAAAACAAGATATATGTAGTCGCCGTAAACAAACAAATGCTATGGAACGAATCCACATATTTTTATATTTTTACAGAAAATGTATCATACTATTTGATTGCTATTTTTTGCGTAATTGTTCGTTCTTTAAAAATGAAACGAATGAAACATGCTGAATGCACGCCGCATTTGTCAATACGAAAGCAAACAAAATTCTCAAATGTTGATTTTGCAAATTAAAAATTTCAATTTAATAAAATCGCACACAGTAAAAAATAAAACTTGAATTAGCAAAGCAAATTTATAAATGTAAAATACTGTTTATATAGCGCATGTCTCATAATAGATTCGCATAAATATGCATAAACCGATGTTTTCAATGTACACATTGATATTGTAAAAATTCCAGGGTCATTTTTTTAATTAAATTAAGGAAAGCTGTATATGTGTTCAAGGGAATCAGTTTTATTTTCATAAATATAAATAGCTTGAAAAAGTTATTCTGGAGTTTTGTAGAAAAGTAAGCCGACAGATGTATCTTCCTTCCGCCTCTGAAAATCCCTACCGCAAAACCCTTTCAGATTTTGCGTTTCCTATTTTCTTTTTAAATTAAATCCTAAAAATAATTTTCTTGTCGGATGATAAATGTCCATTGCTGCCGTCGTTTTCGAACTAAGTAAACTATTTTCTGTTCCGAATTACAATCATACGTATAAACCGTCAAATGTTCTAGATGGAAAATATGAAGTAATCATTTTTACTCTTTTCATGGATCAGCTAGACTCAAACAATTTATTACGACTGACTGTACCAATGCAAAAATGACACGTGAACGGAAAGTATGGTGTTACGTAATTAACTAATATAGTAACATAGTTGGTAATTTAGTGAAATACGTTACTGCGCGGTTTTTATATACTGCCGATTCGTACTGATTCAATGCGCCTGCGTTTAACTCCTTATGGGAGTTTTCAGACCGCTAATTGCTGGCGGCCATGTTCTTGGAAGTCGTTGAGCATCGTCCCGTTTGGTGAGGTTTTCCGGCTATTTCTCAATTTCTATGGCTTCCCTTATTATTCTTTCTGTAAAATTTGGTACATAGGCTATAGTTTTGGTATTTTCAAAGTCTATTTTGTGTCCAATGTCTAACACATGATTCACGACGGATGATGTGTTTTTTTGTTGTACCGCGCTCACGTGGTCTTGCTTACGGAATTCTATGAGCCTGTTGGATTGTCCAATATACTTCTTGTCGCAGTTTCTGCATGGGAACTCGTGTACCCCTTGTTCTTTTAACGGGATTTTGGTTTTTGATTTCCTGAGCATAGCCTACATTTTTAAATGTGTTTTAAAGACAGTGTCGATGCTTGTATAAAATTCTACCGATTCTGTCGGTAGTTCCTTTTAGTTAAGGAAAGAAGGATGTGGCTATAGATTTCCTCGTTGCACGTTGTTTTGGTTTCGAAGCCTTGTATATTTCTCGTTTCGAATAGCTGTTAGCTAGCAATTCTTTATGAATAGTCTCCATTTCCTTAGTTTAGTTGGTATCGTCTGGTATTCCTTTTGACCTTGTGATAAGTGTTTCCCCAACGGAGTACAGTAGGCAAGGGTGATGTTGAGATTCTGCTTCAAGACAGCGGTTAGTGTGAGTCCCTTTACGTTACAGTGTGTGGCTAAGGCCTTCCGTTTTCATCAATAGGACATTTAGGCAGTTGGTTGTTTTCATCAACTTCCATGCGAATTTAATTTAGTGTTGTTCGTTTAGATGTTTGAGAAACGCCGTTCTTTTCTTCCGTACGACCATACTACACAAGTGTCATCCAAATATCTCACCCAAACATGTGGTTTAATTGACGCTGTGTCTGGTGCTCTGTGCTTTAATTTACTTGTACTGTTGGTTATTATGCATGAAGTAACTGTTCTTCAGACAGTGTTTGACCAACATATTATGTGTTTGGCAGTTTTCTGCTTCATCGATCGGCAAAGAGTGACACATAATCGAAATTTACCAACAATTGATCTGGTTGTACCAGGTGATTTTCTAATGATTCGAATAAATGATTCCCAAAACAAGGAAATAGAGACCATTCATACAGAATTCCTAGCGAACGGCTACTCGAAACGAGAATAAACAATGCTTCGAAACCAGAGCAACGTGCAACTTACGATGAAGTAAGAAAATACATATATAGCTATAGCCTTCATGCCTCATGTAAAGGAACTAGCGACATAATCTTTAATTTTTAAACCACATTTACAAATACAGGCACTGCTCAGGAATCCCCGAAAAAACCCGCTGGAAGGACAAGGTGTATACAAGATCCCATGCAACGAAAGCCACAAAATTTATGTTTGACAATCCAACAGACGCATAGCAGTCCTTAAGCAAGAACGCGTGAGAGCGCTACAGCAAAAATGCACATCATTCCTCGTGAATCATATTAGACACTGGATACAAAATAGTCTATGAAAGTACCAACACTATAGCCAATGTACTAAAAAACTTAGAGAAAGGACGAAAGAACAAGTGAAGAAATTGAGAAACAGCCGGAAAACTGCAACAAACAGGACGAATGAAAAAAAGAGCGGGTAAATTTGACCAATAAAATTCAAATTGATCAAGTAAAAACAAGGGATTTAATTTTTGCTATGTTGACACTAAACGACATGGTTCATCGTCTACATGGATACGATTTCAAATGTCAAATATCGTGTTTGCGGTTTATATGTGTACGTAAGTGTAGTGTCGCAGTTTAGTGGATAAAGTATTATATTCAACTCTTTGTGTGGATATTTTATTACACTTGGACGATTACAGCACTCGCTTCACTCGTGCTGCAAACTTCGTCCTCGTGTAATAAAATTATCCACACCAAAGCGTTGAATAATATACTATTACATCATTGTTCTGAATATTCATAAATAAAACCCTGTGTTTGGTATAGGTACAAATGTATCTATTTTCAAATTTAAGTTCTATTTGCTGCCCAACCCAACCCAACCCAACCCAACCCAACCCAACTCACTAATACAATTCATGCAGTCTCTCCAAATGATTCATACCAACGATATAATGATATATTTATATAATTGTATCTGTTCTTGTTGTCTTACAAACTTTCTATTATTATTTCATTCGTGATTAATGTGCAAGTGTATTATCAAAACAAACGAATTGATTGAGAAAAAACTTTAGCAGCTACTATCCTACTATAGATGCGAATTCGTGGAGCGGATAACTTGTGATATAGAAACATTTATAATGTAATTATACATTAAGCCATTTTTCAATTTTTCGCGCGTGGCTAGACTGTTTGAATGAATGTTGAATCTCGGCTGACAATCGGCGAATTGCTTCCGGAATAGTTGAGGAAATGTCAAAATGGCAAACTGTAAGCTGGGCCATACCTTCAATAAGTATAAGGAATCGAGAAATAGGTGCGAGTACTATAAATGCGAGAAATGGAAAGTGACGACTATAACACCGAATTAACTAAAATAAGGTCAACGGGAAACACAGCGCGCTACTAAAGCGAACAAAAATAGTATGTACACCAATAAAGAGCCAAAAAAGGTGATTAAATCTGATCGTTGAATTGATAATTGATAATAAAGGTGATTAGAGGGATACAAGAAATGAACTACAGCAGATGAGAAAGGAACATATGAACTTCAATGAAAAATACTGAAATTAAAGGAAAGCAAGGGCATCCTAAAGATAGAAAGTAAACAAATTAAAGCAAAAAAAAATATTGAGAACGAACTGAGGGGAGATAGATATATAATGGAATTGATAAAAGGTACGAGAAAAAATAAGACGATTGAGTGTGGACTGAAAATGGAAATTAGTGACTCCGTACTTTTGAAAGACGAATTAAAATATTTCGTAAAGCAGCATTAAATTAATTAATGAAATGGAAAAAACGGCATATGTAATTGAACTAGAAAATTAAATTGAGAGGAAGCCGAATAATGTAATGTAATGTTAAAAAGTAAGAAAGCAGACTGAAATTAGATGAGACGGTTAAGATTGGTCAAATTAAAATTTCTAATGAAAGGAGTAGAGAGTAGAGGGAGTAGGAATATAATCAAAGATATATTGAAGTAGTAAGTGAATTAAGATATAAAGTAGACACATAATCAATGCAAGGGATGAGGCAACAGATCAAAGTTATTTTACTTTCGTAATACTAGACAATTCAAGTAATAACGTAATGGAGTATAATCCACTAAACCGAAAAATTGCATATTTGAGAAGATATGTTAGACCACTAAACCAGTATCAAACATCAAACGAAAGTGCAAATATTGAAGAGAAAGAGAGGATGTAAAAAATGAACAAGAAATAGAAAGGATCTTGGATGCATAAAAAAAATAGGAAAAATGTTTATCCAATTTGAAAGAGGGCTTTTTATAATATTAGACATTATTTTTTAGACAAATTACTATATATATAAAATAAGTGCAATTTTTAAAATTATACATACTACGTATGACGAATACTAAACATGAAACAGATGTAAGACTACTTCCAATTTTTCCGGTTACAAGTCTGCAAAAGTCTAAATTATAAAAAATAATGATATCGACATATAATGTGTAACATTAAATCAAACACGTTTAATACGAAACATTTTAATATAAGTAAAATTATCAAAGATATTGGTGGTATGCTTGAGTTTTGGCAAACAATTTGAAACTACAGAGTCATCAGAGATATCAGAGGGTGCCACAACGTATTACGTTTGATACCTATTTTCTGACAACTCTGAACATCTCACAACAATTCTAATTACTAAATAGATATATTCTCAACACCATCATGTTTGCTTCATTTTATTATCCTTGTTATGGGAAATGTGGAGTTACATACCACAATGATAGGTTATAGATTATTATTATTGTACCATCGCGACCGGCACTGAATTTACATTAAAGATAATGAAATTATAATTATATATATACTTTTATTTGGATTTTTTTTTCGAAGAATGTAGTACAAGTATGTATAAGATCATTCAGTGCGGACTACTGCAGATTTTTATGTGAGATAATAATAAACGCATGATACATACATATGATTTCTCATCCGCGTATTGGTGAACTGCGACGCATATATTTACCAACACTACAATTGGTCGATGACTACTGTCGTGAAGTTTTACCAATCCCTTCAGATACCTACCTAGGCATCCAAGTTAGTAATACATCCCCTATATATTTTTAGTCATATTATAAAAAGTGGAATCGCAGATATCCGATTAGCTACACAAATTACCCATCACATTATCATTCCATGCGAATCTGTACTTGAGAAATACTTAAAATAACATAAAGATTAATTAACTTTATTGGTGGCAACTTAAAAATTTATGTTCAAGAATATGGATTGATGTGATAACCAATAATAATTACGAAGTATACCACTAAACATTAATTAACACCTGACCCAACAAATCTCGGCATTGCTACGTAAGAAATGTTTCGAACTGACAGAAAAATCATATCATCGACAACGATCTGCAAAAGCAGCTAAATTGCATCGTACAGTATATATTTTTTGCAAATGCAACACAGTTTCTTACACTATGCATTCTTCTAATACTAAGATCTACTAATACTTAAGATTAATCTTAATTTTATTTTATCTGATTGCCTATATGCCCCACATTTTGCTATTATTTCCTAAGTTGTCGAAAGCTTCCCTAAATATCCTAAATATGTATCCCTAAATATGCATATATGTTGTTTCTCGTGTCTCGTTCACTGTCATACAGTTGAATTCGCTATGCACTATGAGGAAAAATATATGTTTAAGCACGAATACATTGTTTACTGATAGGAATTTATTTTTAGGAGTTCATGTTGAATTGAACCAAAGTAATTTGACTAGCTTTTGTAATTACTAGATTACTATTAATTTATTAATTGCATGATGTTAGAATTTAATCTGCTTATTGGTTGTGCACAAAACTTAACCTTGGTTTTAGAAAAATTGGTTTTTATTATAATGTACAGCGTTTAAATTGAAGTTAGCGCCTTTTGTTTCGTTTGTTGTGTCATTTATTCAATAATTTAATTGCGATATATGTTGCCATTGTTGATTTTTTACAGGTAAATGAATTTTATTATGTATGAATATCTTGCCATTAGTTGATGGTAACTGAGCTCATGGCTTTATTTGACCTGTTTGGAGGTAGAATTCCGATTGCAATAATCACTTTTCGTCTAGAATCACATTACCCAAAATCCCATAACAGCTTCCAGTAAATAAATGTAAAATAATTAATTATCTGCCTTGTTACAACGCATTTCAAACCAATTCCCTATTTTCCACTGCTTTAACATTAGCTTTTAATTAAAAATTTAGATTTGTTGATTTTTTACGATCCAATTTATAAGAATATTGGTTTAAAATTCCATATTTATTACAAGGATCTAACGATATACATTTGTCTCGCATATTATACGTACTTTCCTAAATTGCTTCCAGGCGATACTTCTGTCTGTATTTTCAGCAATAATAAGTTATAATAAAATTTCTATCTCTCGCTATCGTAAAATATCGCGAGGTTCGAAATTACGATGGAAAATTGAACGTAACTTTTCCCGACGAAAAGATTTATTTCGTTCAACATAAAGCGCAAATAATTTTCGAACGCCACCTACAAATTATAATTTAAATTGGTTCCTGGAAGTCGTTGAACAAGGTATTCGTTTGTGAACGTGCCCTATCTGTGCGATCCCCCGAACACAGAATAAATACGAAGATATAGAAAGTGTGGTACGTGATAAAGACGCAAGGAGGCCGTGATAAATAATACAGAATTCCGTGCTTTGGTCGCGAATTGTACCAAATTACCGCAGAACCGTCGCGACCACGTCCTTGCGGTGCAATAACGCACCCGATATCGTCGGAGGCGGACTAGCTTTTAAGCGAACGTAAAAAAGCTCGATGCATGCTAATTATCAGAATGCGCATATGTACACTATTTCTCGATAGAATATTTTTTGCACTTTAGTCACTCCAAAGCTATATTCTTCTAAAATATTAAATAATTATGGCTGTATTGCTAAAAAGATTTTTATATTAATTGTTTTATATATTTCGAGCTTCCATCATTATTGTTAATAAAATTTATTGCTGATGTATTTGTAAGGTAAAAATATAGTTTTATTATAACCTCCTTGTTGCAAGTCTGATAAATAATGTTATTTTTAAAGGCTGTAGCTGAAAATTGTGCCAACAAACATTATATTTTATGATTTATAAGTCAGCTTCGATAGCTTCACCGAAGAGTGAAGTATATATGAAACGCATTAAGGCAGTGGAAAAATGTATGTGATGTTAAAAAAACCTCTATTGAGTTTCATGATTGCAGTGTTGCATCGCGATCAATCGATATCTGTGATGACTGAGCGTTCAGAAATGTTTTTGTCAAAGCTTTAACAGTTTACCCAGAGCACACACATTTCTGCCGGCAAAAGACCTTAATACATGGCACTCAAGTCGCTGACTTGCAGATATTCGTATGATAAAATTGACTTTTACGATTTCAAATCGGAATCTTAACTAAGATTTAATTAAAGCCACACAATTGCTTTCCACTAGTGGTTTTAGTATTTGACTTGCATTCAAATGTATTTAGAACGCATAACAACCAGATTTTCAACGACATAATTGTCGAAATGACGCACAATAGTTTTCCCCATAGCAATTAAAAATGTATATGGAATGCTATTAAACATTTTTAATTTTCATAATTTTAGTAATTCTATTGAGCCAGCCTAAGATCAAATACATATACTTCCTGTTATTCGCGTTATCTTTAAAAATTATTAAGCTTTATTGTGGAATTGCAAGCCGTGACATTATCATTTTCTGTCATTCTTCCACTTTCTTGTTATTATCAACGTGTCCTAAAATATTAAACGCTATTTGATTGATTATTACTCCGCCCGTCCATCACGTCACAATTTATGATATTTTGTAAACCAATTTAATTCATTTATGTAGTACAATCCTACGTTACTATTAGCGTGTCAACTTCTACACAAAATTGACGCACCGCCAACAATTTGAATTATTGTTTTACAGCTATTTATAAATCAAGTTACAAAATGTACTTGCTTTTTATCACGCGACGCGAATAAGTCTCCTGACGCATCGAAGAACAATATACCGAGTGTTGCCATTATTTTATTACTCATATGCCACTCACACATGGCACGTGTCAATTTTTATTTATTGTGATATTGTGATATTTTTGCCTACTGAGGTACGAAAATGAATTTATGTTAATAGGAACGTTAAAAATATATTTTTATGTATAATAGTAAAAGCAACATATTTACGTGACCTAAATTTATTAAAACGTTTATACGCGATCTTTTTTACTCGGAACCGCACGTGTTATACAAAGGTTTGGTTAATTATTTTTCATCAATTACATCACGCCAAAGGTTTCTTTTTTCATATTCCAACCCATAGCGTTTGAGTATAGCAGCTTTTTCAAATTAGGAGCTCTACTTATATTTCCATTATTTGTAAAATGTTAGTGGGTTATGATGAGCAGACACATTTAGTGAAAAAATGTTTGTTCGAGTAAAACATGCCTTTTACATCACTTCTCTAATTTCCAGACTCAGTTGCAGTGAAAGTGCTACTTTTCCTCCAGCTAGAACAACATACTGCTAGTCCTAATCATGTTCCGAATTCGTAATTATATTTTTGTCATTTATTTTATAAATTGTTTAATTCCTTACACGATACGGATAACCTTCAAATATTATAACGTAATTTTCTGCCCGACGTTCATATATTATGATAACAAATGTATGTGTTTTTATGGCCCCTTGTTATATCGGAAAATAATTGGACCAGCAATTTGGTCAGTTGGACTCCGCCCAGTGCCAGATACGAAATAAATCACTGGACAGATCCAAGTTTATTTAATTTACCATTACACTGTTCTTCGTCGAGCGCACAGTACGCTAGCGGAGCATGCATGATGATGTGTATAAAGAAACATTTCAACAGGTCGAAAATTTTTTTTTTATTTAAACACAATTGTAGCCCGGAGGTTGATATAACGGAGATAGTCGTTCCAATATTCTGGGGTTCTACGTAGCAGCAACATTGCAGATAAATAATTCTGGTTCTACGTAGCGCTCGCGCACTTCTTTAATTCATAATGTGGACAAGGAGTTTACCACACGTACGTGGCTACCAAATTTAACGAAAGGTGGCGGGGAATAATGGCGTGTGTATAATTATATAGCGGGGTTATATTATGTGTTTCTTAGTTGTATCTGCACTCTATTAATTATAGGTGGTTTCTTGTTCTGAATTACACTCTTTTAACGCTCTGTTTTTCTGTAACGTGCTTTAAAAATAGCAGATGTTGATTAACATATGCGATCCAGTTATCGTATTCTAGTTTGCAGTGAACGTGCTAATAAACGCTGCTTTTTCTTGTTTCTATTAAATAATAACTTGAAATAATTATGTTCTAGGAAAACGTATTCATATTTCTAAATATACGTTCAAAATGGTTGTATCTCTCATCGACCATTATGATATTAAGTAATAAATTCATCCTAGGTATTACCAAGCAAAAGTGTCACATTTTCAATTCACGCATGAAGATAGGGCATTTTGTTATCAGATTGGAAATACTTATTGTAAATAATTCTAGGTCTCTTCTTGACGACGTTTCGGCAAGTTCTCACTTGTCATCTTCAGGTCTTTGGTTAGTTTCGTGTTATCGATCTAGTATTTGGTCTTGAACTGGCATTCGTTGGCGATGGTGCAGACTCATTTGCCGTGCTTGTAGGACTGTTCGACGCTTGACTGATTTATTTCTGGTAACGACCAGAAATAAATCAGTCACCAAGACTGGCCAACGAGACGCATCCTAAAAAGACAGTCTTGTCCCACTCTCGACATACTCGCGGTAGAGTCTTGATCGAGACCCGACCGGGGTCTCGCAGGGTGAGCATGCGGCTCTTACGCAGTCGCAGCTTATTCCGAGCCCGTGACTTAGATTAAGTCAACATATTCGCAAGTAACTAAGTCACGGTAATTCCTATACGTGTGATAAACAAATTTGTCACCCGCGTGAGTCATCGATGCACCACCGTCACCTTTCGACTTTCTATAGACTTGGGCGATAACATAAACAAACCTTTACTCCCCTGTGCTTCACTGTTTACTCCTTTTTTGTTTATCCGTTATCGTTAAGCCTTAAGATCATTTTTTTTATTAGTTACTTATAGTGTTAAGATTAATATAAACTTATGTATAAAATTCCTCACGCTCTCTCTAAACGATCTACCTAAATAAAAGTGCTTGTGTTTTTAATTGGTGTATTTACAATTTCCCCACTGAAATACAAATATATACTTTTGATTTTCATCCCAGGTAAGACTTGGTTCTATTTACTTTTGAACTAACTTGGTTAGTGCTGGTTTCCATGTGAGTGGTAGCCTTTTTGTATCGTCCCCTGTGTTTAAGTTGATCGGTCGTTTTTCAATTTCTATGACTTCTCTAATGATTCTTCTCGTATAGTGTTTGATGTTGACTGTCATCTTAGTGTTTTCCTGTTCTGGCAAACCTATTCATGGAAGATTACGAACGTTATGGTTACGATATATCGATGACACATTTGTAATCTGAAACCACGGAAAAGAGCAGCTGAACATATTTTTGGACCACTTCACCGGAATCCATTCAAATATCAAGTTCACGATGGAAGTCGAAGAAGAAAACCAACTCCCGTTCCTAGATGTGCCTGTGATGAAGCGTACAGACGGAAGCCTGAGCCATACGGTATATAGGAAGACAACACATACTAATCGGTACCTGAACGCTGACTCTCACCACCATCCACCTCAACTGCAGTCAGTAGTAAAATGTCTCATCACAAGATCACAACAATGAACGGACAACGAAAACCGATAAAAAGAAATGGAAACCATCAAGACAGCGCTACTCCAAATCGGTTACAGCCAGAGAAAGAAAATTGAGCTCAGAGACCACAAAAATCTAAAAAAGAACCGGAAGAAGATGGAAAAGTACTCACCAAAGCCTACCTTCCGCACGTGAAAGGCACCACGGACAAAATAAGCACGATACTAAAGAAAAACGAGATCAAGACCATCTTCACCACAGACAAGAAAATCAACACGATTCTACCAAATCCAAAGACAATAATCAATCTCGACAGCCAATAAGTACACGAAGTTCCCTGCCAGGACTACGACAACACCTACATCGGTCAAAATAACAGAAGAATCAATGTCAGAAAAGATGCAGTGGAAAAGGGCGAGAGAACCTAATTCCTGGCCCAGCACGTGAAAACCACCTCACACACGATCGATTTCGAAAACACGGAGATGATAGCCAACTTCGAAGACTATACGAGAAGAATCATCAGAGATGCTATATAAATAGAAAATCGACCAAACAACATAAACACGAGGGACGATACAAAAAGGCTATCACTAACATGGAAACCAGCACTAATGAAACAGACGAAAACAGAATCAACGACACAGAAAAACCTAGGGAAGCAATCAGGACCAACGACCGGAAACAAATCAGTGAAGCGCCGGACCGCTACTACAAACACAGTATATAAGCCTGCACCATCGCCAACAAATGCCAGTTCGGGAGCAAATACTAGATCGAAACTAACCGAAACCTGAAGATGTCAAGTTAGACTTTGCCGACTCTACCAATTGAAATATGTCAATATCATCTAAATCCATTAAACTCTCGCTGTTGGTCGTGACAAATGACTAACAGCCTCATTATAGTGAGACTGTATATCATCAACACAATAAAATTAAGCATTCTGCTAAAGTTTACTACAATGCACTAACTAACTAACTAATATATAAAATAGAATCCTGAGTCAATATACCAAATATAGGTTGGACACAAAATGAAATATTAATGGATGGAATAGTGGCAGAAGAATTTATTGCAAAATAGGACTGAGATTACTCGTAGGTAACCTATTATCCACAATCCTTTTCAATTTGTGTTGTGTTGTGGCTTGTAATTCAAAGGGAAAGTGACAGAAGAGCGGAGGGTTTTATATATGGAAGTAGACATCTAGCCTACGCCTATGACTGATGGCAATGATATAATGTCAATGAAAGAAATAGAAAGAACTTTTAAGCTATTAGAAAGAAAAGCGATGGACTATTGCTTCTCAATTAATGACACGTATGACAAAGAAAGAGAGTAAGTGGGGAGCAGATTCCACAAACTTAATCATCGACTACGCGAGAAGTAGAAGATACGTGATAGAGAAAGTTGAGTAAACAGAATATCTTGGAGTAACTCTAACATGCAGGAAGAGATGAAGAAATTGAAATAGAAAATGCTAATGGAAATAGAGCGGTGGGAATATAATCGAGAATTTAAAAAACACGGAATAAACAAGTAGGAGAGCAATACAAAAAACTAAGAACTGTCTATGTGGTGAAAATGAAAATAGCCAGATGGGCACGACAGATGGGTTAAGAGAATCTTAATCGGGAGACAAGGGGAAAATACAAAGTTAGAGGAAGTGTAGAAATATCTAAGTGAGGAGTCAAAGATTAGAAGGAATGGGCACAGGATCGAAGGAGGTGGCAAAGAAGTGCCAACGGCCACTACAACTTGTAGCGCTTTAATATATATAGTAATACTTGCAGGCCTTTATTAAGAGTTGGATTTACTCTGTGAGTAAATTATTGCAATCCAAAATAAATAATAACAATATCATGCACACCTTTACAATAATACAAGTTTTAAAAATTAGACATCTACTAGCCTAACAGTGTATTCGTATATTATGTTATCATAATTCATTACATTCTAGCTATAGTAGCATATTTTTACGTGGAACATTTTTTTAATAGTACTTTACATACTTGGTTCGTTTATTGTTTTATCTATAACCATTGATACGAAGAAAAATATTATCCAAGTGGTTTCTTATAAATGAAAATGAAAATGATTTTTCAGCCAAAGTGTGCCAGCAAATGACAATACTAATAAAAATTCGTACTTTGTCATAATCTAACATAGTACACATGTGGAGATTATGACAGTTCTGTTCAAAATGAAGCTATTCTTGAAACATAGGTGCAAACTTATGTGTTATTTACTATTTATGCCATATTTATTTATTTAATAAACTTCACAATATATTGTTTACTTTTGGCGACACTAGACAGCATGTGCGATGAATTATTAGAAGGATTTTGTTATACATTTTCTTACCCCTTCTATGAGGCCTCCGACAATTATCTTCAATGTACGTCATCTAAAACTTGAAGGGGTGAGTGAAATTTACAATTTGCAAAAATATAATTTTTGCGATATGGAAATACAATCAGAAGTGAAGTGAAATTCAAATTAGACCTCTATGTATTTTTACATAAATATTATCGTTGTATTTTTTTGGCTAATAATTTCTATACAAAGCTCCTTTATCGGTTGATTACAAAGAAATGCCATTTGACTGGTCGATTTATTTTGATTAACTATAAAATAACGCTGCATTGATTCTCATTTACAAGGCGTTTTGCGTTTTACCAATATTTAAAATATAGGAGTTATTTTAGAGATTTTAAACTTTGTGCTTAATACAATACAAAATAAAATGTGTGAGTGAAGTTTTGTAATTTCGTAATGTCACAATAACGTGCATTGCAATAAAATGCAAAAACGTAATAAAATCTCAAGACGGAACAAAAATTTGTTGAGAAAATGTTATTATATCGTAAAATATGGCGTAAACTTCAAACTGACATGTGATAAAATGTCGTTTCGAAACTTTTCCCATTGAGTTTTCAAACGATGGAGGTGGCGTGTAGGTGCGACGTATACATAAACTCGTCGTCGCCCCAATGTTATATTTCTATTGGGTCCTTGTTTTAGTAATTTTTAAGTATGCGAAAACGTAATGTTACTCGATTAAAAACTGCTTACTTTTTCCAACGCTATGAGTAGAAGCTACGCGAAAAAAATGCAACTGAAGTAAAAAGAAACTCAACTCAAATATTATAACCCTTTATTACCATAAAATATCGCGGCGTAGGATCTCCGGAAAAAGGTAAAAACAAAGCACAATCGTGTTGTGCGGAATATAACCTTCAACGCCTCATTATAGGTCGATTTACATTAGGGAAATTCTCACGTTATTGCCGCAAAATTTATTACTTTGAATCCAATTAGAGAAAGCTTATTATAATAGTGCCAATAAAATAGTGACTATAAATTATTTTAAATAAAATATTCGGCGCGTATGGAAATTTATTTTGGACAAATGAAATAAACAAATGCTAATGCAAAGTTTCGCGCTGTAAATCTGGCTATTATAAGTGATTACCACATTCCGTAATCGATATCGACTTGTAATAACACAGTTTACATGTGGCGGCTCATATAGTCTTTATAACTAACCGCAACCACTACTTAGTCATAAAGCAAATCCGTTGGGAAACGATTTTGTAATACCATTTCTATTTTATAGATACGCTTGTTTACGATCAGTTCTGGCAACGTTACTTGCATATTGTAACGTCTTATTTCTCTTTACGCCGACACTAAATACAGGGTGTAAAGGAAATGATGCTTTATATTTAATGGCAATGTATATTCAACAATGTTTCAAATTATGGCAAAATATCTAAAGCGATTAAAATTCTTAGTACGTTCACCAAAAATTTGTAATTCACATCGCATCGACTAGTGAGTATAATTTCATGATCAAAAAGGAGAGCGAGAACTTTTTATTCAGACATATATTCATACATGAAACTGTTTACTTGTATCTCCAAACACGTGTTCAAAGTGGATGCCCTTGTGACAACAGAAGATACAAATCACTTCTTAAGCGACTTGAGAATCACAATAAGTTTGTGGGGTTTCCTGTAATTCTTCGCTTGTTATTGTACATGTATTTGTCTCTTTGCCTTATCTTTGCTTACTTTTACTCTGTTATCGGTCCCTGCTTCTTGGAGTTCTTGATCTTTCATCTTTCCATGATTTCCTCTTCTTCTTTTAATATTTTCGCATTTGTTTTGTTCTTGCTTATTTGCAAAGTTAGAAAATTTTTGATTATCCCTAGGATTTTTTAATTTTGTTTCCAAAGTTTATCCACTTGTTCTGCATTCTTCGTAGTCTGCTCTTTTTCTCGTTTGTCGTTACATGTTCCATTTCATTTTTCTTTTTTATGTGATATTTATATATATATATATATATATATATATATATATATATATATATAATTTTATTTTGTCGTTTTTATACTTCCTGTATCTTTAGTCGGTCATTTCTTATTTTTCTTCTTTTATTGTTCTCAATTTTGTTTCTTTGTACTGTAGTTCCATTCCATGTGGACTAAATTGTAGTCGCTTCCTATCTCGGCTTCTCTCTTCACTCTTGTTATTTCGTACACATCCTCCAGTATCCTCTGTTACTTTTGTGTTTCGAACTTCTTCACCGCGTTTCCCTAGGCAGTCTTCAATGTTTTTGTTTTTGTTACCCACCTTTTCACTTAGGTCTCCCATTGTGATGACATTCATATCTATTTTGTCAATCTTGTCCTGTAAGTTTTCAAAAAAATTTTCAAAGAACGTTTTGGAGTTCTAGGGTTGCTTCTTGCATCCTCAATTCCGTTGATTTCTGGGCTACATTTTTACTTTTTCCTATGTATAATTATTGCATTCTCACACTTTTGTTGTCATCTCGTTTCGTATGTATATTTAACTCATTTTCGTTTACTTTAATCTCCAACTTCTTTTTAAATGAGTCCATTTTGCAGTTTTTTGTGTTACTCTTCACTATTTTAAATGCTTTTGTTATGTTTACCTCCATATTTAGTTGATGTATGCGTGTACCTGGTTTGTCAACTCCGACATGTTTCTTCTCTATTTTTCATGTGTTCCCTTAGTCCTCTTACTTCAGCCTTTATCATTTTCTTTAACATCGCTCTTAGCTGTTCCATTTTGATTGCTTCCTTTGCTCATTCTTCTCTCTTTTCGTGTTCTGGGGATTTTGTTATTTTCTGACTTTCCTTGTTCTTCTTCTTCTTAATCTCGTCGCCTATTTGTTTCTTTTTCGTTTCTTTTCCCGCCTTTCATTTGTCACTATTATTGTATTTCCTTAAGTCTTGACACCGTCCACTTTCTCGATTCAATGGCCTGCTCTGCGGCGTGCGCTGCCCTAGTGAGGTATCCGTTATCGTGTTTAAAATTTCTGCACTACTATTTGGTTTATTTTCGCTGTTTTCCGGCTAATTTTACCACAGCTGCAATTTGCACTATTGTAAACCTGTTGTAATCGGCTGGTTTCCATTGTTGTGCTAGAAAATCAACTATTATTGAATTTTGTTGAACTTTCGCTCAGTAGTTGTGAATGTCTGTTAGCCACTTGCTATTCTGTTGTGCATGCTTTGCAGAGTAGGTGGATACTTTACAAGTTACGAAAACTTCCTTAAACTAGAATTTTCCACACTTCCCTAGCAGGAACAAAACGCACGAATTTTTTTTAACAACTTAAGCAGCAATTAAACTTTCTTTACGTTTTTTGCGATTAGTTGATAGCATTTACCCGGCCTTCATCAGATATTTTAACTTCGAAAAATTATTTGTAATATGCATGTTATGTGCAATATGTATGTATGTATGTTATCTTTATATTTTATAATCCCTCGTTATGTTGGAACTGATAGTTTTAATGAACTTGTCGTGCCCGTTAAGAAATCAATCCTGCAGAGTGAAATGTAATGCCTTCCACGTTATATACTTACGATTGAACTCTTCGAAGGCTTCACCGTTTAACAAGCTAAACTTTTAATGGACATAATTAACCCATAAATAAGTGGACGAAAATAATGTAAAAGTTGCTACATTAAATTTTATGAATTAATTAAAGTATTTAAGAACACCAAGACTATGACATATCATTTAAAACGGAAAAATTATGATAGCAAATTGCAATTTCATTTGTAATCACCTGAGTAGAGTTTTTCTAAAATTCGCCCGTAATTCTGATGATTATTCATTTGAATTATATATTACTACTAACGTGTCGTTCGGTTTGAGGACGGTATATTGGTCTAAACGGCCTACGGTCGTTACGTTAGTTTCCCTCATAAACTTTGCACCTTATAAATCAAGACTAATCTTTAGCAGGGTGAAATAACGTAGTTGATTGCGATATCGAGCTTAAAATTGGTAAGTAGTGCATGTAGTCAAACGTTAACCGGCAAACACGCAAATAGCAACATGCGATCAAATTATATTATTGGATGAAGCACAAAACCAGTTTCTAATATTCACTGGAACGGTAGAACGTAATCGTTATTAATTTACTGGAAATTTGTATTTTCATCGAGCAACTAAATTTTATGTAATGACTACATAAATTCACACGCCCGACTTGTGGCTTTTAGTACATAAAACAAATCCGAAAAAAACTTTTCATAATAATATAAGGAACATAAAAAATATTTAAGGACGTAACACGGGATTCTAATTTCGCAAACGCGCTGTTTGTAGCGCACAGCGCAGACATAGTGAATATAGAGAATATTGAAAACAAGGCAAGAAACTTGATGTTACTTGATGAAAAGATTTAAAAACAACGCAAATGTAAGCCATATTTTTAAAGATAATGATTATACGAAATATATGCAAGCAAAAATTGAAGTATGCTACAGTCAGTCTGTGAACATAATACGAAACGCACTGCACCAGGCGTTGAATTTTACTAACATTTATAAATTGTTTGAGTAAACTAAAGTAATTTACTGTAAGTACATATATGTAAATATATACAACAAAACAACCAACACTTCATCCTCAAACATAACCGCAACACGAGTAGTTTATTGCAAAACTTGATAATTAATTATCATCAACAGACTGAATGCAGGACTTTGATTTTAAAATAACTTTTTAATTAATTCCATCTAATCCAAGCTGAAATATGAGCAAACACATTTATTCAATAATCCAATTTCAGCTTAAACATGCGCTGCATTTCTCATTTTCCGGACAATCAAATTTAAAAATTTCCGCAAACATGCAAGAATTCCTGAAGCGCTGAGAGGAAATACCACCGCAGCTGCATTAATTAATGGCATCCTATCATTAAAAAGTAAAAGTTGAAAAGAAAGATAGTGTAATGAAAGAATGGAAAATCTCGTTATTAAAAGTCTCACTGTGCAATATCAGCCCGGGCAAAGTAAATATAAGTTTATGTCCCAACAATCAAATATAAAAGAAAATTTAGGCAGTATTTTTGATGTGCGTTTAAAATGTATTTATTAGTTGTTTGAAATATTTTAAATTTTGATTCTCCTTTTAAGTGAAATATTTATTCGGACTATATCACGATTTGAATTATATTCACATTAAATTTTCATTGATAATTCAATCGCTTCAGCGGTTAAGTCTTTATTTATTTATTTATTTATTCGTGTTCAACCAATTGTGTGAATTTATAAAACCTCTAGTTAGGTATAGTAAGTTAGATAATATATTGATATACATTAACAAATATAAATAAAATAAACATAAATTGATTTTAGTTTCAAGTATATTGTAGACATATGTTTCGGCAACGCTGTTGCTTCATCAGGTGGCGAAATACGGATACAAGAAAACAAATACATGCCTTAATATTGAAACAGAAATTGAACGAGGGGTGTATTACAGGTTTAGAAAAAGTAGGAGCAATTGTAAACTACTTGATCATTCAAAATAATACATATTTTATAAAAATGTATTGTGTTTCTGATGAAATTAGTTTTATCTTTTTGTCCTCTGTATGTAGTATTTCAAATTTGTTATTGAATTTATTATTATATTCTAAAAAAATGGTTAGCAAAAGTGGAGTCGGTTTCATTCTGTTGTAGCTTCTTTCGCGATATTTTATTCAGGTTTAGAATGACCTCCATGTCCTCCGTCATCTTAAAAAGTTTCAACTTTCTGTTGGTGTGCGTGGGTTTGCGGTAGATTGACAAATCGTACTTATTATTATTTTTGTATCATATTATTAGGTCAAAGAAATTGATAGGCTTGTTTATTTCTATTATCGGAAATATTATGTTGAGCTGAGTGGTGTTGATATGACTATGCAACGATTTGAATTGTCTATCTGTGCATGTGAAGCAAACTAATATATCATCCAGGTACCTGACCCAGTAAACACAGCATTTAAATAACAGGTGTGTGCTAATGTTAATTTCCAGGTTAGCCATGAATATTTCAACTAATAATGGGCTTAAGGGATTTTCTATTTACTTCGACACCTTGTTATGTGGTCCTTGAGCCCACAGATGTTCAGAATATTTTGATACAAATCAAAGACGATACTTCTTCAACATTTGACTATATTCTCTGGCTATATATTACCGTTGCGACAGCAGAAAAAATACTGGATATTATATTGAAATTTTCACAGGCGCATTAGAACTTTTTATCCCATACCTTCATATGGTCCATTGTCCATTTTTGTTTCCATTTTGGTTATTTGATAAAAACATTTAATTTTTTTTTCAACTTTTTCGATATCAAATTTTGTATAGCCGCAGTACAAGCTCTTTGTTATGTTACGTAATTCACGTCAAGATTCCGCATCCTTCATATCAAGATGTGCCCCTTGGAACTGCAGATGTAGATAATATTTTGGTAGAAACAAACAATGAAATAGTTCTTAGAAACAAGACTATAGTCTATTCAACTCACAGTTACATTTTTTCGTTTGCTGAAATAGTAATTTTATTTTGCTATAATCCACGATAATTATATTAGTACATCAGCAAAAATTTGTAATTATATTTAAACGTCAAAAATAATCTTGTATTTTTCCATTACAGCCTGTTCATTTATCTCTAACAGTTTATGTTTTATATGCAGCATATAAAAAATTAAAATACTACTATTATTTGTTCTACATTTTATTTATTATATATAAGAAAATGTATAATAAAGATGTTAAACTTTTATATGACGTTGTTTCCCCTACAAAAGGCATTTCCAGTTATTTATTGATTATGGCAAATTTAAATTTTGGATTCCCAAATTGATACTGTCTCATAAACACATTTGAAAGTTGATCGTTGTACCCAAACAATTTTTTTTTTCAAACCTAGAAAAACGACCTATCTTACTGTGTATGATTGGTAACTTTTTCTAAATATATATATATATATATATACATATATATATATATATATATATATATATATATATATATATATATATATATATATATATATATATATATATATATATATATTGGTATTATCTTCTGACGAAAGCTTCTTTACTTCACAATCAAAATCTATTAAACTTAGCGTAAACCTGTTTCCCAGTGTTTATTGGAATTAAAATTTTTATTTCGTGTGGCATATGCTCAAGTTACTACTTTTCTACAGTTCGCTCTTAATATTTTGTTTCATTGCAAAGTAAATGGTGCACGTAAAACTGTATTATATTTCCTGTTCTCTCCATTTATTTTTAGTAATATTCCATCAAAGAGCCTGACTCTTCATTGTGTGTCAATTCAAAATGTTGCTTCGAAAAGCTATGATATAGTTTTGACCAGACGAACTGGATGAAGATGCTAAACAACATTTAACCTATTTAGTGGTACCATGTACCTCCTTCATCTCAGATATTTACTAGCGTTAATTCAGCACAATTTCACTGCGCTAGTTGAGCAGCATTCTCGACGGTGAGGGATTTCTTCGCCGTAGTCGCCCAATGCTAGGATAAGTGGGTTGTGGTTGGTCGTTGTATTGCCGTGTAATCACCTCGAAGCAACACAGATGTTGTAGTTCAAAAAAGAGACGTTGTTAGGTTCGGGTTCATCCTGCCATGGAATAAAACATCGGTAATTTCGGCGTACTACGATGTCTGCGTATCTGACGTCCTTTGAATATCTCTAACAAACACGTTGAACAGCAGCGACGATACCACCGTTCGTTGTGGAACAGCTGCGGTCAGCATCCTGGGTTCAGTTCGATGGGAGCTGTTCTGCCAATGATCCAATGAACTGAAGAAATTAATTGGTGCACCATCTAGTAGAGAAGTGTATTCGTTTATTGAAATCGCCAAAGATACACAATATTCGGTGGATGGTTAATATCTTGCGTGGAACCCACATCGGACAGAAAAGTAAAATCATTGGCAGTTTGCTTCTGTAAAATCATTGTCTTCTGAGGATGATCGGCTGGGCTAACTTGAACCAACGCAGACTTGATTACCGATTATTCTGCGGGATTATTCTGCGGGAAGGCCGCAAATTGCCAGGGTTCTGGGTTGACGAGAACGTCCACGCATTTCTAGTGGTGCGGGATATGGTGCAGGCAGAGTATCGTGTTGATGATGCTTCCAGAGCATTTTATAGCAATGCCGTCGGGGACCTGATCTTTACTGTTGTTGCACTGTTGCCTTTCGTATTTCGTTCAGAGGCAGGGCTTATGCACTATGGTTTCTTTCGCTAATTAATCTTCCTACGTTAGGATTAATCCAGGAGAAGTGGTCAACATTGGCATCAACGTAATTTGGATACCAACGCTAAAAATTGCGGGCAAAATACTACTCTTTCTCAGTGTCGATGAGGGCCATTCTATATTAGCCGTGAAATTGCCGCATGGTTGGTGTTGTTCTGTTTCTGAGTACCCAAGACACCTCCAAAGCACCATATAGGAGTAGAGGGATAGGGCTGAAAACTGTGTGTGAAGCTGTTATATATACAACAAGAATTGATGAAACTTTGAAAAAAAACATAGCTTGAAGAAATGTCAAGAATGTGTAACATCACTACGTGCTTGAATGCAGGAGTTCATCGATTATAGTGTTCTTTATTTTCTTTATTTTTCATTACTGCCGCATGAGGCCGCCCATTATCTGGTTGAAAGCTAGCTTGTTAATGTTCTTGAAGCAAACGAAGAACAACTGGTTGTAAGACATTATCGATGTAACGTCGAGCATTAAAACAACCTTGGATAAATGTTAAAGGAGCGCGGCCTTCTAATTTCTATGCTACCCCAAAGCATTACCACAGGTGTTAGGCCTTCGTTGTACAAACTGCAAATTGTATCGTTCCCCTCTAGGTTTTCCCACACGTGTACGTCCAACTGAGTGACATAAACAAAACCTAGACTCATCAAATAAAATGACATCAACCCATTCAAGTAGCCAATGTTGTCTGGCTTGGCACCTGTTAGAGGAATACGAGAGTTTGGACAGTATGATCTCAATCCAAATGAGCGAATGCAGCGATAAATGGTCATCACAGAAACTCTGTCACCAACTGCTCTTACCCAGTTCATTGCAACTGAGCGCGATGGTCCCTAAAGGACTTGAAGACAACTTCTTCCAAACAGTTGATCTTCCCGTTTCTGAGTGCGTCTGGGACGCTCAGTGCCTCTATGTCGTGTTTGTAGCTGTTGTTCCTGCCATCCTCGACATGTTCTCAATATTGTTGAATGAGTACGTTCTGGCGATTTCCCTATATCCTAATCCAGCTTCGTGCAGATAAATAATTCACCCCATTCAAAAGGCGTTAATTGTTGAAAATTAGCCCGCCTGCGAACTGGTTGCATTGTTACAAGCCGAACAGTGAGAACTGATAACTAGATCCACAAAAATACAGCAATAAATGTTAAGAAATGTGAAAACGCTGATAGGACCGGGCATATTTCTTAAAGAAGTCAATATTTTTAATTCAAATTATTGTTCAAATTATTATATATATATATATATATATATATATATATATATATATAACAGCTTTACACAAAAGTTTTCTGCCCTCTCCGTCTACACGTTTTATGTGGTGCATTTTATTTGAAACCTAGTGTATCTACAGACAAGGTGCTGCATTGGCTGACGCAACATGGGAAGTCCGGTGTGAATTTCGAAGCATTTAAGTATTGGCTTTCCGAATGATTTTACAGGAAAATTCTATTAAAATTTAAGGACACATATGCTGGTCCAACTGGCGCCAATTGGATATTTTTGCTAGACACATTTCGCAAATCGTTTGCAAAATTTTGAAATTTTAAATCAAAACGCCATTTCGGTCTTGGTTACAGACTGTCAAAGTTGATAGGTGTCTGATAAACGTAACTGAAAACGGCCGAATTGCAAATGAGTAATACAAGAAAAAATATTCCGAAAAAATTTTATTATGCAGAAAACATTAATAAAAAGCAAATTTCAATGTTAGATGCTTATAAATTTCCATTATTGTTGTATCCTAATTATTTAATCAATTCGACAGTCTTTTTTTAAGTATTTGCGAACTGTGCCTATCAACAATGCCCAAATGGGACCATCATGTAGTTCTTTAAAAATAAGATAAAATAAGATTTTGCTGTAAAATCATTTCTATTCATCTATTACGTCCGCCAGTCTATTATTTGTATAATCCACATACCAATTCATAAGCAGTCGCTTTATATGAAATTATACCCATCCATTTATTCAAAAAAATTTATTTAAATTTTACTTGTCAACATACATAAAAATGATCTATGTCTCATGTTTCTTGCCTATATTTTAGAGTTATACTATTTATACTACTATGAACATGTAGTAGATACAAATTTTAACATTGCAGCATTATTATTAATGTTTCTTTTGATGTAATTGAATATTGTTATTGTGTTAAAAAAATCAATTTTTAGTCACCATTTACGTTAGTAATATTAATTAAAACAAAAATAAAACTAGAACACTTGGTTTATTTTCACAAATTTAATAGATTGCTCGGCAGCTGTTTCGGCCGTTAAATCATTTTCAAAGAGTATACTATTACTAAGGATATTTACAAACAGCGGGTTTATATATACGGTTTGTAACGGATTATGTGTTAATTGCGGCGAGGTTTACCGGAAAATTCCAAATTCACTTTGTTCGTCTGTGACATATTTAAGCGCTTTTTTCGCTTCTTTAAATTCTAATATTTTAAATGAAATTAATCGTTTCCCTTTATTGGAAATGTGCAATATCTTGAATTTGTCCAGGTTGGGGAAATGAACATGTTGTATGCAATGTTCTGCAAAGCCCGTTATTCAACATAGGTTTCCTATGTTGGCTGAGTCGTTTTTTGAAATCACGCCAATGTAAGTACGTCACAGTCGTTCAAAGTAATTTCGTACACTCCACCTCTGCTTGTTGGTTCTAATTTTCCTTTGTTGTTAACCAAAATCGTACCTAAATGTTAATTAATTATTGGAGATTTTCTCACTGATTCTCGACCGATGATTAAAAGTGATTTTTAGGAGCTTGTGGCGTTTTCCGGATTAGTTGGTCAATGATGTCTTCTTTGAAACTATTGTTTTAGGCGATGGTCTGTTGTGGATAAAGGTAATATTAGCAGCCGATGTATCCACGACTGCAAAACACTTATTTTAATTGCAAATGATTAGCGTTACATATGGCATCCGAAAATGACTGTTTTCTATATACGTTGAAGATAATCTGTGCGTTTTCTCTTCCTTTCTCAAATTTGAAGATCTAAGAAATTGAGTGTGGGGCTGTCGTGTTCTCAATTTCAACTGTAAACTGTACTTGCTTGTAAAAGGAGTTTAAGAAAGTTAAAAAATATTTGAGTTGTCTCTCAGTGCCTGTCCAAACGCACATGATATCATCCACCTATCTGGACCAGTGAAATACATTTATTACGATACTATTTATGGATTTGACATCAGCCATGAATATCTCGCTTAATAATGGTGATCGACAAACCATCCAGTTGCAGGTAGATTTGATTGTTGAATTTAAAACAACTTTGCTTCAGACACACTCTGGTCGCATGGAGTAATTCCTCCTTTTGATTTTGGGTGAGATGGTGAGTGAGTTGTGTGTTGAAATGATCTTCGTTAAGTATTTTAATGGGATTAAAGGGAAGAGGCTTACTACGTCAATGGATATTGGTTTATCAGAAGTTGGGAATTTTAGGTTTTGAATAGTATTTACAAATTGTAATGAGTTTAAGTTTAAGATGTTCTCCTGTAGTGTTTGCTTTATATTTTTTATAATACGTTGTTCTTCAGATTTGGCTTGCAGCCTTGTCTTCTTACACTTGCACAGAGGCTTTTTTCAATGAATATTACCTCTTCATTGTTTCGTCTATTCAGTGCCAGTTCGGTGGTTACAGCCAGTAGTTCTATGTCTTTTTTTACCACGTGGGCAATATTTAAGATCTATATCTAGGACACTGGCTGGACTTCAGGCTGGGTTTGACTTTGTATTAGATGCTATTGAAATTGTAAGCAGTGGTTTTCTTCTCATCCTGTGAGTAATATCGACAAACGACATTGAATATCTAAAATTGACATAAACTATATACAATACATGCGAGAAATGACAATGGGCAGGTTTCATTCTTCAAAAAATATTATCTTTAAAAAGAAACGAAGAACCTCCAGCTGAAGACGGAATAGATACATAAAATGCAAACTGCAGAAATAGGTAACATCAATAAATAACAATATAGTAGAAATACAAAACAAAATATAACTTTCAAAATAAATAATGTTTTTATAATGTTTAAGTCAATATATAAATACGGCGCGATTCTAGTAGAGCTCCACGAATTTCTACGGCTTTGAATCTGATGCTATGTACTGAAAATTGCTATATGGATCACAGGGATGCGAGCGAATGGATGTGGCTGGATCGTTCGAAAACTATACACACAGTGCCACAAAGCCTGGTTCGGGGATCAGTTCGAAAATCGACTCGATAATCTATACCAGGCATAATTTACACAGCTAACGATTTAAAAATATGCCTCGTTAATATATATTTCATTAACGGTATTAAAAATTGCCAATGGATGGCAATGCTACAAATAACTAAATGTAAATAAACATACCATTAGCTTAATGTGGAAAATTTGGTTGCAATAAATTATTTACATAATTTCGTATAACTGAATGATGTTATGCTAACAAACGTAATATGATATATGCACGCTTCGACGTTGCATTTGGTGCATTGCGAATAAATGAATATGAACCGCGTATTTTGATGGAAACTTTAATTTATATGGCCGACGTACAGTTTCATAATTTATTATGTTAATCGAAAAAGCTACGTGACCATTAAAATTGTTATATCTCGGCCCAATAGGTTTTAGTTTAGAATCATTTTTTCGCTCGTGAAATTATTATACACATATCGAACATGTGCTGTAAAAACTCTGTATAGGTTAGCCTTTCAAAGAGTAATTATTCATTTTGTTTTATTTGCTACCCGAACGTTGGTTGGTGTATTTAATTTTTCTAGTGCAAACAATTCGAATTCATTCGAATCATTTAAATGGCTAATGGTACCGATTGAGCTTTTACATAGCCTTTTTGGAATTATATTCGTTCTGTTGTGGTTCGTTATTACGATTTTTCGTTTGATTGGCTGGCTTACGCAACGGATTTTTTTGCCGGATTATCTATTTACAACAACGACACCGAATGACTATTTAAATTGATTTTTCAATTGAATATGTCTAATATCTCATGCCAAAATTTCCTTATTTATAGCAGAGCGTTGTTAATTATGGCGGTATGCAATTTCCCCGTCCCTCGACAATAATAAACGGTTTTTGCGTTGAAATAACTCAGTCCGTGTTTAGTGTTTGCTCCGTAAATTAGTGGTAAAATTACAAACATATCGTTTCATTTTGCGTTACGAGCAAGTACGAATTAATTTTAATCGGAGTTTATTGCGTTTTTTTACTAAAATAAAATAACAGCATCTAACAAATAATGCTCAAAGTGGTATATTTCAAAGGAGATTTTGCATTTTCATGAATATTCTCATGTGTTGCGGGCGATGTAGAATGTCACACCAAACTTAATTTTAATGAATTTATTCTGTAGTAATAAAACTGTTTTTATTCATCATTTATTTCTTTCGTGGTGAAATTTTTTTCTTTATTCGTTAACGATTTAAATTTTTTCTAAATTTTAATTCTAATTTAATTAATAATTAATAATTGAACTAAAAGATTTGTTAAATATATTAAAGAAAAGTAATAATTTGAAATTTATTATGTAAAGATTATATAATGTAACATTAAAATTTCCTTGCAATGGGACACGATGATATGTAGCGTCTATGGTTATCGTTCAAAATTTTACGTACGTATAAACACGGTGCCCTCTACTTTGATATTTGTGTCCTCCGGGTTGCCTTTGATTCGTGTTTTGTCAACAGATTTTATATACAAATGCAGTTGCTTGGGAAAGTTATCGGAGCATTCAAAGCATTTAAAGAAAGTATTTGTAATTGGATAGTTTGAAATCCTTCGTATGCTCACACATATTTTTATCAGTCGAGTTCGAAGAGTTGCCCAGAGTCTTATGAAAATCTTGTGATATTAGATAGATGCATGTGAGATAAAGGACAATCGTGGAATAAAGATATAATAATAACAGGGAACATATCAGAAATGCTTTAATACAATAAACATAATAATATATTTAATATTTTTTTCTCGTGAGATTATATTTAAGACGAGTTGTCCAACGGCAAGATTTAAAAAAAAATTGCTACAAGCAACAGCAAACAAATGGTACTAGTTCTTATTGTAGAAAGTCGACAGCATGTAACTGTTGTGTGCTCAATTTCCTGAATGGGGTATGGGGATATCTATCCTCCCCTTTCATATTTCCCATAATTGAAAGTTGATTTTGCGGGTGTGAGTGGTCCTCATTCGTAGCTCCTTTTAGTTTCCGAATTTAAACGAAGACAATTAATACAAACTTCTACAATAATTACCTGTGATTTTTTAAACAAACTCGTTCAGTATTTATGTAAAATTATAGATTAATTCAACATTGATACAAGAAATAAATAATGTGAAAGGGGAAAGAAAATGTAAACACGAGAAATGTGAAGTGCTAAAAATGGACATGGAAATCTTTAAACATAAAAACGATACATTGGAGCAATACACGCGATGCAATAATGTAACTAAATATAAATATGACCAGGGATTTCATAGAGTAAAAAAAGTAGTATTTAAATTCACTACTTATGCATACCTATTGACAACAGCGGTTTTAAAAGATCGGGTATGGCAGTCTGCGATCTCACACAACACCGTCTGAGATTATTCAAGAATGTCAAGAAAGCTGTTAGTTCAAAGGATATGTGGATGAGATATAGAAATATATTTGATATTGTTAATTCTCAAAACACAAAATTAAGTCCTTATCAAATTTTAATCCATAGTTGTAAGTAGTCTAAACTCTTTTCCTATGTGATTTACTCCGGAGAGGCCATGATTTAAAAACAAAGAAGGTTAAATTTTGTAGTTTATTATTGCAGATATTAAGTAGTTTAGCATTTAGCTTATGTTTTTAATGAAATTTCAGTTTGGTAATGTGTTTTCTACGTTTATTGAGTTTAAAGATATTAACATAACTGAAACATGGTTATCAACTAAAATTAATTCTAAAGTTGTTAATACTCCAGGCTGTTCTATTATAAAAAGTGGTCGTAAGAGTAGGGGTCGTGGTGTTGCGATATACTTGGATGGAAATATTAAATGTGTTTTGATTGAAGAAAATGCCCATTGTGTTGAGCAACTTTCAATTTAAGGTGCAAAATAAAACTTTTGCGTTGGGCGTTCTTTTCATACAACCACTAAATACCACCAAATATTCTAGTCTCTCAGTAAATAGTCTGTATTAGTTGGTATCTTGCCGGTAGTTGATGACTATATGTGTAGGTGATATGAATATTAATTTATATAATGTTGGTAGTACTAATGTAAGTAAATTTAATATTTTTTGTGATACTTATGACTATGAGCAAATTGTAAATGCTGGAGTAGTAGTTTGTTTGAGATTATAATGATATCATACAGTCATTTAGTTTCGTTCGATCTTAATAACATATCTCATGTATCAGATTGATGATATTGATGATATGACCATGTTTATAACAGTTAACATCATTAATATTTTAGACATATATGCTGCTTTAAGGACGAACCAAATGAATTACTAAACTGACACAATTATGCATTATCTACATTGAAAATACTAAAAATCAAAATGACTAGAATTATTAACAATTGAGAAGTACCAGCAGTACTGTAAAACGGGAATAGAAAGCTTATTTGGAATACCTACATAAGGAAATTAATTTGTTTTTCGAAATCTGTAAATCAAACAAAACCGTCCGATCAGATGACTTTGTTTTATTTGAATAATAGATTCAATAATGCCAGATTAATTTAAATTAATTACTGATTCGGATATAGTTAAGAATGTGAACAATATCAAGACAAATACATCTGGTTGTAACGAAATGTCATCAAATTCGAATAAATTGCTTGTCTGAGATTTGTGATATGTTGAGGTACTTAATTAACAAATGTCTTACGGGTGCTACGTTTCCAAGGGTTTGAAAAGACGACATTATTCATCCATTGTCGAAGGTTAACAAACTATTACTATTCTCTCAGTTCTATCAAAGGCTATGGAAAAGCAGTAAGCTAACAAACAAAAATATGTCTAAGAGAGCATAACATTTTACCACCTACCCAGATTGGGTAGAGGAAGGGACATAGTACAGCTACCGCACTCAAAATTATTGATGATATAGTAGGGTCTCTAGATCTGCTTTCGCTGTATTATATTACTCGAAAGCATTTGATACATTGTATCAACTTCTTGTTGTGTATTTTGGGTTTGACCTTACAACCACCAATTTTGCTTCGTAATATTTGGTAAATAGACGACAACAGTGTGTTGTAGGTAATAATGAATCGAAATTTTTTGTAGTTGCCACAGGTGTGTACCCCAAGGCTCAACATTAGGATCTATGTTAAATATTTTCTAGACAGCTGAGCAACAGCGTGCCTCACTTTTATGATGATGATACACAAATTTGGTATAGCTTTACCACAGAGCAAATTCATGCTGATGGACGTGTTATTAGTGCTGATATATAAAAATTATTAACTTTCTCAAATTGCTTAAAAATTAGTGGTAAAAAATCTGCAATTATTGCATTTTTTACGTTAGGTAATAGGCAAGATGTGTGGATAATATGCACACTTAAGTAGCAGGATATACTAAATTTTACATTCCAAGTAAAAAGCGTCAACTTGTGCTCCACCTCCTACGTTAAAAAATGTAGTTCAAAAATTTTATGGTGCTTTGAAATGTTTGTGCAGTAATAGGCATATGTTAAGCAGGAAATTACGTATGCTACTGTGTGATTTATTTATTCTCTCCAGATTTAATTACTGTGATGTTGTTTATCGACCTTGCCTGGACGTTAGTACAAAGTGCAGAATTCAAGATGTTCGAACTACTGTCACATTTAATTTAAGACAACCACAGTTGCTGAATATGAACTATAGGAGACAATTACATTTAGCACGTTTTGTTCATCGGGTATTGTCGGCATTAACTCCTCCATATGTTACAGACCTCAGATTGTTTTGGATCCTTTTAATGTACTCACACTTACACTTATCCCACCTTGTTCGAGCGATCATATTCTTATAGTCCATCGATTCTCTGCTATTCAATACCATTTATTTATTTCCGTTTAATTAGGCCAAATTTAAATACGCGTACAAAATTGACTTAATTTTTCAGCAGAGATCTTAAAAATGAGCTTATTAGAGTACATTGCAACAGAGTTCATTTTTCGAAGAAAATTACTGAATACTAGCGAAATTTGTCAAAAATTCTTAAAATACCCATTCGCATCAAAGCCAACGGTAAAATATAAATTCACACAATTAAACCACATAGTAGTTACAAATAGCTTAGTGCAAAGCCATTACATGTAGGGTTTTTTAACAAATAGCAAAACGTAACAAAACTAGGAATCAATCTTTATATCCACGTTCCTTCAAAAACCGTTACTTGTGAGAGAAATATTTTTACTGCTGTGGTGCAACATCGCAAGAACTTCCTTTGCATGCTCCATATAACAACCGATTTTTTAAAAGAATATTAATTGCGCCTGTTTCACTAGGATATTTTGTAGTCTAGCACACTCAGGAATTGTTCGTATGTTCTAGCAGTATTTTTGAATTACCCCCTTCTGCTTCCCTGATCGCGTTGCTGCGATCAATTAATGGGATTGCAGTATACTCCCCAATTTCTAGTATCTTGTCTTATTATGTTGGTTTGGTTTTCATGGGGACGTTTAAGTCCTAAGCTTTAACTATAACTTCTTGGAGTCGATCCACCAGTGTTTCTATACTGCGGCTGTTTTAGCACAATTTCATAGGAAGAACGAAAAATAGCAATTTTACAAAAGACAACTAAACGAGCAAGTAAGCAAAAACAACATAACTGCCACAACATATTAGAAGACGAAATCGACAAATTCGCTTGTCTCAGCTCGAACGGCGATTAAATTAAAAACAAACACGAACAGCAAAAACGTACTCCCCGAATCCATTCTCGAAGATATAAAACTGGAACAAAACTAGGAAATGATTTCAAAAGTATCGAAATATACCAAATGCAAACACAAATAATATAAAGAGACTCGTCAACCACAGAAACAAAACATTGAAAGAAAAGCTGGAAAAAATCAATGACATTTGGAAGACAACAAAACAACTTAAAAACAATTACAATTGAACAATTACATTGAAAATCAATAACGAAGACAAAATCGCGAACAATGAAAAGGTCAAGCTGTTGGCATAAAGTTTTCTCAACATGCACAACACATTGCCAGAAAAAATGACGAGTTGAATATTCTTCATATGGATTCATAAATGTGCACTCTAATCACCCCGTAAGTCAAAAAACAAACGTCCTAGCAAATATTATTGAAAAAGCAATAAGAATCTGGGACCGTAGACTCGTAGAAGGGAAAACATCTAAAAAATAAAATCAGTTTTTCCTGCTAAAACACTGGACACTGAACGACGACAAATTTTGCCGCGTTCCAGATTATATATTAAAATGTGGTGTACAATTACTCGTCATTTTAGTGTGCGTCATTATGCGGGTTTCTAGTCGAAAATTTTGAACGTAAACACTGTTTTGTCAAGCAGTTTTGCTGGCTTGTTACAACAGAAGCATCGTCAGTCTGCGTAATTTATCTAAATTTATTTTAGTGTGTGATGCATACCGAAAGGTTCCGAAACCTAACCATATGTGAAATAAAGCTGTCTTGTTTAGCAAACTCAACCCAGGCCAAACCTACTCAACCCTTCTCAACCGAACCCAGCTCAGTCAAAACCAAACCAAGAAAACATAAACAAAACAATACTCAATGAATAATAATTAATGCGAACGTAAAAGTAACAATAATTTAAATATAAAATACACGAAAACAGCACTAAACAAGTGACAATTAAAAGTAAACAAAATACAATGACGTAACGAACACGAAACAAGTAGATATACGAAAGGGATAGAAATTATTTCAAGCAATAGAAATTAAAAAAGGAATCAAAATTGGTAAAATGATCGAGCAATGAGGAAAATAGGCGAATTAAACAAAAAGATAAATAAAAATGAAGAGAATGATGAAAATGAAAAACTGACAATAAGGCGGAGACAACGCAAACAAGAAAAAAACATTAAAACAAATATTAAACCCAACAAATGAAAATTAAACGAACAATAAATAAAAAAATAAATAAAACTCACTGAAAGACTAGTAAAATAAAATTACACCTAAATAGTTAGAATTGAAAAGAAAACAATACCATTTATGAACAATACAAAACGTCCAATGAAAATAAAATACGTATGAAGAAAATTGAAAGTTAATTAACGCAAAACAATCGAAACTAAAAATCTACGCACAATGAAAAAAAAAAGACGAAAAAGTTGGTCGTGGCTGTGAACTGTAACCACACTGTATTACTATTTTTGCGAATTTATTTGTGTTTCTAAATGGCTTGTGATAGGAACTTGACACCTGATGATGTGCATGGAATCCGGAAACTACGTGAGCTTTCCTTCACCCCAAACTATTAATCACCACAACTCCATTGTTTGTCGAGGTTACTTTTGATTGTAATGCTTGAACGCAGAGGTGAGTACAAGTACCAATCTCACCGCATTCAATGATGTTATCAATTGTGGTACTACCAGATCCTTGTAATTGAACTCCGCCACCGAGTCGACCATACCGCTTCACTCGCAATGTGCAGCACGTTCTTCTAGTGTTAGATGTTAAATTGGCCCTGGTCATGATAAAAACTCACCAATTTGGTGGTTGTTTGAGAATTAACTTTTCCGCATTCGGGGACATTTTATTGTATCCTTATTTACCATGAGTTCTTAAAATATCGGTATATTAATTGTTGGTCTCCACATACTCTTGAAATGAAACGTGGTTGCATTGGTATGGTAGATTAACTTGGATTACATCCGCTGTAATTTTCTACGTCCATTTCTGAAACTTTATGTAGATACGTTGGAGGGTCTACTCAAAGTAAAATAGGCGAAATATAAACAAGCTCACGATTGTGTTGTACACAGAGACTAGGTCGATCGCGCAAGCGTATGTTCAGCAGAATTAGACCACCTTAATTATGAAACGAAACATCAGCAACTGGTAAAACTATGTAATCGCATGTAATAAATGCAAAAGGAGGAACTTAGTTCTTGCGACAGACGGTTGAGTATACGCCCGAGAGACTGGTCAATTACGAAAACGCAGTGACCATGCATTAGCATTGTACCAGTAACTAGCAAAGTCGTCAACTATTGCGTTGTCAGTCTATTAGGTTTTTCGTGGAGATACTCTGGAGCGTCGTAGGAACTTGATTTAGCAATTAAATTCCCATTGCCTCGGCTCTTATATAAAGCTTCCAATAGGTAGCAAACTGAATTGTTCGGTAATTAACAAGCATATTTTTCAAAATGATTTGTTGGCAAGTCCGTTGTCACAACGAAATATTGAAATCAGCTCGTTGCGTTTATGTCATCACTAAGCTGTTCAAATTCAGATTTCATTAGAGGATGTTTTAACATGAAATTTGGCAATAATTTTAATTGATATTGAATTTAAAATTTGTGTGAAAAACTAAAATTTCATTATGGTGTAGAGGGTATACTATAGGTTCGGTTCCATTAAGTTTTAAGTTTATTTTTCTGTACAGTATACTTCCACTTTAATATGTCCGTGAATCGTTGATATTTGTGATATTATTAACGATTTTTGTTGGATTTATCGAACTGTGGTTTGTATCTAAATTATATATATCATAATACGCAATTTATTCCAAATTAATAAAATAATTTTTTTTTAATAAAAAAATTAATAAGGCTACTGTAAACATCACAAAGCGAGCACGAAACGATACCAAAATCAATGGAATAAAACGACGATTTTGTCATTTTCATTTTGGACATCATTCACTCATTTAATTTTCAATTATTATTTTTAATCACTGTTTGCACACATTGCGTTACCATGACAATGCCGCGGTTACCCATCACGATAATTTCAGAACGTGACGTGTTTGTATGCGTGTTCGGCGCCAAATCGACGATTTACAACGTTCGGTGGACGCAAATCATCGAAAACGTGTAAAAATGTCACGGCTTTAATGTGTCGTTTATTAGTAAATACGCAAGAATCGGGAATTATAACGGCGTCCTTTGGCGAGAAGAGGGTCGTGACATTTTACACGGCCTGTGTGTGTATCTACGAGGGAACTAATTACATCAGAGTAGGGTTCGTTTCATCGTTTACCGATTTTGCGAATTTTTCTACTTACTGGTTGTCTGTTCGCTAATGAATAAACATCAGGTGTATGACAGCATGAATGACTCACGTCTCTGCGTGGGTAAATATAATAGTCAAACAAATATCACAAGCTGCTATATCAAAAAATAAAATGTATGCAAATTCTCTCACCGTTCGTTTGGCATGTGCTCCCTTGCGTACGGCTAATAACATTAAAATATGTACATTGCACACTTGGGTAAATACCCACATTGCGTTCCATACTAATTCATGCAATTAATAAATTATAATTGCACGAGTTTAATAATTTGAGCTGTGATATTTTTAATTTAAATTTTTCACTCTATTAATTTTCATCCTGTTTCGTAGATAGGTCTCGAGTAGATTATATTTTAATGTATTATATTACATAATTTATTTTTGGAAATGTAAATTTCATGCCTGGTTAGCATAATCAATGTTGTTCTTGTTACAGAGTTTATTTGACTCTTAATCTTGTACATATTTCATATAATCAATATGAGATATATTTCATCATTTATGTGAATGGAAAATACAAACAAAAATTAAACCCATTTGAAAAATATGTTCTAAATATGGCACTAAATAAACCCAACAAAATAGTTATTAATGGTTTAAGTTTCTTAACGTTTTTTCCTTCTTAATATATAAAATTTCATTAATTCATCTAGGTGATATTTATAATAAAAACGTTACACTGACACATTAAATAAGTTGCTTGAAATGATGGTAACAATTTGTTGTCTTATATCAAATACTGATGATAGCCGATAACTGAAAATATGGTCGTGGAATTTTCTTTCCTTTGTGTAGCATGAAAAATAATTTAAATTCATCTCTCAAACTAAATAAACAGACATTTTGATATACATATTTGTAGAGAATAATTAAGACGTATTTTAGGTGATTCATTATACACACATTAGTAGTTATTTCAAATTGTACTGAATTAATTATATTTGGTGTTTGTCCAACGTTTGATATCACGAATGGTGTTATAAAAAGTGAAATAAAATCTATAAATTCCAAGTATATCAGTAATTGGTCGGGAAAATGGTGGAAAACCGAGAGCAATTTTAGTATTTGGATTATCTCCTTAACGTTCATTACGCGAACGATAATGCGGGCATAAAAAGTCCTACTAAATCCACTGACCTTTGAATTGCTAAGAGAATTGGATTTATAAGTCGACAGGTATTGATGAATAGCTGTGGTGTACAATATATCTCAATTTTCCGCAGTGCCCAGGGAATCAGAAGGTAATACGACGAAAAAAGGAGCCTGCTTAGAATTGAGGAATAATTTTCTCTTTTTATTTTCTTACACTTATACTACTATATATATATATATATATATATATATATATATATATATATATAAGGAAGTATAGGGAATCATTAATATTTTCGGCTTCGAGATTTCAACGGATATGTATACTTTGATACTCTTTGATACTAGTCTCGGCATGCCGTGTGTGTGTGTGTGTGTCTGTTTGCGCGCTCTAGCGCCTAAACTAGTAAATTTGTAATTATGAAATTTTGAACTTAAGATTTGTATGTGGGTCCCAAAAAAAACCCCTATTTTTGGAATCCTTATCTCAACCGGAAGTGACAGTTTATTATTATCACCTTTTTCCGCATCTCGAAAACGATACGTGTTATCAAAAAGGAACAACCTTTTCTATTACATTATTATATATTACCATTTGCTGGAAAAGTTAATTGCATTCTTCTATTACTGAGCTGGCAAAAAAACCGGCCACCATAAAGTATTTTAAAGAATCGAATCAATATTGAAGACATATTTCAAGTTAACATGGAAAGTTGATTTGATTAAATGTCATAATTTATTGTATTTAATGATTTTTTTGTCTAAAATCAAGGAGGCTTGTTCGCATTGTTTTCAACACGGAGCGTGACAGCTACGCAATAAAAAATGCCGTTAAATGTTGAGATTGTTGTTCGTTGGTTTAATTGAAGATGGTCGTAGCCAGCGTTACGTGTCTCGCGCATTGGGAATACCCAGTACCACCATTCAGGATGCCTGGAACATGTATTTTGAAACGGGCAGTTGCACTAGGAGATCAGTATCTGAAAGAGCAACAACTACAGTTGATGACCGATTTGTTGTGATCAGCGGACTACGAGATCGAAGACGGCTGCTCAACAACTCCTTCAAATAGCTCGTAGGGTTGAAGTAAGAGAGTGAGAAGGCTTGTTGAAGGAGGCCTAAAGTCACAGAGACCTGCAACAGGCCTTGTTACCAAGACATCGTCGAGCACGGAGGGAATTTGTACGACTTCATTCAACCTGGAGTCCTCACTAATGGAGTAAAGTTCTCTTCACTGATCGCTTTTGTCTACGCTCGTCTGAAGGTCGAAGGCGAAGGGGTGTGGAGAAGATATGCCGAAAAACTTTTTGTGGAAAATGTGGCTTTAAATACACATCGATACGTGGAAGACATGCTGCATGAAGCTGCAGTGCCCTATTCTCACTTCATTGTAGACGAGTAGTGACTGACTTCTTAGTGACTTCCGACGAGGTCGGAATTCATGCAGTCTTGATATCAATTGAGTACTTATTGGATTAATTTCAAAGAGGCATTCGTCGTTGCCCGGCTTTGCCAGAAACACTGGAATATTTTAAAGCAGTTTGTAAGGTAATACCTCAAAATTTGACATATTTGTTTGATTCATTACCTCGGCGTTTAAATGTCATTCGAGCATGAGGAGGCGTTATTAACCGTAACTTACCTGAAGACATTTCTTTTCATTTTTCGAACTGCCGTTTTTGTTATTTTTTTTTCACATTAAACCTTTGTCAATAAGGAATGATCCTTTGATAAAAAATACATCTCAAATTAAATAAACCAGTATGCCAATGGTTTTCTTATATATTTCAGGGCGGCTGGTTTTATTTTGCCCGCCAGTGTATATAACTGCTTGTACGTTCAGTTCTACCAAGGGTCAATATTCCCGTATTGTACACGTAATATATATTTATCCCCCTTACATACCGGCAAGCGATTTCTTTATATGTTTAAGTTTTTGACGATGCATGTCCAAACTTTTAGTTTTGTCTATATACTTTTAATCTTTAAGTGGTTATAGTCCATTTGTGTAGTTTCATTTCATTATGAGTATATTGTGATCTGCCGAAATATTAAGTTACAAAGTTCCTACTGATTTTCAACGTCCATTATGAATCAAATTTCTAAATTCATAATGCCCCAAATTATAGCGTGTGTTCTTTTTAAGATTAATAGAACTATCTTTTAAAATAATAACGACAGGAATTGAGTTTGAAAAATAGTTCACGACGGCTGTTTTTGACGAAGTGCATCCTGTCAATTCAATTTTTGTCCATTATTTCGACTAATAAAGTGCGTGCTGAATGTTGGTTTTCTATGCGTGACTGGTTTGCGGGTTATCAGTATACATTTTAGAGTTTACATAACACGAGAAGCAATCGAGTGGTGTCAGATTGCATGATTTCAGTGGCCAACTCACTGATACATTTCGCGATATAATGTCGTCGGTTCGATAGGTTCGATAGGCTCAATAGCTAAAATGGTTTCACTAGAACCACATAAAATCCGGATCAACGTCATCCATAACGTTGGCCGTAGACTGTAACGTGAGTTTCATTTTCGAAAATATAAAGACAGATAATTGCCACCAGTGTGAAGACCACACCAAGAGGTACACTTTTGTTGGCTTAGTCGTGAGTTTTTTGTGGATTTGCTTCTCTCAACCCATTTAGCCAAAAATGAGCACTAAATACCATTTTCCATCCAAATAAGGGTCCACTTCAAGCTGCTCAAAAGCCTAATTCCCGAAATCCTGACCAGCTGGATCCTATAGGGATGTAATAATAATAATATTTATTTCCGTATACATAAGATATACATATCAATCATACATATGTTTGAGAATATCAAGTATACAGAAAAGTATACACAAATATGAGAATCATAATGGATATATAATAATATAAATATAATAATATAATCTGATCTGATTGTCCTTGATAGACAATCAGATATAATCTCTACAACTTAAAAACTGAACTGAATAGAAGAGACAGTTGACCAAAAATAATTTTATTTGTCTTTTAAATTTATATAATGGCAAGGCTCTTGTTTTATTTGACAATTTATTAAAAAACTTCACACCTTGATAGTAGTATACCGATTGTTGCGCCGGGAAAAATTCTTCTACTTTATTCTTTCTCTACTAATTTTAAACGCTCATCAGTTTGTTCGATATTTAACAAATTAGTATCATCCACTAATAAAACTGTTTTAGAAGAGGGTAAATTAGCTGGTAAATCGTTGATGTAGACAATAAAGGGCATACAGCACAATATGGAAACCCTATGGCACACCTTTCTCCACTAACAATTCACCCGGAGTCATATGAAATTTTTAATTTGTTTACCGCCTGACAGATAAGATTTAATTAATTTTAACGATTTACCCCTTTTCCTATATATTTCAAGTTTCCATAGAAGAATAGATGGATCAAGGCAATCGAATGCTAATGATCTATCAATATCGCTGATGCTTTATGAGATTTGTTAAAAGAATAAAATATGTATTTCAAGGATTTCTTGTATTGTAGAGCAATGGTGTCTAACGCCAAATTGTTGTTGGCAGAGTAATTTATCAAAAGAAACCAAGCGAGATTATTAAATGTTTTCAAAATTTTTTGAGAAAACTGATAAAATAGATATGGGCCTATAATTATTCAAATCGTCTTTTGCAACTATTTTATATAATGGCTATTTTTGTTCATTGGGGAAGAGACCTTCGCAAATGTATTAATAATGTTAATTAGTGGTTTAAAAACCACTAATGAAGCTCTTTTCAGTAGATTTGTATTCAATCCGTAAATATCTGTAGCGTTGCTGTCTTTTAATTTACACATTTCGTATATTTCAAATTTAGTAGTAGCTTCTAGAAAAAACGATTTTATGTTCACTACCATTTTTGAGACAAATTGATGGTTCAAACCGTTAGCAAATATATAACCATGCTCCTTTGTATTCTGTCTAACGTTCAAATGAGAATTTGTTAAACGCCAGACTTTGTTTGGCGATAGTGCTTTTCTATATTATAATTTGTGATAGATATAATTGCTCGGCTTCTATGGTTTTAATGCATTTATCCACGACTATTGCGTTATACATACGTTACCCAATTACTTTTATGCAAATAATGGTATCTATAACTACCCAGCGGGAGTTATAAGCGTGAGTTATAATAACTCTTAGTCGCCCTAGTAACTACTTAAGTAATGTTATCTAATTGGCCCATATTAAATATCATGTCAAACAATTAAATGTCAAATTGACAAAATGAGTTCAGACAGTGATTCAAAAATTTGTACACCACCTGGAATAAGAAAAATTGCCGAAATAGCAACTCGCAATCTTCTGCCGGCTAAATCGCACAAGAAATATAATGTGGCCTACCAAAACATTTGGATTGGAGTACAAGTAAGAACGTAAAATCACTGTCAGAAACTGTGCTTCTGGCATAAGTATTTTAAATTGTCAATGAAATACAAATTATCATCATATGCTACTCTATGCTTAGAAGTACACTCAGTATAAATAAGAGACTTTGAAACTTTTACGAAACGAAATTACGAGAGTTTCTCAAACGGAAGTCTAAAAATTTTTTGGCTAAAAAGGTAAACGTTTTCGCCAGAAGAATAGTCGTGGATAAAGTATAGTATTCAACTCGAGGTAATGGCAATAACTCACTTGGATGATTACAGCGCTCGCCTGCGGCTCGCGCTGCAATCATCCCGTGAGTTATTGCCCACATTACCTCTCATTGAATAATATACTATTTTGCCACATCTAAACCGTATAACCGAGTTTATATAATATTTAGTTCTTTAGTGAACCATGTAGGTTTATGATATTTAATAGATACCTGTGTTAATAGATACTTTTGCCATATAAAGGTTTTTTTTTAAACTTTTGTCCAACAATGTGATGAAGTTTCTATGGAATATGAAAAAGATCAACAGCAGTAGATTGCTGATAAACAGCAAGCCAGGTCTAGTTCTGTAGCATATAATCAACATTTTTAAAACCAATTTCTGTGATTGGTCTATCAATCGTGAAATTTCATTCTGGTTTAGCATGGAAGTTGTACATTATTGCGTGATGGTCTGAAACTAATAGACTAAATATGTCTAGAGATGTTGAGGGGAGGAAATAAATTATCGATGCAGGTTGAATACTGCTGAGTAACTCGCCTGGGAATAGCAACATTTTTATATAAATTAAAAGTTTCAAGCATATAACAGAGATTAGTACACTCTGTAGATTTCCCTAGGAAGTCCATATTATTAATATCCCTTACCAAAACGATTTTAAAACTTAAATTTTCAACAGTTGTTACTTGTTTCTTGTACTTGTTCTAGCCTATTTGAAAACAAACTACGTCACCTGAAGATGATTTATAGATTAGTAACATATTTACATGTGAAAGTGAAATCCCCGATACTTAAAAGACTTTTTCTTTAAATGAAATTGAAATTAGTTACAGTATTATAAGAAATACCGCTTTTTACAAAAAAAAAACGTGTATGTATTACGTGCGGCAAAAAATAACTAGACACTGTATAATTCTGTTAATTCGAATTCATTCATCCACTATTCCATAAAACACATAACATCGATTGAATAGTGGTGTTATAGTAGCTGCCTGAAAAAAATTCAAGTATTATTGATTTTTTTGAAAAAAAATTTGTTTACAAACATATTTTTCCACTGTGTTTCCATTATTAATTAGGCCAAGATCTTTTCGCAAAATCCACGTAGTGGATAGACAAAGGCCAAACTGTTGCTATCGACGCCGAATTAACAATTTCTGATCATCCGCTACATTTTCGCTCACAGCGCCTACAGTTTCTTCTTGTTGGCTTTATATCAGGTAAAGTGTATGTGGTACGAAATTTATTCGGAACACGGCGAATAGGGAGCTCAGATTTTCAAAATAAGTTAGAATGATTAAGAATCGGTCTTTCGTTTTAAATGTTATCCCTATTGGAAGATCAGCCTAAAAACAACACTTTACATTAAAATAGGTTTAACAACCTACGAGATACACCTCCTCATAAAAACAGTTTGAGTCAGCCAACTATCATCTAGTCAGGAACTATTTTTGCATCTGCTCCGCGGAAAATCAACCCATCGAGAGCCTTGCGACATGGAGAAATCTGGACCGATTGCGGTTGGCTCAACTCAGCGATTTAGTTTTCTCACCTATTTGAACATTTAACTCATTACAAATACATATACTATTAGCAAAAAATAAATCTAGTTCTTTAAATAAATAATTTTTGTTCCTTGAAGGGCAATGGTATACCCTGCGTACACCATTGCACCAGTGGGCAATGGTATACCCGCTACTCATGGCTCTTTCGCGATTATAGTACGTCAAAGTAAATATTCAGCTCAAAATTTGATTTCATCACTATTGATTTTGTAACTAATATATTTCAGTTTCTTCATATATTCCACCCGAATCTCAATTTGAGGTTGCAACCCACTTTTCTTGCTCCACATCAGTCGTAACCGGCCAAACAATGAAATCAGGTCGTCTGGTAGCTAGTTAACGATATCATATCCAAGCAAAAAGTCGAATATACTAACGGGTGCATTAGACCGGATGACTGCCGTACCAACGAATCCAATATTTCAAAGGACACAGCAGGTTTTTCATGTAGCACTAACATTTTTCTTCCACCATGGTTTATGTAGTGATTTTATTTAAGTTATTCGCATATTGTAAAAATATTTTATACCAATATTATAAATTCTAATAATAAGTTATGTGAGGGCAAATCGAAATCAAGTATGGTACATAAGCAATTATATAAAACTATCGATAAAGTATATACCCTTTAGTTCATTGGTTACATAGTGTGTAAATATAATGTGCCGTTTCGACGACAATTAAATTATAAATACATTTTTCATACAAATTCTATATAACCTAATATTATATTCTCTTATATTTTTTTGTTAGACTCGGATATCATTACTGATAAAAGATTCAAATGGTCCTCATCCAAGTTTCATGTCCTTCCTGATCAATCATTTTTTGTCAAATATCTCTCGTTGATACAACGATTTTGACAAAAATATTCAAATCAACTTCCATGCAACAATACTAACATAACAGTGAATTGTTTTTTAAAAAAAATCTTTTTGGAAATGTACCATCTAAAATGTTGGTACTTACTGCAACTGTTTCACTAAGTATTCAAAGTAGTAGCTTTTATTCGTGCATATAAGTATGACAACCGAAAAGCTACTTGGTTTTAGGATAATATTTTAACAAGCTTTTTTCATTCCCCCAAATAAAATATTAATGTAAACAATTTTCACAGATGGCTAAATATAGAACTAGGACATGTCTCATTAATTTAATGAAAAGTAAATAAATCCGTTTCAATCAAATACTTTATAATCGCGCGTATATTTGAGAACCGACTGGCTTAACGGAACCGAAAACGATTGTGAACCGTTTGCTTTATTTGCCGAGAGGATTAGAGTCTGCATTTATACAATGAATGGAAAATCAATGATTATCAAACGTACGTCAATGTTTGCAATTCGGTCGGTGTAGAAGCTGAAATGAACTAGTACCCAACTTTTGATTGATTGCAATTCTACTAGACTATTCAGTCATCGAATGGCGGGCAAATTACTGCCTATAATCATGTAAATTTGAACCCGATTGGAATGCTCACACATGCGCAAGACACTAGACAGGCAAACATGTTACGTTCCATTATTACGACTTTCTTACGTGGATAAATCGGTGACAAATTTATTCTCTCAACAGAGGTCGTTGGATGCATGTGGCCCACTTATTTAACCAAATTCACATCCCGGTCAAGATTTGGATATTCTGTATTCTGAAAAGTTTGGATGCATTTGTTTAAGAGAGACGTTGCTTGCAGAAAATAACGTAAGGCAACAGAGGTATTTCCACTAATATAAAACGTCTGTCTCTCTAACTCGTGCATAAAATCTAAAACACGAGAGTGTGTCTTACGGAAAAGAAAAATAAAAAATAACATCGATTCAAATACTATGCTACAAATTCGTCAATTACTGAAAAGGGAGAAATGTTAGAATCGTTTCGTTTTGTATATTAAACCAATATCGCAAATAGATGCTAATTTCAATCTGGATAACATTTAATATTCAATGTTTAATATTATCTGATAAAAGACTACATTTTCGTAGAAATATGTGAATATATAAGATACACGATAACATATATAATAAATAATATTACGTTGTTATGTATAACTAAATCGGATTCAATAGTCTAAGCTATTTATAGTTTTCTAAGTTATTAATTTGCTATTCGGTTACTGCGAAAGATATTTTTATAAACCAAATAATAAATAAATAAATAATGGAAGAGTGATTCTTGAAACTATCAAATTTCAATGCTCTAACAAATATCACATATGTCATGGACCGCAACACAGTGAAATATCCGAAAATTGGTTATTAGTAATTTCAGATAACGCTTTTTGAAATTGCTGGAAAAAGGTGGTGCTGCTAATGATGGAAATATAAATTTTAAAGCTACTGAAGCATTGAGACTGGTCTACATAAATGTACAGAGCATTCGAAATAAATTAGGTGAAATAGATATAGTGCTTTGTAATACTGAAACTGACAAAGCCTGTTTTTCAGAATATTGGTTGTGTAATGACGAAGTTGGTTTATATAATCCAACGAATTTAATTTAGTCGTAAAAACTATACTGATGGAGTATGGAGTAATCATTTACCTTAAAGATGATATTGACTACAAAAAAATCGATAGCATAAATTATTTAAAACAGGAATATCAGGAAGTACCAAGAACTATATAGATAATGGGTGCACAACAATGTTGAATGGTTCTTGCGTATCTAAAGTAATAAATCATAGTCTATCAGATCATTATAGTATTGAGACAGTCATCAATTTTGATGTAGAAAGAGAATGTGCGCCAAGGTATAATGTGCGACAAATAGATAACAAGAGCTGAAAAAACTTTGAGAATCAGTTAAAACATGTAATTTGGGCTTGGCTGTACATGCATAACAATGCATCAGTTGTATTTGATGCCTTTTTCAATAAATATTTAAATATATTTCAAAAATTTTCAAGATGAAAAGTATCAACATGTGCACAGCAATGAAAAAACGATTACAATGGTTTAATAACTGTCTCAATTCGATTAGAAACCGGTTAGAAGCGATACAGACAATTAAACAATATACACAGTCCGATTATATGGACACAGAATACAAAAATCTGAAAAAGATGTATAAAAACGCAATAGTTGAGGAAAAAAGAATGAGAAGAGGCAACAAATGGAGAATTTACATAATAAAAATAAATCCACGTGGCAAATTATAAACAATGAGATGAAAATACGTAACATAAAAAAAAGATAAAAATCTTACTGACTTTAACATGTCTTAACTTTAACTTCAGAACGACAAGTAAACATCTGGGTAATTGACGTCACAATTATAGGACATATTTCAATAACTTGAAAATTGACAGGAACAGCTCCTTCTTTTTTCCTTTCGTTAACGAAAACGAAAACAAAATCAATTCTGATAGCAATATTCGAAATGATCATAAAAGACAAAAAGAAAGAAAGAATATCATATCTGGATAAGAAGAAAATCTTTTGATAGTAAATTCATATGTAACGCAACATATGGGTGGATCATCAAATTTTATTCGATAAATTATGGTTTTATGGCATCCTAAGGAAACCACATGAAACTTTACGATCCTACTCAAGTGATAGAACACATATCGTTGAAGTTAACGGTGTAAAATCTAAGCAAGAGAAAGTAGGGTGTTCCCCAAGGGTCGATATTAGGACCTTCGTTGTTCTTATTGTATATTAACGATCTGCCTGCAAAGATAGTGCAGTAAAATTTCTAGGCATTTTTATTGCCACAATGCTAAGTTGGAAGCAGCACATTGATTTTCTTGCAAAAAAGCTGAGTTAGACTGCCTATCAGATCATGAAATTAAAACCGATTACCACCCTTGATACTTTTCTGTTAGTTTACTATGGAAATTTCTATAGTTCTATTTCTTATGGCACTATTGTATGGGGCCGTTCGACACAAATTGGTAGACTGTTTAAAATCCAAAAACAAGTTATAAGAACTATGATAAACTTAAAAAATACAGTACAGACCTTACTTTATTAAATATCAAATTTTTGCGGTGCCATATATACATATTCAACTGCCTGTTATATGCGAAGAAGAATTTTAAAGAGTTAAATTTAATTTAAAGAAAAGATACATATGGAACCAGAAATAGACATTTGTTGGACATTCCATCGCACAGATTGGTTGTCATGCAAGGATCCACAAAATACAATGCCATTAAATTTTTCAATAAACTGCCACGTACTTATACAGAAATGAATAACTCACAATTTCATAAGAAAGTAAAAAGTGTACTCAGCAATGCACACTATAACGTACAGGAATTCAAAGATCTATTAGTTTCTATCAGCTCATAATCGTACACAAGAATTATATAAGTAACTTCTAGTAGGAGAATAATATATATATATATATATATATATATATATATTTTATTTGACAATTTTAACAATTGTATTGTATAGAGAGCATATTATGCTACATTACCTCTAATAGTTTTATGAAGTGGTACAAACTGAAGCTGGTTCCAGGCACACTCACCGAAAATATATTTCTGGCTTATTTCTACGAAAAATCAAAATTAGGGAAATCACCAACACTGTTCTAATGATAAAGATGAAAGCCGGTTCGCATATCAAGAACGATGAGTACATAAACCAGCGTAATCAAGTCACCTGTTACAGGCAGATTCCAGCTGGTTTACAGATGGCTCTAGGACAACTGAAGGAGCAGGAGCTGGAGTGTTCTGCCGCAAACTAAGAACTGGATTAGAATTCAGTCTTGGTAAGCATGCATCGACCCAACAGGCAGAAGTCTATGCCATTGAAATGTGCGCAAGAGAGCTATTAAAAAGCTCTCGGCAGCACAGGACGATACATTTTTTTTCTGACAGCAGAACAGCGCTGCAAGTCCTTGCTGACAATCAATGCACATTGATTTCGGCCAGGAACTGCCGCGCAGTGCTCTCTCAATTAGGGAGAGTCAACAAGGTTAGCCTGGTCTGGATACCCGGGCACGCTGGAATAAAGGGAAATGAAGACGCCCATTTCCTGGCAAAGAGCGGGGCTAACCGAAAATTTATTGGTCCAGAACCTGCTCTTGGGATTACAAGAGCCCTAGCCAGAAGTTCGAATAAGAGCTGGATGGAGCACAAGGTACGGGAAAACTGGCAGGAGTGCCAGGGAATGAGATATTCCAAGACAGTAGTAAAGGGCCCATCTGCGGCACGTACCAGGATACTGCTAGGTTTGGGCAGGAAAGACCTGCGAACTCTGACAGCCCTGGTTACTGGACATAGACGACTAAGGCATCATATGCATAGGCTCGCTAGACTATGCTGTGAAATGGAAGAAACAACAGAGCACGTTATGTGTGCCTGCCACGCCGGGGATAAAATCAGGTTCACAGTCTTTGGTAAGATAAAACTGGAGCTGGGAGAACTTGACGGAATCTCACCCACTAAAATCCTCCTTTATTTAAAGAGAATGGGAATGGAGGGTGAACTATAATTAGTTATGAGCCACAATAGACCCTTGCGGTCGCAGTGGAGGGGCGATAAATGCCCCACTCAATTATAACTAACTAACTAATATAACCCAGTACTGTAAAATTTGCAACAATTGTTTATTTATAAGCGTGCCATCGTGATGAGCTTTGCAAGCGGATAATGTGTTGAATTTTTGAATGATAGGTTAATGTTCGAGAGGATCTTTATTAACACATTCAGGAGCCAATCTAGTAAACAATAAAACGACATGACGGAAAGAAATTATCAACTAGAGCTTAGGGATACACCAAGGACTCAGTTGCAACATGTCAATCAGAAGTTGGTCTTCATATCAAATGAGCAAAATGGACAGTATTTTGTCATAAGTTTTAAAAACTGGCATTTGTTCATTAATATCATATGAATAAGGAAATCACAGCAATAACTCAACGAGATGTTATTTTAAATTTCATATATTTAAAGAAAAGGCTTGATATTCGCCCTAAGAAAATCAAGTGATAAAGCACTAGTAGTGGACAGACATGCTACGCATATTTACAGAAAATATCCTGCGGCATAAGACTAGACGATATATGGGAATAGATGACAAGCTAATAGAGATGCTCTATAAAAAGTGCACTAACTACGTCAGCATTAGGAATGAAACCATAGGAAGATTTAAATTGACAGCAGGACTCAGACAAGGCTGAATACTAAGCCCGCTCCTATGAAAATTAGTCCTGGACGACGCACAGTGGTCCGGGTCTTATGGGCGCGCGGAAAAAATTCTTTATCTCGTAAAGTACTCGACCAATTCCAATATTTTTTTTCCAAAGTAACTACATTTTATTTCTCACTACAATTTACGAAAATTTGCGTTGTGAATTTATAATAGGAATTACAAATTTCATAATATGTAGCTTTTGTACACAAGGTTATCGGTAAAAATGCATAAATATTTAAATTTCAAATTTGAATTTATAGCTGCTATAAATACAAGTATTATTGCACATAATACAAATATCAAAAATGTGTCTCTTACCATATCGCCACCGCCACGAAGAAGACCAGGTGATATGCGAATCATATTCACTTCCGCAGGGATAGAATAAAATTTTCCTTATGGATCAGAGTGCATTAGTTTCTTTACAAAGATCTAATTTTTTTCAGTGGATCTGGTTTTAAATTTATAATAACAGGATCTGAAGAAATACCATATGCATGACATCTTCATCTTCAGCACTTTCCATGATCTGTTGCCCGTGAATTAGAATTAGTCAATTGCAGCAGTACCTGAGATCACATGTAAAGTTATTCCCAATTCCCAATTTTTTAAGTAAATTTTCATCCACCCCTGTTTTTTCTGCATTTTTTGCCGGATTGTTGAAAAATCATCTAGTATTTCCGTCATTAGTTAGATGAACTTTGCACGCGTGTAAATATATGACAACATCAACCAAATTTAAAATGCTTGCACCAAACGATAGTTCATTTATTGCACTTTCAAGAAAAAAAATTAAAAAATTTAAATTCGTACTTTCATGATTTGGACTTTTTTCCGCGCTCGGACCACTGTGCGACGTGGTAAAGGAGTGCAAAAAGAAAACTAAACCAATTTGAAATGAAAAAAATACAGGCGGAGAACTAATATTTGGAGACGATATGGCGATCCCAGGAGCAAACAAAACCCACATGGGAATATAGGATAATAAATTTTAAAAAAATATTATGATAATTAACTGCGAGATAGTAAAACAACCCCGAGAAAACAACACAACATAGAAGGATTAATATTTGAGCAAGTAAATGATGTGAAATAAATTAGGGTGTACCTTAATTAAAACAGAAAACTGGATAGTGTAAATAACAAAGATTAAGTGAAAGAGAGAACGTGAGAATGTTCATAGGAAAAGAAAAGTTACTCAAGCAAACAAAGAACAGAATTATTCAAGAATGTGGCACCTTCAGTACTGACATATGCCAGTGAGTCGTGGGAAACATCAAACAGGCAGAGGAGCAAACTAAATGAGATTAATCAGAAAAACAGAAGAGAAAACAAAAAGGGACAAAATACAGATACTAAACACGCAACCAATGGAACACAAAATATAAGCAAGCCGATTAAGATGGTTAGGACACGTAAATAGAATGGAAGAAGAGAGCCAACAAGAGAGGTAAATTTATGAAGCAAGACAAGCAGGCAAGAGAAAGAGAGGAAGACCTAGGAAGACATGACAAGACGAAGTAAGAAAAGCAGCAAGAAAATGAGGAGCAGTATTGAGTAACATACGGCAGATCGAAAGAAGTGGAAAGAAATATGAAAGTGGGAACCGCTGTCGAACTAGACCACGACACCTTACACAGAAAGGTAGAAAGGCTATGATTAAGTGAGCAAGAATCTAAATTGGAAAAGTATAAAACAAATAAAAAATGCTGTTTTTATCACCTGACGCGCTGTAAACAATAACTTACTAAAACGTTCATTTTGTAACATGATTTATAAATATCTCAACGGTCCATTTCATCTTAATCAATTTGGAACGCAATCCAAATACAACTGTTCCAATTTTTTGTCTGAATGAAATCATTGTTAACTGCTCGGCGTTTACAGCATCCGGCACGTTCCCTTCAAGACACTTATCGCAATGCTCTTCTGTGTTTGACCGACTAGCTTTCATAAGTGACTCATACATTGGTTAAACCACAATGCACTGGTGCGAATATTTCAGCAATTGTCAGTTTACTTTCTTGACGCTGCAAATTCTACTGGATATAGTATCTGTTTGGTACTCAACTTTATTGTTTTGGCTATTCTCACCTTCACTGGATTCACTATCCATTGTCAGAAGTTGCAAATTTTTCTCGAGGAAAATACGTTTTCGTGTTGAATTCTATTTGGCTCCAGCTGGATTCCTCTGCGGTTCTGCGAGTTTGACTTAGCAGATACAACTGAGATTCTGTCCGAAATATTCAAATCACTATTGACTCTGTGGTAGATTGCTTGGAAGTACGTATGCATTTCATCACTCATGGTTTGTGATGTTACTAGTGAATTGGCCTACACGAAATACAAAAATACCTTTCACTGCTTATATTGAACCAACAATCTGTTCTCCACTCCTTTCTTCATTGGCTTACGTTTCCTTGCAGGCATTTACATTTTTGTAGATGAGCACTGAGAAAATATTTCTGGCGAAGCCCATAAACCACAAATAGTTCAATGTGTTTTAGCTTTGCAAAAAAATACTTTTAGCTTTTCGTTATTAACAGACGCACCAAGCCAAGCCCTGTTTAATTATGTGTTTCAGCTAGTGGTAGATCGAAAGAATTATATAACACGCCTCGATCATCTATCGATCTCTCCACTAATAATTTTCATTTTCATTGTACCTGAATAATTTGAAGAACATTTTCGATTTATCTAAGATATGTCTGTTTAGGGATTGTTTGTTTCATTTCATTTATCTTGCTTTATTCTTTCAAATAACTTAAATACGAATTGAATCCTTGTTATTTTTATTGGTGGAGCTGATGATAAAAGTCTTTAATGTCAACCATCATCTAAATATCGTGTGTATAGATGATAGTCGATTTCAGCAATTGTTAGTACCTGGTTGATAGTTTTTATTTTTCAGGTACGAAAAGGTTTAATTAAAGTGGACTATGACGATGTGGTGAAATATTTATTGCATGTCTAGTAGCTTGAAAAATAAACTAAATTGCCCTTTTATATCCAATACTTACTTACAGTACCAAAACGTAAACACGCTTTGAATATATCAACACAATTATCATAATAAACTGATAAATATAAGCCAATGCGTTGTGTGTAACTGTAATCAAATAACCGTAAAACGTGACCGTGTTTTCCGCTCTTTACCAACTTAAGCCCGTTTATTCTATTAAAAGACCCATAAATATTAAAAATTGACTTTAATCTAATCTAACAGAGCAAAGTTTGTTTCATTAGTAAACTAAACTGTGGTGTTCGGCCCCAACCCCATCTGGAACGTGTAGGCGCATTTCGGGGGTTGCACGTTGCTCTTAAATAGTTTATCGGCGCGTGTGCAACTTTTTATCAGTCTGTTCGCACATAAATTAATTCGCCAAACCGCATTAGCAATATTAAATATGCGTGTGGCAGTAAATTATACTTTGTCGGATTAATGCTGGCGGGTAATGTTCGGATACTTTGCGGCCGTGCAAGATATTAATATGAACCAGTGGTTTAAATTATATTACGGGGGTTGTCGCATATAACGCCGGTTATAAATGCATATGAGGGAGCGCGGGAACGCTCATTCGTTTTATGGGCCTATAAATGCAAATGTTTAATTAAGACATTAGGATCTTGATTACATTAGCCGATCGCAAAGTATTAGGTCAAACTTATAATTGTGTTTACCTGAAATTAAATTAAAAATGAACACGCTCGTACTAAACACAAATTAATAACCTGAATTCTACCGAAATTTATTTATTTAATTTCGATCAATCGGGAATAAAAAATTGTGGATTGTAAAATTTGGTTGTCACTGGTTCCCTTAATACTATCTATCGTGACGTCCTAATATTTAACGGCGCATTTCCCGAGGGGGACGAATCGCTCTACGTAATCAGCGTCTTTTTCAAACAAAAAATAAATGGATGCCTAATTTATTTGCATGAAGACAATAAATAAAATTAGTTGTTCAAATTGTATATCAACATTTCGTCTGATACCACTTTTATAGCACGAACCATTAACATAAATGAGTCGACCTTATTTTGACTTCCAGTTTATATAGTCGTTGTTTAGTCGACGAGCTTCTTTGATGCTTTATGGTTTAATGTGGAACGCATTTTCAGTTTAAAGTCCATTGCCAATTTTAATTTTCAATTTTAATTGTGTCCTTATCGCCGACCCAAATTGTTTATACGTATTACTACTTTAAATAGTTAATTTCCTTCGCCATTTTTTACCGTTGGTAGTTCAAAATGTATTATCTGGTGAAAAAATGTGCAACGTGGATAACAAAAATTCCAACGACTAGTTTACTACGTTTCCTTTCCGATAATCTGGCGAATTTGTTATCTTATTTATATCTCATAAAACGTCCTTGACAAAAAATAGAAACTAAATTTATTTGAGCTTGGATTTGTTTCAATATGGCAAAATAACATTCAATTCACGTTCATTTATATGGTCCAATTGGACGCCAATAAAGTGTTTCCTCTTAATTTAATGAAGATTCCACTTTACTTGATAAGTTTTGAATTCCACTATTTCACGATAGCAAAGGATGGCACGAGCATGCGGCGAGGACCTCACAAACGGAGATTTGTATCAGTTTATTTGTATTTTCTTTTCAGTTAGTTCTCGTAAAGTGTATCGGTACAGTATCACAGAAAATATTAGCTTACTTTGCAGGAATTTGTTAATAATTTTCTGTTTCTGTGTACAAATGGCTTTTCTTAATCGTGTTCAGCGAAATGTTAAATTTAGAAGCCAAAGTATGAAACTCGCTCTGTTAATTATAAGAGTGCAGAGAAAATTACAAGCAAACGTTTAAATCAAACGGCGCACGGTATAAAAGCAGGGGAAACTTTCTATAATATTTAGTAATAAATGGGAAATTATGAGTACCTTTGCAGCAATTAATTTGAGACGAATGGCTTAAGAAGTTGCAGAGTTATTTATAACTTCGGAACTTTCATTACCCGGTACAGGTACGAACTTGTGAAGAATTAAGCTTGATATTTCAATTACAGGGTTAATTAATAACGGGGCACTGAAGCAAATGAATTCCTTTCACAGCACGGAATAATTGCATCAGCTCTAGCAAATAATTTTTAAATCAATTTGCAGCCCATTGGGCACGTTAATTTATTTGAAACAACATTTTCAATCGTAAAAGGCAACATTTCATACGCGATCGCGACACTTTAAAATAATTAGTCTGTTACACGGAAACCCATTATTCGAGGTCCATTAAAATATATTTTCTTTCAACTCTCGTAATAAACGCTGCGACAAGTGATCGCGAAAATTGATTTGTGTAGCATCTTCTATTTTTACTGGGTGGAAAATTATATCACTCGGTGATGCGTTTTAAACACCGCACGAGTTCGACGAAAAGCCTTTTAAGGGGATACATTTTGAACAACCCTCGCTGTCAATATTCATTTTTCAAGAAAATGACTCCATAAAACTTGATAAATACGTAATCGATAGAACTGCCGTGACGGGATCTAACGACTTGTAACATATGAATCACAGCGAATGTGGGTTTATGATCGTAACTTTGGATATGTTTCATTTCCTGATCAGCAATATAGAATAAATTGTCGGAGGCTGTATATTTTCTTCAAAATATATGCATACAATATAAAAACCACGTTATTAATATCGACACGTGTAAATATTTTGTCAATTATTTTAATAATTACATTCATTTTTTAATAATAATAAATTCGAAATTTGAACTTAAAGTTAAATGACCTACAGACATGGACGCACACAAAATTACATTTATGTCCGACTTAGAATATTATTTAATTACAAATATATGTATGCATTTAAAATACCAGAAGAAAATAATACGAGGATACCGAGAAAGAGAGCAGGAATTAATACAAAGCATAGACGAAGAATGGAAGAAAATGAAGTCGATTATATTAAGGGCAACCGGAAAAACGATCCCACATATGATACATCAGAAGAATGAAAACTAAAGAAGGGATATGACCGATCCAAAAAGAAGAAAATAAATAAGCACACAAAGAAAGCTAAAAGCATCGACATGCAGAAAAAGACAGCCAGAAATGAACAAAAGTCAAGGAGGTAGAGAACTACTATAAAAAGGAAGAAATAAAGATTTTTATAGGGACGTTACAAGAAGGAAAGCAAAGATTTAGCTAAATGATGTACATCAAATATAAACAACGAAACTTGATAGGCGAGGACGAGAAAATCAGAAAAAAGGTGGAGAGAATATTTCCACGAGATGCTAAATGAAGACATAGCAGAGGAGCAATCGGGATAAATGGTAGTTGGGTAGGACAACTACCTGCTACGAGTACAAAATTCCAGCAGCAGTAATGTTTGTAGATTTTAGGAAGGAATGCGGCTCAACAAAAAGAAGTAGACTGGTGGAAATAATGGAAGAATTTGGCCTACTCACGAAGTTGAGAAAATTAATAAACAAGACAGAAAACCACAAGCAAGGTAAGGTATAAAAGACAAATGTTAGAGGACTTTGAAATCAGAACAGGACTTAGAAAAAATACGAGAGTGAGCAATTTGAACAGAGAGGGACACATACTTACAAATGTCACCAAGTGAAATCTATGCAAATGACGTGGTCACTGTAAGTAGAAATGAAGCAGAACTAGAGGAGAGGAAACAATAATAAAAATGGTAGAAGCAGCTTACATGGTGTTACAAAAATGTGTTACTAACTTTGAATAATAATATGGCCCAAAATATGCTGAAAGTGTTAAAAAAGTGTGTTCGGCACGAAGTTCGGATAAGCAGCCCCTGACAATCGGGTTGGTAAAACACCCTAGCTTACTAACCTGTCGCCCAAAAACCTATCCAAATGTTCAATGTAAAATGTACCTGATATCTAGAATCCATAATTGCACGAGGATTTTCGTCGGTCCACATATGCGTATTGTGGAAATTAAAAACTTCATTTTGCGTGAACTCAGCCATCAGTAAAAAGAATATTGGAAAGAAAATTTGGGTCTTCAGCATCATTATGTAGAAACCAGCGGCAAAAAACCAAGCGTGCTTGATTATCAGGTGGATTTAGGACCTGCGCTCATTATATATAGTACGGTTGAAGCTGCTGCTCGATAAGGATTCTCCAAGGAAGGGGAGCACTGATTTCTACCTCTGTTGATAATCTCAGCAAAGGATTATCCGGATTGTGCTGTACACGTGCTAATATTGCCTCTTCTGCCTCAGGGGATGACACCGACCTTGGCCTCCCGGAATGATGGGGCTATTACAAAATGAACCACTATCATGCAATCTTTGATGTAGTCTTACGAAACTACAATCTGAAGGGATCTGGTAAATGGGATACACGCCAACATACACACACATTACGACCATTCGAATCGAGCAATAACCACTGAATGTCCACTTCAAACTGTCTATGACAGAACATCAACGCTTGGTGTCCCTTGAAATTGGGACATCTTGCCATTCCACATACACACCGCGTGTATCAAGGTAGTGTTGCACGCGTACCAGACATTTTGGCACGCGCGTAAACTCGATGGTTAATTTGGTGGCAGCTAGGTATATTCCAATGCAGAGAGAGATTAAAGTTGTATACTACTCAAAGGTAGAAACGGCCTCCTACTCCCGGCCAAAATCATACAAATTCCCCAGTCATTCATGCTATAGACACTTGAGAAAGTTCTTGATATACTTACAAGAAAGGGAGTTCTCGTAGATAAACCACTTCATAAATGTCAATTTCCTCACCGCCATGCCATTCATGCAAATCTTGCCAGCTACCTTTGCATGGGGTAGTAAAAGAGCAGAAAGGCCTGTAAAGTTATGAGATTTCGGTCTTACAACCCTGCTAAGCTTCGCAGGAGCCTGCAATAATATTTATGTCATTCAAATCCATGCATGCGGCAGGGAGAGAGCGTGGAAATGAGCCGACTTTGACTGGCCCAAAGACAAATAATTTCTCCCGCTGGGGGGGGATTTTTTCTCTCCTGCATCGTCGTCAATAAACTTCGGAACATCCTGCAGAAAATAGGAACGAATACCTTCTGGGCTTCCAGGTGAGAGTTTGACAAATCCTGGCGTTTACGCATTGTAGACCCTGGACCTTTACTAATATTGTTATCCTGGAGGTGACTTATGCCTCTTTTGTGATAAATATTCTAATTAACGTACACAGACCGGGAGCTATATCCTCAACGACTACTGTCGACTGCTATGGTAGTCCTTTCAAACATCCCACCGCTACATCTCCTAGTGGAATCAATTCGCAGCATACAGACTTAAATCCTCTGGTACTGATGATGAGAGAAACCAAGGGAGCATACTTCAATTTTTCAATAATAATATTCCTGTCGCTTACCGAACAACGAGTTGTCCCTTAATAAGCTAAGGCAGCTACTAGAGCTTGTTCTTCATTTGCATTGCCAGCAATCTAAAAACATTGGCCTTTGTAATCACCAATGATTGTTGCCAACAACTATTAACTAATTGAGAAGGAATGGCATGTTGAAATCAAGAATCACATTGTGTTTCATATAATTCCAAAAACTGAAAGGGATTTTTAAGTCTAGAGCTTGATCCACGTATATCCGAAGCAACTGGGTCTAAACTTTCATCGACATATTCAGCCCGTTCCCGCTACCAGATAAATCTAAACAAGCTAGCTTTGGCAAATTGTCAGAAATAGCAACTGTCATTGTACTGTGTTCGAATTTGCCATTATCATCTTTAAACTGTGATATAGCTAAACGCCGTAAATGTATCAATTTACATATCCTAAGTATAATATTTTGCAATTTATTAGACACGATAACTCAAACATGTTAAATTACTTAAGTTGAAAGGATATTGAATGTCACCTAAATTACTACAGTTCGACAAATCTAAATAATTTTAATTCGGTAAAGGTTTTGAACAAATTCCTAAGGCTTAAACATTTCAACTTTTGTGGCAGTATGGTGTAAACTTTTCATTATACTCGCTGCCAAAATTTGTCATACCGAAAACTATCGGCCCCCAGAAGCGTTACAAGTTACTAATACCGAACAGGGAGGAAGTTTTGGAGTGCCAAGGCGGAAAGACCTGGAGTGTTACACGGATGGTTCTAAAACAGATCAAGGAACAGGAGCGGGAATACGGGGCGGTGTACCCCCTTCTTTGGGTACGTCGCCCCATATTCCTTTTTGGTCATTTTGAGAAAAGTTGCCACCATATTTCCTGCTGCAAACCTAACTATTTCAACATGTGAAGTTAGCATATTATAAAATTCTCCTCTAGGAAAGAGCATCTGGATACCGAGAGCTGAATAGCCTTACTGGATGCAATTCACATCTAACAAATTTTGAAAGAACTGGCGCTTCACAGAGCTACTGTAATGTAGGTCGCAGAGCATCAAGATTTAAAAGATAATTTCAAATCGGATCTGCTGCGCACAAAAACCACTCATTGGATTTGAACCCCTTCTTGGGTGTGCTTTAGGGTGGTAAAAGGCGAATGAAAAGAACAACTTAAAGAGTGTGGACATGGTGGAAAAACATATACGGATTAAACAATTTAGTGCGATATCATATAAGTGAATTTGGCGATACGGGAATCTTGATGAGATTTGAAAAATATATATAAAATCATTTGGGTTGATATTAAATATATACTCAGTGACATATAAAGTGCACCACGTAGAAGGGATGGGAATTTTTGGACCAAATTTGGCAGGAATAGTGGACTAGTCCAGGGAAATAGTTGATTAAAATTTGAAACCCAATCATCAAGTAGTCATGGGGTTTTTGACATTTGTGTCATTTTTTAGAGGTGGTGATAGACAAGCAATTATCGAGTCATTTTTTGAATTTGTTCCACTTTTTCGGATCCCGTTCTTTAGTTTAAAGTATTTCAAGTGTTTAACGATGCCTAGAGGAAGGAGACCTCAAGTTTACCAGCAGTTGAGTGACTTTGACCGAGGGCGGATTGTTGGTTTACGAGAAGCAGGTTTTTCGTTTAGAGAAATCGGCAACCGTTCGGGACGGCACCACTCAAAAATAATGCGTGTTTATCAAGCGTGGTCTGAACATGGGGTGGAACGTCGGAGAAGAGGCACTGGGGCACAAAGACGAACCAATGAACGTCAAGATAGCCGCTCAAGACTAATGGCCTTGACAGATCGATTCTCTACAACTAGATCAATAGCTGATCAATGGTTAGGTGAACAAGGTCGTCCGATAGGCTTGCGAACAGTTTATCGTCGAATAAGAACCTTTGGCTTGCTGTATTACCGCCCACACCTTGTGCTACCCCTCACTGCTCAACATCGCCAGGAACGTTTGGCCTGGTGCACGGAAACACTTCAATGGAACTTGGAGTGGCATCGAGTTGTCTTTAGTGACGAATCGCGATTTTGTTTAGGAATGCATGATGGTCGGATGACTCTTAGACGAAGACGTGGAGAAAGGCGCAATCCTGATTTTTCGATTGCGAGGCATGTTCACCGAATTGTGGGGTTGATGGTGTGGGGTGCTATTGCATACGGCAATAGGTCACCCTTGCTCCTCATTCGGGGCAGTATGACCGCCCGACGCTACATTGACGAAGTGGTAGAACCACATGTTCTTCCATATCTTCGAGGGCTGGAAGACCCACAATGAACGACTGCACATAGCAAGGGTTTCTCTTGACTTCTTTGAAGAGGCCAATGTTAATCTTTTGCCTTGGCCGCCAAGATCTCCCGATTTGTCGCCCATTGAGCACGTGTGGGACATGATGGGTAGAAGATTGAGGAATCCACCGAACCCACCGTTGACAATAGAAGCTCTACGGCATGAAGTACAGGCTGCTTGGGATGCCATACCCCAAGAAGACATTGATCACCTGCTGGAATCAATGCCAAGGCGGGTCAATGAGTGTATCAGAAATAGGGGCGGACCAACACATTATTAAAGAAAAATCAAAAAGATGAAGTGTTTTCTTTATCAAATTTAAATCAATTGTTACCTTAGATTAGTCCAATGTTTCTGCCATATTTGGTCCAAAAATTCCCACCCCTTCTAGGTGGTGCAGTTTATATGTCACTGGAGGTTAAATAAAATTTACAGAAAATGTTAAAGCGTCAAATAAATTTAAATTTACAAAAAAATGATTATATTAAACTAAGTTATATTCATAGTAAAATCAATAGAGAATTAAATAAGCTTTGTATATGCAAAGAAATTATTCATCAAAAATCAAGAACTATCAGAAAATGCCAAATGTAGCAACCTAACACAAGCTTCTACAGAACGGAGTGAAAACATGTTGACCTAAGAAAAATACAATAGCTCCGAGTATAATCGCAATAAAATTAGATTCAGGAAAGGCCGATGGATATTTATATGTTTCAGAGCCAAATAACGTTAAAATAACGTTAAAACGACGTTAAAACGACGTTAAAACGACGTTAAAATAAAAGTTTGTTTAGCAACGGCAAATGACTGCAGGTAAATTTAGGTAAATTTTGACGATTTTAGATGTATTCATCGCTTCGTGTATCGATATACGTGTTGCACAGGGTGTTTTAATCTGAGCTTCCAAATCTTTTCTTTGTATAATTTTTGTTAAATATTTGCAAATCATAAAATTAGTAAAGATGTTCCATTAGCCAAACAAACAAGAGTACGGAAGTGGCCAATTTCCGTTTTAGAAATAAGATCTTACTTTATTATATTATAATTTCAACGTTTGCAAAATAGATATTTACAATACAAAACAACAGGTAACAGTAAAAAGTTACAATAAACTAAAAACTAATACGCTACCTTTGCTAGAATCTGATTTAATATATAAACGCCTATATAAAGAAATTACTGCGTTATGTTCACACGTCTAAAAACACCAACGTACTTTTGATTTATTTAACCCTACAATTATGGGTATACAAAATATTAAAGCACACTGGTGGAAGCCAATATGTTTAAGGGGATGGACATCGGCAAAAGAAGTAAAAGTGTTAGCAGGGTTAAACTTTGGAAGTGAGGAGAATACCAACAAATATTAGGTGGAAGAGGAATATAAGAGGTTCAAGTTCTGTGGCAACGGTTGGGCTGAATGGGTACATTGGTTGGGAGATTGTAAAGAAATAAACTTTCACGTAGGACTAGTAAAAGACTGGAGAAGAAGTTTTGGGAAAGAACGGAGAGGGTCTAGAAATCTAAATTAGTAATGGATGTAGTGGAGAGGAAAGAAGAAAGAGGTAGAGATGAAAGGAGATGTTACTGAGAAACGATATAAAAAAAAAATTAGAATGTGAATTTCGAAAATTATAAGAGATAAGATAAGGATTTAATTTGCCGCAGGATATCGCATTGTCTTAGATAATATACACCTCGATCCATCCAGGCCTTTAAGGTAACTATCATTGAGGTTCTGGCAAGTACTGCAATAAAATTACGTCTTGTCATTAGTATTGGTTACGTGTTTTTCGAACCTACAATGTTTGCATGGACAGCACAACAGGTTTATAGGATGCTGTTCGTTTTCAAGCAACCCTGTTCATTCTACAATGGCGACTCGAATCGTAATGATGGAGTTTCTGAAGCAATTCTGTGGAACAAAATCGTTTGATAGATGTTGCCAGGCTCCATGAAAAATTGTGGATAACGTGAAAGAAGAGCATCGCCTTAAGATAAATTAGTTGGAGTTTAGAGACGAAATTTGCTAATTCAACGTTTTCTTGTACCGAACTAATTTAATTTTATATTCTTTAATTCAACATTTTAACTTTTAAGATGCAATTTAAACTTAGGTCAATAGCCAACTAATTACTATGCACTACATGCAAAACATAAAAAACATTTATTTTATCATTAAATGAACATGTATTGGCACTAATTCATATTTGACAGCCTTTGACTGACATATGTTAAAGCAAGCACACTTGTTCCCCTTATCATTTAATATTTTGCATTCACTTATAAAAAAGTTCGACAAAGTGCATTGTTCGATATTTACCACTTCGCATCAACTTCGTAAGGGGTTTTGTTCTGTGCCAAAGCAATTTCTCAGACGTGTTTCAATGGAGAGATGGAATAAAAGGAATTAAATTTGCAATAAACAACCTGAAGCAATTCAGGCGTCTCATATAGTATCGCGTGCCTGTCGCCCGAGGCGATACAAACACACTCCCTATATCGCGAAGATACCGGAACACATCACCCCTTACATACATATAGCGGTTATTGCACCATACAGCATTCATGCCCGTCAATGCGAATATTTCTAGAATAGGTGCAAATAATACGTACATGTGTAGTGGAAATGGCCGTTTTTATCTCATAAAAGTAAAAGGGAAAGGGTGTTTTGATGTGCCCCTGGCGAATGATTCGAGAGTCACGTGTCTGGAGATTATGTATTGTACGCTTTTCGTCTATTTTGGGGGTCTGATGTATCTGTTTTATGTTGAAAATGAAAGCTTGGGTGCGTTTCATTCGCTCAGTGCAGATGTAAGGAATATTGGAGCGGCGTGTAAATAGAGACGAGTTTTAGTTTCATTTAATCAATACTGTACGGTGTAGAAGCTGCAAAACATGAAATACCAAGATTTTATGATTATATTAAATTACACGTATCGTCTGACACAATATCTATGTCTCATTGATACTAAAGCACCAGATTAGATTGTGGAAATTTGTCAAAAATTTACCATATTTATGTGTTACATATCTTTTGTAAACAAAAGCCCAAAATCCATAAGCGCAATTCACGCAGCGCAAGCAAAATTGCTTTTAAAGATATAATTAAGAGAAGACACTCGACGATAGAACAGAAACGCGCTACTATACCGCATAATCTCTCGCGTCTAATATAACTGTCAAAATAGAGACCCCTATGACTGTGCTCGCGAGTAAACATCAAAGGCGCCCGCAATTCCAATTTCGTAATTTAATTACAAATTTGAAATATGCCATTCGGCACAAGACATAAGAGGGTTTAAAAGTTCTTTTAACTCGTTATTAAAACTCAGTTTTAAAATTGCAAACATGCACACTGATTGACATCCCTTCGCCGTGTAATCCCGTTATGCCTTACAGGAATCTAATAAGTGAAGCCCTAGCGCGAGGGTGGACGAACGATGCAAATACACCGAACGTTTGATTTTGAAATATTGCAAGTGTTACATTGTGGGGTGCGGTAGGGTTTTTCTTTCCTGCCGCTCGACTTTGATAACTATAATAAATTTCAATTTCGATAAGTGACTGGAATTTGGGGCGTCTGTTGCTACACTCACGTTGCGATTTCACGATATTTCGCATGTATGTAAATGTAATAAACTTTATTGCAGTTTGCGAAAACTTAAGGGCGACTTATCCATTAGCTAATTCGTTTCATTTGGGAGAATATGATCTGTGGATTTAGTTTTCGTCGTTCATGTAGAAATATAATTTAATTAAATTTATTGGCGGCGTTGCTTTGGTGTATATATTTTATTGCAGACGCGATATATTGCATTATTATCCAAACTGGACCAATATTTGATTCAGGGCTTGCCATTTACTAATGTACCTCGAACCTGTGATACAATTTGAATCTATTGGGGTTTTGCCGGGTTAAAAATAACTGAAAATCTATGTCCAATACCCTATGATTTTGGCTCCATCTTCTATCAGTGCCAAAGTCCAACGCATACCGCAAAAATAAATAATTACTTGTAGTATCGAGGACAAATTCTTTCTTTACTGATGGATCCACCTAAAATGCTGTAATCTGTTAATCGAGAACGCATTTGATTGCTGGACAATCTATTGGTTCGCTCTTGCTTGTCAGTTACAAATATCGAGCACAACGCATACCGCAAAAATAAATAATTACTTGTAGTATCGCGGACAAATTCTTTCTTTACTGATGGATCCACCTAAAATGCTGTAATCTGTTAATCGAGAATGCATTTGATTGCTGGACAATCTATTGGTTCGCTCTTGCTTGTCAGCAACAAATATCGAGCACAACATAAATGCATGTGTTATAAATGGTCGTCAAAAACTCATTCATTGTACTGTTCACGTATATAATAATTGAACAAAATATTATCCAGCGCTCAAACGAGTGTTATAACTAATCTATTTAACTGAGTACAGCACTTTTTGTGGTTTATTATTATTTATTATTACTATTAATTTATATTCAAAATACAAGGATTTCCACTAATTTCTATTTGATAAATAGGGAAGCGATAGCCAGCTGGCATTAAAAAATAGTATACATCAATTATTGTGTGAATTCTCGATTGGAAAATACCGTGATATCAAAAATTACCTTGATCAAGTGTGGTCATGGATTTTAAAATGTTTTGGAATTTTGTAGTTCATTACTATTTTACAGCTGAAATACGTAGGTAACACATTTGTAAGTTATTGATGATGTGAGTGTAGCTTGACAATGACAGAATTATTTCAAAAGGATGATTTAAGCTAAGACAACCGTTTTACATTCCAAGGCAACCTTTGACCGACATAATAGTAATCAGTCGGTATGAACTACTTTTAGTAATATTAATATTTACTGTGATAGTGTGATAAACTTTTTATCAATGAGATGTTTGAAAAACTTTTCGCGTTACTAAGGCCGTTTTCTATAAAAGAAAGTGTGGCGATTTTTATTTTAATTTTGCAAATGTGTGATATTAATAGTGTATGCCATTGATACGAATAGACATTATTGCTCTTACATTTGTTGATAACAACCGAATACGTAGCACTTCACAATTTTTGAATTGCAAAACCCTTCTACCCTAAGGTATAAGTGCAAGAGTTTAACAACTCTTATTAAAAATCTTCCATTGCTCTCTATTATTTGCAAGTTTCTTTGCCTCTGTACAAATTATTCCCTTCTTCTCTTAAATTCTTCCTGTCATATTATCCCAAGACTCACTTGGTCTTCCACATTTTCCTTTTCCTGTAGGTTTTGCTTCCCAAATCTTTTGGTCGGTATTTTCTCACTTATCCTCTGCATGTGTCCACACCATATCAGTTATCATTTTCCTATATACTCCTCTATTGACACTATGTCACGCTCTTGCCTAGTTTGTCCGCTTCGGATTATGTCTCTTCTGGTTACTGCCTTTACTCTTATCAAATATTTCAGTTGTGCCGCTCTAATTTTGCCTTTTTCCTTTGATATTATCACACAAGTTTCACACCCATAAGTTAAAATAGGCCTATATATTACTTTATAAACTTGTATTTTTGTTATCTTTGTGAATCTATTTTTATTTACCAATGCCTTATTTATTGCATAATATACCTTATTTGCTTTCCCTAGTCTGTTATACAACTCAACCTCCTGTCTACCTTTCCATCCACCAGCGTTCCTAGATATTGATAATTGCTTATATCTTTAAGATATCAAACAAGAGTGGATATTTTATTTGAGCTCGTTTCATTTCTTCTGATACTACTATAATTTTTGTTCATTTTCCTTCCATATCTTTAAGTTTTCATCCAGCTCTATTTAATTCATACATCAACCGCAGATGCACATATGTGATATCAATCATCTCGATCCATCATCCATGAGGCTATAAATAAAAGCGGACTGAAACCTACTCCCATCTTACCTTCTCGTTGGATACTAATATTTTGGAGACATAAGAATTACATTACTTCTGTTACTTTTTTATTTACGTCCCTTTTAGACTTTCCCATATTTTCGTTCTTGGTATCCTGGTAAAAACTTTTTCTTAGTCAATTATTTTCATTATTGTACTCATTAATAGTATGCCCCTATAATTATTACAGTCCTTGCGATCTCCCTTTTTACATATTGGTTAGCCTTACTTCACATTGTTTCGGCATTTCTTCCTCAGTGCATACTTTATTGCAAATTTTAGTAACAAGTCCCTTCCTCCATCTCATAATTATTAACCATTTCAGTTCCAGTTATTTTGCATCTCTCAGTCTTTTAATAGTTTCTGTTAATTCTTCCATAGTTATTTTTTCTTCTACCATTTCTCCTTCTAATTTTGGGCGTTGCTCTATCGCTTCCTCTTCCCACTCTCGTTGCTCAACTTCTCGTCTTTGCATTAATTTCTTGATGTAATTTTTCAATCTCTCCATTATTTCTATTTGTTCCGTTAATATATCTCCTTTCTCTCCTTTTATTACTATATTGTCTACATTTTATTGCCTCTTAGGTTTTTTCAAGGCTGTAAACTATTTCTGGTTTCTTTACATCTTTTCACCAAACTCTTTCCGAGTTTTCCGCTTTGATTCGCTTACCACTTTCTATATATCAATTTTTTACTTTTTTGTATTCCTGCTCTTCTTATTTATGTATTATGCCAACTCTTCTTTTTAATTTTGACTTGCTGCTTAATGTCTGCTGTCCACCATGCTGTTTGCCTCTTATGCTCAATTCTTATATTTGTCCCTATCTCTTCAATTTCTAGCTCGTTTATTTTAGCCGTTATCTGATCCTTTAATTTGTACCATCTTATAACTTCTGTGTTTTTCTTCATTATATATTCTACTAGGCAGTAGTCTCATTCCGTTCTTGCAACTTATCAAATTTAATTAGTTCCACTTTATTTAATGTTAGCGTTTTAGATTTTAATTTACTACATTCATAAGAGAATATAAATGGACGGAGGTTACTTGATCAATGAATTCTTAGAGGCGTTACAGCATGCTATTATTTTGCCCACATCTACATTTACTCCCCATCCTATTCTTTGAATAAATACTACTCCTGCAGATATTAACAAAACATGCAAAACTGACAAATTAAAGAAAAATATCACAGTAATAACTGTTTTGTCAAACGAAAAATGTTTCATTTCCTCCAGTGCATTTCATATTCAACACAAATTACCGTCACCGAGCCGGTCGTAGAAAAGCTCACCGGCAAACAATTTTGCATATCGCGAGCTCTCGCCGTCTAACGAAAAAATGTCGCAAAAAAAACGTCCCAAAGTTCGCCGCGACGTTCGCAGTCTGCGATGTCCCCGAGGTGACATCTAGCGACAGCCCGAAGATGGCGCAACCAACCCGCGAGGGTCGAGTCTCGGCTTTTGTCGCATTAAATTGGCGGCCCTTTTTCATTTGAGCGACTCGCCCGACTCGGATGACGTCATTATTCAATTAGCTTCAAGCCGCTGCCACAGAATAATGAGATGCAACGTGGCGGCGTTCACACAATAGAAGAGTTTAATTCGATTTCTTTTCCGTTCGATCGTGAATGCTTCCGATGGAGATGGAGAAATGGAGACGTCGATGCGAAAACGTTTTTGTAATCATATATTTGATCAGTTTTTTTTGTGGATATCTATAAATGTAATTTAAATTAATTTAAGTCGTTTATGGACAAGTTGGTCGACAAGGCTACATACGATAGCATTTACATTTTTCGTTCTTACTCCGTCGATTAACGATCGTCGTGTGTATAAAGTAGACAATTGGAAACCTACCTCCGTGGGCAGAAGTTCAAATTAAAGCCGAAGCCATTATAAATTACAATTGTATATCTTAAGTATAGGTAATCTATGCAATTATCTCCGTGTAAAATACATTTTAACTAGATATAAAAAGCCAGTAATTTGAAGCTGAATATTACAGGAATTTTTTTTTTTTTTAATAACACAAATAAATCGTACCTGTATACCTGGTGTATATGATTTTATTGTATATAGAGTAAAGTAGAAACAAAAATTATTAACTTGTGGTAAGTAATCTCCAAAATCATGTCTTATGTACGATCAAAAATTAATATTGTTGAATAAGATATTATTTGTACAATAACAAATACAATGAATTGATGTACGAAAAAGAAATGTCAAAAATGCAAAGGTATCCCAAATCTTGGGAGCCATTTAAACCCATTCATCGTGTAGAAGTTTTAGTGAAGAAGAATTTTCCTTGATACAGAACCTATAAATGAACCCACTTTAGTAGAAAATCTTGCATTTCCTTGAACACGATTCTGAATGTTGATATCAAACATATGGCAGCTTGGTACAGATCGTCTTCAGGAGCAGTTTAATTATTATAATTTATTTACTAATAGGGTTCCTTCATCCATGTTTTCAATAAAAGCATTTGTTAATTACAATATCTGACTTCTAGATTCTTCACATTTTACAACTCAAATTTTCATTTTGTTACTTTTTAATTTGCTATTTAGAAAATTCTCTGTGAGTACAGCATTTTCTCCACCTACACCGTGTTTACAGGATGTATGTTATACATGTTATGGGTAGCTTAAATATCTGTTCCAGCAAATATGTTACTAACCTCAGGGCCCAATTCAAAATAAGTATAAACAAAAAACAGAAACTAAGAATAGTAAATAATAGTATGGTAAGTGAAATATTTAATTTATTTTATTCTATTTTGAAAACTAAGCAATAGAAAATAATGGCTATTAAAATACCTAGGAATCTTATGACGTTTATTACAGCCGCAGATGTCAGGTCGAAATTCGAGCTCGTAGAGCGAGGCTGTTATGTGTCATAACATTCGAGGTTTGTTCAATGGTTTATAGATTTGTAAAATGTAAAATGTAAAAATAATAAATCAAAAATTCGTTGCAATTTTGTCCGTTAAACTCAAACTTGTTCTGCAAGTTGATTGCTAGGTAGTCACAAAGTTTATTTGTCAACAGACATATAATTTCTAGAAATTAATGGCGATGATTTGACTGAAAACGTGCTAGAAAGTGCTGAAGAAGCTATTCGAGCAATAGTGAGATATGAAAAATGTTATGCTGACTTGAACCACTGGCAGCAAATTAATAATTGTGCAGAAATAGTTAACGAAAATGTTCTTTTAGCGTATTTTCAAGAACTAGTAGGCTCGTTAATATTGCAAGTAATGTTTAATTATGTTTTTTTTTTGATTTTCAATCAAAAAAGCACAGCTCTTCATCTTTGTGGGTCTATTATTCAATGCTTAGAAGCATCAATAAGAACATATACATAAAATCCTTCGACAAACTATATGTGGAAATTTAAAGATACACGGGTCACTTTCTTAGGCGTAGTTCAGCAACAGTTTTGGCCAATAAGAGTGGCAATATTACAGATCTGGAAAGATAGGGTGGGTGTAAGAGTTTTATTATCGTCGAATCATATGTGGAAGAATCTGTGCAACATACGATCAGTGTTGTCAGAAAAATCGTTGGTTGCGAAACATCTTCCTTTGCGTCAGAAAATAATTGGGATCGAAGAAATCGCTAATGTTTCTATTTCGAGGTGGTCTTATTGCACGGTGAACATAAATAATTACTATTGTGGAAAGCAGAATTAGGTTCTTACTGTAAGATTTTATTTCATTTTGTTACTTCAAATTTTCATAAAAGATTATTAAATCATTTCTTTTCCTGTATTGTAAAAACATTAGAATTACCTTATTGCATTACCGATATGTCATTTTACATTACCAATACGGTTATAAGGTACATAACAAATTAACAAACTAATGTTAAGGACCTCTTTACATCTTGAAACCGATAAAAAATAAATAAATAAATAAATCATTATTGGTTGTAACAAAATGTAATTTCTAAATTGATGAAAAACATTCCTGTTCCAAACACTTTTTAGGTTAGTATTTACGTAATATCAAATTTGCATTTAATGCATAAAGTTTTAATAGCTTCCAATATTGAAACTATTTAACCCAATCTCGCGTGATGTTGGACAAGCACGTTAAGGCAATTGCTTGTTCAATATTTAAAAAGCTTGTGATTAAAAGTACATTTTAGAACAAACGTTAAAAATATATCAACTAAATTGACATCGATATAGTTTCACCAAAAATTCTACAGGTGTGGTTTAATTAAATCCACCAGGTATAATTTAGGACCGTTTACAAACTATAAGACCGTCAAAAAATAACATCTACACGAATGTAAATTGTATTGTTCGGATTTCAATATCAGGAAGAGCTTGAAGTTTGCCTTGGTATAGATAGGGATGTTCGTTACTTCTCTCCGCAAATAGCTTCCGGTTTGAAGTAAAGTTTTATTTTAAATCATGCTTTATCGAAATAAGTAAAAATCAATTCCTAGAAAAAAATTCATTTCACTTTCAAATGCTATTGTAAATCTACATTAATTTTAAAATGCAGTGTTTCTCATAAAAGATATTAAATGTAATATTTTCCATAATGCAATATAAAAAATCTGCAGTAGTCTGCAATGATCTTTCGTGTAGTTAAATATTTCCCGCAAACTGACGCAATCACGATGAAATAACGAGTTATAGTTTCATGAATACGTCCATATAGTTTAGTTACATCTGACAGCCACGCAACTTTGACCATCGCCACTTCTGCGATCCCGTCCGCGAATATTTATCGTATATTGCTAGGACTGTAAAGAATGGTATATTTTTCAAAAGAACGTTTGACATGAGCATAGTTGTACCTCTTCTTCGATACCTAGTACCATTTTTCTGATATGGAAAAATAACTAAAACGTTTTTAAGGATATTTTTGAGCATATTCGGTAGTAATATAACAAGTATAACAATTTATTGAAATATTGAAATAAATAACTACTTTCAATTAAACTGTAGTATATGAAACATACATTGAATGAAAATTTGTACGTGAGCGTTTGTAATAAAATTACTGCTTCGAATTTTAGTCTCTTAGACTACTTGTTTAAATAAGGCTGTAATTGGTATATCCTGTGATTTCTATCAGCTCATGTTCAGAAATTTCCGATTGGGATAGATGAGTAATAGCAGAAGATCTGTGACTATGGTTTGTAATTTTTTACCAGCATATGCTGCAATTGAAATCCAGTTCTTGTTTGGTGTTAGAAACAGACGATCTGTTGTCACATGTTTCAAACATCAGGATCTGAATTATTACGTACCAACCATTTACTCTTTGTACAAGATGTTAATCATGCTTGGTTTGCGTTCGAAAATATGTGATTGCACTTTATACGAGCCATTTAATTTGGCGCTAGGTCCTTCATTGCCTCTTCTTGCTAGTTATTTTAAAATACAATTTCTTTTGTAAACGTTCCAATATTTTGCAGTAGAAGGTGTTGGTTCAGAGTAGATCAGAAACCTTCTTTCTTTTGTCGATTTCGTATTGAAACTTTTTGCATTTGGTATCTTTAACTTGTCACGCAGTCTAGAATACCCAAGCAATTACAGTCCTTTTATTTTCTTTATACTTATATTATTCTGAATTTTTCCAGATATATTAAAAATCTCCAAAGTAATACCATAATACCATAAATATTTTTAAAAAAGGTTCAGCTACGACTACAACAATTATAGACCTGTATCATTGGTTCGCATAATCTCTAAAATATTTGAAACAATTTTAAAAAGGCAAATATCCGAACATTTTGAGAATAATGACCTATTCTGTAATAATCAATTTGTATTTAGGACAGGTAAATCCACCATGGATGCCTTCAATAAGCTGTTGGCCGACATGATTGAGGGACAGAAGAGAGGGGGATTATGTTATCGTGGCTTTTTGTGACTTGCAGAAAGTATTTGGTTGTGTCTCTAGGGAAAAACAAACATTTAAATTTCAATAAAGCCACTTGTCAGTTGATTGACTCATTCCTGACTAACCGGCAGCAGTTTACATCGATTGCGAATTTCAAAATCAGACATAATAGACGTGATAAATGTCTGTCCCACAAGTTTTTTAATTTTACAAAAACTATTGAGATGGTATTCACGAATAGGAAACTTGATATTGATAATCCGACTAAGGTGAAGTTTCTCGGTTTACACCTAGATCCTCGCCTAGATTGGGGGCAACATATCATTCACTTATCTGGTAAAATTTCAAAAAATCTATTTGTGTTGAGAAATTGGTCGCGGCAAGTTAATCTCCAGAAACGTATAACGGCTGACAATGCATTAGTTCTATCACATATGCTATATGGTCTAATGGCTTGGGGACATGCTACGAAGTTTACGCGTAATTTTTCCCCGCAACGAATGGCGATTCGGATTATTATGAATTTAGGATTTAGAGATGGGGTCAAAAGTAAATTCATTGATATGAAGCTGCTAATACTTCCATCAATGTATATACATATATCAGTGTCCTATTTACACCTATTCTAATATAACTCCTTCATCACCCATCGTAATATACATGATATCGACACACGACAAACGTCGAATTTAAAAATTAAGTTTTCACGCTTAAATATGAGCAGGAACGTTTACCGCTACTATGGCCCTCTACTATACAATTTGCTACCGAACCATATGCGCTCCCTTCCATTGAACAAGTTCAAACAACACATTAACATTTTTTTTAGTAAGATATGCATTCTGCAGCGTCGGCGAATTAGTGAAAACTGGGTTTACGGATATTGAGTTAACACCCGACGTGCTTACGTAATATCTTCCAATTGATATTTTTATATATTTTTATGTGTGATTTTTCTATTTTTTGTAATCGTAGATTTATATATTTTTGTAACGTGGAATTGATACATTCGACCGATTTTACAAATCGTTATTATTAGTATTATGTTAGTATATTTTGTATCTATCACCTTATTGACCTGTACAAAATTTTGTTAACGTACCAATAAACATATTATATTATATGCGTAGTCTTGAAAAATACTATTCAGTTGGATAGTTGTTGCGTTTCTGTTGAATGTGTAACTTCCCGTCTGGTAAAAGTTGATATTTATTTCTGAGGCTGATGCCATTCCCTATCTTGATTTATCCATTTTCTTATGCAACATACAGAACTATTCGCATTTAAAAGAAATGTGGCATTTATTTTTTGGCTACTATAGACAGTAACAAATAATAGCATAGTTTTCTTGAACCTCATCAAAACTATCAGGAAAGAGTTGCTGGTGATTGGACAATTTTAGACGAGATCTTTGCTTTGACTGTGTTCTAAATGTGTGTTGAATTTTCAGTAAAATTATATCTGCTATGGTGCTGTAAACTAACACTGCTAAAGATTTTATGTTTGTCAATGAGCTTACACTGCAGAAAATTTCACGCCATATAAACTAATAGCAACTAATTTCGGTTTCGTTTTTTAATAAATATTCAATTATTTATTAGTTACTGATTTTGAAATGGAAATGACACTTTTGATAAATTACTTACTAAAATGTGTGTACCAATGTCGTGGAAAATCTCCTGTTTTCATCCCTTGTAAAAATCTTCTATCATTTATTTCTTATACCAGTGTGCATAATGTTGGCTTAGATTAGCAGTAGCTTTGTACATCATTTCAATATGAAAATCATTCTCTGAGATTAAGACTAATCTAATCTAATTGATAACTGCCCACGAATGTGGTGATTCTTCTTGGCGCTGGTTCTCCATCTATTTCGTAGAAACCGATTTTTATAGAATTATATTGTATTGAGTTTAATAATCATCCAAACAACACACTAACGATGTCTAGGTCATAACAAGAATTTGTTTTCATTTTATGCTTTAAAATTAATTTTTATAGAAGACAACTTGCCTATAAGTTATGCACGAAATCCATAGGCTACTGCCCATAAAAGCCACCAGGGAGCCAGGGAGCCATCTCTTTGAGAACCTAGAAATGAGCACGTACGATCAACAGGGATTACATATAGCGACTACATCCGCCAAATTGTTTTAATGGAGCGCTCCAGAAACCAGCGATTGTCGGACTACTCTGACGAACGGTCGAGCAGTGACACATCGTCAACCCTGCATTTCTTATGTGTGTTAGCTATCTCCTAGTACATTGCCTTCGGCAAGTGCCTTGGCTTCCCTCCGCAATTCAGCGAGACCCCCATAACCTTGTGTACTTTTTCTATTGTTTAACAGTTGACGCCCAACGTGGGCCTGCACTTTGGTCTGCAATACCCGCATGTTCCCTAACAAGAATAAATGTGTGTCATTCAACTTAACTATAACAAACAGATGCCCTGGGTGGGACAATACACCCAACACCCTTCAATAATCCACATCCTGGCGAAGTCATAGCTGTGACGATATGCCATGTTATCCTCTTGCGTTGTCTTCTATGCTGAACATTATTGCCTCAGTGGATACCAGTTCTCGTAATTTATATTAATAAAGAAACGACTCTCTATTCCTTCGTCTGTATGAGCATCGTTTAGAAAAGTTTATTCCATTTCCACAAATGCATTGTGCTACTAAAGTCATCGACTAAAATTGTATGATAAAAAATCACCAAATGAACACCATTATAATTGGATTTTAGCTTATTTTGTTATAGTGTTATTTATTAGTCTTGTTTGTTAGTGAATAAAAATAGTCTTATGACAATGGTTATATAATAGTTCCCCTATCTATTTTAACTTTCTTTTCCTTCATCTACATTATCAACTCATCATTCGCTGATGCATTTGCAACAGGCTTAGTTCAGCACAACTTTTTATCCAGAATACCATTTAATAACGGTCCAATTTTAAGTACGAAGTAGAAAATGTACATGAAAAAGAGTATTTCATTTCTGATATCTAAGTATTTTACTTGTTGGCTGTTTTGTGGCATTATACTCCTACGTGTACAGTTTGAAAGATGATACGATCAATTTGAACTACTTGCAGATATTCTGAATCGATACACGCTGTGTGCAGTAGGGCATTATCGTCCATTAACACAAGTGCATCACCAATAAACGGACTGTAAGGCACGACATGTTCTGAAAGTATCTCTACGATGTACCCATGAGCCGTTAAAGATCAATTTTCAACAGAAAAGGAGCTCCGTACGGGCTTGGTACGAAATGCCAGCCCATACCATTACAGAGTCTTTCTGAAACGATGTCCTTGGAGTGAATGTGCATTTGAAATGTTGTTCTCCTGATCTTCTCCACACCCTTCCTCGACCATCTGGAGATTGCAAAACAACTCTGGGCTCATCCGTAAATAGAACATTGCTCCATTGCTGCTCTGTCCAATCTACGCGTTGTCTTGCGAAATTCAGACGAGCCATTCGATGTTCTGCGAGCAATTTTGGGCCGCTTGTTTGAAAGACCCTAACCCAGCCTCTTTGAAGCATCTTCTCACCGTTCTCTCGCTTACATTATTCCCCCGCACCTCTACCAAACGATTTCTTGCCATAACAGCTGTAGAGTGAGACGGTCCCACAATACCATATTTACCAAAAATCTGTCATCACGGACTGCGGTTACTCTTGGTCGACCTCAGCCAGGTCTTCCCGTATAGGTACCAGTTTCTTGAAAGCTATCGATGACTCGATGAACGGTTGCGTAGGGTGCACGAATATCCCTTGCAGCATACCGAATTCTACGCCCATCGTTCACTAGAGCTATAGCCTTAGCTATATCTAGACTGATTATTCGACGCAAAGTTAATAGAACACGATGTTGCAAACAATCTAACTATAAATTATCACTAATATCTGCAACACTGTTAAATAACAGTTCGAAATAATCAATAAAGAATTGTAGTTTGGATGATAAACATCAACAAACCAATAATATAATAAATAATAATAAAGCCGATGATAAGCAACTAAAGTTTTGTTTTTTGCAATGGTTGATACTCTCAAATATCAGTAGTGACACGATCTTTAGCTCATATAGCCAGTTTCTAAAAACATTACTAAATTGTAACTGATCCGCTTCTTTTGCCGGTGAGTGAATGTTATGAATGTGACTCACACATTCTTTAGAGGTGGGACACCCGGCACGCAAACTTCGTCACCGATAGTATAAAACTAAAGAGCGTAATCGAAATAAACTATCATTATTATTATTATTATTATCGGTTTGGTTCAAAACATTTTGCGCCGCCAATATGACAGTACTGATAGTAGTGAATTTTTATTCCCACTAATTTATGTAGAATAAATTCAAAGGATTATTGTAATTTTACTTGATTATCCATATTATATGTATGCTTGCCAATAAATGAGAAATAATGAAAACGAATCCATCTATTCTGTATTAATTAACTATAATTTATTTGTTCGCCCATATTTTTTCTTGAAAACACCCCAGGTTTTATCATTGTACTTAAATCGAATAATTTGGGTTTTTATGGACCATCAACGTTCAAAATTACCAATAAATTAGCCCTTGTACTAAAGTAGGCCGACCGATCTATAAAGATTTCGAAATCAACTCCGCTGTCTACGATAAATATCGAAATCACATTTACAAGACGCAGTGAGCCCCAGTTTTCGAAATGAGGGGCCAACATCGCTCGCCGGTAATTTCGCTCGTTTCGATGCAGGCCTGAACTTTTATACCTTTCTTATTGCCTATCTGTTCGCGCATAAAAATATTAATACGCCTTTTAGTATCCATTCAAAGTATGCACTGTGTTTGCAAATTATATAATTCATAACAGGTTTACGAAGTTATGTCTAAAAGTATTCTTTATGAACAAATACCGTCCAATATTAAAATAGAGCTTTCCTATTTTATATATTATAATTTTCAACAGAATTCTGCGATAAAAAAATGAGCATATATGATCATAACATCATGACATACATAAAGCATGTAACAGGAATCCATTAAGAAACAACGTTGTGGACAGTATTTAATGGTACTTAGTAACTGACGAATTGAAATGTTCTTGCGAATGTATCAAGGGCCGCGAATAATTTATATATTTAACAACTTTGAATACATGGCAGTCAATGATTGATATTAGCAATGTGCGGGTGGCAAATTTGTGTTCACATCGATAATATTTTTTATCGAAGACGATAAATTTGAAAGTTTGACAAACCGAGTCCGTTGTACACTGCACAAGTGCGTACGCCTGTCGAAAACGTCGTAATAAATTTAGGACGCAACGGTGCCACAAGATAGTCGTTCAGCGACCGCTAATCTAAAGATATCGATGTTGCTAAAGTTGAAGTTAGCTACTTCAAAAGCAATTCCTTACGTTGTAGAACTTTCCTTTGGTAAACTAATTTTATTACTTCGAGCATTAAGTTTTAATGTACCAACTTCGGTAAAACTTACTATTAAAATTAACTACTCAATGTATTAATGGGTGCAATACCGCTGTCTTCGGGTTATACACTCACAACCTAATCATCAGCATATGCCATGTACTGCACTTTAAATTAAAATGTTACGTAACTTTAGGAAAGTTGGTTTCCTCTCAATCTTAATCACTAGATACATACTAAGAACTTCATCCCAATGGATATATTGAGCAAGTATATTTCAATATTTATCAAGAAAATCCCAAAAATACAATATTTTCTAGCTTAAGGAAAGGGGTAAAACAGTTTCAAAATCTACCTGAAAAAATCTGCACTGGTCCGCGCTGAACTTTCTTATACTTACTTATACTCTATTTTTCGAAAGAAATTTTCAAATAAAACTTACATATCTTTATTATCTCATTTGAGTAAACTCTAACATCCGGTTGATATATTGCTATCAAAAATAGTTATACAAATGTTATACCTGCCGATATGTAGATGTACAAGAATTAACTAGCTAAAACTAGACGCCAGAAAGGAAAGATACTAACCTTTGATATTTAATGCTTAGTTATTTTAGTGATACTAGCAGCATTGCACTCAGCCAACAGAGCTCGTTACCGATATCGAAACCAAAATAAATATTGCATCTTGTTTAATCGCCAATTGATTCGAAATGGAACCTCTCACACCAGTTCACTTAAACTGCGATGTTGTCGGAGGTTGCAGTTAACCTTGAGCATTTTTTACAAACGATCTACAAACTACAGCATCACAATATCTTTCGAATACATTGGCAGGAGCCAGTAAATCTGGGCTCTTGAAAAAAGTTAGTGCAAAAATTTGTTTTGAACACAAACTAACTTTTGCTATCAGATTCCATTGAAAAACATAACTGATATGAGTTGAAATCATAACTAGGATATTTTCGAAATACAAAAATATTTGGCTTAAAAACATATAAAAATTATGTACGAGAAACAAAAGTTGATAAAAAGTTTAACAAAACGGAGTAAAATTATATTTTCTATGACGAAAGTATCAAAAGGAAAATGACAGTTCGTTTTGCGTATCAATTTGTCTGTTCTATGGTGCACGTCGCTGGGATAATAAATTTAATATTAACTTAACTGAGAAACTGTGTTTTGGCAAGCATTGGGTATAAACCTGAAGAATGAAGCGAAGTGTCACTGAAATAATGACACGTGCATATAATTTAACAAGAAGAAAGAAAATAGTGCAGCGTTTTTCGAAAATATCAACATCAAAACGTATCGATAAGTTTACAAATAAAATTGATAACATTTCATTACGAAACAACAATTCAAAATTAAAGTATTGAACCTTAAAATAAATTATTTAAGAAAAGAAATTTTTATTAAAAAATTTTAATAAAAAATTGTTGTTGTATTTATTGTTTTCAATATTTTAAATTCTTTTATTAATGCATAAAACTATTTTGCCACGTGTGTAGTAAAGAAAATAATTATACCGTATCAATATATATATATATATATATATATATATATATATATATATATATATATATATATATATATATATATATAAATTTCATTTAGCATATTCAAAATCATTAGGAAATAAATTTCCGTAACCATTCACCCTTAAGGTAATCCAATTTTCCATTCGTTTTAAATATATCCGGTCAAAAAAGGTAGTTGTGCATGCTAGTGATTTCCAAAGGACGGGGCCGGTGGCAGGGGAAAGTGATTTATTGCGATTCTGGAAGGAATTCAATAAGGAATGCAATTAGAGGAGGAATGCCTTTGCTCAATCTCAACGTCTAGTGTCATAATTACCTGCTGCACTTCGATTATAAGTTTTACGAAACTTAATGTATAACAAGTACGCGCAAACTCATGATTCGAACGATTATATGTTTCATTGTACAAATGGCACACATAGCTTCGCAGCTTACATGGTACCTATAAGCATTTTTATCATAATGTCATTGATAATAATCGACGATGCACAAATATCCGCAAAATGAGCCAGCTTAACCTATTATGTTCCATTAATTTGTAAAAAATCATAATAGTACATTTTTCGATAAAACTTTGCAAATAACAGTTACTATTTTTAATATCTTCAACTTTGATGATATCGATTTTCTTCGATCTGGCTTTGTTACTTGTATTAGATAATTTCCTGTTAAAACTTTTAGTTTAATATTTTAGTCGTAATATCTAATTTTTAATTTAATCTTTTTGTACTTAATTTGACGATTGGGTATTTTTTATCATATTCTCTTATTGCCCATTAACTCTTAGGCCTATCCAATGGCATGTCTTATAGGATTGTCTATGCTTGATCATGGATTTATTAAAACGGTACCGAGGGTACATTTAGATTGCCGGCACTGTTACTTTCTTTTCTCAAATCTCTGCAAATTGTTGTTCATTGCTTCAAATAATTGTCTCTCAATCCTTTTTCATTTTTATCTTAATTAATTCCATCATTTTCTTGAAAGAGAACCCACTTCCAACTGCAAATAACAATTTCTCGTAAATCTTTTTTGCACGTCACACATTACATAGTCAGGGTAATGTGTGGAATCTGGTAAAAAAGGAATGCAATATAATCCCTAGTGTCATATTTCTATATCTCGCCTAATTTTGATCTTATCTTATCATCTTCTCTTATCATCCTGATTTCGTAAATAGTCTACGAGATGCCTTCTGTTAGCCATAACGTTGGAGTAACAATTTACTGCAATTTTTTAATTTATTTGGTTCTAACAATATTTTAAATGTTAATAAAATATATTAGGCCAGTATTTCCCATCTTATATTAATAAGAGGAATATATTTTTACGACATTTATGACAGAAAAATGTTTGTTTCATCCGTCTCTTGCTACATCAAGCACATGCGCATTTCCTTCTTAGTTAATGATGAATCGTACACAGCTCTCTAGATAGAGACATTCCTGTGCACGCGAAGTTATACCGGGTGCGCCAGTGTGCCCGAAATGTATCCATGTATTTGAAAATTCGACACTGCAGATTTTATTGAATATTTGAATAAGATTCTTTAATATAAAGCGGAATGGACCAACTTCTTTAGAATATAAAATTTATGAATCCAAGAAAAAGGATTGGTAATCTTGAAAAGTATACACCCCTATACATTATATAAATAATCTCGTTTACTCTTAAAGAAAGTTATGCCTTCAAACCTTAATTGAGGAACTTCCAATACTTCGCAAAATGTTTAATCCCAACGAAGTTAAACTTCTACTAACATTCTATATTGCAAAAGTTTTAAAATCGCAACTAGACTACTACACACGTTAATACAATTAACTATTACAGGAGTATAGGTGAGAATGTATAACGTTTGAAAAGTTTTCTGCCGCTCGGCGAAGATTAAATGCACGTTATGGTTCACAAAAGTAATAACTCGCTTGTTGTGGTAAAGTAGAGTAAGAATTGTTCCAATGAAACTTGATGAAATTTTAGTTTGATAACAGCGACATCAATAAATTTGAATGAATTTGAATTCATTGTTATTGTATGGTGGATTTCAGAAATAGAGATGCAGCCAGAATACGTTAATTTTATGACCTTAATGTTTTCTTATTTTCGTGGTATTTTAACGTCCCTTCTTGGCGATCCCTTATGAACTGTAAAACAAAAAATTAATACATGAATGATATTATTATAGATAAAATAAACACAAATAATATTATATCTACAACCAATAGCGTCATTATTTTCAACAATCTATACTTCCTCTACAGAATGTAAATTTTCTATTCCTATCTTATCCAGCTAATATTAAATATTTTCTTCTACGAGCTTGACCATATTTTATTTATAGTTTTCATACAACGTCCAATTCGATACTTAACAGATATACCCCTATTTGCTACCACCCTCTTCATGTTTCATTTCGTTCACAATAGTTCACATACCTATAAATATATTTAAACACAGTCGTCGCAATTGCGTGCACCCCGCGAAAATTGCACCGCCTTATACTTGACAAACGAATTATAATGTGAAGATTATACATTTCTTAACCCATTCTTCACGTCCCACAATTTCTTACGGCTGATTTCTTTTATTAAAGATTGTTTTCTTCAAATTCTTTCCAATGTCGCTAACACCCATTTCCCCAAGTATCAATATATCCATCGGTTTATTTCGCATATTTAACATTCAACTCTCTTATCGTCATGTGCACTATTCTTTATGCTTCAAGTTTCTTATCGTTTAGGCTTGTTTTAGATAAGAAAATAAAAATTAATTAGCTGCAAATTTTTGTTATAAAATGTGAGATGCAGAAATTTATAATTTTATTGTGCCAATTAGCGTCGAATATAAATCCATATTACATCAATATCTGCCGAAGAATTGCGATAAAAATGGGGGCTGTCAATCACGTATTGTCTGAATGCAAAGATTAGCATTTCAAAGAGGAAGGCTGCGTCGACCCACCGCTAAGTGCCTAATTCTCTGTCAACCAACATTTCAAATGTAACGTTCAAACACCGGATATTGGATCGTTCATGTGTCATTTCGAATATTAGTAGGAGATTGCGATAATAGCCGCGCCAATTGTCGGCTTCTGAATGGGGTCTCCTGAATGCAAAATGCATTTCGCATTGTAATCCAGAAATGTATTTTTAGTTCGACACGTTATTATGTTTCTGCATTCATTTCACATGTATTAACGTGCATTTTGCAAAGCCAGCCAACTGCATGTGTAATTATTAACTTTTACATCAAAAGTACACTCGCCGTGCGCTGCCTGTGAACGTTCGTTCGGATAAAACTGGTTGGTTTTATTCATAAATATGAAATGCTTTTCGCGAATACATACAAGAGCTTTCAAAGGTAGAATAAACAGATAACATATTCGTACTTCGATATATGTTATTAAGTTATAACATATAAATTTTGCGAAATACCGTTCAAACCGAAAACTTTGGCACTAATTCTTCCTTTTTATTTTTGTTCACATTTTAATAAACTATCTTTGTTCCTCACCACTAATGTAATAAGTTCATCTGAAATATTATAATATAGCACGCTCTATTATCAAACTCGGCAATCTCCAATTTTAGGTAAATATCTCATATCTAAAAATTTTTATACAGATGGTGTGATTTCTTTCACATGATTGTGTTAACTCAATTATTAAATATAAATATATTAATAGTAAAACTTTATTAAAGTACTTAAACAGAAAAGAAAAGAGTCACATGTGAAACCAAAACTAAGCCTAAGTTTGAAAATGATGGCTCTCAGTAGACAGTTAAACCGGGATAAGGGCACATGTTTTATTGTTGAATGGATCCGATTATAATGAGAAGAGGTGACATAAGAAAAGGATCCCTGAAATGGCGCACTTTAAGTACAGTTAGAATGTCAATACACCTCAAATCACGATCATGAAGGTGGGACCTGTGTACCATTGAATAATATAAATAAATTGTAATTTTATTTAGGTAAATTTTATGAATGTAACAGTGATGTAATATTTTTCATATTTAGCCAGCCCATTCCTTTAAACGATCAGTTATATGGTCCTTCTTCTTCAGACTTGTGAATATTCTGTATCTGATACTAACGATGTATGGATGGGCGATAGATGAGGCTATCACGCAATGTATGTGGTTTTAGGATGTGTACTGAGATATTATCTTTATTTTATTCATTTTGAGCAGTATGTCATCTAAAGTTAATTCGCTATCCACCATAAGTCCAAGACTTTTGACTTTAATAACTGGAATTAAAGTACGCCCTTCTACAATAATGCCTTCTATGAACCTCTGACGGTCGTTAACCGGCGCAAATACTATGACCGAACTCTTACGAGGATTGATTTTTAGACAGTGTGATCTAGCTAGCTGAATTAATTTACTTAAGACATTATATTATATTCGAATAGCCAAAAGTCTTTAAAGTAAAATAGTGGGTTTATTCAAATCTGACGTATATTGCGTACTTGTAATGATCCAAGGAGGGACCCTTGCAGAAGTCCAGGTTCTACCCGACCCAAGTCAGATATAACACCATAAATCACCACATATTGCCTTCTACCTGATGAGAAAAGTTAATAAGATTAGTAACATTTGCATGTAAACAATAATTAGATAATAGTAAATTGGACACTGTGATTGACAAATTCACTGCTGAAGATGACAACTTAGTTGTCGAAATGTACGTCTAGTGTTAATAAAATACTGTGTGGTAAGGATAAGTTTGTTTCATTATAATAAGAAAATTTAATATAGAGTAAATGGTGGTTGATGGTTTAGAAAAATCTAAAAGTGTGAGTACTGAAAGTAGTCAGTTATGGACGATAATACTGTAGCCTTGGTATGCCCTTTTCTGAAACCTTAGTGCATACGAAGTTTAATGTGACATTTAAGTATATAATCCTGCAAGTTCAATTCAGAATTCAGAATTTACCAGCACTCCGACTCTTAGGTAATGGAATCACCAATGCTTCTTTTTAACATGGCGTAAATTTGTATAATAATATAGAACTATGATTATATAATCATACACACCGCCCGCCAAACAATACGACACCAACAACCTTTGACATAGCAATTAACTATAACATAACGCACATACCAACGGTCACGATAATAGAGGAGTTAAACTCCGACCACTTACCACCCAATTATCCTTACCATTGGAGACAGGCGTCGAATGGAAAACATAAAGAAAATATCAGACTACTAAAAGCAGACTGGACACTCTACAAAATAAAATTAAACGAGCAAGTAACCATAAATAATAATATAACCGACACCAACATATTAGAAGAGAAAATCAACAAATTCATTAAAGCCATTATAGAATCAGCTCAATGGCACTGTTCGTTGATGACAGGACGATCTACATAGAATTCTTCAGCGAGATAGTAGCGCACAAAAAATGGCAAATGGATATACAACAACTCCAAAAATACTGCACAAAATGGAAGATTAAAATAAAGCCAACAATATCAGAATCCATCACCTACACCAAAAGAAAGAAGAAATACAGCATACCGAACCCCACTGCCTTACCTACGGAAAACACATCCAGGAGACAATTCGCAAAGCCACATGGCTAATAAAATATTTATACGCTCTCTTCGCAAGTAACAGCACATTAAACATGCAGAACAAACATCTACTTTACAAACTTATCTACAGGCCCACACTACAAAAACACACCATAAATAGCTGCAAATTTTCCAGAACAAAATCTCCAGGATTATGACAAAATTTGGCAGATACGTGAAAATCACGGACCTCTACGAAGAGACGTCAAGGAAGTAATACAACAAGAGGCAAGGTAATTCTATAAGAACCTGAGCAAACACCCCAATCCACTCATGAAACATATCATGAGCAACAACATAAATGGAAAGCACAAAACACGTACGAACTTGTCGAACAAAGATAAATGCTGCGCACCAGCCCCGAAAACGAAGAGCTTTTACGTATTTAAATCGCATTCCTCTAAAACACACAACTCACAAAATAAACAAATAAACAAGGCAACAACTACGACTAAAACAAACGAACACAAACACATGGAAAGGGCAACGAACAAGAGCCATGAAGGATGGGAGGCGGAATCAACACCGGGAAATGGACCAGTGGAGGAGGGTAAACCCGAGGCAGAGATCTTAAACTACCCATATATTATTATTATATATATATATATATATATATATATATATATATATATATATAGTTAAATATATACATATTGTAAATACATTGTAAATTCTTTTTTATATGATTTGAGTTGGTATAGTTCATCTTAAATTCTATATATTCGTCAACATCATTGCCATAATTGCCTAAATGTGGCTACAACACTGCACTTACCAATGCAAATCTTTAGCAATCAAGAACGTAAAAGATTTCCACAAGTTAAGCGTATAAACTTATACAAGATTCTTTCATTTTTAAATAAGCATTCATACGTTGCCGTGAAAAAAAAAATAAAAACTCATCAAAAGATGGAATCTACTTTCATTCAGAAAAGTTAAATAAAACAAAATTTAACCCAAAGCGTTCCACTAATGACGAAGAGATCAACGAGATCACCACCGGAAAGAAGATTCGCCAACTAAGAGCGGATGCCATTTTTGGTCTCGAAGAAAGACTTGATAATACTTTTTTCCATTGTCAGAAAAATCTTGTACTGCCTAAAGTCCTGATCTGGCAACATACTAGTCAATATTGTTATATCCGTACAACTGTACCATAATGCAAGGGTGCATCAAAGTTAAATTAATCCAAGAAAATGTATTTTCATACTATTGGACGCAGAACGAATTTGCAAAAGGATCTAATGTGATATGTTCAGATTTACATCATAGCACATAAACAGATAGAGAATGTTGGTGGCGTATGGGTGCAGTGCAATTGAAAGATATTACAGAAACAGAAACCTTTTAAATTTTTTTCAGAAATTGTATCTACCTCACTTAGATGAAAACTGTAAAGTACCTGATTTTAGTAATGCTGGTCTACAAGTTATTAAACAGCCAGAAAATTGGCAATTAAAATTTAACCAATCCAGAAGATTTTTTTTAAATTCCCCCCATCTGAAAATGTGCTAATTCGGAAAATTAATAGAATTCGGGCGCATGGAGAGGTTCATATTTTGTCCAATAAAACTCATCCAGACCGTCCTCGAACATCGCAATCAACGGTCGACTTACCGTTGATTGATTGATTGACAACAAATTTCGGGATCTTCGATTTGCACGACAATAAACTTAAGTCCATCGGCTTTACTTGATGCCAGACAACTGGATGCCATATTACTAGTGCAGGCAAATCGATATTCAACCATCGTGGAAGTTGCTTCAAATTTGGATACGTCAAAAAATGCAGTTTACAGACTTCTTCACAAGGAAATGGTTCATCCCTGCAAAGTGCACTTTGGACAGAAGCTGTACCTGATGATTTTTATGGACTAGCGCAATTTTGCCAGACAATGATGGAACGTTCTAATGCAAATTCGATTCGTTTAGCCTAAATGGTACCTTCAGTAAGTAAAATTGTCGTTATTGGCCAGGTATATCTCTACCAAATATTTCCTATTCTTCTCAATCATTTTATCGTATTTAACCGTTACTTTCGGGAAACACTGTATAATTATTATACTCGATGGTGTTAGGCATTAGCTTGGTGGGGACCACTGGCATTCATAAGAAAATATACTTTCCATCTTAAAATTCGACCGTTGTGAAATGTTAGTAGTGGTAGTATTGCAAATTATCTTCCAAAGATTCTTTTTTAGTTCTATTATTTCTATTATAAAATAGCACAATTGATTGAAATACAGCTTGAGATGATATTGAAATATAGGTTAGGAACTTCACGCCGAACTTCTTAAACGTGTAATATGTAATTTTATTCTATAATATAAATGTTAGTGCACATATTTTCCATTGCGTTAAGTATTTGTTTATTCTTCGAATGACAAGTAAACATAATGCTGTAACTTGGTGGAAATTAATTAAAAGTTTCGGTTAAATTTCTTCCATCCTTTTAGCAGTAAAACACTTTTCGTGTCAATTTATGTTTATATTTTGTTTCGTCGCACCCATGGGCGTTCTAAAATTTCTAAATTTGCAAAGTTCGTCTCCTCGGCGTCGTCTTTCTTGTATTTGAAACTGGCTGTAAACGTTACAACTACTGCCAATAATTTATGCAAAGGGAGTTTCTACCAACGCAGCAGCTGCGGACTGCAGTGCCAGCCCGAGATATTACCCCAAAATGTTATATTTCGACGTATGTTGTGCATGTCTGTTGTTTATGGTAATGCATTTACCGACCGCGCGACACGTGGCCGCAGTTTATTACCATCTTTGATCAATGATCTTTCAGATGACTGTCACTTGAATATGAACTAAGTAAATATTAAATCTCCGAAGTTATTAGGTTCAAACTTTGTCGTTGACTTATTCCATGAAATTTTTCATAAAAAAATATTAGGGTGCAATCCCTTATTTTATACTTCATATAAGTTAGGATTTTTTTATGCCACGGTATTCGAATAGTAAATATAAATTAAACTCAAACTTCCCTTATTTCTCATGTTAAGAAAATATTAAGATAAAATCCGTAATGCTAATATCGGAATATTTGTTCACCTGTGCAAAAATAAACCCATATACTTAGGTTACACGATATTTGTATAAAACGTCTCGGGAAATCATCTCGCCGAACGAGAATTTTGAAATGTGCCGTGTAATTCATATTCTACTATGAAGATTTCATATCGCTATGCATTTCATACCGCAAATCTTAACCTGGGGGGAATTTAGCACAACAATAGCGGCTTAACGTCCATCAAACTCCGAATTTGAGAAGGAAGTACCATTTGAAACCGGACGATTGAACATTCAAAGTAACCATTGTAACTTTAATAATAGAAATGTACGTTTTGTAATTTCGCTCGCCGTATTTCCAATTTTAAGTAGCGATATCATGCGTTCGGTTGTGCACAATGTGTTTCTTATCGTAAAGAGACTCAATTATATTAAAACTAAATTCACGAACGCCATTAAATTTCACTTCTAAAATATTATGACCGTAACATCATTTAATCGCCGAATAATTTAAATTTTCAATGAAGTAGCTGGATGCTATTAATTTATTTATTGGTTTTAACATTAAGGAATAAACAGTACAGCGGCATGTTTGTTGGGTAGGGTAGCCATATATGTACATCTTCGCGTACAAGGTGAGGACATATTTTCTTCATAGTTGAAATAGAACTTCATAATATTTCAATATGAATTCTTATGGGAGAGTTAGGTGGAGAGAGGAAGGGTGTTTATAGTTTTGTTGGTTTGTGGTAAGTTTATGGGCTTGTAGTTATCTTGCTGTCAAAGTTATGGATCGAATAATAATAATCCAATCAGCTAATGGAATTGTAGTCATAAATTTTAAGCATTACTGGATTTGATATCAGGTTTGATATTTTTTATTGAGTTCATAATAAAAACCAAACGATCGCCCAAGAATCGAACTTATGTCACCTACCTAATTAATGCACGTATTCTAAATTGCACTCTATCGTATTGGATTTCGAGGATATGTGATCTCAAATAAACCTGAGAAAATATAACAGTTATATATCTAAGCAACACATAATGCAAGAAAGTTAACTTTGATGATGGGTTGGGTTAAAAAAAATTATAGATCATTTTAAAAATATGTTATCATCGATCAACCGAAATGAAGAAGTTCGTGTTTACTTAATTGTCAATGTCTTTAAAAATTTTATTGATGCTAAAGAAGCCATTAGATATTTGGTAAAATCGGAAATATATGTTTACTTCATGCTCATTGGGTAACGTTACCCAGCAAATCTTTGTTTCATTATTGGATGATTTATACAGAAAACCAATTTTGTTGATGCAAATGCAAGACTGCAAGACTTTTTATTTTGATAACTCCACATAAAATTCGAGTAAGAATTTAGTTAGCTAATGGAAAGAAACGCCCATGAAAATTCTGAGGTGCTTTGCTGAATATTAACTTCAAAGGACGAAAGAAAGAACAAGCAAGGAAACACTATCGCAAATGGAACAGAAATATTAGTCAGATAGAGAGAGTATTATATGGACATACTCATGTTACTTCATGATCATTGGTTAACGTTACCTTAGTGAGATATCCCAGCAAATGTCTTAATCTTTGTTTCATTATTGGATAATTTATACAGAAAACCAATTTTGTTGATGCAAATGCAAGACTGATTATTCTTAACCAATATAATGATAAATACTTTGGACTACATTATTTTTGAGCAATTGTGCGATCATTGTTGCCCAACGACGCTATTCTGTAAATTTAAACAAAATTCCTATTATATACCCCAATATGATTTTAAAACTGTTCAATCACATTGACCACAAAGGTCATAACGCATTTACTTTTATCAATTTTGTCCATCCAAACTTGGATTAAGTAGTCGTTTTTCAGTGTTTCATTTGTTTGTGTGTACAAGATGAACAACGATTATCAGCACCAATTAAAAAATCCTAAAAAAATGCCTTAGAAGGTTTGGCTAGCTCCAAACGCTGGCAATTTTGTTAAAACCTCGATTTTGCCATAAATATACATTTTATATAAACCCATCCAAAATTTGGAGGATATTTGATGTGAAAAAAACATCTGCACTGGTTCGCACAGAATTTTGTTATATTTCGATGAATGTCTAGGCAACTAACGTAGTCGCAATGACAAGTACATTTTTCGAAAGGATATATATAAAGTTGTTTAGAATTTCAATATTTTTAACTTTTACAAAGATCGATTAGTCGTCGAGATGGTCAAAAAACTAGTTTTAGCGCTAGAGCGCAATGCATAAGAAAGTAAAAATTCAACGCCTAATTGTAGCCTGCGTTAAAATCGTAAAAATGCACCTCGACCTGCAGCGTCGTTTTTTGCATGTGATCATTAGCTTATCGGGTCCTAATTTTTTGTTCACGCTACGGCAATGTTTCGTCGCAGTTACACGAATTAGTAGGCTCGACTTGCCGATGACGTGATAACGACAAAAAACTAAGTAGGTATCAGTTTCTTCGCGAATGGAATGGTCTTATGTTTAGTCAGTTTGTCGCGTTTCTCGTGAAATATTGCACTTCTCGCGGCGATTTTCGATGTGATTATTAGACCTTGCGGTGAGTATAGTGTTATCGGGGACAGTTTTGCCGACTTGCCGATGACGTGACGTGACAACAAAAACTATGTAGGCCTCAGTTTTTTCGCGAATGACATGGTCTTATGTTCAGTTAATTTGTCGCGTTTCTCGTGAAATATTGCATTTCTCGCGGCGATTTTCGATGTGATTATTAGACCTTGCGGTTAGTGTAGTGTTATGGGGGAGAGTTTTGCATGGTCTTGGAGTCTACGGCTGCGTATGGTGGTTCGTCTCTGAATGGTGAGTGCTTTTTATCGTACTTTGCTTGAATCTGGCTATTTCAAGGTAGCTTCAAATGTAAATACGCGCAATATATTCGCGGGGGCTATAAAAATATGGGGAATTTCACTGCAATAATTAATCTGTTAGGCTATAATCGATACATATTCTGATGATTCGTACGCCTTTTCGTTGCAAATTTAGGGTGCATCTCAATCGCAGTGTAAATATTTGGCTACAAATAATGTTTGACCTTGAAGAATGTAAGATACTTAGCGACAATGGGCGCTGTGAACTGGATTATTCCTACGCTTATATTCAATGTAATAAATACTATGCATATTCGCACTAGTTTGGTACTGTACGGTATTGTATGGTAGTATTGCTATTGTACTATTTTTTAGGGTAGTTGGCCGAAAGTTAATTTTTAGTCTTATCTACCATGAACGAAAACTTAATATCACATGCATTATATTTGAAATTCTCACTTATGCGTAAAGTTGATGAATGTAAATATGGACTATTAATGTGACCTTTTTTATTTTGATAATTCCACATAAAATTCGAGTTTCCTGGGCTTAAAATTTTGTAGATCGGTGTCTTCAATGTGAAAGTTTTCTGAATTATTTAGGGAAAAACAAAAATAAAACAATGGGTGAAATTTATAAAAAAAGGAAAATTAATTAAAGATGCAAAAGAGTGGTCATGGCAAGAATTTAGTGAGCTGATGGAAGGAAACGCCCATGAAAACTCTGAGGTGCTTTGCTGAATATTAACTTCAAGGGACGAAAGAAAGAACAAGCAAGTAAACACTATCGCAATTGGAACAGAAATATTAGTCAGATAGAGAGAGTATTACGTGGACATACTGGGCATGGAAAATATAGAACTAATAAGAATGAGAGGAAGAAGAAAACCAAGAGTAAGAACGAAAAGAAGAAAGTGAAAACCGCGAACAAGAAGAAGAAGACGTGACAAATGAAAAATAAAAATGTTAGTAGAAAAGGCAGCCAAAAAATTTAAAATAAGAAAGGCACCAGGGATTGAAGACATGAGCCCGGAAATTATAAAGTATTTGGGAAAAGAAGGAATAACAGTCATACACAAAATGACGCAAATAGTGTGGAACACCTTGGATATGCCTCAGAAATGGAAGACAGCACTAGTTATACCTATTTATCAAAATCTGCAGTGGTTCACACTGAACTTCATTATTCTTAGTTATGTTCCATGTTTCGGAAAAACTTTTCCAATGAAATAATGAAAATTACAGTATCTTTAACATTCATGAGATAATAAAAATGATCTACATTATTAGCGACATTATTCAAAGGATTTTTTTGCAAATTCAAAAAAAATTAATCATGTTATTCCAGGTGAAGAGTAAGGAATATAGTGACCATAATAAAATTTCTGCTAGACATGAATGCTTAATGCTACGAAAAAATGTGGATGTAAACAGGGAACTCCAAGTTTATATACAATAATTGCACATCATTTTAGTACAAACCTTCAGCGGATTACGTCAGATAAATTATCGAATTCCCCATGACGTTATTTTATTATTATTTCATCGGGTCATTCTTAATGTACTCTAAATTGATTTTACAATTAAAAAAATATTATCATGTGATAATAACAATCATTACACATTGGTTTTTGGCTATTCTTGGGGCTATGCGCATTGAATTTCTCTGCATTATTATCACATACCTATGATTCATAACCCTGTAAGCACTACAAATCCATTACTTTAATAATATCTGTGAAAGAATATCTCTCGATAAAAGAATATTTGTAATCATGGCAATGATACTCTCAATGAAATAATATTTGTATTTTTTACTTTAGTAATATCATTGGCAATGAATCTTTCGATAAAATATGTTATCCAAAACACTCTTTGAGCAACTGATTACTATTTTTTGTACTTCGCCGTTAAATTTCTGCAAGTACAGCCCACATTACTATTTGTTCCTTCTGGATTAATTGAAGATAATTATCATTTGTTGAATTTGACGAATCTATACAGTGGATACACTTTCAGTACTCTCAAGCTGCGGTTATATATTTTGATTAACCAATGCAATTGTGTAGGTTAAAATGTTTGGGTAGCCAAATGAAACGAAGTTGAATAATCAATTATTCAAGTTGTCCCAAATGTCAATACACGCCAACAGAAATGTTTGTTTTATGACCATAAAGCTTACCCGATCGAAGTGACCATCATTTACAAGCAACCGCAACACCTGACGATGTTTGTTGTGGTTTATAACTCAATTAAGCCTTAGTCGTAGCGCAAAGTTTAATGTGCCTATTCTAATTCATGGTATGACTGTCGGTTCTGTCCCCCGTTAGATTGAAACATAGTTTATAAAATATAATAGTAATTAATATTAAAAAATAAAATAGAATACAACTCTATATATGAAATTTAGTTTCATCATTCATAAATAAAAACTAATTGCGAAAACTTCCCACACGGTCTATATCGAAATAATCGTCACAGATAAAAAATGTCATTATAATCAACTAATTTAAAAGTTAAAATTTATACTGATGGATGTGATTGTACAATTCTAGATTTCAATAAAAAATCGGTGGAAATTGCACTGCTCCCCATGTTGTGAAACACAAACTGTTATACGTTTAGTAAGACTTTTACACAATTAAAGATTTACATTGTTCGCGACCATAAGAACTAGTTGGACTTGAATGAGGCATCTAAATTTGTAATATATTTCAAGCTTCAGCTATCGTATAAAATGCATTATTATCAGATTCACATTATTTTTTATCACAAGAAAGAGCATTATTTTAAAGCAAGTTAAAATATTTATGGCAGTCGAGGGCTGCATATAATTAGCAACGAATAGCTTATGACCACAAATACACAAAGCTGAAATTGAAATGTCCATGGAGCTGAATAAAATTAACTATTACTATTTTTTTGTATTTTACCGTTAAATTTCTGCACGTAAAGCCCAAATTACTATTTGCTCCTTCTGGATAAATTGAAGACAATTATGATTTGTTGAATTTGACGAATCTATACAGTGGATAAACTTTTCAGCACTCTCAAGCTACGGTTATATATTTTGATTAACCAATGCAATTGTGTAGGTTAAAATGTTAGGGTAGCCAAATGAAACGAAGTTGAATAATCAATTATTCAAGTTGTCCCAAATGTCAATACACGCCAACAGAAATGTTTGTTTTATGACCATAAAGCTTACCCGATCGAAGTGACCATCATTTACAAGCAACCGCAACACCTGACGATGTTTGTTGTGGTTTATAACTCAATTAAGCCTTAGTCGTAGCGCAAAGTTTAATGTACCTATTCTAATACATAGTATGACTGTCGGTTCTGTTCCCCGTTAGATTGAGACATAGTTTATAAAATATAATAATAATTAATATTACAAAATAAAATAGAATACAACTCCATATATGAAATATAGTTTCATCATTCATAAATAAAAACTAATTGCGAAAACTTCGCACACCGTCTATATCGAAATAATCGTTACAGATAAAAATGTCATTATAATCAACTAATTTAAAAGTTAAAACATATAATACTGATGGATGTGTTTGTACAATTCTAGATTTCAATAAAAAATGCAGGAGAAATTACACTGCTCCCCATGTTGTGACACAAAAACTGTTATACGTTTATTAAGACTTTTACACAATTAAAGATTTACATTTTTCGCGACCATAAGAACAAGTTGGACTTGAATGAGGCATCTAAATTTGTAATATATTTCAAGCTTCAGGTATCGTATAAAATGCAGATTCACATTATTTTTTATCACAAGAAGGAGCATTATTTTAAAGCAAGTTAAAATATTTATGGCAGTTGAGGGCTGCATATAATTAGCAACGAATACCTTATGACCACAAATACACAAAGCTGAAATTGAAATGTCCATGGAGCTGAATAAAATTAACTATTAACAAATTTACATTAATAGTGGTGTATCTATAACGTTTTCGTTAGTAGCACCTGTAAACATCCTTCCCTTACTTCAGACATATTTTTAGTAATATTAAAATTACGATATAAGGATGATTTTCTAAAAACCTCCCTCAAAAAGCCTCATCTGTAATCGAATTTATAATAACACCAGTTAACACAATTCCATTTTTCTCACAGTCATATTGTTTTTGATACTATCTGGGCAACTCATAAAAATTGGTTGCTTTATTGCATTACAATCAATGGAAATCTACCAATAAATAATTTAGTATAGTCAATTTAATTATTAATTTCTTTGTTTATGTTTTTGGAGCTGCTAGGGTGGTTTAAATAATTTAAGTATCGCTAAAAACAAGTTTCTACTACTCGACGAAACTATAAATTTTAAAAAGTTTACATTTGTCGTATGTTGAATGCCTTGATTTCACCACTATTAATGCAAGTGTGCTAATAATATTTAACTTCGTACAGCTCTCTGAAGATGTAAATTAATTACAAACTATTGCGTTTGTAGTCGAAATCGATTTATAAAAAATATATATTAACGCATTCAGTCACAAAATCTTGTTACAATGCTTTTTTACCTTATTTCATCGTTTTTCCTAATTAGGGCGTGATACCTACAGGGAAATTATTTTCGTCCGATAAATCATATCCGCGTAATATAAATAACGTGTTGTTGTTTATAACAACTGCAATTAATATTATTTATATAAACACGCATGACCTACATTATTAAAATAATTCATTCCCATAATTGACACGTTATAAATCAGTCGAATTTATTTGAAAAAAATAACGACCGATAGTCGTCAAGCGGGTTCGAATATCCGTGATGTTTTTTCGTGGCCGGAGGTGGCTATTTACGTAATTCGGAATCAATTTCGGCGATACTGTTATTACGTGCACCTCCACACGCAACGAATTGGACACGCACCGAAGTTTAGATTGTATGCGTGTCACTTGTGAAACTGGAAAATCGAATCGTCATGAATATTTATGGTAGATTGAAAAAGAGATCTCTTATTTTGATCAATGGGCTGAAACTCCTTTTTGAAAATATTCCCTTGCATATGACTTCATTAAATACATTATGTTGTATACATATTAGAGTATATTTGTTTTACCTCCTGTTGTGCCCCCAATGTATATAAGTACACAAATAAACCGAAAAATCACACGTTCGTGCGAATTATAATTATAATTAACATAAAAGAGACAGTAAAGTGATAAGTGATGCTGACACAGCGATCGATATTTTAAAGTGCGAAGTAAGACATTTCGAAACAAGAACAGCCGAAAAACATTACTCATATCCTGCAATAAAATTATCGGCCGTTCCCATTTATCAATAATCCAATTAAATATTTTCCTGACTAAAAGGTAATTTTCGAGATGACAACTAATCTCCTGAATGATTTGGAGCCAGTCGGAAAGGTGCTTGAATTACGTTTATATCGACGGATTTGGGAAAGACAGAAACCATATATCCATCTTATAAATATTAATGCCTCAGCGTGAGGAAAACGAAACGAACGAACCTGCAGTCAACAGCTAATTTCAATTTGTTTTGGGTTAATTATCACATAAATGGGCAAGGTCCGCGTATCGTACAGTTGTAAAAAACTCATTTGTAATGTGTCAGTGTAACATTATGTAGATGCACGAAATGAAAAACACTGCCCCCTGCGGAACAACTCGAAGGTTGTGTTCTAATTTATAGTGGTGTATGTGACTTCCTTTTCTACCGGAGATATTAACTTGCATATATCAATGTTGACTTTTTTGTTTAGGTTTTAAAAGCTATTGTGTAACTCGGTGAGAAATAATGGGAAACAGAAAATTTATCGTTGCACACCAATTTTAACAGCACAAAAGAACTAAACTGGTTGTAATATATTGCGACTGCACCTTTACATATCTCTATAAGCTTATTTTGACGTAAGTTATCTAAATAAATATTTATGGGCTGAATCTTTTACTTAACGATCCCATAAAAGTTTTAAGTGGCTCACAAATTACATGTTTTAATAAAAAAATTAATTAAGAATAATATATTTGTGTGAGTTAATTTTTTATAACTAGTTTGATATTTATAGGATAGTTTCTTACGAAAGCTTATTTGATTTTTTAAAGTGATAATGCGATTAAATTTGTTCGTAACATAGTCGATGATATGAAATATGGTTAATAATGTTTAGCTTAACTGGACCATTGTTTGAAGGTGCATTTAAATTGCAAATTGATTTTCATAAGCATTCTACAATATTGCACGAAAAGATCGACATTTTTCCGACTCTTCCCGTCAACGTTCTCCTTCAATTATATTCTTCGCATTTCTTATTCTTTATTGATACTTGATCCTCGTTGACGAAATCCTAGGCAGCAGTATCTTAATTTCTTCTGCAGAAGGGATCCTTTATATTCTGAATACTTTAGCTCATTTCGTCATACTGTGTTTGTTTTCATTCATATCTTTCATATACAATAGCAATAATAATATGGTATGGTAATATACCTTCTGTAGCCTGTAATTTTCTTCCGTGCAATTTACCTTCTTTCAACTGTTATAAATTTATGCCATATACTTTCATATAACTCCTTGAAATCATATGTTATTGACCTTCAGTTCCGAATAATTACTTTTGAAAGCAACGAACTTCTACACTATTGATGATGATTGATAACTTTCCTGATAAACAACAACAAAATGTCACCAATAGAATGTAAAAACGTCGTTATCGTTAATATGTAATAATGAGCCATCGTATCAGTTTTAAGAATGATTCTTCAAATTTTGAGCGTATGTGGTAGAATGCTAAACTAACGCTGGGGCACAAAGCACAATCATTAAACTAGACCAAAATATCTCCTCTTTATAATTCTAAATTATCGATTCGATTTACAAACTATAATGAATTTTCAACTGCCAAACATTCTTGTTAGTTAATATCGGATACAGTTGGTCTCATCGAATTACCGGGTTTTTGCATTTTTGAAAAGCAATACATGTTTGGTAAAACTGGATTGATGTTGACTACTGTTTTATTAATTCTGGGCAATACTTTAACACGTCTTTCGTTTTACTGTGGTTGAAAAAGTAAAATAAATATTCCCCCTACCAAATAGCACTTTATACTACAGAATGAATGAATACAGTAGAATGTACATTTTGACAACTATGTTGCTATCTTTAGCAAACTAAGTTAATTTACCTACTTTGCGCTCTCTAGCATCCAAACGATTATAGCTAGAGCCATGAAACTTTAAACGTAAGATTTCTATACACTAGGAAAGTAACCGTCCTATCTTGAAAGCAATATCTCAATCGGAAGTGATCTTATCACCGATTTTCTTATCGCAAAACGGTAATAAAAATAAAATATCTCTCTTCCCCAATAACTTTGCTCCCTATCCATTCTCCACCATCACCGCTCTTCAATCTCTCTTCATTTCCTCTTCCTCGCTGCCCACACTCACACTCCTCTCACTAATGTTTTCAATCATCTCCTTTTCCACATGCCTCACATCACGTTAGTCTTCCCCCATCCAATATATGTTTGTCCTCTCTTCGTTACCGCCTCTAAACCTCGCTATGGTATTTTCTTCATCTTGTACATAACATTGTACCTTGACCTTTGCTATTTTTCCGCACCTTTCCTGTGTTTCCATTTGTCTTAAACTGTCCACTATCTCTCTCTCTCCACATTTTCCCCTACCTCTCCACTTTTCCTCCTCTTTACCGACATCCCGCTTTCTCATCCATTTTTATTCTTCCTTCTTCATATTCTGATTGAATTTTAAACAATTTTCATTTGAAAATTGAAATGGAATACTAAAGTATAAAGAAGTTCAGCGCGGACCACTGTAGATTTTTGCAATAAGGTGTTTCGGAAACATTTAGCAATCATTAATGTGACAATTGACATTAAATAAATTGTATCGCGGCATCAATGCAATCTCTCTATGTACCTAGTATTTACTAAGAAAACTAGGAAAATCTGGAAAATAATCTATTTCGGGTATTATATAATAATCAATTATAATAATCAATTATAAAATTGCATAATGAGCATTAAAATACTAACTTGACTATGAACTTAAGATTTGTAAATGGCTCGGAAGGAAACCTAATATTTTTGAAAGTAATGTCTGTGATGTTTACACTCTTAATAATTTTTATTTGAAGTTTTAAGATGTACCTAAGTATAAGAAAATTAAGCACGGACCAGTGCATATTTTTTAAAATTAAAAATCAAACCATGAAATCAAATTATCAAACATTTCCAAACATGGCCAATTCAACTTGAATCACAGCGTCTGGATTTTACCTTAACATTTAAGGTAAAATTAGATATGATTTAATGTCAATATATTTTCCAATTTTTATTTTAAAATTTGGAAAATCTTTCGCAACAGTATATGCTACACGACAATGTTTCTAATTAGTTACACAACTGTGGAATTATAATAAGTAAAGAATGCATCATAACCCAAAACCAGAATAAAAACTATTATTTCGCAGTTGTTCATGCCTCTGGACAACGGCAAAATATATGTTTGAATCCAGTTCGGTTCGTTTCATTTATATGACAAATATATTTCCTTCTTCGATAAAAAAAACGTTCCTTTGTATTTGTTTTGTATATTACTATACATAAATCTTTGCGACCATCGTTCGTCCACTCTTTGTTGTCCTTACTTTAAGTTAGAATTTGTGAAAGCAGACGTTATTGATAACACTAAATGCGAGACGCAAAATAGAAATACAAAGTTTAATATCGAACAAATACGTACAAACTATAACAAACACAACATAATTTATTATTTACAGCGATGGTATATTACATTCAGCACGGCACGACATATCATGTCATTTAACAACGAAAATAAGTCACATTGTATCACGTCACTGGTATGAAAATTCTAAACAATATGTAATTATGGGCGAAACTAATTTATCACAACGTATTTTTAATTGAGCGTCTATTCACGTCATTTCTAATAGTGTATGGTTAGAATATTAAACATTTTTTGTTATTAATACATTTAAGACTTCAACTAATATATTACGTGAGATTTACTATATATATGATCAGCACAAGATATTATGCTTTTCGTACATGAAAATATTTGTCATCCAATACAATATATAAATCAGTATAGCAGCCACTGCCCGTGGTAAAAGTGTAAGACTAGCAAACGGCATGTTACGTCAATTTTTTTATCGGTAAGCATGTAATAATATTTGGGATAAATGCGAATGTACTGTAATTTTTCGAACTTTTTAAATTTCTATTCTGCATTAAATTTTTTTTCCTTCCAAATACTATACTTATGTTTCTGTTGTTTTTGTAAATGTAATTAGCGCAAAGAATGGCGTATTAGAATGAAGTCGAATTTTTCTTTTAAAGAAATTGAAAAAAATCAAACCGAAAAACTAGTTCAATAACGGATAAATAATGCATATGACCGTCGTCTTCAAATACCGGCACCAATAATGTGACTGAGTTTCTAGTAGATTACTTGGTTATCATTGGTTTTGTAATGAAATAGCTACTGCTCACACCGGTCGTTTTAACGTCGTCTTGTAGTTTAATGTAATGTTAATAGAAGAAGAGAAGCAGAAACTGAAAGAGCACCAGCAAGAATTGCGTGGAAAACAATACTACAGATACCTCTTTTCGTGATTTAATTGCAAGAAGGTTTAGCTTTTCTCTATCCCCTAAAATTTGAATTATAATTAAATGCAAGCTACTTGCTTTGTATATAGTTAAATAGACATAACACCTACGCAGAAACGAACCAAGCTACTGATTGACATAGTAATATGCGTTTCGGCGACGCTCAAGATTACCAACAGTAAAATATTACGGATCTTCCGTGAGAATATGCGCTACACCCATAAGGGAGTAGCGGATTTATAACGGAATACGGTAAAAGCACATTTGACGCCGAACAACTGAAAATCCGCCAGAAAACTAAATAATTCGTGCGCGCGCTCGCGTACGCAACTCTCCGAACTTTCATAAGCTCACCCGCCCGACTGTAAACAGATTAGAAAATGAAATAGCAAACTGATGGAGAGGTATTACACTTTAACAAGATTAAGAACTGCGGATCGTTTATGGTTGAACGAACGAAGGGATTAAGAAATGTGAAACTATAGCAATGAACGTTGCTTTGTTTCCGGAACTTGTGCACAAAATATTTTACAAAATCTTGGATTTGCCTGCGTAATGGATTAAGTTTTACTTTTAGAGAGTTGCAGCGCATTAATATTTTATTGTGCGCTAGATCATGAGACGAATACTACTAGATCTCGTTTACTAGCATCTGTTCATAAGTACACGGATATCTTCCGAGTAACATAAATCAAGGAAATTAAACGTGGCCCTCCACTGGAATCAAATAACTATTTATAAACAAGTTGATAAAAAGCAGCAGTTCAGATTTTTCCAAATAAGATATAAAGCGTAACTAAGAAAATGTTGACACTTCGTAAAGATATATTATCGCGATGACTTTTTTTATTCATATGTCAGGAATAGTCAGGAATTTAGTGTCATTTGGTTGAACAATATTTAGGTACTCAAAATATTGATAATGATCTTCTATACCCAATATCGATATATCAATAAAAATTTATTCCTAGCCCTAGTCTTCACTAGTTGGGAGTAAGATATATTAAACTTTGTTTGCACGTTAAGTTATAAATTTTTTTTCGAAAATTACTCAAAAACCTCTTATTACTAACTGTAATTAACATCACTATAGTATTATATTCAATTTCAAGTTAATTACTTGATTTTACTGTGTCGGGTTGACTGCTCCCATTAAAATGTCTTATGTTGGGTGATTTTCTTACTTTTTCCAAATTTAAGAATTTAGTTCTCAATATTAATATCCATATAGTACATTTTACATATCTTTTTCACGATTGACGCCATTTCATTCTTTTTAAATTTCATTATATATGTATGTGTATATGTAAATGCTGTGAACGCCTTGTGTTTGTTGAACAATTTTATTTTATTCTTTTCTGTTGTTTGGATTTTTTGTTCCAAATCATGCACTTGTCTTATGTAGTGTTCAATCGCAGCTTTACCCGGACATTCTTCTCTCTGTGTCTCCTTCAATCTGAAAAATATTTATATCTATTAAAATAATAATTACGAAAGAATCATGTCGACAATGTGTTGTAAAAATTACTCTTGGAATTTCAAAATGCATTCACCTTTTTCAGCCAAACTAGCTTGAGGCCGAGAGCGTCGCCTCAACGCAAACAGAGAAAATATTATGAAAGCTAAGATATAACATTCGTATAATAATAAAAACTTTAACCCCACCAACTCCTGACTGGTGGAAAAATCGTCAGAGGTTTCAACCTTTTTTTTCGTTTGAAGATCCAAGATGTGCTTTTCATAAAACGATATCTGACTTTGTTTATCACCCAGATGCATCCTAAACAAGCTCAGATTCATCTCTTGCCGTTTAAACCAGAGTCGACTGAATCTGAGCTAGTATCGACGCTTTCGAAAATAGTCTGCGATATATAAAGTTTAACATTATACTCGCTTTCTTCTTCAGCATAAATGTGGCCATTTACCCACACATTTCTCCTGAAAGCTGCCTGATATACCCTCAGGACACCTTTTGTAGTATTGTTTGATCTTTACTTAATAAATTTTGCCAATAAAACAAATATATTCAATTATAGATTTGTTGCAGTAGTCCATTTTCGGGTAGTTGTTCTTTCTCCCATAATAGTTCATGAACTATATCTGTCAATCAAATACCAAATTATTTTTTTTGCCTTACCTTAGTCATTAAAAATTCGTTCTATTAAGAACTTGGAAATATTCTGTTTTGACAAGTTGTTTGATTTCATAGCGTGATATCGGTATAATTGTCTCTTTTAAATACTATTAGCCTAGGGTATGCCTATATGCTTTTTTCGAAGAAAGCTCTCCTTCTAACAAAACTTTTTCATCTCGACTCACTTTCTTTTCTTCACACCAACCTTTTCATATTCTAAATCAAATTTAGATTTAGATTTTTTGGGAATTAATGACACGTTTGGTACATCCGAACCAACACAGACAAAAACGTCACATCGACGTACACTGGACACGGACATATCCATCAAGTGAGGCGCACCGAAATTGTATTTTTCAAAAATTTTCAATGTCATTTGTGGGATAAGTGCCAAGCATGGGGGCTTGCAATTAAATCTAAAATGTTCTATTCATTATACTTTGTATTGTAATATCTTAAGCAAATTGAAAATAAAGAATTTGGATTTGGATTTGGATAATAGTTTTGCAAGCCCATATGTTCTTTCAGTTAGGTGAACTCTTCCCGCTTTAATCATTTCTGCTGATACTTCGTTTTGCCCTGGACTTTTATTATTTTTTTAAATATCTGATTATTTTTGGAAGTTTCGTTGGTACTTCTCTACGTCCCTCTTTCGTTCTGGGATTGTAACCTATTTCTTCTTGGTCTTCTTTATTTTCCATACTTTGCGCCGTTACTGCGTTCACTGAGTAAGACTCCTTCATGATTTTTAAAATAGCTATTTCTGCTATTGTAACTTTTTTCTGTATGTCTGTTTATTTTTTTTTATAAAATGCTTGAATTTCCATATTCTAGAATTTTTTCTCAATGGTTATAAGTTTTTTCTCATTATACACTATTTTCTACTTCCTGTACATGCTGTTCGGTTGTTTTTTATGTTCTTATATTTTTCTTGGAATCCTATTGTGTTGTGATTCAGTACTTATTGTTACTACCTCTTGGATTGGATCCAATATTTCCTGTTAGTATGTTTCTTTTCCTCCGGGATCGTCGTTTTAGCAGTTTATTTAATTTATTTCGTTTGTTTCCTCATCTCCTCAACTTGTGTGGTTTGGCAACATTTTTTTTGGCAACATTTTTCATTCTGCAATCTTTCCACATCATGCAGTTTTTCCATTTTTTTATGTTTTTTGTTTTTCTCTTATTCCACTTTTTGCAACTTATTCTTAGTAAGATATTATTCTGATCCTGTATCTTCTCTTGTCGTACTTCTCTAATATTTCTTTACTTCTGCAAAAAACATTTGTACGGGAGTTAAATCAAAAAATCCAAGGGCACGTTTCAGCTATCAGTAATATAAAACATATATGTGTACGTAGATTGATAGACACATAAAAAAGCAAATAACATTGATTGCCATCAAACCAGTTTTAATATTTTTGACTAGGAAAATATTTACTTCACACGAAATGGATTTTAAAATTGGATTCGTGTGTGATCACTTTATTTTTTGCAATTTGTAATTTAAAAATTGTTCGGTGCATTCGCATACCGGTTCAAAGGGTAAGAATAAAACTGCGTGATCCACCTCAAAATTTAAGAGACCCAACACAGATAATTAAACGTAACAGCCAATTTGTCCACTTTAAAAAATTATATAAGATATTATATTTTTATGCACGTTGAAAATGTCAGCCTCAATTAATCTACTTCATCATTATGTTCACATATAATGTCTATTTTGTACTATTTGTGCACTGGATGGTTCAACTTAGGTGAAATAACGATAAGGAAGTAGTAGAGTTTTAGAGGTTTTTGGAAAACTAGAAATTTTTTTGAAAAGCTGCGTCATGAGATTGTTGAGTATTTATTTTTAAATAAATGTAATTCTAGACGACGAATTTTCCATCCCTGATTTGCCTGTTATGTCGCAAAAGAGTGCCTGAAAATGTTAAGTGCATGAGTATATCAAGTTATGAACTCTTTAGATATATGCAACAAGTTTTTTTGTGGATGTATACAAATAAAATAATTATAATAATTAAATAACTCAAATAACTAAAATGATAATTATTAGATAAATAAACAATGAGTAATTTGAAAAAAAATATTATTGTCAAGCGAAACCGAATGCACAATCGAGTGCCATACGTCAACTATACACAGTTTAGATGCAGGCTCGCGTAGAATCGGCAGAGGGGAGTTTACTTCTTTAAGGCTCCACACGAAGACATCGGTTGAAAATGATTACATCGTAGACCTACCTGCTCATAATCCTATGATTGGCTGTTAATCGATCGAATTATGTAAATTAAAATTTACTAGTGACGATAGAAAAGCTGTCCTGTAGATGTCACTTGACTTGTAATTTTTTATTGAAAGTAATTTATAAGTTTCTTTAAGAGTTGTCAAAATACTAATAAATGCTTTCAAATCAATATTCACCTATTTTCATTTCATTAACACCGACGTAAATGAAAAAGTCTACGATACTTTAACCTGCGAAGTACATTAAACCTCTTTTTTTTTTAATTCACACGGAATCACAATAATGCGCTCTCCGAGGAGCAAAAGGAAAAAAGCGACCAACTCGTTTTTTTGTGCGCCCCTCTCGCGAATCGTATCTCAGATGCTATCAGTTCGTTTTACAATTTTTCTTAGTCCGTCACCCGATATCCTAGAAACCTGTTCAGTTCCCCGTCACTTTAGCCGCTTAAAGGAGGTGGTGGTGCGTGAAGCGTGTATTTTTTAACTCCACTTATAACAAGTCTGTCAAAGGAAACCCCCAACCGGGTTCCAAATAAAATGTTATTATGTCGGGAAATGGCTCGATTCGGGCAGCTGCTGCGGATTATACCGCCGACTCTCGACCCGATAATGTGTGTACGCCAATGCGATATACTTGTCTCCGTCTTATTTCTATTAAATTAATGGGATAAAGTTTCCACCGTGCGGGATATTCAAGTCGAGATGGTTTATGGGAGACGCGATCCCTTTGCACTTCGCACCCTCGGCATCGTCTAACGCTGGCAGACGATTAACTTGAACATTATATATAAGTTAGACATATCAAATATCATATTTTTTGAAGTGAAGTTTCAAAGCAGCCACCAAAAAAATCCACTGATGAAGTTCAATTGTGAAATAGTTGTGTGGCATTTACAAGTGAAAGTTGATTTGGGTTTTATATTTATGTTATTGATTATTAATTAATTTTTATATTCCCTTTATTACATCGATCTGAACTGTTTGAATAGAAAATGGTCGATGACGATTGAAGATATCTTTATATTTACAATGTGCCCCAACACCCGAGGGCACTAGATTAACGGTGTATTATTGTTGTAATTAATACTCGAAATTATTTAGTACGATATAAACATAAGTCCGAAAATACTGCATAGTGGAACCACGAGCATTACCGATTGAAGCGCTGAATTGTGTAATGGGATATTTAAATTGTTATTTATAAATTTGTTCATACTGTTCATTATTACAATACTTTGTCCAAGACGCTGCAAAAGTTGTTTATACCTGAAAAAAGTGTTTAATGCGAATGTTGTTGAGGGGTGGAAATATTACCAGAGCTAAGAACCGCAACTCAACTCATCCAAATAATTTTACGTAATCCTAATTCAATGATAATTTGGTTTACATTTCTGTGACTACAATAGAAACGACCCATTGAACACATCAGGGGACGAAACGACCATAGTTATGTTAACAGAGTTTGTTGAAGTGAAACTTTAATGCAGAAACTATCCGAATAAAATAACCACAATCCACATCACAAATCTACAGATATGAAAACAAAAAACAATGCTCATTAGTCATATACAAATAAAGCAATTGCATTTTATATTAAATTTCTTCGCTGGTTATTTTTCATTGAAAATAATTACCCAATATTTAGACAACGTTTAAGTTTCGATTATCAAAACTATTCTCATTTATACAATTGTACGGATTGTATATCACCATATACTCCAGTAAATAAAAATTTGTGGTTCATGCTTATGCCTCATAAAATCGTAAGAGATTTATACGCCGTGTGATATTTCTGTTGTGGTTGCGATTACCCTTTCCAGGTTATAACTCAAAGGCTTAACTAGCAGAATCCAGTGTTGCGAAGATTTACTACTCCCCTTGATAATATTTTATGGTTTATAAATTTCTCTTGAAATACGAGAAGCAATGCAGCATTTTTCGGTCTTCAGAAAGATGAAGTCATCAAATACGTAAACTAAGGCAGGTCAGATTCCCATCGATTTCTTTCGCCCAATTAGCCAAACGAATGCAAATGCGATCGAATACATCCACGTTTACAAATTAAAGCTCTCTTATGCGAAACAACTGGCCTAAGTGGCTTGAAATTACGCCCCGCGAAATATACACGTCTCGCATTTTAATACGGGAGCACCCTGATTACGTCCTCGGGCACTTGTCAACATTAGTTAGCGGTAAGAAACTGGAGAATGCGAAAATAAGTATGCAGCGACGGTATTTATACAGACGTGCTTATTTTGTCGGGAATTCAAGACAATTCGTCAAGAAATGTAATCACTACAAGCAGCGGTAATTTCATTGGCGGCGTAGCTATTTAATTTGATTCGCTAACATTCACGTAGAAGTTTTAATTCCGTCTTGAATGGAGCTAATTCTGTTCGTATTCGAGCGAAAACTGATCAAAACCTCTGGTGATTGCAACGAAAAAGTGTTAATGAAGCGTAGAATGAAAAAGTGTTAATTAAGCTTGGAATGAAATATTAAATAACTGTTTACCAAATATAAATACAAATGAGTTGTTCTGATTTAAATGAATAAAAGGCAAAGAAGGAGATTGTAGAAAATATAAAAATAGCATTTGTAATCAGAAAACATATGATGAGAAAGGATTGGTGAATGACGTATACTTATGAAAAATTATAATTTCAAGTGTAATATTATTTTTACACCTTAGAGGAAATTAGAGTAAGAATAAGTGGCCAACAGGATCACAACAAAAATTCTTATTTCGGCTAATAAGTATAAACACATAAGCGTCGCAACACAGTGAATGTTGTATATCAAAAAAAATTGATGAATTTGGTGAAAGAACTACAAAATGAACAAATGGATTTAAGGCAAACACAAAAACAAGGATGTAAGGTATTCCATCAGCACAAGACGAAGGATGAAATTCATAAATGGCATTGGAAAATATAATGTGAAGAGCATTATAAATAATAAGCAAAGGTTAGTTGCTACAGAAATGAAGAAACAGGATAGGGGATGCTTAAAGCTAATCTGCGCCAGCTAACTTTCCTATTAGATCAAAGTTCAAGACAGATTTACTAACATTAACAAAAGGAAATTAAAAAATTGAAATTTTAACCTGAAATAATTATATTGGCGATATATCTACTTATGAAAACAATACAATGAGTAAACTGGTATGCTTTGAACTATCTGAAGAGAACAAGAGGGAATTGAAATATACATTTTACCATATCGTGCAATACGACGTAGATGAAGTGAATCATGGATAGATTTGAATGGTAGAGTGGTAGAGCCCAAACGATGTCGTGCAGAGAAGTGTCAGAGACAACTAGGGACGACCGTCTATGCTAGAATGTATTCTTCGGGAAAGGGCAGAGCTGATCTTGCTATCCCTCTCCAAGGAGCTGGACAAAGTGAGGCTACTACCAACTAGGCCAGTTATGGCGCCACCTAGGTTTAAATTATTTGGATACACTGCGAGGATCAGCATATATATTGTTCGGTTACTAAAACATACAGTTCAAGGATTCAGGCCACCCTGGGCGCAACAAGTGTCCACGAGCTATCGAAAGTCATGAATATCAGCCTCGGGATCCCTGGGGAGGATCCATATCACGCAGAGAAAGGAATTGTGGTTTGTTGCCTTCCAGGTCATTATCCTTAAGTCGACGCAAAAAACTGGTCCCTTTTTCTTCACACCAAAGGGGATAGTCCCAAAGGATTTTATTTTATATGTTTCTCGAAGAAGGAGAAATTACTCCACCATCCCACACAACCAACCGAACAACTCGCTTGAAGTCTAAATTCTAGAGACGAAAATAATATGAGAGTTTATAAAACATATTTTTGAATACATTTATTTTGGGCCAACGGTGTGATGTTGAAATTGAAATTTCTATCAACCAGAATTTCCAACTCAAATTTTGATTACATTTTAAAAACATTGATACATTATTGAAAATAATATATAAATATCGATTACGTTTTAAAGTAAATTATTTCGCGAATACTTTTTCACCCTTGTTGTATTTAAGCTGTTATGGTGTATAAAATATCGCAGCTAATTAACAATTTTATTCGATTAAAATATTTTTTGTCTGTTGTAAGTTTTAAATTGTTAGTCTGAGCACACGAGAGTGATTTAATATTTATGTTTTCCCTCGCTCCAAAAATAATTTTCAAAAGCGGTATGTGATTACATCATGTAATTATTTGATACGAAATATTTATGGCCCCTTGGCTTCCTCGCTTATATAATATGCGTCTAACACATAAATATGGCGCTAGGAACGTTAGGAACCTATTAAAAATAATGAGGCACCGGGGTTAATAATTAACCTAAAAATTCCTCTTGTTAATTGTTGCATTTGGTATTTTTAACATATTTATGTGAACCTTTTCGAAAATTACTTTTGGTCATGATATAATCTAAGAATATAATTTCACTCCACAACAAAAGTTAAATATAGTAAAACCGGTAACTACGCCCCACAATTTTCAAAATGGTATAGTAAGGAATGTATCTACATGATCTTGATTACCAATTTATTTTATGACGTGAAACAGCCAACTGGTAAACTAAAACAAATATTTATACAAAGTGCATCATCGTGTAGCATTTCTTAAATTCAAACGTATCGCGAAGCTACATAAAGGTAAATGCAATTATGACTAAAAGTGAGCTCTCAATAAAGGATAACTTACGAGCAATAATAAATAAGTTTACTTCCGCAAGAAACTTTTTCTAAAGTTTTCCCGATAAGACGAAAAAAGCGCCACTAAAATCAATGTAATGATACTTCACTGAACTTTTTCATAAGTCCCGAAACAGGCAGTTTCTAAAGCGTAGACGATTTACTCTCGCCGAGTATGATCGGTAGAATTACGGGCATAAACTTATTTTGGTGAAAAACAAGTTTCAATATTTTTATAAGCTTAGTTTTTAAAACTTTTATTTGTTATTCGATGTTAGTCAATATTAGTTTTAATTTGCTCGTTTAAATAGCGCCGTATTAAAGTCATGTTGTTCTTGTTTGCGTTCTCCGGTCAAACAATGAGGTATGTTATAACATCAAACAATGGCTTTGTATTCGCAAAATGAAGCTGCGATTTAAAAAACGCACATGCTACATGTTGATGGGAACAAAACATTCTGAAAATAACGAAAAATGTTTTCAATGGGTTCTACACTAAAATACTAAAATTACTTGTCATGAAAATAATAAAACGAATATACCAATAACTACTACTAGTAATAACATTCATTGAGAATGCATTAAAAATGAATTACTTATCACATTATGATATGAAAGTTTGCATTAAAATATATTTGAGAGAAATTTCCACCACTCATAACGATAAACTGTGTCGATTAACAATAACGACTAGCCATCGGGTCCGAATATGACTTCTTAATATTTATTATCGGTAAAGTTTAAGCACTGGTCTCGCAAAATTCCATTCTAAGTTCACTTGTCGCAATATCTAATTTAAATAACGTTAAGGGGATACGAGAATATGGTTCTCTCCAAATTAAGCCGCCAACCGTTAAAAAGACTGATTCGGTGGACTTTTACTTGGGTCGCGATTCTGCATAATAGAACTGGTGACTAGTCATCTCAACTTACAACAATTAATTAATTTACGATAAATATGTTTAATATTTAAATAATAATACGTAAATTTATTACAAAAACATGATGCACAATCCTGAGAAATATCACGGAATGAACAAATAAAAAAATTATAAAAAATATTTCGGTAACTTTTACTCGTGTGTTGAAAAGTGTTCACTAACTTTTCACAGTATCAAATTCTATACTGTTGTGGTCCATTGTACTCGTATAATTACCTGAAGCTAACAGCCAAATTAAAGATGCCAAAGGCAGGCTATGTTACCTAACTAGCAAAACAAACCAGATTTTATTCTATTTTGGATTGATCTATTGACCTTGAATTGAGACAGTTGTTTCAGTTATTACTCAAAAAGATATGGGGTTGTAATCGATCGAACTGCTCTACAACTTGACAAGGAAAACATTTCATCATAATTTTTATTGCTTTGTATGTGGCTGCAAATTTGCTAAATAACAAACAGAAACAACCCATCAAGGTTGATGAGTTGGCCTAAGTGGAGTGACGTAATTTACTTCAACAACTTCATCAGTTCCATCAAATTGTATTCTATTGGGCTTTAATTGTATGGTCAAGTACCAGCAGTAGTTCCTGTCTACCACCACAACTCAACCCAACCCACCGCGGTTTGCAGGATGTACTACGTGTATATCCAATTGCTTCAATATCTTCACCAGTTTCTTCAAATTTTATACTAATGTGCCATTGGGTTTGGTTGGGCGTTAGTTCAACAGTCGAATTCTGGCCGTTTGAACAAATTCAATGCCAGAACTTTGAACTCCTTTTGAAACTGTTGGCCAACGCATTGCAACCCTATAATTTTACGATAAAACTCCAAAGAAATTAGACGCAAGTTAGTATTACTATACATTTGGAAATTTTGAATACATTTTTAATGGCTTTGAAGTTGGGTTAGGTTGAGTTACGATTCAGCAATGGTGGAGCTCCTAATAAGTTTATCTTAAAATATTATAAATGAAATAATAAAAATTCGTCAAATTTTATATGATTAGAAGATTAGATAATCCACGTGAATTGAAATAGGTTTCTTCTGGTTATGAAGTGGACCATTAGTATAGTTAGTTCATTAGTTATAGTTAGTATAGTATAGTTTGATGAATTAATATGAAAAATGACCTTGCGGAGAACACTGTGGAAAAATATGAATATAGGAAGATACTGAAGGTGTAAAACAGTAAAATGGTAAATGTTTCTCTTGTCGTCATACTAGAGTATCCACTCTTTTACAATTTTTGTTTTACAGTTTTATATTCTCACTTCACAGTCACTAGACTACATGTTTTAGGAAATATAAGTTCTAATAAACAATTTTTATTACAAAAATATAACCAATGACAAAGGCAATGAAATTATGTCGTAGTGCTTTGTAATATTCTATAATTGTATGTTTTTTATTGAATAAAATAATAAAAGACAGAAACTGTGATCGCATGTCAAAATCATACACAACCTGTAAATTTAAATCATACGACTAAATCTCAATAACACGGTCAACCATCAAAGAATTATTTCAACGATAAAATGTCATTATAATTAAAGAAATAATACCGCGCAGTTGCGGCCCAAGCAATCAAAAACTTACCACAATGTTGTTCATAGTAGCACGGGCTGAAGTAGATTCGCACCTCCGAAATAGTCGTAGGTCAAATTTTACAGGCTTACTTTGTATGTAATTGATACAATTATATCTCCTTCTACAGGCTAGAAGTGGCTCGTCACTTGTTGCATTGTTTAATATATTAGTGAAGTCTCTGTTATAATCATTTCACTGGCACACCAACTACGCCTAACCACAGTTTGTACGCCATTTCAAAAAACATCACAAAACTTGTCGACATCTATATTCTCCCCTTGTCTTTGCTCAGGTTGATGCTGTGAATAGTTTCAGTGATTTTCCGGAAGTTGCAGCGATATGTTTCTTTTTACAAACCGGTTAATTTCCGGATAATGTAAATCAGCGAAGGTTCAGTGTTACACTTCAACCTACTGGGATCAACATATTCACCAGTGGTAGAATACGTAGCATTGTTAGTTGAAGAAATGACAATATCTCATGAACTACGTTGATCTTCATCCAAATCATCACTATTACATGAAAATCATTACTAATGGGATCAAGACTATTATAGTAATATCTCTCCATCATTGTATTCGCCACCCCGGACTGGTGAACATTTTCGAGCGACGATTTTTTTACGAGTTTTGACATCTATTATGACAACGGCGCGTCGATCAATTTACTTCGACATTGATGATGAAGCACCACACAAGACACTGTATATTGCTAGCTCAATAAATTTAATCGCCATCATAGTTCCCTGACGAAAAAAATAAGGGAGGTTGGTTATGGTGCCACCAAATCGCAAAATTCTGGTATCCTTAGGCATTAGTATGACTAGTATACATTCGATATTTTATGAAAATTGAGCCATGAAGGAGCTGTGTGCTCGTTGATCCCATATATTGCTCAAAGATAGATTCTTGTCGATTGGTCGAGAATAATGCTTAGGAAATATAATTACACGACGAATCGTTTGATATATGCGTACCAGTTTTAAAACCCAATAAATGTTTTTCATGCTCAAAGCCCTTCCAAGCAAATAGTCACCTGCATTTTCGGAAACTCTAGACATGTGCACGGCAGCTTATTATATAGTTTTATGGCGTCATAATTTGATCTTGCGATTTTTTCACAGGGTAGTTTGTACATATATTTGCACATATATTTTCGTTGCTTCGTATTCTGCCACGTTCACAATCTTCTGATAACGTAGATACTTGTAGAAAGTTTTGAACAAAATAAGTCACAATGTTGTTACCAGGTGAGATTGCTTGTCATATATACTACTAAAGTTGTTTAAAATACCATTCGCTGTGTATTTCCAATATTTATCATAAGCTTATTAATGCTTCTCCTAGTGCGTTATTTGTTATACTTCGCAACGTCTCTTGATTTGTGGCTCTGTTGATGAATAATGTCTTACATTTAAAATTCCCAAGTATGTCACTATGAACAGAATTGACACAAGAACTGATCCTTGTCGTACACCGTTTATTTATATTTATTTTAGGATACAAACAGATTAAATTCAAAAACAGTACCCCCTATTTAACTATATAAATATTGTAACAAAGATTGTATTTTCCAACAATATTAAATACATGTAAGTAAATTAAACTAAACATAGTAATAACAATAATAACAATAAAAAATGATAATAAACATCCGCGATGCATATAGAAAAAAAAATTAATTGACAAAAAAAAGTGAGAAAAGAAGAGAGAGAAGAAAAAATAGTGATCAGTAGTACACAACAATAAATCCATCCTAGCATAATTCATAGACAATCGATTTAGCCATCCGCTTACAAGTTTCAAAACTATGCAGAAAATTCTCAGGTTTATAAGCGTTATATGTTTGGCATAATGTAACCAAAGGCGCTTTCATGCCCGAATTTGTATTGCAAAATCTAACATGCAACAGAGACGAATCACGCATGTGAAATTATATCCAACTAAGTAAAGTATATGAGGTTACTAAACTACTTAATAATTTTATTATGAATACCAAGTCATTAAGGGGGGATTCTGCTTTAGAAGGCTCAAAAAATCGATATTTTTTTATTGCTCAAATCTATGCCTAATATATCTAAGAATATATATAAAAAGTTATAGCGGCTAATTCGCAATATTTTGAAAGATACAGCACTAAACACAGTGAGGTGTCGAGCAAAAAATATACGAACACACGAACGCTCGGACAAACGAAGCGCGCGCCCCACCCCGCAGTCATATAACACCGAACTATGTACTGAAAACAGTTCAATCGGTCGTTCGAAACAATAATATTTTGAATTCGTAAGAGCTATAGTAAGATTATAACGAGATATTTCGTAAGTAATCGAAAATTAACATTTTTCCTGATCGTAAACTTTAGAGCGCGTTTTCTCGAGTTTTCGTTTTTACGATTTTTCTAAACTGGTGGGCGTGATTGCGAGAAAACTAGACAAGCAATCAAAACGAAACAAAACTTTTGTTAGCTTCAGTAGCATTCTATTTGATTCGAACTAAAAAGATTAATGAAAAAAAAATTCTAAACAACTTTTTTAGCAAGTTGAAATGATTTTCTCTTCCTGCAAAGAGCACATTTATTTTCAAACCTGAGAAAAATCTTGAATTTCAAAATTTTTGGTTTTTTTTTTAGTTCACATCGAAGAAAATATATGAGAATTACAATTTTCTTTGTTTTTTTTTGTTTCAGACCAAAATTACGGGCTACATCTTTCCCACCGATTGTAAATTGCAATTGAAAGGTGTTGCACAAATGTGCATAAAAATCGGTTCCGTTTAAATATTTTTCTCTCGAAATATTTTTTTAATGCTCAAATATGCAATAAAATGCTCTAAAAAGTTCACTAGACTTGCTCATTTTTTCTGTCATAAAAAATTCCCCCAAAAACGCTATTTTAAGGCCTCCTAAAGCAGGATCCCCCCTTAGGAGAGCGTACCTTTTTCAGAGGATGTAAACAGAAATGTCTGCAAGCCTGACTGTAATTGTCATAGTTAATATTACTTGTAGTTTTATTATGCATATATAAAGTACATTTTCTTAGAATACTTTGAAGCCTGTATATGTATGTATTATACTGTGGGTTCCACACCTGACTACAGTAATTCAAATAACTACGAACATATGCATAATATAATGATTTTAATGCAGTTATTGACTTGAAATGCGCACTAGTTCTAATAATGAAACCCAACATACGATAAGCTTGTTAATTATGTGATCAATGTGGCAGTCGAAAAGCAATTTAGAGTCAAACAGCACGTCAAGATCCCTTACCTTTTCAGTGCACAATATATCAGTATTATCCAGTTTATATATACAATCAATTCTACTTATATAACGAGTGAATGATATTTTAAAACCCGTGTTCAAGTTTAAGAATAACTGATTACATTTGCAATAGTCAACTACTCGGTTAAGGTCTTCTTGTAGAAGAATACAATCCTGATTATTATTTATTGGCAGGTAGACTTTTAAGTCATCTGCATAAGATAAAACACTTGAGTGAATGAAGCAAGTAGATATATCATATATATTATGAACAAGAGCGGACCAAACTGAAAACCCTGCGCAATACCTGAGCACGTTTCAACAGGTTTAGATTTAAATTCCTTGACTGTAACATATTATATTCGGCCAGTGATATACGAGGCAAACTATCTATAGAGATCGCCGTGAACTCCGACCTTAGCAAGTTTGAGTAAAAGTACATCATGATTTATTTTATAAAATGATTTACTGAAGTCAGTGTAAATACTATCTACCTGAATTTGAGAATCCATTACGGCTAATATAAAATCCTTGTGGTACACCAAATTCCATTGCACACATCTATGTACCACGCATGAGACCATGTTGTTGCAGCATTATTATATATTTCACATGAAAATAGATGCAGTCATGAACTAACGACTCAAATAATTTTGAAAAATATACAAAATTCAAATTGAACGGTAGTTTTTAATATTGTTCGATTTGCTGAAACATTTCCTTTTCGGCACAAAATTATAAATTCCAACCGACTTTCTGAGATAGGATTTAATTAAAAGGATATTAAAGTGTGTGATCCACCTCCAATTCGATATTAGTGTAGTTTTTGCAGTAATATATCATGGTTTACACTATCAAAAAGCTTTACTCAGGTCACAGAAGATCACTTGTGTTAGTTCATCGTCCTATGCTTCTGTTATTTCACTCACAACATCAATCGTGGCATTGCCATTGTCGATTCTTCATTCCTATAGCCATATTGGCTGGTATTTAACAATGTCTTCTTTCCCAAGTATATGGATAGTCTTGTCTTAATTGATGATTCAATCACTTTAGATAATACTGGTCGGTAATTTTCACATTGTCTCGTGTCTCAATTTTTGTAAATCGTGACAATTCGTGTCTTTTTCTATACGTCCGGAAACACGCCATCTTCAATGTACTTATTGATTACTTGCACCACAGTATCATGTATATTTATTTTTAATATTATTTACGATACCAGATATCTCTTCTATCGGAACCAACTTTAGAAAAAACGAATCACAATTATCAATTTGTATTCTTTTGAAATATGAGTGGGAGAAGTGTTAACCAGTTTGTACCTTTCAGTGCTTCTTGTAAAAGTTGTTAAAATCCTGCGTAGCTGTGTCATTGTTTTCTATTTTCATATTTTTTTTGGTTTCCCTCTTTATCACATTCTGTTCATTGTCCGCATTGTATTTTCTTTCTACACGCATGTTTTAAATTTTTATATATTTGTGTGTTCTACTTTTGTAGATACATATGGTATTGTTTTAAGTGCATATACAGCTTTTTCCATACAATATAGCTCTCCATTCTCTATCCTTTTAGTTGATTGGTGGAAATTGGATTTATTATTTTTGTCTTATATTGACTGCAAGCAATCTGCAATTATTTTGTTGAACAAATCGAAACCAGCATTCGCGAGTCTTAATTAAGCAATTTTAAATTTGTTCTAAATGTGTTAATGTTTTTTCATTCATATTCTCCACTTTCTTTCCTTATATTCCTTTACTTTCTGCTTATTCCAATCATATATATTGAACATCTGTCCTAGTGGTTTGACAAGTGTGGTTGAAGTGCCTACAAGTTCAGATATGTCTAAAAATACATTGTCCAAGCATGTACTTAATGTGGATGTAATACGCTGATATGGATATGTGATGACCGTAGGGTTTGAATAAATTTAGCAGCAGTTTCTTATTTTGTGACTATTTTAGTTTACGTTAAAATTCCCACAGGTTGTCGTTCTATTGCACGCTTGCTGTATTGTTTCAGTTAGGACCTCATTCAGTATGTCGGTGAACAAATCAAAATTGCCTGCATGTGATCCATATATACATATAAAAATTATATTTGAGGATGATATTAATATTATTATTCCTGTACTTCAATATCTTTCTCTATGCTGTATTTATTTAGCAATATATTTTTGTATTTAATACTATTTTTACGTAAAATTAGTGTACCGCCATGATTCAATTTTTGCTATGAAAATTCTGCTAAATTGTATTGATCATCAGGGCGAAGATTTTGAAAAACAATAATAAACTTTCCAATAACATTTGCGTTTCTTAGATTTTCGCAATATACATCATGCAACTCTCACATTGACGGGAAATAGCTGGGTCGCAAACTAATTTTGATAAAAATGTCTAATATCGCGAATGCAATCACAACGTTACACAAAGTGCATCAGAACATAAATTGGCAAAGTTCGTTACTAAGGCGTAGGATTAATAGATCTCCACTAACAGCAGGCTCCAATATGTTTTGACACGTCGCGCGGGTTTTCTGCAAACAATACATCCAGGGTGTCTGCATATCGCTACTATATAAAAAGAATATTCTTGTTACAAGTTATATGGTATTTCAATATTCTAATACTACTCTTGATTGCAATTAAAATGAGACGTGAACATTGAAGATGTCATCGACTACGATAAAACAAAATTAGTAATTTAATAATTATAATTAAATATGCATGGGGGTTAGCAATGGCAGTGCTGTTATCATACGGTCAATGTAAGATTAAATTTGAAAAGATTTGAGTAGTTGCACAAGTTCGTTGTGATACTTACGATACGTTGTTTTAGGATTTCAACGTTCAGTGCTCCAACTACTTATATATATATATATATATATATATATATATATATTTTCTTGCATATTTATCATCCCTCCCTCCACCCTCATTTCAATATCTACCACCATGATCTTTTCTGCTTGTGTAGCTAAAATGAAATTATTTCCAGCAGCATGAAAAATTGAATTCGTTTTATTGCTTGCCTTGTAAGGGACAATATTATGTATTATTATTTTGTATTACTTTACTAACATTATATTGTATTATATTAACTAATAAACAGACCCCAATTTGAGATTATGGTACTATTTATGCCTTGGCCATGATTTATTCATATTCTTAATTAGTAATTTTATAATTATTAGCAATTCAGGACATCGGGTTGTATACCCTGTCGTATAGGAGCATTACTCACGGCGGCAATAATTATAATCCCTTGAGTTGCATTATAATTTACGGCTCCTTAAATGCTCATAAACGACTACGATGGAACAATGTGCACAGTGCTTGTGAATATATTATCTTACATGTATATGGGTTACGGCACCTATCCACATACTATTAAATTTCACGAACAATAATTATTGTAACGTATTAAGACATCAATGTAATTTTGAAACAAAGATTTGGATATAAATTATTAGCTATTATAGTATTATTTTTTACTGTGCCGCATTTACTGATTGGCCAGTGTACGACTTGTGTAGTAGTATTTGAGCAACATCAATTTAACAAATGTATTTCATCCATTAACGCAAGTCCATAACTAATCATCCAACTTTGCTCTTTCTTCAATCTAAGAACTTGAATTTATGTGCCTTGGTATATTCGTCTTATCGCCATTTTAGGGACGCAAAAATTAAAAATTACAAAGAAAGGGCTGAAAGCCCTCAGAACGTTCCACCATATTAATATTAAATAGTTTTCGTAATAAATTAATATAGAATAGTTGTTAACGTACCTCAAAAATTTAGCACGTAAACGAATTTTTGACCAACGAAATCTACACAGGAATGAATAAGTAAAATATTTTTTTGTAACTCGCTTAGTCGATAGGATGCATGTAGACTTTTTATTGCCTGGTACTGACGATGTGGGAGACTTCGAGATCCTCTTTAAAGCATAACGTCGAATTCATTGCTGAATACGGACGACGTCGATCTTGAACATGTAAATAAATAATTACAACATTAGCGAACGAAGATCCAAAAAACTTATTATGGCAAGAAACAAACACAAGTTGATGAAATCTGTAACAAGGAAATTTACATAGAAATATCAAAAGAGGAAGGTAAAGGAAAAAGCAAGATTAAGGAGACCTGGAATATTAGAAGCAAAGCAGAAAAAGAACTGCAGGGAGAATGCGAGAAAGTAGGCCTTGATATTCTGGAAATAAAATTAGTAAAAAGGAAGATAAAGGGGAACTTAAACTAGAAGGAGGAAATATTCTGATATACAGTGTGAAGATATAATGGGGTACGTAAACGAAAGAGCAGGCAAAAATTATAAGGAGGAGCTATACGAACCCAGGGCAATCGAACAGGACTGATCGATTTTAGTGGCACACAATCTAATAATAACGAATACCTTCTACGCGCACAAAGCTAAATATACTAGGGAAGTAAAGAAAGGAAAGATCGATAATAGATTATATAATAATAAACCAACCCTTATGAGGATGAAAGAGCAACGGATATCACAAAGAATATGGCAGGCGAGATCCCATAAGAGTAGAGCATGGGGTAGACCAAATAACATGAGATAAAACAGTGGCAGAAAGTCTAAGAGAAAATCGATTGTTATGGAACGAGAAAAAGAGGATGAACAGTAACAGAAAGAAATGGACTAGACTAGTTTACCATTAATAGTAGATTTGTATTTATGAAGTCGGCACGGACCCTTGTGTAAATTTTACACCTTAACACCTAATGGTATTGCTATTAAGGCTTGGATTAATGATAACAAATGTAAATAATTACAAACACGTAAAATAACAAAACAATTGAAAAGTAGTAAAAGCACTCGGGACGAAATATTTAGATTCCATTCGGGCATTTGATGTAAACCTAGATGGGAGTTGTTTTAAAGCATGCATATTTTAAATTGTAACACTATTAATAATTTATAAACAAAAGCCTTGGCTTGTCGCCAATACATATATCGTATCAACAAAGGCAGATTTAAAACATGTTTACAGAGAATCTTCGAGAATTTACCGATCTCAAGGAGCCCAAGTCGTTGTCGTTAAGTCGTTCAATGCGTCCAAGGGATTTCAAAATGCCACGCGTAACGTATGAATAAACTTTAAATGGCCCGTTCTTAATATCACAAATTTGGACAACTGTATACTTCACCGTACTTGATATTTATTTGAACATGGAAAACGGGCATTACGCGTCATTCTCTTGCATAACGATAAATACCCAGTTTTTCGTTGTATCATATTGGAGGCCCATTACTCACCTGTGAGAAGTTTTTAGATGGTTACAAAATATAAGTTTAAAATAGGGTTGAATAAGTCAGAATTTCCTAGGAAGGATTTACCACATATTAGGCATAGTTATGCCGAATAGAATATGCACCAAAAATTTCCCTCAAAACACGAAAGGTGGAACGAATTGTCTGTACCAAGTACACTATATAATAAAATATATACATATATATATATATATATATATATATATATATATATATATGTATCACTATATCGACGCAATTCCTAGCGATGATATGGGAAACAACATATTATCAGCCATACTTAAATGGTGAACGCTTTAAAATTAGAAACCACCATCCTATCTAACCAATATTGAACCTGTCAGAAGGATCCCGTAAAAACAGAAGGAATTATCTTTGCTGATAAAATTATCATATATCCTAAAGTTATTAAAATTAATTAAGCAGGTCTGCATGGGAAACGACTTACATGGAGGAAATTTAATAACTAATATCTCTAATGATGCTGCAACATTTTAAACTAGAAAAGTTGAAGGAGCTCAAGAGTTATGTAAATTGACTATCACGAATAGAACCAATACCGACATAAAAAAATATCTTGTGCGAGTATATCATATTACTATCATTAACATCAATTGTAAATTACGTTTATTATAAGTTTGATGAACATGCAGCGAAAATCTTCAACCACCCTAGACAAAACAAACCAAAAAAGTGAAAAGCCTTCGATTCTAGGCTTTTGGATGAAGATCAAATGCATAGTTTAGGTTATTGTAATGCATGCAGAATGCTTTTAACCTATGACAGTTTTTTCCACAATGAAGTATATAATGCATCTATGAAGGAGTATTTAATCAAAATATTTATTATAGTTACATTTATGTAACAAGTACGCAAATATAATTTTAGCGGAGGAATCTACGCTAGCCGATTCCGTAATAGAAGATGAAAGGAGATCCGCACGTTTTACACACATACCCATTATGCTTGTATAAGGTTCCCAAACTTTAATTTTGTAAAATAATTTAAAATTCCCTTTGATATTTTGTCATGAATTTCATGATCAGAATGAAACAAACTATTTTTTCCTGAAATTGCAAGTAATATCAAAAATATAATATGTTATTTGGTACGAGAAAGTTTATTATTACCTACATAGGTCAGTAAAATTTTACCAGACAGTGACAGTGTTTTGAAACTAACAAGCCTTGAAAACGCAATGTACTTTAACCACCGTTACTTTTAAATTTCATTTGAGGACTAATTCTTGGTCTGTAAGAAATCGATTTGCAGTTTCAGGAAAAATTGGATATGTATAATATATAATTGTATATAAGAATTAGTAAGTCTGCAATACACAACTTTCCAACGTTGACGCAAATAACTATAGTCTGCTACAACAACTTTAAATACCTATTCCTCTAGAATTACATTTTAGTGACAAAATTGAGGCTTACTGACGAATATGGATGTTTACGAAACAAGCGGAAACTGAATCCACAATATTAAATCTGATATGCCTTCCCTATCTACATTTTGACCACACATTTTTTTTGAACTGCAATATTTAAATGGGTAAAATATTATAAAATTTTCTTTGACATTGTATCAAGGATGCGACGCCATGTCCGCTAAAATTGAATTTAGTGACCATAAATTGTTTACATAACAACAATTTTGTCAACGAGTATGGCAAAATATTTATTTCGCTTGCACGATTTACAAATATTTAACATGTTAGCTGGCAGCACTTTACACTTTATTGTAGATAATATGATTATATAGACAAAACGATACTAACGACTATGTGAGTTATTCTGAGCAGTGTTTATCCTGTCGCATATGTAAATTTACGTGTACTTCGCCGAATGCAGTTGCATATTCAATTTATCAACATGTGTTATCTTGCCGGTACGTGGGTGCAGTGAAACTTTTTGGTTTTCATAGCGTAAATGTTTGTACTTCGTCAATTTAGTTCAAATATACCCCACCCCTTGATTTCTTCTTATTTTCAACATTAAACGACATTCTATCTCAAAAATTTCTATTACATCTGAAAAAATATAGAAACCAATGGGTATTTGCGGCAACATGTTTTTTATAGGCTTTCACGCTGCAGCATAAAATTTCGACCGAACTGTAGAAACTGTAGAAATATTACTGATATTCATTTCCAAGACAGGTTTTGATATTTTTATCAGGAGTACTCATTTCCTTATGGACTGCCTGTATTCTCGTATGTGGCAATGCAAAAACTAATGAAGGATACTCAGATACTATGTTTTGCTCCATTTATAAAGAGAGCTGACTCATTTTGTAAAGCAGTGAAGCATTTATTTTTTGTCATCAGCATCACATCATATTAAAAGCAAAAATGGAACTTTGTGTTACTCCACTGATTGACATGGATTCGTAAGGCTTAAAGCCTCGACGTTGTATATAATTCCTTTTGTGCATGAGAGGCGAAGTGAAAACATCAATACCATTCCCAACACCAATTCTACTCACTATTAGAGTTAGTGGGTGTTGAATCTGATCCAATAAGTTTATACACTCAATTTATTAACGACTATCTAGAGCATCAGGTTTAAATAATGAATAAATGAATGCATGCAATCGTAGTTGCCTTCTGTAAACGCCTTAGCTTACTTTAACTAAAACAATACTGGTCACTCAAAACAACTATTATTTTTGACTGCCATTGGCTTCTTCTCCCTGCAAGCCCGCCTCGCCGCACATGTCGCACTAATATAAAATTACATTTTGTACATGTTTTTTTACCTAATGGTTTGATTAAATCAAATTGAGTTTTCTACCAACAATTAAAAAAAAATGTGGAACACCCGTCGTAGATTATGTCTTATTCCTATAATCAAATAGATAATGTAATGTTAAATTTAAATCTATATGTTTGGTCGTACCTAATGCGATTCTCAATACATTTTTGACTGTTTTAACAGTGGCTCTAATTGATTCTGGATTATGACACAAACTGTGTAACGTTATTTGATGCAATTAAATCTGGTAAAGCAAATTTGGTAAAAGCGGACCGTACTAGCAATTGAATTCGTGGGAGACATCAGTCATTTATATTGAGAACCTAAAATTAACAAGAAATATTAAAAGGGGCCATTTATCTACAATTCCAAATAAATGCAAGAAAAATAAAAGACGTATTTTCAACCAAGTTAAGAATTGTCAAAATTATTTAGGTGTCATTATTTTCTGTTGTATTGAATCTATTCTATATATTCTATAAAAGGGGCCATTTATCTACAACAAGTGTGACGTAAGCTTACGCAAATATTTATCGGATAGGTGATTTTGTCTGCAGCTTGTCTTCCAGATTTCACTTCAGCAAATATTGAAATTACCGTTTTAAAATGATTATTTGGTTATGTTCCTTAGAGCACACGTAATATTATTAGCGACAAAATAAGGCGCGGTTTATAAATTAACCAGTCACATTTTTATGGATCATATTCTCGCAAATGTCCTCTTATTTCTGTAGTTTCAGAAATTTTAAACTTTTGAAAGTACTTGATTGTTGGTTACGCTGATTTTACAACATGCAATGGGTTAATAAAACCTCGTGGCCAATGTAAATGCCATTGCTTACCTTAAATAATACAATACTGGTCGTTCAACATAACTGGATTTTTGTAAAACCCACAAAAACCTCTCCACAACTCAAATGTAAGAGTGTAGTGCGATATCTCTAAAAGTAAGGTCCGTAGTTGAACCTTACTTTTTTGAAGAGGGAGGAACCGTAGTTACTGTGACATCAGCGTAGCGCGCTGTCGAAATATTAAACAATTTTCCTCGTCTACAACTTGAAAGGTTTCGAGTGAACATGGAACATGAGAAGTGTGGTTCCAACAGGATGGTGCCACAGTTCACAGGGCGAGAGCATCAATGAAAGTGGTTCGACAAATATTCTCAGGACTTGTCATTTCACGATATGGTAATGTCTTGGCCCCCGCGCTCACCCGATATATCGATATGTACCTTCATTTTGTTGGTATACCAGCGTGTACGAAAACAAGCCCCGTACAGTCGATGATTTCAAAATTTTCATTCATCAGGAAATTGAAGCTATGTTAGAGAGAACGTAACTTTCAATAGAGGATCCAACTTTGTGTCCGGCAAGAAGTAGATTTCAAAAATGCAATAATAGTTTTATAAAACTAGGCTTCAGTTACTCAATAGTGAAAAACATTGGTTTCCTCTGCTCCATCCTGTATAAGAAAGTAAAAATCGTTAACAAAGTTTGATATAATCGAAATCACGAGGTTATTCACAAACTCGGGATATATTCGAATAGTCTGGAAATACTAGATAATAGTATTGACTTACGTGCGAGCAACATTTATAATCCTTTATATGAACCTCAAATTTAATCACAACCCATATTAAGCCCAGTTTTCATCGAATTTATTGCTCACGTGAACACGAATTATTATTATTATTATTAATAAGTAATATATCATAAACACCCTGATACCTTGAGATGTTATCATCGAATTCGTGTTTCAAAATTCAAATAACTCGCCTATTGCGTCTGAAATACCTTCCCCAATCCTTTCCAATCCCAGTATGATAAAGAATTTCTTTGAATCGTACAATGAGATGAGAAAATGTTACTTACATACGATTCTCTGTAGTTAATATCAACAAGACAATCATTTCCTCAACAGTAGACGTGTAATCATAATTATTATTACATTTCGTTTATTAACACGCAAAACTGATTAGTTAAGGAACGAAACGTATAAATTAGTAAAATTAATTACCGTATTGACCCACACTATATAGACGTCAGTGAGAACTGCACTCTGGTGATAACCACACACATTTCTATTCGGATTGCAACAGCAATAATTGCCGATAACCGATATTTATATCTTATCATAACGCTGAATAAATTCGCGCCTACTAACAACGCCGCAGATTGGTATCATCATTTCGCTCGTCTCATTTTGCTCCAGCAAGTAATGCGTGAAACATAACTCGCAGCTAAATCGCGTGTGCAAGTCCACAGTTAATTATAACGTGTATTTTATTATCTAATAATTGGATGGAGTGAGGCGGTTAGCAACCGTGCAGAAGGATATTTTTATTATTTTCGTCATAAACCATAGCCTTTTAATCCTGCCGCTACAATTGACGATATAATAATAGAGTATAATGGAAAATTGCGGTGCAGTTGATATGCTGATTACGGTTGTTACTTTGAGCTTGGTATTTTGAAGAAAGGAGATCTCTGGTTCGATAGTATTTACTACTTTATAGTTGGTTAACACGACAGATTTTACTGCTTGACGCTAAACTTAAAATTAAAGATTAAAGAGGGGAGGATATGCTAGAATGAATTAATTTCGCCGTCTTGTAACTTATAGATAGTGTATAGTCAAGGGAACGTGCGTGCAAATTGCAAGGGGTCCAAATACGCAGGCTTAGAAACGTTGCTCGTTGCATAAAATCTTCCTGGACGCTCTACGAATTATAATACTTGCTCCCTACACAATTAGAGACTCCCTCGGGCAGTGCACTTCATGCATAGAATTTTTGGGGTATTTAATAAGTTAATGCTCTCATATTAATAAAATTTTGCAAAATAATAAATGAAATAATCTTATATAGGTGATATTAATTATAATTGATCGTTGTTCTATTTACTTATATCCATGTGGTTGATTACTGATCTGAGATGTCGTGGTAATCGGGAAAATTTTAAAATCTTAAATATTCTAAAATGTAAACGCACAAAAATACCAAGATGTAGGTAGTGTATTCCGATAAAGTACTGATTATGAGAAGATATTCACACCTTCAAGCTCAGATAATATATACTAGCACCTTCTACGAAATATGAAGTGAGCAGTAGAAGATTGGTTTGGTGAAAATAGAGCAATTAATTTAATAACTATAGCACAATAAAATGTACACAATGAACATGCTGATACTCACAGAAAAATCATTATCAAAACCTGAGCCGAATTGAAACAGTAAAGTGAGTGCCCTGTTCTTCCGTAATTCAGATAATATCGCGGCATAAAATATTACAAAAATATCTGTGAATGTGTTCACATTCTAATAGACGAGAATACTCAGTCTTGTCTCAATGTTGTCTTGGGTTCATCACGTTGCAATTATAGGACGCTAATATTATATTGGATTACAATTGCAAACTAATATAAAAAAAATATATATAATATAAAATATAAAATCAGTACAGTCGGAAAGTCGTTACAGCAGTTACTCGTGTAATTAAAACAATTTATGTAAAAGAAGTAAAGTGATATGGTTGCTTCCAGGCAGAACTTCCTTTTTGCGACTTCTGTACCGACATTTTTTTTATTGCTAACAAGGTTTAGTAAGTATCGATACAGATGAGTCAGATGGAACAAGGTCTAGCGAATATGATATATATGTATATACACCACTGGTCATGAAGGCATTGGGCTCCATGAACAATCTTACTGCATTTTTTTCTGTTTCTTGCTTTCTCTTTCAATTATGGATCTTCATACTTTTTAAATCTTGTTCTATACTTTCCAGTATCTCTTCCGTGGTCTTTCTTTTCCTCCTTTTCTAATTGGGGCTCTGTTAATGACCACTTTTATGGCGATTTTTCTATATGTCCCATTCATCTTAGTCGTTCGGTTGGTTTTTATGACCGATAATATCTTTCCTTCTTTGTAAATAATGTCAAGATCTTTATTTGTTCTTGACCATGCCTCATAGGTACATGTATATAGCGGCTGGTCGTATAACAGTTCCTTATCTTCATTATTTTTGACGTATTCTTTGATTTCAGTAGTCTTTTTAGCATTTCATACTTCCCATTGTCTTCCATTTCCTCCTCCTCGTATCCTTTTCCATTTATCATTACTCCCAAATATAAGAACATTGGCAAACTAATATCAACTTCCATCAGCTGCTGACTGTTCGGTTTCGCCCATTACCATGCATTTCGTTTCTCGCTGCTTTATTCCTGGTTCGAAAATTTCTGTTTCTTTTTCCAACATTTGAAATTGAATTTCAGGTTGAAGAGTGCAGTAGCGAGAGGATCACCTTTCGCACGGAAAATTCTGTTGCCAGAATTCGCCACACCAGAGAACTTTATTTTGTGATTTAATCAGCATCACAGTTGTTACACTAATAAGCTTTTCGGGTATTTGTAATCTTCTCATTGCATTGCTCATTTGTTTCCTATTTACACTATCATACGCTTGTTAGAAATCAATGAAGAGCACCTGCACAACTAGCTTGTATTCATACCAGGTCGTTTGGATTTCTTTGAGAGTAAAAATGCGGTCATTTACCGATCTGTTTCTCGTCAAACCTGCCTGATATTCCCACATGACAATTATAACATTGCTTAATTCTTTGCCACTACCTTTTCCAGTATTTTATAAGTTGTGCGCAGCAATATAATGCCTGTCTAATTTGCACATGCAGATTTTTCACCTTCTCTTTGCAAAGGGCATATTAGTGCGGTTGTCCATTCTTCGGGCATTTATTTCTTCTCATATATATTTTTCATTTAAGTGAACTTTTCCTACTTTAATAATTTCTGCTGATACTTCGTTTTCCCCTGGACTTTAATTATTTTTTAAGTCTTTGATTATTTTTGTGACTTCGTCTTTCGTTGATACTTCTATATGTCCTTCGAGTTCACGAAAGTGCTCCTTCCATCTTTCTATTATTTGCTTCAGTTCACTCATTTTTCCTAAATGGCTATGAGTTTTTTCTTATTGTACAATCTTTTTCCTTCCTGCATATGCACTTCGAATATTTTCTTATGTTCTTATATTTTCCTCTGTTTCCTATCGTGTTATTCAATAATTCTTCTCTTGCGAATATGACATATGGTCAGTAACTTCATGGTCTAGCTGGTGGATTAAGTGTCTGCTGGTATCTAGTTTGAAATTATCTTGGTGAAACAACACCCCTTTATGTTTAACAAACGCAAGGCGAGTTTCCCTAATTTTTGTTATTTTGTTCAGTAAAGATATTTAGTACCCATTTTTAGCTTTTTTGCTTTAGTACCCAAACGTTCCCTCGCCCGTTGACTGAGCGAAGCATATTATTGATCCTGCTGCCTGATACTGGCATCTTCGACGATGAGCTGCATTTCCTGTCATCGCTAATTCCTTGAGGTCGTTCGAGGTGCTCCAGTTGATTACTCCAGTTCTTAATTGAGCGGAACAATTTCTAATTCAGACACTCTTCGAGGTCTGAATGTATATATTTTCTTGCAAATTACGACATGAAACTGATGTAGGTGATGAAACTGATTTGCTGATACACATTAATAAGGTTATTGAATTAACAAAAAAGGTTGGAAAGAAAATTGATGTTATATTAATTAAATATACATTGTACACATTGCTGTGTCTCCTGCTGCGCACCTTGTTGCCCTCCGGCCTTATGTTTCTACGTACCATGTTGTACGCCCTGCTGTTCTCCATGCTGTCCACCAAAGTGTTTGTGGTGTGCTTCATAAAATAAAGGTCCGCTTTCAGAAAGGATGTGGACTTCAAGGTTGAGATGATAAACACGGCTTTTAAACTTTATCGCCTCAAGGTACACAGTAGCTAAAACAATAAACAGTGAAAAATCTTAAAACTAGTAATATTGAGCTTGTTAACTTATTGAACAAAAAAAGAAGTGTTCGTTTACTTGCAATAATTGCAGGGTGAAGAATATACCTATAAATTCCGAAAATTATAACAACATTGACGATCTACCGGCTTAGACATTTCGAGCTTCATTGTTGTCAAAAACAAGAAGTCCTAAGCACAACCAGTGTAGCAGCGTAAAAGCAATGTTGTGCATTGGGGTAAATTATAGTCATAATTTGTTTTGCTTGTTGTCTTCGCAGACACCACAAAGATAATCGGATCAAAATTATTCAAACTGTGGGTCTTTAACGAGATTTAAAGGAAAACAGCAGCGGAATGGAATGGTTGGCACAGTACCAACAGTGTTTCAATAATCGTATAATGCAAAAACGCAATTGTAAATGAAAAATTTGTAATATGGTTTACAGAAATCATAGATTAGTTACAAGCAAAGACAAAAATGTAAAAAAAATATTTTGAATGTTTACCAAGTAATGTTCGTGTCATTTTGACGAATGCATCCAATACGAAGCCTGGCGTTTTTTATGCTTATGAACCTGGAATGCCAAATAGTAACGTCACCGGACCCAAACTGAACTAGTTTTTGCACCAAGGGTGCAATGGGCTTAGGGAAGCCGAACATTATGAATTCATGAGTTACGCTAAGTAAATTGAATATTTTAGTTATTTGGGATCAACTACGTAAATGATATAAATCAGTTTATGTCCCCAACCTGAACCCAATGCTTTAAACTACTAACACAACTAACGTGCGTTCAAGAAAAATCCTAATTTAGGAGGGCTGTGAAATTCAATTGGTGTTTAAAGATACTTTAACCACAACCAAAAGAAACTACAATAATGTCAGTGTTGACAGATGAGGTTCTAACCTCAAAAAACACATAATATATTCTTCATGGAAATCTGTAAACCTCTCAGGAATGGAATAATGCCAAACACCATCAACTTTTTGCCCTGTCCGAAAATAGCATTCCAATAATTTTGCTTTCTGCTCTGTTGTGATAACCATTTTTAATTAGTAAAGCAGTTTTCACTTTTGACGTCTAAATTGACATTTTGGTTGTGGCTAAAGTACCTTTAAACATCAATTGAATTTCAGAGCCCTCCTAAATTAAGATTTTTCTTGAACGCACGTTATAAATCAATTCAAACTAAATTCGCAAAATTTTATATATTTGTTTTACCTGTTTTACATTTATAGTTAATTTTTCCTAAATTATCTAATAGGTAAATGCCGTCACTTGTATAAATTTACTTTTAAACACTAGTTATTCCTAGTATTTTGTTCATTGTTCTGTTTATGATACTTGTTTGTTACTTTTTACTATAGTAATAGTTTAATGTCCTTTGGTAAATTGAAACCATGGTCATGGCCATTCGCAAAGCCGAGCTCAAAGAGTCGTTCACAATTTTTTTTCTAGTAAATTGCAACTTTCTTTGATGCATTTAGCAATGATCACTTTCTGCAATCGTAATCGTACTGAAAAATTTCAGTTGCACGACGAAAATATTATTCTAAATGCTTCTATGCTTGTAAAGTTTCTAATTTGTCGCCGAATATTCACTAGGTTAGTCTACAATTACTAACTACTGATGTGATGTTGATGATTGTTTGCTAAGTACATTGCTAGTAAAATTTCACATAAGTGAACCACTTAAACGTATAAAATGTAGTATGTATTATAATAGTATATTTCACAAAATATTGGTGGATTAAAATTAAGTATTGTGAAAAGGCACTACTAATGTTTCCAAGAGTTTGATTTTCCGGGACAAATTTATGTCTCAGTTGAAACACATTTTATGCAGGGTTGCTAAAATGTTTAACTATACTTCCATTAACAACGCAGACAACAATGCTGAAATGACTGTACCACATAATTCCTCAACAACTGCCAACTGTGCATATTGCCTCAATATATTGCCCCGTTATCAAATACAACAATCAACAACACATATACACGTCATTTCAATAGCGGAAGTATGTATTCCTCTAAAAATTACTTATGTAACTAACTGACAAGTTATATTATCGTGTAATTAAATTTTTTAATCGCCTTGATTGCACCAAAAACAGAAAGTCCGCTCAAATGGCAAACTTTTGATATGAAATAAATCTCATAAAAGTAGTCTTAAGTTTTAATACCCTAATTTGTCTTCATTACGAATGGAAATGCAATCAACTGTCTGCGGAGATAATTGACGCGGCTCTTCCGCAAACCGGAATCTTCTTTTAATAAGCATCGTCGGGACGAGAGCGGCGCATATTTCGCTTTCGTTGCGCTCCATTTCGTCATCATTCCAATTGAAAACAAAAAAAAAACAATTCGATAATTAAACGCGTCCGTTATTTGTCCGGGGCTGGTCAAATAAACGAACGTTATTTATGCGGCTTTTGTATTGCGCAAGGATTTTTAAAGCGTAATCTTCCCGATATAATTTACGGGCTCGCATCGTGCATTGTTGTTTATGGTCGTTTGGCTACTAAATTCCAATAATTATCGTCGCTAAAATTGTAGGTTATATCAATAATGGTAACACAGGTATGGGTTAAAATGTATGTTGTTAAGAATCGAAAGGATGTTGTTCATAATTTATATCATATGGAGTCCGATCGAACCTAATAAATCACATATATGTATTTGCAATCTGCTCTCTATATGTACTGTATCTACAATATGCACCAATTAAAAAAACTATAATAGCAATAAAACTTTTAATGAAACACTTTTATTTTATATTATCAGAAAATATGAAACATGAATAATAATTATTGCTGGGTTAATTTTAATTTATTATTAAAATTGTGTTTTTGAATTGCCTTAATTAATGAAATAGAGGAACGGAATATTTTAAATACAAAGACACAAAATTTATTTTTTTAACTTTCAAGGATTACACAATCACTTAGCAATCAAAATTGAGTAAACTAATTTATATAATTCAATTTTACAAAAAATGGCTCAATATTTGAACTAATTGAATTTAAATTTTATTTCAGGGTTCTTTTTAAATATTATAACAATTTATAAAATAAATAGCGAGTGTACAAAAATCCGGATCTGCGTCCGAAGAATCATCAACGCTAATATACGACTGATATTATAACAATACAAACCTACGAAACAATTTAAATGTGAACGAAATTACCATCTAACTCCTGATTATGTAGCTATTTCTGTTTCTTTATGTAGCACTTGGTATAGCTTTCTTTAAAAGTATTCACAAAAAATTGATTTTCTAAATAGATAAATCAATTATGTTAATAACTAACAAGGCAGCTAATTTAGCATCTTTCAAATTGCATGTATGAAATATTACTTTTATCGCCACACTTCCAAAAGTTACAGATAACATTACCGTCTGAGAAAATGAGAGTAAGTCTATTTATACCATTTTTTTTCTAGTGGATGTAGTGAGAAAAATGTTATAAATACGCTGTTACCTTTTTCCTCAGACATGATTTGTAAAATATATTCTTATGACTTAAAAATTGTCAAATAGCACTATGCAAGGTAGGCTTATACATTTTTTCTCAGACAAACTTACGAAAGTTATAAATTCAAATTTTCCTTAATAGATTTACAATGGGCTTATGACGCAGTAGCGAAATAATCTTCTCTAATCTATAACTTCATTGAATGTAATTAAATTCACCTAAACATCTTTTCATGAGCCAGACATACAAAAAGCGGAATGCCCGATTGCCAATTATTCTTTTCGTATATGACATAATATTTCATATTATGTTTGTTAAGACAATGCAAAGAAAATTCGTTTTATGGCAATTCCGGACGGACAAAAAACCTTTATGGTCGTCGCACTGTGTTTAACGTGTGTTTAAATTCATACTTGGCGACCGAAGAGAACGATTTCAAACCAATTTTATTTTGATGCCGCTCCAGTTTTTATGCAGCGGCATTCTGCACCGGCCTATTATTATTGCGAGGAGGAATTTAGCGGGGTCTAAATACCTTGTATGCCAGCTGTTTATAAGTGGTAAAACCAGCGCGATTCGAAAGAAGTTTCTCTGTTTTGTTACTCTGCTATGTCGTCTCTAAGAACACCTAAATAATTTTCTTCAAAAAGGTGCCCGGTCACCCAGCTCAAAGAGACAACTAAAGTACGAAATTTGTTAAGGAACGAAACTGGTTTTGTCGCCATTACACTATTTACTCTCATACCAGGCAGCACTTTGGTGGAGATTTGATGATAAATCCGTTTAAGAAACTAATCGAAAATATTCAACAGATTGGTAAAAATATGCAAGGTCTTTGTTCTGCTATTCTTCCCAAACGTTGAAACTGATTTACACGAGTTTAAAAATGAATGGAATGTAGAGAAATAATATATAATTATTATAAAGTCATAATTTTTGCATTACGGAAAAACAATTCTTATTTTCCACTTTATATATATATGCTTGCATTATCTATATATTTTTTTGTATTTATTTATACATTTAAAAACTTCAAATAGTTACCAACTTATATTGTTGTGTGCCATTAATTTTTGGAAGATCCATAGGCTAAAGGCCACCTAAGAACTCTATTGAGAAGTTTGCTAAATTCGCTTTTCAGATATACAAATCTAGCTGAAAAGGTAAGCGTTCCTTATATTATGTTGAATTCATGGGAAGCGAAAAGGCTGATTTAGAGAAGGTTATACTTAATTTAAAAATGTTTTAAAATAATGATTCACTAATAATGTTGGAAACAAATCTTCCAACTATAATAACTAAAATACCAGCAAATAAATCGTGAAGATAATAACTGTGTTTCATTGTGAACGAGTAAATTTTATTTCCGCAGTGAGTTAAACATCAATCAAGTGTGTTTCATCTTAAGTAATGTGAGAATACACCCCACGCAAGTTCGACCATATGCTTTGGCACTTCCCCAACAGCAGTCAAAATTCGATTTTCTACAATATTTAGGGTTAGTTGTAACAGTTGTTGTCCAATTATTGTGTACAACTACTGTTGTTTTATCCTGTGTACTTGGATTCTCTCATTTCTATCCCTTTTCTTCGTAACTACCTGTTTTCTTTTCTTTCCATCAACTCTTCTCACACGCCCTTCCTTCCCACCCTATGTTCCTTAACAACTATTATCCCTGACGTTTCATGGAGCCTCATTGTCTCTCCTCTCTATTTTTTTAACTTATCAAAATGATTTGAATATATTTTAATAATTATAGCGAGCAGGATTTGCGTTTTGGGCTAAGATTCTTTAGGAGTTTAAAAGTACCAAAATTTATTTTGCTAATTACTATGTACGGTTCCTTTTGACAAATAATAATTATTTAGAAAAGAACATTTATATAACATATAACAATATTTCATAAAATGCTTATTTTCCCCATTTGTGCCTTATTATTAAGCGAAATAGTGAAGGAATTTGTTCACCAAAAATTGAGTTGTCCATCAGTGCAGCTGTTCATTCATATTACCGTAAGGCATTTTATTTAGCATTTAGCAGATTCCTTTGGTATTAATTTCACCTAAATACAGTGTAGTGTTTTAATGATATAGACGTCGTATTCCGCACCGACTGTACATGTTAACAGTCCAGTTTCCTTTTATGCAACGGCAGTTTCAAGTACGCAATACTTGTAATTAGAGAGAAAACTTCATGTTTGCTCCTTCGTTACTGAAATAATTGCCATGTGAACGCAACGTGATAATAATAATAATTTACTTCTTACACGTGAGCACTTTAGAAAATAATTAATTAAAAGCAACTCGCAATTAAAATCAGAATTAAAACACCTTTGAAAAATATCTAGCAAGTTTGAATTCTAATTGAAATTTTCCCATTAATTAACGAATATAATTTATAATTTCATGTTTTTGTTTGTATCTTAATCGTCTGTCATTACAATGTTTTATGCGTACTTTGCTAGTTTTATTAGCTTCGTCTTTAATAAATTACGATCGCTTCCCGATGATACGGAGTACTTATACAGTGCAAAAAACTTGTTTATTACGTTCCATTAATAGAACTGGTAAACACTGAAAATGTTACAGTTTGACACTGAACTTTGCAAGTATGTACTATATTTTAGATCCAGGAGATAAAACCGCAAATCTGGTAAATGTAAATTAATGAAAGCAAAAGTAGCAAAAATGTAACTGCGCAAATATTTATATGCGCTGTTATTAACACTTATATAACTACGTTTATAAATTTACGTGGACTCCAACTGCGTTGAACGCCCTTTTCGCGTACATTAGCGTTTATAGCTTGGTTGATATAACTTGAAACCGCAATATGTGGAGTATTCAGGTGGGTTTATTAATTGCTTGCGCTCGGCAAAATTACTAGACGGTCAGGAGATATACAACTTTGCAGTGAAACTGCAAATCGATTTTATAATTTTGTTACCATTAAATTTTAACTGGGAAAATAATTCGGAATGAAGTATTGCAATGACAATGTATAAAATACACTTAATAAATATGGTTGGTTCGTACGTTCTTAAAAGAGTCTCGTGCAATTTTGACGCGGAAAATTAATATCTTTAGTGCTGCTGGAAAAATGTTTGTCACGAGAATTGTGAATTTCGTGCATCATAACGTACGATAAGAAAATAAAATGTTACTATAACATATGCATTATTGGAACTGCTATATATGAACTAGTACCTCACAAGGATCATAAACCTTCTTTCCCTTTCTGCTTCACTAAGAACTAATTAATTAATTTTAGAAAAAGTAAAAAACAGAACTGTCTTCTACTTCCAGTACTAATGATGAAACGTTAACTTTGTTAAATTTTTCCTCGGGATTAATTAAAAAAAAATAGAATGACTACCTTCGAAAATGTACAAAGTATAAAGGTTTCGATTTTATTTGCAACATAGAATAAACTTGAGCTAGCAAAAAGTGAATGATATTCGAAAATTATAAATAAAACTAAAATGTTGATATTTTCCATACTTCAGGTAAATATTCTATTCTATACACCACTATACTATACTATACTTTGTACAAACTAACGCCTTATTATAGTACATTTTCGGTCAAATACCGGAAATATATAAGTATTAACTTATACTTGTGACCTGGCCAAGTAAAGAATACATTAATTTAGCTGTGTGTCCCCTTAATATGCTTGTATTCAGTTTATCGAATCATGCTGCATTTTTTTTTATATTTTGCCATTTACAAGATGGTCTGAAATTATAGTAGATTATTGTGTGTGTCTATGTTTGTGTCTGTGAGAAAGGATTTATGAAACGGTATGATTATAATATTGATGTTACTTACTGCTAGTGACCGGATTTATAGAAAATATGCTTATGCTTAAAATTTAAGGCGTGAAAGAAAAATTATCGCATCACTATTAAATATTTCAATAAACTGCGTTCCCAACGATTTGTCTGAAGTATTTTATTAGAAACGTATGTCAGGAATGATGTTGCATTGGGAGTATCGTTCTCCAGGCCGTATATACTCTCACTCGTCTATCACAGGAGTGCAGACAAAATCTGGACTCATCAGAAAATAAAACGCGTTGCCAATCCTCAACTAACCAATTTATATGGTTTCGGGCAAACTCAACTCTATTTCTGCGGTGCTCTGCAGTCAGTAATGGCCCGCTTGCTGGAATTCCAGATACTAATTCGTGTTCTGCTAATCTTCGTCTAACTGTATCATCACTTATTCGATTATTGTATCTTTCTTCGAATATTCTTTCTAAGGCAGGAGCAGTTAGTGTTCGATTCCGCAGAGATTGCGTCATCAAAAATCTCTCCTGATGGCGTGTTGTTATTCGTTGTCTTCCCTGTCCTGGGCGTCTTGTCTATCTCCCAGTCTCTCGATACCTTTGAATAATCCGGGACACTGTTAATTGGCTGATACCAAAACGATTGGCGATATTTCGTTGAGAAACTTCCCTCCCCACGCGAGTGTCACAATTTGAACAGCCTCTTCTACACTTGTGAACCTTCCAACATTCAACTAATGATTCATTTTAATGCTTTTACCGATATAAATTTAAAATGGTAGTACTGTTCTTGATGTATTTTAAACTAAACCTGAAAATTTTTTAAGCTTCCTATCGCAAGGAAGGATATCTGTTAGTTTTTTATTAAATAAAACATTCTCTGGGTGCAAAAAAGTTTTCAGATAACAGAATTTAAATATTTCTTGCGTATACAATACAAATCGTTGATAGTATACACATTTTGATTTGATTCCAAGATGATGTGATAATTTTGCGGGCCAGTGTATGTAAATAAAAAGAAAAAGAAATGATTTTTTAAGAATAATGATAATTTTTGAAGATGTAAAAACATTAATCTTCAGATTCGGCAATACTTATCGCATCATTATCATCTAAATGAAACATTTATTCCTCATCTATATATCTGTATATCTGTATATCTATATCTATATAATATTATTATGTCGAACGCGTTCCTTCATTTGACTCCAGAGTTATTCAGTTACGTTAAACACATAATAATATTGCGTTAACCACAAAAATGTATACCTATGTGGCAAGTAAGTGAACAATATAATGCAGTAAAAGACGTTTTGTGAAAATTAAAAAAAAAATTATTAGTGTATTTACCTTAATACAATACTTTATTCCATTGCTAAACAAAGTTCGGCCTTCGGCTACGCCACTTTCTTCTTCCATCTTCTCATGCCTCCCCCTGCTCCCTTTTGTGTTATTTATTTACTTCATTTCATTCGCATGTACTCTCTTACTTCTTTTCTGCAGTTCCACTTCCTTTGTATTAAGGAGAACTGTTCTTTCTATATTTACCATTCTTTCTATCCCTTTGAAATAAGTATCTTTTTCCTATTGGTCTTTTCCTACGTACCCTTTCTTTCATCCTGCTCTTCAATTTCATTATTTTGCCTACACCCCAACTCCAACCCTTTTACACTCTCTACAATTTCCACCCTTCTCCGTTCTCTCCCAAATTTCTTCTCCATGTGTTTCCTTTCATCTGTTCTCCTTCAACCTTACCTCTCCTATTCGTCACAACCTTTTCCCCGGAACTCGCATATATTTCTCTTCCATCCAGTATTTAATGGCCTTCCTTTCACTTCCACATCTGAGTCATGCTATCAGTTTTGTTCTTCCTCCGATCTGTCCTCCTTAAATATTTCGGCATCCTCCCGTCTGCTTTAATTCTTTTGTACTTTGCATTGTACTTCGCATTTTTGATTGCATTTTTTGTTTTGGTTTCGTGTTGAGTTGTAACCCCCTTCTATACCGGAATCTTTATAGCCTTTTTAACATTTCTTGAAGCCTCTCATTCAGCGGAGAACGACTACATCATCTGTAAATACCGACGAACATATTTTTGCTTTTCCCAATTTTACTCCTCAACCCTGTCAATTCTATAAAGTGTTTTGCAATTCTGCTGTATATATGTTGAAGAGCTGTTGACGCAGTGGACACCCCTGTCACACCTCGAATTTTAAATCTCTCTTACCTATCTTTTCATCTTTATATTATAAATAATTTCCTTGTATTTGACTGTCAAGTGGTGAGTGATATGAAGCATTGTCCACCACAATTACAATCTTCTGTGGTAAACAGTGCTATAAATTATTATATAATTCTTCAAATAAAAATGTGTTCATATCGTCATGGTAAATATTTCACTTAACGTTCTTGATGATAACAGAATTTCACAAGCCCAACAGTCACAATAAAAATTATTCGCTTTCCTGTTACAGTTGCTATATTTAAACTGTAAGATTCTCATCTAAACTTTTTATTGTATAATGTAATATTTGCTGTATTGAAAAACCCAACCCAACCCAACCCAACCCACCTCGGATGTAATGTGCTAGTTATAGTACCATTTTGGGTTGCAAATTCACCCGCTTCAGTACCCTTATCCAACAGTTATCACTTTTAACATCTTATACCAATATATCGTTCTAAATCCAAACCGAAATTGTCGATCATACGGCGGTATCTAAGTTAAGCACTTGCAAAGTCAACAAATTTATCGAAATGAGTCATAAAAGCGGAATTTGTTATGGCCTGGGAGAATAAAAATTATACTTTTTTTAATTATTGTAATACAACTTACAGGCATAACTAACCAAAAGCATATATTGTTTCAGCGGTAGCTGACCTACGGTTAGTAAACGAGTACATTTCGTTCGTTCCTAACGCCCCAATGGACGTAATATAAATATGAATTTATTTAAAAACATTAAAAAATGTGAAATGAAACTAAAGAAATGTTATGGATTCATTTATGTCTAATTACTTTGTTATTTTGTTATTAACAGGTAGCGGCCATGTTTCTCGTGAACAATTTGTTTGCGTTTTCAAATTAAACTGGTATTTCTTTTCATTATTAATGTATTTTGTCAAGTTAATCATTGCAAAAATAAATTATGTTTGGAAATAAAAAAATTTGATTGTAATTTTGCTGTTAACATTCCGACTTAATTTTATTTACTATTATTCATATATATTATCAAAAAGTTTTAAAATTTCAAATTACGACGAAGTGAGCATTTGCACTAGCTAACGAGTGGAATTCCATTTCGGTCGATTGATTGGGATTGGATAGAGAGTACGGAAAAGAAAGTTCTGAGGTGCATTCTGCTTCATACATTTACAGAGACTTCGAAGATCATGACGCGTTACAATGTGCCCAGACAAGTGATGGCAATTCTCACCACAATCGTGTCTATTGATTTTCCCATTTTGATTAATTATTATTTGGATTTGTTTCATCTGGAAGCATATCCTGAAATGTTCCCAAGTTTTAGGCTGTGATCAGCATCGTCTTCATTTAAAACATGCATTAATCGCGTTTTTCGTACCAATTTCTTAACGACGACATTTATTGATCCTTTGAAATTTACAAAATTGTGCAATTGTTACAACTGTGTGGGTCTCTCACACTTATTGTGAAAACTTAAGTAGCTATCTTATTTGCTGACCGCCCTTATTCTGCCATGTAGTACAAATGGTCAATGTTTCTTATGTTAAATCCATAATTATTATTATAACAAAGAATGGACATTTTTGGGTATTAAGAATTTGCTTATGAATATTATAATGTAATCTTGCAATACCTGCTGTTGTTCTAACTTGTGTGGTGTCATCGGTTATTGGTTACCAGTATAAAAGTTGTCCCTACTTACCTGAGCACACTTTACATGTACGTATCTCTGCAGAAAGTGTACCTATCAACTTGTACAATCTTTATAATGCAGGTTTGGAATACATATCTTAAATCAAATACCAGATACTTTATGCAACAATGAGAGTCAGAACTTTCCCATTTGTATATTTACTAATTTATGATCAAGTGTTCCTTATTTCACTTCTTTGAATAATAAACATTTTCCTCGACTGCTAAAATTAGTCATTTCTAAAAGTGTCCTTATATTTCTTATAACATAAAATATTTATTATCATTATTATTTTCGAAAATGGATCGTGTGGCTAACCAACAATGACTTTTGTGGAATCGAATAAAAGCAATGCACATGACATTAATATAATAACTATAACGCTGAACAATTATTCCATATTATTAATGATGTTATGTTTTAGTCTAGATCCAGTAATATCACTTGAAGTATTATCTATTTTGTATCTTGTTTCTGCTTTCATTATTGTCGTGTCGCGTCGTTGGCATGGGAAAATATATGAAGCCATGAGCACGTATTTAAAACACAATTCCTGAAAGTAATATATAACGGTGCAAATGTCCACTTAAAATCGTAGTTTCTTTACCTTCTTTACCCTCAGTGCTTAGTATTCCTTAAATGTTCGTACTTTTTATCTCATTTTTCTTCTGACATTTTCTGTTTTTGAAATTCACGTAGTTATAAAAAGCAATTCAGTCGCTTCCCTAAAGACCGGAATTAAGTTATTTTAAGGTCTTTCATTTTACGCTGTCTTGCGTTTGACATTGTATATATAATACTTTCTCAGACGCGAAGTAAATATATCACTTCTTAGCACTACGTTCTGCGCGTATTAATTTATTATGCGTTTGTTTTATGAATAGTGCAAAACTCCACCATCACGTTGAATATCGATAAGATTGCTTTTAGCGCGTTGGAAAATTTCCTTTTATATGACTGCATTTAAATGCAAAATCATTGCTCTAAAAATAAACTGTAAAAAGTCGAACACCGCTGCATTATTATCGCGGGCATTTAAACGTCGTATGTGAAATTTCCGCCACATTGAATCCAGATTTAGACCGTTCACGCCCTGAATTGAAGCCCGTAAGATGTAACTTTAAATTGCGATATTAAATGGAACAAAGGACATTCAAACTCGACTTCCAATTTCAATCGATTTAATAGATTGTTTTTCGCCGTAATTAAAGAAATGTTTTAATTGATCTCTCGCATGGCTAAATACTTTGTTTTATTGCAATGAAAAATGCAATTAAATCCAATTTGGCAATGTTAACGGTAGCTTTTATTTAAATGATTAATTTACCTGCTTTATTTGAGCTAATATTTAAGTTGAGTGGATTTGCAATCAATCTTGGTTCATTTCAAAGCAAGTCATTTCAAGTCCATTTCATTTAGCATTTTCATTCAATTGATGGTTGAAAATCCGCTTGTTTTCTAGTAATAATTCTATTAGCATAACTAACGAACCGACATTGGGAGTACACTGTCATTACAGTGTAGACTTCTTAATTAATTGACAGGCTGTGCCACTAAACTGAAGAACAATGAAGCCGCTGCTATTCTACGAAAAAGCGACTTACCAGGTCGGATTCTTCACGTGGTGAACGTCGCCGAAACCTCGGCGAGCTCTTCGGATGACAACGGATTATTGATTTCAATCACAGTAATAGTTACGAACGAAGTTTCTATTCTTGAGCGTCAGCGTTGAAACCGGTTCTTGACTTAATGAGTTGGATTAGCGCAATAATTAATATCGCTCATGAATTCTAAAGCTAATAATGTTTACGCTAGCAGGTGCATTAGCGGGAAATACAACATAATTTTAAACTGGTGAGCGCTAAATACTTCAAACGTATATAAACAAGTATCAAGTGACAATCAAACTTTTTTGTGCAGCCAAATATATTGTGTGATAGAAGTTAATTAAAATTGTGTGATAGAAGTTAATTAAACATACAAACAAAATTATATTTTGCTATATATAATTCAAATTCAATGAAAATTTATAATGTCAATATAATTGTAATAAAATAATACCAATACGGAGATTTTAAAGAACCATTGTGCCGACTTACATTCGTCTTTAGTGACAGTTGAGAATGGTACGAGTAAGTTAACATTAAAGTACTAGGTTTCGATAACTCGTTTATCAACAATTTCCTATATACACTAATTACTATAATAAAATTCATACAATATTAGTTGTGACCAGTTAATCAATGGTATTCATATGTAGGGGCCATGTTGGTAGTTCTAGAATTATTGAAGACTTCATTAATATTGGTTCCTTATTGATAATTGAAGTATGAAATGTTTGATTTGATCTGTTGAAGTTGTTAAAAATGCACCCATATTTTTCCTATTTACTAGTTTTGAATTCTATAATCATAAGGCATTATGCTGGTACCATGTAAGCTTGTATTCACTTATTTTACACAGTGTTAATTAGGTGTTATGTTAATTTCGAGTAATTACTTTGTCCTCTGAATTATTTCCAACTATATTTGCATGGTATTTCATATAAGACAGTAGTTCTGTGTGCATTTTTATTCGTCGTGTTTAATCTTCATCCACTTAGTATGTTCTATTGTCACAGGAGGTCCGCTTCATTCTCCAAATTATGTGCTATACAAATGCCTTTTTCATATTTTTGTTTCGTCTTGTGTCGTTTCTTGTAAGTATTGCATATATAACTTGACAACTTTTAATAATAATGGTTATACCTTAATTTCTCTATCTGTTGATTGAATGTGCCATCTACTTGAAAATAAATTATGGGTATGAATAGCTCAACTCAAGCTTCTACATAACTTGTAATGTAGGATTTGTAAGTCGAGGTTTAGCAAGTTGTGAATGTGTTGTATATTGTTCGTCTCCACCGGAGGATAAGTTCATAAAGAAGCTCTTCAAGTTAAATAGGTAAGGGATAAGTTGCGAATATCCTCTTTCGGAGACATGCTGTTTAAATTTGTTTAATAATCAACACGGAAAGTTGGCCACGTTCGTTTTTGTTGTTATGTAATAGTCTTTTTTCAACATGCTGACTTGTAGTTTCTATTGTATGTATTTGCTCAACTTAAGTTTGTTGATTACTTCAATTCAATCGTATATCATCGACATGTCGGTTATTGAACTATCCCATGTTTTCCTTGGTCGACGCCTGTCGCTCGTTCCATATGATTTTGCCTCCCATACCTGCTTTGCCTTTCGTCACCCATCCTAACCCAATATCCGAAACATTTTAATTGCTGTTCTTCAACCTTATTAAACTTATTTCTTAAACATCTCATTTCCATTACCTCAATCTGACTTTTTGTGCTTCTGTTCAACACCCTCTCACTTCCAAACAGTAGGGTTGGTCTATATACAGTTTTCAAGATGGTCATTTTTGTTTTCCTACTTGTTTCCTATAAACTCATTGTTCAACCTCTCCATTTGTTACTCCATTGGATTGTAGATTTACTCCCAAATATTTAAAACATGTTTATCTATGTTTATTAGTAATTTTCTTTTTGTTAGTTCGCAATTCCATAGCTTCAAATTTTCCAGCTGCTGATTTTCCCACACGCAGAAATCTGCGTCATCTGCGAATGCGCACTCTGCAATTTTCATCATTGTTAATTTTCTATATGATGTACATATGATGTTTACACTGTCTACCTTTTGCTTTATTTCCTTCATTATTTTAAATATTAACATTATAAACAATATTGGACTCAATACACCATTCTGTTTCATACCATCGTCCACCAAAAATACTTCTGATTTCAAATTAGAATTTTTGATGTAGTTCTTATTACTTAAATGTAAGTTTTTTATATTTTCCCTTTATTCTCGTCCAAGATGCTCCATATTTCTTTTCCTGACACTCCATCAAATGCCTTGTCCAAGTCTACAAAAGCTATTTTCTCTGTTTTTCCTGATCTTTCCATGATCTGCTTGATTGTACATATATGTTCTTGAATACATCTGCCTTTTCAGAACCTACATTGGGACTCTCACATTTTTGCTTTCACTCCTTAATTTTTCATCCAATAGCCTTTCATATACGTTGACCGCTACACTCACTAGTGTTATACCTTAATAATTACAGCTCGTCTTTGTATCTCCCTTTTTGTGAATGGATAATTATACCTGTCTTTATCTAACCCTCACGTATTTGTCCTCGATTGCAGATCATATTTCTTATATGTATTTACACGGTGCTCTATTAGCTTTTGGTGCTAGAATCATTATCATCTCTGACTTGATTTCGTCCGATTCCGCAACTTTACCTTTTTTGAGTTTTCTTACAACCTCTGTCAGTTCTACTTAAGATATTAATTCGACTCCTCTTGTCTTTCTTCGTTTCTACTGTTCAGCTCCTAAGGAAACAAAATATTGCTTATGTAGTTGGTAAGAAATATCTTGCTCCGAAGCGATTGTGGCACAATCCCAATATTACAAGAGAACTTACCCACGAAAAACAGCGCTAGTCATGTCGAAGTAAAAACTTAATTTAGTTAGTAGGAAGATTTTCTAACTTGCAAATTTGAAAAAACGGTTTGGTGCCAAAAAATATTCATTGGAACTGTAAACGGACATACCGCAGACGTTGACGTTTTACTTCTACTCCAATACTACAAAGAAAATCATATATGACTCAAGCAAAATCTTATTTTTCACAAGCCTAGAATTCGCCCTTTATTTCGTAATATCCCTGTGTGACATATATACCTCCATGTGCCCTCTTGAAACGAAATTACTTATTAGCATATGCGAAATCAATCAATATATTGCCAGCGACTCACCACTACATCACTCATTCCGTTTTTGTAATTTGAGTGACGAATGCAAACGAAGTCATCGTCGTAATCACAAAGTCATATCCCGGTACATATTCCGGTACTACATTTAAACGAATTTATTCTGGAGTTTATGTATTACACATAAAGTGGAACATATTTACATATGTAGATCAAACGTGAGGTTAGCCTATCCAGAACCTGCGTATTCCTTACTAGCTTAGGCACCACTTCAGAGCAGCTATCAAACTACATTAGTTCCTGGCTACGTCATCTCAATAGGCTATCTTGTGTACGAACTGCGAAACGATCCGGGGCCACCGTTTGCATTGGAAAGGAACTGGGCAGAAAAGTTGAATTGCTTAATGTACTGTAAATTATTTGCGTTATGGCGAACCCCGAAAGAGGAACTAAGACCTAAAACCTTCGATTCGCGTTAAAGAAGACACACAATAGAAATTGTTTCGTGCTCGTTTTGCGTTAATATTTTAACATTAATACGTGATTTATGGCAACAGCGTAGTTTGGTTGAAAATTCACAGTAAATGCAAAATATATAATTTAGGGGATTTTAGTTGAACTTCGCATTGATTATACATACAGCATACATACAGAAATAGATACATGTATTTAGTTTAAATATTTAATAGCACTTATAATTGTTCAAATATATTTAACACTAATAGAACCTTTCGGCTGAAATATAATAGAATGACCTTATATTTTACTCAGAATTAATATTTTGCATTTAATACTTATTCGTACATTGTCATAATTTATTACTATTACACATAACAAACAACAACAAAATATGAACCAACCCAACCGCCATATAGTAATACGTAATTTTTATAGAATTTCTTGTATTTTTTATTTCAAAATGTGGCCATAAGTTGATGAATGCATAACAAATTTAGTACATATTTCCACAATTTGATTCTTTTGTTTTTATGAATTGCTCCCATTATTCGTTAAATAAATCGATAAATAGTTCGCATAAATGTAAAATGTAGGAATTTCTTATGGTCTTAAATTTGGCTTTCTCTATAAATGAATCTCATTTTTAAAATGCAATATCATTATTTATTCTTGTTATCTTTAACTATGCAGTGGATTATATGTTCGTACAATAAGACCATGTCTAACCAATTACTGCCTTGCAGAGTCATAACTACATACAATCGCAGTAATCGGTCGGTACAGGTCATCCAGGGAAGATAGTGCTCCTGCATATATTTTTACAGTCATAAGCACATATTCCATTCACGATTTCAGCACATATTTCAAGAAGATATTACGTATTGATCCATATTCAAATTAATTTAGTGTAGTCGAATTATTTTCAGTTAAGTTACACTCTAGACCATTCCACACATCTCTAACAATGCGCTAAAATAGTAAGAAACACTTTAAAGCGTTGTAGGGTGGTTATCCAAATTTCGTCATAAAAAGTTGGGAACACCTTTTGCCCAAATATTTCTGGGAATATTTGTGTAGAATTCATCAGGATGAAGATTATTGTTGCCTGTTATGTTAAATATTTATTATTAATCCATATTCAAGATACTATTAACTGTATACTAGTCTAGCCCATCCATTTATATCCTTGCTCATCCTCTTCCCCTCATTTCATGACAATCACTTTCGTCTTAGATATTCTGCAACTGTTTCATTCCATGTTTTTTGGTCTACTCCTTGCTCTACGCGTGTGGGATCTTGCGAGCCATATTCTTTTCGTCTCTTACTAGGTTTATGATTTTGTCTCTTCGCGTAATCCCCATTTACTCCTCGTATCTCACTTCCATTCGGTTTCATTTTTGATTTGGGTTTAAAAATTGTTTTGAATAATATGATTTTTAAGTCGCTAGATATGTCATCTTTCCTTATAAACGCGTTGCTCAGTGAATAGCACTTTCTAATCTATTATTTTATTTTTCCATTTTTGTGTATCTTCACCCCCAAATACTTGAATGTTTGTACTTTCTCATTCTCTTTCCCCTCTACTTCTATTGATTTGTCTACGTCTTCCTTATCGCCATTATCTTGGCTGCCTCTGCATTTTTCTACCACGTAGCACATTTCTCCATATATTCTGGTTGTATTGCAGGTGTTGCATTGCATACATTATCAGATCGTGAGCAAATTCACTGATATTTCTACAGTTTCCATATTATTTCATCCAACATTTCATTTATTTTAACATCCATAATTATATTGAATAAGACTGGTCTGGGTTTTTTTTTTTTAAGCCTTCTTAGTTATAAATTCCTCCGATTGTAGGTTACATATAATTCCTTGGTTTATCATAAATGCTCGTTATTCATCACGTTAATTTTCCATTCATCTTCTCCTTTTCAGGCTGCTACACACTATATTCCTTGTTACGCTGTCGAATGCTTCTTCTAAGCTTATCAATGTCATTGCGCTGTTTCCCTAACATTTTCTTTTTATAGAGAACAGATTATTTTGTAACTTGTACCCCTCTGAATTTCTTAAACCAGCCTATAATTGTATTCCACTTTCTTCCATTGGCCGTTTTTTCATTATCCTTTCATATATTTCTCTTATGTCAATTTTTTGTTGAGATTTAATATTATTCCTAACATGCCATTTTTTGTATTTTTTCTCGATTCCATGCTCCATGCATCCGAAGTGCATGGCCACTTCTACAGTTATGCTAAGGTGACCTGCTGCTTTCCCTCTTTTTTGAATTTTCACCGCCTCTACTACTTCTTCTTCTTTTTCGTATTCTGCTTCTGTTATTTCTCGTTTGCTATACCGTTAATATTTCCATTAAACTATTCCATCCACCTCTTCACTGTGTCTTCTTCCTTACCCACCAACCCCAACCTGTGGTTGGTTTTTTATGTTTAACTTTACAAGGTTTTTCTCTCCGACGACTGTTGGTGACTTTGTAGAATAGATTTTGATTTTCAAAAGAGCCTCTCTCCATGTTTTCTCCACGATTTTTGTTTAGCTTGCTTTACCATTTCGTTGGCTTTGTTTCTCTGTTCTTTGTATTTTCTACGTTGTTCTATTTCATATATAGCCTTTCCAATTTTGTTTTCTAATTTTTCTTTAATTCACCATTCCACCAATTCGTTTGCTATCTTTAATATACTTGCATAATTCTTCAACCGTTAAGTAAAATATGTTTATGGCTATCTCTTATCTTTATGGCTCTCTCTGCTTCTGCTGTTGTATTGAATTCCCAAGTTGTATCCTCTTGTTTTAATTTAATGTTTTGAATTTTTCTTTGGCCCTGTTTTTTGCATGTCTTGTATGGTTACTTGAATATTTATGATTTTAGTTTAATTTTTCATCACACTAAGTGATGGTTCGAGTATATTTCTCCTCTTTGGACTCCTGTGTCCTACAACTCGTTTCTAGTCTTTCTGATTATTATATAAAACCTATTATCGATGTTTCCCCATTGATTTTTACATCCCTAATATATTTATGTATATCTTCGTGTGCGTAGAAGGTATCCGCTATTATTAGATTGTGGCATATGCAAAGATTGTTCCATTATTATTTCTATTGTCTTTCCCGTGGCATCCTATTGCTTCTCTTGTTTCTTCATCTATTTTACCTACTCTTCATTTTAAGTCCCCCTATACTATTAGTCATCTTTTAATCTCTTTTATAGTTTCCACTAGTTGTATGCCCCTATAAATGTTGCCCTTGTTTGCATATCGCTTCCAATTTCTATTTCTAGTGTCTTCTCGGAGATCCCTTTCAACCTGGGTATATATTTTACGTTCTCCTTTTTTATTATGTAGCCTACTCCTTCTTTAGCTTGATAATAGTACTGCATATGAGAATATTTCCTCTTTGTAGTTTGATTTCCCTCTTATCGTCCTTTTTGATTTCAGGTATTCCCAGAATATCAAAGTTCCTTGTCGTAATTCGTTTTTTGGATCGTCGATGGTAGTGTTTTATTTTCTTCTTCTAAAGTTCTTCATTTATCCCATTTATCACATTTGCCGCCTATGAACAGTTTCTGAAAGCTTCTTATAACGTTTTCTACTCTCTTACAATGCTCTGTACCATGATACATAGTTTTTAGTCTTCCTTTCATGAATTCGCCTATTCATTCTTTAACATCAATTGAATTATTTTCCTTTACGGTTAGGCCTCATATTATTATGTAGTTCCATATTGTTCCAATCTTATATTTTGTATCCTTTAACTCATTTTTAATCTCCATGGACTATTTTTTATTATAACATTCTCTTTCTATTACATCCCTAATATTTTCGACCTAACCTAGTTGTATTTGGCTCACCTCTGTTTTTAAATCTTTCAGTATATCTAATAGTTTATCTATTATACTCATACTTCTTTACTCATACTTGTTTTTTCGTGGTCCGCTTATATCCCTTGATCTATATGCTTGCTGTTCTATTGCTTTGTTATATTACACTTTTTCACAATTTAATCACACTTTCTCTTTGGTTATATCTCGAAATACTTCAATAACTATAATCTTAATTAATTATCCGGATATAGCAAAATATATATTGTTATTGTAAAGACATTCTCAAATTCATAATGTTATTAATATTAACATCGGCAGTATCACAACGGTCGTTTCGGATAATGTGCCACTTTTCGAGTGAAAAAATTCAGCTTGCTTCTCCAGCAACTTCAATCTTAGTTCTCATCATGCATTTCAGTCCGTGTATCTTTATAACAGAACGAAATTATATGCGAAGTCATAGAAAACAGAATTTTTTGTAAGTTGTTCTAAAAGAGACAATTACTATAATCCAGTTTCGTAAAAATCTGAAAATTTCCAGGAAATGCGGTTGCAACGACTGGCGGGGATCTTGAGAACAAAGTTTGAAATTGCGCGAAACGAGCTCGCGAATGTAATTCTAAATTAAATTTTTTATGCTAACGTATTTAACTTCTTTTCGCGCTAAGTGTGTGCATAATACTGTGGTCTTGCGAAAAGTTGGGCAAAGTTTCGCAAAAATCTAATTACTTACAAATGCATTTGTTTACCTCGGGCGGAAACCTTCAGAGCGTTTTTCCATTTTGCAGTACGTAAATTAAATAAGTGCAACAAGTTCGAGTGACGAGTTGTTGGGAGACCATCAATTAGCGGATACACAGATCTGTGGATACATTAATTTCAGTTTAAACACAACTTTGAATGAAATAAGTTGAATTAGTTTTTGGACGTTGTACCAAGTTAAAATTACAAAGACATAATAATGCTCTTCTCCATATCTGTAATCCATATTCCTCATATGATATAGTGCTTTCAGTATTATTGGTTTTTGATTTTGATGTTTGTGCTATATCTGGTATATAAGTTTTTATTAAATTTAAATTATTTCGATTAATTTTTGCGACTAAGGAATTTTATGACACAATATCGATATTACCTTTACAGTTTTTCCTGGTATCATATTATAATTAGAATTAGAACCTTGCAGGGCAATAAGTTGTTTACTCAATTTCTTCAGGCCGATATCGGTATACTAATATGAAGATCTGCTATATAATATTGTTCATAACTCAGAATGGAGAAACAGACCCGCAGTCATTTTTGATGCACGAGTATATGTTTTCAGCGATTTTGGTTAATATAGACTTTCTCCTGTAAACAGAGTTCCATTCTACACGTCGAGTTTCAGGCTTAGGCCACAAGTTGCATTAAGCTCGGCTCTTATAAATCAAATCCCGTCAATATGTTTACATTACCGGCAAATGGACGGTCGGTAAATGCTTTTCCTGATTTATGGATAATGTAAATTATGCTGTAAAAGTGCACTAATCTAATGTTTCAGCTTGGCGTGCGCTCAAACTGTCACCGCGTTACGCCAATTTCGCTTAATCCCGAAACAGCACGCTCCTGCGAAATTATTCGGAACGAAAATCGTGACCTATGAGCCAATAAGTTTTGAAGTAAATTAGAAAAAAATCTGTTGCGCTGGTATTATATTTCAGAACGCGCTTTAGGAAATGCAATCGATATGGCGTGACTGTTGTAGTTTTATAGTAAGTGTTAATGTTTATATATATGGGGAATTATTGATCTTGTATTATTACTATTATTTCTATTATAATCATTAACTATTTCTAAATAAATTCTTCAATTCTTGTACAATAATGTATACGTTGAATGAATTCGTCGGAAAATATACTTAACGAACGTATGCATAAGACAGTGTTAAAAAAATAGCAAATGAAAAACTTGTACCTTGATCGGTTGTAATAAAATTCAGAGGCAACACGCAAATGAATTAAAGTGATGCGTTATTAATACACGTGATTTGGTACGATTTCCTGGCATTGATTTGTTTAAGAAGGAGCCTTATTGGTTCATATTCCAAGGAATTTAGATAGGTTTGACGCAATTGGGAGCGTCTCCAAAGGAAACGTATCAGAAATAGTTGAGGTTATTGAAGAAGTTGTTCAAGATTTAAAACATCGAATGGAGCAAAGTCCTAAAGTGTCTTTCAAAATTGTCTGCACAGTCTGATACACCATAAATTGAAAAAAAGTAGGGCATGCAAAATTTTGATATTGTAGATAAAGCTATCAATTGAAATTACAAATCGCTGAAGTTAAAACAGTTGTCATATCGCTTTTCAATCAAAATTAATGGCTCACTGATATTCTTTCATAAATTTTGTTAAACATTATTTATACTATACAGGATTCTGATTTTTCAGTTTATATGCTCATCGATTATGCCCAATTTTTGATTTTGGCCACCGATGATACCATACAGCACTTTTACTTTCGATACCCAATAACATTAATCCAACAACCAGCTGATTATATATGTCGTGCTGCATATTATCAATGATTTCAGCATCACATGGGTAACAACACAGTTTTGTATCCATCATTGTCTTCTGATTGAACATAGATCGCAAAAGTGTGAAATTTTGAATCGAAAATGCCTACATGTTATGTAGCAGAAAACTTTCGTTAGAAAAGAATAGCGGTGTTACTTTTGCAGCAAAATTGAGAAAAGTAACTTGAAGCCATTGTTTTACTATAAATAATAAACATTGGGATTTTATGCAACCAATTGAACTGAGATATACAGATGGAGCGGCAACCATAAGTGCTAGGGGTGACATTCCCGCCAAGTTGAACTACAACCAATGAATACAAATGAACTTGTATTTCACTAGTTATTCTTCTAGAAACCTATTTTATGAATATTTTTATTGGTGGAGAAAATATTTAATCGGTGCAATCAACAATATAAGTAAGCGTAGAACATGTGACTGGTCAAGAATAAGGAATTGTTATACACGATTTTTATTTCTCGCTGTCGTAAAGAAGTACCGATGTCTGATTAAAATAAAATAAAAGAGCTGTCTTGGTAAATGTAAATTATCAACGACAATAAACATTGCAAAATACCATATTCAACCACAATTAAATAAACACGTTTCCAACAAAAAGCGGTCTGCGAAAAATTGCAGATTATATCGCAATAATTCCAAATTGAATTCATGTTTATAGCAAAATCCTTTTAACGCTAATGGAAACCTAATTTTCTCATTACATGATGTACGAAAACCTTCCCCTATGGATTAATTGTGGTGTAAATATATCACTTAAAAGTCACATTGTAGAATTTTAAACTTTTAAATACTTTACATTCTCTTTCCGTAAAAATTAGCCTATTTAAACGCACTAAATCGGTTATTGGTTTCCCAAATATGTCAACGACTAGGATTCGTTCATGCTTCATTATTTTGGTTGATCTGATTTTAAAAATGTAGAAAACACAATGAATGAAAATAACAACAATTTTCATATAGTTTGCATCCCAAAGCTCATATATCGTCCCAACGAATCTTGTCGCTATTTTATTATATTGCAATCTGGAAAACAATTGCGATGTATATATAGATTAGGATCCGGGCAAGGGACGTGAACGACTTTACTGATTAACCAAATTTGATGTTGTCAGTCCAATCGTGCGAGTGAGCTTAACATCGGTTAAAATATTGTCCACCACATGATTAGCGATTAGTAGAATCGCGGTATATAAATTCTATTCCTGCAAAATTAGTATTTCTTGATACAAACGTTCTATTTTCTTCCATTTAAGTGTCTCTTCTGGATCGTTCAGTTCCGCTAGGTCAAAAGCTCCCTTCAGTTTCTTGTACGTTTTCTTTCTAGTACGCTTTTCTTCTCAATATGTAGTTCATTTTCGACCTTTCCAGTTTGTGGCGTCTTCGGTCTTTTCTTGTACATCATGCAATGTTGAATTCTGCATTAAACCACCTCTTCCGAAGTCTTCTCCCTTTTCTTCCTGTTACGTCGCCTCTGTTGTTACTCTGTTGTATTTGTGAACGATTTCCAGCTTTCTTTAATGGGTATTTTTTTTTCGTTTGGTTTCCGCATTTTATCTTATAGTATTTTCTATTAGTTTATTCACCCTATTGTTATTGCCTGAATCTCATTTTTATTAATTTTTGTTGCTCAAAATATTTACTGTACCAAGTAGTGATCAGATCACATATTTGCCTCGTATATGAACTTACATGTCTTATATATTTCCATTTTATTACAAATTGATCAGTTTGATGCACTATTTGGCTAATTGTTGCTTACTACGTCCCTTCATAGATTTCCATTTGCTGGAAGTAAATCTTCATTATTGTCCAATTGTGCCCTGCAAACAGATCTTGGTGCTTGCTGTGCTTGTCACTTGCATGGTAGAGGTTCAAGGTCGTGTATGTGTCCACTAGCTGTTTGATCGACAGCTCAATTTGCCGAGATAATGCTAGCAGAATCATCTGCTTGCCGCTAGCTGTATATGGATAGTTGCAGGCAACTTAAAAGAAAAAGTTATTTCAAGGACGGTAGAGATTCAACATTCTACAAGGACAAAGATTCAGTTATTTAACCAAGTCTCAGTTCTTGTGACTTGTTTGTGATATCTCATTGTGATCTGTTAATTATTCCGCACTGCTTGAGATTTCTGTCGATGATATAGATAATTTTCTCGACATGGACTTGACTTGGAGCAAATATTTTGGACAGGGGAGGACTTGGTTCAATCATGGGGAGTAGAAATGCATAAATTATCTAAAAGCAAAATATGTAAAAAAGTTGAATTTTTATAAAACAAGGTTCACTTTAGATGGCTAAAACACATAAAATTAATCGCGCTGTTGGCTGAATTTGTTACAATAGTCTTTTAAAGCGCTGAATATAATTAACAACCTCTTTTCAAGGCGACGACCACCATATAAATTCAAAGAAAAATATTGCTTTTGCTGCAAACTTTTCGAACGTTACAATTCCGACCACAACAAATGTATTCAAGGACTTTATGGCTGGCAATATCTTGAAATATTTAAGTATATACGTACCTTCGGGAGAAACATTTAAATCATTTAAGCAATTACAAATTACGTCCTTAAAATACAAGAGGTATTGATCGTTTGTAACAATTGAACTCCGCTATTGACCTTATCAGTTTTTCTGGCGTCATTCTCTGCATATGTCCATATCAGTTGTTTTTCTTCAATTATTTGGTTGATTGCCTCTTGCTATATCCTATTCATTATGTTCTCGTTTCCACATTGTTCATTTTTATTTATCCTGATATTTTCCTAGATATCTCATTTCTAACGCTGTTTACTTACTTTCGTTTGGTTGTTATTGGCGAGGTCGCACTGTCATGATTTCATGATTTAATTAATGATTAGAATTGCAACGGCATTACATATTCTCGTTTCTGTACGCTTACGTCTTTCACAATATTGTTTTATTTATCTGGTAAAAAAAATCACCTATTAGTCCCCCATTTTCAAGCACTCTGGGAGTGCCTGAGTGCCTAAACTTGTATATGTATCTTCCATTTTACCTGCTCTCGCTCACTCTCTTTTGTCTTCCCATACTTCATTTTCATTTTCAATCGCCCTAGCATCCTTAACATATCGTCCTCCTATGCCTTCTTTCTTTCCCAGCATACTCCTCGTTTCTTTTCATCCTCACCATTTCCGTTCTCATTTTTTTTTACAGATTGTCAAATGGACAAAACAGACTTACCTTCTCCACGTTCTTCGTGTCAGATTTTCTTAAGATATATTTTCCATTTTTGGCAAATCTTTCGAAGGCTTAGTTATCTTGTTTCAATAAATTCTAGAGTGGTCTTGTACTTTCAAAAGTTTTACTTATTCACAATTAAATTCAGTTCATTTTACATCGAAAATTACAAACCTGTGCAAAATGGAAAAATTGAAAAATTATCGGAAATGTTAAAGCTGTGAAAAATTACACTAATTGTTGAAATAGTTGAACATAATTTGTCTAAAAAAAACAATAACTGCTAAAAGTTTCCACTTTGTGTAAAATGCAAAATGGTGTAAAATGGTAAAAAAATCCGCAAATGTAATTAAATGATTAATTGTGTAAAATATAAAAATATATTTTTGTCGAATATGCAAAAATTAATCGACAATTAATTATCTCGGAATAGTTATAAATGTACAAAATTGTGTTAAATACAAAAGTGAAACAAAGATGTTCAATGTGAACACTTGTAAAGGTGACAAAGAAAGTCAAAATCCACGAAAATGAAACAGAAATGGAGCAAAAACATCATATTTTTTTAAATTTATCTCAATGCCAAATTTATCTAAAATATAAAAATATGAAAATTGTCGAAAACATTTAAAACTGACATAATTTTCAATATTATTGACAATATCGAATTGTAAAAACTGGAAAAATAATCAAACGGGTCAAAATTGTGAAAATGCAAATTGTTTAATACATAAATTAACAGTAATATTTCAGGAAAATACAACAATTGCAACCATAAGTTTATAATTATAAATTATTAATTTATGATTTATTGTATCATGCTTTAATAAATTCCAGGAACATAGAAAAGACAATTCACGATAATATGCAGCGAATATGTCATTAGTAAGGGCGGGTGAGCGGGTGCGGTGCTCAAAGATTGGTATTCAGAAGAATGTTATAATTATCAAATTAGCAAATAATTTGGTTGAACAAAAGTGTGAAGATTGAAGAAATGTGGAGCGGTTTTCTAGCTAAAGGAATTATTCAGCACACAGGAAACTAGGATTACTTTATACAACAGTTAATTATATATGCATTATATCAATGATCACATTACAATATTTAAGCATTCTTCATGATACAGCATTAAAACCACATGCGTTAGATTGTAAGCCATTATGATCTTCCTCTTCGGTTATTAGTTTAAATTAAATTTAGAATTAATATAAAAATTATTGATATTATAGAAATGTTGTTAGTGCTGCAACAACTCATACAGAAAATCATTAATACCATTAGAATCAAATATATGTGAATTAATGTATGCCATGTTCGAGAAGGATCGGATTGCGTATAAAAAATAGCCCTATTCTCCGTAGCAACAATGGCCAACTTATAAATCCACAACACTACAACAAAATCATGTTCTACTCGAATATGTTTAAATATTATGAGTTAAGAGTTACGTAAAGTTATTTATTGTAAATTTTGATTGGTGCACAAACGCGTTGCTTTGTATAAATGGGCGTCTTAATGCCACATAAAATGTTTTTACGTACAACGTAACATGGTCTGTGAAATATCAAGCTATTAAATATCGAATATAATTTCCCCCACAGCTTCCTGTGTGCGCATTACCAAGATGTTGATTTTACCGGCAATTAAAATTATGTCGCGTTAAATTTAATTAGATGTTTTATTCGTGACATTTTATTACAACATAATTGCAATTTATTCAGTTATTTTGTACCGGCTAAACAATGTGTAAATGAGTTATTCTGCAAACCGTGTAACTTTGGATGGAACAAAATTTAGTGGTGTGTCTACATACGCAAACGTTATATTAGGAGACATAATTATCGTCTATTCCAGCATTTGTCCCTTGTATGTATATGTGTGTTTATTATGGCAGTTTTGTTGGGATTACGTTTAAATTTAGTTACATTCTGCTGTGAACAAATTACATAAATACTTAATAGCTTTACGGTGCTTTAGTTTAATGCAAACATACGTGCGATATTGTAAATGGATAAGGAAATTTAACATCCTACATTATTTAACTACAACTTCGAGCGCACGGAAGATTTTACATGTAATTTTAAATACAACATCTGAAGGAAATTCTAATATTTCAACATTTCGTTTTACAGACTTAATGCGTGTTCGTGATAATCACTTGGATTCATTTCCTTTTGATGTACGCTATAAATCTGAAAGGAGTGGTACATACCGTCGACTATTTTACACAAAAAACGGCTTGCAAGTAATTTAACTTAAAGCAACTTATATCTAATAATTTAGGTGTGCGTATGTAACATGCAGATACATACTGACATTCTGAAAAGATGAAAGCATTCCGTCCACCAGACGCCTTATAATTCCGTTCGGATTATTTGGCAGAGGGCGCAACAAAACAAAAATCGCAGCAACAAACTACTGCATAAATAAAACATCCTCTGCTCAAGAAACTTAGATTAAAGGCAAAGTACTACGAAATAAATTCTGTAGATTGTTCCGAATATCAAGATGTCTCGAGCGTACGCATTTGAATATAAAACCCATCAATCTTCACTAAACTGGATACCGATTTTATCGGGATATCGGTCACAATGGAGGTATCTCTAATAAGTTATTAAAATTCGTGCAGGTGAGAATTCGTAATAGGTCATCTATCACGATGAAGACGTTGTGTGTTTGTTCTTTTTATCTTGCTATTCTTTACTCAGACTTGTAAATAAATTAAACTCAGTTTCGTACAGGTAATTTTCGACTTATGTATATTTCATCGTAGGGGAAGCGTGTTCGGCGGAAATCGTTTATCACAGTTTTAATTTATTCACTGAAAATTGGATTGAAATTTAAATATTTTTCACTGCTTATCGGTCCATGTTTTCGTGTAAAACAACTACGCAGTTAAATTAATTGAGAATAATATGGGTAATAATGTTGATAGGAAAATGTTATTTATTCGAGCAATTTTTTAAATATACGACGTATGGCTATTAAATAACAAGACTGTTAGAATATATGCACTTAGTTCCGAACTGCTTCAGCCTGCCTCTATTGGAAACATTGTTGCGTGTCTTCATCTGTTAAGGCTTCTTGAAGATCTGACGTTTGTCCTTTTTATTTTTCCTTTTTACAAATGTAAAATGAGTCCTTTAATTTTTAGAAATAAATAACAGTCGCTGGGAGCTAAATCCGGCGAATAGTGACGGTAAAGTTCGAGTAACATTTACGTTTATCGGATAAATGCTCCTTCACCCAAAGCGCATTGTGAGCTTGCTTTGTGTCCTGATGCAAGTTCCTACCAAATGACCACAGTTCTGGACGTTTTTCTTGAATTCGTTCTTTTAATGTATTTATGGTGTCTTTGATTTTTTCAATATTTTCAGCCGTATTTGAGGTGCACTACTCCGTCGAATAATAACAATGCAAGATGTCGAGAATATTCGTACTATAAGACGTTTGAAGAAGCACTACACTGTATAATGAAAAGAATAATGCCCGTGGAGAAACGAAATAGAACAACATAAATCAGAAAAAGAAAGATAGGAAAAAAGCGAAATATTTTTGAATTATTAAGTTGATGAGCTTGTCGAATTGTAGTAAATATATAAGAACCGACACTGCTTTCACAAATAATTACATTTCATTCAAATGTACATTTCAAGCTATTGTTTTCATCATCAATAATAATAATAATAATAATAATAAAATATACGTCTCAAAAAAAAAATAAAAATGACATAATTATGTTGCCAAAATAATGACAATGAAAGCAATAGCTTTTGAAATGTACATTTGAATGAAATGTAATTATTTGTGAAAACATTGTCGATTCTTTTATATTTTTTGAATGGTTACTTTTTCCAATATTATAATTAACAACATGAACTTATTTTTATGTGCAAGCAATCCATAAAGAAGGGTATCCATATAGTATATTCGTTGTTTGCTGTTATCTCGGGGTGTTCCCCGTTTATTATTTACAACTATCTAATTAGATACTCGAAAGTAGGCTTTTATGGCCATTTTTCCATAATGATGTTGCCATTGTTTTTAGAAATAAACTTGATGTTTCGCTGAACATGTCGGCTTCTTCAGAAGGTTTCTACAGACTGATGTTTATGGCTTCTGCCTCTCGTTACATACCCCGTCACTGCTTTGTTTCGTTGATGCGTATCCGTTATATGCCATTGATCCGTGTCCATTATCGTCTGCTGCTCCGTGTGTGATGCTCCTCCTCGATTCGTCCTTAATGGCCCCGGCTGCGTCTTTGCTGGTCCTTGCTCCTCAGTGTCCTTAGTGCTAACTTCTAAACCTTACTTAGACTATATCCATCTTGTCGGTTGAAATTATTCTGGTTCTTCATTATTTCCAAGAATTCTCTCACAATCCGTGGGTAGTAGTGATGGTTTCTGGCCAATATCTTCATTTCGTCGGATCACTATCACTACTGTGGATCTTCCAGTATTTCCATGCTCGACATCTCTTTGATGCTCCCCGACTCTGCATTGTATACTGCATCCCGCTCGTCCAATATTCGATATTCCATACTGGTATTGAAATTCGTATTCCTTTACCTCGTAATCTGGGTGCCAAGTCTTTGTTGGATGGAAGTAGCTAACGATTCGTACAACAAGGACTAAAAGAGGATACCATTGATCTGTCAAGATTGTGTTTAACCATCACTTACTTTCTATGAAATGGAGAATTCTATGAGCAGAAGAACGGTGCAGCTATGGGATCACCACTCTCACCAGTCATTGACTTCATGGAGACTTTTGAAGAAGAAGCCATCAGTTCCAGTGACAGGAAGCCTAAATGGTGGTAGCTCTACGTGGATGGTACATTCGTGATATGGCCACATGGTATAGAGAGTCTACACGCATTCAAGGAGCATATCAACAACAAAATGCCAACGTCAACATCACAATGGACAGGAGCGAATGGCTGCCTATCTTTTCTGGACGTACTAGTTAAACGCATCGACAGTTGAAAATTAGGACTTGGAGTATACCGCAAGAAGACGCATACGGACCGATATCTGCTCGCAGCCTCACATCACCATCCACAACAGAAAAGATCTCTAAGCACAGGATATTCGGAGACTTGCCGAAGCTAGAAGGAAGAAGAAAGATGTACCAGAGGAAAAACCAGCAGGAAACGCACACCTCCCATATATTGCTGGAGTTAAGGACAGGCCGAGGAAAACCATGGAGAAGAAAAATAACAAAGTCAGGTTCAGCACAGTTAAGAAAACAAACTAAATGCTTCCATCTAAAAAGGACTTGGTATATGGATTACGAGTTAAATGCATATACGAGCTTCAATGTCAGTGTCAAATATCGCATATTGGACAAACGGAAGGCAGTACACAGTGCAGAGTCAAGGAGCATCGAAATGATGTCCAGCAGGGGAAATGCTAATAGATCCGCAGTAGCAGAACACTATCAAACGGAATTAGTCGGATAGTGAGAGAATCCTTGTAATTAATGACGACCCCGAATAATTTCAACCGGGAAGATGGATATAGACTAAATATGTTTTGGAAGTTAGCACTAAAGGACACCGAGAAGCAAGGACGGTGAAAGACGCAGCGAAGACCATCAAGGACAAATCCAGGAGGAGCATCGGACATGGATCAGTAGATGATAACAGACATGGATCAAGGGAATATAACGGATACGCATCAACGAAGCGAAGCAGCGATGGGGTATATAACGAGTAGCAGAAGACATCAACATCAGTTTTTATAAACCTTCTGAAGAAGCTGACATGTTCGGCGAAAGGTCAAGTTTATTTCAAGAACCACGGCAACATCCGTAAAATACATCACTATGTCTAATTAGATACCAACAGAATTACATTCGTAGCCCCATAGTACTCCATGAGACCAGAATCAAACTGCGCATTGTCGTGTAATTGTTTTTATAAATTTGCCTTTAATTCATCACACGAAGCTGACTCGTTAGGTGTTTTTTTTTTATTTCAACTTCTCGTTAAACATTTAATAAATTTACCGCTAATTTCATTATACTATATTTATAATATAAGATAATCTTAGTTGAAATTTTTCTCCAACAATAATAAAGTCCTTACACTCGCTAAATTGTTTGTCTGTTGTCAGTTGGTTCCTTTGTTTTCGCCTTGCGTCCATTAATTCTTATGGTTCCTCCTACTACTCTGTATGTAACTATTCTTCCACCACTGTGCCCTTACTGATTGTTCTCTATCTCTTTTCATTATCTATGTATTTGTGTCTATTGAATCATGAAAATAATGTTTTCTTTATATAAGTTAATGTCGTAAACTAAATGTAAACTAATGTCGTAAACTAAACCTAAAACTCTGCACGTTGCAAATAATAAAATTAACTTCTTTTCACCAGCTTCTGGTTACCGCTGCGGCAATTCGAAACGGATCAATTTTAAGGTTTGTGTTCCCCTATTCTTCCGATGTATGCTGAATACATGCTGGTCATGCATAATTTCCACTTGGGAATTCATTCATTCTCGTCTATTTTCTATTACTTCAACCCTAGATGCTCGCGCTGGCATAGCTGCGCTATACGCCTCTATGGAAATGGAACATATAAATTTCTCCTGGCCGAACGGAGTTTTTCACCATCTCCACAGTCGATGCCCAGCTTTGGGGTAGGCTTACACACCAGCCCTTGAATGTAGTTTCGTATTTAAAAGTGGCAATTTGTAACTAGGGTCAATATTTCATTAGTCTGGGGAATATGGAACTGTGTGGTGTGCGAAAAAGGTTATCGGGGTTTAAAAATGATGTAAAGTAAAGGTTTTAGGCAAGAATTTGAAGCAAAAACCAAAACTTAGTGTAAGATGAACGTTTTTGTTTATGTGTACGGACTGTCAAAAAAAGAAAAAAATGTTTATAACATTCATGAGATTATTAACTAAAAATTTAAATGGAATAAAGTATGGTAAAAATTTGTGAAAAAGATAATATCGGTAATAAGTCTAACAAAACGAATTTCGATCAAATCATACTAGGCGAGAATATTAAATGAGCGTCAAAAGACGATGAGATTTTAGTGTCATTGCTATACAGCTATTAGCTCCACGTGGCTTGGTAAGATATTAAAAAAAAAAACGTTGCAAATCAACGGCGTATATGAAAGAAAATTGACAAGTAACAGTATATGAACGTCAAATATAAAGTGTAGCGTAACTACTGTTCGTTTTTCCGCCACACACACACACACACACAAAGTACACTCAGCAATGAGCCTCGTATTTGAATTATCCATAACCGTGACATTTTGGCAAAGAAATACTGGCACGTTGTTTACGGCGGTCTCGAATTTCCTGCGTTGCAGCTTCTACAAAACAATTTGGCATATTTCGTATAATTTCGGCTAATATAATTTCATTTCTTACCCTGCACTAATAGATGTTTTGCTGCAACCAGTTACTGTTACTAATTAATACTCGGCAATATGAAAATAAAGACTTGCAATTACTCGTAAAGTCTTTTAATATTGAGTATTTTTAAAATAGTATTAAAATATTAAAAATTGTATTTCTGATTAGATCGTTTGGGGAAATTATTTAATGTTTGACATTTTACATTTATGTAACTTAAGGGGGGGGGCGCTTTAGGAGGCCTTAAAATAGCGTTTTTGGGGGAATTTTTTTAGGACAGAAAAAAATTTGCAAGTCTAGTGAACGTTTTAGAGCATCTTATTGCATATTTGAGCATTAAAAAAAATATTTCGAGAGAAAAATATTTAAACGGAACCGATTTTTATGCACATTTGTGCAACACCTTTCAATTGCAATTTACAATCGGTGGGAAAGATGTAACCCGTAATTTTTATCTGAAACAAAAAAAAAACAAAGAAAATGGTAATTCTCATATATTTTCTTCTATGTGAACTAAAAAAAAAAACAAAATTTTGAAATTCAAGATTTTTCTCAGGTTTGAAAATAAATGTGCTCGTTGCAGGAAGAGAAAATCATTTCAGCTTGCTAAAAAAGTTGTTTAGAATTTTTTTTCATTAATTTTTCAGTTCAAATAGAAGAGAATGCTACTGAAGCCAACAAAAGTTTTGTTTCGTTTTGATTGCTTGTCTAGTTTTCTCGCAATCACGCCCACCAGTTTAGAAAAATCGTAAAAACGAAAACTCGAGAAAACGCGCTCTAAAGTTTACGATCAGCAAAAATGTTAATTTTCGATCACTTACGGACGACTTTTCGAACGACCGATTGAACTTTTTTAAGTACATAGTTCGGTGTTGTTCTGCGGGGAGGGGCGCTCGCTTGGTTTGTCCGAGCGTTCGTGCGTTCGTATATTTTTTGCTCGATACCTCACTGTATCTTTCAAAATTGCGAATTAGACGCTATAATTTTTTACACATATTCTTAGATATATTTGGCATAGATTTGAGCAATAAAATTCCATCGATTTTTTGAGCCTTCTAAAGCAGGATCCCCCCTTAAATAGTCCCATCTATTGAGATAGCAGAGATTTATATTTTTTATATTTTCATAAATAATGTGATTTTTATATGTAATAAATAAATCAAATTTTTGTAATTGTATTAGCAATTAAAATAAACTTCTAGGCAATGGATTGCAAATTGCACATATTTACGTTTGTTAAAAAGTGTCGCATTTAGCAATTTAACGTACGCTTGCGATTGTGTTTCAGGGTTGAAAGGAAAATTTTAAATTCTTCCACCTTGTGCTTTTTACACATGCACTTTATAGAATTAACACTCTAAAGAACCCACACTTACCCCTATTTGAGTGTCTAACGCCCGCCACTCAGGCCTGTAGTGATTCAATAGGGTGGTATGTAAATGTGTCAGTTTTCACGCCCTGATTGACTCGAGTTTGGGGATCCACCCCGCTCCGTACCACCCTCACCGGAACGTACAATAGCCTCCACCCCAGAGCTAATAATATCTTGTCATGATGACGACTGCTCCCGACACATCACGCCTGGACTCCGATAGCTTTTGTCAGTGCTATTTGCTAATCACGATTGTAGCGTTTTGGAATTTGAGCTGGCATTTTCGTTTTTAATTGTATCTGCGTTTGACGTCCGACCTGTCCCTTCACAGCAATAACATATGCCGCCTGTTACATTTATTGTTTACAAAAAATTCTATTTTAATTCTTCTTACCACATGTATCCAGACGCACAATTAAAATTTTCAAATTTTAGTAGTACATAAGGCGTTCGTTTTATATACATTTTATAAATTTGCACAGCGAACTCAAATGGTCGTCGTCGAAAAATCGATGTCGAAAAAGTTACAGTATCTGCAGGCATTTTCGCACGAAACAAACTTCGTAAGACACTCAATACAAATAAATGTCTTGTAAAAGTTTCGCACGGAAAATAATAAGTGCTATTAACCCTTTGGGGCAAACATTTATTCCGCGGAACTTTGTACATTATTCCGTTCCTTTTTTTAATTACATCGGAAATGAATAAAATCTGACAAACGGTTTTAATTATTATTAGTTTAAAGCGTTCTAAAAACGATATGATTTACGCAATAACTTGCGAAACTTCATTAGGTTAAAGCGTGATATAACACAATGGGAAACCATATTATTCGGGAAAAGGAAAGTTTGTGAGATATCGTACATAATTCATCGGGCACCTCCGGAACTAGTAGTTTTCTTCCGGTCACATTTCTGCAGTTTGAATGATTTGAGATTATCGTGGTCTTACTTCTTTCTACACAAATTATTAAATTCACCATAGAATTCTATTGTCATTTATTAGTGTCATGTGCATTTACGTTTAATTAAGAAGCTTTATTGCTACGACAAATTATATTTCCGTATTTAATAAAGTAACTAAAATGCGTCTAATAGAATATTTTGTTATTTTACAGTGGAGTGTTCGTGGATTGTAATTGATAAATGATTGTTCCTTACTGTTTGCTAAATTTGACGACAAAAAATTCATAAAACACACGTTACATGAATGTTCGATGGCTACAATTCAAATAATGTGGGAGTATACTGCGCATGGAACTTATAATGAGGCAATGATCGAAATAAAAAAATCACCGGTAAATACGCGTTTGCTGCTTGCATAGAACATCATAATAACAACTATGTGATGCACGGATCTTTCGGAAGCCATTACTTCATCATTAAGGAAAAATGCATATATACGAGACGCGATCATGTACGGTCCCCAACAGAAAACAAATTGGAGAAATATCAAACGTTTATTTTTCTACATAATCTCCGTGAACGGCAATCATTTGCTCCAACGATGCTGCAAACCGTCATCACTTCATTATCGTCGTAATATCTTGTCCCCCGAAGATATTCTTTTAATTTTGGAAATCAAAATAAAACACCAGCGGCTAGGTCTGGTGAATATGCGGGATGTTCAAACAATTCAAATCCTGCGTTCAGAAGAGCGTTCATGGCAACATGGATTTTGCTGACAGGAGTTATATTTATGCAACAGAATTCCTTTGCTCAATTTCCCCCGTCTGTTATTGTATGTCCACGTTCCAAAAAATCGGTCATCAAAATTCCGTCTGCGTCCCAAAAAAATGTGGCCATATTGATGCCACTCCATACTTCGTTGCTTCGACTCAGGTTCGAAGTGGTGTACCCACTTTTCATCAACAGTGACGAATCGAGAATGAAATTCAAAGCAGATTTAAACTTTGCCAAACTGGCTTCAGAATGCTCTAGGACGTTTCTGATCAGGTGTCAAGATTTGTGGGAGCCAACGTGCAGATAACTTTTTTAACCCCAAAATATTTGTTAAAATATTTTCTAGTACCATAAGAAAAAATCGTAATTTCAGCTATCCGACGAATGGTCAATCGTTTATCTGTCATTGCCACATCGTGTATACGATAAACAGTTTCTTGGGTGATAGTCAGTGATAGTCACTGGTCATCCAACACCATTCGCATGTTCACGTGTTTGTCTTTCCAGTCTTCACCACTTGGTGAAAAAACAGCACCATCACCTAATACTCCTACCATATGTTCATGAATTTTTTATGGCTACAACCCTTTCTTTTGCAAGTATTTTATAACTGCACGAACCTCTGATTTTTCCATTTTTAGAATTTCACTAAACTTGTCTACTTAAATTTGAAATTATTTGAACAGGTAACAAGTGGCTAAACTACAATTGAACCAACGTAACAACAAATGATACTTTAATGTGTAAAATTGTTTCAAAGTCATTCAACGTCTATTATGTCAGGGACGCTATATATTGATCTCCCCTCGTATAGCGTATGGCAGAAAGCAAAGCAGTTATATTATATTCGAATCTAAAAATTACCACTAACAGCATCTGTAAATGCAAATTTTTCGTCATTAAAAAAATCAAGCAAATATTTAAAAGATTTGGATAAGATATTTACTCGGTTTTCAATTTTGTGGATATGTGTCGTCCATGTACGAGTATATAATTTTATGATAGTATTTAAAAAATATTATAACACTATTCATTCATCCTAATTTAAGTTCACATGTTTGATATTACTTGTTATTTTTTTTGTAAATTTAACTTCGTAATTATCTGTCCGAACATAGTCGACGGAAAAACTGCAACAAAAACTCTAACGCTAAGATCACAAGGATTCGACACTTTTAATTGTTAATAAATATATAATTATCTCATTATCATTGTCAGTTAGATATCCAAATATTTTTTTGTATAAATAAAATTTCTCTTTTATAAATTAACAAGAAAGTTCTATTAATTATTGACTTAATAGATAAATAATATTTCTATAATTTCAGTGCGAAATTGTTACTAAACAAATAATAATTTACTTAAATTATATTAAATATAACTAATTACTTACAGCTACATTTAGAAACATTATAAAGAAATAACACAAATTTTCATACTTTTATTAATCGATTATATCTTTGATTTCCCTCTGATGATGATGAATTCCTGTTACTTATTGGCGGAATTTCGGAATGCTGTCGTACTAAATTCTAAATCGTCCTGCGATTGTTTGATAGGTATTTGTACATTCTTACACCGTCCCTTGTCCAGTACGGTTTCATGTCTGACACAAATTTAGCATACAATAACAAATGCGAGGTTGGCATCAACAATTAAAATAGAATTTTCAAATCAGCCTACACTGATTTTACGGTGAAATTGCAAATTCAAACTATAGTTTATTTTAAGAATGCAGTGTGGAATATGGCTTAAAAATGCGAGCTTGGTGTTCTTACTCGAGTCAAGTTAACGCAACGTGTTTCTCTATTTATAAACTTTTCTATATTGTTGTTTGCATTTTACGTGTTTTTCGTTTTTGAGTTTTTAATATTGTTTGTTTAATTTGTGAATAGTAGTCTAACTATTATTTACAAGTATTCTTGTTAAGCTAAGTGCTATCGAGGTGGACATCTTTGTCGGTGGACTTTGTGGGCTACCGTAGAAGATGAAGACTGAGGACCATGTGCTATCTCCTGCTAAACTGATAATCCGCTTATTAGCTATCGAACGCCTAGATGAGGATAAACAAAAGATAACCAGGCAGACTGTAAACAACTACTTTCACCAAAATGAAATGACAATTATAGCTAAAGTGCTTCAAGTTAGTAAATGTTACACTAAATTTTGTTGCGAGAAGGATATTTTTTATAATTTGCCTGATATGTCCAGGTGTACATTGAGGAGAGTCCTTAAGGAGATGGAGTTCTGTTATGAGAAGCGCGGTATAAATCACGTGTTAGTAGAAATGCCTGAACTAGTTTTATGATCGACGATTTTTAACTAAAATTAGAAAATTTCGATAGGAAGGACGAAAATATATTACACAGATCAAACTTAGGTCAATGCCAAAACACAAAGTATGGAAAGACAAAACGGTAACTAATGCGCAACAGGTGTTTATTTAGGGTTTGTCAGTAGGGCTGAAACATCCAGCAGGGTAAGGCAAGCGCCTAATTATAACTCACATTGGCTGTGATACAGGATTTGTTGAGGATCGGTTGCACTTATTTGAATCCTTTGCTACTAAAATGACAGCTGGTAATGATTCAATTTCTAGTTTTTTACTTAAGGATTCAAGGTTTGTAATAGGTAAGCCTCTTAAAATAATTATTAACTACCCATTAAGGGGGGATCCTGCTTTAGGAGGCCTTAAAATAGCGTTTTTGGGGGATTTTTTTTAGGACAGAAAAAAACTTGCAAGTCTAGTGAACTTTTTAGAGCATCTTATTGCATATTTGAGCATTAAAAAAAAATATTTCGAGAGAAAAATATTTAAACGGAACCGATTTTATGCACATTTGTGCAACACCTTTCAATTGCAATTTACAATCGGTGGGAAAGATGTAGCCCGTAATTTTTGTCTGAAACAAAAAAAAAACCAAAGAAAATGGTAATTCTCATATATTTTCTTCTATGTGAACTAAAAAAAAAACAAAATTTTGAAATTCAAGATTTTTCGCAGGTTTGAAAATAAATGTGCTCGTTGCAGGAAGAGAAAATCATTTCAACTTGCTAAAAAAGTTGTTTAGAATTTTTTTTTCATTAATCTTTTCAGTTCAAATAGAAGAGAATGCTACTGAAGCCAACAAAAGTTTTGTTTCGTTTTGATCGCTTGTCTAGTTTTCTCGCAATCACGCCCACCAGTTTAGAAAAATCGTAAAAACGAAAACTCGAGAAAACGCGCTCTAAAGTTTACGATCAGCAAAAATGTTAATTTTCGATCACTTACGGAATATCTCGTTTTAATCCTACTTTAGCTCTTACGAATTCAAAATATTATTGTTTGGAACGACCGATTGAACTTTTTTAAGTACATAGTTCGGCGTTGTTCTGCGGGGAGGGGCGCGCGCTTGGTTTGTCCGAGCGTTCGTGCGTTCGTATATTTTTTGCTCGACACCTCACTGTGTTTAGTGCTGTATCTTTCAAAATATTGCGAATTAGACGCTATAATTTTTTATACATATTCTTAGATATATTAGGCATATATTTGAGCAATAAATTTTTTTTTTGATCCTTCTAAAGCAGGATCCTCCCTTAAGTGTTTTTCCTGATGCCACAATCTCTGCTGACAACTTACCGCCCTTCTCTTATCAGACCCTGCAAAGATTTATGAGCAGCTGATCAATAAATCAATATTTAATCATACCTTACCTTATTTGGCTTTCCGCCGGGCAGATCAACTATAGCCAAACTTCGTGTCGTAGTCCACACAGATTTTTCCAGTGCTTTTGACACTTTGGATTATAATATATTGTTAAGTAAGATAGGTTCGTTTGCACACTTTTGAGTCTTATGAGTTTCAATTTTATCGTTAGAACTAATTATATTTTCCACGATGCATTTCCTTCATTCGGTTTCGTCCCAACATCTGGTGTCCTTTTGGGACCATTACTATTCGTTTTATTCATCGGTGATCTTCTCGTTTCTCTGCGTTGTCAAGTACTTGCTGTCGCATATGGAAAGTCGGGGATTAATGGTCACGGATGTTGTGAATGATCTGGGAGTGACGTTTAATTCCCAACTCGCTTTTTACTCAACATATTGTCAATTTAGGTACGGTATCGTGCCTGGGATCTGTAATGGGTTTATTTCAATAACCCATTAAAATGTTATATTGTTCCATCGTTTCTAAGCAAACTAGAATATGCCTCAATAGTTTGGTCACCCACTTATACTTCGTATCAGCTTTCCTTTGAACGGATTAAACGACGTTCTTGAAGTATTTGTCATTTCGACTCGATGGTTTGTATTCTGATAGACATGAGAAGCTGTTGACTAGCCTCAATGTGAAATTGGTTAATGGTAAAAGAGACTGTCCGCACCTAAATTCGCGGATACATTGTCACCTGCCTCGCTGTGGCTCTCTCACCAACGTTCAGTTTACCAACGTCGTGGACTAACGTCCTGTGGCTGCATTGATGATGATGCAGTTGTGCTGATTCATATTACTATCATTTATTTTTTAACCCATTGTCAAGCTTTGCCGCTTGTTTATATTGTTTGCATTTTTGTATGTTATTTTCTCCTATTATTGGTTTTACTGTTGGGCAATAAATATTAGGTGTAGTAAAAAGAAATCCATTATTTAACAAATATGCACCGTTTTGTTCGATAACTTGTTGCCATTGTGAACGTCATGCCTCTCTCATAGAAGCCCTCGTCCCTATTGGCAAAAAATTGAGATAAGCCTCTCTTGCAGCGAATTCTTCACCAGAAAAATTGTTCGACATGGGCAGGAACAGATGGTAATCACTTGGTGCCAGGTCCGGCCTATAAGGTGGATGCATAAGAACCTCCCAACCAAGCTCCCGGACCTTCTGGCGAGTCACTATCGATGTGTGTGGCCTGGCGTTGTCCCAATGGAACAGATTGGCCGAGGCTGGCCACTTCTGGGCGATTGATTCCTTCTGACTGTCCAATTGTTGACGGTACAGGTCAACTTGGGTTATCATGAGGATATGGATTCATGGATGGATAGAATTCTTCCAAAATTAGAGTCAGCGTCTATTATTGTCATAGATAATGCTCCACTCTATTAAACAATCCAATGCCCCAAATTCTAAATGGAATAAAGCACATTTACTTGGGAGGTTTGTAGCACAAGAAATCCAAGCTAACTGGAAAAAGCTAAAAGTGGAGCTCTTGGCATTAGCCAAAGATGAAATCAAAAGAAGTCTTATACCACACGTTACCTATACTATTGTGCATTATACTGGTAGAATTGCCTTCCTGGCTCCCTCCATATCACTACGAATTAAATCCCATAGAATTGATTTGGGCGCAAGTGAGCGATTATCTCATAGAAGCCCCCGTCCCTATTGGCAAAAAATTGAGACAAGCCTCTCTTGCAGCGAATTCTTCACCAGAAAAATTGTTCGACATGGGCAGGAACAGATGGTAATCACTTGGTGCCAGGTCCGGCCTATAAGGTGGATGCATAAGAACCTCCCAACCAAGCTCCCGGACCTTCTGGCGAGTCACTATCGATGTGTGTGGCCTGGCGTTGTCCCAATGGAACAGATTGGCCGAGGCTGGCCACTTCTGGGCGATTGATTCCTTCTGACTGTCCAATTGTTGACGGTACAGGTCAACTTGGGTTATCATGAGGATATGGATTCATGGATGGATAGAATTCTTCCAAAATTAGAGTCAGCGTCTATTATTGTCATAGATAATGCTCCACTCTATTAAACAATCCAATGCCCCAAATTCTAAATGGAATAAAGCAAATTTACGTGGGAGGTTTGTACCACAAGAAATCCAAGCTAACTGGAAAAAGCTAAAAGTGGAGCTCTTGGCATTAGCCAAAGATGAAATCAAAAGAAGTCTTATACCACACGTTACCTATACTATTGTGCATTATACTGGTAGAATTGCCTTCCTGGCTCCCTCCATATCACTACGAATTAAATCACATATAATTGATTTGGGCGCAAGTGAACGATTATGTTAGAACAAACAATACAACATTCTAGTAACCGGATGTTAAATGACTATTTTATGTAGGATTGGTTACAATAACCTGAAAAAAACTGGAGAGACTGAAGAAACTAAAATATATGAGATTGATAATACCATAGAAGTTATGAGTGAAAGGCATCAAATCAAAGTTGAGTCATTTGTATCTAAGTTTGAAGAAACCTTTAGACTTATTTAAGGAAATATTATTTTTATTTGATGTAGATATTAATATATTGTGCACAGTTAATTAAATAAAATTTATTGATTGATGTAACATTAATTGATAAAACTACCACAAAATGCATTCAATGGTTTAATATAAATTTTAATTTCTCGCGCTTTGTACCCTATCCCCCTGTAACTCCTCTCCACCGACAGCATTCTGCATTCTTGATAGAAGTGCACTATAATTTTATAATTGTGAATAATTAAATATTGATTCTATCTAACTTAATATATCTATGTGTAGAAAGAACTCTCCCGTGGTTTCCAAGTTGTAAATTCGATATTGAATGGTATCGCAAACTTAAGTAAACTTGTTGATCACTTATTTGAGCATGTGACCGTCGGTAAGTCTCAAACACAACGCATCCTCTGCGTGCAAGTATTTTGATATCAAAATTTGAAACAAAAACAATTTTTAATTTGTCTATCAACAAACCCGTACTGTGTGTCCGACAATTGGGGACAATTGAGGCAAAAAATAATTGTTAATATCGATTCTTTCAACTCTGACGTTATTAGCTAACACCCTCGTTTTCCTTATATTGCTGTAGTAGGGTAGTTTGAAGGTGATTTTGTTCGAATATTGCTTACGTCTGATTGAGTCTTTTGCTGGTAATCGGCTGTGCAATATGGAAGTTGCATACATTGGGATGATTTGTTCTGTATAATAAATTCAATCTACATAAAAAAACATATTGGTATTTGTTCACCGAATAAATTACAACAAAGAAAACCGGTATCGAAAATTGTTATTAAAATGAAAACTATAAAATGCAGTCAGTAACACCGATATATGGTAATGGCATTTTCATTGGCTAGTGCTTGCGATATAGATTCCACCAAATCGAATATTTTACGCCTTACTTTCGATAGTAAATTTTCATAGCAATCGTAAATAAACAACACTTTAATTTGAATTCAATACGCACGACTTATGCCACTCATGGAGAAACTGTTCTGATCGAATACTCTCGTACTTCTTGCACTGCGACAAATCGTACCAGTTGGAGTTCTTAATATGTCAACGGCCACACATTATTATTGGGCATCAAATTATACCATGAAAAGAACGTTTGTGTGGTGCTTATTTTTAAGTAATTAATTGTCGGCGAGCAAGTAAATCGTTAAATTTATTTTTGTTGATACACATCTCTGTTGACAAAGCTGATCATGTTTTTATCATCTATCAAACAGCAACATATGTTTCATTAGTTACAGTCTTATGTATTTGGTGAGCCACATCAGTAGTATCTGATATATCCTATTCTGTGTTAATAATGACAGCTCTTATATATTCAAAGATCGACAAATATTTATTACCGAGAAAGAAAATAGCACACTAGCCTGCTTTTAACAGAAACAAGTGCATTTTATCACGAATTTAGATATTCCCCAATCGTATAATAAACATTTTCTGTAAAGAATTGGGAACAACAATCCATTGGTTTCATTTCTTATATCTGGTGGCAATTTATTGATGCATTTTGCACTCATATACCTTGCTGACAGCTGGAAGACGGTAAAACTCACTGCCAATTAAATTACAGCCCCTCGTACCATAATTATGAAAGTCTTTATTATTGTCCAAATCCGTGTTCGAAACGATATAACACAAGTTTAAACATGTATTAGACTGGCACAGCTTGTACCTGGTTTAACTCCTCCTATTATAAGTAGTACCCTTTTTTGTATTTTAGAAACTTCGTGAATCTGGATCTTCCATCAATCCATAGATGAAAGTATATTTGCTTTATCGCTACGATTGTAATTGTTGGGCGTAGTTTTCTTATTAGGAATGTAATGGGAATCCATCTTGGGGCCGTTACTTTTTCTTCTCTACAATGATCTGCTAGAAATTGTCGGTGAAGATACAACTTTACTTGCGGATGACTCTCCAGTAATAATAAAGTCTTCGAATGAAACAAATATCGATGGCACAGTGGCTGTCACGCTCAAAAAATTTGATGAATGGTTTTTGAATAATGACTTACAACCCAATATAACTAAAACATTCAGTTTAGTTACTATAAGACAGATGAATTAATAATAAATTACAATGATAGTAATTTAGCACACAGAATGAAACAAAATTCCTAGGAGTGATGATACTTTGTGCATACTTTGCTTATGTACAATCGTGACTTAGATACGGTGTAAGATTCTGGGGAAACTCTGTCGAAGTCAATAGAATTTTCATCCTACAAAAGTACTGTCTGCTTAATGTTTTAATTTGAAAATAACAGACTCGTGTAGAAACATTTTTTTAAACAATAAAATACCTACCTTGCCGAGATTATATGTATTTGAGTGAACGTGTTTTGTTACGAAGTATACAAGGATAAGCTACTTGACCATTGCTACAAAACCAGGGGCATCGTGAAGTCATATATCCAGCTTCCACAGACAACAAGATCTACGATATCCAAAAGTATTTGATCAATGGCCGTGATTGTCGATCTTGATTTTCTGTATCGATGTTGAGCTGGACTCAATTGTTCCAATTTTTCCCGATACGAACAAAATATTGTTTGAAAAAATTAATCAAACATTTTGGAGCTGTGATTTTGCAATGGTATAGGTCTATAATTGGTGACATCTTTCGGGATGCCTCTATTTTTATATATTCTTTTTTTGTCAGAATATATTCCACTGTCAAACGATCAATTCATAATCATATTCAGAGGTCCATTTATGACTTTAAATATGATTATAAATTGATCGTTTGATAGTGTAATATAACCTGATAAAAAAAATCTAAAACAATTCCAATATGTAAAAATAAAGGCATCCTGAAAGATGTTGCCAATTATAGACCTATAGCATTCCAGGTCCATTTATGCCATCATTTACTGATAACAGTACTTTGCCTGGTATAGAGCATTTGTTAATGACTCTGTAAACTTCAGTGTGTGTTACTGGCTTAAACATTACTCTTGGTAGAGTGGACACATTTTTGCAATATCAGTAAAGTCATTGTTAAAAACGTCGAGAACATATCGAACTGCAATATCTTCCCTAACTATTTTAATCTCTTTTGAGCTGGATATGTTTCTCTCTTCATTTATAAAGTTCCAGGTTTTGTTGATATTAGTCGATCGTCGACGAAATTTTTTTTTGCGTCACTTATGAATTATCTGTAGAACTCAAAGAAATCGATCTCTCTCTGTACAATTTGCTATTTATCCTGTTCAAAGACATAGTAATTTGGATATTGATGTATTTGCGGAGTAATCCAATTATTCTTATAGATACATTTTTGTTTTTTAATTTCCAAAATAACGCGTCATAAAAATTAGTTGTTAATAAATTTTCAATCGTCGCGTAAAATGAATTAGCGTCATTCTGTGGGTTCCAAGTGACATCGTCAACATCTCGGGTCAAAGTATTGTGAAATTTCTGCATATTTCTTTTCGTGAAAAACTTCTCCTTTATATTTCCCTTATATTTGACTATATTCGTTACCATTATTTCCGCTATTGGTGCGTATGATCTGATAAGTGATTCTCCAAGACCCTTACATTACAATCATTAAGGGTTGTAAAAAATACATCGATACTCGATTGGGTGGGTATGTTGCTCCCAACCAATTTTCCATTCGACGTGTTAAATTCCTTTAAATTATTTTTAAGTTCGGTCTGTGTTGAACCTTCTTTTAATAGATCTATATTGAGATCACCGCAAATGATTATCTCGTATGATCGTTAACTTGAGTGCTTAGTGCTAATTCTATTTTATGGAAAATAGTTAAATTACTGCCCGATGATCTGTATATGTAATGTATAAACATGTTTTTATGACCCCAATTCTGTTTACAAGTTACTAATTTCGTTTTTCGTCATCCAGTGTTCGCTAATGCATAATATGTCGATGTTGTTTTCCTCGGCAAATATTTCGAACTCTATATATTTGTCGTAAAATTCCTGATTATTCGCTAATTATTATTCTCTTCTACTTTGTGGGTGCCTATACACATTCGTTGGCTAGATGGCCATATTCCTGGCATTAGTAACATTGTATAATATTTAAGTCCTCATAAATCTTACATTTGGAGCAGCCTAAAATACGCTTTCTCAAGTCAACAGAGTATCCTTCACACATCTATTGCATTCTAATATTATGTTGAATTTTCTTTTATAAATTTTCGTCTTTTACGCAATTTTGTCATCATCGGCGTGTTATACTAAATTATTTTGCTCAATAATAATCTAAATTAAGTTGTCATTTACGTCGTCCGTATGTACAATCACTATTCTCACTCTGGGTATGATACCTTTCGGTTTGTGTACACTGTATTTGTTTTTTTTTAATTCTTCTAAATATTTCGTGTTAAAGTACCGTCTCCGTATTTTCACATGATAGGATTACGCCACCGTTTCTGGTGTGCTTACTGGTTTTTGTTCCCGCCTTTTAACTGTATCAATTTTGTCTCTATCTTGTCTTGTCTTGTCTTTGAAATTTCTTCCCTATTGTTGTTGTTGGCTGTAATACGATTATTGGTGTTGGTGTTTGAGGTCATCTTTGCAGTTGTTTCTTCTAAATTGTTAGAAATCTCAGTCAGTTTATCCTCCACATATGTATCCCCTTATTTATTACATTATTCTCTATTAGATTCCTAATCAGTTTATTTTGATCGTCCAATCTTTTATACACTCATAGCTCATTATATGTACCAATAAATCTTTAGTGTTAACTTTCTGGTTGTTGGTATAATTCTCAATATTCTTCGGCTCTTGGTCACTTTATATCGCTGAACTATTGTCGCTGCAGCAGTTGATGATGTGATGTTATTGGTCATGGCCATTGCCATTTTAGCGCAACTCAGGCGAAAATAAGCCCCGGATTTTAAACAAACAACAAATTGAGTTACTTGAGTTAATTGAAATCTATTCTTAGATCTTTTATGTATCTTTTTCACGCTCATTATTAAATCATTTTTTTTTTCTCTTAAAAAAATTATTGAGAGCACTTTTCGATACGTCTTTCCCGCACAACATTACGGCTACACATATACCTTATTATTCAGATTTGAGGTACGATTATAGAGATCTTGCGTAGCTTAAGACATAAAAGGCGGATTTAAAATTCAGAAACGGTGCCTAAATCTATACTGATTAAGAATCTTGATACAAAATTCATCTATATTTACTGTTCTCGGAAGACAAGATAGTTATTTTTGTGCTACGCTCGTATTTATAATGATTTTACGAATCTGTAGCAACATAAAACTCTCTTGTAAGCACAAAGAATGCAATAATGCAATGAGAAAAAGTTATTAAAATTCTTTGTTATAAATCAAGCTGGTATGAATGAAAAGCAAACTGATTATTGTATCAAAAACTGAAGGAATTGTCTGTCGTACAATGAGTTTTCCCTTAAGTTTTAGGGTTAAAGCCCTATGGGAATTTAAATTTGAATGCCTCTGTATCAAAAATCTTTTTTTGTCAATTAGCTGTGACGTTTTGATTCTTATTTACAAAAGTGGGAATTAAAATGAATTATAATTCAACCTTGTTAATAAGCATGAAGCAACAACGAAATAACGACTAAAACAATTTCACCATCTTTTCACCGTCATCGAAGTTATTTCCGCGCATGTAATCAATCAAATGTATTTAATTAAAAAAAAAACTGACTTCTTAATTATTTATAGTCGTGGAGGACAAAATATATTAAACCCACCCTATATCAATTTTTGCAATTGAGGCAATGTTTGTAATTCCAAGTGAAATAAATTTATTGTTTGAAGTGTCATAACATAACGCCAAAAATAAACAGAAAATTTGGGATTATAATTCACCAACCTACAAGTTTAAGATACAATCTGCCATTAGCATATTTCTCTTCATGGAATACATATATACTGTTAGATGGCATGTAGTTAATATACTTGAATAAATGCATTAAAAAATTGCTTATGTATTATAGACGGCGACAGAAATATTTTCCATTCACTTAACGAAAAATCGTTCAATTTATATCTAATGTGCAAATGTCTCCTTTTTACGAGGGATGTGCATTACAACAATTCGGTACCAAAATACTACGATAGGCGTAGTGCACATGGTGTAATTACTTGCATTTATTATGGTAACTTTACCAAAAACGTCGTTTTTGAATTACGCAAAGACATGATTAAACGATTCAGGTACGTGACGTTCATATTATGAGATTCGAATACATGCAACATTGTTCACACATCCATGCGCTAATTACAATTACATGCAAAACCACAGTCTCAACTACAAGGGAATACTTCACTTACGAGTTCCTTGTGTCGCTGCACTGCGTTTAGTTTCAAGTGATGACGCTGTCAGCCAACGTGCCAGATAATCCATGTTTCAATTTATGCGGACTGATTACAAAGATCACACGTTCGTTCGTCTTAATTTACTGTTGCTAAATTAATGGCGTTAATAAAAATAGTTTCGTGCACATTATTTTCAAAAGCAAAAAAGGTCATGAATATTATTATTCAGTTCAATTCATAATATAAGATCATTCATTATGCCTTCAACAGTTCTTCATTGTTTTTATCCCAATATATGGCATCAATTATCTTTTGTTTGATGACGATATAATTTAGTGATACGTTTTTATTTCGGATATTTTTGAAGTTAATTATTAGGTAGGTTTTTATTTCCATTATTTGATTAATATTATTTATCAAAGGCTTACAGAAGTGCAGTTATTTATTCACTATTTATCGACCAATTCATATCATCTCAAATACAATTAGGGAGAACACATACACAACAAAACAACATAATACAACAAAAAATATATAGAGGATCTTCGTATACAGTAAATACCGACAAATATCGTTTGCTTGTATATGGAGATGTCTTCTTTTTCCTTCGGCTGCAATATTATTATATTCTTCTTGCTTCGCTGTATGATTTGACTATGGTTTGCTTTGTTTACATTTTTGGACATTTATGTTATTCCTGCTGCTGCCTAATAACATTTTATTTTGAACTTCAATCTTCTGGTATAAAACTACAGCAAGATCATCCATCTCTACCTTTTTTTTATTCATAAGATTTTCGATATTAGGCAAACAAATGCCTGAAATATTTATCGATTACTATTCAACATATTACTGTAAAAATCATATCTAAAACATCATCCCTTGTCGACGATCCACATAACCAGCTATTCAGACGATACGCCCCAACCACTCAACCTTTAGACCATAGGTCCCACAAAACCGTTGGTATTCGGTAAAAAATATGTCTTTATATTTCACTAAGAAATGTATTTGATGTATGGAATCAATTAATTCCACTTTTTCGAACGTTAGTTTTAATCACATGTTGCTATCTCTTACACTGCGCAAACCTGATATCTGCGTCACCCACGAACTATTTATCGCTCTTTCTGTTACATTTTAGCATATTTAATTTACCATAAATAGTAAATGATATAAATTAATCACACAGTTTTTGGTCTATTGAAAAATTTATTCTCGTGCATTCAGCAGGTTAATGTTTCATGGTCGGATGAAATACATCGTTCAAATGTCCGCAAGGCTTAGCTACGCAGTATGGATACGAGACACTCAATTATTATTATATAATGACAAGAGTAATGTTGCCCTGGAGGTCTTCAATTGCTTATCGTTGAATTTTGATACAAAGATATAAATTATACGATATTGGTGGAGAATTTGTATTCGCATTTCAGAATATGATGAAGTATCCAAAATTTTACGTATATAAAGCGATTGCTGTACGAGCTGTGGCAGGCAATTTCTAAGAACGCCACGTAACCATTAGATGAATTATTCATTGAATGAAAGTGGATGGATGGTTTCGAGTCTATCAGTAACATAAATGATTCAAATGAATTACCTAAAAATTTCAACACTTGATTGGGTCTATCTATGATCCCAATATCCATCTATGATATCCAATATCTAACAAAGCACTAAAACCACTGTGACAAACAGCCAGTATTCCATTTGTGCTAAAATGGTTTCATTCTTCAGTTAATTAAAGACACCGCATTGATAACAAATTCCTATTTTGCTATTGGTTGATTTGTTATACATTTTTATTTCCTTACTTTAGAAGGAATTTGTAGCAATCACGAACGTTTTACTAATTTTCGAAATAAAATCTATATATCAACCGCTATACCCTTTATTTGTTGAACAAATTCATTTGCTAATATTTCCACATATGATAAAGACAGTTATTTCCAATATGCACTATAATTTCAAGCCCCAAATCGTTTTGGTTTCTTTGACGAAAAACAATTTTATGTAGGTTTCAAAACGCCATTTATTCACTTGAATAGTTTGGTTCGATATAAGAGAATATCTTTCGAATCCCGGATAGCTACGACCAAATTGTCAAGAAGAAGCCACAATTACCCCGCAAATTACGTTTCGCTACGTAAAGATTAAATGAACGATGTCGTGACCAAATAAATCAAGTCACCTAGCCGTCAAACGGGAAGAAACTTTGTTACGCCTTTTCGGAACGCAGTGTAGGCAATTGGCAGCAGTTTTTCGGTCGAGAGAAGTGATTGATTTCTCTAGGGAAAAGCACCCTTCGATCCATCAAGTCTGATTAAACGACCCCGCGCAGCCGATGTTGCGAGATTATCAACTAATATCTCAGCTAATGTATTTTTTATGTATTTCAATACGGGCTCACGGTTCCGCGTTTTATTATTTTTACTGTAGCCGTAGTACAGCATAAACCAGCTTCGCTAACTATGATGTATCACCTACTAATGGATAAATAAACAGTTTTCGCTTGAACCATTATTAAAACACAATCAATTAGGAGTAATTTGTAATTAATTGTTGTTGTACGCGGAGGTTACGTAAGGGTATTGCAGTCCAAATAATGTAAATTGGCAATAAAATAATAATGGGTATTAAATAATATAAATATATTTTTACTTCAATTTTTTTTAAATTGCTTCGCGACAGTTAAACTCTACCATTAACCATTTAAAAGCACAAATCGGTTTAAATCATTTAACTATTATACTCGTATGTCCATTTGAAAGAGTGGCTTGCTGCCCTGGATTTGATAAACCTGAAGTGAATGCCCAAGAGTGAAAACCAAACATTTAACCTGTAATCTGCCTTATATGATTCCAAATACTCTGGCTCCGTCAAGGAATAATGATCATGCTTCTGAAAGTATGTATGTGCCCCTTTCCCCCAAGTCCACATTCGCCTTCCTTTCCAGATCCTGCTGCTTAAAACAGTCCTCGTAAGTGGCATGTTTGCTTGTTTCCAGAATTCATGACCTTGGCACCTGCTTGCTTGCTGTAAGTTTGCTACTTACCTTACTGACGTGATCCTAACCTCCATTTCATTACATAAATTGACTACGAATATGATTGAAGGCCATGTTTTAATAATGAACAATTACAATTATTTTTAAATAATACGACAGAAAAGAAGAAATTCTCCATTCTTGAAATTATATCCATGTCCAAGTCTTATATTCTTCTATTTTGTTCGAATGAATTTTCGATAATATGTACAGGAATAGTACCAATATTTGAAAATATGTTACCGCTGAAGAAACATTAGCCATAACGTTGAGACATTTAGTGCCGGGTGATTCTTTACAATATCTTTTCAATGTACGTGTACCAAAGCAATCGATTTTAAGGATTGTACTACCTCTAATATGATGTGTTATTTATTATTACATTAAACAATAACGTCCTCATATACTGAGCGCAACAAAACATATACAGATATTTGTATACATTGGTATGTAGCAATAGAATAAAATTATTAAATTATCTTTAACTAGGCAAACATACATGCTTGCTTTGATATTGTCGATTCGCATGATAACACTAGGCATTTCGTTTTTATAATTGACTGTTTATTTCACATTCATTTCAAAAATAAAATTCTTTAAATATCGTTTTCCTTTTTCAGTAAATTTTTCGCCCGAGAACGCGGGCTTTATGTCAGCTGAAAAATAGTGTTCTCATGCATTTCTTATAGCAAACGTCCCCTTTCTGTTTGCAGTGATTCTCAATGACAAAATAAATTCGACGGATTGGACGTCCTAATTCACCATTACCTACATTCATCGTCTTTTCCTTTCGAATTTATAAACTGATTCAACTAATTTTATCACGACAACAGATCGTCCATCTGTAAACGATCTGTTGTCGTGATAATTGTTAATTAAATTACTTACTGTTTTAAGGTAATAAAAATAACTAAATGCGTTTAGTTATTATACAATCCCCCGTGCTATGATTAATAACAATACTAATTTTTTAAATAAATCAAATAACTCCGCTACACTGTACTGTGCTGTATGCTCCATGCACTTAGGAATGTTTAAATAATTGAAATTAATCCGCTACAGCATATCTTACTGCGTGCTGGTGTTACTAAGAAATTGAAACATTAAAATCGTGAAATTTATTCGTTAAAATCTGGATGCTGGTGTAATAACAATTAATGAAAATAATCCCCTATAATTTATCTTGCTCCGTGGTAGTTTTATTAACGAATTCAAATATATTAAATTCACTCACCCGAAAAAAAAAATCATTATATTTATATCACCCAGGAGAAACGTGAGATAAGAATATTTAAGTGATTCGTTCTTCTTGGCCAATATATAATTTACAACTATTTATAGTTCACCCTCCATTCCCATTCTCTTTAAATAAAGGAGCATTTTAGTGGGTAAGATTTTGTCAAGTTCGCCCAGCTCCAGTTTTGTCTGTGACTGTGAACCTAATTTTGTCCCCGGAAGGGCAGGCACACATAACGTGCTCTGCTGTTTCTTCAGTTTCACAGCACAGTCTGCACTCAGTGGCCTCAGCCACTTCCAGCCTATGCATATGATGCCTTAGTCGGCTATGCCCCGTAGCCAGGGCTGTCAGAGTGCGCAGGTCTTTACTACTCAAGCCTAACAGTGTCCTGGTACGTGCAGTAGATGAGCCCTTCAGTACTATCTTGGAATGTCTCATTCCCTGGCACTCCTGCCAGTATTCCAATACCTTGTAAGAGAACCCGTAACAAGCTGATGTACGTTAGGATTTAAATTAAAACCTATAGGGTATCCTAATATTACCTGTTAAAATGATTTGTTAAAGATGGTGGAACTCGAATGGAATAAAATATTTATAATTTCAATGAAAATTATACACTAAATTTTGTAGTGGGGACCACAGAGTCCCATATCTCAATGATGATCACGAACAATGGTAATGTGATATTGCTGCAAAGGAAAATATATTTGAACGTATCAACATGAACCCATCCATCATCTAGTTTAATGTGGAATCAAGCAATTTTTCAATGCACGAAAAATTTCGCCATATCAAATAGTAACAATACGAAATTTTACAAAAATAACGAAACACAAGCACAGTGCGATGTAGTGGGGAAGAAATTAAGAAAATTAACATAGTAGAAGATTCTTATACCTCACAAAAATATATACAAAGAAATAAAAGTAGGGGTGATTGATATATATTTCGGTTTAATATAAGTGGACAAATAGTTGTGTAAAAATGTAGCTTTATATTCTTAGTTTTAAATTGTCAGAAGGGGTTAAATATTTGGTTCTGTGGGGAGTATCGATTTTTGGGACGCGAAAAAAAAGGTTCAGTTGGTTAAAAATGATTAATGTTTAATGTTTACAAATGTATATAAGAACTCTCAAAATTAAGTAACATATTTATGTAACTTATGAGAGTATGAAGGAATCTAAAAACCATGTGAGTGGGAAGAAAATGGAGGCTAATTTTACATATATATATATATATATATATATATATATATATATATATATATATATATATATATATATATATATCACTGCCCAACAAATATCTACTTTATAAACTTTTGCAAGAAGATTACTATCATATTCGATGTATCTTGGTGTGCTTATTTCAAAAATGACACTAGTATTTGTGTAGCAGCTCTAGTTTTGGAGATTTTTCACACTACCCATATTTAAGGTTACGGTCACGGGAATCTCGTAATCATCATCATGATTGTTCTTTTTGTGTGGTAAACACTAAGGGCATAACTTGGTATTATGAAGCAATTCGTCAAAGCACTTAACAATGATGACCAATGTTTTTCTTATCTGTCGAAAATGTTTCCTGGTCTGAGCAACGAAAAGTTAAAAGCAGGCATTTTTGATGGACCCCAAATTAGACAACTGATAAAAGACCCAAATTTTGTCGAATCTATGAATGAACTGGAAAAACGAACCTGGCAAAGTTTCGTTTCTGTGATTCAAAATTTTCTTGGCCATCATAAATCAGAAAACTATTTACAATTAGTTAATGACATGTTGTCTAATTTAAAACACCTAGGGTGCAACATGAGTATTAAACTACATTATTTACATTCTCATTTGGATCGATTTCCTGAAAACCTGGGAGATTACGGTGAAGAGCAAGGTGAAAGGTTTCACCAGGATATTCGCACAATGGAAGAACGTTACCAAGGGAGGTGGGACATACATATGATGGCTGATTACTGCTGGAATCTTTGTCGGGATCTTATACAGACACCTCATTCAAGAAAATCTTATAAAAAACATTTTATTCCTCAACCACAGTGACTGTTTCAAATAAAATGATTAAAAAAACATACTTTGGTAATAATTTTTAACCTACGTGTATATTTAAAACTAGAGCTGTTAGAAAAAAATTAGTCTTATTTTCGTAATCAGCACAGTTAAATTAAGCGAAAATAAGTAAAAATACCCTGGAAACCTGTTGACCAGTGTATTACAATAAAAATTAAAAGCTATTTATGAACGATAAGTTTAAGAAAACGGACAAAACTCATATTATCCCTGAAGAGACACGTCGCTGCGATAATAAATTTAAAATTTACTTAATCGAGCAAGGATTTTTTCAAGGCATATTGGCAAGGGAAGTGTCATTGAATAAGAAAAATGCGTAGTTTAACATGAAGAAAGAAAATAGTGCAGGGTTTTTCGAAAATTTCAACACCAAGAAGTAACTATAACTTTACAAATAAAATTGATAACTTCCATTTGGAAACACCATGAAGAAAATATTGAATCGAAGTTTGCTGTTATTTTTATTGTTATTTAAGGGTTCGTAGGCATGGTATTTCCAAATGGAATATTATTAATTTTATTTGTAAATTTACAGTTACTTACTATTGTGTTGATACGCACCAAATCAATTTAAAGACACACACACATTAAATAAAACTATAAAAACTGCAGCGTTACAAGTTTCTTAAAGTCAGCGATATATTTTATCGATATTTCAAACTATTATTATTTGATTGCAGTACTCAGTACCCAAAAATTGTATAAATAATATTCGTTCCGTATTTGCAAATTTTATTATCATACAGAATATTTTCAGCGTCGTTGGCACATTGCCCAGTTGGATAAACATTACTCTTATTCATGTAATATAGTGTAAGAACTATTTTATCGCGTCGAATTTTATATTTTACCTCAAACACGACACGGGAATTATTTGCAAACTTAAATATTAAACTAATACACAATAGCATGCTAGCGCGCAAACATTAAAATTCTTTGCATTTTAACACACAATAAATGCAGACGTAAAGTTCATGTTTATTGTGTCTCGGAGCATAAAAGTTGTGGAAATAAATTTTACATATAAAAATCACGAATGTGTAAGCGGAACCATAATTTCAAAAGCGGAATTTATTGTCTTCCACCGAAGGAGTATGTGCCTGAAATTTCAATTTCGTATCAGACTTCTGCGTGGAGCGCTCATATACTCGAAACATGAATTTACTACTCCCTTAAAGATATTTCATAAAAGTGCCTTTGTGTCCCGGCGAAGCTTTTTTATTTGTGTTCCTTTACGAAAAATTTTAGTCGCTCGGTTGATTTTGCATTAAAATTCAATAAATTAAAATTCGTTTGTGCGGATGTAAATTTCTGATTTTACATATATGAAAGTTGACAGTTATAGATTCGATGAAAATAAATATTTCCATTTTGAGGAAATTGCCTTCCTTCAGGAAAAAATATCCAGTACAATATTATAAATATAAATATGAAAATATAATATATGTATATAAAGATAATAATAAATAATAATAATAAACTACTTATTATTAATCCCGAATCACTTCATAATATTCATTGACAATGCAATACATTGATAACGTATATGACATATATACATAAAATATATGTGCACGGGGAGATAATTTTTAAGATTGTGTGCAAATTATACATACACTTGCAAATAGATTATAGGAATTGACACGACCGGTTTACGTCTTGCTACATAAAATGCATCTATCAGGTTTTTTCCACAATGTTCATAATTCACCGGTCTCATGATAAATGTTTCTTTGCTTCACCTGTATTAAATCAACCGCTCGAAGTAATGGGGACATCGAGCAGCTCGGAGGTTTTAATACACTGTCTACTGTCATGTCTCGGCTAATTCAGACCAAGTACGTCTCAGCTATGATGCCGAGATGTAAATAAATTTACTCCAAGTTTTGTAAGTTGCCTCGTTCCGCTAAGATAATAAGTCCCAGAGATTGTTCGTTCTTGTTAGCGGAAATGTTTGTCAGAATAAACGTTCATGAGAGATGATATTCTAATTGTCTGCTAAATATTTATAATCTTAACGACGTTCTGTCCTCGAAACGTACTAATTTATTTTTTCGTACGTCGGAGCTAATTTTGAGCCGTTCTCTCCGAAACGAAAATCAGTCGCTCTTTTTAATTTATACCCTCGGGATGTGATAACGGACCCTTTTTCGGAGCTAAAATATGATTTTATTAACTGGAATACAAATGAGAAATATGACGTGAATTTATTAATTACGATGTTGTTTCACATATTTTTAACTTGACAACATTTTATTATAACGGTGTTTTATGATTATATGAAAACATTTGCTATATTTCAAGTGGGATTTCTTGGTAACGCAAATATAGTGTGCAAATTTAGAAATGCAAAGAACGTTTTCATGATATTACCGAAACTATCACGTCGTTTCAGATAGAACCATGTGCAAGTATAAACATAAATAGTGGTGTTCACCTAAGAGAAGTTACAATAGTGCCCTAGGGTATTAGTACGATAGTAGATGATATACTGACAACCTCGGGCAACGTTTTGTCATTGTCATCCTGATATTGGTGGTCGCCGGGGATGTTAGTGACAGTATGTTCGCCTGATGTTGAAAAGTGCACGCGTCCCGAAGCGTCCATACGTTGACGAATTTGTAGTAAGATAAATGACATTTACACTAATTAAGTTTGTGATTTGATTAAGGTTACGATATGTCAACACAATTCACTTCAGCATAATACATTACAATTTTCGTGCAGAATTTACCAAATAAAATAAATAATCCTTAATCGCCTTCGTGCGGTAACCATCACCGCATCGATATTTAAGTGGTGTTTGTTTTATTCACTCTTCAAGTTATCGCCTAGAGCGCTGTACCTTCAATTTGCTACCCCATTAGTATGTTGCTGCAAGTCGTTTATTTTCAAAGGTAATTAAAATTGCAAGCAGTCACAGTGATCAAACGGCGGCGTTAGTGTGACTTTTCTGTTAAACGTAAACGTTAATTTAGGCAATGGATAATCGACCTTCCGAAAAGGCGAAATATATATATTAGCGGAACCCGCTTTGGAAGCAACAATGTTAAAATGGTACGAAGAGTGTGCGAGTGATTTTAGTGACAAATATGTTGATGAAGAAATTTATGAAAGCAGTGGGAACGATACTGACTTCGAAATTGAAATTCTAGACCTAGAACCTGACGGCGGAAGTGCAGCAGAAAACAATATAGTGACAAGTGTTGATTCCTATGTAGAAATTGAATTGAATATTAGAAGGAAACGTTTCTATGCCAAGAATGAATTTAAATGTCTTCTGGTCATCCTCTCACCAGAACTCCAAATCACAATATCATAATCCAATTGCCGGGTTTACGGCCATTTGCAAGGCTAGGGTATACTGCTAAACCATTTAATGTGTCGAAGTTCTTGTTTACAGAATTTATTTTACATATCAATTTAAAAACTGAAATGGAAAGGGCTACATTTCTAAAAATGTCTCAACCTGAATTGACGGACTTAGATATGACTGAGCTATAGGCATTGAATTGTCTTTTATTTTATAGGGCCGTTTTCCTGTTAGACAATGAAAAAAATGAACGCATTTTTGCCACCGATGGGACAGGAAGATACATTTTCGCTGTGTTGTGAGTAAAAATAAGTTTGCTTTTTGCACGATATGATAATCCAGAAGATCGAAATTAGAGACGAATAGAAAACCCGGTTCGTCCCATTTCACATATTTTTTCATCAGTTTATCGTTAATGATGAAATATTAGTTGGATAAAGGAGCAAATGCCAGTTCAAAATATACATGCCTCTGAAGCCATGCAAATATGGTTTATGGTTTGAAAATAATGTGCCTGACTGACATATATATCGGTAAAGATACTGATGGCATTAGTTTACTAAATTCTCTAAACCTACACAGGTGATTTTAATATTGGCTGGACAAATTTATAATACAAATAAATATAAACTCAGACAATTAGTTCACTTCAATTGATTTAGTTGAACAGCTCAGGAATAGAGGAGTGACAAGTATGTAGGGACTATGAGCAAAAATTAAAAAGAAATTCCATGACAATTTTTGACCAAGCAAAAATGGAACTTGGATCAAAACTCTTTGATTTTACAAATAATAGAACGTTAGTTTTTATGTGCCGGGAAAGAAAACAGCACAGTAGCCCCTGCTTCATCAATGCACTATAGGAAATCGATGAAAACAATAATAAGCCTGAAGTTCTAGAAGCCGTACCATACAAGGTTGTCCAACGATTCATTTTTTTCGGCTGCTTGACATGAGCGATGTTAATGCATTCACATTCATAGCGAGACCATTACGAGATATACGTGTATAATTTACCGCCATCTCCCGAGTTTCAATAGAGAAATATATGAATAAAAAATTATGAGATTTTCCTACTGTAACTTACACCGTTGTTTTGCAAATAGTGTTGAGAAACCTACTAAAGACAATTAGTGAATCAGTTGACCGGGGCTGCAGATAAACCTCGTGTATTTATAACGCCCATATCTGGTATGCACGTATACTTATTCAGTACAAATTTATTCGATACAATGGCTTCTACATCACAGAGTATATGTTGTAAACCAGGGAATGGATGTTGATGGTGAGGTTGAAATTGACATCCTGGCATCGTTACGGAATGAACTTGCTTCGGCGAAATACCGGATCGGTGAGTTAACCGACGAAAACCTGAAGCTTAACAATCAAATCCTTAATTTGTCACACATGAACTCTAATCAAAAAATAATAACTGACGAATTGTACAAGTTAATTAATAAACTAACTGGCAACAAAGACTGCTACGCATATAGCAACACAGAAATTATGGATTCACAAAGTTCGTATACTCAGACTAATTTAAAAGCAACTGAAACTGTTACACGTGCAACAATTCAGGCTGCATTTATTGTTGCGCATAACCAAACTAACCAAATTGTAATAAAGCGTCGAATACGACAGTAGATGATTCAAACCTATCGAAGGATATATTCACTAATAATCCAGCTTGACACCCAGGAAAAACTGCGTTGGCAGGGAAAGTTAATGAAGTGCTCCTTAAATCAAACGAAAATCTCATGCAATACAATAGTGCAATTGCATCTAGAAAATCAACTAATAGCTTCTGGCCGACAAAAAATAATGTGCTGTTATTATCTGATAGTAGCGGAAGAAGTCCTGCTAAAATGTCCTGAGCGCGGAATTACAGAATCTATTTTCAAACAGTACGAGTAACTTGAAAAAGTAGAAATGGATGCCGCTCAACTGTTCCGATATTACACATAAGTGACTATGCCATAGTTATGGAAGGAATACTAAAAGGGTCGATCCTTAAAGGACAACATTTTTCATGAGTCACTGTCGGATCTATCTGGAACGAACGTTATCTTCGTGTCGGTACCCTACTGGGGTGATAGGCGCATTTTGAACGAATTGATATTCGATTTTAACTGTAAAATGTTTAATATATTATCCCAGTACAAATGTGCCTAGTATACAGAGATAAACTCACTAATGACTGTTGGGATAAAACTAAACATGGATTGCATTAAAAAAAAACGTGGAAAATTTAAATATTTGTCCCACAGCGCAACGCTCATATGCAATGAAAACGCAAATATGAACATGAAATCTGGTTTTATTAATAGCAATAATTTAATACATCTCTGTGATAACCCCAGTGTCATAAAAAGTAAGACAGGTCGCTTGAGGATGGTCCACCAATAGTGGATATTGACATTAGTCAATCCAGCAGTTCAAATTTTCAAAGGATCTCAAATCCAGTTCACTATCCTTGATTAATGATCGACTATGAGTTTTCTATCTAAATGTAAGAAGTTTACGCAACGAGGTTGAGGACATTGATTTGCTGCTCCAATCTAAGGAATTTCCGGAAGTGATCTGCGTTTACTTTTTACAAAATACGGATTCATTATTAGGAAAAGTACACATATCCGCCATACCAACATTCTTCTCCTGTGAATTTGGTCTAAAGGAAACAATTAGTGAGTATAGTCGAGTTCAAAATCAGTCGAGTTCTCTAATTGATAACAGTTTCACTAATATTAACGTAAACTTCGCAATGCCTAAGATTATCTATTGTGATATTTCGGATCATTTTATGCAATGTGTTTCCTTTGACTATGCTGCTTCCTCCGAAAATGTCTGTAATGACGTGTATAAACGATTTTTGAATTTCGTTTCTAATTTGAATTATTTTTATGTATTTGCTCTCTTTACAGAGCTGGGAGTTTGTATATAGCAACGACAACAGTGATGAAAAATTCTTAAACATTTTCGTTATACACATGGATACTGCATTCCCTATGAAGACAATTATTAATGAGGGAGTTCTGCGTAGAGACTTGCATAGCTCATTCAAACAAAGAAATTGCTAATACGATACAAGTTATTAAAGAAACAACATTCCTGGTGTATATAAATGGCTAAAAAATCACTTTGATGATGGAATGGCTTTATCTATTAATAAGTCAAACAGCTTGGCATATAACAAATAATCAATGTTCTGTATCTAAAGCTAAAGCGCTACCGCGTTCCTTCTCAAATTGCAATGGTAATGTTATGTGTAATTATGATCATGCGGCTCAGGAATTCCATGACATTTTTATAAATTCAAGTATTGAGTTAATTAACAATCTACCAACAACATGAAAACTTAGGCCTGATAAAAAGTTCCACAATCGTTCACTAATCTTACTGCCTATTACCTGGAATGAACTACGTCGAATTATTAAGTAAGTATTAAGTTTCCACCTATATTTTGGATCCCTTGCTTACCCTTAAAGTTGTCTCGTCAAGAGGGTATTTTCCCCACTGCCCTGAAAAAAACACAAATTATTGCTATCCATAAAAAGGATGCTATCAGCGTTTTCTAAACTGTTTGAAAATGCTTATTCCGCCAAACTAGCAAAATTCTTGAATATTGACAAAATTCCAACAGATAATCAGTTCGGGTTCAGGAGGGATCTTTCGACCCAGGACGCTGTGTTGTCGCTTTGCAACTATATATTTAAGAACTTCAAGAAATGTATAAAAATTACATGTATATTTTTCGACCTTAAACGTGCCTTTTATCGTTAACCATGACCTACTTTCTGATAAATTATGCGAGTATGGTGTTCGTGGTCCAGCACTTGAATTGATAAAATCATACGTTCGTGGCAGACACCAATAAGTTATTCTAATCAACAACAGTGAAGTGCATAAATCCAAACTTGACATAGTGTCTGTGGGAATACTCCAGCGTGCTGCCCCCCCCCCCCCCCCCATTGTATAATACATATACAAAGGACATTTTCCTGTTCATGGAAAGCGACCTCACGGTCACACAACAGTGTCTGCCCGTAGCACAGATAACCTCAGTAGACAAGCAACTTCGCCAATATCTTCTATACTGCTCACTAAACAGTTTGGCCCTCAATAATGGCAAAACTAATATGCTTTATTTTCTACAAAGGAGCCAACAAGTCAGCCTTTTGGTAAAATTGAACAAAGACAGTATCAAACAAACCGAAGTAAAATTCATGGGTGTTACTTTAGATTCACGTCTAACCTGGACCAATCATATAGATATTTTGTTAAAATGTTATCTTCGGCCTGCTTCGTCTTATGGCAACTTCGCACACATGCGAATCTACACCTTTTGAATATGAATTATAATGCTTATGTACAATCAGTTCTTAGTTATAATATTATATACTGGGGTAATTGTAGTCGTGTTTCTGAAGTATTAATACTACAAAAAAATCATTCACACCTTAACCTCAAAAGCGTTTCGACATTCATATTTACTGAGTTAGTGATTCTAACTGTAACCTCGTTGTATATCCTTAACCCTTTATCTCATTTAAAATCAGAGTCATATTTTCTGAATTACAGAAGTGAAATCAGAAATTATTCAATGAGACCAAACTACAATGTAGTTATCCCTGAGCATAAACTGCCATGCTCAGCAAATGGGCCTATTGTTATGCCTATAAAATTATGTAAGAAACTCCCAATTCCAATGAATGAGTAAAATTTAGAAGTAAAGTCAAATAATTTCTGTTGGTTTTTATTCAGTGTCGAAATATTTAAACTGCACTGGTGCTGTAATATTTTTTATTAATCTAACATGGCAGTGCTATAAATTTTTTTATAATTTTTTTCATTTTATACCTGTGTATATGTATTTTATAACGACTATACTACATAGTATATTTTTGTGATTATTGCGTACCACTGGTGTATAATTTGTATATTCCATTGACGATTTTTATTACTTGTACTGCAAGTTTGATAAAATTAAATAATGCTGGTTGTTAATGTGCAATGTGACGTCTGTCATCAATTCAATTAGTAAATATCCCTGCTGTTACGTAGAGTCAAATTCATTTATATGCTCATTTGGCGTACTGTACTAATGTTGTGCGAAAATATTTTGAATGCAATTTATTAATTTATTTGCGATAAAACATTCATATACCGTCCAAATAATTTAATTCTAAATAAAACATGTTTTGCTGAACACCATACATGTCGATTGTCAGAGCAGAAATATTATAGTTCCAGTAGCTGGTAAGAAAACTAATTTGGTTGTAGTTGAGATATATGCCGGAGGAAATGTGACATGAAATGTTATGCGACATGTTGAGGAGAGATTTATGCATAAGCATCGAAGTGGCGATTGGGTTAGTTCATAAACAACATCCGTAGATGCGGACGCTATAAGTAAAATGGAGTCAATGAACAAAGAAGTCCTTACGAAGACACATTTTATACTGTTAATGTTGTCGTAACCTCAATCGTTTCAAAGGGGGTGTTAAAACTAACAACCTCGAACACTTGTATCTTTACACATTCCGTTACATAGAAACGAACAGTGATCAATAATAATAAAAAATAAGGCAAAAATACAAACAGACAGTATTTCAGTGAAAATGCGACGCGATGGGAAGCTATCCACGCACATCCAAGTTATCCAAGAGCAGAAATTGCATGTAATAATTTTATATTTCTTATCAATGAATTTAAATACATTTACCTTACATAGATATGAGTTTTATTCTGGTAACGAGTTAGAAAATAGTCAGTTATGAAAACGGAGTCGAAAATTTGTAATATTAATAAAATATTATCAATAGTATATCTGGTTGCCTAGTCAAACTTAATTAATTGAATAATTATACAAACGTAATGTTAAATCAGGTAATATCTACAAATGTCCATAATGGTAAAAAAATGTATAAAATAGATAGTGTAAATAATTAATTAGCAAATGTTGATTTGACAGAAATATTGCGGATAACGGACTATTTATTATTCGTTGACTTCAAATGTATTTTTTAACTTCGAAACCGTTGCGCTGATACAAGTTGTCAATTAAAACATATTTACAAAGATTGTTATGTGGGTACAAAAAAATAATTGGACCAATCCACTTACTTCTTTTAGCAAAATGTTGATATATTAAAAAAAATAATTACACATTTGGTATTATTTCACAATATTGTGAAACAAGTGTGTTTATTTAATTTAATTTATAAAAAAGGTTTCACCACGAGCCGACGATACAATCAGTTAAATTTTTAATATATTTTATTTATTTAATTTATTTATTTTGGCGCCCTTAATTTTTGTTGATCAACGTCGTCTCGTGAATATATTTTCAAACTGACAATGTGTTATTTAAACGGAAGCTCGTTCACAACTTACTAATTTAATATACAGTGGATTGAAAATAATGATGAAAAAGCCACACAAATTTTCTCAACAAATTCCCATTTATGTATTGATGACTTCCTGTGCTGGCATATAGTTTCGCATTGAAGTAACAGGCAAGATACGATTTGCTTGATTCAAATTATGGACGGCAACGTTACTCACACAATATTATTGCTGATGGTTTTGGTAGACGTTGCAAATTTTCGTAATGCAAATACATCAATAAGGTAGTAATTGTCGCATAGAAATGTATTCAACTGTTGTGCTCTGCTAGTATATCTGCTTTTATTAATCATAACACCTCTGTTATGCGCTGTTTATTATATGAGCTTTATTGATTTTAGTAGTCAGGTAGTAATACAATTACAAAAACGCAAATAAACATTCGGCATTGTTAATTAAAACCAATATATCAGCACTGGTGCATATTTGTTTTGATTCCATTTATTATTATCAATAATAGATAAAATGTGGGTAAATTCAAGATGAAAGATCTGCACGATCAGTGATACAGTGGTTATGTTAATTAGTTGAAGCGAACAGCTATCTATTTTTTAATCAACACCTTCACTCTATTTAATTAATGGGCATATTCTGCATATTCTTTTCCGGGTCTGTGTACATGAGGACATAAATTGTACTATCGATTTTCTTTCATTTGCCAAATATTTACATACATGTTGACGATGGAGTGCAATTGTGCACGTGCATCGTATTGACAATGCCGACCATATTTGAAGATGCTTTTTTGTATAAACCTTCATCAAAACTACAATCAGACTTTGTGCTGTAGCTCAGTGGAAATGGAAGTTTCACTCAGCTGCTGCACAAAGTCTGTTCGTATCTCTGCCTTAGTTTTGATGATTATATGCTGCTAGTGAACAAAATTTGTTACGGCCACTACCGAAATAGTTATAATTACAGAAAATATTTCCGTTGAGTTATGATCTTATTAAGGGCGAATTATTTCGCCGGTTAATTTCTAATAGCACCAGGTCTTACAACTAACAATAAAACAATATAAAATTATAATTAGCAGATGTACAAAATATTGATGCTATACTTCCTCAAATTTTAATTATAGAAGAAGACATTGTATATAATTAACACGAGAAATAATGATTTTAACGTGAAAAATGCCAAATTACAAATAATTTTTCTAATCAATAAAAAAGGCTACTTAACAGCAGGATCACGGTAAATTATTATATATTTTGCTTTAATTCAGAGTGTCAGATTTAAAGTTTGTAGAGTTAGTGTGTTTTTGTATGTGTACCGTCTCCAAAGCTTTTTTATAATTGCACACTAGTAAGAATGTTGATGTCATCGAAATCAAAAAAGTGTTCTGTAACAAAAATATCAAGCAATATTTTCATTGTCACATAATAAATACTCTCTCTTCAAATATGGATATTCTTTGGTGTAAAATATGATTTGTTTTTATTGAGGATGCCGTATGTTTCAGAGGAGCAAAAGGATTAATCTCAAATAGAAAACGCGCAACTCAACATTTTAATAAATTTAAAATTTGGAAGTGTTTCTCAAATCTAATAATTCGCAATTTTGCGGATGTGGATTTGTATGCAAGAAGTACATTACCGTATTATTTCATTACCGTAGTATTTTCAGTCCCCTGCTGCTGGAACGTACACATTATATGTTAGCGTGCAGTATTCAGTCGTTACTTTCGACATGTAAATACATTAGAGCCGACTAATATAAACCCCGAAAGCAGTTTATCCCCCGAATACCTAAACGAATGAAAGGCGTAATAGTAAAAATAAATGTGCGAGTTGACATTTACTTTCATCGGTCGTTCGTACATTCGACACGCAACTGCATTTTCAACTCTCAAAATTGTACGCCCTAATGTTCCATTTGCATTAAAACGTCACGTCAAAAGGAAATATGCGTTAAATAAACATGCGAATTCGTATGTTGCAATATTAGTTGGTGTTTTCTTTGCCTTTTATCCACACAAAAATTTCTGTTGTAACTAATAATTAAAATATTAAAGAAATATGTATACATTGGCCAAAATTAAAGCAGCACTGCAGTTGTATTTGTTATTATTAATTAAAATACACAAATGCTCATACAAGCACAAAACAAATAACATGACTGAATTGACTTATTTTATCAAAATGTGTGTTAATATGGCAAATGTACCGAGGTGATGTAGGACAGCAGTTTCTCAACGGACCACCACACATTCATCCACTGAACGTGCATTAAGTCATGCAAAAAGATGTGTGAGTATTAACGACATCTAGAATCACAACACTCGTACTGATATGTAATTGCAGTGGTCTTTATCGATTATGAGCTAAATATAGAGCAGAAAAACTGCTAAGTAATTGTAAGTGTTGACAGTACCGGCCATATCACCAATAAAATACTGCAGTTACATAGCAGATCGAATATGGGGGTATTCTTTACATATGTTTCAAAATGTCACATTATTCTTTAATAGAATATATTTGTCTCACAGCTGATTCAAAAATAAGGAGTAAATTCCACATAAATGAGCTCCACAAATTCCAAAGATTATACTTACTAAAGCCTCGATGACATATAATTAATTTCACAATGGTGTAACAGCTAAATTATTAGGAAATACAATTGCTTGGTTCGATGTTCAAATTAAAGCCGTCAACGTTACTATCGCGTGGATTATTGCCGATGATTTTAGTAGACGACGTAAATGTTCTTAATGAAAATACATCAATAAGTAGGTAGTAGTTGTCGCATAAGGGCATGTGCACTACATTTATTTATAAAGATGATAAATAAAAAAAATAGTGGTAATTGACACATGTATGTAATATCCGTTACATAGCATTGAATGCAGAATTACGTAATAAATCACACAGTGATCAACGGTTTCAAATTAATATCGAGTTACGCAAGAAAATAGTACATCAGTGGTGGAGTACGTATTTACGCAAGGGAAGAATTTCAAGCGCAAATACAGTAGAGATGAAATATTTAATACTGCATTAGCAACAATTACTTTAACAAATAAGAAGGTAGTCATCAACTGTATTTGTATATCGCCCAACAGTGATTTCATGTCAAGTCGCACTAACAAGCGAAATTAACGAAGATTCTAAAATAATAATATGCGGGGCCTAAACGTCGACTTTCTTAAATATGGTGCACAAATTGATCTGAAAAACTCCATGCAGGAGTATAACATGCTCAATAAAATAGATAGGATCAAGCTCTAGAACCACTACAGATGTGTTTTGCATCACAATAACGCAGAGCAGAACATCCAAACAACCAAAGCTATCATACACATCAGATATGGAAACAGCTCTGCCAATCGGTGGTCAATAAAGTTGAAACGAAAAGATGATACTGCACTATAAAATACAAACAAACTTTCTCGACTCTGATGCATAGATTTGAGAAACAGTTGAACTGAAATATTGAAAAAGATGTCTTAACACTGTATACGATAATTTCGAAGTATTTTTAATTGCAAATTTCATCCAAGGTTTTTCACTTATGTTGCCAAGAGAAAAACGTACATAATGCAATAAACGTTGGATTACATCAGAAATGGCAAAAACAAATAAAAAACTGAACAGTTAATTTTAAAGAAGTAGATATCATTCACTACGGAAATTTTATAAGTAAAAAGAAAAAGTAAACTAACAGACAGACAACTTTCGCAGAATTTCGAACTCAACAAGTATCAACAAAACATGCAGGAACATTATTAATGAATGCAAAAATAACAATAGAAACCTAAATAGAATATAAAAATAAATAATATAGAAAGTGCCTAAAAATAAAATTGCAAATGAATTTAATAAATATTTTGCAGATTTGGTCAATTGTGATTCACCGAAAAATCCAGACATGAGAACAAACCCTTGAACAATCTATACATCAGTCCAGTAATGGTAACCGAAGTTGCTTCTGCGATAAGCAAATGCTGCAAAAATTCCTCTGGTATAGACGGAATCCCGGGGAAAATCACAATAGAGATAAAAATATATAATTGTGACAATTCATAAACAGATCTTTTGAAAACGGATTTGCCCCGTGATATTAAAAACATCTAAGACGATAACGATATGCAAAAAAACCCAAGCAGCGTGAAAGACATCAACATGCAACTATAGACCTTTATCCATAGAATGTCAAATATCTAAAATATTCGCATGGTGCTTTAAGAAACTCTTCTGCCATTTTTCTCGAAAATGAAACTATGACAACATGGGATGTTGAAAAAGACAAACTGACAGTTTGAGCAATAGAGACAATTATTAAAACTATTCGTGATGATCCGAAAAAATGGAAATATAGTGGGACTCTTCTTTTATGTGACTTGGGCATTAGATTCCATACACCAACATTAGTTGGTTAAAAAAACTGTATTAAGGGGGAATAAGAAGAATAGCCAATAATGGATAAGCTCATATCTGTCAGACGGAACACGTGTGGGCAAACGAAGTACTGTCTACAATAAGATCGATAGAAATGGGAGTGCCACAAGGCACCATATCCATATTATTCCTAATAATATTTTACAATTTACCTCAAAAGTACTCTAACGCGGTTTTTAGAAACATTTGAGTGTCGACTTGTACTTTTTAAATGTTTGGGAAGCCGTCATGAAGTTCATTTCATTCTCGTGAACATCCAGGATTGTTTGTTTTGCCGAGTATTTGCCACGAACCTTGATTTTCTCACCTTCGCGTGATGACCTGAAAATTATGTAATTTGGGACTAAAATATGGACCACAAATTCATGTGATCATGAGGGTCTGGTGCTCTAATATGGCGCGCGTAATGAGCACGCTCTATATTATTATATGTTATAATATAAATACTCACAAGAAATCTAATATTCTATCTTATTCGCTACAGTAAAATGCAAACGGCCAATAGAATCAAATATTTCAAAATTTAATACAACGAGTCGGGTTTTACGACTGATAGGCAATTATTGGCGATGGTTTTCTAAATAATATATGCCGGCGAAGAATATTAAATCCATTAAACGATATGCCGTTAATAGCTTCTTTGGATCAGTTTTCATAATTTTAATTAATAACGTAGTGATTTAAAAAAAAATGGAAAATTATTTAAAATGATGCCACTCATATTTCATGCGTTCTTTTTTTTAATGTGCTAAGTGTTTTGTTTCATTTTGTGTAGCGCGCAAGCTGTATCAGCTTTCGGGTTGCAATTTAAAACCTATGAACGTCCATATTTTAACATATACTACATTCACGTTAAGAACTTGGTTCAAAATTGGTTTATATTTTGAACCGCTGCTGTTGGCTAACAGCTATGGTAAAATTACACACGAGAACAGAAGCTGTCTCTGCATATGAAAATTATGTTGGACAAAATGAAATATTTCTACCTTGCTTTTGGGTTTATACTTGCTTGTTTTTGTATAGTCCTTGATATTATAATTTGGTTAGCATATTACATTAAAAATAGTTCAATACATTTATGGAGATGTGGTACATTTTCAATTTATATAATACAATTAAACTTAATAACTACTATTTCAAGACTATTACATCAGCATGGCTGAGCAAGGTGGTGACCATCTCATGGGTCCATTAAAAATACTCAAAGAAAACGCATTAGCAGTGGGCAAACTCTAATGGCTTATAATGTATATATACAGCGAAATCGGCGGCTATCAAGCTAACTTCCACTCAGGGGAGATGTCGTTACTCCTACTGAGCGCGTCCCCCGGGTGGCGGATGGGGGAGCCCGCCTTTGCAATGACGGGTTGGCCTGAATATATTGAATAAGGGCCCGTGGACCAACAGATGAACTCAAGCCAAGGTGGAGGTATCGTGCCGATGGCTGAATGGCGAGAGGTTGATAAAAATGCTCGGCCTTAACGATCCATCCTGCCCGGCTGTCGTGTCGTGGCCAAGGGCCTGCACAAGGATAAAACGATGCCGGCGGAGGACTGCATCTTGCAAGCTTCGCCGTTAAACCAGGCACTTCCTGGAAGCCTAGGCGGAAAGGTAGTGCGGGGGGTCATGACTTAACCGTCTTGGCCAAGAGGAGTTAACCTCAATAAAAATCCTAAATCCTAAGGTGGGGGGCCAGGCTGAAGGGATGCATGGCTGGTTAGAAGTCCAGTTCCCACTGGTTTCCAACTCCGGAATACCGGGCGACCTTCCGGAGTATTAGCCTTATCATGGCATGCGGGGCTCTGCTATGATGGACCTTTCTTCCCTAGCTACTCGTGGGACTCCTATGGCCGATGAGCATGTTTGCAACCCAAACGAGGCGGGTATAAGCCTCGATCCTCGGCTTGCCGAGGAAAATATGGAGATTGGGATTGAACCCACTCCTGTAACTCCATCAACAACCCCTGTACATGACCAGGAGGCGCTATTGCCCCTGGAAATTGTGGAGGGGAAGATGGTGGAGAGCTCGAGTGCCGAAACACCCCTGAAAGGGGGCGTAGAGGCACGGAGCCACATTAGACTGTGCGGAGCCGCAAGGAAACGTCTCAGTCGTTTACTTAAGGGCGGGATGGATTACCAAACTGCCCTGAGTTCAGTGCTGGAGCGGCGGGTGGTGAAGAGGGTGGAAGAGGGGGATCAGACATCCACGGAAGCCCTTGAATCATCTAAGCGGCTCCATTCGGACGACAGCACACCCGAACAGCAGGCTAAAAAGCACTGCAGGGAGGATGATGCTGAAGCTGCAAAAAAGTCATATAGTGCAGCGGCGGAGGGTGTAAGGGTGGGAGTAATCCTCTCTGGCTCTCCCCGAGGCAGTATGACAAATGAGCAGCTCATAACCCTTCGGAAAGCGATTCTGAACACCATGGAGTCGCTGACTAGGGAGGATCTGCAGGTGCGGTTCCAAGGCTGTTCTTTTCGGCCTGGATGGCTCCTGATGACCTGTGCTGATGAGCAAAGTGCCACCTGGCTTGAAGGTATAATTATTAACCTCAAGCCGTGGGAGGGCGCTGAGCTCAAAACGGTACGGGGTGCTGAGCTATCTAAACCTCATGTCTGTGTGGCATTCATCCCGGATGATGGGCCTGAAGAGAGGCTCACACCGGAGGTGGTGCTGACGCGACTGAGAGTTAGCAACTGGGGTCTGCTCACGGAAGAGTGGGTTATACTGCACCGTGAGGTGTCAGGCCCCGGGCAGACATGGACATTCTCAATTGATGAGGTGTCCATGAAAGCTCTTGAGTCCATGGACTTTAGACCCTTCTTTTGCTTCGGTCGGATTTTATTCCGGCCGAAGGGGAAGCGGCCGGGTCAGGACACAAGTGCTGCAACTCCTGGACCCTCTGGCGGAACACCGGCAACGGCGAAAGGTCGAGTTAAAGCGACCACCAAAAGTGTGCCCAGGAAAGAAGGCGGAAGCAAGATCGGCTCCGCAAAAGCTACTGCCGATGCAGCCCATAGGCCAACGGGTTACACCCGCGGGTCGGGCTACAAAGGCAAAACCCCTGCCTCTGGCAGGGGAGCTCCCAAAAAAAGGGGGAACCCACCTCCCAACAGGGGGGGGGGATATCCCCCTAAAAAAGGGAACAAAAATAAGCCTGCAAGGACGGAGTAATGGCTACATCCGTCAAGTGCTTGCAGGCTAACCTGCAACATGCCAAGGCAGCGTCTTATCTCCTTGGCAAGCGCTTCCAAGAAGAGCGGATCGATCTCGCCTTCATTCAGGAACCCTGGGTGTCCAGCACGGGCAAGATCAGTGGACTGGGGAACACCTCTGGCAAGCTAGTGGTATTTAACACAGGATGCAAGCCTAGAGCTTGCATGCTTGTCAGAAAAGAGATACAATATTTTGTACTTACAGATTACTGCACCGGTGATGGGGTGTCAGTCCACATGACCATCCCAGTGGAGAAGGGCAGACTAAACATCGTAGCCTGCTCTGCTTACTTCCTGGGGGACAATGTGGAACTACCACCTCCTGCGGTAGTAAGGGACCTAATCTCCTACTGCAAGAGGAAGAATGCCCACCTAATTGTTGGATGTGATGCGAATGCCCACCACACGGTATGGGGAAGCACAAACATCAACAAAAGAGGTGAGTCGTTGTTTAATTATCTCATAGGGGAGGGCCTAATAGTTAATAACGTTGGCTCTGAACCAACCTTTGTTACGAGAAATCGTAAAGAGGTACTGGACATAACGTTCAGCTCAAATTATTTGAGCACCAAGATACTTGACTGGAAAGTGTCTACTGTGCCCTCATGCGCAGATCATAGAAATATTCAATTTAGTATTGAAGTAGGTCCCCGACCTGTAGTGGAATATCGCGATCCTAAGAAAACGGATTGGGACGGATATAGGCGTTCCCTCCGTGAACTTACGGGAAACGTGATCACTACAATGAATAATTGTGGAGAGATTGAGATAGCCGCGGACCAAGTAAGGGAGGCGGTTGTCTCTGCCTACCACGAACATTGTCCACTCAAGAAGAAGAAAGACAATAGGAATGTCTCTTGGTGGAACCATCAACTAAGCAAAAGAAGAAGAGAAGTCCGACAACTTTTTAATCGGGCTAAAGAAACAGGCAACTGGGACCTTTATAGAAGCACTCTAACGGACTACAATAAGGAAGTACGCAGGGCCAAAAGAGAATCTTGGAGGAGGTTCTGCGAGGGGGTAAACGATGCCCCCAGCAGCGCACGAATTCACAAGATTCTATCCAGAGAGCCGACACAGATGCTAGGGGCGATAAAACGACCAGATGGCACATTTACGGACTCAGGAAAAGAAACGTTAGAGATTCTGGCCCAAACTCACTTCCCTGATTGCCTGCTTCTGAGCGATGAAGTAAACGTCAACCCGGCCCCTATACGTCGAGACAAACGACCAAAAAAAGAGGACTGGGCGACGCTGAAAAAAGTCGTCTCATATGAAACGGTTAGCTGGGCGGTTAAGTCCTTCCAACCATTCAAGTCACCGGGAGGAGATGGTATCCTACCGGTACTTCTGCAACAAGGACGGGAGACATTGATCCCGCACCTTGTTAGATTATTCAGAGCTAGTCTAGCATGGAATTACATTCCATCAAGCTGGACGGAGGTGAGGGTGGTATACATACCAAAGGTGGGACGAGTAGACCCACACCCAAAATCCTTCAGACCCATTAGCCTGATGTCCTTCATTTTGAAGACCTTAGAAAAGGTGGTTGATGGGCATATACGGAGGGAGGTACTAGCGACTAACCCCCTGAATGTCCATCAGTATGCCTATCAAAAGGGCAAATCAACAGACCTGGCGCTGAACAACCTTGTCGGGAAGATCACCCAATCCCTAGAGTGCAAGGGAATTGCGGTGGCTGCCTTCCTTGACATAGAAGGAGCGTTCAACGCAGCACTACCTTTATCCCTCTGTAAAGCTGTTGCAGCGAGAGGGGTGGCGCCTATGGTGGCTGACTGGATAGGAGCTATGCTCAAGTCCAGAACAATGACCACATCATTGTGTGGAGAAACAGTAAGATTTAAGGCGACAAGAGGCTGCCCACAGGGAGGGGTTCTTTCCCCTCTACTGTGGACTCTTCTGGTGGACGACCTACTTGATATTGTCAGCAGTTTGGAGGTCGACATACAGGCCTTTGCTGATGATATTGTTATTCTTGTAAGAGGCAGCGATGAAGCAATCATCTCTGCAATACTGCAAGAAGCGCTAAATGTCACGCAATGCTGGTGTGAGGGGGAGCAATTAGCTATAAACCCTCGTAAAACAGTTATTGTTCCATTCACCAACAGGAGGAAGCTTGAGAGTCTCAAACAACCCACACTGAAAGGTGAAACGATACCATTGGTAGAGGAGGCAAAATATCTAGGAGTGACACTAGATAGAAAGCTCAACTGGAACTCACATATGGAAAAAACGGCACAAAAGGCTAGACAAGCACTTTGGATGTGCCGAAGAATTTGTGGAAAAACGTGGGGATTGGTCCCCAAGCAAATGTACTGGCTATACGTGGTGGTTATTAGACCAATCATTACGTATGGCTGTATTGTCTGGTGGACTGTCTCCTCACGAAGGACAGCCAGAGTAAAACTGGCAAGCCTACAGAGAATGGCCAGCATATCGGTGACTGGGGCATTAAGCACCACGCCGTCAGCTGCCATGGAAGTGCTACTGGATCTTCCTCCTTTGCATATTTTGCTGCAAAGTGAGGCCAGGAAGGCAACATATCGATTTCATAATGCGGAGATGCAAAGGCCGCAGACATTGGCCTTCATGCGGAACAGGCTGTCGCCCGACATTGAAGCGGATGACATCCTGGGGATGAGGGCTGATACAATGTCTACAATATACAGCTTCGGACTGCCCTACAAAGTCATATTTCCATCTCGTGACCAATGGGAGCGTAACCAAGTCGCCCTGTTACAGGCAGATTCGAGCTGGTTCTCGGATGGCTCCAGAACAACTGAAGGAGCAGGAGCTGGAGTGTTCTGCCGCAAACCAAGAACTGGATTAGAGTTCAGTCTTGGTAGGTATGCATCGATCCAACAGGCAGAAGTCTATGCCATTGAAATGTGCGCACGAGAGCTATTAAAAAGCCCTCGGCAGCACAGGACGATAAAAATTTTTTCTGACAGCAGAACAGCACTGCAAGTCCTTGCCGACAATCAGTGTACACTGATGTCGGTCAGGGACTGCCGCGCAGTACTCTCTCAAGTAGGGAGAGTCAACAAGGTTAGCCTGGTCTGGATACCCGGACACGCTGGAATAGAGGGAAACGAAGCCGCCGATTCCCTGGCAAAGAGCGGGGCTAACCAAAAATTTATTGGTCCAGAACCGGCTCTTGGGATTACAAGAGCCCTGGCCAGAAGCTCGAATAAGAGCTGGATGGAGCACAAGGTACTAAAAAACTGGCAGGAATGCCAGGGAATGAGACATTCCAAGCTAGTGCTAAAAGGCCCATCTGCGGCACGAACCAGGATACTGTTAGGTTTGGGCAGGAAAGATCTGCGAACTCTGACAGCCCTGGTTACCGGACACAGCCGACTAAGGCATCACATGCATAGGCTGGGAGTGGCTGAGACCACTGAGTGCAGACTATGCTGTGAAACGGAAGAAACAGCGGAGCACGTGATGTGTGCCTGCCCCGCTGGGGACAAAATCAGGTTCACAGTCTTTGGTAAGATAAAACTGGAGCTGGGAGAACTTGACAAAATCTCACCCACTAAAATCCTACTCTATTTAAAGAGAATGGGTATGGAGGGTGAACTATAATTAGTTGTGAGCCACAATAGACCCTTGCGGTCGCAGTGGAGGGGCGACAAACGCCCCACTCAATTATAACTAAACTAAAGCTAACTTCCAAGCAGATTGGCAAAGGAACCGATTGAGTTGTATAAAAGAAATAGAGTCCACAAGAACTATATATTCATTCCTAAAAAGTGTGAACGAACATTTAGCGAAACTTTAGACGAAGCTCAAAATCCGGCAATTCGCAGACCTGTATATTCGTTTTTCTTCAGCGATTACTTACCAACAAGCACTAAAATATTAAATGTAAAAGTAATATTGATTATTATTGAAACAAAATTATTTTATCGCAAATTTTGTAGTTCATTAATACATATGAGACTTTGACAGAACTAAAAGGAATGAGCTGCGGAAAATTATAAAAGGACGGGATTTAATAATAATAATAATAATAAAATATATATTTAATGCCCAACAGATTACAATCTAATAATAGGACAAATAGAAGTAACATAGAAGACGTACAAAGTAAGCACTAACTATTTGCTAGTTCATGATCAAAAGCTTGCATGCAAAATTACATCATTCGATACTATTCAGTATGCGTTGTAGGGAACAGAAGTGAATATCAACTGTCATTAGAAATACTATTGAAAAAATTACATATTCTATGTATAGAGGATTTTAGCATCATATTTTTTCGAATGGGTGAACAATAAAATGTGCTGGGTAAACGGCAAGGGTACTGAGGTATCACGAAACCAACGTCCATAATAAGCTAATACTAAGCTAATAATACTAAATTGTTTAATAGATTGCATAAGAATTTGACATCAGTCTGGTTTCGTCGCAGCAATAACGAGTTAATTCGCAAGTTCTCAAGCAAGACATGGTTGTCATCATACCGAATAGGATATTCCCCATGCTGTTTTTTAAGTAGCATAAAGGCATTGAAAAAGCATAAGCACATTCCTAATTATGAAACGAGGGATGCAGTGTGATTGTTCTTGAGTTTTTGGAATGCTTTAAGGACATCAGATTCATCAACAGTAAGGACATTAACAAGTGAAGCATCAATAGGGCTAGTATTAGTCACTTCAACATCAGAGGGACATATGTAAACGGATCTGGCATGTGCTTGAAATCCATCAACAACGGGCTTTGGTGAATTTAATATAACTCCAGTAAGGTCTGTCATTGAATAAGGTATCCCTGATTTCTTTTCATCGAATGGCTAGAAGTCCAGAAAATCATTTAAGATACACTTAAATAAGTACACTTCAAACAAAAGGTATGGAAAGATACAACAATCATTTCGGCAAGTCAAGCTCTTATTGACAACCGGACCCAAAAATCCATCTGGAAAGCGAAGTATACTCATAACACTAAATATCGTGATATAGTAATAATGGTTTTGTTGCAAATGGGTTGCTAAATTTTCAATCGAAAAGAACTTAGAACATAGAATTTATTATTATTGCGAAAACTGGGTAATCGAAAATCTCCTCAGAAAGTGACTCTCCTGAATTATCAACATAAATAAATGATATTTGAGGTAATTTGTACATAGTTCTATGACTGTGATTATTTATGGTATTTAAAAAAAGAACTAATAATGTGTCTTACACAAGACTATTTTATTCAAACATATTCAAACATACTTCTAGAACATGTGATTTATAATAAAATATACTTAACTAATTTAAAAATACTAACAAAGGTTAAAATAAAACTAAACTTTTAGTTTCAAATTACCCGCCACTATTAAATTTTCGCAATGTAAATTGGACGGCGATCTACTTCGTTATTAACGTAAATGGACTGCAAGTCAATCTACTTGATTATTTTAACGGTAATAGTACTTATTTTAACATAACGGCAGCTTATCGAATCATAGAAAACATTTGACATTTCCATTTTGCAATGAACAATATAGCTTCAAACAACTCTTTTGGTCTATATTTTTTAATTATTTTTCGGAATATCTATGAACACTTATCATTATTGTACTTTGAATCCATTAATAAATAACGAAGCTAAAATGCCGCAAGTTCCTGCTGTGGTTTTCTCTACAAAGTACATGATTTGGAGTATATATATATACAAAACTTCAAGTTATAATATAGGTGAGCATAGTATAATTTATGCATACATGCAAGTGTGCTACATTTATTTTAAACGTGTCCATGCAACAGTGCACTAGACTTCTGACACTCCTTGGCCCATGTTGAAGATATATGCCCAAACTCCAAATTTACAACCAAATATCCAGCAACTATTTATTCGTATATACATATCGAAAATCATGCCACATAAATATCATTTATCGCAAGCTGCATCTTTCCTTTCCGGAAAATATTAAATATTAATACAGCAATTAAACTTGATCCTTTGAATTCCCAAAAGTCGTAATCCCACGATCGCACACAGAGTTCCAATAATTAGTTTTCTCGCTTAATAATCGAATAGTTTCTATAAATTCTCGCTGTATTACATAAAGTTGTCATGCAGATAACCTAAAATTAATAAATAGTTTGCCCCGGCACGGCAAATAAATCTCCTTGCGTGGCAACCACGCAATAGGAATCCGAAACTCGCACTTTGATTTCGAAATCATGCGATATCATAATAAATCAAAAGTTTCAATCTAAATAATGAGTACGTGAATTTCCGGAGATAACATATATAGTATTTTTCGAAGCTCACCTTGATATAAATGTGAAATGTGGTCCACTAGACATAAAAATAATCATTTTGTTTGTGATTGTACATTATGAAATACATCTCGATATTACGAGAAAATGAATATTATTCGGGAAGCTACCTGTTTAACTAGCACTGTTACATTAAGACTAAGTCAGTACATATGATTGGTTTCCGATTGATACATCGTTACTTTACTCGTCGAAAAGGATGTAGGCGAGTTCTACAGAATGCTATATGTGGTATTTTTCTTTCCCATAGTACTCTTGCCACATATTGTTAATCGCGAGTAAATAATTGTTTGTTAATTATAATTGTTTTACTCAGTGAATATAATATGATTAATACGAGTATTGCTCAAGAAATACTAGCAGTCATAATACGTGTAAACTAACTTCCATAGTGCATAAGGAAGAATCGGGAGCATAAGATAGAATCATATGGGTCCATTCACACCTACACTCTACATTTATTGCATACAATGAAACATAAAATGACCCTACGCAGTAATCGCCCGGTTTACCTCCTAATTATTGCTGGACCTTATTTCTCTGAACAATTACCCTGGCCTAGTCTAACCATTCGTATCATCCCATACCACGCATATTAAATTAATGCTGCTAGATTGATATCGACTTATCGGCACATATTTTACCCCCAGCACTTTTCATAGATACAATTAATGTAAGATTCGTTTACCCGAAACATATCAAATGTTAAGTATCATTCAGATCAATGACTTCTTGCGCAATGGAATTGTTCCTTTCAACCTTAAGTTTTTATATTTGAAGTCTCACGTTTCTTGGGAATTTTGATAATTTATTATTATTTACATAAAAAATCGTTATTTTATTAAATTTAAATATCAACAGTCCTTATTTAATTTAAAATTGTCAGCAAAGCTGTAAAAGTGAAAAGTTCGGAACTCCTAGTGGCGTTGTGGTAAGTGTTCCATAAAACGTACTGCGTAGTGTCAAGTCAGAGAATCGCGTTCAATAAATTTGCATAACTGTGAACCGCGCCGGGGTCGAACCAAGCGGTTTCGGACAATCTGTCTTCAAACCCTCGCTTCCTCCCAGTCGCTCCTTAAATTCCGCGTTACAACTCGGGCACTTCCGTCTCACTTCTGTCTTCGAGCAGATGATATGTGAAAAGAAATAGACGCAGGATGCATTTCTAGCGCGACGGGCGAATATCTAAGTTCTTGTATGGAACGAGGTCGAAGATTGAAATATCGACGCAAAAACTCGCGTGAATTTTCTTACCAAGAGGTTCTGCTGTCAAAATGTAATAAGTTTCTAGTCTAGTTTATGCGCCGATAAGGATAAATGATTTCGTTACTATCGATAAAGCTAAAGATTCACCGAATACAATCTTTGAGAAGACGAAGGATTTGTGACGTTATGGTCCTCGTAAGATTGTAACAGTGGAAAGATATTGGCAAAAAGTAACATTATAATTAAACCGCAGCTATATGCACAACATAGCATACGCATTATACACAAAATTTTCTTTGGGCAAATAATTGCGATTTTAAAGATGTTTGTTGATTTATATTTTTAGAATAATAAGACATTAAAATACAAGTAAACGCCAAATACCTTTTCATCCAATTTATCTAGAAAACAGCTTATTACAAGTAATAAGATTACCTAGCAGTTGATTTTTATACATAAAATAAAACTACAACCTTTACCATACTCCGAGCACTAACGAGACAAATCTGTACTGAATTCATTACGAAACGGGTTTTCATTAAAGCGAATGAAAAAGAAACATCGTTTGGGCATTTTAGTTGTTAGAAGGACTTCGATTTTGAAATTAATTAAAAGTTTCCGAAAGAGGATTACGTTTGCTGCGTTGGGGCAAGGTTTCGTCGAATCGATAACAGGTGGTCCAATCGTCAAATTCCTGGAGGTTTTTAACGTTTTCTTTATTTTCGACCCCTTGGAAATTAATAAGGCCATGAATATTAAAATAGAATTTTCATTTTACTTATTACCGTCCTTGTTCAGGCATCCTTGAATTTAAATTTAAGTAATGCTCGAGAATTAGCGAGCCTCTGTGGGGATTGTTCATTTTTATGTTTCTTCCATCTTGACGTTTAAATTGTCCCGTTTATTCCCGGTTTAGTTGTGGAATTCTTTAAATTGCAGCAGTCCTCGCAAATTAAATGCGACCATAGAAATTTTTATTATTTTACATTTTGTCCACCGAAACTTAAAGTGAATGTAAATATGCATACAAATTGTTGTCCAATTATTGTTATGCTTATGTACGAACTTGATTATTTTTGGGATGATTAATTTATTGTTTACTTGTGCCCTGGTGCTGTGGACGTGTTCAATTTTTGAATATGGATTTTGATTTTTGTTTATACATCTAATTCTTTGTAAAATAAACAGCTCTCTTATAGAGTAGCACTTCGTTTACATATGAAGTAATTGCGTCGGATATGTTCTTAGTTTCTTGAACATAATTTTTAAAATCTTTGTTTGTATCCTAATTACCGATAACAGTGATGTAGTGCATGCTGCTCCCCAGATTAAAATTCCATAATTAAGTAATGATTGAATTATTGCTACATATACCATTATTAAGTGTGTTTATTGAAACAATCTCTTTTAACTGTTTAAATTTGTTATAAAAGCTTTCTCATTTTGATCGCAATGTATTGTGAGTGTTTACCCCGTCTAAGATGTTGATCCAAAACAATTCCGACGTATTTAATTGATTTTACCGATGTTATTTGATGCTCGCATTTACAATGATTTATTTCCTATTGACAATTGGTTAAGTGTAACGTAATTGTATTTTGTGTAAAAGGCTCAGAATATATAGAAAAATGTATATAATGCGTTTTTATTAAATTAAGAGTCAAAAGGTTTTTATCTAACCATTATTTTATCAATGCTAAACCTTTCTCAGCAATTTTGTGTATACTACACCACGTATCTGCTTCAAACACAGTATCAGCGTATGATGTTATCTCTCCATTGATACCAACATTATTAATATTATTAATATATATTATGAATAGTAATGGACCAAGCACTGTACCCTGAAGAACTCTATGATCTTTTCATCACTTATTTTTCCGTTTATACGAACAGATTGCATTCGATTCTTAAGCTAACTTGCAGGGATAGTGTTAGTCATCTAATACCATAATGTTGCATTTTTTTAATAACAGGGTATGTGAAACAATCTCAAAGGCTGTAGCTAGGTCTAATAGTACAGCGATGTTTATTTTCCTTTACTGAAATTATTGGAAACAATATTAGTCAGTTTCATTATTGCTTGTTCAATACATTTATTTTCTCGAAAACCGAATTGGCTCTCTGACAGAATATTGTATCGAGAAAATCTTAGTCTAGTTTTCAAACATTTTTCAAAAAGTTTTGCAAAATTAATATTATTAATGATATTGGCCTATAATTTGACCTATTTGCCTTTGCTCCATATTTGTATATCGGGACAATTAGACTGTTTTTAAAAAGTTCAGGCTCTCCCCCAGTTTGGAAACATAAATTAATAATATGTACTAAAATTGACAAAAATTAGATTGTATTTCTTTATAAAAGAACTTTCTTATTAGCTCTAATTTGCGTATCTTTTGTAAAATTTCGGTTTTCGTCACAGGCAAAAGAAACAGGCGGTGTTTCCTGTATCACTTTCATCAACATAATTATTATACACGTTCTATCTTTTTGTTTGATCAGCAAGCTCCACGCCTGTCCTACTAAAAAAACGTTCGCTTTTTGTACATCATCATGTACTACTTCTCCTGAATCGTTAATAATTCCTGGTACTTCATTTGTTTTGGTTTCGTTATCGTTAGTGATTTATCAAACTGTCGTCCATATGTCCTTTATATAATACTTAGCTTCCGATAGTTGTTTCTGATAGTGCTTTTCTTTTGTTTTTCTTATCAAGTTACTAAAAAAAATTCGATATGATTTGTATTCAGTTATTAAGTTTTCATTTAGAACATCACTCGCGAGATTTTTCCTTAGAATATCTCTGCGTTTTGTAGATGTAAGAAGACCATGTGTTATCCATGGTTTGATTTTGTAATGTTTCGATTATATCTGGTTATTTCTTCAAAGTTTTCTATAAAAGTTTGAATTTTTCTAATAAAGGAATAACACTTAGCACACTTATATACACAAGACAACGATTCGCCTTCAAGTTCCTTAGCTAGAGCAAGTTTGTTTAATTTATAAGTTGATTAATAAGTTGATTAATCCATTCCAATATCCAATATTATAAAATCATGATCTGTGATTGAAGATCTTAGTATTATAGGTGTAATAATCAATTGAACATGAGTGTGATTTACAAAATAATGATCTAGACAAGCGTCTGTTTGATTGGAAATTCTCGTAGGCTCGTTAGTGTATTACACATGTCCATATTCGTACATTAAATTCAAGTAATCGTTACTGTTTTGATTGTTATTCATTATATTAATATTAACATCGCCTGAATAGATTTCAATTTGTCGACTCTCTATAGTTTGCAACGTTATGCCCAGCTCCTGAAAACAGTTTCCACATGAGTAGATGGTGGCCTATAAGCGGCTTATAATCCATCAGTAGTTGCGGTTTTTAACAAGTATGACTATAATAAATTTAATCGGCACATTTCTAATTATTTAAATATTTCCATTTAGATTTTGTTTAGTATAAACAATAGTCCCGTCGTTCTGATTAAAGTAGCGTTCATTGTAATAAACATCAAACCCCTCAATATTGTAAGCATTTACATTATCAACTTTCCAAGTCTCCGCCAGAACTACAGCATCAAACTCCATATCGATTGATTCAAAAAATATCAAAGTTCTTTCTAATGGAACTTATTTTAAGATTTAAAATTTTAAAGTTTTCTACATTTACATTACAAATTAAATTCATTCGTGTGACTATATATTTTTGTCCGTTCTGGACAGTTATACTTCTCTAAATCCTCCCCAAAGTTTAGCATAAAAGCAATCACAAACAGGGCCAACGTGTGATACCGCGTCCTCCAAAGAGCTCACAAAGTTCAAACAATTAGTGTATCAAAGTGCAACTATGTAATAACCAAAGGAATAACAAGAAGCTAACCGATTAACCTATTACAAACAAATATAATGTCTCTGGGTATTCACTTCTATTAAAATCAAAATATATTCTCAACGGGAACATAAATAAATATGAGTAATGATTCTACATGTTAATGGTAAATATTTGAAAGTACATACACTCACTCTAGGTCCTTTTCTGATGTAACACGAAGTTTTTTGCCGTCTGCGTTTACGTCGATCTGCTCGTCAATGGTCCACACTTTCAATCTGCCGTACTTTTCTATGGCACGTTTTATAGTCAAGTTCTGCTTGATCATTATTCTTTTACCTTTTAGAACGTAGTTTATAATTTACAAACTTGACTATGATTGCTCTTGGTTTCCCGCTCTTATTAATGTCTACCCGATGACAGCTGTCAATTGCGTTCGAATCTAACTCGATGTTCAAATGCTCCGAAATTACCCCTTGGACAATTCCTTCGGTGTCTTCGTTCTCGTTTTCAGGAACTCCGTAGAATCGCAAGTTTTATCTCTTTGTGTGTTGTTCACATGTGTCTTGACATTCGTTCAGCTTTTCACACTTTGCTTCTAAATTTGTTATTTGAAGTTTCAAAGTATTTATTTCTTCCTTATGTTCACCAAATACACACAATTTTTTCATTTATAATGCTAATAACTGCATTAGCAATTTCCGAAATAAAACCTTATTTTTAAATAAGGACATCACACACGTTTTTAACACATCCTGCATTTCTTTTACCTTTAGTTGTTTTCTTGTACTCGACATCTTTTTCTTTTTTCTCGGAACCGCAAAAACCAATCTATTCGTTGTTTGCTTTAATTTTAGTTTTAATTTTAATCCAGTAGTAAACACTATTATAAACTACTTCTGTTAGGTTTCGTTTTCAGGAACAATCCCGTGTTTTAGAATACAGTTCTCTCGACAATTCAGTCGAAGAATCACTTTTGTACGTACACTTTTTACCACTTAAATTGGCAAAATACTAGGATGACAACGCCAGCACTACTTTATTCTCGTTAAATTAACTTGCTAATTGACTAATTTGTACATCACAATACAAACATAGAAAGTAGACAATATAAATACAAAAATATATCTATATGTTAATAATTCGTATCAATTATTTGATTTAAGTAGGTTATGTAGGCATTTTTCCATGTATGTATGATCAAAACTGGTCTACCCGAAGGTGTACGGTGTAAGAGTATAACAACACTTAATACAAATCTTCCATTCCTCTCTATTCTGTGTTTGTGTGTTTCGTTACCTCTGTCCATGTTATACCCTTCTTCTCTAAAATCGATCCTATTATATTATCCCAAGTCTTCTTTGGTCTTCACGCTTCCATTTTTCTATAGCTTTTACTTCTAAAATATATAGGAAAAATCTTTTACTCTGCTGCTCAACATTCGTTTTTTTCATGTCCCACCTCCAGTTTCACAAACATAAGTCAAAATAGGTCTATATACGTATTAATTTATAGACTTGCATTTTTCTTATATTTGTTATTTCCTTTTTACTTATAAATGCATAATACATCTTGTTTACTTTATCTATTCTATTACTCAGCTCCACCTCCTGTCTATCTTTTTTATCTAGCAGCGTTACTAGATATTGATGATTGCTGATCTATTCGATATTCTCACCCTATAATTTTTTGAGTCCAGTTCATTTCCTCCGATACTACCATCATTCTTGTTCTGCCTTTGTTTAGTTTCTTTCGTTTTAGCTTTTCATTCGATTCCATGCAGTTTGAATCCAGATATGGGCCATTCATTGCTAAAATGGCTACATCACCGCAAATGCACACATTGTGATCCAAATCTTCTCTTGTTGTCTGTATCCTATATACAGCGATTTCGGTTTTGTTGATTACTTCATCCATAAGGGGTATACCCAGAAATAGGACTTAAATTTCCCTCTTGGCTTACCCTCTCTTTTGTTACGAATGTTTGGTCTTTACTGATAATTTCTGGTCTCTTTGTTAATTTTTTATTTGTATTCCTTTTCTCAAGACGTATATTTTCGTTCCTGATACTCGATCAACCGCTTCTTATAAGTCTAGAAAGGGTAAATATGCTATTTTGACGTGGCGAGTTGTCTATCTATTACTTCTTTTAACGTGAATATATATGGTCTTGTGTACTTCTACCTTTTGTGAAAACATTATGTACTTCTCTTAATGTCGGTTCTACTGATTTTCTTGTTTCATTATCTTCATATTATTGTGCTCATTAATGTTATTCCCCTGTGATTATTAGAGTCGTTCCGATCAACTTTCTTACATCTTGGCACTATCAGCCATATTTCCCATTGCTTTGGAATTTCTTCCTCAGCCTACATTTTATTGCAAATGTTTAATAGCAAATCCCTTCCTACACCTCCAATTTTTTTAACCATTTCATCCGTAGTCTCATCTCTTCCAGGTTAATCATTCTATCTTTTAATAGTTTTTATTAATTCTTCCATTGCTATATTTTCTTCTACTATTTTTCCTTCTAATTTTTGTTCTTGATCTACCGATCTCTTTTCCCACTTTCGTGATTTAACTTCTAGTCCTTCCATTAATTTAATTTATTTTAGTATTATTAATTTAAGTAATTTTACCATCTCTCCATTATTTCTCTTTTTTTCTACTACTTTCATTACTTTTACTACTAGGCTGTCTACTTTTTTATTGCCTATTAGGGTTTTCAAGAGTCTGTAGAATAATTTCTGGCTACTTTTATCCTTTCTCTCCATTTCTTCACCGAACTTTTTCCATGTATTTTTGCTTTGATTCGGTGTCAAATTCATCGCTTTACGTATTTGCTCTCTATACTCCTCATTTCTCTCCATATTCCTTGCTATCGTATTCTTATTTTGGCATTTTTGACAATTATCCTTTCTAATTATCACTTCCTGCTTAATGTCTGCTGTTCACTATGTTGTTTGTTTTTTATGCTTACTTCGTCTATTGGCCCACACGCTTCCCGCGTCGATTCTATAATAATTTTTCTAAATACTTCCCACATCGTTCCAATTTATTTTTGTATTTAGATCTCTCGTATTCTTTGTCTTCTTTACTTTGACTTCTGCCACTAGTAGATAGTGATCATTGTTTATCTCCTACCCTATTTTCACTGGAACATCTCATTTGGGAATTCTGTTTCTCTTTTCTGCTATTATACAATCTATAATTGTCTCCCCTCTTCTCATCTCCTCTCTCGCATGTTGTATATATCTTTATGTTTTTAAAATGTGTTTGCTATTATTAGATCATGTATTATACAAAATTTCAGCAGTATCCTTCTGTTGTAGTTTCTTTCTTCTTCTTCCCAGTTTCCAATAGTTGCTGTGTATATACAGTCCCTTGCTATTTTTACAGCCATTTCTAAAATTTCTCAAAATGTATCTATTTTCTGTTTCTTTTCGTTCTCGTCCGTACCATATACTGTTATTATGGTTCATTTTCTGCTCCTATTTTCCAGTTAAGCTCCCAATATTCCGCGCTCATAAATTTTCATGCTGTCTTTTTATTATTTCCCTTGTCAGTTCTCTCATTTCCTCTGCATTTAATATATTCGTTAATTTGTTTTTTCCATATTAACCACATATTAACGTATAAATAATGCTTACGTAATAAGTGGAGGGAATGCATCTGCACGCTAATTAACTCCGTAAAGTAAAATCCATATTAATATTTAATTCGGTCTTGCATGCAAGTCGGAAAACGAACAAAGGTTCATTTTAACTTTCGGTATCCTATAAAATCTGCTTTGCTGTTTAGTGCTCGAAATAGTGTGAAGTTTGAAAAACTCGTTTTCTCCAGCACCTAACTCGAACCTTACGTCCGGAATACTTTGTTTTAACCTATTCCCGAAGCGACGTTACAAAAAAAAAACATATTTCCCATTGCTTTGGAATTTCTTCCTCAGCCTACATTTTATTGCAAATGTTTAATAGCAAATCCCTTCCTACACCTCCAATTTTTTTAACCATTTCATCCGTAGTCTCATCTCTTCCAGGTTAATCATTCTATCTTTTAATAGTTTTTATTAATTCTTCCATTGCTATATTTTCTTCTACTATTTTTCCTTCTAATTTTTGTTCTTGATCTACCGATCTCTTTTCCCACTTTCGTGATTTAACTTCTAGTCCTTCCATTAATTTAATTTATTTTAGTATTATTAATTTAAGTAATTTTACCATCTCTCCATTATTTCTCTTTTTTTCTACTACTTTCATTACTTTTACTACTAGGCTGTCTACTTTTTTATTGCCTATTAGGGTTTTCAAGAGTCTGTAGAATAATTTCTGGCTACTTTTATCCTTTCTCTCCATTTCTTCACCGAACTTTTTCCATGTATTTTTGCTTTGATTCGGTGTCAAATTCATCGCTTTACGTATTTGCTCTCTATACTCCTCATTTCTCTCCATATTCCTTGCTATCGTATTCTTATTTTGGCATTTTTGACAATTATCCTTTCTAATTATCACTTCCTGCTTAATGTCTGCTGTTCACTATGTTGTTTGTTTTTTATGCTTACTTCGTCTATTGGCCCACACGCTTCCCGCGTCGATTCTATAATAATTTTTCTAAATACTTCCCACATCGTTCCAATTTATTTTTGTATTTAGATCTCTCGTATTCTTTGTCTTCTTTACTTTGACTTCTGCCACTAGTAGATAGTGATCATTGTTTATCTCCTACCCTATTTTCACTGGAACATCTCATTTGGGAATTCTGTTTCTCTTTTCTGCTATTATACAATCTATAATTGTCTCCCCTCTTCTCATCTCCTCTCTCGCATGTTGTATATATCTTTATGTTTTTAAAATGTGTTTGCTATTATTAGATCATGTATTATACAAAATTTCAGCAGTATCCTTCTGTTGTAGTTTCTTTCTTCTTCTTCCCAGTTTCCAATAGTTGCTGTGTATATACAGTCCCTTGCTATTTTTACAGCCATTTCTAAAATTTCTCAAAATGTATCTATTTTCTGTTTCTTTTCGTTCTCGTCCGTACCATATACTGTTATTATGGTTCATTTTCTGCTCCTATTTTCCAGTTAAGCTCCCAATATTCCGCGCTCATAAATTTTCATGCTGTCTTTTTATTATTTCCCTTGTCAGTTCTCTCATTTCCTCTGCATTTAATATATTCGTTAATTTGTTTTTTCCATATTAACCACATATTAACGTATAAATAATGCTTACGTAATAAGTGGAGGGAATGCATCTGCACGCTAATTAACTCCGTAAAGTAAAATCCATATTAATATTTAATTCGGTCTTGCATGCAAGTCGGAAAACGAACAAAGGTTCATTTTAACTTTCGGTATCCTATAAAATCTGCTTTGCTGTTTAGTGCTCGAAATAGTGTGAAGTTTGAAAAACTCGTTTTCTCCAGCACCTAACTCGAACCTTACGTCCGGAATACTTTGTTTTAACCTATTCCCGAAGCGACGTTACAAAAAAAAAACATATTTCCCATTGCTTTGGAATTTCTTCCTCAGCCTACATTTTATTGCAAATGTTTAATAGCAAATCCCTTCCTACACCTCCAATTTTTTTAACCATTTCATCCGTAGTCTCATCTCTTCCAGGTTAATCATTCTATCTTTTAATAGTTTTTATTAATTCTTCCATTGCTATATTTTCTTCTACTATTTTTCCTTCTAATTTTTGTTCTTGATCTACCGATCTCTTTTCCCACTTTCGTGATTTAACTTCTAGTCCTTCCATTAATTTAATTTATTTTAGTATTATTAATTTAAGTAATTTTACCATCTCTCCATTATTTCTCTTTTTTTCTACTACTTTCATTACTTTTACTACTAGGCTGTCTACTTTTTTATTGCCTATTAGGGTTTTCAAGAGTCTGTAGAATAATTTCTGGCTACTTTTATCCTTTCTCTCCATTTCTTCACCGAACTTTTTCCATGTATTTTTGCTTTGATTCGGTGTCAAATTCATCGCTTTACGTATTTGCTCTCTATACTCCTCATTTCTCTCCATATTCCTTGCTATCGTATTCTTATTTTGGCATTTTTGACAATTATCCTTTCTAATTATCACTTCCTGCTTAATGTCTGCTGTTCACTATGTTGTTTGTTTTTTATGCTTACTTCGTCTATTGGCCCACACGCTTCCCGCGTCGATTCTATAATAATTTTTCTAAATACTTCCCACATCGTTCCAATTTATTTTTGTATTTAGATCTCTCGTATTCTTTGTCTTCTTTACTTTGACTTCTGCCACTAGTAGATAGTGATCATTGTTTATCTCCTACCCTATTTTCACTGGAACATCTCATTTGGGAATTCTGTTTCTCTTTTCTGCTATTATACAATCTATAATTGTCTCCCCTCTTCTCATCTCCTCTCTCGCATGTTGTATATATCTTTATGTTTTTAAAATGTGTTTGCTATTATTAGATCATGTATTATACAAAATTTCAGCAGTATCCTTCTGTTGTAGTTTCTTTCTTCTTCTTCCCAGTTTCCAATAGTTGCTGTGTATATACAGTCCCTTGCTATTTTTACAGCCATTTCTAAAATTTCTCAAAATGTATCTATTTTCTGTTTCTTTTCGTTCTCGTCCGTACCATATACTGTTATTATGGTTCATTTTCTGCTCCTATTTTCCAGTTAAGCTCCCAATATTCCGCGCTCATAAATTTTCATGCTGTCTTTTTATTATTTCCCTTGTCAGTTCTCTCATTTCCTCTGCATTTAATATATTCGTTAATTTGTTTTTTCCATATTAACCACATATTAACGTATAAATAATGCTTACGTAATAAGTGGAGGGAATGCATCTGCACGCTAATTAACTCCGTAAAGTAAAATCCATATTAATATTTAATTCGGTCTTGCATGCAAGTCGGAAAACGAACAAAGGTTCATTTTAACTTTCGGTATCCTATAAAATCTGCTTTGCTGTTTAGTGCTCGAAATAGTGTGAAGTTTGAAAAACTCGTTTTCTCCAGCACCTAACTCGAACCTTACGTCCGGAATACTTTGTTTTAACCTATTCCCGAAGCGACGTTACAAAAAAAAAACTTTTCTATAAAGTTTGCATGGGTTGAGCTATTCAAAGCGTATTGGGAATTACTTCACGCGTCGGAAGTGTGTAGAGATTTACAAAATGGCAGTTTTATTTGTGAACGTGCTTATTTTTTCAAATGTTAACTGAATTGCAGATTGCAGCGACTTTTCGAATTGAAAGGGGGAGGGTTTGTATTAAGAGAGGTATTTAATTAATTGTAGCGAGATATCAGTGTACTAGGTACGAATAAATTATTGAATATAATCAGGTAAGCGTTGTTAGAGTTCGCAAATTTATTATTTTTAATCAGTAATATTGAAAATTGTTGCTTACATTTTGTACGATATTGTAGTTTCAGTGAACAGTATATTCAGACAAAATTTTAAATTAAAGTATTTATTATTTTTGCTGGTGGTGTTGGTGCTGTACATTCACCAATTAAAACCTTCGTTTGTTTTATTAATAATTGGAGCAAGATCATTAACAAACGTTGTTATTAGCATTTGAATTTTGGTGGAATATTGTTTTGTTCATTTATATATCTACAACCATTGATTCTTAGAATATTGGTGATAAACAACATTATATAGAATTTCAATTACATGGGAATAATTGAAATAAATAGCAATTTTTAAAAAAAATTTACAAGGTACAAATTTAATAACATTTATCATTATTTCAATCTACAATTAATTGCAACGTGGAACAGAAACAAATACAAAGGAATGTAATTGAACTATAACTTATGACAAGCTAGGTATGCAGGTACCGTTTCCACTAATAGCCATGTAATTTCAATCATTAATTTCAATAGCCTTCACATTACGAAGCTTCTATGCTGTCCAATATTTTAATTGTAACTTAACTACGAACGAAAGAAGTCGAAGGCCCGTCAGAACCGTCAGAATGCAATCCTCAAGAACTGTCACGGAGTGCTGTAATGGATGAAAGCAAATCACTCTGCACATTGCCCGCATGAATTATTTGATATTCGTACATGTCGGCAATTTTTCTCCTAGAATTATAATTGAAAACATGACAATCAGGGAGAGTATTCATGTATAATAACAAAGCATAAGATGTATGCCGAAGGAACTTAAAATAATAAAATTTTTAGTATTAATTAATTATGTTTATAGATTCTTTCGAAAATTGAATAACATGGAGTGCCATTTCTTATGTAGTAATTGTTGTGGAGAATATAAGTAATAGTTATTACATTTAAAATTGACAGCGATAAAACAGCCTTTGGCTATTCATGCCAATCAGTTTTATAACAATTAATTCTGAAACACAAAGTAAACTTGCCACATTTGGGCATGCAGCAATTAACATAAATAACAGTCTTCATTTCTAACATACATAATATGTAAATTAACACTATTTAGTGCGAGGTCGTTTCAATTTATTGCCCAAGTAATACTGCTGTTTCGTATTTAAATAAAATAATATTTAATCTAGCGAAGTATAAATCATGTGAATTAACTGATACGACAACGATACAGTTTTATTCACATTCAGCCATTCTTTGGGCAATTAATAAATTTCAATTTCGGTCGAAATATGTGCGGCGCTAATTGCTCGTTAGCATCATAAATAAATTTTAATCTAAAACAAAGGGTCACACAGTGGTGCGGACATCAAAGGTAACTCCGCACCAAATATTATTGGTCTGAAACATCATTGGGTGCGTACTATTGGTAATTAATGCTAAAGTTTTAGGATTTAGCTACGTAATGACTCTCTGGCTTACAATTGCAACTTTCAAAACAAAAAGGGCCAATATAATGTAAATTTATGGCGTCTGTCCAACGGAATTAAACGTTGCAGAGAGATTATGCTTTAAGTTTATTTGACCATTTGTTATCTGTCACTGTATGTATGAGTATGTGTGGAACTTGAAACGTATCAACGGGAATTATTTAAATTAATTCAACTAAGATAAAATTTGGTAGTCTTTTGAATAAAATATATTTTGTGTTGGGTTTCGATGTTGAGATGCCGCCAAAAGTGATTTTTTACCACGTCTTACGATGTCACTATAAATAAATTCATGAGCAGAATATCAGAATAAATGACTTCCAAACATTAGTTATGATAAATGTAACCTACTTTGTTAATAATATAATATTTAACTAAATGTATTTATCGTAGCAGTGGGATTTTTCACCAATGTAGATATTTTTTAGCAAACTTGGGATAATAATATTATTGGAACGCTTTATTTACTACCGAACAGTAGTAAATATATTAACTGTAAGTAAAAATATTGCTTGGATTTTTTTTTAGTCTATTGACGAATTTTTAACGTTATATCTTACAATGGCTGGTTACGTAAAATTCTGCAATTCAATTAACTAAAATGATAATTTTAGAATGCAGCCATCTGTCGTGTCGGCACCCTCCGCAAAATTATTTAATATAGGTACACGAAGTTCGAGATAAAATGCCTGCTTTATTTCACAACTTGTAAGATATTCTCCAAATGCGACAATCAGTAATTACATTTCAGTCTTCCCTCGCCCGACATCAAGGAGAATTTAAAATTCCGTCTCTGTACACTGTACATGCAAATAATTTTATTTCGAAAGTTTGAAAATAAATCATGAAATTACGAACGTGAACTTGAACAGGGAAAATTAGTTTCAGAAATTTGATTATAATTTAATTTAATCTAAGATGGCAGCTTTAATATACGACTTGGTCTTGTTTAATAAATTTCTGCCGACTGCGCCGGGAAGTTTCAACTTCTATCAAGCTATATCAAAGGGCGTTAGTTGTTTGATGCGTGAAAAAATATCCGCAAGTATAACGTTGTAATTTTAGCATTTGACCCGCAATGTTATTTAATAAATGCGTCGGTGAAACGTTCCGGTTTTTAAAGCGAACTCAAATAAATTGATACGTACTTAAACAATTAATCAAAAATGCAATTTGTTTTTATTCTCATTAATGTTTGGTACAGAAATGAATCAACTGAAACAATAATCAAAGTTTTAATTTAAACGAGAATCGAGTAAAATCGCAACAAGGGTGCGTTTTGTTTTCAATCAATTCGTCGTGTTTCATATTAAAATTGAATAACTTCCGGGCCCCGAACTTTCGCTTTGTTTCAATACCCAACGGCAACAAAGTCATTTTTCTTTCTCTTGTACGGGCAAATATAACTAAATTTCTTACAAAATATTTCAACTTGTTATTGCATTTTGCAAACTTTAAATTATATATCGTCGAGCATGTCTCCAACAAGATTTCGTTGTGTGTTGATGTACAGAGAGAAGTACGGCAAAAATATTGGAATTCAGTTTTCTTGCAAATTTATCATATTTCATTTGAATGAAAACAATAAATATATATGAAATTTAATTAAAAGCATTTGTATATTTCTCTGAAAATTATTAGCTTTCAAATCCAACTACGTGGTTTTGTTGAAAATTTGCAGAGATTCATCAGCATGTGATGCAATGATATTTTCAATATTTTATGTGATCGTTAATGTATTTAACAATTATGCAGTATAAACATGAATGGCCTGGAAACATAATAGTTCTGCTGTTCTAAAAGTATCTCTGTAAAAAAATGTTGCATATGTCCTTTGAGGGATGTTAACTTCAAACGTGTGCCTCCTATTATTTTTAGTTATTCCTCCAAACCTAAATCCAGAATTGTGTTCGTAGAAACTCCTTAATGACGCAAATATTTTTGTTTGTTATTCTCTATTACGAATTTACGAAATATTAGAGTAATTGATGAATTCGTGAATCAGGAAGGTACTTTATCCAAGAAGGTTTTGTATTGCTGACTATTTTCAAATAAAGTGAAACAATCTGCAAGATTAAAAACTGTGTTCTTTTTGTAACCAAAATTTCATCCGAGGGAATAACATCATCGTTGTCTTTAGATATAAAAATAGGGATACACAATGCAAATTTAATTCAAGCGAACAAAATAAAACGAAGTATATGTCAATTCTCACTAAAACTGTAATTTACAACAAAAACGTACCAGGGCATCTATGTTTAGAATGTAAATATGTTACATTTAGCCAGCGGTTGTAATAAGCTTAGTTTTTATTATACCCACACATTTGATAAATTTAAAATGTGAAACTAAACCTTGAGATTGCAACTGCAATTAGCAGTAATTTTGTCAAAATATTTTATGTTTATAAAATTTTAAAAGTCTTATTATATTAGAAAGCAAGATATAAGAATTTTTCCGGTCAGCAGGGGTCACATATATTTACAGACATTCGTATCACAGACTATATTAACGAGTTCGCGTCCAGTCTCAAAACAGTTCTTAGACAAATTTACTGGTAATAATAACTGCGGACGGACGGACATCATAAACCGCCATCATTTACAGAATTCCGGCGAGCAGTTGGCAGTGTACATCGGGCAATATTCACATTTCACCCTGACAGCGCTATATGTAACGTATGTGCCGGGTTAATTTGAAAACAGTGTGGTTCATATATCTACTGGATTATTACTGCGCATTGCTGCTTATGCGCTAGCACTTGATCAAACTGGATGGCCTTAATTAATTGATTATCATGCTGAAATTACCGTTAGTTAATATTAAACAAATTAGGATTTAGGACTACGCTCCGGTGCATATTATGTACGAAAGTCCATCGTTAATGTTAACAAATTTCATGCACTAATATTTGTTAGTAAATATTCATTACATCACAAAGGGCCGTTTGCAAATATATTAAATCAAACACTTCCATTGCCCAGGCATTAATAAAATTAGCGTTTTATTAAAATATATGGTCAATATGTGGTGTAGACCAATTATTTTAAAAGTGCGCAGTACAACATTTTCCATTAAACGTCCGTAAGCACTATGACAATAAATTTCCACAAATTTAAATTGTAAAATGTTCCGCATGTTAACGATAGTTGAAGCAATTTATATAATAATGAAATATTATTTTGTTACGTTCGATAAATATTTATTAATAATTATACTGGGTTACGGGCAATCATAGATGATCAAAAACGATTTTGTAATATATTCACTATACATTTGATTCACAAACTAATAATTATTGTTATACAAAAAGTTTTTTTTTAGTTAATAGATATTTATATAAGTTTGGAAAGTATTATTGAGAGTCTAGTATGACTTGGCTCTTGCAAGATAGCATTACGTTCAATACATACATTTTCTTCCCTGCAATAATTGTTGTCTTAAAGCCAACATTTTGATTTTCAAATGATATTAGAAAATCCTGCTGGTCAATCAGATTTCTCAGTTTCAAAAACACTGTCACTGCTCGGAATTTTATATAAAAAAGAAGATAGTAAAGATAAAGCTTCAGAACAAGCTTTCAACGCAAATAAAGGTGAAAATCTTGTTCAGATTTCATTTATTTGCTTACTTTGAAAGTTATTTTTAGTAAGTTAACTTTGGATGCCATAGATCAATCCAGTCATAATGGTAATAAATCTCAGAAAGACCAAAATGTATAACCCAAGACAGTTAGTAGACCGGATTGGAGTAAACCAGCTAAATATTTCTTTATATAAATAGTATTTAGCCGTAAGGCCACAATTACACGCGCCATCGATAATTATTTATTGGGTACGGAAATAAAAATGTTCTATTTAACTCATACTGTTGCAAAAATATCAAGCAACTTTGCTTCGTTAGATTGTTCGTGGATAAAGGTGGCGAAATATGTCAACTGATGGGTGGGGTAGGGGTGCGCGATATGTGTTACAAAAAGTTATGTTGAAGAGACTATATAACAATAAACTTCAGATTCGAAATTTGGACGTTAGACGAGCGTTCGATTGACGGCCCGTTGCGTTCCGGCGGGAGCGTTGCCGGATATCGTTTGGCCAATTTGCGTTTAAAAAGACGCATTCGGACTATATTCGCGCACGTTTTAGGCAGCATTTAAATTTGAATTGAAATTATTTCATGCAAACTGACATGGTTCCGGAAATTTAAGTTGGCAATGTAATTCGGTTATTCAACATGAGCACATAAGAACTTTGTAGGGCGAAGTCTCCTAAGTTACTACAGTTTCTAGGTCCTGACATTGAGCGCTGTCAAAAGTGCATATTCTTCAGAGTTTATGTACCTGTACTCTACTAGCTACCTTTTTATCGTATCTGCCACTTGTAGCATTATGGACAAAGATCGTTTCGTCAAAGTTTATTTATAGTCAGTTGCTCGCGATTTTGGTTTGTGTCTAATTTCGCGATAAAAACTTTAATCAACTAATTATTTACATCGTAAAAATTTAAATTATATGTTGCGTTGATAGATTAACTTGGCTTTTAAACATTAATATGTCAAAGTTGCGTTTCATCGACGACACATTATGAATCGTTAAACGTATATTTTCATTACAGTTTGACTAACATGAAAGTGATGACCCAATTGCTTTACTTGCTTGCTTTCGACAAATGTCAATTTTGACACATGGGGTAAATAGTAGCAATATAATAATTGTAGAAAAATATAATAACAGAAATTCTAAAACACGATTGCACTTGGAATAAAACGCGCGAAGAAAAATTTGTCTTGGTGCGATATTGCCGTAATTTTACCAGAACTATATGAGTATTAGCAACTATAAAGCCAGCCATCTTTGGCCAATAGAACCTTTCGTGGCTTTCAAAGTTCAGCAAAGCTAAGCCAAGCAAGTAAAGCCAGCCCGCACTGGGCCTCCACCTGAACTTTATCCTATGGCACCTGTCAACCCGAGCATAATCAAAAGTGTAAAATGCATTTGCCTAATAGTTATTTAGATGTTTCTGGCAATTGGCGATCGGCCAGATCCACGCGTCGAATGTAGTACATATTTCAATTTGCGAAAATGTTACAGAAACTGCAACAGCGACGAATCCTGTTAATCGTTAGCATAGTACTATCGACAAATTTTGATTAAGTAATGCCGAAGTTAATTCAATTAATCTTAGTTTCCTTTGCATTAGAGATAAAACTTAGTTCATAAATTAAATCATCGAAAATACCATCACAAGGACTACTTATTAAAAGTTTGTTAATGTAAATTGTAATACTGCCATATGGAGAATTCAAAGTCATGTATATGTCAAATCAACATGTTAATTTGGCTATTGAATAATAAATGTATATCATTTCGTTTCGTTTGATAAAATTTGTGATTATCATATACATGAACATTACTTCAACAACAACAAAATAACATATATTTGATCTTAAGGAAATAAATGCAGCGCAATATCAATATATTTTTCTATTGTTTTCTTTGCAAATTGAAACTTTTTTCAGCAATTATTAAGAACATATCTGCGAAGAAAATTACCGATAATTACATACCCTCAAATGCTCATGTCAAGCACGTAGTAAAGTAGTAAAGTCAATTATCACAAGCGTAAAAATATAAAATAAAATAAACTACAGAAGAATTAAAAAAAATCAAAATGCAAAATTCCCAAACAAGGTACAAAAAATTTAAATTTGTCAAAAATAAATATATAAAAGCTAAAAATCAATTAATAAATAAATAAAATAAAAAGTGTCAGTTAGCGCAAATATCAAAACAGCATTAAAAACGTAAATATGTAAAAAAATTAAAAATTGGACGGCGCAAACATAAATAAAAATAATCAAGAAGTTGAAACAAATCTATCAAATGCTCTAAAAGACGTCGTGCCAGGTGCACCGTGCTACTCGGAAGCTTCAAAAAGTATGTACCAACATACTCACCCTACATACGAACTCGTAGTCTCGATATGAGCAAAATAATTCTGGTGTACGACCAGAAAGGAAAGTTCCTGGAAAACCAAAGCCCTCTGTGGTATGGCGCATGCTGGACTTGGCGCCATAACCAGCAGGTGCCGGTGGTGTAATGCTCTCAAGTGGAAGCAGCATGTGCTGTAGCGCTGGTAAGGTGCAGCTTCTTCGGCCCTATGAACTGCTAAATACAACAGTATCGTAAATACAACAGTTGATTTCAAATGACATCTTTCGGAACTGATCAATTCATAAATGACGGTTTTATTACAACTCTTAAAGTTCGGGTATCCTACTTGATTGGAAGTTTGCTGCCAGCACCTCAACCAGAATCACAATTCTTACCAATATATTTTGTTCGCGAGGAGGATAGAGAAGTACGATCGAGGCGCAGTAACTTTCCTGGCTTAGTCAGGCAACTACAGGCAATGCTACCTACATGCAATTCTTATATAAAAGACTTGAAAGTCGCCCTAGACAAAAGGCCTTACACTTCTGACGCATTTAAAGTAGTCATCAATGTCAAGAAGAATTAACGGGACGCTATAGGAAGACAAGTTGTTGATAGTTAGCAGTTGGGTCGTCTTTTACTGGAGTATCCCGCTATATGAATGAGCGTCCTCAAGACGCTATGACGTGCGTGCATCCATACGCCAGTCCTGACCTCTTTATCACGACTACATGGCAATACATTACAAATGGTCAAAAGCCACACGATCTACATGACAATATAGCCAGGGTATTCCAACTAAAGGTGAAAAAGATGATGGCTCTTCTAAGTAAAGGCTGTCTGTTTGGATAAATGCTTTAAATACTCAGCGGAATGGCAAAAACGAGGTCTCACATTCACATCTTGCTATGGATATAGCAACGTATTACCCCAGACAAAATCGACAATGTAATCTGTGCAGAAATACTTAACCCTGAGCAAGACCCTCTTCTCAACGATATTGTGAAAGCCAACATGATACATGGCCCTTGCGGTAGCTTAAACTATAAATCTTCCTGTATGAAAGATAAAAGCTGCAGAAAGAAATATCCACGATCACTTCTTAAGGACACCCAAACAGGAAACGGACATACGCAATATAGGAGACGATCGTCAGATGACAGGGGTCACACAATAAACATTAAGGATATTGAGTTGGATAACCACTGGGTAGTGCCTTATGATCCTATTCTGTATTTTCAATGCTCATACTAATGAAGAGTACAGACACTTTGTTAAATCGAATAAATATATTTTAGTAGTACGTAAATAAGATTAGTAACCAAGCAGCGTTTGCTCTGGAGAATGTGAAAGATGAGGGGAAAATCTATAAAACCGGCCGATGTATAAATAGTTCCGAAGATGGAATATCTTAAGCTTCCCTATACATGCGTGTGAAATCTGCAAAACGGATAATTTCGCAAACACGCTGCTGTACTCTGAAGTTCCTTCTTACTTCCTATTTAACAACAAAAAGTTCTCGAGAAGGAAAAGGGGGAAAGACGTAGAGGGTTGGCCCGGAGTAAAAAGAGAGCATACCCTGGGTAGAATCTATACGACTCATCCCAACAATACCGAAGGTTACCACTTGCTGCACCATAAGGTAAGAGGGCCTATATCGTTTGATGACTTGAAGGCTGTGAATAGTGTCCTCCATCGAACATTTCAGTCTGCATGTAAGGCCCTAGGATTGTTAGAGGATGACAAACATTGGGGGACAACTTTATAGGAAGCTGCATTGTGTGGGGCTCCTATCAAGAGAGCTGTTTAGAATACTGCTAGTTTTTTGCCACCTCTCTGATCATATGCCGTCCCACACACTTATCCACAAAGTGGGTGCTCCAGAAATGCTACTGCGAAATCTCAATCCGCCCAAGTTGTGCAATGGGACTAGGTTGCATGTGAAAGCGTCACATAAAAACGTAGTAAATGCCAATACATTTATTGCCTGTGTTCCAGTTGAATCTGTGTTTATACCGCGAATACCACTTATAGCGTCGGATTATCCGTTCGAGTTCAAAAGGCTGCAGTTTCCACTGGAGGGCTGTGTCACAATGACGATTAATAAGTCACAGGGTTAGTCACGTCAGGAATTGATCCTTAGAGGGACGACTTCTCGGACATGCTCAATAGTTAGTACACGTAACAGCCTGGTAATAGTAACACCTGATGGCAAAACCTCCAATATAGTATACAAAGAGTTACTATAAATATTTTGGCTGCGTCAGTACAATGAAATGTTGGATGACTTCACGAATCGGTGAACTAACAAAAATTAACATTGTGGTAAATAATTCTTGCCGGTAGCAAGGAGAATCGTGCAATGCAAGTTCCTCTAAAGGCGTTTCCTAATTTTTGTCCTTTTTCAGCAATCCAAAGGCCTTGCGCACAGACTAGGTGAAAGTCCTTAATGGATGTCGATCTTCAATTCCATGGAACAACAGATATAATGTTTGTTATAATTCGCGTAGTTTGGATGCCTGTAGAATCGTAAAAAGGGAACTATGTTATCTCAAATTTAACGCAAGTAAAGATTCGGGCAAAAGCTTTGAATGCCTATACTAACTGCTGGTATATTATCTATTTATAGTAATATTGCCATTTTTTGAAAAATAAGGTTACTAAGAATTGCACAGAGTGTGCAAAAATCGATTACGGGATGTTTGCACAAATACGTTTACGTTGATAAATTACATAATCCAATTTAATATTCGCATCACATTATCATACATCAAAATATTTTAAAAGCAACGCACGCCAGCAGCGCTCTAATTTATCGAATTTAAAAATCACGCTCTGCAATCGGACAGAAACTGTATTACGTTTGACTCGTCATCGATATTAAAATCATTTATGGCCGACACCCCGACTAATTCACACTCACAAAACACAAATACATAATCCATAATCGAATTTGGCCACAGATGTATGGATGACAATGGAACGGCATTAAACCGGCTATGACTGTTGATAACTCAAATTTAGATAAATAAAGCGCAATCATGCATACTTAAATAAAATCAAATAATAGACATTAACAAGCCACAGTTGTTTAGGTGTTCATTGTTCGACTAGACTAGCCGACTAAATGCGCTGGGTTAATGTATTATCAGATACCGTCGATATAATTAAAGCAAAACGTTCGTTAAATGTTTATGTAGGCGAAATCAATATGCATCGGAATATTTCGAACATTGTTGGTAAGTGTACGTTACGCAGCCTGGACTGAATATTAAATAGAATCAACGCTCCTATTTTGCTAGTACAGGGTTCGATTGTAACATGCAAATAATTAAGTTACCCTGGTAGAGAGATTCCCAAATTATATAGCTTAAAACTACCGTACCGTTCATAAAATCTAAAAAATATTAATTGTAATATATAGTATATGCAATGAAGTTATCCAATAACCCATTTTTTAAAATATAGATATAATATTCAACCATATTACGATAGAAGATTCGAAATTATACCTTTCATCGCAATGAAGAGCAAGTTAGTTAGTTTGTGAATCTTCATACATATGCGTTTAGTAATATCACACATGTCAGGTATCGTGTTCAAAGGTAAGTTCGGAAGATTTTTTATTGTTGGATATTTCCTTTTATTTATAATTTGTTAACGTAGGCCAATGGACTCTTTATTACGCACAGTTACAAAATTACACTCGCTTTCTTTGTGTATTTTAAGAAAGAAATTTCAACGGAAAATATTAATCTGTCATTTATCTTGGGCCAACAAAATTGCGAAAATCACAGTTCCAATTACCCATTGCTTGTTTTTCTTTAAAAATTCTGATTATCATCAACGTATCCTCTACCTAATCATCATGACACACTTGTACTAAGAAAATGTCAACGAACTTACATTACTATAATTAACTATGGGTAACAATTCAAAATGTGCTTTATTTCTTATTATTTATTATTTTTTTATTAATCTAAACTGTAATATATTATTAGGTCTTAAGGTTTAAAATTTACATGAGCACCCGGACCGAACTTATAAATAAAAAGCTACGATTAAATGTAAACTAGTCTAGCCTACTCCTTTCGGTCCTTGCTCATCTTTTTCTCTTCTTTCCATAATAATCCGTTTCCGTTTAGACTTTCTGCAACCGCTTTATTTCATATATTGTGTCCACCCTTTGCTCTTCTCTTGCAGGATCACGCCTGTCATATTCTTTTTGATATTCGTTCCACCTTCATCCCCATACCATGTTAGTTGTTGTCTCGTGATACTTGTCAGATTAGGCTCGATTTCTTCTCTTACTAGGTCGTCTGATTTTGTCTCGTAATCCCCTCGCGTTGTTTAGTGAATGGTATAACTTAACAGCACTTCTATTGACATCTATTGATGTGTCTTTATTCCCTTTCATCATTACCTTGGAATTCTCGGTGTTCTTTCTTAAGTTATATCTAGTAATATTTTTCCATATATTCAGTCTATAGCACGAATATCTTAACACGGTAATGCCCTTATAGTTGGTCCATTCTATTCCGTTTCCTTTTTTCGTGAAGTTGTAATATTGTTCTTAGCTTACAATTTGTTTGTACCGTTCCTTCAATCAACGCTTTATTAAACAATCTAATATATCCAGACCGTTGGCTCCCAAACTCTTGGCCATTTTACAGCTATTCTATATTAATCTGTTGTTTTTCTTATTTTTAACATTTTCACTGCTGCGACTAGTTCTTCTAGTTTTATATCATATGGTTATTGGCCTTGTTCATTATTTTTGTTTCATTCTTCGAATTTCGCTTGTCATTTTACCAGTTTGCTCAATCGATAATATTTCCGCAAAGTATTCGTTTCATCTATTCACTATGTCTTCTTCGTCCCCCAGTAATGATTTAATTTCCGAAGACTTTAAACAATAGCTTTTGTTTTCCAAAACGGTCTTTTTGCATCTTTGCTATCTTCTAGAAATTCTTCCCAGAATTTTCGCTTAGCTTACTTCGCAATTTCTTTGACTTTGTTAACATGTTCTTTGTATTGTAACTATATGTGAGATCCTAATGCATTCTTTATTTCCGTCCATGTAATCTTCAGATTTTCCTATTTCCTATTTATTTTGTTTTATTATTCAACTGCAGGTAAAGTTAGATCTTTTACGTGAGTTTCTTGAAGCCTTAGAAACTTCCCCTTTCACACGTATTGATGAAGTCATTTTGATCTTGAGACCCAAACATACTTGTATGTTTATTGTGATTAACATTGAAATTTGAAGTGTGCACAAATGTATATTAATATAATTACGTTTTAGGTGCGTGGTGAGTTTTTAATAACTTTATCGATGTGTCAATTGCTAATTCCAACTCATTAAAATATGACCATGACACATACGAAATTGTTTTCAAGCATTTTAACAATGCATAATAACCGAATAATGCATTTATGATTCGATCGTTCGAAAACATAAACAGCGGTCCTCTGGTGCTTATGCAAATTGATATGTGAGCTCACATATTTTAAACGATACTAAAAACATCCTAAATACTTTTCATAAACTATGAATATTCATGACACATCCAACATATTATTTTAAGCTTGTAATTCAAATAAATAATTATTGCTATTCAATTAATGAATGTAATTTACAATGTCCGTTATACACCGTTTCCATTTACACAAATACCTACTCGAATTTCATATGGCATACGATACCAGGTTTTTAATTTCTGTTTATATAATTGCGATTTTATGTTTCCTCTTTTCATTCGTAAATAAATATTTTGAATCGGGTTGCTTTGTATTGTGTACGTGATTCCACGTAAATATATGTAATTATTCACGTGAAATTTTGTTAAATACATTTTTTACGTTATTAGGGATTCGAATAGAAAGCCACGTTTAAAAATCGTAAAATGTGCATCTGAAATCCACAGCAATTTCAATCTGAAATGTGCGCGCAAAAACAAGCTTACAATAACGACGCTTTTTCTACACAAAATAGTTTTCTTTTAGTCAATCCCATGCATGGAATAACACATGAATAGGTAGCGTATATAAAAGGCGGATCGTCGCCAACCGTGCTCTATATTTGGTCATATTTGGTTCAGCCCTGTATTCTATACATGTCCTACCACGGTCTTTGAATAGGGAATCAGGCCGGATAAAAAACGCGGTCAATTCGCTATACTTCGGCATTGCCTGTCGATACTTTCAAACCTCCCTTCGCCAGTAAAAAAAATAACACGAGATGATGGAAACGTGTGCTTTTTATTTTAACACTGCAGCTGACCGTAAGTTAATATCGCACGTGATAAGAATCTACGATCGTATAAAATTTGAAATACTCGGTCGTATTTTCATTTCTAATTCTCTGCGTCGTAACGCGGAACTGCCTCGCATTATGAGCGATCGCAAAATGTTATTTGTTATCAACTAATCGTTGTAATGAAATTATTAAAATATTTTTAAAGTCGGTACATTTGCGAAACTAGCGCAATATAAGATAATAACAATACTTAAACTTAAAACTATATAACGTTATAACGTTAATTTACGATTACAACTTTGGGTCCGTGCATTATTATGTCTATAATCCACTAGCTGAAGGCACAACGGGAACAAAAAGCCCAGCCTAGCTATTGTTTGGGACACGGAATATTGAGTAGCGCATGCGAGTCTGTGGCAGCTGAAGCTAAGCCGAACAACAATTCTTTGTCGGCAATGACAATATTAAAAAAATAATATATAGTTGTTAGTCTGATAAATAATTTATCAACATTAATTATTAATGTTGGGTTTTTAAATCGACAATGTATTTACCTTCATTTTCTGGCTTAATACCACCGTAAAAAAATTATCTCAAACTTAATTTTAATTTACCACACAGCAGAACAATTAAAAATATGATACATTGAGTTTCTTCACCAGTAACAAATATATCAAATTTCCATCTATAAAAACATATGACATATTAATTGCTAATTATTTAATGCGAGCTTCCTCTAAACAAAATTAAATGGAACGCTAGTCGAACCCATAAAGTCAATTTACTGCCAAAATATTTTTCGCCTAAATTATATGCACTGCAACGCTAACGACTTGTATATGTACATTGGGAGATTGACATTATGTGACATCATGTGAACGGCGCCAATAGATTTTGTCGTTCCACAAAATAATTTCCTTACTTACTTGAATTTGTTTCTGGAATTATAACAAACATATCGCGTTATAAATAGTCGATTTCGCGCAAAGTGAAATATGGCAACATTGACCATGCAAGCAAAATTGATATTTTCCATGAATAAAGTTCAAGTTCTATCCAAATAAGTATGCACATTATCTAAGGATTTTGATTGCTCAATTCAACATTCCACCAAACTGCAAGTTATTGTTGAATCTTATCGAAGCGCAGATTCCTTTATATGTGTTTTGTCGCATATCCTCCAAATCTTGTAAATGATGTTACTTTTTCAACTTTAGAATTTAGTACTAGCGAGTCTGGAGGATTTATCTCACTGATGTTTCTATTGACGTATCAAAAGTTACAAATTGCACTCGACTGAACTTCAAACGCGACGAGTTTTCTCAAACGGTGGTTTTATTTTACTTTTAACGTCGCCCATAACAAATTGTGTTTTAATATCAACATCGCTGTAAAATATAATAGGAGTAATAATAACTATAATGGTTAGCATTGTAACATAGTGAGAACACGAACGGCTAACTTCGCGTCGTAATATCTTTAGTGACACTTCGGTACACCAATATCTGTTTCATTATGAAAATTAGTTTAATCTATTATTTAGTTTCTTGAATAAAAACGTGTATTATTAGGACTATACTATTAGAAATATTTTTTTTCCTAATCCTCGCTCAGATATATTCAGGCAAATAATCCACCACCATTCCTTATAATATGGCCACATTAAATTCATATTATGTAACTAATTGATTTAACATTACGTAATATTCAGACCGTTCGCCTTTAAAATTCTTATTCTTTTGTTATTAACATTTAATCTCTTTTGAACTCACCATTCGTAATATTAATGATTTTCGAATTTGCGTCTGATTTCCAGTTTTAATACTACAACTACTGCTACAAATTGTGTCATAGCGTTAACAATATGATGATAAAGGAATAAATTAGTTGTGTTACCTAAGTGCACATGTTAGCGGGTTTGTAGGATGAACTGGTGACATATTCTGTACCTGTTTGTCGCTGTTTAATTAATTAATTATATCATGTTATAACAATGCAAAAGCATCCGTTATTAAATTTATAGTTTCAGAGATATTTTGCACGTTAATTAATTTCTAACGACGAAAGTTTGATTGCTGTCTATAAATACCCGTAAAATTTTATACTAACTGGTGCATAATTACTTCTTAATAACTACAAGACACTGAATATGCTGGAACATACACATGCAATTTGTAATAGAAAATATTCTGCAGCACTACAAATTCAGAGTCCATGAGCGTAGAACACGTATTGTCAGCTCAAAACTGATGATTACATTAAAATATATATCGAGTATCCGTAATTTTAAGAAATCGAATCGTAATGAATGGTTTGAATCCAAGATATCAATTCCAACATATTTTGGGTTCAGCAGGAAAACTTTTTTTGTTAAAAATCATTTTTTTATATATTTTTATATTAAGAAAAGGTGATCAGAATAAGTCGGATGTTAAAAGTAACACAATCGTTCAATTTTTTATATATATATACTAACAGGACTTGGGCACGCTTTGGATCTTCATAATTTTTGAAATCTTCATTACACTATCCAGCCATTGTCTATCTTTTTTCAACTGGGGATCTGTAAAGGACCATTTTTAGTAATCTAATTCTTGATATTCTACATGTATGCCCTATCCACCTTAGTCCAGTTGGGCTTTTATTACCGATGTTATCGTTGCTTCTTTGTGCATAATGTCTAGTTCCGTACTTCTTCGTCAACCGTCTTCTGTGTTTATTCGAAAGTATATAGCTCTTATTAATTTTTTTTCACATCTGTAAAGGGCATAATTACTAGCCCCGTAAATGTATTGCTACATTGAATTGTACTTGCCTTCTCTATTCACTCTATCATAGCCTTATTTGAAATCAATAAATAGCACCTCCAGAGATAATTTGTATTGTTAGCAGGTCGTTTGGATTTCCTGGAGAGTAAATGTTTGGTCACATTCTGTGACATTGTTTTATCTTTCCTTAATAAGTTTGGTCAGTGCTTTATAAGTTGTGTTCCGTAATACACCTCTGTAGTTTTCACAAGATTTGTCACCTTTTTTTATGCATTCTTCGGGCACCTGTTCTTTCTCCCATACTAAGTTCCAATAGGCTAAAGAGAATGTTTGCACTATTTGACATCAAAATAATGTAATAATTAACCGGATGTGCTTTTAGTATCTGAACATTTTGCTTATCTTCTAAATATAAATATTGACCATACTTTATATTATCCATTGTCTAATGTCGAAAATGTACATAAATCTAAATTCATCTTATTTGATTTTTAGTAGAACTTGCTGGTGCTGAAAAGGTGCTGAAACGACAAGTTAACATCTTGAAATAATTGCTCAGAATGCACTATACTTTCCCAACTAGGTTGCATTTTTCATTTTGACATTAATTCGAAGAATTGCAAATCAACCTTTAGTTATTTTTTGCAATTATCTTGATAACAATTACAAATTAATTTTCTGAGTTATTACTTGCATAACAAATTACGTTGAAATGAGCCACTGGAGTATGTTTCGCCGTCTTTGTATGGTCTGGAATATTATTGGATCGGTTGTGTAACTGTTCAAAAATGTCACCACCTTATAGGTATCTCAAATAATAATGCGAAGGGTAATGTTTTGAAGTCCAAATGGATCCATAGCTAAGTCGATTCACGACTTCGAGGATCAGATGCAAACTACTGTTGACAAAGAGTTCCACAATAATCCGTATTCAGGAAATGGGCAACGTAATTAATGTAGATGGTCTGTAAATTCTTGCGTGCCGAATATATAACGCTCCGTGTTCAAATTGCAGTACTGGTACTTGGAGCGTCCTGAATTATCAATCTGAAAGGCCTACATTTTTTGATACTCTCTACTACTAGGATCTATATTGCAATCGATGAGGCTAGGTGTTGATATTATTATCAATCGTATTTTTACTGCCTCTTTGGTAATTACAACCTGGCTGGTGAGATACAGTTTCCTTCATTGTTAACGGCTACGTTTCAATAGGTTTTTGATCGTTGACGGTCAAGACAAAAATGGGATACCATATTAATACAAAAACACATTCTGAAGTGATTTAAGAATCATAGCACGGTTACCGGACCAAGTTAGCAAATAATATAATATTACGCGACAAAAGTTCTTAATATAATATTAAGTACGACTAGAAAATTGACGAACTCGCATACAAATTCCACGAGGGCGCAATGTTTGATATACGGAAAATTCATCGTGTTCTGCTGAAAAGTTTACCATGGGAAACTTCATCGTGAGAAAATGTATTAAAGTATTTTCTCTAACAGTATGTTAATATTTTATATTTTTTTGAGCACGATACTGACTCTGAAATTAAAATTCGGGAGTCTGAACCTGAAAATGGAAGTGCAACAGAAGAAAATTTTCTATATGTTTGATATAAGGAAAATATTCATGTATTGGAAAGTTTACCATGCGAAATTTTATCGTGAGAAAAATTATTAAAGTATTTTCCCTAACAGTAGGTTATTATATTAAAATATCAAACCCTAACGGCCGTCCTGCGATCACCTCCTATCGCATCTCAGTACCTTCAAGCTACTACAACCTTAATATGTTGCTACAAGCGAGTGGTAGGGCGTCGCTTCGTTTTATTTTCAAAAGTAATTAAAAGTGGCCAGCGGTCCGTATAACAGGACGGCGGTGATAGTGACTTTTCTGTTACACGTAAAAATTGATCTAAGCAATCGACCTGGACCTTCCAAAAATACAACATATATACATTAAATGAATCCCGCTTTTGAAGAAACAGTGCTAATATGGTAGGATAAGTCTTAGAGTGATTTTAGTGCCAAAAATGTTGTTTCAGAAATTTATGAAAGCAGTGAGCACGATACTGACTCTGAAATTAAAAGTTTGAACCTGAAAGTGGAAGTGTAGCAGAAGATATTGTTCTATCAACTCAAATTGTATTTTTAAACTTACAGAATACAACTTACATTATCGCGCCAGAACCTAAAGTCATAATGCAATTGCATTACGACCATCTGCAACGCTAGAAAATACTGCTGAACGATTTGGCGTGTGGAAGTTGTATCGCGAACTGAATTTGGGGTACTTATATATGACAGCGCTAAATGCATTAATTTATCTTTTATTTTAAACTACCGTTTTCGTGTCAATCGTGAAAGAATTGAAAGAATTTTTGCCACCGATTGGACAGGAAGATAAACTTTTGCTATATCATGAGTAAAAATATTTTTGCTTTTTGCTCATATTTGCAAGATTTGATAATCCCTGAGATCGAAATGCGAGACGAAAATAAGAACCCGTTTGTGCTAATTGAGAAATTTTATCGTTCCATTGGTACTAACACTTGCATTGATGAAATGCTTGTTGGTTGTAGGGGCAGATGCAAGTTCAAAATGTATATACTTCTGAAGGCAAGCAAATAAGTTTGAAAATAATGTGCCTGACGAGATATAATTATTTGTACAATGCATACATATATATATAACGGCAAAAACACACAATGAATTGATTTACCTAACGACCTAAAAAAATTCTCTAAACCTTCACAGGCGATTTTAAGACTGGCAGGACGAATTTATAATACAAATCGTGATTTATCCGCAGACAGTTGGTACACTTCAATATAATTAGTTGAACAGCTCAGGATAGAAACTAAATAGAAATTCCGCCAAAATTGTCGGGAAAGCACAAAATGGCAGTTGGCTCAGCACTACTTGGTTTTACAAACAATACAACGTTAGTTACTTAGTTAAGGACGAGTCGATGATCTTGATGCAAAATGTTATAAGCATCCTACAAGCCATTTCACAAAACTCTGGCAAATGGTACTTTTTTCGACTGCTTGATATCACCGGTGTTAATGCACATATACCGTACAAAACTAACACAAAATTTATAAATGCAGACCACTGCTTGCCGATTAGTTGGTGAGACCTGAGCTGGAAATAATAGTACTAAATATTCACATACCTTGTGAGCCGAGGGCAAGTATTACAAGGATATTAGGAATTTCTGAGAATCGAGATCCAGTGCGAGTCAATGAAGAGGAAAATTTATGGGTATAAGTATAAGACATGTTTTACCTACCCTCCCAGAATTAAAATGAAGACTTTCAATACTTTTCAATTTTTGTGATTTCGGTATTTTTTTACTCTAATTTTACATCCCCTAACTTTAGAAAATTGTGACAAATAGACGATGACGGTGGTTAAGGATTAATTATTTCCCAGTGTGAGTAGCTGGCTATAAAATTAAATTAATGTCTAGCGATACGTATGAGGATACTACTGAACCAACCCAACCCATACAGTCCAACCCGAGCCAACCCAAACTAACCCAACCCGAGCCAACCCAAACTAACACAACCCAATTTGTATCCCAGATGTATCTCCGATAAATAATTGATAGTGGACCAGTGTTGTATTTTCGAACAAATACAATATCCCAGTTCAGGAAAATCCAACTTATGAAATATTCATGGATTATACCACATTTTTGGCATTAGCAAGCACATCATCGGAAAGAGAACTAATGTCCAAACGAAGACATTTTCCATGATGAATTTTCTCACTATGAATTATCCATACGATGAATTTTACCTTACAATAAATTTTGCCACCATCAACCTCCCATGATTAATTTACCCACAATAGAATTTATTTGGCATTGTAAAGTATTTAATACTTCAAAGTAATTGTTTATTTTCATATCAGCGCCATCGTTAAAATATATCACAAAAATATTCCTAATGAGCTTTAAAACTCACTGAAAGTTTACCAAATATTACCTTACCGACTTATGTATTAAATTAAACTTTCCCTCATATCCATTGTTATTAATAATATACAAATAAAACACTTGGTTTAGTTACACAATTTTTTATTCGATTACTCGAATTCGAACTTCGGCGGTTAAGCCATTTTCCAGAGTACATTAATACAGTGTGATCGAATAAAAAATTAGTCAAAGTTGGCCATGAGCAAAAAAACGCTCTTCTTTTCGTAAAATTATTTGCGAGTGTCAATCTGACAGTTGACAGTTGGAAGAAATCACACCTGAAATGCTTATCTGCGTTACTGAAAATATGAAGCGACGCATGCAGTTATGTCTGGAAATTAATGATGAACTAGGAAAAGACATGCGGCTTTCAATATTAATATTATATATTTATTATATATTTATATATATTAATATATTCTTGATAATGGCTTAACCGCCGAAACAGCTGTCGAGTAGGCGAATAAAAATTGTTAAAATAAACCAAGTATTTTATTTTTAAATTATTATTCACTGAATACTTTTTATTCATGAAACATTGCAAATATTTACAAATATGGTTTTATCGGAAGCTCACGGAGGATTGACAAATGTATAGTGATGTTTTCGTAAATTTGCTAACAGTACTTCCACGAGCTTTGTAAGACAATTATACAAAACAATTGCTCATAAATAATTAAGTAAATAATACGCGAAATGTCAAAAATTGCTCGTTTACGAAATGGGGAAAAAATGGTTTAATTACCTTCGATCAATTGAAAACGTCGATATAGTGAACTATGTTTAAATTAATAAATATCCAATTAATAGCCTTCCCAGTAGTATACACTTATTGTCGCGTCTTACGTCGGGTGGTGAAATTTTAGATGAAACCTCCAGAGATGCTGTTTTGTTTGCTTTGACTCTAAATGAAAAATCTTACAATCATTTAATAAAAATTATACTCCGCAAGTTCTTTCCACAATACTAACATAAAATATTCCATATATTAAAATATATATTCGTACATACAATGGATACGCTGGCGTAGAAACTGATCTTTATACAGTTGTCGCACGTCACTACTCTTTTCATTGCCTACCAAGACAGCAATCCATTTACACGATCGAGATTGTAATTTTACATTTGGTCTCTGACATCTTGCTTATCGTTATCCGGTTATCCCTTTTTGATTGAGTCAGAGAAATCACAGGATGCAAGTAAAGTGAGTCAATTTATATACGTCTAATGTCTTAAGAACGAATTGCATTTCCGGATCAACGGGTGACGTGCGTGTAAAATAGCACTCAGATCAGAAAGGAGTCTATTTTCAAATATTATTCAAATGGATGGGTATTTATAAACTATATTAAATTTCACACGCACGCACTCGTCTTATCGTTGGAGCTGAATGTTTATACTCGTCAGAACGATGCTTATCGATACTACGAAAATTGGATGAGGGTATGTCACTTAGAAGCCACATCGAATTTATATATATTTAATAATATAACAAGAATATAAAAAAAACACAACACTTTTATCGAAAACAATGTTTTGACGCTTGCTAGAGTAACTTATTTTTTTTTATTTTTAAATACATTTCCTACTTGTGATGTGGGTGTCAATGATGATAAATTTTCGATGCAATTATCCTATTCGTTTTTGGGTAGTTAGATTTTTATTCACAACGTAATACACAAACAAATATAACTTTGAAACAAATTGCACGTCTACGAACTTCTCAATTTTGACATAAATTTCATATGAAATTTTTGCATAACGGCAACCAGCAACGTTAAATTATACGTCCTTGTAAATTCCGTTCTCCCTTCTCGTAAACAATTAGACGTGAGGTCGTCTTTTAGGAGAAATGGGACAACGGCGAACGCGGTTTCCGGAGTTATTGCAGTGTTTGGTACGAAGCCAGGCCCTAATAATACGATTTATGTCACATCGGATAACGCATTTTTCACGAATAGGCACCGATAAATTTCGCAATAACTAAACATTCCGACCGATATTGAATATACAGCAGTAATTACAATTGTTAAAACAAGCGTAATTTGTAACGTGACCCATGCCAATAATTTTCTATTTGTATAACAACGATTGGTGAAAATTTATGTATTAGATGGGCCGTATTATTGGAAACGTTGTTTAGATTCGCTACGAAATTTTAATTATATCGCGAATTGTTCAAATGCGAATGAACAACATTCGGATTTCGGCTTAAAAATGTGTTTCCGCGTCTGCAAACGACTGCTGAAATAGTTTATTTATTTAAATTAATTAATATTGAAATATATATAATAAAATATCTACTTTCTTAATTGAATAAAATCGACCTATTCAAGGATTTCTTTCAACAAAATTTTATTTCGCTTTTAAGCACTCACTGAATGTTTTGAAAAATTGCTGAATATCGATAGAAATGGGATGGAGAGGAATGCTAATCGAGAGCAGCAGGGGCGACAGTAAATGAATTACTATTGCAGCTGTCGATTTGGGAAGAATAGAGAATGCCAGAAGAGTCGAATATCTCCATACCATGCCCAACATATGTAAACGGATAAAACTGTGAGAATTACAGAATGATAGCCGTAGTAGCGTTAGATAGTTTAGTGTGAGTTCCTAAACTCAAAGAAACATACGAAAATGTATAAAGCCCTCTTTTAAGAATTGAATGACAATCAATATAACAATAAAAGTGTTAACCTAAAAATTTAGAGTTCAATAGAGACAGATTTTCACGAGAATAATTCCGAAATTATAGTCAGAACTAGCTGTTAAGTTCATTTCCGAGAACCGGTTCATTCGAATTTCTATTATTGGTACATGTTTAAAATTTGAAACTGGGGTTATTCTGAAATATGTAAATGTACACTTGCAGCAAGACATATACGAACAATTTTCTCGTTATACCTCGGGTACGTAGTCATCTGATAAAGACTGTGGATTTAATAACTTAACGTGAGATTAAATCTGATCGTTAAACTTGTTGACAAAGTGAAGCTACTTCATCATGAAAATTTCAAGAAGCTCCACTAACTGTATTACACAATGCCTCGATTTAATATTCCGGACCTTTTTGTATATAAAGTGGGAAGATCCAAGGCCGCAGCTCGTCTCTTTACTCCGGCAAGACAGACACTATGATGTATGAGGCAGTGAGGCACAAAGAACTTGTCTTAAGCGGTGAATGTAGCGATTCATCTTGCTGACCAGGTCCGTCCGTCGGCGCTGAAAAAATGGACCGTATTAACTTAGAAATAGAACTCAAATTTCGTTACCGGACGAAACGGGCGTGATTAATTCGTTATAATTTAGTTAGAGTCGTGCGCGCGTTTAATGAAATGTTCTTTTAAAAGTCTTTTGTGTCACATGAGATTTTTATTTCGTGTGTCATCGCATATGTGGGTTTAGTTGAAACGTAATTGTCGCTCTGCAATGGACTGTGATAATCAGGCGGTCTTTTCAATTATCTGTCAGATGGACATAATAAAGCGTTGCTAATTTCGAAGAATTTTTCTGGTAATACATCTTAACTTTAGGACACAATTAAATTACTGGCGCCGAACAAATTTCAATGACGTCCCATTATAACTAAATGGGTGACGTCACTTGATTAATGACGCTCTTTTTATTGTCACAAACTTACTTTATTACAACGAGCGAAAATTTCCAAATTACAATTTCAACAGTAAATAGTTTTCGGATTAATCGAATAATAGTTAATTATATTTTAAATCACATTAGGTCTACTTTCTGAATCTCTGAAAGTATTCCGATGCATTTTTAGGGGGCTACAACGCAAATAAGCTATATTGCGTTGGCCAACAGAGCCTTCAGATAAATTTTTATATAAGAGATTTAACTTTCAAGCTGTTATTAAGTCTAACATGCAAATTGTTCTTCGAAACTTCTTACTTTCTTATTTTATGTATAAGGAAATGTAGTAATCATGAAAATATTTTAACGAATGTGCACGTTTTGACGTTCCCTAAACCTATTAGGACTATTTCCGAACTGACGTCTTGTGCTTGAGTGTGTGCCTATATATGTCTGTGTACGCTCTGGCGCCTAATCTATTACAGCTAACGTTATGAAACTTTAAATTTAAGGAGTGATGGTTTACTCTGATTACCTTCCTCCATATCTGGAAAACTGTACGTGCTCTCGAAGAAAATATTCTTCAAAATGTTATAAAGATATTGAAACTTTAAACAACTTTTATTTAAAAAGCTCTTTAATAAATATATTTGGCATCACACCATCACACATCATAAATAATATATTTACGTGTGTTAACCACAAAGTTGCTACCAGGATTTAATGCGTTAAAGAGTATGGATCACCATATTTTCTTCGATGAAACCCGTTGCGTGTTGCTGTCGACTTTGACGAAGGAGGAAATGTATACTTTAAATTTAAAACACAAATTGATCCTTTTAATATTTCACGCCTATATATTCGGGTATGTGTTAGAAAATGGTTGTAAACACTAAAGTAGCCTTTTACTGAAAAAAAGTGTCCATAATAAACATAGTTTCCAATAGTTATCATTTTTATCTTAACACGGCCGGACTGAAAATGTCAAATTGCATATTAGAATCTCTAAAATATTAATTCTTGATAGCATGATAACTCCTTTTAATTGAACTGCATGTTGTACGCCCTATAATATTTTAAGGACTTTTCAGACAACTGATTTTACTGTTCAAATTCATATTCCGCAAATTCAAGCCAAACTGGATGCTCACATATTATCTTCAAGGGCATATTCTACTATATTTCAAGCGATACAAGCCCACCGTGTCTCTAATTAAAATGCTATCAATGTTATCCTAATAATAATAATATAAATAACTTAATTGTTTTTACATTTTTGTAAGGAACCATAAATAGTTTAAATAAGCATTTACAGCAAGCACTTTTCTAATGAACAACAAACAAGTTCTCTTGAGAAAAATCAGGATATTCACAAATTCCTATTTAACAACTTTCTCCCCCAATTGCTAATTTTAAAGAAAGTCTTATAAAGAGATATGCGCACAAACGTATATTATAACCGTATTGTCAATAAGCACGAGGGTACAATTTAATTATGTCGAAATTTCACATCGCCATAGTACACAGCTTTAGATTCTATTCACACGTAACAAACACCTTTGATGTTTATTAACACTGGGATTTATATACGTGCGTGTATTGTACTGACGTACTAAATAATATTAAATCTGAAAACAGCGCAATACAAAATTTCGGGGATTTCAGCGTCGGTGTAATTAATTTTGAGGGGGTTTGTCTGGAATTAATAATAAAAACTCTACTAATTGAAGTGCGACGATGTTAATTATTTGACTTGCTTTGGTATCATGATTTTAAATTTAAATTTATGTTTCACACAATTAATGTTTGTTTTGGTTATAATTATGTAAGGGTTATAATTCTAATTGGTATAGAAATTAATAAGATTATTTCCACTGCTTTTTTTTCTAGACATATCGCTGCATGTTCCATAACACAGTAGAACTACGCGAAATATTCCCTTTTCTAGTCTCGATACCGTAATTTGCATTTTATTACATTATTATATATTATATTATTTTAACTAAGGAAAAAATACTGTGAGAAATGAACCCTATTAGAAGTTATAGATTCATGTGGAATATTATTTTAGATTTTTTCACCCATTTATTTCATAAACTCAGTTTTCTTTGTGGTCCATAAAAAGTGACATTTCTAATAGCCCCTTAATGAAATTCATCAATGACTATTCCTGGTATAATAAAGTTTTACGAATAGCGAGGGTGAAAATTGGCGATAGTCCTAAATATGATTTAGGCTTTACCTAAGATTCGAAATTCTTGTCGAAATTTCTATTTCAAAGGTGAATAGGAACGGGTTTGTGTCCCATGTGTTTGGGACACAACCCTCATTCTATTTTAGAGCACTTCATCGTAGCTACGATTATGGACGATTATTTCAGACACCAGTCGGTCGTTACATGATTTAGAAATAGTAACCATGTCGTTAGAAGCGACTTTTATCCTATGCGATTTTTCAACAAGACAAACTGCCAAAACAGAACTTATACCCTCAATCAAGAACCGAAACGGGGGATCCATTGTATATTTGGCATATAACCGTTTATTTACCACAGAACTTCAGAAGAAATCTTGTAGCTAGATAGAAAGGCGGTCAGGAAAACTCAACAGAAATACAATAAAATGTCAATGTTTAATTGCATCCATCTTCTAAACATTCTTTCCTTTGCTTTCCTTTGCTCTTTTGGTTCTTCGAGTTGGATCGAGTAATAAAACTACCACGTCCGCCAATGTTATATATTTCCCTATTTGTTACAAAATCGTGTGACCGCAGGTGCCAATATACAAATTAATTAAAATTTATAATTGTTAAAAAATGGAAAATTAATAAATAAATACTACGCAAGTTATGCTATCATACGCATGTGCTTCATACTACTGATTTTACAATATTATAGTTACAAACATATTTTAACACCGTGATAATATAAGTGAAATAGATGATCCAAAAGAAAGAATGCGAGTTTGTTTTTAATTTGCTTATCGCTCGCCTGTGTATTTGTTGATATTGTTAGCGGCAGGAATATACTTGACGTGTGTAATTTTATTTTCCCATTTGTTTTACTACTTTACAACGTGACTCACTTCAGAAATTTCAAATATTTAACTTTGTCAGAAATGTGTTTATAAAATATTAACTGCCGGATTTTAAACCGGCGAATTTGCGCTCAATTAAATCTAATTGATTTAAATCCATTAAACGTTATATTTCGCCGTAAAGACGTCGTGTGGTGGAGTTTATACAACCGCAAGACTACGTTAGAACTTGTTCGTGCATGCAATGTTAATGCACTGCGAGCTAATATGACTGTGTGTGTTTAATTTAGAGTATGTGCATCCAGAAGCAAAATGTCGAAACTACGTGAGATATTTATTAAGTTTTGCCATTACATTCATATTTTGTATTGTACGGGTGATACTTTTTGTTAGTATGTATCTTACGAAATATTTATATTAATTCATTGAAGGGTAAAGATTAAAATTTTATTAATTAATCTCTTAAAGCAAAGAAAACACTTCAAATATATGGACATTTGCTAAATTTATCAAATTCACGTAGTTTATCTCAGAATAAATTTCCTACATATTTATTAATTCATTGAATTGAAAGTCCAGCGTACAGGATTTTTGATTTTCTTTTAGTTCGCTAGACTGATGTAGACTCTGGCCATCGATTCTGTATTTCGCGATTGCTCATCGCGGGTCAATCGAAGCTAACCAATTGTACATTGTAGAAGTTTGTTGTTCCGGCAAATTCCGGTCAGGGATAATAAAGTTCAGAATGCTATATATTTTCACGATTATCAGCAATAGTAGTACAAACAATTTTATGAATTATTAACAATTTTTCATGTCACGAACGCACTTGTTTATTAAGGTGGGTTTCGGGTACGGGATTTACGTTAGAAATCATAAAGAGAATCTGTTAGTGGATCCACGTGCGTCGATCTAAGAAATACCTCAGAATAAATAGAATTGTAAAACAACAATATCTTTGCTACTTTAAGGAATAATGTGTTCGCAATGGTTTGTCGATTATTCGTTAGCTATAACGCTAATTTTTCATAGATTTTAGCGCTATATCAAGATGTTTGTTTTTTTTTTGCGTGTTGTTTAATACATTCTGGTAACAGATTAGTAGATGTTTACGTAGTGACAGTGACATTACATGCTGCCATCTCAGCGATAGTGGTGTGGTGGTGTGATTTGTACGACTTGCATTTTTTGCAAATTCTTTAAATGATTTTTGCTTTTGATGTTGTGATGACCAGGTGATTTAGACCAATGAGACATGAATACTAGTCGAGTATTAGCCTGCGTTTCAGTTAATATTACAAAATCTCTGTTGCGAATTTTCGTTCTGTATTTAGTGTTGTCATGAAATGATAGATCAAATCAGGATTCATCGCAAATAAGAGCACCGTTTTTAGTCGATCGTATGGTTACTGCAAATATTGTTGTCAATTAACTTATTGCTAAATAAGCATAGCACAATGTATGTAATTACTGAGACTGAATATTCTGTTTTTTACTGCAAACACCACCAATGTTGTCGAAAACATATTCCATCTAACAAAATAATTTAAAATATTTTCAAAAGTATAATTTTACGTAATTAATTCAGTCATGGAGTAAAGTGGGTTAATAATAATAATAATAATAAATAATAATAATAAATTTTTATTGTCAATTGATCTTATTAGATATTGACATTGTCAAAATACATAAGTACATAATATACACACACAATCAATATCGATAAAAGTTGCAAAAGTTACAGACAAACAACTAGTCAAAAAAGACTGGACTGAATAAAAACAGCGAGACGCAAAATACATTTTAAGAGCATTTTTATAATTATATTATATTATATTATATTATATATAAGTCACTTCAGCAATCTCTGTAGGCCAACTATTGAAAACTTTGAGAGACGAATAATAGGGGCTCTCATAGAGTGAGGTTCTATGCTTGGGAACACACATTTTTTTTGCCTGTCGTGTCTCATATACTTTATTGATATCTCGATTAAGCATGAATGAAGCGAGGGTTTTCCCTGCTAATAAGGCACATTCATAGAGAGTGGGAAGGTAGTGACATTATTTTATTTTTCCTAAACACAGGCTCACAATAATCACATGTTCAGTGAAAATATAATTCGTATAATTTTTTTTTGTAGAATGAAAACTCTGTTGAAATCAGAAGAAGTTCCCCAGAACATTATTCCATATCTCAGGTATGACACTACATGCGCGTAATAAAATGAGATAAGAGATTCAATGTTTGCACTACATCTCAGTTTCTTTAGATCGTAAAATGAGGAACATAATTTACTACACGGTATCGATATATGGCTTTTCCCGTTTAGGCTGCTATCAACAGTGCAGCCAAGAAACTTTATATCATTCTTGACAACAATTAATTGACCCTTCAACCGCACCAGTAGTGATTCTCCAGAAAATTTATTGATAGGGTCAAACAATATTAAATTGGTTTTCACAAAATTTAGTTTCAAGCCATTCCTATCACACCAATTTGACATAATCGAAGCAAAAGTTGAACCACACGTTGAAAGTTCGTTCATATTCAACCCATATATGATAACCGAGGTATCATCTGCAAACTGGGTGATATGTTCTGAGCTAAAGGATGATGCCAAGTCATTAACAAAAAGGCACGAATAAGAGAGGGCCTAAAACGGACCCTTGTGGCACACCTTGCATGATTGTAACTGATTCTCATAGTCATACAAAAACAGAAATAAATGGAAAAGTAACATTAATAATTTTTAAAAAATTTCAACTTAGTTGGAACATAAAATTATCTTAGTGCGCTTGGCTCTACTATCAGATAACATTAATTAGTCCATGCAAGGAAATTAACAAATTATTGATAATTATCAATCTGGTCTTCAGATATTTGACCGCGTTCCAGTGCTTGTTGAATACAATGCATTCTTTGCTTTAAGAAAGACAAAATTGCATATTCAAAAAACACCACGATGTTTGGATATACCAACCTGCCCAGAACATTATTGTATAGCTTTAGTTGGAGACTCTCTGGCGGTTATTACAGGTTATTATTCCAAATCTGATGTCACCAGAAACACGTCGCCAGTAAATAGCATCTATATACTGTCGTATAAATGGCCTATATCATGTAACTGTAACAAGTGGTAACCCTTAACAATCTGGTTTAGTGTAAGTTTCCAGAACTTGCTACTTACTACGATGGCTTCTTCTTACCGTTCTCATTTATTGGTACCTCTGACGACTACAATAAGAACTTGCAAATCCTAAACTGTCAGGTAACAATATCAATTGAAAAATAGGAAACGAATAATGCCAATATTCTTGATCTGTTGAAAACTTAAATTTCCTCTCATGGAAATGTCAAAAATTTGAGATTTACAATATTATGAGTAAAAATACATTTCGGTTGTACAGCAGTCGTGTGAAATAAATCAAAAATTGGTATGCAATAACCCTTTTAATGACGGTACTCCTGCATGACAAATGCAATGAAATTAAAGAAACAAGGTGATTGCAAAAAGATAGTTGCATTGGTTGTATGCCTATTTCTCACTTATTTTTTGTTCTGCATTAATCATGGAATAATCATGCAAATTAAACCAACGAAGTTAACAAAAAATTGGTTCTTGTGGCATCCAGCAAATTATAACTCATTTTCTCATGTTCATTTAATTAGCATTTATTTTCACAGGTGATCGTTCTGTTAGCTGTGACTTCTGTTATAACAACTTGAAGAATTATGAGAATTATGGCCCTTGGGATGTTAATTGGTGGCCATTGTGTTGCGTTAAATTTATTAAATTAGTCGCTTGCCAGATATAAATTCAATAAATTTTCATAAACGAGGCTCATACGACGCCCATCGATGTTTCAATTTTTGAATTATTGATTTTTGAAATTAATTGGAAAAAATCAGGTGATACATGAACCCAATTTTCACCAATATCATAACTTCTTAAATTGGTCGAGCATTATTCGCAAGGAAATAAATTGTTTAAATTCATTGACCCTTCACATCATTGCTGCCATTACATATCGACGAGTGTGAGTTAAGCGTTGTAACACAACACATCGTTTATCCTTTTATTTTAGAACCTGATGTATGGTATTTCAGAGGTAGCAAATCTTTTGAGAACAAATTCATAATAAATCAAAGTAACAGTTAAATTAGTGTTTTCGCTTTGTAGTGTTGGTTATATGTTAGCAGCAGATGTGCAAATAAAACAGAAACATTTTAAATTAAATAAATTTATTTAATATTTAAATTACGTACGTAAGCATTATACTATATACATAAAGTGCTTTGGAATTTTTGAAAATATAATTTAAAATTATTTATACAATATTTACAAACAATTATAAATACGTTTACGTTAAGTAAATTTAGGAATCATAAAATTTCTAGAAAGAAAATACATAAAATATTTACGATAAGTACAAAACGATCAGGATCTATGCATTTTCCTTCCTATGTAGCTACGCAAACGTCAGTAATATCGTTGTAGTTGCCATGGAAATTTACCGTATATTCCAGAAAAACGAATAAAAACAGCGCGAAATGTTACTCACACCATAAGTCACAACCATACATTTTCTGGAACGCAGCGTTTAAGTATTTTCAACAACAAAGGACCCGTTTAATGTTGCAAGAGACGAACAAAATATACAAGATCTAGGATACGTCCTCACTTATATTTACATATTATTTACATGAAATTCATTTAAGCTCATCAAGCGGTATTTAGAAAATAATAACACACTGATATAAATACTATTCAATAAAGTTTAGTTTTTCTAAAGAGTTAAATTCGTAAATATTAAACAGTCCGCCGTTTACTATCGTACAATAAAACTAGAGCTGAACTCTCTAAAACAGTGCGCTTTTTAAATTTAGAATCGAGTCACAAAATATCACAAAACTTCTCCTTATCTTCATGTGGGGAGCTGTTCGTCTTTCTTTAGGTGTTCAGGTGGAGACGATGTGGTTCACTGAAATGAAAACAAAATCCTGTTAGTGTCATTATATATAAGATTTATGAATTATGTTTATTATCAGTCAAAAACTTTGTTTCAAATTTCTCATGTTGTACACTAATGCAATTCGTCGATAACAAATACTATTGATAATAAATTTATATGGACATTTTATAAGCATTAGGATCACAGATGCTTTATAACCTTATCGGAACGTTTGTTTACGTTCATTTTCCTCTTAAACAATGACTAACTCTAAGAAATTCTGTTCTAGGATCTGACCTAATTCGCTTAATGTGAGTGAGAGAGAGATGTTTATCGATTTTATCATATTCCCGGCAATTTAGTGCGACACTAATATGGAGACCTTGGTACGCAAAATGCAGGTATATATAATTAATAAAAAGAGTTGCGATATAAAACATTCTAGCGAGGTACTTCAGGCTAATAGATTTACTAGTAAAATAAAATCTCGGTAGATAAAAGTTTCGTAAAGTGCAGGTTATGGCGGTAATTTAGCATAGCAGTAGATTGTTGTAATGGAAGTGATCATAAATAATTATAATGTCATTTCCTGCGGAGAACAGCGACTGCATCAATTGCAGACGGGAACAACAAGGGCATGATTAAGCATTAAACAGTTATAACCGATGTACCATGTGTTACCTCTTTACATTTAAACTATGGCAAGTTCAAAATTCGTGCCCGTCGGAATTAATTGCGTTTACATTATTATTTATACGGGACGTTCGTATAAACTTCAATTAAACAAAATGTCTGCGCACGGTTGCAGTTAGTTCCGCGTACAGTTTCAAACTTTAATCATATTCCGCATTATTAAATTTCTCATAAATTCGGACCCTCGACTCCCGCATATTAAAGACATCCAGGGATCATTGTTCAACTAACTACCGTATTGTTAAACGAACGGCGGACGAAGTCTGAGCCGAATTTGTCTGGGAGGCACGGATCTTACGAAATAAGCCCCAATTAAAGCAGCTGCGTGCGGAATTCTCCTCGTGCGACGAATTTCTATTGCGTCGTACTCTGTATAGTTTATTGTCTCGATTTTATTGTCATCTCCGCGACCTCTCGCACTTGTCTCCACATATCTCTCAAAGTCGTAAAAGTGTTTTATTTGCCTATCGCTATTAAAGTTCCCAGCTTTTGTTACTATTTTTATTGAATAAATTTTATTTAGGCGATTTATAGCCGTTGAGTCTTTTCTACAGTCGTAATAATTGATTTGCATACATCCATTTACATTGTGCGAAATTGTACAGGAATCAATAAGATTCCTTTGTTTTTAAGTTCCAACAGAATTAAATATGGGCTGGATTGTTGTAATTCGTATGAGGGGTGTGAGCTTAGTAGGAGATAACTACGTAAGAAGAAACATCAAACACGACGAAAACAACACTTCATGGAAATTGGACGCATGTAAAAATGTTATTTGCAGCGAAAATAAAATGGAATTTGTGTCATTCTCTGTAATGTTGGGAATTTAGATAGAAAATTTGAAATATTTAAATAACATAATTATAGTGGCCTCCAGTTCGTTTAAGGTGACTAAGGCAGTATTTTAGATTAATATTTTTTTTATTCAAGTACTACTATTCATAAATTCCTTACAGACATATACATGTTAGTCGAATGCGATCTTCATTCTTGTATCTTCTTTTCGTATTCGCCTCGGCATTTAATGCCAAAGTTCCATCTCGGGCTACTGGTATACACAGTAAATTACATTTGGAGACAAACACAACGTTGCCTCACAAATTAAGTAATTTCACTTATTTGGAACCAGTAAACTGTGAGGAAGCAATATATTTAATTCATTAATTGTGTAGCAAATTTATTGAAATGCTGTTCAAAGTACGTGGCTGAACTAATATCACGTAATAAATGAAAGTCTTGTATCCTGAAACATTTCCAGATATTTTGGAAATGAATAGAACAACACAACACAAGAGTAGTCTGGAAATCTACAGACCTGTAGCACTGAAGTCAATTATCTCCAAAGAAATAGAAAGGACCTTTTCTATTTCTATGCAATAGAATTAGCTGAAATTTATTTTCAACAAATCGGCTTTCTTGCCGCCGACTGAGGAGTAAAGGCAAGTCTTTATAGTACTAGCTTAGTTGGTTGAAAATACCTCTGCATTTTTGCCGCGGTCAAAGTGTATTTATATCCGAGGCTAGATGGTGGTAATAACATTCATACACAAACTGATTCACTTTTTGATTTATTTGATCAATAAACTATGATTATTAATAATAATAAAGCTCTCCATATATTTATAACTTTTGTTGTGTTACTTTATATCATTTCGTCCCTAATAATATTTTTAAGCTTAAGTTTAAATGTCCGACAGTTCAACATTCACTCGTCAAGTACTTCATGAGTAGTAAGTAAGTGATTAAGCATTAGTAAGTCCTTTACATTGAGTTCTTGGGTTATTTGGTATATTTCAGTCAACGAAGTAGCATATTTAACAAGTATAGAATTTTCTATATTGTCGGTTGTCTTATATCTATTAAATACTTTATATTTGCCGTGAAAATTGAGTAGCAAATTTGTTTCCTCAATTGTTCATCTTTTTAGTTTTTGTTACGATTGAGTTTGCTTTTTAGTTTATATTTATAATATAATTATAATATATTGACGTCCCATTTTTTATTTTTATTTACTGGCTGAAAATAAGTAATATATTTTCTCTACTTTTTGTTTCTTGTTTTCCTTTCATTAATTGTAAGCAGATTGTTGTGAAACCAGTTTTCTATTTGATATTTTCCACAAACTCGTGCTCCATTATTTGTTCAGTTTTCGATGAATATAAAGCAACCGGCATCTGCGTAGATATAAGGTCCTTTAGGTGAAGTTCTAAAAAATCATTTATGTAAATGATGTATAGATGGTGGTAGGATTCATCCATGGGGTACGCCATACTCTACCTGCCGGGGTGCGCTGTGTGTACTATTGATTTCTTTTTGTTATGTAGCTTTGTATGAGACACATTTTTTGCTGTAGCTGTAGATGTTGCTCCGCATTGTCGTTAAAATGCGTACTCTTGTGCTCCAATTAGTATATGTTTTGTTATATGTCAGTTCAGTTTTCTTTGTATTACTTTTTCTAATATTTTGATTAATGTAAATAGATAGTCGATATTTGCCGGTTTCTCTTTTTCTCTCGCTTGAAATATTGGTATGAGTATCGTTATTGTTTTTAATACCATCTTTCAGTGTTTGGTTTATTAGTTTCACTACTATCGGGCCTAGCCATATTGTATTTTATTTTATTACCTTACTTGTGATTCTGTAAAATCCGGGGGTGCTGTTGTTTTTGTTAATACAAACAAAAATTAAATCTTATAACATAAAAACACAATTATTCTTTCTAAGATTCCATTTTTGTTCCATTCTAGAATTTCGTTGGTCCAATGATTCTGGTACTTATTGTTGGTTGTGGTTTTCGATTTGAGCTTCTTATTATTTCTTCTGCTAGTTTTATTTCAAGTTTTGTGTTAGATGTTTTAAATTGTTTATGGCAGTATTTTAATTGTACATTTCCTATTAATTTTTCGGTTTCCTGTTTTTCTGCTATTTATTTAATGGTTTCAGTATCATGGTCTTTTATGATTTTCTGTACAAGTCTTTTCTTTGTTTTATTTGCTGTATCATTTTTCGATTAATTCAATGCGATTCTACTTCTTTAATTGTTTTATATGTTTTCTTTGATTCTATAATATATCGTGATTTGCAACATAAGTTTTTGAAGGTGTTAATTTCTTCTTTTTAGTGTTAGTTATTTCCTCTTTGATATTGTCCTAATCCTTACTGATATATTACTGTATTACTGCATTACTGCAACATGATCCAATATTGTATAGTTTCTCTGGGGTCCACTCGAGTGTAGTTATCCTTAGACCGTTTATTTAATATTTCGTAATCATATGTTTGTAATATATTTTTATATTCTTTTTTAATCTGTTCTTGTCCGCTATATCATCATATCACCCCAACCCTTATCTAGACATCGCCTCCAGATTTTCCCCTTTTTTACTTCCTCGTTTCATGACAGATCCACAAACTTTTCCATCGAGCGCTGCCCATCCATGTTCCGCAAAACCTACGTAATTCTCATCCATCCAATATTTGTTTCCTCTTTCCTCGATGCCTCACTCAAAGCTCGCTATCACCCTCTCCTCTACTCGTAAAATTTTTCGGCTTTCTCCTCCAATGGTTTATTTATTACATTCTGCTCCCCCCATTCATTTATTCTCATTCATCAACCTGCTACCATTCGCAACATTTGATACCCCGTTTCTTGCAACACCACGTATTCCTATGTTGACCTTTCCAGGTTCAACAGCGTCTTCAACTCCCCTTGCAACATTCTCTCGAACTCCCTCTCCTCTCTCACTTCCCACACTACACAGCTCCATATGTCAAGATGCTCCTCACGCATGTCTTCCATACTAGCATACTTTCCTCCAACACACACTCTATCTTACTGCACATACTCCTCGTTAATGCTTCTGCTTTTCTTGCTTTACTGCACACATACTTTATATGTCCTTCATAACTGTTATCCTCGCTTAACTCACAACCACCAATTCCTTCGCCTGTTCAATATTCCCACCAGTTTCACTCTCACCCTCATCAATTCCCGCCTCCTTTCGTAAATACCATTAGTTTAGTTGTGGTAGTATTGACCTGTAGATTGCTACTATCTGGGAATATCTCCAACCTCTCTGCCATTTGTCTTAGTATAGCCTCTATTACCGCTATGTCATCTGCAAAAGCTAGGGACCAAATTATTTTGCTTCAAATGCTTTTCCTTTGTTCCCCTCACGGTTCCCCACTCAGATGAAATCTATTTATCTCTCTCTCAGCCGTGCCATGTCCCTCTTTCTCTACCCTGTTTTCTATGTTGATTTATCCTCCACTTTTTCTCTTCTCTGTTTTCTCCTTATTACGTAATCCCATATTTCTTTTTCTCCCTCGGCCCCCTTACTTTTTCGATATCTTTCGCTAGTTTCTCTATCTTCTTCTTTTCACACATATCTTTATATCTTCTCCTTTCTTCCCGGAACTATTCCCAATTCCTTCTTCAAGATGTTCGTTAGCTTAGTTCGATTTCGTTTAGTTTTGTATAAGTTGCGTCAGTAATTTTTATTTTAGTAAGTCATTGATGTATGTTGTATTGTATTATATTGATATTTGTTTATGTTTTTCTGCTTATAGCCATTTTCCTTATGCATATATTCCCATTTCTGTTCGTGCATTCTTATATTTTGTTATTTATCAATTTCTCGAATTTTATAAAATAGATTTGCTGCTTGCCTATACAGCTATTCGCTTCCGTTAATTTCATTTTTCCTGCGTTTTATGTTACACTCTCCAGTGATTATTGATTCAATCCTGTCATTTTTTTTTCGCAAGTTGAATAATAGCAGCAGTCTACCTTTTTCTTTTCAGCCCTCTTTTAGCATTTTTCATATTTCTGTATCCCTTTTTGCATCTCGTCGAAATTGTCCGCTATGAATTGCACCGACTTCGTAATTCATTTAAAACTTTCATGAATTCTTTAATATCAACTACTTTTTAATTTCTCTAGCATGCTGATAATATTAGTATACATTTTTATAAATTACATATTTCCATAAAAATTATTACCACAGGTGATGCAATTTTGAATTTGGTATTTATGTAACCCGTGTGCATTACCGAATCGGTAGATTATAAATTTGTTAAAATAAACACTGGCCTCTTGTGGATATACACCGCAAACGAAAATGTTAAATATTACAAACAGTCTGCAAATTATCATTAATTAAATTGTGTTAAAATGTATCAAATTACCACATTTGATACACGTGGAAAACGTGCCAAAACAATCATTGTAACATTGGACGTACTTTGTTTCCTATATCGTGATAATTTTTAAAATATACATGAAAGCTTTTCTAACATCAAACAAAATTTCTGAAAGAAAACAAGTTCGCATATCTGGCTCTTAATGAACTATACATCTTTAATTTTATACAAAAATGTCATGCACATTAAAAAGTTTTTTATTTAGCATCATAATAAAATAGACATTTAATATTTTCATAAAAATACGCACCAATAAATGTATTTATAAACTTTTATATGGCTAAAAATAAAGGCCATCCATATATGTATATCAAATGCACAAAAGACAGATGGGAGCAAACTAGGAAATAACTTGGCAATGGCTCTACAATCGAAGTATGTGCGACAATGTTTTACACTACGAATATTTAGGTATCCCAAAGCTTGCATAAGTACATTCAAGCGTACGCGTACCGACATGTGCACGTTGAAATCAGTTTACCAGTGAACGCAATATGTGGGTCAAGTAGAGGATTTCATTCAGCCCTACATAGTTAGATGCTCCCACTGGCCGTAAAGCGGTAATATCGACGTACATGAGCCATGGAAAACGGAATCATAAAAGTAGAATCCCTTTTTATTTATCGGCGAGTAAAAGAGGTAATTTCGTTAGAAATTGCAATTCAAATGTGAGAGATATTTTGATGGCTCGCGCATACACCCTTTCGCGTACGAGCGCACGGCTCTAAGTGCAGCGCGATAAATTGAATTAGCAAAGTCGGATTTGCATAACACATGAAAAATAAAAATATCAACAATGGCCGTGCAGTGCTTCGCTGCAATGTAGCCAACGCTGGATATTTTAGCGGAAGGGGGTCATGTTTTATGCCAGTGAAATCGATTAAACTATATGTGTGTGGCGAATAACTAAATTTAATTCTGAAGCGAGGTTTTGCAGCACATGCCACACATAGGTTTGCGTAAATGTTAACTTGAGATTTTGAGAAACAAGAGGGTAAAAAAACTAATGAAAAGTTTGAATGTGACGGAAGACGGCATTTTCGTCATTACAAAGACCCAGTCCAACGTCATAAAAAAAAACCTCACGGAAAGTAGAGCGGCTAAAGAACGACGGTAAGGAACACGAAATTCCAAATGACTAAATTCCACAAGACGAACCACAAGTAGGAAAAACATATTTCAAAACTTGGTCAGGACTACAAAGAACATGATACAAAAGAACTGTTTAACTTTTTTTAAACTGATTGATTAATGAATTATAAATATTACATACATCGATGATAGTAGAGCTCAAAATAAATATTAACATTTAATGTTATTGCGATCCTACGCTACTTACACAAATCGACACTACAAAAAGAAAGCCTTTAGACCTACACAGATCCATCAATTATTTCATTTAATAATTTCAGAATGTAAAGGTTGAAAAGACTGCTCATAACTCATAACTTTTGACAGTATTTTATATACTGATTCATGAATTATTTGATTTTTGTCAAACAATAAACATTAATTTAGCAATTATTAATTCCAACGTAGCCTCCTGACCAACTTTTTACTTAACTTATCATTTATTGTATAAACTGAGGTGAACAATTGCAAAAACATATTTCCTACAAATTATGAAACATCAGGAAGCATTGGAAGGAGTTTAGTGAGAGAATGGGACAACGAGTAGTAAAGTTAAGCAAGAAATGGGGATGCACGAATACAGAAAAACTACAAAGGTCATAAAGGAGCCTAGCATATTTAAAATATGCAAAACATATTTCTTAATGGAAAACATAAAAAGGATCGTGGATGGCCATGATATTGAGATGGAAAGATTTGTAAGCGAATTATGTGTGAAATTTAGAATACAGGGTGAGATATAAACTTGCGTCCATATGACTGAATAGTTGCTCGATAGAACATCACAGGAATAGTCAAAAGATTCATGTCACAAAATTTTGAGATATTGGAATAAATTATAAACGATGACAGGAATAAATTAGGTGTCTGGTAAGAGTAATGGTAATAAGCCATTAGACATATTTTTCGTTATCATTAATAATCTTCCAAATTAATTAGAGTATAAGTGTATTGTTGAGCCAGGAATGCCTTGCATATTCGGACAACCTACTGTTGATAGCACGAAGCGTAAAGGAGCTAGAAGAAATAGCAAAGCAGTTTGGTGATAACAGCAAATAGAATGATGAATGAATATTGTAGTTAATACAAACAAAAATAAATAAATGGAATTAAAGTTAGGAGTAGTCAAAATGAAAACGCTCGGGGTACAAGCAGATAACCGTGATATGTTATAAATTGAAGACCTAGAAGATTATATCAATCTAGGAACCCTAATAGATATCACGATCTGATAGGAAATAGAAATAAACCTGAGAATAGCAAAAAGTAACAGTGGGTAGGTCATGTGTAGTTTAGAAGCCACCAGAAGGCAAAAGGAAGAGAAGCAGACCAAGGAGAAAATTGAAAGATGGTGTTTTATAGCAAAACACTGCGTGAAGTGGAGGTAGTTTGAAAAGGACTGGCAGCAATGAGCCTAAACGGCATGTGAACGCTTTATATATAAATTATAAATAAATATAATAATAAATATATATATATATATATATATATATATATATATATTCAGTCTGATGGCAGTTTCATGATGCAGACGTTTAACATGGAGACGGTAGTTCACATTAACTATACATTATTAAATATTGAGAAAAATATATAATTCAGAATCTAATCATTTCATGTTACATTTTCTACAAAAATATTATTTCTGATGTGGGATTAGTTTGTAATTAGTAAATATCATTAAACATAACATGTGCAGAATTCCGAAATATCGAAGACTTTAAATACAATTGTGACAAACAAATTCGTTTAATCATTAACTATATTATGGATGATTAAAATCATCATATAATAAATACATAAATATAATATAAACTGTTGTTTATTACTGTAATAATAAACAACAGTTTCGTAACTATAAATAGCAATCAATTATATACTTTAAACTTACGTTACAGCGAAACCCTCTTTCTTTTCAATATTTTAATATGCAAGCTATACTACGACTAAATGAAACACGAAGGGTATTATACAAATTTTTCAAATATTTGAAGGAACACTGGGGTCTTCTCGAAAATTGATCGCGTTTTAATACTTTGTGCGTAGCGTGATGCCGTCGCGAATGAATTACGTCTGCATGCGTAAAATTATGCAAAATTTCCACAACGTCCCATAACTTGACAGTTCATCTCGGCGTGAAATTAAATGTTCGCGAAGTGAAAAGTGATCCCCCTAAATATGCAGAGTGATAATTATAGGAACAGGGTAAAAGTTATCGAGACGTGACACACCATGAATTTTACGTACGGTGCTTTTGACCACAACCGTTATTATTGGTGAAAATGGGTGGGGTGTTCATGAGTTCGGTAAATGCAGGCTGGTCGTCATGTATCATTTGGCCAGACAATGGGGGCGACTTTGATTGCGCGTGATAACGATTGTACAATTCAAAAGTGCCATATGGGCGTTGACGAAACGCGCCAACGCACATACGCACGCATTTCTTGTGAATTTTTGTACTAGCTGTACCGCCATCACGTCATGCATAACAACCCTTGTCACATGTCAGCAACAAAATCAGCATTTAACCGATGGGTTCTTTAAAAACATCTGCACGCAAGACACTGTAATAAGTGTTTAGCTGCGATATTTAGCACCCACATTAACCAAACGATGACCCTATTAGTAAATCAAATAGTTAATGTATTATTTATTGCGACGCAGCTCAACATTTCAAATACATGTTACAGAACGCTCCTTAAAAGTTATTTAAAGATCTATATCATTATGTGCTACCGAAATAAAATCCTCTACATTTATGTCATATACGTGTCTTAAATAAATGGCACAAATTATCAAAAGTTAAAGAAAATTTAAAATATATATATTTACTGTACGTGTGCTGGTCTTAAATACAAAAAATAACTGTATAATTTGATAATGTGCATGTTGGAAATTGTGGTAATTGTGTCTTATGTTAATCGATGGTTGGTTGCGAGAACTGTGCAAATGATTGTCAATAATTTCATGTATTAATTCAATTCTTTATTATTTTTTGATTGATTTAAAACATTGTTGAGTGGTCTGTGTTTGAGGAGCCTTTAAACTTGTACATTTTTTGTAAACACAATCTGCATGTTTATGCAGATTGTGGATTTTTACTGAATGAGTAATACAATGGTTGTTATATTTTCTGACTCTTTCGTCTTAACTGACAAGAAAACATTTCACACAATATAAAAATAGGAATTATATTATTTTACAAGGGTTTTTATGATCGAGATGTATTATTGTCTTAATAACAGTATAATAATAGTGCTTTCTGGTTTGTACATTAGTTCACCCTTGGTATCCCTAATTTAACATCATCTTTCATAATTGTACTATTAATTATTTGTTATCTACTCTGCAAGTTCAAACTTCATTAGTATTATTAATGTTATTCAGTAATAAAAATTCTTTCCACATATGTTATAGCTAATGGTTTTATAGTAAATAATAAGAATAGAATTGAAACAGTATATTAATTTGCAAGGAGTAAAAACATCAGTAAGTTTGGAAGGCGCTTTTACAATTACACACGAGCAACAAAAAGTTAATTTTATTCCCACTATTTTTCTTCTAACGTCCGTTATTACAATAAAATATGTGATTTTTTTTGAATCAAGGAATTATGGCTTTCTGTGCCACAATTCATGATGCACTATTTATAGGGAGCGTTGTTCCTGTCTTGCCCTTTACACCGAATGTAAAAGTAATTTTTTGGGCAACCGTACGCGAAGCGGATATTTCACGTATGCAAATCAGGCCGCGAAATTCAACTTCGCGGCCCCGGCTGCTAAACTAAACGTCAACCCTTACAATGCCGTTACCTAAACTAATAACTAACTAATAGTGACATGAAAGCCGGCTTTCTATTATATACAGTGAATTGGACTGGTCGTTAATTTTATCATAACTCAAAAGTTTCGGTTGCCCAAAAAATGTTGTGTACACCTTGGCCGCGAAATCCTTCAACATCCTCGAGATTGTTTTGCCTCGGCGACAGTTCTTCTCTCGGGACGTTAAAGATAAATTTCGCGGCCTTAGTATACAAGTAACTATTTTAAATAATATAATAATAATATAACGTATTTATTGACTATTTGCAAAAAGCTTAGAATAAGTCATAGAAGCCATAAAATTTTATATAGGTGATATATACCTCCGTAAAAATGATAAAACTGCGGTTCGGATTATCATGGATTCAATGATTTGCTGTCACATATAATTTAGCGATTATAATCCGAATGAAGAATCTTTCAAATTTTATCAATATGTTCGAGGCATAAAAACCAAAACGAATCAATATGCCTAACAGAAACATAATTAACTCCAGACTTGTTTTCAATAGAGTCGTTCTGCGAAAATTACAATGTGCACAGAAGAAATAGGGGTCGCACGGCCTGTAAAATGATTGTCGGTGGTGGTGTCCTAATGCTTCTAATATCAAGATCAAAACAATGACAAAACCTTCAATTGTCATTATTATTATTAGCAATAGTCCTGATGGCATCATACTTATCATCGATTTTAATTTACCCAATATTGCATGGGTCCGATCTGATAGTAACTTTTATGTGACGTCCGACAATTTGAATAATAGATCTTGTAGTCTTGTAATACATTGGACATTACTGTGAACATTATACCTCACCCTGCTGAATTTTTGAAATATGTCAAAACTACACGATCAGCTGCAGGCATTCCTTACCACATAAGTTAAGGCGGAGTGACATCCTTCATTTCTTTTAGATAATTATAATTATAAACACATTCCATTGCAGCAATATCAATCCATGTGGTCAGCGAAATATTGTAATCCCCTATGTATTATTTCTAAGAAGTCACTGTCAAGGCATTTTTCCTTCTGAGTAGAAGAAAGCCTTGATTGTTCCTACCTAAAAATCAGGCGATAGAACATTGGCTGATCCACAAATGTCGAAACTGTCAACTTTGCGAAAATATTTCGGTGTATTATGGTGTTGCATTTGCGAATGTGAAGAATATAATTCTTAAACAGCAACATGGTTTCCACCATGTCACCCTGTCACATCTAATTTGATGGACTATATTCATTATATATCAGAATCAGGTAGACCCTGTTATACTGATTTCAGCAAGGCCTTTGATAGAGTAGATCAAAATTTATTTTTAGTAATTCTCCTATGTTTTCCGTTCTGGCAACAGATGTATCATCAGCGAACAAAATACTTAAATCTTGTATTATGTCCGATAAATCGTTGATGTACAATAGAAGGAGTACAGTTCCTAATATTGATCCATCTGGAATTGGTTGATTTGTCACTTGACTGTCCGATATTATGATTTATAAATAATTTCAATCAACTCCATTTCCGTGAAATTATGTCAAGTTCGTTAGACAGAACTTCAAACTGGATACTGTAGAGTATTTGATATATACATAAATTGTATCAGTTTGTCGTTATTTATTCCTCTGAATTGAAATATCGCATGGACTGTAGAACGCTCTTTGTTGTGTCCATAGATGGTTCAATAGTTTAAGAGGGTGTTACTGATGTAAATTATAGTCAACATTGCTTAATAAATATATGTCCGAAAAATTCTCCATAACAGAACTGCAACAATTAAAAGTTAATGTGCTGAAAGGTATAACGATATTTTATTTAAATTACTATTTACAAAATTATCTGCTGCTGTAATGAAAGTATGTGTTTGGAAGCAATTTTATGTAGACACACAATGCTGCAGCGCAAATAAAAAAACGTCAAAATTGTCAGTAGAATTTAAAAATGAAACTTGAAATAAATAAATTTGAAAAATTTCGTTATAAATTTTAACTTTCAATAGTTATAGTTCTGTTAGGAAGCAAACAATTTCGACTCTAAATTACTTGTGTAACACACCCTTAAGTTAACGACTTAAAATCATTGGACATGATATTAAAAAGAAATAATAATAAAAAATCCTTGCGAGCATGTCTCTTCTTGAATTTTTCAATTTAGTATCAACATCATTTAAATGATAACTTTATAAAAAATTATATAATAATCAGTTTCCTTTTCTACAATCGTGCGATAATGTTAATTGTACTGTTAGCTAAACTTTGTAGAAAGAGTTTGTCACTCGCGAATGAACAATTTTAATTGACTTATATCCTCTAACAAAGTAATACCATGCACCAAAATGTGCAGAGTTATATCGAGTAATTAACAATTTCATTAAAGAAATTGATAATACACTTTCGTAGACGTTGTTGTTGCGTGACTCCCGTTCGCGCGGAACGATACAATAGGTAGGTAAATAACTGTTTCATGTTACCATTAGAGTTTTGCGTTAAATATAATCGTCATTGTCATTGTTATCATTGTCGAAACGATATATTGAAATCATATTACAATGATCCGTACAATTTCGTGTTGTAAGTATAATAAATAAATAATCCTGTGTATATAAACGAACATTATAAAGTAATGATGAACGTATGGAAGCAGTGAACATAATTTCTGAACATATGGATTGAAACAATTATTGAAAAAGAGTTAGTGATAAACGCCCGAATAAACAGAAGCATTTTAAATTTTGTCTGTTTCTGAATTAAAATCAAAACTGTAAAAAAATGTTTGTTCAATCATAGTTTTAATCAGATGTGCATGCCAAAGTTGTAGAGAATATTGTTCGCCATACCTAAGATATAATCATTGCGCCCGAATGTATGCAACGTAAAGAACATTATCAGTAATAACGCGTTTATGTAAATATATTAAATATTAGAACCTTTGCACTGAAGATCCGTGACTGATGCAATAATTATCAAATATCACGTTAAATATCCCGCTGATTATATTACACTTAACTTAACACGTTGTTAATTATCGCCTCGAGGCAAGCCTTAGTTTAGCGAAAAATAAGCTGGACACATTATAGCACACAACGGCTAATTCATCGACATTTTTCGTCCGGGCGGGAATATTCAAGTGATTTAGCGTAATTGGTTACAGTTTGATAATTTGAATTGTCAGAATCGGTTCAATGTTGCAAATTTCGAACTTGGCTCTGCTGCGGCGCGTACCGAACAATGGCAACATTTTATTGATTAAATGCACCGGCACAAGTGTTCACTGTGGATAGTGATCCACATGGCCTGTTAATTTTGTACGATTGTTCGTGGATGTACCAACGAATATTAAATCCAATGATATATATACGCCTATACCCTCACGGCCCATTATTCCGAACGACGCGGTAGGTGTAAATTTCGACGTTTGGTTTTGTAAATAAACTAGAAAATACAGGCATCAAATTTTGTAAAAGCGTCATATTTTAATATTTCAAACTAATGCTTAATCTAATCTATATATTTATTTCAATTTATATATTGTTGAACAGTAATGTCGAACAGTAAGCTGACTTACTCGTTCACTTCAAAATATGCCATTTACGATAAGAAATTTGCAGGTACAGAACAACAAAATTTTTGAAGTCAGTTTAATATAGTATATAGTAATATTCTGAACAGAAGCAGCAGTCAAACGAAAAAAAGTAATTAAAATACTATTAATTCTAATTAATAAATATAAATTCATTCTGCAACTATGACGTTGATGACACCCTATGTCGAGTCAGGTTCCTTGTCACGGTGTCGTTCCCTACACTAACAAAATTCGCATGAAACCCAATGGAACCCAACAAACAAATACAAAGCTGTTAGTAGATGAAAGTTTTAACGCGGACGTGGACTGATTGTTTCCTATTTGTTTCAACTTTGAGTTTATGTAGTAAACATTACAGTGTATGAGCGATTATTTAATAAAAATGCATTCAATTAATAATTGTAAAGAATAATATAATGAACTTAGACAAGGTGTTATATCTGGGTTTTAAATCAATTTGGAGATATAAATGTTGATATTTGAATTCAGATGTGATAACTTTGGAAATTAATGATAAAAAGATCTAAAACAACATATTATATGTAGGTTTTAAAAATAATTGAAGACATTGGAAAACTTGATGTAATCAGTTAACATGTCCTTAAAACGCGTTGTGCTTACATATGGCTAATAATGTACATTTTCGCTCTTTTTGATGTTGCTGAAGCAAAAGTAGGAAACCTTTGTTTCATTAGTATTCACAAGTGACGAGCGCATTTAATTGCTATTGCCACTAATCGTTGTCCCTACCCTTCCTTGTCATTCTGTTCTCAACCTGCTCAAAATATCAATGGATCAAAGGATGTTATTGAAAGTCAGTGAGCAATTTCATCTTATTTTTATACTTCACATAGTTTGTAATCATTATGGAAGGACATTATCAAAAGAAGAAGAAGAAAAAGAAGAAGAAAAAAGATCTGCCAATTTTTTTAGCGGTGTAGAATAATGTAACGTGGTTCAGTAATAAAGAAACAAAAGCGGCCATAGATACAGCCCCATCTTTCCTCCATACCATTATTAAGCAGATATTCCTCTCCATAATTTCCGTTTCCTCCATCCTAATCTGGTTTCGTTTCCTCTGGGTTGTACATTTCAGCTTAACTTATTTATTTAATGACATACACTAGTGACTCAAAACTGTTTACGTTATTAGGCAAGCAACTCAAACCCAATTAAAACGGCGCGAAAACGAAACATCTAATAATATATTGTATTAAATATTGAATAGCAACAATGTACGGAAACGTTATGCGGCCGGATGCAACTTATTTCATTCGAATTATGTTTGGCGACAGTCGGTGCATTCATTCATATTCTGTTTCAAAATGCAATGTTAAATCTGTGATTTATTAACGGTTTTATTTTGTTGGCGTCTCTCGCATATTTGCATACAAGCTTTGCGCGAGCAAAAATATAAACGAAAATACCTACGTAAACGTTGTTTCATTTCACGGAGAAGTTCAATTATAAGGGAGCAATTAATATTTTAATTGGAATCATGCTTATAGCATAGATATCGAAAAGAATATATCTGACTGTTTTTTTTTCAAATTTGTTCGTTAATCTTAGTAAGTACCTAGTCTACAGGCGTCGGGCAACGCAACTGTTACGCATTTTTCTCATTTCGACGCGCAAGGAGGAAAGGTATTTTTAAACACGACAAGCGTTCAGCGTTGGCTTTGAAGATTTAATTGAATTTAAACACTGAAATTTGTGCTTCCGACGCTACACAAAAATGCATATTAAAAGCGAAATGTATTTTTACTTTTTTCACTCTCGACAACGTTGAATGATGTAGTTTTGATGGGATCAATACGGAACACGTTATTATTTGCTCTGTCCGGTTTAACTGTTACGGCGTACATTTGGTCGGTAAAATTAAAACTAAGTTTCAAAAAAATTGCAGCTTGCAACGGAAGACAACAACAACTCTATAATGGAGGTGTATTGTATATGAGAAATACAAAATGAAAACTGCATTGCAATCTGGGTTGTCTCTACTTAACGCTGGGCTTATAATGAAACAGGCATTGATAGAATTCCTATTCCTACATTATTTTTAATTCCTTAATTTTAATTCCTACAAACCACAGAAAAATCGTTTTTACTCTCAGGAATGTTGTGAGAGGAACAATATATTATTTTTAATAATATAATAAATAATATTTGAACTAATTCGATTGCAAATATTTAAAAGGGACAACAGCACAATACCAACTTGCAGAAAATGACAACTCGCAAAAGCTAATCTAAGTGGATAAATATTTCTATTGAGCATACGATGTGCTTGTATTATTTCTTACATAAACTTTGTTATATCGAAGTAGTAACCGTCTTTCTTATGCTGGCTTAAGTGACGACTAAGAGTTACTGCTTATGATGGAAACACCAGACAAATGATGCCTATGAACCAATAACATGAACATGAACCAGTTTTGACTATTTTTAGTCGATAATTAGCAATTAAATTATGCTAATGAAACGATGGCGAAAAGTCACAAGGCAATATCGTCGCCAAAACAAGTATTATGAACAGAAAGGCTAGGACAAATGAGGAAATAAATGTGTTCAATTCTAAAATAAGTATAAAGGAAATGTGTGCTGAGAAAAAAATTGAAGGACGAGATATAAAACAAAGATGTAAAATAAGAAGAGCGTTTATTAGGGCAGACGCCAGAAAAGTTTTTATGGTATTACCAGAGGGAGCGTATATGACAATTTGTTTATTAAATAGCTTCCATAGTAAATGGAGAGCTTACCCTAAATTTCGTATTTTAAATATCTGTTAATATAATTATAGACACATAATTAAAAATAGTGAAAAATAAAAAGCAAGAATCAATTTATATTTTAATTACGATTGTCATGCAAATACTAAGTAAGTACTGTCTTATTTTATATAATAAGTAAATAGAAAGTGGTTCTCACTAAAATTAACTGATATTGTCATTTCAATAAAACAAGCATTGTTTTGTATAGATTATGAAGATTATATTCACTTTCTTATATTTTACGTAAAAGTATTGCAATGATAATTTTACACGAAACTCGAAATTTTAACGGAAATACACGGTTTGATCTTCTCTGAAGCTTTTCGGGCTAGTTACCGAATTACGTGCGTGTGTGTGCCTGTGATTCGTATATAGCACAAAAGAAAACCTCATATTTTCAAAGCAATATCTCAACCGGAAGTAATTGTTTACTGTCATCAACTTTTTCCATATCTCGAAAACGGCACGTTCTTATTAAAATTAAAGATATTAAACTTCTAAACAACTTTTATATGCAAAGATCTTTCGAAATATGTATTTTTCATTGCGATTGCGCCATTTTTCTTAGAATTTCCAGAGAACATTTATCACCGCAAGGGGTTAAATAAATTTTATGTGGAAATGTAAATGAAGATTAAGATACTATGCAAAATAAAATTAAAAAAAGTTAAAATGGGAACACAATTCGAAGGCGAAAAAAATATGATTGTTTGTTTCTCCTTAATATTGTTATTGTATATATTTTTTTAGTTTTTCACTTGTATTTTGGATTTTAGGTGTTTGATTCATAATATAATATAAAAGTTTTTTTAAATTGATTTCCAAAAATTTAGATAAATAATCATAAATACAAAAAAACTTCAAAATTCACGTCCACGATGGCAAAGTTGAAAATAAACAAAAAAGATGAAAATGCAAAATAAAAATTGAAATTTGGTTTTCTTCATTAGATACATATATTGTACAAAGTCGTAGATCTTCCAGAGGTACTTACAAAATAAATATAATACGTGCCCTAATAGGTAAAATATTAAACCTCATTACTATTAGTTCCGTTATCAGAAAGGGTGACCCGATAGTCCGTTGAACACTATCTAGTCATCTACTATCGCATCCATGGAAGCTGGTATATCGCAGCTTTTGTTCGAGGACAATGGTTCGGTACGTGAAGCATGGCAATGAAATAAAAGTAAATTTTAAACAATCGTTTGTAATGAGGGGCTCGCATGGTCTTTCTGAATGGGAGCAGGGTGTGTCAAATTTATATTAACACGGACGAAAGTCCAATCCCATTCCATACATTTACTCCGGAGGGTTCGGTATCTCGACAACAGTCCGATATTTTATACGTCAGTTAAAACGATATTGTTACGGTCTTAGGTTATTTACTGCGTATTTTTTGTTGTAGCTATTTATGCTGATCTAACCGGATTAGCTTCTGACAACATTTGTTTGGCAAACATATTGTACCGGGCCCTGGGGTAAAATAATCGCGTTTGAGTCCATTACTTTCGCGATATAAATGAGCAAATTTTCAAATCTCGAAACGTATAAAGCGAAACAATTCTCCTAATGAAAACTGCATAACCGCTTAGCGCTTCTATAATTTACTGCGACGATCATTTAACATTGGATTTTAATTGCGTACCGGTACGAAGTGCCTTAAAAGCGGAAAATAATAACAGTTTATTTTAATTAAAATGTGTTTAATTCGCTCAATCAGCGGCGCACTGCGACCCATCTACGGCTCTCCGGGGCCTCTTTGCGAAACATAATTTTCGTATTATTTCAGCGGGAAATATCAATTTAATGCACGTCGTTTGGATAAAATTCAACTTCAAGTGATTATTCAGAAAATTACTCGTAACAAGTATAAACTGCAAACTGCGGTTTGCATGTGTGAAACAAGGTAATAATAATTGGACGTAGGACACGGGAATCATTTTGAAGTAGATATTGTAGAAACGAGTGGAAAATTAAATTTCTGTAGTTTACTGCAGTTGCGAAATTTTGTAACCAAATATCCATAATCTCCAAATAGACTTGGAGAAGCTTTGTAGACACTAACAGCAAAAAATATAATCTAATTTTCACGGCTTTTTCGATAAAATAGTGTCCTGCTACTTTATAGATCAGCATGCGGTGATATTTTGATTAGACTTACGACCAAATGAAAATTAAGCAACGTTTTGAACATATGTACCATTTGTATTGAAACATCAATATTTTTAGGTACTCCTAGCCCCAGAAGTAGTCCCTACAGTAAAAATTATGGTTTTATGGTTTTATTACGACGATTGTATGAAAAACTGATTATCAAACCATACAAGAAGTATTTTAATACATCTATGTCCATGTTTATTGCTTCGACATTTCCATACATATCCACAGCTTGTTTCTACCAGCTAGCCACTTTCAAAACCTAACTGAAGGTGCCTGTTTGTAATCGGGAAAAATACGCGGTTTACTTGTGACTAATTGAATGCTGTAAATATATATTTTTAGATGTCTGTAGACAGCTGTTTTGCATGCATGCATCTAGTTTAAGTTTAAGCTAGACATAATAATCGGTGACAGCACCGTTGTATGAAAACGAACAATAAATTCCAGTTTCCACCACAACTTCAAGAGGATATCACATTAGAACTCTAACGAACAAACTTACCCGATTAAATTTCACAAATGAAAATCGTGACAATATATTGAACAAATGCTATTGGAGGAGACTCATATTGTGGCCGCAAAAATCAATCTATTCAATATTAACAGAAACAGATTAGGTGAACCATTATTATGGTAACGCGCACTTGAGACAAGCATAATACTCAAACACACTCAACGGTTATACAGAATAGTGGTGGCCGAGTTGTTTTGTGTAGTGTCTAGCCGCAGTCTGGCCACGATATATAGACCATTGTAAGCAGATCCCAACCCATTGTTCTGCATACATCGTACACTAGATGCTTGATAACCAGACAATTTACAACGCATTTTAAATAATTTAAAATGTAGCATCTGTGTTAGCTAATGTTAATTGCTACCCAAGTTGGCAGATATATCGTGGCGTTCGTTACCTGTATCGGTGAGTTGAAAAATATTGGGCCACAAAAAACGTACTTAAATTGTTATTAGGTAGTTCTTAGCAGGTTGCTGAGATGGTTTCACATGAATTTTAAGTGGTACCTTTTTGTCTTTTGCCACTTAATAACCAGTTCTACTGCTAACTAGAAAATTAAACGACGTCTGCAGAGCGGCGTTAACCAAATTAATTTTTTTACCCCATGGTGTTTCCGATAATTACTAGAGATTTATTATAATGGCTGTCGTTTAAAATCTGTCTCAGGTAAAGGGCATGTTTCACCGTGAAAACCGAGCGAGATTAAAAAATAAATTTATTATATTGCTTATTTCTATTCGCCCAACATTAATTTAACGCCAAAGATACAGTTTAATGTTAATCAGCGATAACAAAAGCGGGGCCGTGTAATGCCGTAATTTCATAAATACTGAATTGACAACGCTCATTTGATAAACCGAGTTATTTTCGACAATCGGGCAAAAAACGTATCGTACAAAAATAACGCTTACCTCGTAAATTTAATTCAAACTGCAACTCAGCAATAAAAAGTTTAATTCATGCCTGGCGTTGTTATTTCACAGCAAAATATATAAACAATATTGAAACAGAGTTTTTATACGTATGCTATTCAACCCCACGTTGTTAACTGGGCCTAACAAGAAGCGGATGTTCTGCATTAGTCGGAATGATTTCCACCTCGAGTGAAAAAAACGACATAATGAGTTATTTACTGAGAGTTCATAACACGTTCTCACGTAGCCTATTGTTCATATCTTACTAATTGTTTGAAAATTCGTCACAGCTCTAGGCCGGGATAAAAAACGAGAAAGGACTTTTTAACATCCTCAGTTTTGTGACTCGTTAAGAGTAATCAGTTAATTATGCGAGACACGTTTTCTGTTGCGACTATGTTTATAAATCCATTCAAAATGATAAGTCGGGGTAATTTGTGTAGTGGCAATCCAACCCAACAATGACGGAATATCAATTTCTCTATCAAAAGGAATATTATTAAATTGTTATTAGTAATGTGACTTTTTGACATCGCCGTGCTAATTTAAACAAGTAACGCATCGCATTGTATATAATTTTTTTGCCTGTTATTACCGAAATGAACTTTTGATTTTTATTTACATTAGTTTTGAGCAGTATGAAGAAATTTATTAGGAAAGGGTAACAGGACCTTGGGATTGCCCAATTAGATATATAAGGACAGAAAAATCTATTCATTGCAAAACGGAATCTCTGAAATGAAGCAAATGAGGTTGATAAAAAGAATGTAAACCTATAGGTACGTAAGGTGACAAGACATGGATAAAGCATTGAGGAAAAAGATATTGAGGTTGCCTGATAGACAGAATATAAAATGGAATACAAAACTGGACCTGTTAAAGTCATAATTGTAAAAATTCACTCAAAAGCAATTCAAGACAAAATAATGAACAAAAGAAAGGTAACAGCATTAAACAGTGAAATTGTTAATAAGCTAGCTGTAGGAATTGTTACTTCATTAGTAAGTAAATTGGAAATATGAATGGGTCCAGAAAGCTAATGTTCTTGCGCGTAAAGGGAATGGGTTAAAAATATTTAATATGAGAGATCTGGAAGATAATTACAGTTATTTATTATATAAGACGATAAAATTGTAGCGATTTTTACGCTAATTAGGCTCGAGAAGATAATGAGATTTTATCGTCGTATGTAATACAACGTTTTTTTCTATAAATTTCACAGAAAATTAAAATTTTTTGCACAAAAGTCGCACTTGCGTTCTCCATTACTATGGATTGCTCTGTCAGAAAATTTCCTATACCTCTGTACAATTGTCAAAGCAAACACTTACAAGTTTCGGTGTTCCAAATAATAAATGCTTCTAATAACGCTAATTGTACAATTAATGTTGTCGTTAACCCTTCCAATTAATATGTTGCAATTTGTAAATTTAATTGAATAAAAAAAATTAAATCATTTCATCTACCAAGTGTTACTGTATCTACCCTTCCGGTTAAAGTGCTATTTTATCTACTCAAAAAAGTTCATTAAATAATAGTCAATAATAATAGTTCTAAAACATCTGTTATAGAAAAAAATGCATCATTGTAATGAAATTAAAAATAATTAACAATTATTGATTGGCATCGTGACATTAATTATCGTTAAAAGAGAAAAAATCCCAAATTGTAGTGAATCATAATATTCGCTCACTCAGAGGTCATTTCGATGAATTTGTTGAGTTCATCAGTGAAAGCGAAAGAGTATTCTAATCCTATCTGAAATAGATATAACTGATGAGGTGGGAAATTACAGTGTTATATAAATGTAGGTGTGGCAAATTAGGTGAGAATTATAATTTATGTAGAAAGGCAACTACAATTAGCAAATGTTGAAACTCACATTGAAAGGTTTGAATCAATGTTGTTGTCAACTACTCCAAAGTGTGGTACTCTCATTACTCTCTGCAAAAGCAAAATACATTTCATCATCGAACTTCAGAATTTCCTCTCGAATAATAAAGATAAAAGCATGGCGATAATTGGGGACGCAAATATAAATATCTCATGCAACAGAATACGATAATTTCAAAGACTAGACTAGAAAAGAGTTCAGAAATGAAGTTTTCGTTAAATATTGCTTGAATCACGTACACATAATGGGACATTGGGGCGATTAACAGGGTGCCGTTGTGCAAACAAAAATATCGGACCATTACTTGACTGCATGTACGTTGAAGAGGTAAATAATTGAATGAAGTAGATACAGATAGAAGCATACTACAATTACAAATCAAAACCAGAGAAAGCATGTTCACAGACCTCTCCAAGGCATTTAATATAATTAACCACAGCAAGCGCTTGGAAACCTTAGAAGTGGTGGGAATGGGACGCAACTTAAAAAATACTTATCTAAAGGATCGTGTATTAGTTGTAAAATTAGGTCAGTATCTTGGGACTGGGAACTTGGGAATGCTTCGAAAACTACAAATATTGGTCTTACGCTGGTGATTTTGGGGTTGTCATGAAATCCTTGGGTGAATCAACAGATTCGTGACGATATCATACGAAGAGATAAACTCAAAAAGTGGAAAACATTCCAAGGAAATGGCGAACACGGGAAAAAACTATATACATATATAGTTCATATGCAAGAACATTTAATAAGCTACCAAATAAAAATATCGAAAAAAACGTTTTTCAATTATTGGACAAATCTAAGACGAACGTGAAGCGGACGTGGTCCACTATTAATGCAATTTTGGGAAGGCTTTCTCGGGCAACGAAACAATTATTAAATATGTAAAGATTTGTAACGACATCATAAGGAGAGATAAACTCAAAAACTGGAAAACATTCCAAGGAAATGGCGAACACGGGAAAAACTGTATACATATATGAAGTATAACAATGCCAGAAATTTAATAAGCTACCAAATAAAAGTAGCGAAAATTTTTTTTTTCGCTATTTCGCTAGAAATATATTGAATTATTCGGACTACCGGTTCAAACAATTATTAATAGTTCACTTGGAATGGGAAGATCCACCAAGGATCCACCAACGATCTGAGAAAAGGACAATTTACAAACAGGATGTGCACACAAATTACAAACCGATTTTGATATTACCAGTGATCGATAAAATTATTGAAAGATCGTGTCAGAAAAACCTGGTGGTATCCAGACAAATTTAAAATTGTCAATGAAAATCAATATAGTTTTCCAAAAAAGAAAGGAGAGTTTAAAACATAATAAATTACAAATCAAAACCAGAAAAAGCATGTTCACAGACCTCTCCAAGGCATTTAATATAATTAACCAGAGCAAGCGCTTGGAAACCTTAGAAGTGGTGCGAATGGGACGCAACTTAAAAAATACTTATCTAAAGGATCGTGTATTAGTTGTAAAATAAGGTCAGTATCTTGGGACCGATACAGTTGGTCAATGCTACGAAAACTACAAATAATGGACTTACGCTGGTGATTTTGGGGTTGTTGCTATCCACAAGTGCCTATGGTTGGCCGAAGAAAATTTACAGAAATAATTTATTGGATTCCAGCTCTGGATCCACCAGTTCCACGTGACTAACAGTAAAAAGAAACGAAATGACTGCATGTGTTGCCTCCAAAATTGGAAAGAAAATCAATAAAAATAAACCACGAGGATCTTGTGACTGTTGTATGACTATAAATGAGGCATCAACTTAAAATACCTTGGTATAAAATACATAACTAATTCTAGTGGAATTTTCATATTAACAGCTTGCCAAGGCGGTTAAGTTCCTTTGCGGGTAGTTTGTACTACTTAAGAGAACTGATACCATTATAGCATTCTTTTTTGGTGGCGATTTTAACTTTAATTTTAAATAACAAAAAACCATCGTCTAGACGAAATTATTCACTGCGAAACTTAAGACGTAAGATTGGTGTAAATTTCCGTCGGAAATAACACCGCCATGCACATTTCGGAGTCCTCCGTGAATTTTCTTATGTTCTGCGACGTAAGAATTTCATTAAAATAATCGCATGTGCTTTTGGCTTTCCTCGAAGCAGCGAACCGTGATGGAAATTGTTCCCGGGACTTTGTTATTGCTCCGAGTGGCGCCACAACAAATATTCGACATTGCTGTTATTTTTATCGACTGCCAAATAACATCTATATCAGAACTAAGAGCACACCAGCTCGAATTATTTCACGTAACATTTTTGTTAAATATGACAGTATAATTTACAAGTTTACGAATTGTACATTATTATTTCTTGAATTTAGAACGTTTTATCCACAAATTTCTTATTATCGAAGATATTTCATTGAATTTCAAATGAATTGTCAGGCGATCACGCATAATAAAAGACACAATTAATCTCTTATACGTAATAGCCCCATAATTCAGGACTATTACCGTTAAATGAAACTATTAATGAATACCATACTTTTCTCAAACTATTTAATTTCAATACATTATTCGAAATTAGGAACTGCCGACAATTATAATAAGGAATATATTAATTCACGTACTGTTATAGATAATATAAATATAAAGTAATAAAACACATATTCTTAGAAAAAGCGAGGTTTGTAAATTAATACATTGGGGCCCATTACAAAAATAATACCTGGAAATGTAAATAAATTGTAACAAAACCAGCGAACCATGTTACCTTTGAGCCAAAGCTTTGTAATATATTAACATTTAAAAACCTCGTTACCATAAAAGGACTGACGATATAGTCTAATATTATTATTGTTATGGAAATTCAAATAGTTGTGAAACATATCCATCGACATTATCGCTCGTTTTTTAACAGATAAAAATTCTGACGTAATATAAAATGATTTTAACTAAACATGATTTATCTGGCCATGCACAATGACTAACGTACAATAAGTGCAAGCAAATTGCAGCTGAATGGCACTCTCAATAAGCTTTTGTATTGATATTAAAATCGCAATCTCAACCCTAGGCATACATATTTTCAAGCACGACGGATTGTTTTGAATAAATGGGTCAGAGTCCTTCTAGATAAAACAACGGCGACAAACATTTGCAGTCGAATATTAAATCATTTATCAAAGAACGTATTTATTACAGCTATCAAAGAATAGTATTTTGAAAATAAATGATTAGATAATCGAGACTTGGACGTTGGTGTTAAAATAGACTAGGCGACAAATTCAAATGATCATAATTTAAACATATTTACTTATAAGATTATTCAAACGCAATGAGTATTAACAAAACAACCGGGCATCAATACCTTAACGTTTATTTCAAAGATATTATTGCATTCCTTATATTATTATTGTATTGCGTATTTTTTATACTAATATATTAAATTAGTGATCAATAAAATTAAGGAACAGGGGACCAATTTAAAAACTGATATCTACTACGGGTTGAGATAAGACGGACATGTAATTGCAAAGCTTCGCTCTATTGTTTACTTGCAGATTTGATTTCAACGAATTTACAATTACCAATACAAATAAATATCGCTAAAAGGTTTTTTCGGAATATCAATCGCTTAGGTCGAAATTTGGCTCGTCCGGAAATATTTGAGTTTCAATTCTAGAATTTGTTGTATATTTGCAGATTCCGGGTGCAGCAAACTCTTCGACAGAATGCCGAACATCATTCCATGTTTATTTATTTCGGTTCAAGTTAAACTAAACTGCGACGAGAAACGTAAAGCTTTGTTTTGATGAATTAATTGCTTCCTTCAATTCATTAGCTGTTGTTTTCTTATCGGTCTTGGTTGATTTTTCAACAAGATTCATTACAGTGTGTTCTGGAAATGTATTTTTTTTATATTGCTAAAATATTTAATTAGATTTTAACAAATAATTGTAAATAGTTTTTGCACCGAATGCCAAAGCGTGCATCTAGAAAGTTATGCATTCATTTAAAAATAAATTTGAATAAAGGAATAAATGACATAAGAAATAAGTAGTTCAATTTGGCAAACAGACATATGTGCGTGTGTGTGTGTGTGTGTGTGTGTGTGTGTGTGTGTGTGTGTGTGTGTGTGTGTGTGTGTGTGTGTGTGTGTGTGTGTGTGTGTGTGTGAGTGAGTGAGCGAGGGTGTGTTTTCCGGGTGCTCGGATAATGAACGTCGTATTTGAATTGTTCCTAACCGGGTTATTCGGACGTTTCGACACAGCATTTCCCATCCTCAGGTAGGTCTTCTAGGTCGAAGCGATCTAGAAGATGTACCTGGATATTTTTGAAGTATTATACTACATTTTTCGTATATGAGGTCTTCAAAAGATAAACAATATTTAATTCTGGGGACAATAAATTCTTTAATCATATGAATCATCTCATGTTCGAAGTTGTTCTTTGAAAATTATGTCATTATTTCTTGCTTTGTTTTATAATATTTTATTAACTTTTTTTCAGGTCCATAATTGACCGAAATATTTATTTGGATTTTTTCAAAATTAACAAGACAGTCTATAATTGGAATGCCAATTATTGTTTATGATTTGAATGCACCGTTTCATCATTATTATTATCATAAAAAATTACCTGCTTCCGCATTTCTTCATTAAATTCATCCATATAATTGCAAATTGATTTGGAAGTTATTGGTGACTGGTTGATCATGTTTAATTCAATTTGCCCAATACCTTCAAAAGTAACACCTTAGTTAGAAGAACCAAATTTAAAACTTTCCCGCTTTTTTATATTTCTACCGAAGATGGTACCTTAGTTGCCGAAATACGTATATAGATATAATTAAAATTAAGTGCGCCAGGGTTTGTTAAATTTATAAATTTTTATTAGTAAATTGGGTTATCGTTAACATTTATTACTCTGCTGCGTTCTTGGTTGCGCCGCTATATAATTTATACTTGGATCCAATTGGTGATATTGTAATTTAATTTCACAATTTGGTGCAATTGGTAGATGTTTATCTGGATTGATCGTAGCATTAATATTATTTGCTTCTTCGGATATTTCATCACCATTCGGATCGGTATTAGTTATTTGTAGTGATTCAGTTTTTAAAATAGGTTTATTTTGGAAATTTGGTTTTAATTTTATTTTATTTTGTTCAATTTTTTGTCTATTGATATCCCATTGGTTCTCCTTTATTGCGATATTTAAATTTGGGAGTTCCTGTGTTCGCGGAGATCTTATTGGTTCTTTCAAATCTCGTAACAATATCCTTAACGCATATTTACGCAAATAGTATGGTAATATGTTCCCTTCGTTAACCCATACGTGAGATTTTCTATAAGAAATTTGTAAATTTAGTAAATGTTGAATGCGATTATAAAACTGTTGTATATTCAAACTAAAGCAATTTCTTTTGTCTAAAAAACTATTTACTAAAATTTCAGGCATCACATTAATTCTGGAAGTCACTTGCATCTTGGGCATTGTAAAGCTTATTTACTAGATTTTCGATTATTTCGATAAAGCGTAGTAAAACTTCCGTTTCACCATTAAAATCAGGAATCATATTCAAATATTCTTGTTTAAGGACGGGTGTTGGATTCGAAGCCATTTTTGTATTTTTAATTGGAGATCTTGAGTGATAGAAAATTTTAGAAATAGAGTCAGAACTCGAATCATATGTTTTATACAGATTTCTTATAGCTCCTCTAAAAAACATGTGCACTTAAAATAAAATTAGTGTCCATTCCATTCAATCTTGATGCTTTCTTAGGACGATGGTGTGCCCCCACTCAATTTGTCGCTAAAATGTTTATTTTAACTGCAATTAATCCTACCGAATTATATTTGTTTTTACCGTAAGGCCGCTTTTAAAAGAGATCTTTCTTAATAAAACTATCTTAGAATGTTCGTTGTGAATTACTAACTGTATCTTACCGCTGCATTACACTTTTACATGTGCGAAAATACATAGAAAGCGACAATGCGATCAGTAAGTCTGCGCGTTTCTTTAAGTTGGAGCTATAGGTGTCTACTATATAACGACTTCATTCATCTTTGCAGGTTTGGTAGAACGTAGCATTCTAGACACATCCTGGCGAACTATTTCAGCTGTATTCTAGCTTCTGTAAAACTGCTTCTACACTCAGATAATTTCTTCAACTGGGATCCGATAGAGGGCGACTGCAAAATTTAATCTTTTGGATAGGATATTTCTGGAAGCTTCGTCTAGTGACAAATCTGAAAGATTATATAGTACTTTTGGTTTCGTAATGGTGTTCTGAACTGTATCCATTCTTAGTTTCTATCCCCTTTTAGTTTGTTGAACTTCTTGTGCGTATCTGTTGTTAGATTATATTCATTTTTTGCACGAAGTTCTGCAATATTGTCAATTTTCTGCTACAGAAGAGGATGGATGAGGAGAGCAGGAGAGTAGCATCCACTTTGGAACAATATTTTCGTCCCGACATGTTGGTAGAAATATTAAGTGATCGTGCCTTCCTGGTTTGTAGCTTCTCGAACGTTCTTGACTGATGGAATATCCTCCGTGAAGAGATTTGCAATGCTGGTTCGTAAATAGGCAGTTCAAATATATATAATAGAGAAACTTTTAACGAATGTGCGGTATTTACGTTGTTTCAGAAATTTAATCCAAATACTTGAGGAGAGAGAAAATACTAATCAATAATCTGATTAATTCTACCCTCTCTTAATCTATTCAATCGTTGTCAATTACGATACCATACATACACTGTGTGTTGAACACACGAAATCATTGTGTAGTACCACTCACGTTGGTAAGCTATTATATTATGGTCCAACAATTCTAGTGAGAGACAGAGAGAGAGAGAGAGTTTATAAATCAAAATAATGCTGTTAAATGTAAACAAAATGTTTAACATGATTTATGATTGTTAAACATTTTCACTCACTAAGAACAATATGTAATTTATGTAATTAAACCACGTAATTTGTTTTTCTTTTTGTTTTGTATTCCGCATAAAGTGTTTTTCAATAAGTAAAAGAGCTTAGGTTCCGTTTTCTTTTTAAAAAAATTTAAAATTATAAATACATTTAACTATTTTAATTCAATGGGATCGTTTAGAATTCAAATTCTTCATGGAAATATTCAAGAACATACCCACAACGTTTTTAATCTTTTTGTTAAATATTGGAAATAACAAAACACAAGGAATAAATGGCATGTAAATGGCACTAGCTTGACTGGGTTGCTACCAGTATTTTCCCGTTCTACAGCACATAGCGTTTCACAAAATCACCAGGTTCATTTCGCATGAACATTTATTTCGTTTGAAACCATATTGCATATACACTTGCTTTTAGAAATATAGTTGTCTGAATTATCAATTACGAGCAAAAATATAATATTCGAAAGTATTATTATTGTAAATAGTGTTTTATTTGACGTATGCACGCTCAAGACAAGATATGTCGTAGTCATATTGCAATTGTGTAAGTATCTTGCATGTCTTAACAGCAATTTATCCAATTTTATGTACTTTTCCTTATTATTATTATTCGGAATTCGGAAAAGTGCTGCATATTTATGTATTTACTTATTACGACGTACAAAATATTTGCATAAATGTATTGTCATAGTGCATCGGAGAATCGCCAAAATGCACTTTTGTAGGGGTTACTACTTTGTGCGAGAGCCAAGTCAAATAAGCAAGTAGTTTAAATCACGTGACTTGTCATGTCATGTGTGCATTGCGCAGTTATTAACTACTTTATTTTCATTAGTTTTACATAATATGTTTTAATATGCAAGTGAAAATAGTTGTAAATTCTAAATTCTGAAAAAGTTCTTAATTCGAGACAATGCACCTTGAATTCATAACTAACTTACATTGGATTAATATGCTTTTTATTTTTTCAGTGGGACGAAACAATGCTTGATATTTGACTCTTTTGAGTGTACGAACGTGTTGCAAACATAGTTTAAAGCACACGTTATTCCTGTCACACATCCTTGCTAGTTTATGTTTAAAAATATTCGCCAGTTAAATTTTACATGCCATTACTACTAGCAGCCATAAATCAAAACGACTTCTAAAATAAACAAATCCGTACAAGAGCAATTAGTACTGGAAGTATTTTTACGACCATAACGGCTATTTTTATCTTAACATGATTTGTAATTTATTACATCCTTAGCACCAACATAACAACAGTACGTTCTGTTTTGGTCGTTAGAGCCGAAGTAGAATATGATAATTCTCGCTGACTAGGGGAGCACGCGTCTGTCAAATGCCAGGCATTTACATCTGAAAAGGCCAGACACCGCTGAGTTCTTTGTTCTTGCGGCATTTGCGGTGCCGCAAAGTGACGATTACGTCTCGCTTAAACGATATTCTTTACGAGGCTCACTGAAACGTTGATTTTTACGGCGCGACTGTTTTGGTTTCAATTATGCGAAAAGTATGACGGCGGAAACAAGCCAGGCATTTGGCGTGTTCGTTAGAAAGCTTTTTCTTTTTTCTTGCGTGTCATTAAATGTAATCACCGCCAGGGGATGATGTATCTTTCGTATTAAAAAAAGGCAATCGGCGTGGCTTTTCGTGAATGTTCTTGCATAATTCACCTTGACGAATATCTGGGTTAAATATATTCATTGGAAAAGTAACAAGAAAATTAAATATTCATACAGAATATTAAGTCAATAAATCTTGGGGCGTTTAGCGCTAAATCAAGCAACTAAAATTTGTTATAAATAAAATATAAATATCAGGAATTAATAACTTTGAAATAGTTATACTAGTAATAGGTTTGAACATTATTTCCTAAAAATTTTATATTTTTGTGGCAAGTATGTAATTTTACATTCGTAGATATACATATTTGTCATTAAAACCGTAGTTTAATGGCAAATTAATTGGTTGGTGGCAGTCGCCATTTTGGTGTCTGTAGCAATTAGCTACAATAGCACAACGTTAAGACGAGTCTGAAGCGAATAGCACGTTATTATTCTTGGTGGACCGATGACAAGCGCTGTTATCGGCAAGTCTCCACGTGTTCCTGAGAAGGTAGAGATGATTTGAAATGTAAAGGACATAGGCGTGGCTATGCGCACTCACAGCTTTTTGGTTTGGAACAGTCCATTAGCAGAAACCGGGAGTGATTGTCAAAGCAGCGTCGCGAGTTTTATAGAACACGCTTGCATTTGCTTCGCGTCCGCCTGAAATACCATTGCGAGCCACTGGACTGTTCTCACCGCGCAATTTGTTGATGACGTATATGTCCTTTACAGCCTGAAACTACTCTACCTGTGATTCTGGAAACGTATGTTCAAAATACAAGGCGTGCTAATATTCAAAGTTGTCCCGTCGATTCTTGGACGCGGCATTGGAATCCAACGCTTCTTGGTATTCTTGCGACTCCAATAGAGAGCGACAAGTACGTCTAGTACAATATCCCAGGCACATTGCAATGCGAATTTATCTGCAAATGGTCACGATGTTCATATGTGATAAAAATGACAAATCACGGATTATAGGCAGGGAAGCCCGTTAAGCCTCCTGCTATTTAATATTCGCAATGTTGAACTGGAGAAGATTCTGACAGAATTACATGGAATGAAGAAGTAGAAGAGTATTATTGGAAACAGAGACAGGACTATGACAAATGGCAAAGAAGTTGACGAGGTTCCTGAATAGAAGAAAGTTCCATTGAAATACAGACAAAATTAAGATAAAGGTATTTAAGAAAGGGGATGAAAATTGGAGGGGAGTGAGAGTGAAATGGAAGAGATGAATGATAGAAGAATCGAGGGACTTGGTGTACTTAGGTTGTGGGTTGATAGAGAATAACAGCTATTCATTGCATATGATGTATGTGTGCGGAAAAGCAAGAAAAGCAGAAGGAGCGTCATCGAAGGGTGCGTGTAGAAAGAGAAACTGTACATTTGAGGAGAGGATGATATGTATGGAAAACATGGGTGAGGAGCGTATTGATGTATGAGGCGGAAGTCTGGCAGAGAGGAGAGGAAGTTTGAGAGAATGTTGCAAGGGGAGCTGAAGAGTGCGTTGGATATAGATAGGTCAACGTTGTGTTGCAAGAAACGAGGTATGAAAAGCTAGCAGCGGAAGCTGGTAGAATATTGGTGACGTATGAGTTGAGAGCGCCATAATTTGGGGGGGAGAATGTAGTAAATAAAGCCTAAATGAAGGAAACGGGAAACAGGAGGAGCGATGTATCAAAATGGGAAGAAAACCGATTAAAAAGGCAGAGAGATGGAAAATAGATGGGAACGACGTTGCAAGTAAGACGGTAGATAGATAGAAACATGTAGATGCGCAGCATAGAGAAGGAAAAATAAAAGGAGCGAAATATATGTCAAGGTGTAGGGATATAGCATGTGGGAGAAAGCCGAAATATTGGACGAGTGTGGAACCAAGAGAGGAGTAGAATGTGATAGCGATGGTATGGATGTGATTTTAAATGAGGAAGAGAAAAAATGGGAAAACTAACTGGTGGCGATGTCTAGATCAGGGAAGGGGTAATATGAATGTACTGAGAAAGATGAAGACATAGGACGATAACAGAATATAGAAAGCTGTAGCTGAAAGGAGGTAGAGGGTCGTGAGGAGTAGTGAATTAGAGAACTGTAAATATACTCACACATATATGCGTTGTATATGACAGTCTTAAAATTTTATACTGTATGTGCATATGTAATAAAACAGAGGTGTTAATATTTTATTGGAAATAAATATTAATATTTTCATGTTCATTTAAGAATTATAAAAATTTATGATTACTAAATTTATTTTTTTATACATTGAATATATTTGATTTTTTGCAATCCGTTCTTGTTTCATATTATGAACGCCATGTTAACTCGCAATAATTGATGGCATTTTACAAAATAAATATAACGAGGTACTGTAACGCTGTTTCATTTATTGAATATATTCTTTACCAAACGAAGACATTTTGAATTTGTGTCAACCTAACGACAACCATATATCCTAGCGTTGACTAAACGACAAATCGTTTCAAATACTGCGACTTAAAACGAACATGGACGCAATTTTGGACAGGATGTCTGTACTTCCATAGCGCTACCAGATGGTAACTATTGCGCTTTCGAATGCATCTCCTCGAAAAACACCACGTTCATGACGTTCTTTTACAGAGCGTGACTACAGATATGACGCAGGATACGCGAAAATATATTCTACGGGCGAAATTAAGCTTTGCATATTTTCATTACTGAAAATACATTTTTAATTCTTTTACGATAAAATGTAAATCATAAACGTAATCTTATGTTCAGAACGTGCTGTAGACGTCTGTGCAAAGGGAACACGTTTAATACTGAAAAGTAACGTCACGACACTACATCGTTCATCATCCGCCAGGTGGTTTAGCTCTGATATTGCAGCAGAATAATCTGCCACTTAGTCTGACAATGTAACAAAATTTCTTTCTGTGTTAAAAAATGTCTAGAATTAGACCTAACGCTCGCTGAGGGCAGGTAATAATTTCGCAATATAAATTTTAATACATATTTATGAGTCGGTGACAGCCCAAAGTATATCGAGCCACTTTAAATTTCACAAAGACTTTAACTGACGCCCTCTCTCTCACTCTTTCCACTCGGAGACATCCCAACGACTCGGTCTAACTCATTGTGTTCTTTTACGTCGGTAGCACTGAATTGATTACTAAATACAGGCCGACCCCGCTATTGTGCCTTAAAAGGATAGGAGGAGCACTACGTTCTGTCACTCTCTATTAAGCGTTCGTCTTACCGGCGAACGAGAAAGGGAAAACGCGTTACTTCGGACAAAGGGCGTAGGTTTCAGTTTAACGAAGGCCCTTTCGGGTCGAGATCGCCTTGCATGAGAAAATATCGGTTGACATTTTTTTTAGTCAGGACATGTGAGTTAGTACAGCGGGGTTTAAAGTAGTCGGTAAACATACCTTAAAGTATTCTAGCTCGAGTGGGTACGCCTGGTTAGCTGCACAAATATTTGTTGGGGAACTCTGGAGGACATTATGCAAAATGGATATCGACAACCGAATAGAGCGTTGTTCATTCTGTCTATCCCTACGAAGAAAATATGACCATTATTTATTTGTTTTATATATTTTGCTGTTGTAGAAATAATGTTACTGTTACAATTAATACGATAATAATAAGCCAATATCAAACTAGTGGGTTATATTTCAGGGTGTTGTCATAGAGTGTAGGTTACTATTTAAAATCAAAATAGTATATATGTAAAATACGTATATGTAGGATCAGGCACACCATAGCAAAGCATTGTAATGCACAGTCGACTAGACAGCAACTTCAGCTTTAATCAATAATTTTATTTAGTTCCTACGCGGTAACAAAGAAAATAATTTTCTATAAATGATATAGATGATATAAATTATTTACAGAAAATTCAAATGTACATTTCTGGACACAAAAGCTGAAGCAGTGCCAAACAAATAGAACCCCAATTATAATTAATAATAATTGTTAAATCAAACATTTATTTAATTTGGTTAATTTAGTGTCACTGTAAACATTATGTGCTAAAATTTAAAGACAAAAATAATTTCAAAACGCGATAATAATGTATAATACATTAATTAACCATTACTACTGATTACATACATTGTCAATAATTTTTTAAGATTCAATTCAGTTAATTTTTATAGAAAAGTCATTGTGGTTAATTTTCATTCCATTCATCAATTTCTATAGACTCCCGTCATTTTCATACATTCAATTTAACTAATTAATTAAAATAATCCACTGTCGGAAATTCTAATTTATACAATTTATAAATTTTTTGCAAGTCAGTTTTTTGTTCATTTAACCACTTTGTTAGTTCATGTCCGATGCCATTGTACAAATGCTTGTCTCTCGATAGGTTTAGATTAATTTAAATTACCTTTTCATATATTTCAGGATTATATGGAATACAGAACAGTTTGATTTGCAAAACACCGTTCTAAATTATTTGCGGAACGGTAGCACTTTAATTTCGAAGATCCCAAGCGATACATTCAGTTAATGGAGACGTCCGATTTCACATTTATAACAATAGAATTTTAGAAATACGGTTAAGCACACACCGGGTATTTAAACAGCACTGAGGAGATCTTCGATGAATCAAAATGACAGGCTTTATTTGCTTTATTAAAGAGGACAAATACTAGAGCAACAATAGCAACCGCATTCGTTTTATGTCGTTTGCCGGAGACATTTTCTGGACAAGAATACCCATTTGTCCTTTCTGTGTACGTCTAACGGAGGTCACCTGGCCATGAAATTGCCAACTTCTTTCTCTATTTATAATTGTAAAGGTTCGGTGAAACGTACGAAACCCGGATGCGCGATCCACTTACTTACCTGCACTTTTAATCGTAAGTTGGACAAAACAGATGTCATTATTGGAATTCTATTTTTCATCTTTCGTCAAGGACTTCTTTGAAACACATTTGTGTATACATATCAAGTTAGATTGACTTGTTAGATAAAACTGTGTGTAAATTCAATCCGGGTGGCAGAAATATTAATGACAAAAAATAAGGTTAAATCCATAACAGAAAACAGCTATATAACATCAATAATAAATAATATATTTCTCACCAAGTTATTTCTATTATTCAACAAATTTTGACATCACAGTAACTAAGTGTGCTATATATTATTCGGCTGTGGCAATGGGCCAACGTGTGGTGTAGAATTTTAATTTCATTTAACCCTCCTTTCCGAAAATCCACTTTTATGACATACATTTTGAGGCACATTATACACAAGCAAAGAAGCCGGTTTATCGAATTCATTGAGGCGTACGCAGTAATTCTGGGAAAAGTTTACTACGCGGTCGCGAATACTAACTAGGGTTTTTATGACTACGACCGGCGTCGTTCTGTCTATTTCCGACCCGACGCGGAAGTGACCTGCCGATAGTCAAATGATGATCAGCACGCTAACGATCCGCATTGTGCGAGGAACGACGCAAGCGGGAAGGAGGCGATCGGTGTGCCGCCCTTTTTGCACTCGCCTGTCCTAATGACTCTTAATCTATTCTGTTTATGAGATCAAAATGTTGCATTCGTGGGTGATTCGTATAGCACGGTTAAGAGCGATGGTTTTATAACGCGACTACGTTTTTATTGTATCTTATCCGAACTTTTTATTGGAACTCGCAGCCACATTTTATTACGACCCCCATAAAAGCAGACATTGGCAACTTATTTTATCGCTATTTTTGAAAGTTTGTAGCAGTATATTGGTGAGAAATAGCAGTAAATGATATGCACGTGTTAATGTGTATTAATAACAATAACAAATATTCCTCAAATAGAAAGAAATAGAAGCTTTGATATATTGGTATTTGTAGGAAAAGCATAAAGAAATAAATTATTAGTTATAGTTAAGAAAACACGAAGATCAGAAACTAAATTTATGTAATTGTATTATATAAAAGATGAAAGCATTAGCTTTTCACAGTGCACATAATATCAAAAATATTACCCTTTTATCGAATTACGCCGGAAAGGCAAATTTCCATCAAATCACCAATAAGCAATCAAAATTATTTCTAACGAATAAAGTCGCAAGCAACTGCAAAATAACAAGTTCAATAAAATATTAATTACCCAGAAGAGAAGGATAAAAAAGCCAACATGAAGAAATTACGAATCAAAAGGTTTAAACGTAATTAATTTAATAGACAGTATTGAAAATTCAAGAGTGAAAAATGTTTTTTAATAAACGCGAGTGAACGGCTTGCACGGTAATTATTTGAGGCAACGGAAACTTAATAACTGCGCGTTTTGATGTCATAATGAGCTGTAGTAAATATTGTTTATGTTTAAAAAGGTATTGCGATACGTTTTTTTGCAAAAAGGTGTTTCGCAAGATCTTTATCAAGCACTGAAGTTTTACTCAGAAACTTACAGCTACGGCAACGTTAAACATCAAGTAAACTGGTCTGACCAATTGCAGCAATGTAATAAATAGTCGCAAACATTAAATCAATGCAGGGCCAAGTAATTAGTCTCTAACTCTATCAAAAAAGTTCTAAAGGGTATAATAGGTTCGTTTATTTATATCTGGAACATATACATTACAAAATTATATGCTTTCTCTTAATTTTCTTCCTTGTTTTGATGTTTTATCGTGTTTCGTGTTCTTCTGTTTATTTCAGTTTATCGTTTAGTGGTCGGTTTTTATTTTTAAATTAAAAGATTCGTAGTTTAGCATTTTCATATATTTATGTACGTGGTTTGTGTGTTGGTTTCTGGTTTCTGGGTCTGGTGAATCTAGTAATTGTAAATTGGTGTGTTCTTATATCGAATTTTCTTCAACTTTCGTTGGTCTGGATTTGTTTATTCATTTTTAAATTCATATCTACTAATAGTTTCTTATCTATATCATTTAACATTAGTATACTGTTTAATGCCAATTAATTTATTTATGTCCATTTCTTGTGTTATTTTATATATTTCGTGGTTCGTTTATTTAGGGAATATGTAATTTTTAATGTGTTGTTTTGTTATTTCAATTGTGATATATTATTCTTGTTCGTATTTCACCAGATATTGAGTAGGTAAATGCTATTGGAAGTAAATAGTTCATGATATATTTGTTTTTGATTTAATGTGGCAACATATTTAGAGTTTTCCTTTAGTTTATTTTATGTAAATCCCATTTTAAGCGTATCCTAGATAATTATCGTGAAATCTCGCATAGGTTTTTCTCTGTTGAATAGCATACATTCGGTTTTGGTTTTGTTAATCGAAAAAAAATTATTATGATACAATTCTTCTATTGTCTCAAAGTCTTCTATATCGTGTATTTTCTCGCTGGTGGTTCCTGAGTATATTTCCATTCAGATGCAGTTCAAAGTGGTCAATATCCTTATAAATTATAATTGCTACCTCCGGTAGCTCCTAATTTTTCAATAAGCTTGTCTTTTGATATTGTGCGGAAATCTTTCTTTCAAGATCGGCGCTACTTTATTCTCTTTTATAATATTTTTAATTATCAATTCAAATCCGGCTGCTTTGATGCTTTGTCTCTGTTATAATATCTTGAAATTATTGATCTGGTATGTTAAAATTTCGCAGTTAATATCGTTCGATGCGTTTTTGTTGTAGTCGATTCTCCTATTCATTCATCAATTTGCTTTACGGCTGGAGCCACAACGAGAACAATTGTGTGCAAGGTAAAAACTTATTTGATTCGCAATTTCTTCAGTGTTTGGGGATAGTAAATTTCCTTAAGTTTTTGTATTCCTGTTTCTGATTTATGTTTGTTTATGATATTTAAAATTTTGCCTAATTGTTGATCTGGGATTTTTTTGATAGTGTTGGTCTTTGGAGTTTTTAAATCAAACTTGCGACTAGTTTTTTTGTTAATAGTACGTAAGTTTTCCATTTCGTTATTAGGCTGTTTCTTGTCTTTCATACAGTTTGCTCCCAAATTTCTTGAAAAAATTTTTCATATATCGAGAAATTATCCCATTTTCTTTTATTTTTACTTAGTTGGTTGTTTTATATGGCGTTTAATATTCCTACAATTATATTCGTTTGTGTTATTTTACAGTAATTAATTAGGTATTACTTTTACATTTTTATTCAATTGTGTTATTACTGCATTGTGATCAGAGGAATTATTATGCGTTACTTTTATATTTGTTATATACTGCTTATTATTCGTTGTAACATGATCAAGTATAGAATTGTTTCCAGTGCAATGCGTTTAAATTTATTATTATTTAAAACCCGTTTTCTAGTAATGTGTTCATATATTCGTTCATATTATGTTTTCTCAAATATGATAATGCGTTATTGGTTATGTGATTGTTATATATTACTGCTATTGCTATGATTTCTTCTTTTGATAAAATTGTTAGAAATCCTATGTTGTTAATTGTTTTAATATGAATTATTAATTATTCATGTACATTGCTGACAAAACATGTTTAATTTTTACCATAAATTGCTATACATATTGGGATTGATGTGTCAGTAGAGTGACAGTTAAAAATGAATTGCTGGCCTTTGTAAACAAGAATCTTTGTAGTCGCGAAATTTGCAGTATAGCATGCGTTTCCTTTGGAATTTGGAGACAGATGCAAATGGGAAGCAAAATTAAGAGTGGTACACAAGTTGATCCGAAAATGGAAAGAAAGGCAGATACTATTGAATGAAAGACATTTGAATCCTAACCGATCCGAAAAACGGTATTCCTCAAAATTTCTTCTGAAAGAAGTCTTCGACGAATTTGCCCTTATACCTTGTAAAATTCCTAGAAGATGTAAGTTGTTGCCGGAATATCCTCAACGCTATTCACATTTTTATTTATTGAGATTTGTCAATGAGCAAAATTACGGTACAGTGCAAATGTGATTGCCGGATATGCTGTTGGATCAGTGAGAATTATCGTACCATACTTTCTTTGAAGATGATAATGGTCGACCAGTACCGATCAAGAGCGTTACGTCGAGATGTTGGTCAATTTTCTGTACCCAGAGTTACATCAGCGAGGAATCGACGATGTTTACTTTCACTAAGATGTAGCTACTGCTCACAGTGCCTACCGTCCATTAGAAGCACCATTTAATTTGTCCTGTGGACGGCTGATTTCGTATTTCGGCGATACACCCTGACCATTGTGCGGCCCCAACTTAATAGCTACAGATTATTTTCTATGCGGGTACATTAAGGATAAAGCTTGCGGTATATGTGTCAGCAACATAAATAAACTAAATGAAAGGCCACCGAGGAAATTTTACGATGAGTTATGGCAAATTTTACTCAACATCTTCAAGCTTGTATTGCATAAAATGGTGGTCATAAATATAAATGTGTGTAGGTATGAAAAATGTATTATACTTTTTTCAAAATATGTAAAAAATAGCAACATTGCTATGCTCAACAATTGGCCTTTTTGGTTTTTAGTTTAAGTTTTTAGTCGAGGAGGGTTTTTTTTACTTTCTTATACTTACTTATACTTATAAGGAATCGTAGTAATCATCAAAATGATCGAACTCGACATTTTAATGAAAATACACGTTTTGACCTTCCCCTGCACCTAATCTGACTATTGTCGAAATGATGTGCGAACTCTAGCGCCTAAACTAATCAAAACGATGACAGTGATATACCAAAAGCAAGTGGTGGTTTACTCTTATAACCATGACTCGAAACGATAAGAGTTATTTAAAAAATGATTTTTATGAAAATTAAAGATATTGAAATTTTAAACAACGTTTATTTGAAGTTCTTTCGAAAAAATGTACTTGTCATCCCGACAGCGCCAATTAGCTACAAAAAATTATCTAACTGTAATTTTTTATTGCAAGTATTTGTCTTTCTAATAAATATTTTACCATCACCTGTCCATATGTATTTAAATTCGTTCTCCCGTTTTACATCAAATATAAATATAAACTAATTGTTAGACATGTTAGTTGTTTATTTATGCATATTTCATTATTTCTTCTTTTTATAGTGCATTTAGTAGAAATTATTTATCGTATAGTTTCTCTTGCTTTCAAAATATTTGTATTTCACTTGGTTTTAGCTGTACAATTATTATAGAATTCAAATAATTTTTCTTGTCTTACGCATGAGAGCCACAGAAAGGTTGGGTTGGGTATTGGTATTGGAGTATTTTATAATATTTATTTAAAATAATACTATGACCAATTCATATTGTTTTATGATATATTTGGCAACAAAGTTGAACGAAAAAGAAAATCCGAACGACTGTTTGGATATATACCCAGTACTGAAAATGTTAGCTGTTTTGTGATTCTACATCATACTATTGTCAATATTATATACACTACTAATTTATATATAAATAAATAAACAATTCAATGTAAACTCAAAGCCACTGTATTCATGCCGTAAAACATCATGTAACTGTAAATATATGCATGCATCAATGTAAAACCTAACAGCCATCATAAACATCAAATAATCTTAGATTCAGTATTGAACAACTAGCGTAGAACAATAACTGTAATAACGATGACCACCATAAGAAAAATAAAAAATGACCCGAGTGTTACCTTGTTTAGATAAGGTCGCGGCAGTAGTATTGTTAGATGCGGGATTGTATTTATTGGTCTATAACGCGTTTGTGTAAATATTGTTTGATTCAAATAATGTTCGTTAGATAATCAAAACAGTTAATGTTGTATATAGCGTTTCTTTGTGTATTCCTTGTATAATTTACGTTGTGTAAATATAATGTAAGTATATTAAATTTGTTTTGTTGAATATAATTAATTAAATTCACGGCATGCATATCAAAAATTGTTTGGTTTCCAGCAGATTCGATTGAAGTTTTATATATTTGCAACGTATTTTTAAAAACTTGTATGTAACCATTGATATGAACAAGCGCATATATGTCATTAAATAGTTGAAAAACAAATCGTATTAATGTTCATGAGTAAAATTAGGTAAACATGGGTTACAATTGATAAAGTGTAAGTAGTATCTCACCTGTGATGAAACATCCGCTACGCCCACAGTGGATGCGGCATGGGTCGCGAATCTCGGGGTAAACTTGGAGGATGTTGGAGAAAGGGTGGCAACTTTCCCGGCGGCGGCGGCGGCGGCAGAGCCGGACTCCTCGATCGTTCCATGTGTGTAGGTGTCGCAGTCGCGTAAATGTTGACAGATGACCGTTCGTGCATGCAGGGTCTCTTGATATCCGGCATGGCAAACTGTAGCTTTTGCCAGAACTGTCGGTCGCCCCATTCGATTACCGTGTTCGTTTTCAAATATAATCTCAAATCTGGATCAAGATCGCGTTGTGGTAGCTCTCCGGTCACCACAAATATCAACCTTCTCCTTCTGTCTTTTAAAACTTCGTGTAGCGCCGATTTGAACTCGAACCGACACCATTCGTTGTGCAGAAAGTTTTTCGATAGTACTATGATGGTGCGACGTGACGATTCAACAGCTTCTATTATTGTGTCGGCCACGTATGCCGATACATTGAAGTCTCTGTAGTGTAAACACAGTCTGTAACTTGGATCGCCGCCCTCCAGTCCCGGCGCTAATACTTGGCTCAAGAACGCCTCGTCTTTTACACTGTAACTAACATAAGCGTCAAAGAGTCTGTCTTTGTCTTGCTGCTCTTCAAAGGCGGTGGTTTTATAACACATTCTCAGACCGCAACGGGAATAAATCCAAACGCGCAATTCTCTGCGATAATAAAACGCTCCACATACTATGACCACGCTAGCGAGGAAGACACACATTGTGACTAACAAAAGAGGCAAATAGTCATTCATTACTTGGCTCTCGACGATGGCGCGGGTGTTGCTCGTAAATGCCGCACACGACGTGGAGTTAAAATCGGCCAGATACGGCCCCGTGGCTTTCGTGACGTTGTTATACATGCAAATGATTTTATTTGAATCGACGACTTTTCCTTGATTTACTTGCAACCACTTCCTGTATTTTTGTATGTACTGGCAATCGCAAGACCACTGGTTATCGCTCAATCCAATTTCGACCAAGTATGGATTCATGGCAAACTGCCAAACGGCAAATAACCTCAGACGATTACCGTCCAAACGCAAAACCTCCAAATGTTTCAATTCCAAGAACGTTCGATTATCAATGTAGTGTATCAGGTTTCCTTGTAGGTACAATTCGCGAAGATTTTCGAGCGTCGCCAACTCAAACCCTAATAGTTCTTTAATTTTGTTGTTTTCTAAATGCAAAACTGTTAACCTTCGCAACCCACTGAACGTGTGGTTGTAAATTGCTGCAATGTTTGAATTATTCGCATACAATACTTTTAGGTTTTTACGCCCAATGAACGAATGACTGGATAATTCACCGAAATTATTTCCGTCTAAATACACTTCAGTCGCGTCCATTGGAATTTTACTGGGCATTTCTGTATACTCGACGCCGGAACATTCTACGACATTGGCCGACCATGACTGATCGTGATAACAGGTGCAATTTAGAGGGCAGGTCATTTCACAATCACAAGCGTCGAAATCACAACAATGGCATAAAGCGAAGCAATGGGTTTTATACGTGCAAAGAAATTGAGACGATTCCGCTTCGATTAGCGGTAGATAATTGCTATCGCGATTATAAAGCAACTTACAGTAAATGCTTTCCAAGTCCATAACGCGCGGGTGCTGTCGCAGGTGGTCCAATTTATTGATTCTTTGTAGCCATTCCATTGTACAATCGCATTGAAAAGGATTTCCGCCGATGTAAAATTCGGGCAACGGCCGCTGCGGATCAACGGGCGTTAAACGAAGCGCATTCAAATCCATGCTTATTATTTGATTCGCGTATAAATCGACTCTCGTGAGGTTAGTTTTCTTCAAGAATGTGTGCGGTTCGACGATCGATATGAGATTATCGTTCAGGAAAAGAAGTTCAACACTACTAGGAATGGCGGCGGAGTTAACTTTGCTCAACTTATTGAAACTTGCATCCAACGTTTGAAGGCGCAACTCCAAATCAAGCGAATAATGGTTTCCCAACTCCCGAATGTTGTTTTTATGCATGTCAAGCCACTGCAAAGCGTGCGGAATAAGAGCGTAGTCGAACCACTCCAGCTGATTGTCGGATATGTTAAGCCACAATAAACTTGGAATGTCGGCAAAGAGGCCGTTTATGTCGACCAGTGCATTGGCATCTAATCGGACGGCTTGTAAACTGGTGCTGTGCTCGAAAGCACCGTGTTCTATCCTTCGAATCTTGTTGCGCGCTAAGTTCAAAATTTGCAATGCAGGCAAATCGGCAAACACCCGTTTACTGATATTTTCCAATTGATTTCCGATTAAGCGCAAGCCGTACAAATTAGACATGCCCCGAAATCCAGGATCATCTAGCGAGGATATAATATTCTCCCCCAAATCTACAGTACGCATCAAACGCATATCTTTTAACGCTAATGGAACGGAAGTCAATACGTTACCGTTTAAATTCAAGTCTTGTAAACTGGAACAATTTCTAAAAGCTTCCGGGTGAATTCCCTTCAACAGATTATTATCCATCGCCAAAAGTGACAGCACATATAAGCCATTAAGGGAGTACGCGTCGAGGTACGTGATCTTATTGTAAGAAAGTACTAAAGTGTGCAGATTATTCATTGGAGCGAACGTGTCCGCCGGAATAGTTTCCAGTAAATTACGTTCAAGATTCAGAATTTGCAACGTGTATAAATCTCTGAAGAACGTTGGATCCAATTTGGAGATCCTGTTGTTTGAGAGATTTAATAATACCAGACGTATTAGACCGGAAAACGTATCTCCATTGATCCATGCGCTCGTTAAATGATTCCTCGATAAATCTAATGCCAATAGTTGCTCCAAGTTGGCAAATAATCCGGGCGCAAGCACACTGATGGAATTGTTTTGTAGATAGATCTCTTTTATAGAGCCCGCCGAGTCTTTGAAGAGTTCGGAAGGGAGTGCCACGACTTTGTTGTTTGACAAATCAAATATCTGTAACGCTTTCAACCCTGATAATGCTTTATCTCCCACCATTGAAATTTCGTTATTGTGGATGTACAGTTCGCGAAGGCGACGCAACACACTAAACCCATTCGCGGGTATTAAAACGAAATGATTAAACGACGTGTCTAAAATTTGTATGTCTAAGCCGCACGGGTGAGTTAAAGTGCGCGTCGTTTCCGGATTAATCGGTCGATCATCTTCCGAAGGACTCATTAACGGTTGCGGCGGCTTAGGGGCTTTCTCCCTGAAACCAAGATCGCTAACATCTTGGAGCCTGTTCTCGCTTACATTCAATGTAACTAAGTTTGTAAGCGGACAAAATATGTTTTCGGGAAACGACCATATATTATTGCAGCTTAAATCTAAGCGTTCGAGTTGCCTTACCGGAAAAAAGCTCTCCGCCGCGAAATCCAGGCTCATCGCCGGCCAATCCGTGTTGTGCGTTCGAATCGTGAGGTTTCTCAAATCTCTCAAACCCGTCAGTGTACCGGCTGGCCAGCGACCCAACTTACAATGCTCAAGTTCCAATTCTCGTAGCTTGTTCAGGTGCACGAAGCTGCGATCGTCCAAGCTACTCCTGGACATGATCATATCGTTGCATTCGATTCGCAGGGACGTCGTGTGCTCCGACGGTATGACACTGAAATTTGTGGTGTCAAATTCGCTATTAATTGTCCTTAGTTTACACGTAAGTGCCACTTCATCTTGTCCACCAATTACTGCCGGTTCGCGAATCCACCACTGGCAATCATCGGGTGCTTCATATCGTAAAGGTTGGGGCGCCGTGTCCGTTGGCAGGGAGTCATACGCGTGCACAATGTAAGCGTTCGCAAAAGCACAGCACAGAAACAAAACAAACGCCATTTTAAGGTTCATAAACTATCACAGCAAATTTTTAACGAACCGTTTTTGCGATACATGTGCACGGTGGTGTTTCAGAACATTCGTCAACGCCGCTCTTTAAACCGAAATTCAATATGTATTGACACAAAGCTCTACACTTCAAGTGTATATCGGCGCGCAGCCCCTCTAAGCACAAGTCATATGTCGCCCCGAATCATTACATAATTGATTTATATTTGAGAATATTTATACAATGTTCCATAAGGATAATTAAACGTTTCTGCTAATTTTATCAGCGAGCAATCACAATATTTAAAATAGCCCGTTTTGTAAAATCGTATTCGGCGAACGTCAGTAAATTCATTTAAATCGCGTCGTTTACGTACCGGAGCGACACAACCGACCAGACCGATTGTTGGTAAAGCACTGGGTCACCCTGCGGATGCTGAAACTCACATGAGAGCGTCATTCTATATCAACGGCTGCTTGCGCGCCGAGGGCATCCGGCTCCTTGCGAGCGCTACCGACGCGAGCGTCTGGCGCCCCGCCTTTAAGGACACCGACTGCATAAGAACTAGCGGCCAATGGGCCCCTACTGAAAGTTGGCCTACCGGAAAAAATCCCACTTATACAAGACACTGAATGGGTTTAATCGAGTGTACAATTCACATACATCAGTAATATATACCGTCGTCTTTTAGTATTAGTGAAAAAAACACGTAATCCAATTATTTTACGAAACCTCATGTGTAGTGGTACGCATTAAATGGTGCAATAATTATATTTTTTAAACCATGTGGGTGGTACGATGTTATAAAGGATTATAAAATTTCAAACAAGAAGCAACATTTATACATATTTAATGTAGGAAATTTGGCGAGGAGTTGCAATTTGAGTGTCGGAACGCAAAAGGGAATCGCATTGTACCGAAGATTGTGATTACACGGTCGAATCGAACGACGTCTAAAACCAATCTGTTGCGTGATTCACCGGCAAAGTACACAGACATTCAATATTGTCGGGGTTCTTCAACCATAAAATATGCTATTCTCCGACGAACAAGGCGTACAACATGCGCGCCCGACCGGGATTTATGGACTATGGTAGCGACATTAACTGGCAGGTGTTTACCCGGTCAAATCACTTCCCGGAGTCGGGAAGTAATGCAGCGTTGACCGCGGGAGCCGCCACCTGCCACTTTCGGCGACTCCGGGCCCGCTCCGGGCCTCCGTTAATCGTGACAAACGACCGAGATATTTCGCAAAGGCGTCTCTTTCGAACCTCACTCGATTACTTCGTTCACTTTTTCCATTTTCTGCGCTCTATTATTTTTCGGCTTCGTTTTCTTCGAACATACATTATGTACACGCTTAATGGTATAGAAGTAAATCCGAATAGATATAAAATAAAATTTCACGAACTCCATAACATTACACGTTCATATTGTACTTTATACATATTTCAATATTTTATATAATGATCTTGGTTAATGGACACATTTAACTACGATAAATGCATTTAGAGTAAATGATTTATTTATTTAGGACCGATTGGAAACTGCAAATCAACATTTCAAATATGTTACCTGACCTCGTGTTAATAATTGATACATGTATTATAATGTAATCGAAAAGATAAATATTTTTTGAAATCGCTAAATTATATTTTGCATTTTCCTCTCCTTCACTTAAATGAGCCATTTACTATGAGGACGTTTTCAAACCGAATGAAGGTAATTAATCAACAACCGTTATTTTTGACCCAGATTTTAACCGATAAGTCTGTACCGGTATCTGTGAATAATTACGTTTATTACGTCCTTGCATATGGAATAATTTTACTAATCGTAATTACCAACATCGTGTGTATTTTTTTATTGTTAAAGATTAAAATCAAAAATTACTGCAACGACAGTGTTCGGGTTCTAACGATTGGGGAGAATAAAAAGACATAAATTTCTATAGTATATTGATGCATTTTTATGCCTAAAATATAATCGTGGCTTTTTTTAACAAATTGCATTACTTATTAATTACACGTATAGTAGATGGGTAAAAATAACGCCAGTTGGTAGAACCATTCATATTAACTCTACATACTATACACATAGATGCGCACAGAGAAACAATTTAAGAATCCTATAGATGTTTGATTAAAGTACGTCTGTAAAACGCCACGAAATTTCCAAAACACACCGTTGAATTTTCTGTGCAAAGAAACGGACGCTAGATAGATCGAAAATCATCTTAAACGACTACCTGCTAACCGTAAGAAATGAAAAGCACCAGACTTGAACATGCATACGAGGTCGAATCACAAAGTCGAAAATGAATTTATTTTGAAGTCAAAAATATGAAGTTAATAATCAGATTAATCTCAAAGGAACACACTTCATAAAACGAGGAATGGTGAAATAGGACAGTTTTTAAGAATTGAAAACCTATGTTGGATTAGAATTAAAATGATTTTGGAATAACTCAGAAGCTTTGTAACAACTTCCTTAGGAACAATCCTAACATTTTAATTGATAAAGGTAACTTTATTGGTATTAATTAATTCATATTTATTAGGAGATCCAGATAATTTTGTACCCAACGTGGTCATTAAAGTAATAGCGACTTAGTTGCCTCATTTAAAAAAGATTACATATTTCACACCCTTCCTCGTTCTATGAAGTGTGATCCTTTGAGATTAGGTTCTTTTTATTTTTTCTTTTACCTTTTCTATGTAATGTTCCAATTTGACTTCTTAAAAAAATCATTTTCGACTTTTTGATTCCACATCGCATGTTTGTTAACGTCTTGTAGGTTTCATTTTCTTAAGGACGAGGAAGTCTATACTCGATATTATTGGTCACAATGGAATATTGTATTGTCATTTATAGAGGTCTCAAATTCTTAATTCCTGGTAAATCTTTTCCTGTTGACAATATCATTGTTTTCATTGAAAATACAATAGATGAAATTGAACCAGATGCAAAATTCAATTCGGTCTAGCTTTATCACTAATTCCAAAAAAAAACATTATAAAGAAAGTAACAAATATCCTTTTCAACGTTATTTTTATGAAACTAAGTATTTTCTTAAAAATAATCCAAATTTAATTTTCACTCGCGCTGATAAAAGTAATAAAACTACTATCATGTATAAAGTAGATTACGATAAGAAAATGATTGATTTCTTAAAAGATGAAATACTTATACAAATGGCGAATGTTAATTTTATTACTAGAAAATTATCCAATGAATTAAAAAGGCATAACTCACATCCACTGCCAATATACGGGATACACAAAACACATAAACATTCGTGGGAACTAGTCGAGTTTTTATGAAATCAAATAGTTCCTACGAATTACCTTTATGTACAAACATTCCTAGTAATTAAGAATTGGGCAGTGTTGGTAAAAATAGAATATGAGGACGTTTTAACTTTAAAATGTCTTAGCCTTCAATTGTTTGGACGCTACACACACAGACGTAATTCCGAAAATAGTCAAAAACGATTCAACAGACCTCAACACAAATGGACCGTTTCGGAGATACGATTTTTTTTATTTCCACAATACGCATCTTTTAGATGAGATTCCTTTGAACCAAAGGCAACAAATGTGGTGCTCCGCGCATTTTTCGATTGCCGTTAGAGAGTATTTACACGGAACTTATGAACAAAGATGCGTAGGAAGGGGCGGACCCGTATCATGACATGCAATATCGACTGATTTAAACCCCCTTCATTTATTCTTTTAGGTAATTTTGTAAATGTTGTGTACTCTACACCAGTAAATGATCTCCAGGAGCAATAAGTATATCAACGATGCCACCGATTCTGAATCACTGTAGGTCATTTCGAAAGAGTTCGAAAGTCCATGCCACCTAGATGTGGTGTAAGTGGTGTCAACGCAAAATGCTTCGTATCTCCGAAACCGTCCATTTGTCGACCCATGTTCATTAAGACTTTTCTGCATATTTTGGGCCATACTATCAGCCCTCAAAGTATGTGATACTTTTTTTAACAGCCTGTATATTCGTTGAAAGCTCGAGTTCGAAAATTTCATGATTACTATACTTTCTTATTCATAGTATAAGTAAGTAAAAACAGAATTTTATGTGCACAGAAAACGAACGTTGAAAAAGGCGAAAATGTTCCTTCATGACTGACTGTAATAAAAATCCACTACCAATGAACAATTACGAGGGTAAGTTATGTTATGAAGTCTGAGATTTGAATTAATTTGTAGTCATAATAAAAACAAAAAAGCGCAGTCCTTCTCAGACTGAACACAAAGGATAGAATCCCGGAATAGAAGGGGAAACAGGAATAAAGGGTGTGGTAGAAAGAAAGAGTTGTCAACGAGATCGTCTCCTATTCAAAATAATCCAACTCAACCCAATCCAACCCGATACAGCTCAACCCGACACAATTAAATGTTTAACAGTTTAGTATTAACTGCCTTTGCCTGCCATTGTCAATGATTTTTTTATTTTTTTTTTGGAGGTCATTTACATCCATAATTATATTGAAATGAACATTACGTTGCTTGACAGTTCAATGAATATTGTGTTAAATTAGTTTGGCTGGGTTGTAAATCGTTTAATTAATTGTATATCAGCATAAGAATGTTCATCGCAAAGCAGAACTACTTTAGGTAACTGTGATATGTATACGAGAAACAAAATTGGTCCCACAATTCTACCTAGTGGCACCCATTGCTTAACTCTTTCGAATGTAAACTTGGTACTTGGTTCTTTATTCACTGCAATTCAAAATACACCAACACTATTGAGTAACACAACTCGACGAATTAGAAACCAAAGTGCCCTCGGATATACATAGGCGCACAAGTATATTATCAGTTTCATATCTACAGTTTTGCTTGAGTTAAACGTTAAACGAAGTATTTTTCTTTAAACAAGCAAAAATGGAAAAAATAAAACTTTGTCTGACAATTGAAATTTTCAAATTGATTTTCTCGTAAGGTACAAAATTAGTCTCGGTTTTTGTAACAACCCCAATAGATCAATTATATTTAAAATTATACATTTTTCTTAAATTTAGTGTTTAGTTAAAATGTTAGGCTTTTGATCGTGTCTTAGATGACGTTCCAAGTTCGACCAATCAGAGTCGAGAATTCACAGCCAAGTGGGTCATAAGATAGGGTGTCGATTTGATTTTATCGTTTTTATCGTTATCGTTCAATTCAGGTCTCCACACCACATCAACCCCACCCAATCGATTAGCTTAAGGCATCGACCCACCTTTACATCAGATCTAGCACCATTTTTTTCCTGCTCCCTGTAGTCTTATTTCTGTCATATTCTTACTTCAATCTGGTGCTTCATTGACTTTCGAGTTCACGTTGTATTTCCTTTGTCTTTTTTTGCACCTAGTCCAGTTTCACCATAAACTCAGGTCCTCAGCGTCGCAGTTTCTTTTGTTAGAAATTAAATAGTTTCGTGTATAATATAATATCTAAATAACGAAAATTAATTTGGGATGTGTGAAAGAAGTATTAAGAAAAATCGTACAAAGAACTGTGAACGAATTTAATAATATAATATAATAATTATTTTTTTAATGCAAGTGCCGTTGGTCAATCGGAGTCTAGAATTCACAACCAAGTTGGGGCATGCGAAGATAATGTCGATACTATTTTATTGTCTTTTTCTTCAGTGTTTCTCTACCATCTCTTTAGTTCATCCACATCACAGCAATCCATTATCATAAGGTGTGATCGACCTTTGATTCATTGCTGGAAATCAATTCAATCACTCCATTTCGTCAATACTTCAAGCTAATCTAGTTTAATTGTTCTTTTTGCTCATATTCTTTTCTCCTTGGGATTGATTGTTTAGTACTATCCTCACTAGTAGCTCCTCCAGTATATGCTTCCTTTGTTACTGCATGCATAACTTCTCGATGCCCCCACAGTTGTTATTAAACATCACATTTATGCTTCTGTGATTAACGCATATGACAATATCTCTCTCAGGTGATTTCCTTTGTCTAAGATTTTTATCCTCAAAAGGCTATCAACAATATTTATTTTTAATTTGTTGGCACTATCGCAATAAAAGTGGTAAGTATTATATCTGACAGTTTAAGCTTCTACTACTGCCATTTTAAAAAACAATTGGTATGCTACAACACCATGTGTTTCTTTTGTAGTCCTCACTAGTAGTTCCACGTCCAGCTGGTTCCTGCTTTGCTACAATTTTAATTATCCTAGATATTTCAACAGTTTTTCTCAAATACCCCTTGTGAGCTTCTATAATTCTATTATATATCACCATCTCATAACTGCCTTTGTCTTTTTTAAATACATTGCACATGTGGCAAATTGATGATTTCACACCTTTCCATAAAAGTTCCTTTTTGAAGATGGTTATTGAATGCTAAGATTGGTTTCGTTGCAATTCATCTGATGGCCATTGCCGGTGGAATGAGTCGCAAAGATACAATATTTTGGCTTTAGTAAAGTTTCACTTGTATGCTGTGTAATATGTTTATGTTTAAGACTTTGTGTGGTTGGGCCTATATACACTTGGTTACTTTCATCGCAAGGGATTTGATATATGACGTTACTTTGTAGAAGGCTAGGGGTTTTGTCCTTAGTAACACAAAATAATTTGCCTACAGGTTTAGTAATCTTGGAAGCTATGGAAAATGTTGTTGATGGATGAGGATAATTGGCGTAATATATATATGAGAAACTTTTATAAATCTTCACGACCTGTTGAGGGATTTCAGGTTGTTGTTTGGAAGGAGGGTTTGAAAAAAAGCAATTTGACAAGTAAAAGAGGGTTGTTATTTTCGATCAAAATTTTAGTAGCAGTAAACTTCATTTATGAACTTCCGGATAAGCAATGTTTGAGGACTAACATATCATTTAATTTGTTGAAATGGGCTATATGAATTGAAATGGAGATATCTCCCAGATTTCATCGGTTTCTGGTACCAGTTTAGTGTGATGATAACTCTAAGGTGTCAGGAATTGGAGGCGGTCATGGAGCGAATTAAATACCCATAACCTTGGAATCTCTAGCGATACTGCTGATGATATCAACATACTGTTATATAAGGAGAATTGAAATGGCAGGCGTCTGACCGAATCTTTGATAATGGTGTTCATGTCTATTTCGGCACTTATTAAGGAAATTGATGATTCCATAGGGTTTCCAAAAAATTGCGAAAAATATTGTTTATTGACAAAGAAATACGTTGTGTTGAAAATAAATTTTAAAATAATAAGGAATGTTAGGTGAGGCAAACAGATGTGTGGTTGAATCCTATCCCAGTTTTCAGTGATAATATTGTATACTAAATTCATAGGGATGTTAGTAAAAACTGACACCATGTCGAGTGAAGCGATCAAATTTTTAATGAGTTCGGAAAAACAATATGTAGTGTGAAAGGAATTAAATTCTTGAAAACCGTTGGAGAGGATATCTGCAATGAATTTTGATAAGTATTTTGTTGGTCTCTGTAATGAGGAAAGAATAGGTTTGAGGGATACAGGTTTATGAATTTTAGGGAGACCATACAGTTTGCGAGCAATTGCGTATATTTGTTATATGTGCGTTCATCCCTTAATGATCTATTTTTCAATGAAGCCATTATTATTTTTTTCAATTGAGAGAATGTGTGAAGGTATGTAATTTCGGACTTGAACAAATCTATTTTATTAAATTCAACCTAACTGAGACCTTGAACGTGTGCTAAGAGTTTATACATTGAAATGTTATTGAGTTGAACAGGTAATACAAATTTGAGACCTAAAGCGAGGAAATCTCTCATCTCGCGGAGTATTACTTTATTATTAGATATTTTTAAACCATTTCTTAAATATTTAATTCAATGAATTTTTCAATATTCAAATATTCAATTTGTATAATAGCTTCAGCTTCTATTGTGGTCTTTGACTAAATATAACAATAAACAGAATAAAATATTTAAGAAATGGTTTAAAAATTTCGTCGACGACTATTTTCTTCTACCATATCCTTCTCTAATTCCCTTTACTCCTGTTTCCCCTTATTTTTTACGATTGTATCGATCTGAGGGAGACCCCTTTTTTGTTTTTATTTATGACTGTTTTTTAACGTTTTCAAATTAATGCAACTCTAAGGCTTTATAAGTTCCCATCGTACTTTGTGCACTTAAAATTCTGACACGTTTTTTTTCAAATACGTGCAATTAAGAAAAATCTTTTTTGGCAAGAACACACACAACTCAATATATCTTTTGATATTTTATTCAATGAAATTGTAAGTAATGAATTAGATATTTGAACATAAATTAAAGTAATCAAATAGACATATTCCATTATATGTCTATTTGATTACTTCATCCATGTTATCTCTGCATTTAAAGTTTCAAACACTTCCAAGTTTTCTGATCATCTTTTAACATATTTCCGCGTCGTCTTGAATAAAAAATACACAAAGGTTGTGCTCGTTCCGATGAACGGAAGTTCCAGGTCTTCAGACTCCCGTCCATTATACATAAAGCAACGAAACGAAGAAATCAAATTAAGACTCGACGCCGAGTTAGAAAATTCACATCTTAAATTATCTTGCGGTGTAGTAATTATTTCTGTACGTTTTCCACATTTAATCGGTATCCAAACAGGAGCAAACGAAAGTACAGTGCAAACAGAGGTAATGCATCTTGAAAAGATATTACGGCTATGCAAGTCATTTAGTTCCTGCACGATGCTGTATTTTATTTAGCACGTAATTAAGTTGCGGACGCAAAATGTGAAAACACATTTCCTACGAGGCTAAAAAAATTCTATCATCAAATTTGTGGCCGTAGTTCGCATTTAAAAAAAGTTGATTCTTTTTAAGTGGGGACGGTTAGACGGGACACTCCATAAAATTCATTAGTATAAGATGGAAATTGTACCAAATTATTTATTGAAGAATTTTAATGGGATATCTATTTATGAAAAATTCATGCCTTACAACGCATTCAAAACACTATTTTATACATATTTCGAATAAGTAATTTCTCCATAATTATTATTTATCTCCATAGAAAATAATCCTGGTCATGCATAGGTATCGCGTCTTTGTGAACAGTCTTTTCCAAGACTATTTAAAGTTTATATTGCTAAACCAAGAAAAGATGAAACATTGAAGCTGACATTCCAACTATTTATTACGCATTACGTAATGAAATATCGAATTTCGTTCAGAGCTTCAAAGAGTGTATCGAATACTATTGTCAGAGGTCGCACAGCACACAATCCGATTAATGAAGTGTTGTGGCATATACTGTTCTATTGCGTAGTGCCAACGGAATAATTTGAATCTCCGCTTCAATATTTCGTTTAAGTACTTCTCTTGTTCCTGGTGTTGCTATATACGTTCGTTTTTAGTTATCCCCTAGCAAACTAGTTGAAACTTGTATAAATGAACATTTCGAAAATAAACTAGTTGGTTCACATTGAATGAATTGGCTTTTCGTATAGCGCTTACATTAAATGTATGTAATGAATAATTATTTAATAACGCCGGTTGATGATCTAAATAAATCGGGTAGTTACAGAATACTTGTTTGTAGAAAAATTTGCATGCAATGTAATGATGGACACATTTTTGTCACTAAAATTAAAAATTATTATATTGGCATCGACTTTATATAAAATGTATTGTTAAAAAACTATATGAAATAAGACAAGTGCGAGTGGAAATTTTTTAGATTAAAATTTGTTCATTTCTTTCAAGGACATTGATTGATTTTCTCATCTCGATGTACAGTAAATTAATGCTTTTATTTACACTGAGAGAGACGAATGGACCATTTCGTTCTTTTTTCCTATCGATCGATAATGATTGATAGTGAATTATCAAAAAAAGTTAATTTTATGCAACCCATGCGTATGGAATTGAACTTTTCGAGGCGTGGAATGGAACAAACAAAAATTAATGATCGTCGAAACAAAAAAGAGTTTTTAATGAGTTCGAAATGGTAATTATCCGACGAGAAATATCGAAGTTTATACAATAAATTTAATTAATTCCATAAAATAAAGGGAAAAAATAAAGGGCACATTCGCAAAGAAGTCACTCGGTAGTGTGAAAGCGCCACAGGAGAGCAATGTTTAATTTGAGAGTCAAAGCTACCGCACAGTTGGAGTTGTTCGAAGTACGGATTAATTCTTTACAGTTCATTTACAAGTTAAGTGTAAAAAGGCATTTTAGTTGTGTTAGAAATTGTAATTTGTGTTGCACTGTTAGACGTCCGGTCGGCATTTGTGCCTTCCTGTGTGTGATTAACAACTGTTTTCACTACTTTGGATTTTATTCGGCTGAAGAGTTTCAGTTGTTTTTTTTTTACTTCCAGGTATCACAGCTACCCCATGACGAAAGTTACACAATAGTGCTATACGAAAGTCATTTTAGAATTGGCGGAATCCAAACGTAAGTTATAACTGTAAATGTTACCTGGTTATTAAAAAAATATTGTTGACAATATCTAAAAAATAATTTTACCTTAAGCTAAGGTGTTTTAAATTACTTAAAACGTCTTAACTTAGATGCTTATATATGTGATATATTTTAATGGTTTTTAATAGTTCAGCAACGTAAACGTAAACCTAAAATATAAATGACGGTTTGATATTTAAAATATTTTTTAATGGCTAAGGAATTGTGGGTACACATAAATTCCAAAATGTTGCTATTTTGGTTATTTGTAAAAAGTACACAGTTTCATTACAGTCTGTATCATTTTCACTCTTTCGCCTTTTGTATGCATTTTAATCCACTACGTAAATGAACAATGGAGTAGACGTGACGTAAATGTCAAATGCATATATTATGTAAATTTAATGCATTTCAAAATGCAGAAAATAAGAGAACATGTCATGAACTTCAATAGATAAAATATTGAAAGGGAAAAAATTGCAAGTTTATTTTAGTGAAACATATCAATAGCAGGAATTTTTGTAATTTGAGTTATGAATATTGCTGTCAGTAAGAACGCAAAGCAATAATGAAAACACTAAAGGAAAAACAAACATTTGTAAACATACATTGAAAACGAAACATAAATTTAAACAAAACTGAAATTACAACATTTAAACCTTTATGGCGTATTTAAGTAAATACGGAAAATTACTATAATATTTCTGGTTAATTAAGATGAGAATACATTTTTAATTTAACACATTTTATGACACAGTTTACAAATTATTCATTAATTTGTAACGTTTCTGTTGCTGTAGCAAATTTTTCAATTTACAATTTAAGTTCATTTTTAGGTGTATTTTAATTGCAATAATCAAACTCTTTAGTCATTATTGTATATTTATTGCAAATAACGTTTCGAAATAATTAGTTTTTTAAAACTATTACTAAAATGTGTGTATGATAAATATTTGCGAATATTATGATTTTTATGTAAGAATAAAGTTTGTAATTTTTATGTTATTGTCAGTTTCCATGTAGTTATATGCTATATTTAGGCAAATGATAATTAAAATAAAAAAATACGACAATATAATCTTTAAATATGACATTATTACGTACATTGCATGCAGTAGTAAATACGATACTACCAGAAACAAAATTAAAGAAAAACAGAGTTAGCAATAGTCACCCACGAACACAACCAGGAGAAAGATTATAAGTAACAAAGAACAAAGTTCCAAGCCGTTAAGGAAGGTATTAAACACAAAACACGTTTTCCATAAACAAAAGATTGGTAGAAACAAATATTTTAATGTAAATGTAATTGTTTAATTTAGCGAAACCAAAATATTTGATTTCATCTAGGCAGTTGCATATTATACTCCTGTTTCTCTGCCCCGAACGATGACAAGAAGATAGTGAACAAAACGTATTTAGTGGAAATGGAAAATATAGAAGAGAAAATGAAAATGATGGAAGCCAAATGTTAGTTAAAAGACTTCCGGGAAGACAGGTTATTTATAAATGATGACCTGACTAAAAAATAAAAAGAAATCCAGCAATAAATCGTTATTATTGTTACATAGGCACTATGTATCAATAACAAAGATGAAGAATTAGTAGCAGAATTTGAAAATAGAAGAACTGATAGCAATTACAGAAGAGATGAAAAAAGAAAGTGGATGTATTGAAGTAATGGGGGAACACAGAGAGCTATAAAGTAGGGTTAATAGAAACGGAAATAGCCTGCTAGTCAGAAAAAAATATGCGAAGTATATGAAAACATGGATATTATCTAAACAATATTAATTATTTACCGACCAAATGAAGGCGCGGCTAAACAGGACGAATGTATGAGTAGAGTGTAGAATGAAATAGAAGGGAAAGCAGGGTCGCTGATAAGTGCTGCACGTCGAGACTTGAATGGTAAGGCATGCAGTGGCCCAGAAAGATCAGGAGAAACAATTTGCAAATTCGGTGAAATAACAAAAAATGCGAATGGACAAAGCATCATTAATTTCTGTATATTGAATAACTACGAGTAGTACGAAACATACAGTTTGATCATAAAGACAATTTAATATACAAGAGATGTCGCCCCGTAGAGAAGTCAATAATAGATATAATACTAATAGAAAGATTTAATAAATCAAAGGTAATCGACGTCAAAATAAAGAGAGGAAATGATATACAGAAATACTGTTCAGATACAGAAAGTATTATATGGACCCACCGGCAATAAAAAATAGAGAATTAATCAAAGGACAAGAAGAAGAGGAAGAAGGAAAAATTAAACCGAGACCAGGTAGATCAAGATATAACAAGAGAAGAAATAAAAATCGGTGAAGTAGGAGAGGCAGTGAACAAATTAAAACTCGGAAAGGCACCAGGGATAAACGACATAAGCTCGCAAATGATAAAACATTTAGGAAAAAGAAGAACAAAAACAATGAACAAAATGATGCAGATAGTGTGGAACACCCATGCAGTAACAGCATATTTCTATTATGCATACCTTATAAAATTGCAAAGAAGAATAGCAACTAGATTAAAAAAGAATTAGGTCGCGCTGTTTTGGACATACAATCAAGGTTTAGAGAAACTTGATCTGAATCCCCGGGTCCTAGATAGAAAGCCTTTGACACTGTACAAAGAGAAGACATATGGAGGGTATTAAGAAAAAGAAGAGTAAATGAGAAAATCATTGAAATGATAAAATTGGGATACATATGCCAGAGAAGGGATCTAGAAAAAGCGAAATACTAAGTCCCTGCCTACTTGTATAAGTGAACTTTTACACACAACGACCTGATACTGTCAACGCTCAGGAAATTAAAAAAAAAGAAAATAAGAGCATGGTCAGAAACATTCAAAAAGAAATGTCTTAAAGTAAATATTTATAAAACAGGGGCAAAGGGTGTACTTAGCAACCCACAACCTTAACAAACATTGCGACACAATACAAGAAACAAATAAAATAAAATACGTGGGGTCGATAATAGAGGAAACAGGTTGCCTGGAAAGTGAAATTAATAACAGAATAATGAACAGAAATAAAATGTATGGAGTTCTATAAGGTATGCTTTAATAAAAACGAAATCAATATGAGAATGAAAATTGAAGCGTGCGCAACACTATTAGCACCCACCTTTATATGTGTTTGTGATTCGTAAGCCATGGGAGAGCGGTGAAAAGAATACAAAAGCAAAATACCAGGTGCAGAAATGAAGGTCTTGAATTTTTTTAGGGGGTAACAACTTAAGAGAGAAGTAATTAGAAGGAGGCTGGAAGTAAAGAGTATGATTGAGAAAATGAAAACACAGGTGTTGTGTTATGGACACATAGTGAGGATGAAAGATGATCGGCAAGAAGAAAAGGTGTGGAAAAACGAAAACAAAATGAAAACTGATGGAAGATATGAGAGCGGTACACCGAGGACTGTGAGGAATGCAGGAATTAACAGAACACTGGCAGGGAAGGGTGTGCGTAGAAGTGAAGATATGGGCAGAGGATGGAAAAACATGGCTAGATATAACCACCTCTATATTTACTTACTTACTTATCACAAAACCTCTTTTACGAATCGTGTAGAGGTCTAGCCATGTTTTTCGATAATACACACATCCCTATAAATATCGATATGTGGATAAATATTCCCAGTTCTAGCAATGAAATATTTGCATCTATTTGCAATCTATTTGCAATGAATATAAATATTGTGAAAACATCAATCAATACTCTTGTTCAGTTGACGAATGCTGTGATATGCCAAAAGACAGGATTTACTTTAGCTGTCAACTCGCTTTTTGTAATTACAGTCCTGACACCGATTAATTTCAAAAACTATTATCTTTATCGAAAACGTTTCGTCATCGACAAAACAAATACACTACCGATAAATCTCAACAATGTAAATTAATCTTAAACATTGATTAGTTCGCTTATTAATCGTCACTAAAAAGCGTCGACTCATGAACCGTAATGGTCAGATAATACCTTTATTACTACGACCGTCAACGATGCGCTATCTACGGATATTTTGTGCAATCGCTCGTCACATCGACATCGGCCGTAATTGCCAAACTAAACACGATTAAAGTTAATTATCGGAGCTTTTTTAATTTGTTCGACGACGAGAAAATGTTATTTGTTATAATAAGAAAGCGTTTACACATTAATAACCAGAGTGTAGATGTATGCGATAAGATTAACAAGTTGTTTGTGGGATGCCTTCGCTAAGCGGCCTCTAACTTAACACGAATGGAAGATAAATTAACAACAAAAATGTTGAAATTTTCTATTAATAAACATAGCTGATTGATACAAGTGATTCATCTATATGACCCCCTGCAACTTTACAATATTCATATTAGATGGCGTCTCGTGATAGCTGTCTAGTTTTCTGATATAAACAAATCAGTGAGTCAGATAGCCATATACGAGTATTTCCATTACTTAAATAACATTCTGCTACACCGAAAAATAGATCATTGGCCATTTACCGTTTAGGGATCGGCATTCAAATTACTGTGATTGAAGTCGTTTTACATAGTTAGCTATGGACGAAGTATCCTTCGTTTTCTTTCTCAATATGTCATATGTTTTTAAGGTTCCTCTGCTATTAACAGATACTTTGCTATTACTGATATGGTTGATATTAAATGACATGTGCCGTAGAATATGTTCTCTTATAAACTAATATGAAGACATCAACTATCAGCCCACCATACCATACCGAGAAAAGTAATGATTTGAATTTAAATATATGTCTTCACCATGGTGTGCGTATGTGCCTTATAAATGTTAAGTAGTATGACTACAATTTCAGTAAACACACCGCCATTCAATAGATGATAGATTAAACAAATACGACGTATCTTAGTAAAAGTGTCAGGTATTGTAATTAAATATTTATATATTCGTACTGCTAATGATTCTGAAATATTTATTGATGACCTTTAAAATTGTATCAAAACATAAACTTACGTACCGAATTAATTGAACAAGTTCGGTCCTGACTATGACGCTAACAATGCAAATAATACGAATTCAGGCACCCTTGTATTTAGCGTAGTTCGAGTCGGCGTGGAAACTTTGAATTGAAAACAAGCAACCGAAACAATTTAAAACAATGAAATAAAACCAAGTTTCATGCTGGTATCTAAATAAGTAGAAAAGTTTAGCCAAGTTTCGGCGAAAATAAAATGGCAATAATAAAGAAGGCGCTCATGTATATGAAGCCTAGATTGTGTGGAACTATATGTTTATACAGCGGAGATTCTGGACACAAAGGGCATTGTGCACACCTTAATTAAAAACCCGAAGAACTTCTTGGATGCCGGAAGTTTGATACTGATTCAGAATTTAATTAAATTTCAACTACAGAATTTTGGACGAACAAATTGTAGCAAAAATTAATTTAAATTTAAAATAGTTTCCAGAAGAAGCGAAAGGGGACTTTGTCGAATACCCTTTTATATACAATTAGTGAATGTATTTGTACAGTAAATTACTTCACAAATTAAAATTTAGGTTGGTTATTGACGTACATATTTAATATTATATTGAGCGATGTTGAATTATATTCGGATACGAAACAAAATTGACATTACCTATTAATTTTACTAACTTTTCCTGTATAAAGGATGTAGTCTAAATGAATGGCTTAATTTTAACCGGTAATTGAAGTTATTAAGTACAGGAGTTTATCGTTGTATTTTTTTTTGGTAAATCTCCTTATTATTGTTTTTCATTTTGAAGAGTCGTTCACCCTATCAACATATTCAAAAAGAATGAAAGAAAACTGAAAGAAACGTATAATTGAGCAATGTAATGATGATTGTAATTGCTTTAACTTGTAGCGTTTATCTTAGCTCCTTGCTCGATGACAGCGAGATATATGCAAGAAAAGTTTCTTCTCCCGCTCTAATATGACTTAAAGTTGATATGCGTTATCACCGAAAATTTTGGATACGCAAACGGCAATGTGTGTATGTGTTTCTGTTAGTATTTTATCCAGTACTGAACTGATTATTAATTCGCCTTCCCTGAGCAGACCTGTTGTAGTTCATCAACTTGTATAATGTCTGTTGATCACAACTTATTGATGGATATGTACTCATAATTTACAATTTTTAATCGCAGTTACTAAGCTCAGATAATAGTTACTGCAGAATCGACATTTCTGTACATTAACACACAAGGTAAATTCCCTTTGAAAGTTCCAACACTATGAATTCAGGTATGTGTTTGATTGGTTTGATTTTAGGCAGAAATTATTAAAATTAAAATCTAAGTTGTATTCGTGTTCCGTCTGTGGAACGTATTATATTGATCCGATTACTTTACTTTACATACGCTCACGTAGGAAACAATACTTAATTAATAAATATCCTCTTTCGAATGGCATCATAACAATGAATTTTTCTGCATCTTTAAAAAATATGGCCGTAAGCTTCTTATCGTCTATTATACTTTGGTACCAAATTATATGGGTATTACAGAGTTCACCTGCAATATTTAACAATTATATGTGAAAGTTTTGTTCTGTTGTTATCTAAGAAATATTAACAATAATAATAGAAATATAAAGACAAAAAATAACCCCAAAAAAATTCTCATGAATACGAAAAATCGAAAAAAGTAGCTTCTGTATCAAGTTTTTCACAATATTACTCATCTCCATTTCTTTTCAGTCCATGTCTAAATAACTGATGAACATGATTTGTCTCCTTAGATTATTTAGGAGCATTACTAACTGTATTTGAAAATTAACAATTAAGCGAGATTTTTAAGGTGTCGTAATAGCGCTTCAACTATTTATTATATGAGTTAAAACAATTAAATAATACCATGATTTTATTTCAAGTTACAGATTATGTTTATTTTATCAATCCAAACCTTAATACACCATTAGGTGTTAAGTTCAATGTCAATCCATTTCCTTAAACTTTCTGCAACTGTTCTATCCCATTGTTTGTGCACCTCTTGCTCTACGCTCGTGTGATATCGCCTACCATATTCTTTTTTTTACCCGTTCCTCTGTCATATTCATAAAGTGACCAAATTATTTTAATTGTCTCTTGATACTTGTCAGACTTAGCGCCACTTCAAGTTCTTCTTTTATTAGGTCGTTTCTGATTCTGCCCCTTCGCGTGATCCCCTTTACTCCACGTACCTGTTTCATTTCAATTGCTTGGATAGTACCCAGTTTTTGGGTCCGTACATTAGTCCATAATTATGTTGAATAAGGCTGGACTGAGGACTGCTCATTGTTTTAATCTCTCTTTAGTTATAAACTTCTCCGATTGTAGGTTTGATGTTCTCACATAATTCCTTGTTTTCTCATAAACAGCCTTTATACATCGCTGTAATGTACCATTCCCTCTTCTTCTTTTTACGCTGTTCCATACTATTTTCCTTGTTACACTGTCGAATGCTTTTTCTATGAATGCCAGGAATATCTTTTTATTTAGACATTATCATCTAAGCTTTAGCAACAGAAAAGCTCCTGGACAGCACTGTATATTTTTCTATCCACTTGTAATCAAGTATGGAAAAGGATTTCTAATTATTTCCTAATTATATCTAAGACATTGACGGAAAATACACCCAAATACAAGCATCCAAAAAATAACGGATCAATACTCTTTAATTACAAAAAGACAATTTCTGTTGTACTTTTGGCACTTGTGGACGCCAATTATAAATTTATCGCAGTAGATGAGGGAGGTTACGGCACATGTAGTGATGGCGACACGATGCATAGGCCGAAAGAATGGAGGAACAACCGCAAGCAGAAGAACCGTCTACATCACTTCAATTTCCATCAGGTAGACTTCGTCTTGCCTGGGAGGAAATTCAACCGAACGACCTATAAATACAAGGAAGACGTTTCGCAATTATTTCAATAGAGCGAGCGCAGTTTCATGGCAGTTGCAATCAGTAAGGCGAGGTGTCGTAGCGGAAAATATACGTTAAAATTTTGTATTTTTTTTCTATGTTGATAGGGTCAACTTTGTCAGAATACCATATATATATATATATATATATATATATATATATATATATATATATAGTATACCATATATACATCATTTTAATTCAAAATTTTAAGCTATATTTTCCGCTACAAGTTTATGCTTTTTTATGCTTCATTTGCTACGAATTCTCCATAATAAAGAACGACTTGTTGACGCATAAGAAAATCTACTTTAATGAATTCTGCAACTGAAAAAACACGTTTTAAGCCATCAACAAAAGCAGTCTCGATTTATATTTTATTTAAATTATATCTATCGACCAGAATATTTTTGGAACAACATGGTCTTTACCGATGAGAAGATTTTCCAGTCCAGCCATCATAGTAGCATATATGTTTACCGACATGCAAATTGTCGGTACAATGAACGGTTTGTGTCCAGCCGAAGTAAGTTATGATGATTTTCTGTTAGCGTTTGGGGCTGGATATCGATGAAGTGTTCTGGAATTGCTTTACATTTTGATGATCGTTTCAATGCTTGAACATATCTTAATTGTTATGTTGATCAAGTTTTTCCATCCAGCGAGTGTATTTATATTCCTGCAGGATAACTGCCCTATTGGCAGGGCCAGGGTAATACACAATTGGTTGCGGCCAATAATATTGAACTACCATGGCCTGCGGGGAGCCTTGATTTGAACCCGATGGAGAATTTCTGTGGATATGTAATGGAACACATTTATAAAAGGAACTTTAGACCTCAGATACTGAAATAAATAAAAGAGGTAGTAATATAGCACAGGAGAAAGAGGATAAAACAGAGGAATATAAATTAGTTGAAGAAGTGCCGCCAATTGTACTGCGGACTAAAAACAACGTGGCCGACGCTGAGTCGCGAATTCGAAAATAGAGGTCTGACTTTTACCAAGTCCAAAAACCTGAGTGAAGGAATCATAATCTATCCCACCTCTGAAAAAGACCTCAGGGACATTACAAAACTCCTACACGAAGGGAGCCATGAGTTTCACACATACCAGCTCCCTTCAGAAAAACTTTTGAACATCGTGTTACGAGGAGTGCCCAATGAAATTTGCGAGGCTGAGATGGAGGAAGACCTTAAATCGAAAGGATTCCATCCATATAAGATCCATAGGATGAAAAAGGGACGAAACGGCTTACCAATACCTCTGATCCTTGAACGTGCTATATTTGACCTGACGGACGTCCTGAAGCTGAGAGTAAGTGTGGAGACGCTTCGCACAAAATCTGGAATAGGTGCCAGAAATTTGGGCACGCGCAGTCGCGCTGTACGTCGGCTTATAAGTGCCTAAAATACGCAGCAAATCATCCAACGAACCAGTGCGACATACCAAAGGACGCAGAAGCTACTTGCGCGAATTGCTCGGGAAAACATCCAGCTTCCTAGTGCGGGTGTGAAAAGTTTCCTAAACTAAAAAAGATAATGCCACCAACGCAAACGAGGCCCAAGAAAGGAAGCTTCCTCTGAAATCCACGACGCACAATCGGTCGCCGTTCGCCAAAAAACGCAACAGACCAAATCAAGGCAGGCAGCCAACACATCTGCAAGGTCTGATACTAACACCAATACCAAGCAAGCTCCAAATCAGCAAAACACTACACCAAACGACTTCATATCCTCAGTGGAAGCAAAAGTTATTCGCTCATATTAATGAAGCAGCAGCTCAACTGAGAAACATCCTCCCAAATGCAAACACCACACAAACTAGTTAATGGCTATTAACATAGTAGCATGGAACGCTAACGGTATCCGCCAAAAAGGTCAGAGAGGTGAAGAGTTCCTACAAATGTGGAAAGGCGACGTGTTGTTGGTTAGTGAGACGTGGTTACGAGCTGGAGATCCCTTAACAGTGGCAAACTACGTCACCCTGCGAGCAGATAAGACAACGGGTACGGGTGGTGGAACGGCGATCCTGGCAAAAAAGGATCTGCAGTTTACCCCGCTGACATTCGCAAACCTTCAGTCGTTGGAGGTATCTGCAACATCGCTAACGACAAGGACACATGGCCAAATAAAAATCGTCTCGGCGTACCAAACCTATGAGTAGGGCCTTTAAAGTTGAGGACTACTATCATATCTTCGACGAGGACAGTCCTATCCTGCTCCAACAATTCACAAAATCCCGGAAAAAGAAAAAGGATATCTTGGAGATAGGAAGGCTCATAAACCACGGTTTGGCCTTAGAAAAAGAAGAAGCTCAAAGCAAGAAAGAAAATGAATTGTGGCGGCAGTTGAGGACAGTTGGGATATATTGAGTCTTGATTATTGTATTCATGCCTAGAAGGCTGAGAAGTTTATTAACTGCCGATGGGTCAATGACAAAGTATTAGAATTTTGTTCTATTTTTATTTTACATTCGTTTGTAATTTATCTTTATGATTGTTGTTTAATAATACCACCTCACCTATCAAATTTACCTTTTTACAAGACACAAAACTACAAAATTGATTGATTTTAGCGATTTTATCTATGCCCACTGTACCTGTTCAATGTGTTTTCTAAGCTACACAAACTATATTACACCTTATCACAAAAATATATAAGAAGAAAATATAAAAATAAAAGTATATTCTTAAGAAAACAAGACGGTATTTATACTAAAGATACAAATATTTGTTGCCTTTTAAGCAAAAGCGTTATAGAAAACATAATGTCTTGTCATTGGGATGTTTGACTATAAATTGGTTTATAGAAAATATATACATGGTGTTGTACCCGACTACGTTTCCGAAACCCGGCCTATGAATCTAATTGTGTTTCAGTTTGTTCCATTAGTTGGTTCATTGTCTTGTGTCCCCTTATTTGTGTACTGGTAATTTTGTTCCGAACTTCCAATCTTTTTGTATATTTTCTTCACTCCATGCTATATTAAACAATCTAGTTAACATTTCCAGACTTTCGAATCCCAGATACTTAACCATTTCTACAGTTATTCTGTCAGGACCTGCTGCTTTCTCTCTTTTAAAAATTTTCACCGCTACTCTTTCTTCTAATTTCATCATCATGTTGTTCTTGGTCTACTTTATTATTTTTTGTTTCTTTCTTCGCATTCAGCTTCTGTTATTTCTCATGTTTATCTATCGTTAATATTTCCGCAAATCATTCCATCCATTCTTTCGATGTCTTCTTCGTCTCCCGGTGCTCTTCCGTCTTTGGATTTTATTTGTTTAACCTCACATGATTTTTATTTCCGACCGCCTTTGATTACTTTATAGAATAGCTTCTGGCTTCCGTAACTTTCGCATTTTCTCCAAATTCTTCCCACGATTTTTGTTTAGGTTGCTTCAATGTTTCCTTGACTTGGTTTCGCTGTTCTTTGTTCTTTTCGTATTTCTTCGTTTTTCTATTTTGCTAGGTAGTCTTTTCCGTTTTTTTTAATTTTCACTACTTTTAATTTTCATTACTTTATTTAATTTATCATTTCTCCAATTCGTTTGCTTCTTAAATTCTATAGGTTTATTGATTCCACGCACTTCTGTTCCTATTAGCGTATCATTAGTATATTTACATAACTCTTCAAACTTTAAATTATGTGTTTATTTAGTTTTTCCTCTTCTTTTAATTTCTGTTTCGATTTTTCTTTGGTTGTTTCGCATTTTCCCTGCCTTATTTGGTTGCTCGTATATTTTTTAATTGGATTAGGACTACACTAAATAATGATCCGAGTATATTTCTGGACGCTTGTATAATTTTTATTGTTTCTAAACTTTCCGTTTAGTATTATATAATCTATTATCGATCTTTCCCTATACTTTTTACCCTAGCATTTATGTATTTATGGATCTTTGTGGGCGTAGAAATGTTCGATATTATTAGATTGTGGGTAATTTAGAATTGTCGAAAGATAATCAATTCTTATCACGGCGATACTTCGATTTATCAATGTACTTTCGTCCATCAAAATAAACACGATGAAAAAACGAAACCCGATTTCAAATTGCATTTTCATCAATCACGAAAACTGAGTCAACTTACACCTCAAACTAGCAAAGTGGAATTGATTTTTCTATAAAAATACAGGCAGGCCATCACGCCCGGCTGAAACAATAGAAAATGAAAACGTCACCGAATATGGGTCCTTGGGAAGGACGGAAGGACGGTAGGCGAGCCGGCGACGAAATCGAAATTCCCTCAAACCTGCTGACTTGCAGGAACGAACAGGAAATTGAAATGTGATTAAAGTAAATACAATCGAATGAGATTGTCGGACTCTTGGCAGTTATCCTTGCCAGTCAGTTTTTGCGCCGGTATCATTTTGCTTTCCATCGGTCTTGATAGATTACCGCATGAATTTCCATTTGTGTGTTTGCTCAGAATTTAATTAAAACATAAAAATTTTATTCATAATATACGCATTAGCGACTATTTTTTTAAAAATAACGATGACATGCACTATTGTTCTAGATCGATAAAAAATTTCACTTCAGACTAGTCTTAATTAGTTAATACCTCTTTAAACTGTTACGATAAACGAACGACGTTTAATCTGAATCGCAAAAAAGATTAGGTGCACGTGGGGTTGGGTTGATATTTATTTCTAATATGTTTATTTCATATTATTTTATACTGTGCAATCTTTTTCACAACAACTTTTATTAAATAATCAAAAATGTCAATTAACAATACATAATTAAAGTGAGCAAGCACAACAAATTATTCCAACATATTAAATTCGAAAAGTTAATTAAAATTAATTCCGTATATGTTCAAAATAAATGACATTTCTATTTGCCAATAAAATCGATAGTAATTTGCTACAGAATCTAACAGGAATGATTCGTAATTAGTTTCATAATTAAATAAAATTGTAATTTCACAGTTGTCAAATATAAACAAATTAACACAGATTATCAATACGTTTTTCTACGCCATTATTCTACACGTAAAATAATTTTGCAATTTTTAATAACACCTGTGGCTTTCACACAAGATAAAATCAAACATAGATAAATATCCCGTAGGTAAGGGAGTTTTCTAATTAATTAGTAACTGGCTTTAATCAGCTGCTAAGCTTTTGTAATTCAAATTAATTAATTTGAAATATGCAGTGAGGCAGTAAATCTTTGGACCATACGTTTACACTAGCGACGAACGCCTCCTAAAGGGAAAACGCAAACAACGGGCGGAAGTTGAAGTTGAAGTGAAATATTATGATCATATTCTTTTCCGATTAATCTTTAAAAATTAGCGAGTTAGAAAATGTGTTTATTTTGAGAGATGTTATTTTTCGTTCAATTAACTAATTATTAAAATGCATACAATGGAAAAGTAATTATCAAATTTTTAGTTTGTGGGTTCTCGTTCGTTAATACTTATTATTATTTATATACCGTTTGTTAGTGAAATAGTGGTGGAAAACAAAACAACTTATGGTTAACATAACAATGAGCAGTAAGCAGGGTGATTAAAATTATTCGTTCATTGATGATAGAGTAATATAATATTTTATGAAAAAATGTAATTCGACAAAGCATCAAATATGTATGTAGATTAATACGATTCTACATAACAGTTGCCATAAATTGCCATAGTTTTTGTCAAAACTATTCTGATAATAAATAAAATTTAAGAGAAAATATCACATTTTTACAGAAAGCTGGGAACCGACCTAGCAGGAACAGATGAGATCAGTGATTAACAACAATTTTTGTAACAAAATTAGCAATTTTATATATTATTAAATTGTTCTTTATGAATTAATTTTCAAGGATCATTGATGCAATTTAATTTTTTTAGGTTTTTGTCTGATATGATTAGCAAACTAGTCTGTCCAAATCCAAATGACTTAGCATGCTATCAGGCGAATGTTCCATATGAAATTATATGAGACGCACATTTGCATGTTTACGTTTTAGCGGTCATCATTTACGAAATTGATTGATTGACATAATCTGAATTTCATACTGTAGGGTACCTATTGGGTACCAAATTGAAACAAAACATCTAGGTAACGTGAACATATACATCAAAAATTATCTATTTCTAGTTTCAGTTCAGAGTCAGTCTGTATATGTCTATCGGTTTGTAAGTTAAAAAATTGGCTTATGAATTGGCAGAACGAATAGATTGGTGCAACAAAATTAATTTAGAATGCTGTAGCAACGAACGTCTATAGCAAGACATTTTTGCAATGCATTAGAAACAGAGATGAAGCCAACAAGATACCATGCAATAATGTTCACAACGTTGACGAAAGTGGAATACCAGTACTTCTAAGGTGCCGAATATTTTAGACTTGAAGGGTAAAGCACAAACACCGTAAAGATAGCTTAACGACCTTAAACTATTACATGTGTTTCGCATAAGTGTAAGTGGATCGTTTGTTCCCCTATTATTGAAATTTCCCCACAAACGCGATCATACTCAACCAAGAAAACGATACACCACGTGGAAAAATACATGAATGTCATCCATCAGGTTGGATATGGGCGAAACTTTTTCAAAATAATTTAAAAATGTTCTTAATACTATTAAGATTTCTCCCACTTTGCCAATGTAACTGATATTGTACGGACATGTGAGTTATACTCATAAAGTTGTACTTGTCCACTTAGTACTAGAAAATTATGTTCATTTTTAATATCCGAAAGTAGGTAACCATGTGGATCGCTTCGCAAAGCGGCCATCCGGCCTATTTTCACACTAAGTAATTTTGTTTTACTGGTGGTTCAACGAAAGATCTTATGATCTTTCTAAAAACAATTTCTTTTTTAATTCTCCGTGATTTTCAGGTATAACAATGCACAAGGTTAAATCTTTTAGTCACACAACTTGCACAGTCTACTATTGTAGTTCCTCTACCATCCATACCACCTCATTCAAATCATAAAATTTCGCCACTTGGTAACACAGGTCCTATACACGAAATTTATTTATTCGTAAGCTGTCACATCATAGGCCCCAGAAAAAAATGTTCAATACTGCGCTTCAAAAAACAGCAACTGGGAAAGATTCTTTCACTCCGCAAACACCAAATGACAGAGTGTCAACAAGACACGTCGAAAAAGCTTAAAATACGTTGTATTTACTGAGACTTTAATTCTATATCATTTTCGATAAACTTTTTGAAATGACAGTGCTGACCGTAAAAAATAAGAAATATGTATGGAAAATAGCCGATGTAGTACATTCTCTGCAGAAAATTGGTACACAATGAAGTTGTCATCTTGATTTGCAATCCTTGTCTTTTAAGTTTAATATTCCTCTCTTTAAATCTAATATTGCGTAGTTACTGTCTAGAGGGGTTTGATGGCGGAGTAGCTCGAGGGTGGTAGTCCCACGCAGACTAACATGGTTCGTTACTCGTCACCACTATAAAAAATTTCGAAGCAATAGTAGAACAGGCATCTTACTTGGCTATCAACAAATTAGGGTATTCTATCCATGACACAGGACATACCTACACGTTCGAGTCACATGTCGATTGATACAGAAAGCAAAAGGACAGTTTGTGGCCCAAGTGCGGTGCGCCCGTACCCTCCACTAACCCAACTCGGCACTTTAGTAGTAGAAAAATGCAGCAGTAGTCCGCATTCATATTACAATTTTATATATGGACTGGATTGTACTTGTATTTTCGGACATATTTGAAAAAAAAATATTTATTTAAAGACGGTTCCTTTAGATGGAAACAGAATATGTTACTTTTATATTACTTGGTACAAGTTAGTCGACTTAAAAAGGAATCTAATTTATACACTGATTTTCACTTAACAATCATTTAGTTCTTTGCAAAATATTATATGAAAAATTGATATTTTAAATAATTTATGAAACTATGGTTGTCCATTTGGCGTGAGACTATTATTAAGTAGGTACGTGAGCGGGTCAATAAGTCCATGACTTTTTAAATTTTCCGCCTATGAATTGAAAGGGCAACACTGCTCCTATCAACAGTCAGTTGACTCTTATCAAAATTGGAACAAGTTGCGTCATTTAGTTTGTGTTTGACAGCCATTGATAGAGAAAATGGGAAAAAAATCGTGTGCTCGTGAAGCATTATTTTTCGTGAAAAAAAAAACATCACTCTAACCAAGGCTAAGCTTGATAACTACTATGGGGGCTATGCACCATCAATTTTAATGGGAAAAAGTGGTTTACTGAATTTCGTTATTGCCGTACAAACACGGCGCACAATCGATCACAAACGCAATCGTGTGACAAATTTTCAGGAGTGGTTGGCTTTGTTCAACCGCAACATGAACTTGGATATCATAGGAAATAAACTGAACACTATCTGAGGAAATTCTAGTTTCTATATGATTATATAACGTCAAGAATTATGAATTATCATCTTTGACATATATTAAAGGAAAATCTGTTTCATGTAGTAGGATCAAAAATTAAATCAATCTGAATAGCTTCCAAGGTGTGTCGCTGATGTTATATTCACTTTGGACCTTCAATGTTAATGACATCAATTCAGGCAATTGATTACGTTGGATAGTAGCTATTTTTAAGTGGGTGTAGCTGAGGCCACCGAGTGGCGACTATGCCTTGAAACTGATGAGATATGACTGATTCGGTCCCCGCTGGGGACCAAATCAGGTCTTTGGTGAGACAAAACTTGAACTGGGCGAACTTGACAAAATCTCACACTCTAAAATCCTCCTCTATCTAAAGAGAATGGGAATTGAGGGTGAGCTATAAATAGTTGTGAGCCACAATAGAACCTTGCGGTAGCAGAGGAGGGGCAATTAAATGCCCCACTCATTATAATTAACTAACTCCTTAGTTCTCTCTATTGTCAAAACTATCAAATACTATTAAAGTGGACTAATAAAAAATTAAAACTAACACTTACATGATTTACATTGGCATCTGGTCAGCCTGATTACTGATCCTCCTGTTACTGTTAATATTTCAAACATTAATATCTAACAAAAGTAGACCGAGTCTACTTTTGTTGAACGTTTGTTGAACCAAGGGTATTTAATTTTATTGTTTTCAAAAATGTTTCACCAAGACTCGGCGATACAATCAATTAATGGTTTATGACGAAATTGGACACAATTTTGGTGATATACATACTGGATATAATTACAATAATAAATAATGCAGAAATGCAATTTCCAATTTTTAACATGATGGTAAACTGTGTCATTGGTAGTAAATTTCGTTCTTTCCGATTTACATAGTAAAGTAAAGCTAAACGTTAACAAGGATGTAAACACCATAAAGTGGAAACATTAACAAACTGCTTCATAGAGAAAAACTAGCACAAGTCAATTGCCTCAAGATGAACTCAAAACGACGAGATGAATAATTATAGTTAATTATAGTCTCAGGCCATTGCCTCAACTCGAACACTATAAAAATCCTATATGGTCTAAACGAATGTGCGAGTTTTTGCAACTCGAAGAATAAGCAATTGTAGCTAAGTATACAATGCATTATAAGGAAGATCGTACCACTGGAAACAATATCCCATGAGAAACATATAGACATGTCTTAGGACCAAATTTGTCAAATTTAGTTTCAAATGTATTACAATCTTGGTGTCATATGCAGGAAAGTTAATTAATTCTTGAGCACTGAACGCATATTTTCAAATAACAAGTTCATTGAATGCTGAATTTTTTGTGGAAAACCACCTACATGAATGTAAACACATATTTGTACTCTAACTGGATGATACGCTGCAAGCTGTTGCATTTGAATTTGATTTAGTTAGTTAACTACTTCACAAGTTAATTAGGTGTGTACAGCTCTATCTAATACTTATGTTATGTCTTGTAATAATCTACAGTTGTTGTCTGTTATTGTGACCATTTTACTGGGTATAGGACTGGCAACTTATGGGCAAGTCAAAAACGACCGCATTTGGACAAGAAAAAAGTTATTTTCCACCAGGACAATGCAAGGGTGCACAGATGTGCAGTTTCCACGACAAAAATCCATGAATTGGGCTACGAATTACTCGCCATTCTCCGGACTCCCAAACCTGAGAAATGGCTCGGCGGAAAGAGATTTGACTCCAACGATGAAATCGTCTCACAAACAAATATAGATTTTGATGATCTCGGCAAATCTTATTTTTTTGGAATAGATAAAAAAATTGGAGAAACGTTGGAGAAAGTGTTTAGAGCTCAAAGGAGACCACGTTGAAAAATGAAATGTTTTGTTATCGAAAAACTTGTGTTACATTAAAAAAGTGAAGGACTTATTGACCCCGCCTTCGTATCTTAACAATAAAATGGGTCAAAAATGTTTCAACTCTACATTGCTACGAATTTTTGAAACCACAATTCCATTCACAAATCTATACGTATATTTACTAACTACAAATATGTAGACGTAATAGTGATAATTATGCATTTTTTATCATATTTCTGCAATTACAACTTGACTCATAATTGAAATTCACGTTCGTCATTACGCATTTTGTGATTATTATAGTAAAATGCAATTATATTCTATTTTTTCAGTTATCTAAAATTAATATTATAGGTAAAATAAAAAATATACTTTGAATTTTGGGGTAATAAATAATTTAAAATATTATTTATTTTATTATTTATTTATTACACATTATCAGTCGCCGATATATAAACATGTAATTTATGCGAGAATTGGAATATAAACAAAGTTTTCGTTCAGCTCCAATTAGGCATCCAGCGAGGTAGTATACACATGAACGAAACTATGCATAACTGCTAGCATAATATACAAGTAGTTAAAACAAATCTCACAATATCCAATGTATTATTTTTTCCTTTGAAGCACGCCAAGAATTTACCTGCTTCCAAAAGATAATAAACATGGCTGTTATTCGAAGGTAAAATAATATTCAGTAATGTGCAACAGACCGGATGCTCTTTAAACAACCACACTTCCGCATCGTCAGCGATTGGTTCGCTCTAAACCGAGTCACTTGTATAACAAAATCCACGAATACGGTTGGTTGGGCTCGTATACTTCTTTATAAAAACGCGTAATTCTTATCAAACTCTTGTCGTACGATCCATTTCGTTTGGCTGGCGTAATTGTCACCACGACCGCGATTTGCATTTTGTGAATAAACTTTAACTTTTTCGAAAGTGACTTAACATTTATATTACTGAGATTACTTTAATATGTCCGCAGACCGAATTACATAGAATTGCTCAGTAACATATTGTAACGGGGTAAATCGCTTACATTACATTTCACTCGATCGGTTAGATCGACGTATAAATCCTGATGATGAGGCGGATGCGACAGGGTAACAGGCATACCAACCTGAACTTGCAAACTGCTAGTAATTTAGGAAGTACTTTATTCGAGGGAAATGGGTTAATGTGTTCTGACAGAGAAATGTATTCGCTTGGAGTAGCCTTGTAATGTGTAGTATCTCTCTTTTTCGCGTGTCGGTTAACCGGGTGAAAAGAATAATCGTACGTTAGTATGGCGAATTTTATATAATAAAGTAATTCAGAAATTTAGAATTTCAAGGTAATGTTTTATTTTTTTGCGCAAGCCTTGTTTACTCATGAAAGTAGTATTTACTGATTTCTTTGATCAGTTTATTATAATTAGAGCGGTTCATAATGCGCACCGCTAAATGTCGAAAAATTAATGGATTTTATTACTAATAAAATTTAGTTTGAGATCAGAAGTTTAACATGATCTAATACCTGTCAGTCACCAAGAATTATTAATGTGCATATTTGCCACTAAATAATAATTAATCTTATCGCAGTTCCTTTTTACAAGTTTAGAATACCATGTTGCCGCAATCCTCTAGAGAGATATGTTAAAGTTTTAGAAAACGCTGAGTAATGTTGCGGGTCATTAAATCGGAATAATAATGAAATATCGCATGCAAAACTTGCAGCAGTATGCAAATAGTAAAGGACATTGTACTTTAGGATTTCAACTCGTTAATTTGATAATAAATACTTCAATCTTCCTTCATGTCGTATATTTATCGTAATGAAAGCATGCGAAATATCTCGTATTTATTTATAAGGAAGCGCATAGCAGCTGACCTATTATTAATATTAAAATAAGAAGAACTGTAGCATTCATTCCTCTGCATGCATAATATAAAAGCGACAGTGAACAACATTATTACCATCCTGAAAAGAAGCGCATTGGCTCACGGTCACGACAAAAAGTCACGATTTTGTGAACGTGATTCATGCAGTCGCATGGCGCAATTGAAATCGGACGCTTAAGTGCAGTAGATCACAGCGGCATAGACCAGCATTCTTCAAAATGCAAACTAGACACCAGGAAGTCTCTCAGATGTCACATAAGTCTCCCGTGTATTCTTTTACGGGAAATTTACATTTGAAAAATTGCTCAACTTTAAATATCTGAATAAAATAAACGTCGCAGATACGAACGCCCAAATTGAATTTTTAAGGCGTCAATAAAAATAAATAAACGAATCGAATTTGTCGCATTAAAGTTTCCAAACCGGAACATGCCCTTTAGTGGCCACTTGCATAAGCGTTTATATTTATTTCACTATGTCGGACAAACGCTATTAAGTGTAAAATAATTGACACTAACTCGCATGTCAACACATCCTCTGATTTATCTTACCCATAAACCACTGTTACAAATGGAAACAAGTAATGATTGCAGCGGGTGCGAAATGGAAATAATAGAAACTGTGAAAATGTGTGATGTGTGGAAAAATGCTGCAAAGTTTAAGAAATTGATCAGACGTTGAAAGAAACAATTTGATTGGAAGGTGTATTAGCGACAAAAATGTGTAAGGGATGAGAAGAGCACGAGATGAAAAAATAACGAAAATGTGTATGATACAATTAATCGACAATGTACTTGCCGCACGTATGGTAAAATGAATGCTATTGATGAAAACATAAACCGGAGTTAATTGAATTAATGGAGAGACAGACATATTCAGATCTATTAATGATAACAGTAGAATTACATTTATCAGCTCTAGATATTATTATATTATGTTGTTGGTTCAGGAAACTATTGGCCTTAGCATAATCTTTAACTAACGCATCTCTATTAGGTATGTTTTTTGGTTTTAATAAATAAATTCTGGGTCCCCTATGGGACATCCATGTTCACCAATGTTAGCATCATTGGTTTGTACAAACTTCTTAACTCTATAGTTCCAACACTACCTCGATAGTTCTTTTTTATACATTTACGTGGATGATATTTGCATGTCTATTCCTCAACAACAGGTTGATAATAATTAAATGTGCTTAATAGCTTCCAACCACAATTACAGTTCACCTTAGAAATAGAAAAAAATAATAAATTAAACTTTTTAGATGTTACTATCATTAGAAACAACGACAAATCACTTTCAACTAATTGGTACTCTAAGCCTACAAGTTCCCGTAGAATTTTGAATTTCTTGTCTCAACACCCTACGAGACAGTAAATCAATAATATAGCGTTGTACAACCGAGCTAATAAACTAAGTAGTAATAAATTTCAACCAGAAAATAAAAAAAATATCTGAGATATTTTAACAGCTAATAATTACCCCAAAAAATTTATTAACAAAATCTTGCATTCGACGAATCATTCCAATGTTTCTAAACCTAATATTCAAATACCAGGATTGCAAGAATATAATAAATAAGGAAAAAAACAGAAGTTAGAGCTTTATGCTCCCACGTATTAAAATATCAACATATTTTTGATTTAGTTAATCCTAAAATTATAGACAGACATAATAATTTAGCTAAACGTTTGATCCTGGTATCTAATTATATAGGAACTACAAATAATACATGTAATATTAAAAATGATAATTCAATGATATCCACAATTTATAGTAATTTATTAAAATAGGTTTTTACTTAGGGGTTTTATTTACTGCAATCTCGCGCACTCATCGTTTTTGTCCAGTTTTACGATCCGTTTGTCAATATGTTTAGTTGTTGTCGATATCCTTTTACGATACATAACTTAATTTGAAAATTAGTTCCTCTCGTTTGAATTTGTTGTGTTAATTGCGAACAATCTTATTTATTCACAAGACATTACGATATGTTTTTTGTTATATTTTATTATGTTCATTAATCAAATTACATTAGGTAAGTCCCATTCCCTCTATTGTTCTTAATAATGTTTGTTCTTAATGTTAATTGCTTTTTGTTGTTGTAATTACAGTCTGAAGATGCTATTTAATTAAAATTGCGAAACGTCACTTATGTAAAATTGTTTTACTTTTCACCCGTTTGTCCTAAACACTCCGAAGACGAAAAGATTATTATATACATAAATATATAAATGGACGACACTGCTTGTATCAAGGGGAAACTACTACAAAATTATACGCCACAAATCCGTGTCGCTGTATTCATCTCGACAATGATTCATTATTTATGGCTATTTCATAGACGAGTACCATTCAACTTCAGTTCGACGCAAATAGCTGATCAACTCATATCTTTCTAGTGTATGTCATTGCAGTTAAACTGATTCAAAAGGAGTCCAACTTCTAGCGAATTTTTCTAGAATATCTTCTGTCATTTTATATTAGATTTTGTAATGTATGAATGATTAATATTACCTGTAATGCATTTCTTTATAAGGAAATAAGTGCTAGGTGGGTCATACCTGAAATCCTTAAAAAGTGTCCTACTTGTAGTAGTATAAACATAATAAACTGACGGAGAATGTGGTTTTTAAATAAGAAAATTACTTTATAAATTTAGCAAAACCCTACAACAGTTGCTTTGAACAAATCAGTATATGCATTGTCACCAAATTATATTAAAGTAATTAAAGATGTACAAAATTGTAGATAATTAGATAGTTACGAAAGTGTTTTCATACAAAAAACAAAAATGATTTAATGAATTCTGACAATGGACTTAATGGCTAACCTAGTTGCCGAGATACGTACATACACAGAATTGTTAAAATCAAGTGTGGTAGAGTTTTGTTAAATTTATAATTTTTTTTTATACAGGCTATGTTATTATTTCTCATTCTACTTGTACTGAAAATAAAGATATTATTATTACAATTTTTATGGATACAATGCGTTATCGTATAAATCGCATTGATTAAAACATTGCTATGGTGTAGTTTTATTTTTGTTCTACATAGCCAAGAGAACTAGTTTCTAACCCCAAATGTGCGCATTGACCATTACATGGTTTCAGCTACGAAACATTACAGTTACCTTGCGATGTAGTATTTCGAAGTATACTTTGTACTTTGTTTACAGGATTTATAGCACATGTATCAATTCAAGCAAGTTGATTAAATGTATTTTATTTGTATTTTTGTACAACGAGAATGCCTTTTAATTTAATTCTTAAATGAATCTTACTTATACTTTTGTATAGTCGATACCATCTCATAATTTTATTCTACTAACTCGAGATTGAAAATATCCGGTCAATTAACAGTCAACCCTACACACTCTTTTCAGATTACGAAATTTGCATTTGCGTTTCAAACGTGTCGCTACCGATATTTGCGTGTCCACACGGTGACAAAATAACTACCTACGGCCTAATTCAATCACTTGACGTAATTTGTCATAACGCAATTAATATACCCGTCTTGCGCGCGAAGTTCCATTCCACTGCTTGATATATGGTTGGAAATGTATCAGCTACCCGATTTGCGACCGCTTCAATTGAACTGGGATACTTTCTAAAGTAAAATATACAATTATTGCACCTTTTATACATACATATATACACTGCTTAACAAAAATATGGGAACACTTCTTTAGCCGAGCATAATTTTTCAAATTAAAGACAGACGCAAGTATAAACTTTAGTATATTGTTCCTGCAACAAATATGCTGTAATTAAACGGTTTTTTTGAGTAACACCAAACTATTGAGAAGACTACCAAAGTCGAAATGTGTCTTAACATTTAAAATGTAATGGAAATTCTACAAACGCCCGAATACCGAGCTTTAGTAGCGGATGTGCCCTCCATTAACAGTCTGGCATCGTCGAGGCATGCTGCGAATAAGACGTCTTAACATGTCTTGTGATAAATTTCGCCATTTCGCCTAAGCCAATCCCCGAAAAGTCTGAGGTGCATCAGGACGCTTCCTAAAGCGCCTGTCGAGTAAATTCCAAACGTGTTCGATGGCATTTAAGTCTGGACTCATGGATGGATACCCCATCACTTGGATTTCATGTTCCCGGAAGAAGTTTGTTGTTAAAGTAGCGATATGAATCCTACAATTATTCTGTTGTAGGATGAAGCCATGGCTGAAATTGTCTGCAAATGGCATAACATGTTCTTGAAGGATCGTCTCAACATAAATTTGTGCGTTGATACGTTGGGGAACGACAAAAAAGCCATTTATTCTAATGCCACCCCACATCGGGACCAATCCAGCTCCGAATCGGTCCACTTGCTGTATACACGCGGCAGTGTATCGCTCTCCAGGACTCGAGTACGTCTGTACACTCGTACTCGAGTTTTAGACGGGAACCTTGGTGATTCCTGCTCAAGCGAGGAGCTCGCACAGGCCTACTAGAAGTCATATTGACTTTTTTGAGTCGCCTTCTAACCACCTGATCGGAAATTGTCACATCGGTAGCATTTCGCAGTAGATATTGTAGCTTACGAGTAGTAGCAGTTCGTCGGCGAAGACATGAAATAACAATGTACCTGTCGTCCCGAGGAGTAGTTTTTCTTTTACGGCCTTGATCGATTCGCCTGGAATATGTACTCGTTTCTTGGTACCTAAGCCAAGCTCTGTAGATAGCACATGGTGTCGAATGGCGCTGGTTTGCTACATATCGCATAGATCGACCATCTTTAAGCAAAGCAACATCCTTCGCGACTTCAATTTCACTTAAACAATGTATTTTGGACTCCTAAGCATTGAAAATGTCAAAACTGACGGTATTAATGTGTCCAGTGACTAATTTGATGAGTTTCAGATGTATGCTTTGTGGTGGAAAGCCACTTTGTTTTGAGACTTTCTTTACATTTGGCTTCTACGATGAAAACGAATCACCGTAATTCTTTTGGCACTTTGTCAATAAAGGTCTAGAGAATAATATAGCAAGAAAAAATCGTGCTTTCATCATTTGCTGGAAAACTTATAGGCACTCAAAAAGGTTGTGTGTTGATTGGTATATGTGTTTTCAGGACACCAATAACTCCTTTTTAACGACATGATAACTTTGAACTTGAAACAGATTAGGCAACTACTTATACTAATATTGCCCACTGTGTAACGCGATCTGAGGAAGAAAAAGATAGGTATCGGTATTAGACTGAGAAAAGTAATAGTTCGCTTACTTCTTCAAATCGTTCGGGTACTCGAGCCTTTTTTATTAAACTAAAGTTGTAGTATTGTTTTTAGTGTGTGTGTGTGTGTGTGTGTGTGTGTAAAAAAAGTTTCGTTAATGCGTTTAGAGTATTTGTGTGCAGACTTAATGTAACTAACATTAAAAATGTAACTACTTACAGTTGGCCAAGATGGCTATGATTCATTTGCTACCACAGAAGCAACGGTGTTAAATATTTTGATGGTAAAAGATTTATGGTAATGATCTCTTTCAGCACTTTCTTGCTCAATGCACAACCATTCCCTCGGACTTATTGCTTCACTAAGGAATAGAAACGGCTGCGCAGCTAATTACAGCTTCTGAACTTATGAAAATAATAAAATCGATGTCAACAAATTGTCTCATGGTGCCGATAATATTCCATACAACTTAGTTAAACTACCGTCCCATGGCAAACTGAACAATGAAAATATTTGAAACAACTTTGTATAATAGATGATTTCTTACTTCGTATTCAATTCGTTTACATCTGCTCAACATGGTTTCCTAAAATCCAAATCTACAACGACGGTAATTTTTCAATGCATGAAAGCAGCATTCCAGAATCAGGACGATTCCAAAATTACTGCAAATGTGTATTTTGATCTAACCAAGGCGTTTGATGTGATTTTGACACCTGGAGTTCCGCAAAGGTCCAACCTCGGTCCCCTTTTGTTCATTGTCTTGATTAACGACTTACCGAACAGACTAGCATTATTGAGTGACATACAGCAATCACTTCATCTGGTCAACGTGCAGATGAGATATTTTCAAATCAGACTTTTGCGACATTAGAATTAACAAGCTGTTGCGAAAAGAATCAACTTATATTGAATCCGTCAAAACTTAATCCTTACATATTTTCATATGTTAATGAACGACATATTCTGTAAAGAATTTTTGCAACATTATTATTATTAGCATTACAAATAATAATAAAGCTGAAATTGTTTGCATTAAAATGGTAGACTGTTGACAATTGAAACTATTAAGTAACTACCACAGTAAGCAATAACGTTAACTCAAAAATGTAACTGTAACTGTAAAGATTAAAAATGAACAGCGGAAACAATATCGCTTAGTCGATGTTGGGAGAATATCCCATGTCATGGAGACGACTCAAACCGAGTAAAACTTTCAATAACTTTAAATTATTTGATTTCATGAGTTTTTCTGTATTTTGTATGCACTGGTATTACTGTTAAAAGTAGATTCTTGTCCAATTTTCACTTGTACACATAAAAACCCTAGCCTCTAAATATTGTCTGATGAGGCTCAGCGGAACACGTGCCAAGTACCGTGTTCTTCTCTCTCATTCGCATCAAGCTACATGATGGTTCATGTACATAAACCAAGTACCAAAGTTGTAATCTGTTGGGCAATGCAGTTTTTGTTATTCCATGTGACATCAGTTTCTTTTTTGTTAGCTCATACGCAAGCTTCTTTTAACTTAATCCTTTTTATTGTATTAATTTTACAAAATTTCAAATTTCAATTACAAAATCTGTTGGGCAATGCAGTTTTTGTTATTCCATGTGACATCAGTTTCTTTTTTGTTAGCTCATACGCAAGCTTCTTTTAACTTAATCCTTTTTATTGTATTAATTTTACAAAATTTCTTACATATAAAACTGATCGAGTTGACCAATTAAACATGAAATAATTATCGCCATGATCTTTGATATCAGGTGTCTTCATATCTCCCTAGAATATACTTAGTGCTGCTGTTATATAGTGAAAGCGTCATCATTACCGGTGTTTTTTTAAAACAACTAGCCTATACTATATACAGTAATACCAAAAAGGAATTAAAATTAACATAAGAAGGACGTATTATTATTCTAATTATTAATGAACTAGTAGGTCCAACACAACTTTATTTCCAAACAAAAAAGCTCACTTCCCGTAACATTTAAATATTTTATCGTATTATCGATTATTATGATCGTTTTATGTTAAACATTTATTGGTAATTATAAGGCACTAATACCATAGATACTCATAATACGGTAGATACAATAATACAAATTCTAGAACACAATTATTTATGAACATGAACTTCAATCTTTTCACAATTGTTAAAGTTGAATGATACGCATTTCGTATCCATCATCATAGTTAAGTCTTCTGCAGCTTTACTGGCATCATTCGGATGGGATGATTCAGCATACATTAACTCCAAGTCTCTTACTTCCTCCAAAGTTTTACTTGTACGTGGAAATTCCATTGATTCTGTAGTTTTTGATCCACTGCTTATTGAATCGTTTCCGACCTGAATCTTTTTCGCAATTGAAACCTTCTTTGTCAGGTTTTCTTCTAAATATTCCTTTGCAACTTTGCTTGATTCCCAACCACCCAGTTCTTGCAGCTGTAAAATGTCTCCACCGCCATTAACAAGTAAAGTTGCTGAAGATCTCCGAATACAATAGCCGGTGTACATAGCTGGATTTTCAAGTTTGAGATATGACGCAATCTTCTCAGGAATTTTTGAGAAAAAATGAATACCACAAGGTTGAATCGTACACTTTCCATTTCCGTACGATACAAACAGTCTTTTGTGTGTAACATGCCGCGGCCGTAATGCTATATATTTCTGAAATAAAGCTACTAGATTAATATCACCTTCAGATAAAACGGCAAAAAATCTTTTCTTGTGTGTTTTTGAGTCGGGAATGGTAACAACTATCTTACTCTCTAACATCTCAACATCGTCTGTAGACATTTTCACTAATTCATTGGTTCTGCAAGCTCCACCTAGCCCAATCAAAAAGGCCACTTTCATCATTAAAAACTCTTTATCTGGAGCTGTACACACAAATTCTTTAACTTGCTCTCTCGTGAGTACTTTGGATTTCTTAACTCGATGTCCAACATTTTTCTTCTTGATGAATCTTATCAAAGCACCATACTTGTCGATTTCCACTCTTTCCTTCAATTCCAAACAAGCTCGCAACATACTGTACTTTGGCCACAATGATGAAGGAGAATATTCATTTGAGAGTTTCACAAAATAGGCCAGCAAGACCGTTTCCGACGCACCTTGAATTTGTTCTCGTACTCGTCACTCGCAAAACAGACGATATTCTTTTTCGTAACATATTTTCGACTTTTCTGGAAGCAAGTCTAATCGTGCACTATCTGCTGCTTCCAAAATATTTGCAGGAATATCGAAATCTTCCATGATATATTTCTAAATTACAAAAACGTGACTCAAACTAACGAATTTTTTTATGACAGAAAATTGTTGATTTGTTTAATTGTTTTTGCATCGCCCTGATCACACTTCAACGATGATACGATAAAGCTTTGAATATAACTCGAATATTAGCGATTTAAACACACTCGGACGTCCTCGATTATTATAAATCGCATAATATTCTCGTTACATTAATAGCTATAAAACGTATTACATTTTTTTTACATTTCGACGAAAACAACAATAAGTGTTCAACTGTGGTCATATGACTACAGTTGAACACTTATTATATTATATCGTAAGGTAGGGTACACAAGTAAACTTGTTCACCGCATGTATATCATACTGTATGATATTACAAAACGGAACCAAAAGTATGTCAATCCGCAAAGCCATGTAATGAAATAAGGGTGTTATCCTAAAACGATGACGTTAATTCGCAATGCGAAGTAAGGTCAGTGCAAATCACTCCGACGATGCGTAACCATTGATTCGCACCCTGACACCGTTTACGTAAATATTCACGGCCTTGCCAGATCAGTAAGTTAATTATATGTTAAAAAGTATTTATTTTCTGGTATTAAACTATGTTGCACTATGTTACATTGTCCCCGAGTAGGGCGCAGGTTACTTCACAACTTTTATCGTGGACGAGTCAACCTTTAACACACACATACGTTTGAAAATTCATAGGTGACTGATAAATTATTTGGTCACAAACTATTGTACTTATTTCTCCGCATACTTGGAAATGTTTTCCATTTATAAGTCGCAACAATATAATTTATTTCTGCTAGGTTACATGCAAAAGATTCATAAAATATACATAATATGTACGAGATCTCAATAGCGCACATTGCAACGCAGGACAGATATCTTGTATATACAGATGAAATAAAGATCAAAGCTTGGTATATTTCGTCTAATATTAAAGAGAACTCGCTGCGAAATAATTTATTTTCATTTTTAAAGTTTCAATAAACAAACAACAGTTTCCGATTTGCGACAGAAGTATCGTGAACGATGGAAATCGTGCAACTTTTCGGTCAGCTTAGGCCATGATGCGAAAATGTTGATTTATGCTGCACAATCTCTACATTCTCAACATGATTCGTTATTTTACATTCAAATTGTGTGACAACTCAGTCGTACCGTGTAACTAAATTAAGCTTACATGAAAAGTTCGGTAGCAAATCTGATAAGTTGCAACATATGCAGTTATTTAATTTGTTGCCAGAAGTGCATTAATTTTGAATTAAAATTTAAAACACGTTGAATTGAATAATCAATTGTTTACGGCTTAGTACTAAACGAATGAATAAATAATCGTAATTGCGAATTTCGGAAATACTCGCGCGAAACTGCTAATTTCGTCGTGCTTTTTCGAGCACTTAAGGCACCAGCAGAAAAAATATTTGTTCATCCTCTAAACACTGTTTTATCTTTTAGGTTGTTATTTCTGCAAGGCGATTTTAAATGTGAAGATTTCGTCCCACTTAAGTGATTTCACGTTAAATTTGCGATAGAAAAACAGACGGGGTGTTTTGATTTCTGATCGACCGTCGTTTCTGACTTTATGTATACATTTGTTTCCTACAATTTAGGAAATGTAAATATAACATTTAGCGATATCTCTGAAAGTACATGAGGTAAGTTCACTCTACACTGTATCTTTCGATGAATTTTTTAATCGAAATATTATGATGGAAAATAGCGCCCCTAATAAAAATTACTTATGAAATATTCTGATTCTCTAAACTTGGGTTGGGTTAATAAATTGTTGCAAAATATGGAAACCAAGGGAAGTTTCAAGTTCAAGTTCATGTTAGTCCTAGGGAATAAGGGAAATTGAAATTGGAAATTCTGCCTTCTTGCTTTGTTATACACTTTTTGGATATAAGGTAACACACAATGAATATTAGTGATGGTTTATTACATTTGACCATTCCGGCGATTCAACAGTGGAAATCATCCATGTCTATCATCTCGGAAGAACCTCATGATAATTGCCTAAGGCAACACTTGGCGACTCCGACTTTCCAGATATAAGACCATCCTCTCCCCATCACAACTCAACATCAACATTATAACTTCCCTTGTTAGGTCTGCTTGGAGTGGTGCTCGATAATGTAAAATATTTCACATCGTCTAAAATTATCGTGGCATTGTTTCTGAAATGTTCTAATCTTAATTGTCTGCAACATGGAATCCTTTCCAATTGAGCAGACGTGTATTTTGGACATTTATGTCGCTTTCTATATTTTAAATTATTTCTACTAATTTCCCTCTTGCCTGTCATATGGGAAATGTGACATCTTCGGCATAATCTTCTCGTTGAAACACCTTTTCTATTTCTTGCAGATTGTAAATTCCGTAATTCTAACTTGTAGGACATTTTGTAAAACTTTGTAAACATAGGTGTATGGTCAAACTACAGAAGAAACTTGTCATATTCTCAATATACGATTGCTTTATTTTTCATAGGAAAAAAAAATCTAACTTTTCATGAATTGTGCAAATGTATAGCGCTGGTTTAATTTCGAATTTGAATACATAGTTCACATCATAGAGTTTTCAAAGAAACACTGTTGTTTCATTAGAAAAACTTTCCTAAAAATTTGTGGAATGATCGTGATCATTCACACGCCATTCGATTTCAATTAATATCCGTAATTCACCGCCAGCCAGTTTACAGCCGGCTATCGTCTAATTTAAAGGCGTCCATAAAACAAACAAGAAATGATAAAGGTAACGTGTATTTTGTGCGATACGTTAAACAGAGATAAATACTCGTCGGATTCGGCCGTGCAGTCGAACGAGTTTGTGTAAGGGTGGTTTTAGAATCTAGACACCGTATCTATAAAAGGTTTCTCATGTTACCTTCGTTAATTACGTAATATTTTATAATTTCGTTTGCTTTTATCGGGCGCATTAAGGAATGAAATCGAATTTAATTAAATAGGAATTGTCGTCAACATGCACCCATTGTTACGTGTCGACGGAAATATTTCGAGACGCAGCTTTAAACGTATCCGGTTTTACGTTTATTGTTGCATGGTGAACATCAACAGGCCCTTAACTTGTCAACGGTGGTATCTAATTATAAATGCCAACGTTATGTGAAGTTTCGTTCTTAACAACTAATTTATTTAATAGAGGAAATGTTATATGTAATTATGTAGCTTAAGAAGAGGGTGAGCGAAGATGAATATGTTTGGAAACAATTTAAAAATAAAACAGTCAAAGATTATTTAAACACATTCCAGGTTGTCCAGAAACCATATTATTATTGGTATTATTATTATTCAATATAAATACATAACAATTCATTGCCGATTTACGAAGCGGCTTATCTATAAAACAGGTACGACCTGAAAGGATACTGAAAGCTAATTCAACTCGAAACTCGTGACGATTCAGGTTTATTGGACAATTGACCTCTTTCACTCCTCGCCATGCAACTGAACGATGTCATTCCTACCGCACACCAACCGCCACACATTTTCCTTTATCAAATCTACTTATTACATGGGTCGTCATGCACGTCCCGTTTCACATATAGTGGCGAATAACACACAGCGAACGTTTACGCTTGTGCATCAGCGTGTACGAAAGCTGTACTTTTATGAGCGAATTATCTTCGCCACCATCTTTGTAATCGCCTGCCGTCATTTATGAAACAAACGTAATTCCGTCCAATATTAAAACGTCAGCAATGTTTATGTAGCGCGATAAATTATATGATAGCGTTTTATCTAATTGTTGTGTGGATTTAGAAGTCGTCACTCTTAAACGACATGTTCGTAAAATTATTCACCCCACTGTAATGGCTAAAAAAGTTATGGCTGTTATTGATCAAGTAACAACGTACAGACATTGTCGATTTGCGTCATTGAATCATCTAGGAATTTTAGTTGTTAAATTGTTAAATCGTCCCACATGTTGAGATTTTATGAATGGAATATTTGGAAGAATTGCTTATTATTATGTTCTTTTCTATCAAACATATTATTACACCGCACTATTTTATAACTCATGAAATTTCTTCATATTTTGGCAGTCGTTGAAGAAAATTTTGAAATCGTTTTGATATTTATGAAATATGTAATCAGAAGTTCAAGCGTCTGTTTTGGAGACAGAGATAAAGAAGACAAGAAATAATGTCACCATTATTTGTTAACAATATTTTTTATAATTAGAAACAAACCAAACCCAACCCAACCCACCACTTCTCCTGGCCTAACTCCACCCTGTGGAGGAAAGAATATTCATCTACGACTGCATTGAAATTGAGTAATTCACAAGGTAATGTGTATAATTTTACAAAAATTTGACGGCGAGTTTTTTTTACTACGCTTCACCCATGATTTCCGACCACAAAATGAAGCTACTTTTCTCAGTTATAGAGCAGGCTTATAAAAATACTCGTCCAACACAAACAGCCGAAAATATAAAATTAAATGCACAATACGTGGAGAATGAAACATGTTGCTTTAAATGGGCTACTTTCCTGGTTTAAAGTTGTTCTAGTTCATCTTGCGACAAATTCCAAAGATCAGCTCGTTTTATTTTATCGGAAATTTCATCAAATGCAAAAAAATACAATAACGTCAACCAAACCCAGCCAAACCGAACCGCGGCAACCCAACCCAACATAACCAAACCCAACTCAATACAACTAAACCAATCGAAACCCAACCCAACGTAACCCAACCAAACTACCCCAACCCAGCCAAACCAAAATAAACCCAAGACAACACAACTAAACTAACCCAACCTAATTCAAACCAATTCATTCAAAACAAATTAAATCCAAAAATATGATTATAGTGTACAGGGTTAGCCGTAATTATTGCAACAGTGTTTTAGGCGCGGGCAGTTTGCGATCACGGAAATTTATGGAAACGGGAAATGACGAAATTCTTCCTTTGTTTTTATTCTATCGATTCATCATCGAATTTCTAGATTTTTTTCATTGAGGTAATAATTGTGCGCCAGAGTCTCTACCGCTATGCCATCGTGGACTTGCATCAGTGCGGCTTCACGACTTCAGAGATCTAGAAATCCCGCAAGATCACCAATAGCACTATCTCCCGCACTTTCAGTCGCTTCCGTGAGTTGAGGACAATCGCCGACAGGCCGCGATCTGGACGTTCGAACACCGTTACCACGCCCCAGAACGTCAAAAAGGTCAGGGAGCGCATGAGGAGAAATTCCAAGCAACTCATCATGGAGCTGCCTGCTGCGCTCGACATCAGCCACACCCGCATGCGTACTGTCGTCCGTTCGAAGCTGGGCATGTACATGGTACACGTACGTGAAGGGCCATTGCCTGAACGCAGAAAGTTGTGTGTTGTGTTGTTGTGTGGTAGGTGATGGAGACCAAGTTGAGGCCCATGCCCCACGGAAATGTGACCGACATGACGAAGAGCCTGCTCAAGATCTGGGACGAACTTCCCGTCGAGTACCTGCGTGCCACGGTGGTGGCGGTCCCCAACCGTCTCAAGACTGTTGTGGAGACCAATGGTGACTGCATCGAAATCCGAATATAACGCGTTGTTGAGAATGAGAATATGATAAGTATGACTGAAATCTGAAGTTTTTTTTTTGCTACATATCAGGGAAATTTGAAGTGGTTAAAGTGGTTGCAATAATTACGGGTTACCATGTATAATGACAAATATGTAAAGGTATTATCGTTGAATCAAATGATGCCATGAACAGTAATTAAGCTTATCTACAAAAACTGCGGTGGATCATTGGATCATTGTATCGTTCTCATTTGAACTTGTTGACGCGCGAGTAATAAGAATCTTAGTTAGTAAATTTGCATGTAAAGTGGTAAAATTTCACGGTTTGTGGTTTCTAATGAACCGTTTGATAAATGAGTCAGTATTAGCAGTGACATTATCACTGCTAATATTTCTTAAATATATTTCGTTGAATTGCGCCAATAACCAAATATATTTAGTGTATTTCAAAGTAACATTGCTCTTACAATTTATTTATTTCTATTTTTTATATTAAACAATTTATCGATTTTGCACAATTGTTAAAATACCAAAAGTGTCACGAAGGAAAATTATTGGAAATAAAATATCAATAATTTTCACTTTTGTAAATTTTGGACATTTTAAAAATTTTAACAAATGTTCACATATTGCCCATTTCTGCAATTGGCATGTTTTTAAATTTTATAATTCATTATCTTCCTACTGAAATTATCTATTTAAAAAAAATAAACTTATTTTTATTGTAACTAATTCCAAGATATTATAAAATCGTTTTACCTACTGGTTTCAGTTTTCTTAATAACAGCAATACACCGGTACCTAACGGCGATAGATATTTATAAAATACAATCGGTAGTGGACGCTTCACATATTCTGTTTTGGAGACAAAGACAAAGAAAACAGGAAATAATATCACGATTATTCGTTAATAGTTATGGCAATAATAAAACTTGCAATTTGCTCATGCCAAACATTAGCTCAATTATTGTAAGTTACTCTTAAATCTATTATTAAGGCAACTTAAATTTAATACTAAAAATATTTTGATCATTTGCAATTATTATTCAGCCAGATTATTCGAAATCATACATAATTTAAGTATAATAACAATTACAAATAAGAATATCTAGTGAAAATCCACGAAAACAATGACTGATAGGAACGATTTTTCATTTCTTTCAAATACGCCAGTAAACTAATTGAAGAACACTTGATCGGCATGCACGAGATTACGTTCGTTTGAGTATGCGTGGTATTGCTCAATTTAGCGTCTCAACCCGAGGCCGCCGTTTCGAGAGCTTTTTGAAAAATCAACCATTCGTTAAAGCACCATATTCAAAGGGAAGTTTTCCTGAAATATATTAGATATTGGATGTCGAACGGATCTTGTTACGTTCGGCATCGCCCGTTATATTCGATCCCTCGTTCGTTTTAACAATCTCGAATAATAAATGTGTGTAAAATCTGTTGTAAATAATATTTATAAAAACAGCATTAAAATTTCAACACGCATAAGAAAATACAGCGTTATTTTTATACAAATAAAGCAAAATATAAAATTATTTTAGTCTGAAAATTATAAAATTACTGCTTGATCTTTAAATATGTAGAAAAATGAAACATTGTTTTAGAAATTATTTTACCTGAACGTTCTACACTTCAAATAAATTTTGAAATGAAAATAGGCCGACAACGCCATAACTTATATGAAATAGTAATATTCTATTGGTGTACAAAAAATAATACATCGAAACATTTTTTTTGAAATTGAAATTGTGATGTTGATATTAAAAATACATCAACTAAATTAACATTGGAGTTCATCGTCACAAAAATACATATCGTTCACCGAAAGGTATTAAATTTGACAACATCTAGTAGTTAAGGGAATGGTGCTATAATACCCGATAATTATTTTTTGATGGGCGCCAGTCACGTACAAAATGCAGGCGGCGAGGAAAGACCTTAAACAAAAAATAATTGGGGCTCGGCGGACACGGGCTAGTCATAATTCGAACTGCAACGAGGCAAGGCGATTTCCCGTCATTATCTTGCAACGACGACACCCTAACGAGGACGAAATAACGAGGAGCTGATTAGGACTGAATTAGGTAGTCTGACCATGCCTTTTAATTTACTTAAATACGTTTTTAATTTAACAGGCGCGATAACAGGACCCGAGTTCTCCGCAACCGTGAATTAACAATTATCTAATGAATTTAATGGATTTAAATTTTACGATTAGATTCGAAGGAAAGTCCTAATGAAAACTTGTGAGGTCTGGATACAATTATCGGCACTTTGTCAAATTAAGTGCATGTTATTGCAGTGCCTACAACTGGTTTTTATCGGACTTATCAAAGTTTACGGTGCGATTTCTGTTTGTAATGACATTAATACTTAACGCCTTGTTGTTTTTTGTAGTAGGTAGCAGATAAATAATTCTTAATTATAATATAATGTTCGTTAAAGAAGAATTTAAAAAAAATCGTTGGATTGGGTTGGATAATGCATCTATATACTATTTTACGATCCAATATTCTGGCATGATTTATGGCATATGATTATGAACGAATTATAGAAATATTTATTATAGCTCATTCGAGTGTTCACAATAAAAACCTTGCACTGTTATTCTAACCCATCATAAAGTAAAAACGCTGTGTTGTAGGTATTTTAGACGCTTCAGTCTTAATATCACTTTTACATTTAAGTCCGATACGTGTGATGCCTTCCAATAAAAATGTATGTAGTGTATTTTATTATTACTAAATAAATTGTTATGTTTCTGTAAACTGGCCTCTATTGTTCTTATTGCTAGTTAAATTAATAATAAAATACTAAAACGTGAAATATTATAAATATGTTGGCACATTTCCCTTAGGGTGTGTATACAATTCCCCTTAGTCTGAAATATGCAAAGTACATAAATGTTATTTAAAGTATTTGAAGCGGTATGATATTCAACCAATCAGGCTCAAGAATACTGTTTTGGTACATTCCGAATCAGAAGTAAAAGTAATAAAATCTGCACTAGACAGTAGTTGACAGATTTTGTGTGTGTGTTGTCACAAAAATCTGCTGGTGAATGGGGTTTTCCCTTGGAGAAGGCTACCGAAGTAGCGGCTCCTGCTGTTGGAATATCGGTATCAGCCGTATTGAGAATTAGGAAAGAAGCACTGGACGCTGAATATGAGTTAATACAATATCCTTCTAAAAAGCAGCGGATGATGGAACAAATTAGTTTTGGACGATTTTGATTTGGGTTGGGTTTTCAAAAAGTTCATGAAATGTATACCGTTTTCCAACAATAAAAATATTCTTGATAAAATGAAGGACAGGATACACTACACCAGTGGGGAAGATTGTATCCAAAAGAATTTATTAAATATAGGATTTAAGTTCAAAAAATGCCACAATAAAAGAAAATTATTGATGGAACGCTATGATATCGTGGCGTTCTCGTTACTTGCGCAAGCTAGGAGGGCTTAATGCTCTTGGTGGAAACCAAGTAAACCAGTAACCAACCAGTAACTTTTTTGCATGAAACCTACATCCATCCGTCATATAGGTTCAGTAAATGTTGGCAATCTCAAGACCATTGTACACGTTTACGGATTTGTGGATAATGTATTGCTAATACTCATATCCAAAAGCAAATATCAGGAGATTACCATGGTGATAAGAATCACCACAATTTCATGCAGTGGGTGAAGAAACAATTAATTCCAAATTTATCAACGGTATTGTCGTCATGGACGATGCACCATAACGTAGTGTACAAATCAATAAAACACCCACCCAAGCAACATAAGAGCAAGATGGGGTTTCCACTACCAGTGGCATGCGTGAAACTGAATTAATGACATTAGTTAGGGCAAGAAATCACACCAAGGCATATTATGTTGACGAATTGTTAAACAATCATTGAAGGTCGCAATGAATAACATTAGTCAAAGTGGCCAAATAGAAAATTTAGTGCGAACAGCGTTTGCTGATATAAGTACCACTTCCATTGTAAAACAGTCGCCCTTTCGTCTATCCATTACTATCTTTTCGTGTGACTTTTATTTTCTCCAGTATTTGTACTGTATCAGTACTGTATTCGCTACACCTGTAGTACCATTTACCGTCTGGCAGCGTGTCATAATTTTGACTCTAATAATGGACGTGAATATCTGTATATTTATTTTGTATTATCTACGTTCCTGCTTTTCGACATTGCCTGCCATTTTTGTGAGATGTATGATACAAAATAAACATCAACCAGTGTTTAGTAGTTGTGAGATATGTGATGGAAGTGCTATGCCAGACATGTTCCATAAATCTCAGAATAATATACAACATTCGATAACACTATTGCTTCACGGTTTTGACTTCACCAGAAAGAAAATGACTCTGTGGGTATTTAAGTTTTCAGTTCCACCAGGCCATTTTTACACCATCATTACATTGCCTTTCATAGATAAAAAGTGATATCCATAACCAACCCAAATTTAATGAAATGTGTTAAAGTCCTTTTAACTCAGCAACATTATCAAATATCGCTATTGTGCATTTTTGGGGTAAATTTTAGGGAATTCCGCTCTGTTTGGCGAGTGCTTGTTACAATTAGTACCTGGTGCAGCACCCCGATGACCACCAGCCAAGGGGCATACATATGAACAACACATGTTTTTTAGAAATATTTGAAAATGTAAGGTGTAAATGACATCCAGCAAGGGCCCCAATATTGAACCTTGAGGAACTACCTTCAAATCCCCAATCCGATACCCAAAATTGTAAAACAACACATTGAACCCTATCAGTAAGATATGATGTTATAAATAGAATTATTAGAGACGCCGATATATTCTAGAGTCGATAGTAAGTGGAGATGATCGATAGTGTCAAAGGCCTTACTGCAATCTAACAAAATAAGGATAGTCACTTTAACCTGATCCCGTTCCCTGATTATATCACCTGTAACATTGAATAGAACACAACTAAATCTTGATCGAAATCGAAATTCGTCATTATGTTGTTAATCAACTAATGTTCCCGAATTTGAACGTCAATGATGTTTTCAAATACTTTTGAAAGCGCCTTAAGTAAAGTATACTCATCGGCCGTAGGTCTTTGTATTCTAGTGGTGGGGAAATCTTTGGAACGGGAATAACTTCAGCACACTGCCAACATGCTGGAAAGGTGCTAACTAACAAACAGGTGATGGTGTTATGTACAGGCTACATAATATCAACATTTCCATATTTAAACCATCCGAGCCGCGAGCATAGCTTCGTATGTGACAATATAGTTCTAATACAGTACTCGAATCTACAGTTCTCAAACTAAGATGGGACAGTTAACAATGTATTGATTTTTGTTGTAAAATTCACCAATACTATTAACAGTAGTCACAGGTGTATTGTCTAAGAAGAACTCATTAATATTATTCGGTTTTTGCAACCAGTGAAGTAAATTAGATGTATTCGAGCATTCAAACATCCCAATTCTTTCCACGTATCTCTGGGAGGACTTTTCGAGAATTTAAATTGAAGGTAGGTATTCTTTTCTCTAATAATAGCTTGCTATAGCTTTGTTATATTGCGTAAGGATTTATAAGATTCCCACTTAGTTGCTACTTTATTTTTCAAATATTTAGACTTCGCTTTATCCCTCAGAGACACCATCAGCTTAATCGTACCACTGATCCAAGGAGCTTTATATTTAGTTATTTTAAGTATTTTTAATATATGGGGCTACCAAAATTAGTAGTAAATGTGTATTTAAAAAGATAATCTTGTTATTCATATTCTGATTGCAACGAATCTTGATTAAATTTCCTGCAAGAGCTAATAGTTTAAAGCGTGGCAAGGATTTTAGGTTTATTAAAAGCAACGTCGCAATATACTAAACAGTGATCTGAAAAATTAACATCGAAACTCCAACCGAAATCCAACTCAAAATTAGACGTAATCACCAAATCTATTAATTAATCGTGTTGGGCCTGTTATTATTTGTTGCAATTGTAAAGCTTGAAACATGGAAGTAAGATACTTAGCATCAGCTTTATGTGACTTAAACATATCAATATTTACATCTCCCAAGCATATCAATTTATTGTTTAATAATAAGCACATACTGCAGCTTTTTGGAATTCATTTGCAAGTGGCTTGTACGAGAGAATGTAGGTGGTTTATATGTAGTTCAAATCGGTAGAGCTAAGTTATTATATTCGATTTAAGCCCTGCTCTATACACCGATCAGTTTCAATTATTTTACATTTAAGCCAATTTTTAATATAAATACTAACGCCCACCCCCCTCTTTCACTGGATCGCAGTTCCGTACCGAACTTTAACCAGGAATTTTCAACATGCTATTATCTCAGCTGTTAACCAAGTTTCACTAAGAGCAAGAATATCGACATTGGTTTGGGATAAATACATAATAAGTATATCACATCGGTGCACTTTTCCAGATAAACTCAGTTCGTAAATGTTATGTGAAATCTTTCAAGCCATTACTACCCATAATTTACTACTTAAGCCACTGGAACTATAAGCGCGTATAAGTACCAATTATCCATCTTTTCCGTAAGCGTTCAATAAAGTTCGTTCACAACACACATAAACAAACCGATTATTAGACAATTACACATTTATGAGGTAAATTGTTTGATGGATTTTAATTATGCAGCGCTGGCCGTCAAGATTCTAATTGAATTGTTTGTTGCCGCGGGTTTCGAAACATCCGACCAACGAATCGTGTCCTAAAGCGAGCCGAAAAATTATATCTTGTTCAACATTAAATTCTCCGACTACGATTGTTACCTAAATAGGGTGATCTTATGGCTAATTTGTACACGTACGCTGCAATAACCATCAACATTAGCTGGTAATTAGGAATTAATTATGGATTTTAGCCCTCAATTATAATTAAACTTCCAATTAAAATATTCAACGCCTACGATAAACCAAACGATTTGCGCAAAAAACTAATTATTTTACACCTTCGCGTGCCTCATTTCACGGGGATTAGTTTTATTTAAACGACAGAGGTTAATTGGAGGGCGAGGATCAGTTAGAGCTTAAGATAAATAAGCTGCGCAAAGTCGTAAAAGTATATTTCGTGTATAGTATTAATAACAAAATACCTTGGAGAGAAATAAGCTAAGAATTAATAAGTAAATTTCTTTTATTTGCAGGAGTAATCATTAATTACACTTCGACCTGCAAAATCAATTAAGTAGAAACAGAAAAATTCTAATTTTATAAGTTTTATAACTGAGAATTAAACTTGATTTATGTTGATGTAAATGTGTTCGATGCTTTAAACCATATCTCTATTTGTCCGGTTTTCACTTGACTTTTAATTAAAAAATTATGGAATATTATTCTGATCAACCGGTTGTACAATGGGATTTTAAATTTGGCTTTGCTTTAAACCCGGTTCAATGGACACAGTGATATTGAATGAATTAGCTTGTAAACCAAGTTTTATAAAGCTAGGATTGGGAGGTATTTGTGCAACCGCGATTTAATGTGTTAATAGTTTTCATTGGCAGCATAAACAAAAATAATTGCTTGTTTTAAATGTGGCCCAAGAATAATTATTATGCGTCAAACTGTAGAGGGACTTGAAAATGTTAACATTTCTATATATGTGTTGTTCACTGAAAAAGTGAATTACCACCTTGAAATTAAATTTTGAAATAACGAACTTTTTGCAAAGTAATGTATAGGAAACATTAAAATTGTTCATGCAGTGTTTCTTATTTTTCAGTGTTTAGTACAAATCGAAGGTATAGCAATTTGTTTTAACTTTCAAAACTGAACTAAAACCATTTTAATAAATGAACTTTTATCTACTTCGGTGTTTTGGTGACATATTATATTTTAATCATATGTAATTTTGTCATCAGATGAACGGCCACGAACATTACGTGTGCATGAAAATATATGAATATCTATGGGAATAAAATTTTTGTAGTAATGGTGGTAAATTCGTCAATTGAAGATCAACCTATATATACATATACACATTTTTCTTTTTTGCGTTAGTAACTAGTCTTCTTGCTGGGTAGTGTGTGTCTTGTCGAATATTGTACAAGTGGACCTGCAGTTCTTGCTTTTGTTTTATATAAATCAACTTTATGAAAGACACCCTTACATCTCTCACTGCACTAGTGTTACTTCAAATTGAAATTGTCAATGATGATTTCAGTCAAGGCTGAATAATATTTAGCCAGTTAAAGACATTACCGCAAGTTGTTTTTGCTTCTATTTGTAATTTTTTAAGGTAGTGGTACTAATATGTCGTCATGTCTTATTTCGATGACAATAAAAGAAGTTTCTTTGTTTTTAGAATATCGACTCATTCCAAATTCCCCATCACTTGGAAGATAAGGTTCTTTAGGTACGAAGAACTTGTAGTCTATAATATCAATACTAGTATCAGGATCTTGTACAAGCTTCAAAATAGCTTCAAGAGTTGCCTTGACATTACTGTTTTATCCAGTGGAAGAATCGGAATACATAATGACATGCTTTTGTAATGCCGCATGAGTTACTAGGTGCTTAACATGCTCCTATATCTTGGGAATCTCCTCCTCGTCCAACTTCTTCTCAGAAATTCATCTATTCTTTATTTTTAAAGCAATGTATTCCCAGATTGTATAAATAAAGATTACTTTTATAGCATGCCACTGTGGTAGTGAATTTTGGTAGAGTAAAGCTTTCTGATCAAAAGGTAGTTTCTCTTGCTGAATCTGTTTCGTTGATGAGGGTCTCTTGGGATCTCAACTTCCTAGACATTTTCATCATCAACCCCTATTTTCAAATTTAGATAATTACAAGTATTGCATGTGGCTTGTCGAGATGCTTTAATATGGAGACTAACCATGGTGTTGAATATTTAAAAAAAATCTTAAATTTCTTGAGTTCAGTAATTTCAATCTCACATTTTTATTTGCAAAGGTTGTACATCATAGGAACGGTTAACACAGGATTTAAATATTTGTATGTATAGAGGCTTTGACATGCAGCCAAACTTTGAATGTAAGCAACAATACCAGAACCATCACACTTTTGTGAACTAGTTGTGCCACGTTTGCCCTTAGATTGACAAATATCATCTGCCGAGAGGTACCGATATAATCTTCCATCACTTCTTGAATATGTTGAAAATATTTCCAACAAACTAGTTCTGTCTTGAAAATAGGCTATGAAATACTTAAACGACACGTTTTTTCTTGCACGAGGCCGACCTTTTGGACGTTTTCTGTTAACTGTTTTTAGCAAAATATAAAATTAGAAATCAAATTTTTAGTAGTAATGGTTTGTGCAAAAATCTATGCCAGCTCGACAAGCATGTGAAGTGAGTCACTAACCTTGAAGATATTGTATGCTCAAGATTAGCGGTGCTAATGTTGACTAATAAATATGAAAAAGGTTCTATACCTTGTCTTCTATGTTTTTGGCATGCATTTTTTGAATTATGTCAAGGTAAATTAACATCATAGCGCCACACAACAGTACCAATTTTAAGCGCAAGAAGCTTCATCTTTTATTTTCAAATTTTAAGTAAGCAAGAGGTGTGATAAATATATACCATTAAATACATCATAATTGCACTGCCAACAATAATTAAATAATGGTATGCGCACCATAAAGACTAATGATATCAAATGTATCACTAAATAAATAAATATCAAAGTAATATATACGAATGGATTGTAATTTATAATAATCTATAATGCAATGCCCCAACGAAGCGAATCATGTGTGCCCGATAATAAGCACATTTTTTCGTCATTTTCGATAAGTGAATTATAGCATGATTCGTCTTAAATTTGGTTAAAACCTTCTCGTTGATTTTATTCTATAGCGTTTATTTGCAGTATATTCGGTGTGTAGAACATGCGACTAGTTTCGTCAGTCTCAATATCTACTTAATCATATATACACTATTGTGTTTGAGATTTTCGATATTACCATTCGAACGAATAAGTGCTTATTGAAGACTACTTCAGATCTATGCATTTCAATTAGCATTAAAATTGAGTTGCATTATTGAGCTACGTAATATTGGTTTTGCCATGTACGCATCAGTTCCGTACTTTGCTAAGTAATTTGTTTTATATCGCCTTATACTGCGCCTTGGTGTTGTATTCGCGAAGATCTTCTAAAAGAAGTGATGTATCAGTTTCAACATATTCTATTCAATCTCGTTCACAGAAGAGGACATAAGTCTCTTGTTTATGTAACAAATTGACAACACTTTTGCTTCATTTAGCAGTTGAACTAACTGAACCACTGAACGTAGAATAGTGAAAGTTGGTGAAAATATCTAGTGCACGTAGAAAAACAGATGATTAAGTTTTGAAGCCAATCTGTTACTTCTGACACACATTTTCTTGTTAGCAACAGTTGCATGTGCCTTTAGTTTGACCATAGTTTCGTTGATTTGTGCGCATTTGTTAGGAGTTTCTTCTTGCTTGTTGTAACTGTTAGGACCTTTAGATTCCATAAGTTCGAAGACGTGCAAATTGTCATCAAATTACGCCTTTTGAACGACGATGAATTGTCGGGATGCATTAGGCTGGTTTAACCTTCAGCGACAAAGCCAGATGGTCCCACACCACTATAGCACAGACTTGTAAAGGGTGGCAGGAAGAACACATAGAAATTCGTCATATAGGTACTGTACGACGAAGAGTGATCCAAGATGCAGTTAGAGATCCGGAAGAACCATCACGAGCCGTTGGAATAAATTGGATAAATGCAACTGGCCGTTTGGTATCCTTGAGCATGATTTATCGCCGAATTCGCACTTTTGGACTACGTTCTTATCGTCCTTATCTTCGTCTTCCTCTAACAAAAGAACATAAAGCTATCAGACTTCACTGGTCCTAGGACAGACAATATTGTGTTCCTAAATGGAATGAGATCTTCTTCAGCGGCGAATCAAGATTTTGTTTATGGCACTCTAACGAACGTTCGAGAATTAGGCGATCTAGGGGTCATAGATAAAATTTACAATTTGTTCAACGTCGCCACACGGCTTTAACTCGTGGGGTTATGGTATGGGGGCAATACGCTATGGAATTCACTCCGGTCACACTTAACGCCAGACGTTACATTGATTCAGTATTGGAACCAGTTGTTGTGCTATTAATACAAAATCTTTCAGAAGCAGCCTTCCAACAAGATAATGCGCGGCTTCATACTACTCATGTAACGTCAGTCTTCCTAGGAGAAAACAACATCAATATGTTGCCCTGACCTCCAAGATCACCAGACTTGTCCCCCATTGAACATGTCTAGGATATGATGGAAAGATGATTGCGGTGTTTACCCCATCATCCCAATACCTTAAAGGAGTTACGTCAACAGTTACAGTTAGCCTGGGATGAGATCCCTCAAGAGGATATCAATAATCTAATTTTCAGTATGCCCAGAAGTGTTTCTGAGTGTATAAGAGTACGTGGGAATGTAACTGATTATTAACTTTTTAATCATTAAATGTTATCAGTTTTTCTTAAAAATGTAATCATTTGCACTAGATATTTTCACCAAGTTTCATCATTCTACGTTCAGAGGTTCGGGGTGGTCTACTTTATTTGGAATGCAGTGTTCGAGTATACTTATCTTAATAAGACTATAAGTAAAGATAATTATGAATATTAACTTTCGTGCGACGTGCGCGCGCGTGTGTGTAATATGTCAACCGGAAGTGATGGTTTACTCGATTAACTTTTTCCACATCTCAAAAGCGGCACGAGCTATCGAAAATGTCTATGAATTCTTAATTGGACACACATTAGATGACTACGTTTCTATATGAGCGCTGCTCACCAAGCCTTGCCGAATGACGAATTCAAGTCGCACCCAACGCCCAACCATGTAAAGTTAATTAGGATTAATAATAAGAATTTTAGCTTTAGGTGAATATAAGTTTGCTTTTTTCATCTATAGTACAAATAGCATGCATTCCAATAAAAACATCGATATTTTTCGAATATCTTTTCTTGCTCAGAACTGGGTGCGTACTATGTGCTTGTTTTATATACCGTGAGCGGCATTTATGTATGTAAGGAATTTGCTGAATATCTGAAGGAGCATTAACATCATTTGACTATAGTTCTCTCACGATAATATCAATGAGTGTAATATTAACTCCACTAAAACAGTTGATATTAACATTTATAGAAAATAAGTTATATAATAATAATATATATATATATATAATAAAATAAAAATAAAAAAAAAAATTAGCAAAATTTTACCACACGTGAAGTTGCAATTTTCAGTAGAAAGCTAAAAAATGTGTTAAACTTAGTATTTCTAGTTAAGGTGTTACGTTTGAAGATATTTTCTTCATTACCAGTCGGATAATAATAAAGTTGAAATTAAAATGTACATACTAATTTATACTCCTAAATCTAGCACACGACATAATGAAGCGTGTAGTCTATCGTTCACATGCTCAGTGTTGCAAAACTAAGATAATTCAAATGAACTGGCCTTAGGATTGAATTAATTGAATTATTTTTGTTTCTTTGTATGAAAATACTTTCGTAATAAAGTTATTCAATACAATTTTGCACATCTTTAAATAATTTAAGACAATTTTGTGGTAATGCATGGCCTATTTCAAAAATATCTTGAGCTACGCTTGATTTGTCCGGTTTGTTGGGACTAAAATGTGCTATGGTCTCTTTGCTGGGCATATTTTTGATTACAAACCTTACATATCTTTGGCATTCCCTAGTAGGCTTATCAATGATTTACATGCGACCTGAAGTTCATTATTTTTGAAAATTTTACAAACAAATGTATTGCCTTGATCTTTTTGAGGTGCTACACGGGTGGAATTTGATATTGTAGCTCCTACGTTTGTGTTTTTTAATAAAGTTAGTTATTATTTCAGTGTCGAAACCGTGGCGAATCGCGATGTTTTTAATAAGATTGAGTTCGGTGTTATATTTATCTTTGTTTGTGGAACACTTAACAAAGGATGGATAAGAAAATTGAAAGATGATATTTTCTGCTGCAAGTTATGACATCAATCGGCGGATATAAATGTATTCACATTGGTTTCTTTCCGGTATACATCTATTTCTACATGGTTTTTATTCCTAATTACCAATGTGTCTAAAAATTATAAACGTTCATTTCTTTCCTTTTCGATTGTAAATTTAATGGTTTGAATTGGCTCAAAACTGCGCCTAAATTGCATTTATTAGTTTCAAAAATCGCGAAAATATCATCAACGTATCTACGTAACCATACTTTAGGGACATAATTAGCATTTCTTTTAAAATCTATTTTAAAATTGCTTATTCGCAAATTGGCAAGTTACCTTCCACAACACGAAATAATTTTGAAATAAAGATACTACATCAAATGAAAAGAAATCACCTTTATTCAGCCTTTTTGAGTGAACTCCAACGAATTCTGAATTGTGAAACTATCTGACTGTTCGGGTAAATTCTTGAATTCATTTATTAACCATTTTGAAAGCCCGTAGGTCGGCGGGTTAATACCTGAAACAAAATGTCTCGTCGAATTGCATGCTGTTTTTATTATTTGATATGTGTTTGTGCCGCTGTAAGTTTTTCCTGATTTGATTTTTGTATGCCTCTCCGAAAAAAGGGATTTTAAGGTGCCTTCAATTTTTTTAACAGATGCCTAGATCCCTGCTATAATCTCTTCAATAGGCGTTTTTCGGCTTAGCACACAAACCTTGAAAACCGCTGCTTAATAAATGTAATTCGTCAATATTAAAAATCACAGAAGACTGATTCACGACTCTTTGATACAACGAACGGTTGCGTTTAAATTGCAAATTATGTTCTTAAATTTATGATCCAGGACTTCTATGACCTTTATTATTATTATATAATTCTAATTCCAAGTTACTTTTTTTACTATACTGATAACTAATTTCTGAATTAAGCTATTCACTTTTTGTGAAAAAATAACTTTGTGACTTTTGAATCATGTAAAGGAATTAACATCAGCCTTTAACAATTGTATCATACAACTTATGTATGAAACATATTACACTCGTTAGATCATGATAACAAAATACATTGACGGAGATTGTGCTTTTTAAAAGGCAATTTATTTAATTAACATTCAAAAGAATAAAATCAATTAAAAATAGTAGATTTATTTTCTGCTATAAGTAATTAATATAATTTAATATTACTTACGTATTACTTGACGAGGTTGGGAATCCTTGGCAAAAATAATGTTTTATACGCGACAAACGTTGGTACCTGTACTCTTTCCTTTTGTTGCTTAAATTAAGTGACTTACTAAGCTCATGTCAGTGTTGCTGAAATTCAAAATTCTGCAAATTCATCCCAAACAACTTTGCTGCCTGTGAAATCAAGACTATCGTGTGATATATAACTCATTTAAGAGAGGTACATTTCCAAAACGGTATATCAATTAACATTAATATAACATTATTTAAATTGTACTGTTGGACTGATATAAGTGGATGCTTTTTTCCAATTTATTTAGATACTTTTATGTGCTTACGTGCGGTGTGTATGTACTGATTTGATTTAGTATATTTTGCCCCGTTGGTATTGCGAAACAAACAACCTGACCGAAAGTTTATATTAATTGACATATGTTATTAATAGCTGCAGAGTTTTCTTCTATTGGTAATTCAAGAAGTCTTTGATAGCATGTTATTTTATTTTATTTCAATAATGGTACTTTTTGTTTACAAAGACTCCGTACTTTTTAAACATATGTGATTTTTTTCCCTTAAAATTACTAATACATATAACCCATTTCAGATTATAAAATCGTTACATTAATTATAAACATAAGATATCAGTCAATTTTATATAAGAGATATAATACAAGCATCGTATAATATTGTAATACAACAAATATAATTGGTTGATGTTGATGATTGGTTTTATTCTGGTAACATGTAAAAAAATAATCAGTTATAGAACAGCTATCATAAGTTTATTATTAAGAAAATCAAATTTCGTCTTTAGCATAATTGGTTGCCTAATCCAAGGCAATTATTACAATTATAATTCAATTAAATTTAAATTTGATAGCTATAAAATATCCTTTATGTATAACAATTTGATGCAGCTTTACAAAAGCATGCAAGACATTTAGTCGCACGTATAACAAAATGTCATCAAATTAATTGATTAAAATTTTACGGTCCGACCAGAAATTGAAACGGCGCCGGCGAAAGTCATGTAGCATCAGGCTGATTGGATTGGTTCAAATTAGCATTATATTATTAACGGCAAAATTATAACTCGTTACGGTAAACGAACAAAATTGCGTTCGCATCGACAGCGTTACCAAATACAGACGTCAATGTGAAACTTTAAATCAATAGCAAACGATTATATTCGTTTCGTTATTTGAGCACATCAAGTGCTCGGCATTGTTTGTACTGGCAGTGCGTCGTATTTATCTCGCTTCCAGCTTAAACACGTGTTCTCGAAACTGTAATACATGTTCAGTTAAAATAAGTAGTAGGAAGTCTAGTCATTGTGCAAAGCGCTGCACTGCAATCTGCAATTGAAACTAAAGAAGATTGATGGTGAACATTGGACTTTGCACTGCTTTATATGGCGAATATGCAGTTAGAACAGGTCGGACAGAAAGAACACGTTTGATTGACAATGATTAAAAGATGGATTTGATTTTTTAATTTTAGAAAAGGGTAATATACTGTAGGTCAAATAGTATTAAGCATTTATTTCCCATCATTTACAATTGTCAAAATGTTTCGGTTCAGAGTACATTCGATTTAATAGGCGATAACTTATTATTGTAATTACATAATGAATTAATATTCCTAGTTATCATGGAACCTTCCTAAAAATTTCAGATGTCAGATGTACCACGCCAGTGACGTTTATTATTAAATACAATAAACAAATTATCATGGCTGTTTATTTATATTCCTATAAATAATTGTAGCTTCTTTGTATTAATATGTGAATTAATATTTAAGGTTCGTTCTCGACGACTATTTGTAATCTCTTTCATTAAATCTGAACAACGTGGAATAACATATCCATATTAATGAAAAGAGGTACTAAATTACATTTCCTAAACATTTCTATAAGCAGTGATTATTTCATAAAAATACTCAGATTAACCTTCAAATTTCAATTGTATATGCAAACGATAAAAAATGTGAGGCGTTGCTATGTCCTTCTTGGTGAAAATACATGACATGATGTGCGTACTTTGTTCTTCTGTGAACCGAGAATGTATATTTAATGATATATGTAAGTACCCTTGGTTACCAATCTAGGTTCACGTCCACCTATCTTATCATTTATAGACATTAAGTCAACATTTTCTTGTATCGTGCTTTTCTGCATTTCACCTTCTTAGTCATTCTTTAATAATGATTCTAGTCGTGTGCCATGTTACCATGGTATTTTAATTTTCTTCTTCGTTCCCATATTTGTTTAGTATCCTTTTTAGATGTACCCGCCAGGGTAGTTGTCTATGTTGATATTGCAAGTATACTCAATTCTCTTCATATTTCGTTCATCTCCTTTATTTGCCTTTATTTTTATCGGGTGAGTTCCAGTTTTGTATTCTATTTTGCATTGGTAGAAAAATAATCAATAAATGTAGAAAACTGGATCCTACAAACAATCCCCGTTAGTCACAATGTAGTATAACTTATTCTCCAAATCCTATACATTCAGTATATTAAACTCCTTTGTTTTCTGTTCGTCCTTTACATAACTGAAACCTAGAATAACAACTTGAAAGCGACGCCAGTACTGAATCTTTACGTTCTACTGCATTTATTGTAAATCGTTTTCGTTTACCTTATTCTTCCTTTTTTACCTCTCTTTCCAGTTTCACCAAATCATTATTATTACAAATCTGGTGATTGTGACATTGTACAGTCTTTATTTGTTTAATGTTTATTCTTCAAAACTAGTGCATTGTTTTGATTTGTGTCTCAGAGTATACCCCCCCCCCCCTACTTTGAGCTCGCCTTTCACTCGCAATGTCACTCGTAAGTAACATATCTAGCAAGAACATATTGTGTCATATTGGCAAATTGTATTTCAAAACAATACACAAAATATCTAAAGTATTATAACCCTAAGCGATAACGAGTTTCTGTGTGTCCAAATTTTTCGGCAGTTAAACGAGATACGCTTCATATGTGGTGTGCACGCTGTTGTCGCCGGGGCTAGTCTCGAAATTTTTGAACATTATTGTACAAGACGTAAACCAAGTAAACAAGTCATTGTATTTAATTTTCTATGTATGTTTCTAAATTAACTCAACATAATTAACAAAAAAAAAATAATCTCCACCACAAGAATGCTGTGATATGAACTGTACGTAATATTCCATATGCTTATTAACACCGGCCCCTTAAAAATATCAACCAGGCAGATGTGGATAAATAATTGTGAGGAAATTATAGCACCTACTAAAATTATGTAATTATTTTATGATGAGCAGTTGATCTTTTAACCATTTCATAATTTAAATTATATATTCGTAGTACATGATACTCGACAATTTAGTATTTACACGAAAGTTTTTAGAATTCGACGAATGTTAATTCCACAACAATTTTCTATTGCGGAATTCAAATATATTCGCAACAATTTTAAATGAAATTTACGACCACTTACGAAAATAGCTTAAATACTTATCTTGACGACGACGACGAAAGGAGAGAAGCGGAAATATAATAAGTGAAAATTGTCCAATGGCGTCAACTCTAAAATACGTCCCAAAAATAAGGAGCCATTTCCTCCTTAAGTTCAAATAAAGGGAAATGGGCGTCTTAAACTTCACATGATCCTGCATTATAACAACTAATTATATTGAACTGACAATGCCTGTGAACAGATTAGTGTAGCGCTAAAGGTCGTTTAAAACTCGTGATAAATTTCATTGCCGAGATAACGCTTAACGAGAGTAACGAGTATTTACACTTAACGACATATGAAACACCTACCGTCACAATGTTGCACTTATCGCCAACATCTCCCTTACTCTGAAACACATTTTAAGATCGTTCGCCCAGCTGAATTTAATTTCTTGTTAAAGTTCGTCGAATCATTACCTGCATTATTTTTTTCGTTTTATTGTGAAGGAAATCGACGAACTGTAGTTCATTATCAAAGTTACTTTCTCCAATAAATATTATTATATATTTTATCCTTGTAAAACAAATTTCATAGTTTTTTTTTTTTTATTTTCTGTATATACTCGAGCTTTTTCCGCAGAACACATACTCATTTCTAACCCAGAAAGTATCTACTTTGTTCTGTCTTCCTGTATGTATCCGATTTCTTCTATCTTATTTTAATTTATATGTTCTGTATCATATACTTTACTCATTAAATATTTAGACTCGGTCGACATTACATTCAGCTGTCATTTCATTATCATTAACGCGTAATTTATTTGTATCCTTCGTGGCATTATTTATGTTCCCTTAATAGTGCAGACATGGTCATGATTAATTATGGTCTTCTCATTGGCAAAAATTGCACATCCATCTCTTTTGACTCGATCTCTCGTAACAAAATTTTCCAACGCTCCAATTTCACCATCCAGCCCCTCTATTCATTTCCATCATAACTCTGCATTTTCTCTGGCATCAAAGAATTATTTACATTTACTGTTGATACTGTTACTTTCTTCGGTTCTGTCTCTAACTCTAGTTCATTCTTGATATGTCCCTTGATATTTAGTTGCATAAGACCAGAATTAGCCACATTTTAATTCACGCTAACAGATATTTTTTCCATAAACCCTTCACGTTGGGTAATGTTTTGCGTATAATTTCGTTGATTGATAGACGTCGAATAAAACGTGATAGGCTACTCGAATAATTAAATCGCACCTAAATCAAAATTAATCATTTGTTGCAATCTGACTACGGTGGTGAGGGCCATATGTGTAACCCATATATATTTTTGAAAACATAATGTTTAATAAATAGTTGGGGATTACACACTGCAACCATCTGGGTTACTGTGCCCTTTAATTTCTTTTAACGTTGACCTGGATAGCATCCATTTGGTTGACTTTATTCCATCTGCCTGCCCTACGTGGCCGTTTCTGGTGATGATCATCCTTTCACCTATCGCAACTCACCGTTATAATTTTTTTCCCGGTATGTGGATTGGCTTTTTTCTTTTCGACAATTTTCCATACCATCATCCGTTGTCGCAGCACACGTCGTTCTGTTTACTGAGAAGCTTCCTTGCTATCTCGAATAGTTTGGACAATTTTTGGACTTAATCCATATTTCATTCTTTCTACTAGCGAACAAATAAACCACACGTTATTTTCCTCATTTATCATCTTTCTCGTTCGCTGTAGAAAATATCCCACTCGTCCATATAAATTTAACATTCTTTGTTACCACGCAGGTATTCTGTATTGCCAGTTTTGTATGCAGTAGGTAATTTTGTGAATTTCCGATTGCACAATAGTTCTTCCCTGAACTACTGCCATGTAGATTTTCATATTTCTTTTATTTCCTCTTCTATCTTTATGATCACCTCTATTACACAGGTTGCCCCGAGTGTTTATTTCATAAATATCTTATCTTGATTGCTTGGGGTATAAATATTTAATTTCATTGATTTTCATAGATATCATATTTAGTTATGTCATTGTGATCATGTTGAATTTCCACTACATTTTCATGTTAATCTGCCTTGCGTCATTAATGATATTCGTATCTATCCACTATTAACTGTTATATTTTTCCATGTGCGGAATATACCAAAATCACTGTAAACTGTGCTAATTCCGTTGTGCTAATTATAATTTTATTATGAACACTGTTGTGTATAATATTATTTCAGTTTTTTGGTACGAAAGTAATTGATTATTATCATCAACCGTTATAATTCAACATAAGGTAAATTTTAAATTGATTGCAAATTTTAAACAACAAACTTGCAACGTATACTTATTTTTACATAGTTTATATCGTGTGATCAGGCAGCCAAAATTAACGTGTTTATTTACTTTATTTTCGCTAATTATATTTGCACGTCGTCTTAACGTTGCATTATCAAGCGCGATACGTACAATTAACGTGATTCGGGAGAATCCCCGATACTTATTTATGATTATACCTTGGTGTTAAATAATCACATATGCTCATTAAAACTTAAATTGCCTTTAAGTATACACGCCAAAGCCAAAACACGGCGCGGCAACGACGCCGAGCGCGTTCGATAATGCGAGAGTCCGTCCCTGTTCATGCAGTAGATACAAGATAGGGGCATAAGGTGTTATTAGGCGCGCTAAGCAGGTGCCGAAAGCGACCAACCTCATGTCTGCTTATTATCCCCCGGTCGTCTCATTATGTTGTTTGCGGCTGTTTAGTCTGGCTCAGTCGTATGCGATTCGAAGGCAGACACACCTTATTCGCACGAATACGGCATGTGGCTTTGACGTATCCCGTTTGTGTCGTCTCTTAGAAAATTGGATTACCGGCCGTACTTCTTTGAGAATTGCATGGCAACATGGCCTTATGATTACGTCGAAAGCAACCACAAATTAGATTTAATTATACGGCACACACACATTCCATTATAAGTCGAGCAGGTTTACACTACTCTAGGTTTGTTTTGGATTCCACAAAATTAATATTATTTTAAAACGATGATTTAAAAAATATTTATAGAGTACTACCATAGCATTTTTTTAAATTAATTTTTAATTGTCATACATGTCTTAAACCTCCGTTGTATTGTTTACTTTTATATAATTAAAAAAATATCTATTTATCTATTTTATATTCTATTATTATATCATTTATTTGTCACAGACATTAAAAAAAAAAATTGTTCAATATAATTTTTTTGTATATTCGTATACGTGTTAAGTACTTTTCACCGGTCTAGACTTTTGGTAGTACACTACGAAATTTTGTCAAACGTGATAAAATCTAATTTCAGCTAGTAAGCTATTAAATACCAAATTATCTGTAACAAACAATCGGCGATACCGTTATATCTTATTACTTATAATAATAATCTTATAATAATTCATTAGGTCAAACCCAGTTCAAAATTTACAACCGGAATATGCTGCAAAGCGAATAGCCTTATAAAATTGGTTTTTAATAGAAAATTAATATTTTCTACAAATCAGGGTAGAAGAGGAATTGGGAAAATATTCATTTTGTAACTATATACACAAGTTTATAAAACGTGTTCACTCCATATTGAATAAGATATGTTTTTCTTTTTTTTGTATTTCTTTGACTAATTTTAAAACACTACTGTATCGGGCACTACTCTGACTTAGTGGTTACTTCGATATTTCTCAATTAATTTGTTCTTCAAGAAAACTAAGGTAAAATCACAAACTCAAAAAGACGATAACTAGTTTATTATTATCCTACTTACGAAATTAACACGGCATTGCAAAAGCCAAACAATAAAATTGTACATTGTAACACATATTTAAAATGCTTATATCATAACACGTTAAGGACATTTTTTTCTATATGCCCTATACTCCTTAGATATTTATTCATCTACGCCAGGCGTCTTCTGCGTTTATTTCACTTATCAGCAACACAAAAATTAGGTTAGGTTAGGTTACCTGTGGATCTGCAACTTACGAACTCGCCAGATATGTTGCCAATCAGCTATAGCAATACGTAGGATTAACACAACAATTTTGTAAAGAACTCACATGGACATGAAATAACGAGCGAGGACGTTCTGGTGAGTTTCAAAATGGAATCACTCGTCACCTACGTACCAGTGGAAGAAACCCTAGAGACAAGGACCCACACCACAAGCACTAAAATATGATATAATTGACCTGTTAAGATTGTGTTTAACCACCACTTATTTTCTATGGAATGGAGAATTCTATGAGCAGAAGGGTGGTGCAGCTATGGGATCACCACGCTCACCAGTCATTGCCAACATCTTTATGGAGACTTTTGAAAAAGAAGGCGTCAGTTCCAGTGACAGGAAGGCCACACGGTATGAACAGTGCATGCATTCAAGAACATATCAACGGACAACATGCCAACATCAACATCACAATGGAGACAAGAGAATGGCTGCCTACCCTTTCTGGGCGTACTAGTTAACTGCAACGGCAGTGGAAAATTGGGACATGGAGTATACCGCGAAAAGACGCATACGGACAGATATCTACAGGTAGCTACACTGCTACACAGAGCGCAAAAAATTAGTGATGCTAGAAATAAAAGCTAAGAAATAGACATGTGAAGGACGCATTACAGAAAAAACGGCTATAAACCACGGGATATTCTGACTTGCCACAGCTAGGAATAAGAAGAACGATGAACCAGAGGAAAAATTAACTGGATACGCATACCTTCCATATATTGCTGGAGTTACGGACAGGCTGAGGAAAACCCTGAAGAATAGGAAATTCAGGTTCAGCACAGTCAAGAAAATAAAAGAACTGCTTCTATCCAACAAGGACTCGGTACCCATATTACGAGTTAAAGGAATATACGAACTTCAATGCCAATGTGAAAAATCGTATATTTGACAAACGAGGCGCAGTATACAGTGCAGAGTCACATCGAAGAGATTTCGAGCAGGGAAATACTGGTAGATCCGCCATAGCTGGACATGACCACACTGGAAGCAGTCACATAACCGACTACGACGAAGTGACGATACTCGCCAGAAACCATTACTATTACCCACGGATAGTGAGAGAATCCTTGAAAATAATGAAGAACCTGAATAATTTCAACCGAGGAGATGGATATAGACTAGGTAAAGTTTGGAAGTTAGCACTAAAGGACACCAAGAAGGACCACCAAAGACGCAGCCAGGACCATCAAGGACGAATCCAGGAGGAACATCGGACACGAATCAGCAGACGTTAACGGATACGGATCAACGGAATATAACGAATACGCCGCCAGGACCATCAAGGACGAATCCAGGAGGAACATCGGACATGGATCAGCAGACCATAACGAACACAGATCAATGGAATATAACGGATACGCATCAACGAAACGAAGCAGCACCTAGGTATATAACGTAGAGCAGAAGACAGATTAACATCACTCTTTAGAAACCTTCTGAAGATGCTGACAGCTGATAGCATGATCAGCGAAACGTTTATTTCAAGAACCACGGCAACACCCGGAAAATACACCATTATAGATAATTTTGTTTTGGTTTCATTATACGTAGTTTCTTTATTCACGAACAATCCTCTTGACTTAGTTCTTTTTGTCATCAACGATATTTGGCCTTTAATTGAAGATCATTGTTGTTGAACTTTTGACGCCTTTATTTTGCTCGTGCGTTTCATTTTTGATAATTGTTATTTCACATTGGGTTACCCATTTAGTCGAATTACAGTTTAGATAGTGTTGGATTATATGTTTTATTATATCATTCTTACACTTCCTCATAACATGCCTTTTGTAACAAATACGGGGATGATATCATTTTCGCAGTACCGGCTGACTGTACACATATTTAATAGCTTTAATAAACATGTTCAATTCACTTCCTTCACTTTTTCACTTTAAAGTTTTTCGTAGTCAGTATAATGACATTACTTTCAATTGGTATTGTAAACGAACGGTATTGGCTAGGTATATCAACTTTAATTTTTAATACCCCACAGGTAACCGACACTCAGATTTCTAATAAAGAACCGGAAAGATATTTTGTACACAAAATATTGTTCATTCAAAATATAACTACAAAAAAATAAGAATTTCTAAGTCAGATGGCATTAAACTTGAAAATTATAAGGTTTTTGTATGTAGCAGAGTACTATGAATATTTTTTCAGTTATTGATAACTTGTTTGTTATTTGTCATGTACCTTAGTAATAATCCTTCCTTTATCAGATGCATACGCAATGGTTGACAATTGTTTAATTCCTAGTTTCAAATAGTTGAAAATGGCAACGAATAAAACTTAATTGGATGGTATTTATTCTACGAATGCAAACTTGGTACCAAAACTGCAGTGGCGGCGCGAAAATGTGTACCGATGATACTGTAAGTGATGGAACAGCACATAAGTGGTTCAAGAAATTTTGTTCGGAAGATTCAACAGACCGATGAAGCACGCCCTGGGAAACCGAAGATTACAACAACCAGGATATTGAACAAGTTGCGTCGTCTTACAATATTATCGACAAACATTTCACGCAATCGTATGGTGAAACGTTCCTTGATCGGTTGTTAACCTGCGACAAAAAATATTGTACTCAAATTCTATGCGTGCGTATCATTTGTTGTTGTCTACTGATTTGATACTACACACACCCAAGTCACTCCATGCACTCACAAAAGATTTTAATGTATGTTTGGTGGACACCAACCGGAATTATCCATTGTGAGTTTTTCGAAACGAGTCAAATCATCACTGCCTTCTTTGCAGAATCGAAATAAAGTAGTATAAAAGATAGCGTCAGGCCGCATATCGCAAGACTGACCGGGAAAAAATCTGAACTTGTCTGGGAATCATTACCACACCCTCCATATTTTACTGATATTTAGCAATAGTTTGAACTATATCAGGTATAGACAGTTCAAAATTCGAATTGATGTAACAAATGCAGTTCTACAACACCGGCATACAAAAATTGTTACTACGTTGGCAAAAGGTTATTGAGTTTGATAGTAGTTACTTATAAATAGTAATAATTATTATTGTTTCTTAATAACTATATATATTTTACCATCAAAAACCACACGACGAACCACCTGATCCAATCTGAAAGTATTAATAATTTATTAACTAGGACCAAGGATAAAACTCCTGAAAAGTTCAGGTCAGGGACAGTTTATAAAATACCTTGTTCAGTATGTGGTAGATGTCGATGCCTGAGCTAGAGTATTGCACAAAAACGATTGCAGAATTGGCAAGAACTTGCTTTAGCTACACATATTGCTGAACATCACAATGCTTTTGATTTTTTCAGGATTTCAGTTTTGAAATCGAATCGAAAAATAATCACCGTTTATTTTTAGAAATGTGTCGCATCAATCGACTCGGAAGCTATCAATTTTAAATCCGACAACCATCCAGTTATTTGTTACGATTTGATTTTTCAGTGATTACTACATTCACTGATGAGTCTCCCTAGTTCATGTTAACGTCGGTGGGTTTCCATTTTGTGTTTTAATTTGTTCGATTTCAAATATAGGTTGGTACTAACTGAAATTTAAAAGTGTTCATCTGTCGGGCATTCTAACCTTACGAGGTAAATATATTTAATACGACTATTATGAAGTACTTTGTTCTATTGTTTGCTTTTTGCAACATTGTGTTAATTCATATCATTTTGGTTTGTTGACGGAATTTCCGCTTTAACTCTAAATCTTCCATGTAGAATAATAATAAATTAATTTATCGCCTTCTTTGATTGTATCATAGTTTTCTTGATAAAGCAATAAATTATATGCAAAATATCGAAAATAATCATTAAGTGAGTTTTATTAGTGCCAGAAAAAAAACTGACCGCTTTTCTTGATATTCATACTGCATGGTAGGTGTATGAGTATTTTACACTGACAACTTGATCTGTGAACTTTGAGAGGTGTTGTTTTTGCCACAATATAATAAATAAACAATAATAAATAATTAATGCGCTGAACCTATAACCTGTAAGACAACCATATTTCTATCATAACCACTATTGACAAAGATAATTTTTGATATCCCAGTTTTTATAAAAAAAATAGAGCGCAATATTTTGGATAATATATTAATTGTCATATATAATAAACATTAAAGTCTAATTTATTTGATTTTAATTGTGTTTTTAAAATATAATATATACAAAATACAAAGAAATAGATTTCAGTGTAAAAATTAATACCATTTTAGGAAATTTAACTGAAATAAAATTATAAAATAATTCTGAAAGAAGAACTCAAATTAAATGTTTTGTTTGACATAAAAGCGAACATCAATGTAATGCAATTATCTAGATGGCGAAGGAATTTGGCATTTCAAAAGCATCCGTATTTAATGAATGCCATTAAAGAATTTCAATATAAACCTAGAAAATTCTGCGATCTGTTGTACTAAGATGACAAAGTTGGACGAGTGGATATCTGTGAAATTAGTTTAATAGGATTTAATCGAAAATGAAGAGATTAAAAAAATGTTTTCTAATATGAATCATCGGTTTATCTAAATTAACTGTTAAAATTGCCAGTCTGTTGCTCATATACCAAGTTAAACCCTATTGCATTGTAATGTTATGAAGTGACAATAGTCATCCTTCTCAATTCTATATAACTCTTTACTTTAATAGAGTTAACAAACCCAGGCGACTGGATGAATGTATCGTCAGATTTCGTCCTTCAGTTTAGAATTGATTGCATTAGTTTTTATTCAGAATTAAGTAGTGAGCCACGATTTAATGAAAATCGAGTTGATGACCTTCATTTGAAGGATTGAACATTTAATTCAATCGATCAATTTACTGGAACTCCAAAGTCTAACGAAACCTGTTGACCACGTTCATATATTAACTAACGCACCCAATATATTTCTAGAACACGTTAGTTAATATATGACGCTATTGTGTTCAATTGAATTTGTAGTATTTTGTTATAACGAACACAAAATAATGCAGCTAACTCCTAAGTTTATATAGATTAAAACGTGCAATAAATTTATATCGATGTAATGCACAATCATCAACTAAGTTAACGCCTTCAGTAGAATTAATCTGAAACTCTTTACTTTATTAGAATTTTAATGATAGCTGTCACGATAAAATGCAACCTTCAATAGAATTAGCTGACAAACTGAATTATCGAAATATTTACATACATTCGGAAAAAAATACATAAAATACGAAGGATCTCTAATAAAATTGTAAATAATAATCTTCGATTAAATTGCCTCCATAAATAATTAAATTTAATAAAAATAAATCGATTTTAGTTAAAATAAAGTAATTCAAATTAACATTTAATAGGGTTATCGTTAAATCATCAAACATATTCGAAGTAAAATTTTCCCTTATAAGATGATAATGAAATAATATATATTAAATTAAACGTTATACGAAAAAGCTATAACGGAAGGTGATCAAGTTGAAAAAAAAGCATAAAAAGGTTTGCATAATAGGTTCTTGAATTATAACATATTTTCCGTGTGAGTGTTTTAAACATTAAACACATTACTTAATTATATAGATATTGTGCTCAAACAAGAAACGCTTGTTTCTTAAGCTTTACGCTAACATTAATTTTTATACAGTTTTTCAACTTAATATGCTAAATGTGCCATCTCAATGATATTGCGAAATTGTCGTAACTGCTAGACGCAAATTTTAAGTTCAAGAGACGAATAATGCCATTTGCCATTTTCTTATATGGTTTTGTTACATGTCGCACTCGTTCATTCAACAGTTGAATGTCATTATATCAAGTAGTGAAGGAAGTGTTATGTATGCTGTATATAATATTTTTGGCCGGCTGTACCTGCATGATGGATCCTCTGCAGTTCTTCATGGTCGGAAGCTGGGCCTATGAGGTGAATTTCTGACCCACGCGACACCGTATTCACTTGATGCCACCGGTTCCGAACAGAAGGTACTTACTCTAGTCGCTCCAGAGCTGACGGGTCCAGTGAAAATGGGCCTTCGCCCACTGAACTCTAACTTTTCGGTTCTTCGCCGAGATCATTGGCTTCTTAACCAGACGACGTCCATGCAGTCCCACAGCCTGGAGGCGACGTTTCAAGGTCCTTAGAGATAGTCGGGGCAGGTTGAGACTGAGAATCTCGCGATAGATGTCCTTCGCCGTGAGTCGGGGGTGCTCTTGCACATGCGGGCGATCACTCTACCAGGAGTTCGCCACGCTTGGTCGTCCTTTCTTCTTCTCCAGATAGCCTCCTTCCAACGTCGCAGTAGCTTGAAAATAGTGGACTGGGAGACGCCGAAATGCTCTGTGAGCTCCTCTTGGGTAGTGCCTAGGCTGCCTCCGGCAACGATTGCCTTCTGAATCCGCTATCTAAATTTATGCTTTGGTGTGGTCTCGTCATATCTCATGTATACAATGCATATTCGTCATAAAAGTGAGGAAACATCCAAGAAAAAAGAACAAAATAGAAACTGAAAAAGGTGATTTTGAAAAATCAATATTATATTCGAAAAATTGTAATCTGCAAACTACACCATATCGCCTACATTGATGTCTTACCATGGCAGGCAAGTGCCCTGAAAAGTTCAGCCCGGTCGGGCAAGTGTAGAAAAAGTCATGCTTGAAAAACCAAATATGATATGTTTGCCTTTTTATATTTTGCATCGTAAACCCCGCTCCATTCGTTCGTTCATCTTATCCTTCTTACTTGCTCTAGATTAGATATTAAATTCCACAATATCCGTAGCCGTTTATTCCATTCTTCCAGCTGCTAATATTGTCCTTACGCTCCAGGTTCCGACACCTAATTTATTTATTTTTTATTTCTCGTCATTTCCCATTTCATCTTAGTTGTTGTCTACCAATATTCTTTCCTCCTTTAGCTTTTTTGCATGACCGTGTCCTCCGAGACATTTTCATTCTAGTATTAAATTTATATACTATTTATATACTATTTTAGCCCTTCGTTTGCCTTTTAGCATGATTATTATTTCCTCGCCCTCCAGTGTTTTTAATGTGAGTCTTCTTTTCAATTATACTCATCCTTTTTGTATCTTGTATTTCACCATATATGTTTAATTTTCTCCCCCTTCAACGTCTTGTGTACGTATTATAACTATGCGATTTATTCGTTCCTTCCCCTCCACTGGATGCATGGTCTTGTGCATTTCCCGCCTTTCTACCATGTCCATGCATATTGTTCGTTTGTTTCGATATTTGGTATCCTTCCTCTATTCTCGCCCGTGTCTTTCCCTTTTAAAGGACTGTTTTTCAATTTTCTACTTTACATAAGTGGATTACATTTTTTCATGTTTTCTCTATTTTATTCTGATGTCTCTGAAAATTCTTATCACCTCCATTTTCCATTTTAAATAAGCTTTTTCCAATTTCTCCATCTTAATGTAAATTCGTTTTATCCGTCGCCCCGAGTTATATTTTCAATTAGAATATTTATTTAAGTTAACTCTGTTTCATAAACTCAACTATCGGTGACATCCAATCACAAGTTTATCAATGCACTTAACACGCTCCAATACTTTCAGCACCTTCGAAACCCAAAAGTCCTTCAGGTGCAACTTGCATGCGGTCGGCCACATTAGCTGCCATAAAACAAGTTCATGAGAACCACAATTACATAGCAAAATGTCCTCAGGTCCATTAATTGCATTAACGATTCCTTTGTAGGCAATCAGCTACCCACCCCGGATGAATAGTGACAGTATTTTTTCTGTTAAACTTAGTGAGTCACTTATCGTCATATGGCAATTTAGAAATGGAAATTACGAATAAAAATTTATGTACTGTCTGCAATTTGTTTAGATTAAAAAAATTCAATATTTCAAATTTCAATACTAGCCATAAATGTCTTTTAAAATTTATCAAATTTTGGAAATATTGTAAAATTCCTCAATGAGAAACTTAACTCACACTCATTCCTTAGCTAAATAACCGATACTAAAGTAACTGCTGGTCCATTATTTTTCATTTCGGTCAAATATTATATTTCGAAGAGGTTTGATAGCTGTCAAAAATCACTCAGTCTTCTAATTACGTAAATTATATTACTGTAAATTATTTACACTTGTTCTGCAACAAACAAACAAATTGGCGACGAACAATTGCTTTATATACCTTGAAGAACCTATCGAAGTATAGAAAGGACTATTTTTTACGAGACAGTAAAGTCTTATATCACAAAGATTTATTCGTCTGAATATAAATTGTCTAAATAAACACTAAGAGGAAAAGTGTGTAGTCGGATTTGCGTATATGATATCACCACCAGAACATATATATTTAATGCTTAATAAGAAATATTTTACTGTCAGATTTATAGCGAATTGTGGCTTTATATTCGTACCAGGTGTTTGAAAACTACACATGCACATACATATATAAATAAGTAATTTTTAGGAATAGTATAATTAGCTAAATAGGTGGAGTAAATCAAATTGCAATGAAATGGAAAATGTTTAATTTTATAATTGCAAGATTATGGTTGTACTTAATTAAAGGTGTTGAACAAAACTGAAGAAATGGAAAATACCTAATGAATAGTAATTTTCTGATTTAATTTGGACGTTGTAACTTTCATATCGAGATTATCGTTGAATTAATTAAATTATATATGTATGAAGTACTGTTTACGGGCGTACCTTAATTACTTCGTCATTTTTATATAATTAATGACAATGTTGATGCAAAACTTTATCATCGTTAATTTGAAACTCGGTAGTATTTCACTTCAAGAAAAAAAGCAAACATTGATACTACATATAATTACAAACATGCGGCGTATCGCCAAACACGCCCAAAACCGTATTCAATGGGTCAATTTTTGTTATGCGATTTTTATGCAGACGTACAAAGTTTGCTTTTAATTAGCGATAAAAATAAGCAAAACCGTGCAAATGAATGTTTGCGCAAGCTTGTGTAACGTGTTTCTGCGGCAAAATCCTGCTCACAAATGTTGAGATGTAAAAACTCGCCGAATCAGATAAGGGCTGAATTCAGGTCTTGTCTACTTTTAATTAATCAATTACGATAAAGCAAATCAGATTTGCCCGAGTAATTAACTGCTAATTCAACCTGAACGTTCCGCATTTTTAAAACGATCGCGTACGTTTTGGCGTGTTTTATACGCTGGTGCAGCATGAATATTTCCACTCGTTAATAGGTGATGTTGATTGCACAGAAAAAAACTAACGAGGAATATTTCCCTATTAATAAAGTAAACAGTAAATTTAACAAATATAGAATCTAAGTGGTACATGGTGAAATATTTCTTGAACTATATAATTAGTTAGCAGTGACAATGAAGCACAAAGCGGGCCTTGCACGTTGCCCTAGCTTTGGGCGATTTATGCTCTTGGACGGTTAACGCTTACGTAATCGGTGCCTTCCATTAGTTTCAGTTGTAGTATAGACTATGGAACAAATGTCTTGCCATTCTGGGCTATATTTATGATATTGTTATTACATCGTCAAAATCATTAGCGCGTTTCGATTGGTTTTCTTTCTAGCCAACGCAATGAGAAGATGATAATATATAAACAAAATTCCAGCGAAAAAACACTACAAGCCATCAGGCTGTTTCTGTTTCGTTTGCAAGGACGATGTGTGGCACACCCAATTGAAACCGACCTAAAATATTCTCTGGCAATCTCAATACTATGAAGAGACTGCTAATAATGTTCGTTCTGTCCGAAATGACAAGTTGCTTAAATTTACATTTTCTTATTATTTTACTATTGCAGTGTGGCAGAGAGACAAAGACAAAATAGTAATGATGTGGTCATTGTTAGGACGGTTAATTAATCTATCACAAATCTAAGCATGCATATAACTAAAGAAATTGATGATATGCTATACAACGTGCCTTACAGTCATATGCAATTAAGTCTAATGAACGATTTTATTCACGAAAACGAATGAATTGCTGTGTACAAACGACTACATGTTATCTTACGAGTAGTATTCAAAAGAATCAAAAATTTTGACTTATTTGATACAAAAGATATTGATAGTTCAGACGAAGAATTGATTTTCAAGATTCCTCTGATAGATGGGATCAATCTAACGAAGAAGACTACTCTGAAATTGATGATCTTAATTCTGTTTGTTTAGAAAGTAACCCTAAATAGGAGGGAACAGAAATTTCGAATATGACATCCCAAACTATATTTACGAAAAACAAGCAAATTGAATGCTCTTCCATAAAGGGAGACTTGGTGCACATAACGCTTTTACACTGACACCTGGATTTACTAGGTATGGTTGAAAACTGCTTTTATGAAATCTGCTTTTATGCTTTTCTTTCTACAATCAATTGAGAAACTAATTTTAGAAAATTCAAATATGAAATTACAAAGGCTTCCACGCGCAAGATTTATGTTGTTATATTAGTTTATTGATTTAATCCGGGTTTTTTCAAATCTTACATCGACAGAAAGCTTTTGGGATACCATAACAGGTAGGGGTATATTTTTCGTGCAAGTGTCTTTAGAGAATTACAAACGAATTTCTAGACTAATAAGATTTAGCAATAAACAAACAGGAACGGAACTGAAGGCGTAATTTTGTAAAGTTTACAATAATATTCATATTTTCCTGTTCATCAGAAAATTGAGCAACAATTCGGAGGAAGCCGAAGTTGTCGTGGTGCGGAAGAAAATCAGAATACCGCCGGTGGTCCTGAAGACAAAGGCACAATTAGTTCCACTGTACGAGGTATTCGCTTCACCAATCGCTGACCGAGTAGGTCGGCCTTAAAATATAAACGGCAACTCATAATTTGACTGCCGCTTTCGACTTCGAATAGTTATCATACAATAAGTGCCCCATACGGATACCAACCCAAAGAAAAACACAAGTTGAATGAAAATCGGTGCCGATTAAATACGAATTCCTATAATGCTAGTCATACTGAAAAAATAGGAAGAAAATTACGTCTTATGACTACGGATAACAGTGAGGAAAGCCACCGTCGGGCAGTGCCACTGCGATAAATTGCCAAAAACTAGTCGAAAAATGCAGTTGACCCAGATGAGGGCAAAGAAAAAACTGCACTGCTCGCAGTAGCACATACAACCCCCGCCAGGAGTATGTGACGCTTTTGTTGTCCCAGCCTTAGTCGCGCCCAGGAAAGTAGCAACTACGGGTACATCAGTACGGACAAGAGACGAAACGCCAATCACCGAATGAGAACTGCATCAGCTATTGAAACTATAGCAAGAAATCAAATTCAGGATCTGATTGCAGTAGTGACAAAGACCATCGACCAACTCCGCTAGGTCAAATGTATAGGGGACAATAACGCTGTCCTGCTGAGCAGTACGAGCGATACATTCTACTGAGTTTGAAGTAATCGCACTATTTGATCATTGTATACCAGGTGGCGATCATCACAAGGAATAACTGATATTGCTGAGGAAGAAAATACAAACAAAAAATAACTTTCGGAAATCTACAACGCCCGTAGTATGAAATTATTTTTATAAGAGAATAATAATGGAACTGATGCGTAATGTGTGTAACACATACGCATTGAAGCGGTCCTATATCAAGTTGAAAAGTGCAGCAAGTGACAAAATGCAATTACCTACCCTGAACTAGTTGGATTCTGATGCAAATTAAGTTTGATTACATTATCCTCGATGAAAGCTTGTCACGTAGGAAGAAATAACATATTCTATTTAAATTGTGAATTGTAAATCACAATCGCATAACGATCTATAAGTAACATGGAAAGTATTGTATTCAATGTAACAATATGTTGGTAATACAATTAAATATTTTAAAAAAAAATTACAAAAAATTATTGCTATATTCATACCAGGTTAGGGTCCTCAGTGATCTGTAAGTAAACTCGGCTTGGAGCAACTCAGTCTGATATTCTTATATATAGCAGCTCTCCTAATATATCACGGTGATTTTTGAAAAATGGCTACAGGAATCCTTAATGTGACGCCTCGGATTTATGTGTTCAATGCAGTGATAGTAGAATAAATAATTTCACCAAAAACACATATTCAACTCAATACTACTATGATTCTTGACTTCAAATAAAAATTCACAAATTGACGTGTCTCTCGGACGCACCGATAATGGAAATTTTGGACTTCAAAATGAAAAAGTTTAGCGCAAGATGGATACTACTTCTGATCAGGAACGCATTTGGGAGACTCTTTCCAAACAGTGCAGTTTGCCGATTCTACAGCCCCGAGGAAGACAAATGTGGTGGCATCGGTGGGAAAGGTCGTGTCAACAACTGGGGAATACTATTCTTACCTACTACTAAAATCGATGCAAAAATTCGTGAACACAAACACGGTTTGCACTAGAAAAAATCATTTTTCGTCAGGACAATGAAAAATAAAGGTAAAATTGAGTTATTTGCACTATGAAGTAGCATCAACCATATTTCCCAGAGTTGGCTCCCTCAGACTACCATCTCTACGCAAAACGTAAAACCTTCATACCTACACTACAGAGACAGGATACTGGCACTGGAATAACAGTCGATACCATTCATTAAATATAAAGGTGATTGCGTTGAAGAATAAAACTTTTTTGAAATTGTAAATTGTAGTTTTCACTATCAGGTCGAGAAGACCACCCTCGTAATTGTACGAATCTGTATGGTATATTATTCAGTGGAGAATGTTGCTCAAATTTCCAGATTTTTTATTTCATTGTGATATGTAGCAGTATATTTCCTAATATTGAATAAACTCTCTCCACAGTGAAACTACCATTGTTTTTCGTCATTACATGTATGTTAAGTTACATTCTGATATATGCTTATGTGACATTGCATCTACAATAGGAGTATTCAAAATAAAATAGTGAATAAATAGTATTTAATGTTCCCACCAACACACATATGCTGATGTTCTGGAAGCCTCTTAATTGCTGTTTCAAAAAGGGTTTTTTAATTTTCACCAATTCGTCGTGGTCTACATAATCCTCTTGTTCAGGGATCAATTTTCAGAACATTATCAAGATTTACTGAAGTTCTATATAATCAAGTTTATGGTCTTAAAATGCGCTGTCAGGGATGACATTTACCAGCAAACTATATCTGAAGTACAGGTTGATTTGTGCAAGAACTGAAGATACGTTCCTATGATATAGAGAAATACTGAACCATTGCGGTACTTAAGTTTCTCGTATATATGTGGATTTGGTTTTGGAGTTTCCTGCATCTGAATAGATGTACAATAAAACCTCCTATCTATCACATTACTATAGATATCAAATTGACTGTAAATTATATTGCTGCATTCTGTGGAATCTTATTATTTTATTGATTAACACAATTTTGTTTTAATTTTACTTCATATTTTCCAGAAATCTTTATTTCTATTTCATGCCTAAATAATTGTTACAAACGTGTAAGTTTTGTAAAAAAATATGAATACATTCACATTAGTGGGATCAAAACAACACTTTTGACGTAAATCAATAAAATTTACATTTGTCTTGACATGGTGAGCGTAGAGTCATTTATCAACGTAGAACTGGACTCCACAATATCAACAATTTGTAAATGACAAGGTGTATGTGTGTTTGCGGTAGGTAAACTTGCTAATAATTAATCAAATCGGCCAGAAATCAGAATATTCATTTGAAATGTCCCGTCACGTCCTTAATGGACGTGTAACATATGAGAGACACGGCCATTGTAATGAGGCTTTATGTCACTGTAAAGTATCGTACGGTCTATCCCGTTTCGTTCCAGTAATTATGTCCGAGTGACTCTCAATTGTTTGTTTAACAGTGCAGATATGTTATCGTCGATGGTTAAATAAATATTATTTCATTTCGAATACGAGCACTCGGTTTTTAAACCAAATTAAAACCAAACAGAAACGCGCATCACATCACGAACGTTTTGATTACAGCGATTGTAATTACCAAACTGAATATGATTATAAATATAAATTATTAAACATCGTCATGTCGAATGAAAATAATTTTTGTGACATTTATAAATGCGTGTTCACGCCGACAAGTGTACATGATTATAAATAACGCACTCAATATCATACGTGATATGAAATAAAAATAAATTCACTTATTAGAATTTTTGTTTATCTATAACATATAGCCAATATAATCAATAAGTAAAATAATTTCGTTCGCATTATACATTGTAATGCAAAATATAAAATGGAAATTTACGCGAGTTGATCCAACGGAAGAAAAAAGCTGAGAAGTTATACGATACCCATAATCGCGGGATTTCGGAGTTGATAATTGGGAATTGAAAATTTCGACGGAGCTCGCCCGACGGGAATCAACGGAACTATATTTATGCTGAATATGTTTTCGGATGGGGCGCGGACTCAATACGGATAATGGAATTACGGAAATCTCACACGTAGAATGACAAAGAAGAATGGCTCTTCGGAAGCGTCCTAACTTGTTTACTTTTATACATCGCGCTAGAGGTTTGCTTTATGGTTATCGAAAGGAGAGGAAACGATCGAGTCTAACGACTGAATTGTTCCGGATGGTTGAACGTGCACTTCGCAACACCAAGTGAAGTGTTGTTTATGGCAGGTAAAGTGGACGAAAGTCGCTGACTTTATGTAACCGCGGCCTTTTGATGCATCTCCTTCAGTATAATACAATTACAGCAACTTGAATGGATTTTCGTGAACAAAGTCACCATGCAGGTACTCGGTAGATTTATGTAAATATTATTACACATTTAACCGCAACAAGACTGCAAGAATGTGTTATTACCCGTTGTATTATTCAATAGAAAATATGTTTGTTTAGTAATATTTATTATTAATATTTTCATTTGAGATTATTAATACATCCCCACAGGATGTTTTATTCCACTTTATTACATATTTGAACAACAAGTTCGTCATTATATTCGGAGTGTAAACTAAGAAAATAATACACTTTGTTAGTCTAGATGTTAGCCTAGATGTTTGCGATAAACAGACATATTTATAATGTGTAACGGCAGAATATGTATCTACTAAAGTGTAGTAAATGGTGATGATTGATTAAAAATAAGTGCATTTCCCAGTTGTAAATATCCCAAAAAATTCTAGACTACTCAAAACTAGTGCACAATTCTAATTATTCTCTTACAAATCGTAAGTTAATTGAAGAATTACAAGAACGATTAAAAACTAAAAATTAAAGGGTTGTAATTCTTACACAAAAAAAATATTTAGTAACTCGTGTTTCCCCCACTAGCCCTAATAACAGCCTCGCAACGGCGTGGCATACTTGAAATTAAGCCTTGAATGACCTTTGGATTAAATTCTTCCCATATCTGCTGGCGCATTTACATCAGCAGGTCGATTAGGACTGGTCCTTAAACGTTTTCCATCTGATCCCATAGATGCGCGACGGGTTTGAGGTCAGGACTTCGGGCTGGCTACTGTAGTGTCTGAATTCCGACAGTGTCTAGGTACTGTCGTACAATTCTGGCAATGTTCGGACGCGCATTATCCTGCATAAAGAGGAAATTGTCCAGAATAAAAGGTTGTTATGGAACAACATGAGGTTCCAAACAGCTCCTTGTATACGAATCTGGATTTATGTTGCCACGAGGAAGTACGACTAGTTCAGTACGACCTTCCAACGAAATGCCTGCCCAAACCATAACTGATCCGCCACTGAAACGTATGTCAGGAATGATGTTGCATTGGGAGTATCGTTCTCCACGTCATCGATATACTCTCACTCGTCTATCACTGGAGTGCAGACAAATGAAACGCGTTGCCAATCCTCAACTTACCAATTTATATGGTTTCGGGCAAACTCAAGTCTATTTCTGAGGTGCTCTGCAGTCAGTAATGCCCCCCTTACTGGAATTCTGGGTACTAATTCGTGTTCTGCTAATCTTCGTCTAACTGTATCATCACTTATTCGATTGCTGTATCTTTCTTCGAATATTCTTTCTAAGACAGGAGCAGTTAGTGTTCGATTCCGCAGAGACTGCATCATCAAAAATCTATCCTGCTAGCGTGTTATTATTCGTTTTCTTCCCTCTCCTGGACGTCTTGTGCATTTCCCAGTTTCTTGATACCTTGGCATAATCCGGTACACTGTTGATTGGCTGATACCAAGACGATTGGCGATATTTCGCTGAGAAAACCCTTCCCTCGCGAGTGTCACAATTTGGACAGCCTCTTATTCACTTGCGAGCCTTCCAACATTCAGCTGATGATTCATTTTAATGTTTTTGCCAATATAAATTTAAAATGGTAGCACTGTTCTTGATTTATCTTTAACTAAACCCAAAAATGTTTAAGCTTCCTATCGAAAGTAAGGATGTATGTTAGTTGTTTAATAAATAAAACATACTCTGTTCAAAAAAGTGTGTGTACAAAAAGTTTTCAGATAACAGAATTTAAATATTTCTTGCGTATACAATACAAATCGTTGACAGTTTGAAAACCATATACACATTTTGATTTGATTCCAAGGTGATGCGATAATTTTGCGGGTCAGTGTATTAAAATACCCTATTATCTATTAAAAACAACATTATAACTTGAAATTCTATCATGTCACTCTGGCTATGGCACAGAATAAGAGCAGTTTATCATACGTGTGGTGAGAAATTACTATACATAAAGTGTAAGAAAGTAAGAAAAAGAATCAACAAAAAATAATTTATTATAATCATTATACTTAGGATCCAAAGATTCCATCAGCGCATATTAAATTATTTGATCAGCAAGAGGTATACTTCTTAAGACATATTTAATTCTTTGGTATGATTTTTCCAAGGCGGGAAATCATAGTTTATGTGAAACATGCTGATATTTTCTGATACCGTAAATATAAATTAAGCACAAATTTTGAACTTTTTGGTTAGAATTACGAGTAATACTGTCAATTGTGTGGTAAATGAAGACGCAATAGGTACACTGCAGCATTACAAATGCTTCACACAAATTGATTTTCACATTATATTTTAAAATTGTTCTATAAGGGTACCATTTTTTAATATTCAGATACGCACATTCAATATTTTTATTAATTTGGTATCGATATCGAAAGGAATTGCCCATTAAATTTGCCCTAAAATTCTTACTGATTCCACTACAAGAATATTAAATTATTTATGTATATACTCACAAAGTGTTGTAGCTCATTATAAATTTTCGAATTCCCAAACAACATACCCTGCATTTGATTGGCTTCAGATTTAAATTATATTGTTTCGATACTTTATATAATTTAATATTTTATTCGTTTATCCCGGTTAGGGCAAGACGCCAATATTCTGGTTCAAAAAATAAATAGAGTGTGAGTGTCGTCAGCGAAAATATAAATCTCACAATATCTAATATGTGTAACAAATTGAGATGTGTAAATGGAAAATAACAATGAGCCCAAAATTGACTCTTGGCCGTGCCCTACATATATACTCATTGATATCTTTGAATCCACTCGAACGCTTTACCTATGCCCAGTTAAATAATTTCCAATTAAAGCCGTAGAAAGTGTACATAGACTTAACATTTTTAAAAGATCAATTAAAATCTTATCATTGACAGTATCAAACCTTACTAAAATCCAGTAAGACTACTACTGTTATCAATCCTTGATCAGTCACGGTCAGAAAAACATCTATTATTTAACAAAAATCTGTTTCATAGCTGTACTCTATTCTGAATCCCGATTGCGTATCGGGTAATATATTATTTTTTGCCACAAATTTAGATAATTTTATATTATTTTCGATAAAGTCGGCAGCAAACTAATTGGTCTTAAACCATTGAAAGCGGGATCCGTGACTTTGCGTAGAGGTTGAACTCTAGAAGTCTCAATGGAATAGTTTGTGATATTGGTACTGTAAGATATTATACAAAACCAATATTACCTAATCATACTTCCGCTGATGCTGATTCCGTCAATACCTATGACTGATGATTTAATATTAAAAATGATATTACGAAATTACGAGATGGAAATCAAAATTGTGAACATTATTAGTTATTTTATCCCCTACAAACATTTGACCATTGTAATGTGCTATACTATTAACAAAATAAATTTATTTACAGTATATAGATTTCCTTTTCTTTGAATTTTGTAGACGAAGTATTGGTAACAAAAATACCGTTTTGGACTTCCATTCGCCTGTATATTGAAAAAATTGTTTAGAAATTCCCACATATACTAAATAAACAAAATGACAAAACTAAATATTCGACCTATCGGCCACCTTGCGTTCTTCAGGTAAACTAACACTAAACTTAACAACTTCCATTCGCCTGAATGGAAGTCCAAAACAGTATTTTTATATAGATTTCCTGGTATAGTATATTGTTCTTTTTCGACTCTTCATATCAAGATTGTTTGAATGTTTCCACAAAATAGAATTTGAGGTAGTTTGCCAAATACGTATGCCTTTTTTCCTTTTAAAGCAAGGCCGTCGTAAAATTTCTGGGGGTTTGTAATATTCCCAATCTTTTGGTAACCCAGACTTTCGGTATCTCACAAATTAATTTCTTAATTTTATTAGGAATGTCAGTCATCCAAGGGATATATTGCTTAGTCAATGGAAATCAAATAACGCAATTATAGATGTATTAAGGAATGCAATTATGTCATTTATTATCATAATTAAAAATTAATCAGAACCGAAACATCTGTAGATCCAAATCGACATCAGCATAGTCAATCTTCCCGAATTCATGAAATGCATGAAACTAGGCTCGTGAGCTGCTAAATGATACGATAGACAGCAAAAATAGTATAATGATTTGAAAAATCACAAGGTATTAATCCTGATTTCTCCACCAAAACACATTTCGCAGTCAAAAGCAGATCAGTCAAAGTTTCTGTTTACTTCGTTATGCGAGTTGAATGAAACTTAAAGATTCGATGTAGTTAATAAAATAATTAGTAATAAAGTCATCAACTTTTAACAAATTGATATTGAAATCACCACAATAATAGAGCAAATAGTCGTCGTCAGAATCGCCTTCTATTCAAAAACTGAGGTACAAAGGACAAAACGAAATAAAAGTTAATTTAAATTTAAATGTGAAAATTTTGTGAGACGTCCTGTGTAAATAGCGGCCAAACCGTTATCCGAGTTGAATGAGACTTAAAGATTCAATGTATTTCATAAAGTAATTAGTAATAAAGTCATCAACTATTAAGAAATCAATATTGAAATCACCACAACAATAGATCTGTTCAATCATGGAAAATAATAATGATAACGAGCCTTCAACCAATTCATTTAGAAAAATGTCATGATCGAATTATGGTGATCTGCAAACTACGCTAACAATAAATTTAAAATTCTTCAAGTGAACATTTAACTACAACTGGCCAACGACATCGCTGATAGTACGTATGTTACCTTCAACGTAAAAACTGATCAGGAATGAGCAATATATTGTCTATAGTAATTGGGTAATATTTGATTCTGGTGTGGCGTAAGCCAGAGTCGAACAAAAAGTTCTAACAGCTTCTAGCACCTAGAAGAACAATCCTTCAGGATAACTACTACCGATAAGATATAGCTGAAAGTACCATATGAAATTTTTCTGAAACATGACTCGACAACTCGACAACAAAGTAGAACATAAAAACTCACACATGTAGTTACGTCACCAATAAATTGGCATCCTTCGGAAACCGATTATTATTCCTAACAAAGTGCAGCATAGTTTATGCAGGTAATTTTAGAATTTGAGTATTGTGGAAAATACTATTGCCGTCTTGTTGTTAGCTTCTGGACTTTGAGAAAGTTTCAATAAATATACGTCTATATGTGTCAACTCGAACAAATAGAAATAATTTTATTTTTACCTGATCTTTAAAACTAGAAATTTGTGTTTACATTGGAGCGTTGAACTTGAATAATTAAGTATAACGCTGCAACTTACCGGAAGGTCCTGTAGGATAAAGGTAATCTTTGATTTGAAGAACGACAATTGTCGAGTTTAAGTCTGCCATAATCTTGCTATAAACACGCAGCTCCTAGTGGGGGGGGGGTCAGTTGTTATAAAATCATTTGGTTTGCATTTCAATATATTCGTTTTTTACGAAATTTACATGCCGGGATTACAACGACGCCGTTAAAAGTTTTTTTATAATGATAGCAATTTAAACACGTGTGAAGTAAAATAGGTGATTTCGAAAACGTCATGGCCAATTCCGAAACATAGTAGACATTGTTAAAAATGCCACGAGTAACACTTTTTACATTTAAAATATTACTACTCTTAACGCTCATGGTACGCTCGATACTTTCATTTTCCGATCGCTGCGGCCCATAGGGTTCGACAGCGGCTTGTATGATGATGGTGTGGGTCACACCGGAGACCACACGAAATTTCCTGCGCTTCTCCATTTGATTGTGATATTCTGTGTACCAGAGTTGGGATCGTAAGAAAAATGCATATGCATTGGGGAATTATGGCCTTACATGCCTCGATTTGAGTGATTAGCCTGTACTGTAGCGCAGGGAATTGTTGTTGGTTAATAGTGGTCATAGAGTCTTTAGTATATTTCGTTAATGAAACAAAAAAATGTTATAATAGTAATATGACCATATAATAATTTGTTTGTTTCAGTGAATTTTACATGAGTTCAGTTATATAATATTTTATGGTTCTTCTGCCACATCTTGTCTAGTTTGGTAAACTTTTCCCATACTTTGGCTGCCGTACGTGACTTAGTTCTAAGAGTTCGAATTAATACACTCGTGATGGGTTTATTCGTAATTTTCTACATTCTTGTTGAAATGCCTAGTCAACGAGGCCTCGTTCGCGTTACAAAGGAGACTGAAACTTTACGCGCTCTGAGAGTGCTTTACGCTTCGTTGATATCGACTGGACTCGACTCGAACTATCGTTCGCACTATCACTAGTGACACCTTCTAATTGTAACGCTGCCGTAACACGTGCAACACATACCTTATATGACATTGATGTATTGCTTTAGCTGTGCATATTTTAATGTTTAACTAATTAACAACGTGGCACTACTTTAAAAACGTGTATATATGTAGGAATACGGGTAGAATAGTGAAGTGTAAAACAGCAGCGATATTAAAATAATTAGCTATAGTTAACAGGAAATAGCATCGTATACTAGAATTTCTTCTTCTACTCGTATACTAAAAAGTTAGTTAAAAATAATAAAACATGGAACGGTGCAAAGGAATTGCCACATATTTTCGTTCGATACTGCCTTTGCTATTGAAAAATTTCAATATTTCGCTGATAAAATCTTTACTATCCGATGCATTTCGCATTGATTTTAATTTTTAAACGTCTACGTCTGTTGCAGGAACTTTTAATCAACCCGGTATATAAAAAGCCAGAATGGAAAACATTGAAACTTAAATAAAAATTAAACTGCGCCTGCATATTTTAACTAACATGTGTAGTTACTGGTCAATGTGACTATAACCGCAGCCAAGTATTTACTACTTCCGATGCGAACTCTTATTCCAGCGCATCGATTGCACGAAGCCGTTTTTAATGCAATAATGCACCGTATAATAAGCTATTACACGCAAGAAAACATAAATAACGCCAACCGCGATGAATTCACGATGCGCGCAGTCCCACAATGCACTGGCATTTATGGCGATTATTAATGAGTATTACGCAGTCGTATTTAGTGCAAGTCATCGTGGGGTGGCCGGTATCGACAGGCTCCTATACATCGGTAATTTGTAATCGCTCATGCATGCCGATGTATCGGGCTGTGAATGAAGGACCATATTTCACAGCAATCTGCGGAGTTTCAGCTTCAGATGCCCTTCTCGATTTACGATCGGCCGCTGTCCGTCTATGTACTATGGTATAAATCACCGTACAGAACGGCCTTACTGCTATTAACATCGAACTACCAGGAATTAAAAAGAACTTTAATTAGTCAGCGGCGATGATTAAAGCGAGAGCCGTACTTTAGAAAGCCCGGATGCACAGCGATTGTGATTAATTGAAGGAAATGTTCTGAAAGAGCTGAAACGAAACTGAAAAACAACCTAACAAAGAACTAATGTTAAAAGAAAATCTTTGAACTGAATGAATCATTTGTGTTAAAGGGATTTTAAAATCATAGTATGTTTTGGACCGCTTTATTTTTGACTCTCACAATGAAAGTTGCCAAGTCGTTCATATTGCTCAACCCTTTAAATTATGTATTTGTCGGAATGTACGGTTGGAAAAATATTATGTTTGATAAGTAATTGAAGTTTATAACTATTTGTCTCTACTCATACTCCTGTTTCTAGATTTTGAATAGAATTTACTATTTCTAAATGCATATATATATATATATATATATATATATATATATATATATATATATATATATATATATATGTTCTGCTTTTTTCTCGGGTAATGAACCGCGTTGTAGAATTACCCCTGTAAGGGTTGTTCCGACGTTTCGGCAATGTCACAATTGCCATCTTCAGGTTGGTCTTCTCGGTCTAAGCGATCTAGAAGAACTGCTTAAACACAAACGACGTACTCTAAAATTTTTCAAAAGTCAAGTCATATCAAAGTTGTGGAATATGATACAAATATGCTGCAATACTTCATACATGACATGAATTTAAATCATAACAAGATCATACTCACAGATTAAACAGCAACATCTAAATTAAAAACTAGAGTTATGCTAGAGATTCATAATGTGGTAATAAGGGACGCTGGAAGCAGGAAGTTGACAATTCGTGCAAATTTCATTGAAATGATTAGAATATGATAAATAGATCTCGAAATGTTTGTTACGTCCGGGCTTTGAACCCCAAATTGGGTTGAGAACCGCGTTGTAGAAATCTTCCCCGAAGGGTCGCTTCGACGTTTTAGCAGAGTTCCATCTGCCATCTTCAGGTAGCTCTTCTCGGTCTCACTGCCTTAGAAGACGCAATTCTTCTCAACCCGTGAACCACGAATCACATATGTCAGCCGCGAGAACCTGCTTTATAACTTCCGCCCTTAGCCATTGTCCTACAGTCTCATACAGCTAACAGTTCGATGTCTTCTTTCATTGCAGGCAACCACGCTTTCTTTGATCTTCGTCCTAGTATTCCACCTCTCAATACTGTTTGAGTCACCCAGCACTGTGGCAGTTGCTCTATGTGTCATAACAATATGGCACGACAATATTCTACTTTTAGTTCTTACTCAGAAATTTCGCTCCTTACAACTTTTGAGGTTAGTTTTACTGACTTCTATAAACCACCTTCAAGTTATTGGTTTCACGAGAGGAACTGATGAGCTGTTCTAAAAGTCCTCCGATATGAACGCCATAAGTACAGGAAGGGAGTACAGCTTCCTTGTTTAATCTCTGATGCCCCTTTCTCTGATGTCTCTTATTATCTCATCCTTCCATCTACTAATTGGTCTTCACCTCGATATGTTTCCATCACTGTCCATTCCATTATTTTCATTATCGCAACCTCCTTCACTTCTCATGATGTGTTGCAGCCGCCCTATTTTCTTACTCTTCATGAAACTCGCAATTCATCTTTTTCTATTTCATGATTCATACACTGCCTTGTTCCCTCTTGGCATTGTAATGTTCACAATATTAATTGCAATGCTTTGCTATCGAAAATTCTTAGCTTCTCCTCTTCATCGCTTGATATCGTTATAACATTCCTATTCATTATGGATTCTGTCTCTCCTCCTGGCACTGTTGCTATTGCTGGTGTCCTGTACAAACTCAGTCTCACCAATCTTATTAATTATATCGGTATACCTATTTCATTAATTGCTCTATACCAGCTTCTCTTCCTCTTATTATACTTTTGCTTATTATGCTTTTTTATAATCTATACACATTTTTATAATATTTGTTAGTTACTTGGTTTATGATGTGCAAGGCATCAATTGTTGACCTCACTTCTTTAATTTTTTTCTAAACGTAGAACTCTTATTTGCTCTATTTACCGTCAAAAAACCAATTGTCTTCTTAAATGCAAAGCAACCTGCGATGGGAAAATAAATGGCAAAAATCAATAAATCACTTTAGGGATTTTTTTATAGAAAAATGTTACTAGTGATAATTGTTCGGAATTGCTTAAAAACCCGAAATTTAAAATTTCATGAAAATTTAAAAATTTTAAATTCGCCCTTAAACAACAACTTTAATCAACTTAGACAGTTCAGGTTTTATTTCAAAAAAAGTTTCACATCATGCTTTTCTCGGCGCAGCTATTAATAAGTATTTGTTGACTTTTACTTTTAACGTTTTTTAATTTTCATGAAATTTAAATTTTGGGGCAATTCTTAACAATTATTACTAGTCAAATTTTTATATAAAAAAATCCCTGAAGTGATTTTTTGATTTTTGCCATATATTTTGCCATCGCAGGGCATTTAAAGAAAACAATTGTTTTTTTGCAGTAAATAGCGCGTTTGAAAAAAAATTACTAAAATTGGATTAAAAATATAGAAGATGTAAGGGTCTTACACTCTTAAGTGGAGCACACTGTAGAGGTTGAAAACCAAAGTTAGGCCGAAAAATCTGAAGTAGATGAACAGCATGGAAGGAATTTGCTCTAAAATTTTGAGACATAAATAATAGATTTAAATTAAATTGTGCAATCAGAAGGAGAAACGAAACAGAATTATGTTAGTAGCATAACAACTGAATATCACATACAAAGGCAGGAACAAACTCAATGTTATGATGACCCTTTGAAAGTCGTCGAGAAAATGTGGAGATTACAATTCCGGCTGTAATTAATTAACGCAATTCCTTTAAATGCTGAAATGATACGCATAATCAAAACTATGCACAATCAAAACTATGCACTATTGGAAAATCAAAACCCTTATTTCCTCACAACAAATTAAATTAACTAAAAATATATCCTTTCATAAAATTAGTAACAATTTTATGCAATGATTCCTGAAACCTTTTTAAACAAGAAGCTTGAGCCAAGAAAACCAAATAACAAAAAATTAATTACCAAAATGTATTAGAACTATACACCGCATTAGAAAAAGGTCGAACATTTAATTATTCTAATGAAAACTAATTATAACTTCTGTACTTGTCTAAATAACCAGAACATGCAACAGTATGTATTTTAATTAGGGTTTTGTTCGTGTAAAATTTAAATTATACCAAAATGTAGGTTTTAGATTGATTTTTAACAATTACGTTTTCAAATTGATTTGTTGGCCCGATAATTTGATTATTGCCAATATATAATATAATAATCCTTGCATACAAATTCCTTAATTAAGTTTTATATTTGAGCGGCCACCAAAAGTATTTGTTTTAATTACATTTCGCTTGCACAATATTCAGCCCGTGGTTAAACAGTGACACGCAAAATTATATACTTTTTATAATTCAGCTTATCTAAAAGCGTTTTGGTGTAATAAAAGGGAAATGTACGAGGGGCAACGTCTATAGCATCATAATAAAGGTTTTTTTGTAATTAAAATGAAATACTTGTATTTACATAAAATTTCGCATATACAAAATTTTCAAATTCGAGATGTTTCGATTGCTTTGCACTGACAACTTATAACTACATGAAATAGAATAGTGTTATAAATATTCCAAAATTTATTTTAAAACATTAAATGTTTTCTATACTTGTAAAATAAACATATGAAAATTTTTAGAAAAATATTTTCTGATTGATCTAAATGAAAGTAAAATAGGTTATCTACCTAAGGTAGGTGCTCATATTTAACAAAGTAAACTTGCATTGGGCGCTTATGTCATCGGATAAATATTTTTGTTGACAACTTTTTAGAATTTTTAGAGCTTTAACAAAAGGGAATATTGTATATGATAATAACAAGTAAAGTCACGTGGAAGCAACAATCATTCAAAGCCCTTGCAATTTTTCATTACACACGCCACGAAGTCACTCCCTTGCCGGCATACCTAGGACAATCAAATGTTCCACCCTCGGATTTCCCCTCGACTTAGTTTTATTACATTCCTTCTCACGTCAAAACCAACTACACTAAAACATAACATACCGGCTGCATTTTGTCCCACATAATTGATGTTCGCACGTAACATCTTTCATCTCGTTTCTTTCGTGACGAGACGTGCGAAGGAAAACAACACGTGGTAAGCAAAAAACGTCGATTTGTTACTTCATCACGGGCCCCGGTTTTTTTTTCTCGTAAGACCCTTCCCGTAATCGCATGTGGTGGAAGTACTGTTCATCACTCGCATCACGATCTCTCTCGTGAGACTTGTTGGGATGCGCAAGCCCTGATATTGTCCTAAGATCACGGTGGAAACCCCAGGAGACGATCGTTCCCCACATGTAACTGTTAATAACCCACTGCCAAAAGAAAAGTTAATTTCATGACAGGAATTTTTACGTTCGCTGCACCAATAAAAAATCTTTTAATTCATGCAATTATAATTACCCGACCCTTTTTGTTCTAAACGGAAACTTTCATTAAAAAGCAGTTAATTTTCGGAATGTTATTTCCCGTAATGCTGCTTTAAATCTTAAGTACGAGAAGTTAAATGACGGTAAATAAACTTTGGCTCGGAAGTCGCCGCTATGCAGAGGACTTATTGGCTACTAATTTGATTGGCACATTTACCCCCAAGATCTCGCTTCCAGTAACGTAGGACTTCCGTTCGAAATTTAATAAAATGGTTTCGGAGTAGTCGTTTGGAGACGATTTGTATGTAAATAAATTTTACGTCTCCTCTTTTATTACCTGAAGCGACGAGAAAGAAAATCAACAATAGCAATGATTAATTAGGATCTTAATAGGGAATACAATGGTATTTAATAATGCTTTTGCGTAGATCTAATTAATAAATTTCTGGTAATTTAATAAAATTTAAGCCTCTTCACTTTATTATACTTTGTGTATAAGGAATATTGCACGTTTTCCAACTCGAGATTTTGACGGAAACACAATTGTTGACCTTCTCTGAACTTATTGAGGAATAACGCCTGTGTATGTATCTGTATATCCCTGAGCGCGCTCTAGCGCCCACATTTTAAACTTTAATTTGTATATAGCAAGGAAGAAAATATCCTGAAGGCAATATCTCAACCGAACGTGATTCTTATCACCGTTTCCCATATCTCCATCAGTAAGTGTTATCAATGAAATTGATAAAATTGATCTTTAACTTTAACTAATCTTCTTCCACCCTTTGGGTGTAGTGCTATCGGCCGTCATAATCCGTAAACGAAGTTTCTCCATTTTTTTCTGCCCTTTGCCATAAATTGTGCTTCATCATTCCACGTCTTTCATCTGCTTTCCAAGGTTCTTCCAATCACTCTATTCAAATCTTCTTTTGGTCTTCCCATGCTTCTTATTATTTCCACTTTCGCCTACCAAATTTATGTTGTTGGCCTATTGGAGCTAATAAGTTGTAGGTGTCGCCATCAACCTAGGAGGGCAGGCTGATAAAAAATATACCTGATTATGAAGGAGTTAAGAATAAAAGTATTTGTTCATTTTTCAATATCTCCCTTTACTTATATACATTTGTACATATAGCAAACGAAAATCAATTATAATAAAAATTGTCCCTTGACCTGTTTTTCAACTTCTTGAGCATAAAAAGTCAATGCTGTAGGGTTGATTTAAGTATGATAAGATAAGATAAGATAAGATAAGATAAGATCTTTATTCATCACGTATGCCAGTATCAACTGGATGTGAAAAGTCAATACATTAAATACTAAAATAACAATAAAAAAATTCATCAGTGTCAAACAAATAAATAAATAAAATCGATAGAAACAAGACACACAGTATACATATGGAACTATAAGACAGAAAAATACATAAGCTACCCACGACTGAGATAGAATTCACCAAGCGTATAGAATGTCTTTGATAATAAATATGTTTTTAATTCTTTTCGGAAATTAACCCTATCACTCAATGATTTTATGTGTTCCGGCAGTGAATTAAATATGTGACAGCCCGCATATTTAGGAGATTTTTTAAATAAACATAATGAAAAATTATCCAGAATTAAATCATTTTTATTCCTAGTATTGTGATTATGCACAGTACTTACTGTGCTAGATGGACTCTTATGTGAAAAAATATGCGTAAGAAGTTTATACATGTAAATGCCAACGAAAGTTAATATTGAATATTTCTTAAAAATTTCACGACAAGACTCCAATTTACCTAAATCGAACATCAATCTAATTATTCTCTTTTGAATTATGAAAACACGTTCCCAGTCTTTGGCTTGTCCCCACATTACTATATTATAGGATAATACAGAATATGCCAGTGCATAGTATACATTTAAAAGTGAATTAAGATCTAAGAAGCAATTTTTCTTTAAATTACAAATTGCGAAAAATGCGCGATTTAAACGTGTGCAAGTATCATCAATCTGAACATGCCAATCCAGATTGAAGTCAATAAAAGTACCCAAAAATTTACACGATTTAGTACACAATATCTCGCAGTTTTTGTAGTTTAATTTGATCATTGAATGGTCAAACGTTTTGTTGTTGATTTTATGAGTGAAAAACATAAGTGTTGTTTTACTAATATTAATCATTAATCTATTTTGATCGCACCATTTTGCAAATGCGTGCAAAACTGAATTAAGTTTAATGGTCAATTCATCTGCGTTATTTGAACTTACAACTATGGAAGTGTCATCCGCGTACAAGAAAACTATGCCATCAATGATAGCTTCGGGTAAGTCATTTATGAACAATATGAAAAGGAGAGGGCCTAGTACGGAGCCCTGAGGTACACCCAAATGTAGGTCGTAATCATTAGAGCTTGCAGCACCAATTTTAACATTTATCTTACGATCAGTCAAATATGACCGTATCCAATCATTGACATTTCCTCTGAGGCCCAACGTGTTCAGCTTATCAAGTAAAAAAAGGAAATTTATGGAATCAAATGCTTTAGTCAGATCAAAGAATAAAGCAGCAACTTTTTGTTTCCCATTTAAACTATCATTTATGCACTGTATAAAATCAATACACGCAGTTTCTGTAGAGTAACCTTTTCTAAAACCATGTTGGGACTCAGAAAACAAGTTATTGACATTTATATATTGCACAATCCGACCAGCAACTGCCTTTTCAAAAATTTTTGAAAAAGTGCTAAGAATTGCAATAGGCCGGTAATTACCAATAATATTGACGTCCCCTTTTTTAAATAACGGTGTCACAGACGCAATTTTTAACACATCCGGAAACTTTGCAACTTCTATTGAACGATTCAGTATAATCGTTAGGTGTTTCGATATCACATCTATACATAGTTTTATTAACTTCGCTGAAACATTATCATTACCAGTTGAGTTTTTATTTGGCAATTTAAGAATTATAGATGCGACTTCATTCATAGTAAAAGGCATTAAAAACATTGAATGATGCTTTCTTTGATGTGACGATAAAGTACATTTTTCAGATAATGAAGTACCAAAATGTTGATTAAGATTTTCAGCTACAATAGTAGTGAAATAGTTGGCAAATATGTTCGAGAGTTTTAAATGATCTGTTATTAAATTGTTATCTATATTTAGTCTGTATTCATGATTTTTTTTCCTTCTGCCTAAGTTTTCATTAACAGTATTCCATAGTATCTTATTCGAATTGGCGTTATGTATTTTATTCGCGTAATATTTTTGTTTTTCTGCAGAAATTAGTTTGTTTAATTCCTTTTTAGCTTGTTTGTATTGTGTTGTTAAATTGTTGCAGTTAATAATTTTTTTCATTTTATTCAAATATTTCAAATATTCAGACTTATTAAGTATGTCCGCCGTAATCCATTTTCTATTTTCCGTCTGATTACTGTTTATTTTGATTTTAGGACAGCTCAGATCAGTTGCATATGCAAATAAGTTTAAAAACTTATCAAAAATTATGTTAATGTCTAATGAAAAACAAACACTATAGTCTGCAAAACAATTTGTAAACGTTGAAACATTTAGCCGATTAATGTCAGATTTGTAGTTAGCCGTGTTAATAGTTTTATTTTTTAAAGTTAGAGTTTCATCATCTATAACACATTTAAATAGCTGTGCGGTGTGATCAGATAAGGAAGAATCAATAACACTAACCATGCATTTCAAATTCTTATCAGCAATGATGTAGTCTATTGCAGTGGAACTACTAGATGTGATACGCGTTGGAACATTTATAAGTGATACAAGTTCAAACGAGGCCAATAAGTCAAGTAACATTTTTAATTTTGTCGTAAAGACTAATGCATTGAGGTTGAAATCTCCACATAAAACTACACTTCCATATTTGCTTGCACAAAACAAGAGCACAGACTCGAGATGGTTAAAAAATATGTCGTATTCCCCAGCGGGGGGTCTATAGATAACAATAATGCACGTATCGCCGTTAAAGGATATGGCAGAGAACTCAAAAGAAAGCTCCTCCAACATATGACCCATACAATTTATTGGCCTACAAAACTGAGCAATATCCGACCTGGCAAATATAGCAGTACCTCCATGAATGTGAGATCTGCGGCAATACATTGCAATAGATTTGTAACCGTAAATATTAATTATATCTGCTTGTGTACAATTTAACCAGTGCTCGGTGACACAAAAAATCATTGGATTATGTTCTTGAAGAAAAACATCAAGAAAATTTATCTTATAAAAAAGACTTTGGATATTTTGGTGAATCAAGGTAAATTCTAAGTTAGGTGACAAATTATTATTATTTCGCAACGAACTACACTGAGCAACACTTATAAAAAAGCCTCTTCACAATTACTGCTCTCTGTTGATTTGTCGGCCGATGTAGTTTCACCCAAGACGACAACTTCATCATGAACGGACATAGAGGACATCAGAAGGTCACATATTTTCTTCTTTCCTCTTATATTAAGATGTTGACCATGTATCGTATAATCAGAACGCAGCAAAATTTCATTGACGTGAACACAAGTAACGTTCCTGTTACACTTTAAATTAATTTTCCGTTCTAAGTAATTATTAATATGTTTAATCATACAATTGTAGTACGGTTTGTCATGACGAAGAGGTATTTGCAGAATGTAAACATCAGATTCGATATTAGCTAGTGAATCTAGAAACATGTCAATCTCATTCTTCAATATTAACATAGAATTTGAGTCAACGCATTTATCAATGTCATTTGATCCTCCAACAAAAATAGAAATAGTGTTTTGTTGTATTTCTCCATACTTAACATTTTCAGTAATATTTCTCAGTGTAGCTCCCGATTTTACCATCCCTGTACATTGCACTCTTGCATTCGTGTTATTAATAATATTTGCATAGCCGCGTCCATGGCTGTCTGAATATATGACAATATTTTTATGAGCTCGTGCCGGTAGTTTGGTGCATACTGTATGAACTTCATTGTGGTGTATTTCATCTTGATTAGTGGAAACATTAGGTTGTCTACAATTGTCGGAAGTGGAATTGGTTGTCTGAGTATGAGCTTCTGACGACTTGGATTGTACGTTCAAACTGGACTGGGTAATACCAAGTGTAGCAATTTTTTCATTGGCGCGATGCAATTCCCATGTGAGTTTATCAATTTTTAGAAGTAGTTCGCTATTAGTTTCTAAGCAAGAAAACAATTCCGATTCTTTAGTAGCTAGTTTCTCACGTAATTCGGTTAATATATAAGTGTGTTCTTTTCCATTGTCAAGTGCATCGTCGTCATCGACAACGCAAATATAACTATTATTTTTTTCATTGTGAGGTTTTTTATTAACCATTAAAATTTTATCATGTTGTGATTTAGCTGTCTGTTGCCTAGTACGTACATTCATATTTCAAAAACAAAGCAAAATTAATGTACTTTGTGATTTAGCAAGTAAATTATTCAATTGCGAAAGTGTTTAAAATCGATTTAAATGATTTCTTCCGTCAATAAACCGCTATAGCGTTTCATCAAAGATAACGACGAGAGTTTTTCAACTTTTCTTTCTACCGACAGAACAAAAACCCGATATCTTGAGGTTTTTAATAGTTCATGTGTGGATTAAATTTTCGTTAAATCACTAATTGTCAATTAATTTGGCTACTGACCTCTCTTCTAGTTTCCTGACACTATGTAGGGTTTTACTCCGCGTTCAAAGGTACAACATTTATAGAGATCGGTAACTTTTTCCCACTACCAGTCACTGTTTCTTCTGTAGGCCACTTCGACACGTTCATTCACAGTATATAGTCTTGCGATTTTGTGTACTCTAAATCACTCAGCGCATCGTAGCCTATTAGTTTACTCCAAAGAAATTGTGGGAATAACCTTGTCAGCCGAATTTTATAAGTGAAATTTATTCGGCGGTGGTGAGCCCTTGTGTTTCCATTGCATCGACTTCTGTTTACTTTCAGGAACATGATGTTGAACCCACATTTCATCGCCAATTTTCTCGATAATTTCTTCCTCTTGTCACAAGGCTCCAAAAATTTTAACTCGACGCTGTTTATCGAATGGAGTCAACATTATCGGCACCCATCTGGCACTCACCTTTGACATACCTATGTCCAAACACGTGCCTTGCAAATTTGCAAATTTTCGGCGATCACTTCGATTTTAATTGGTCGATTGGTTCACGAATACTTTTTTCTACTTTGCGAACGTTTTCCTTGGTAATGGCTGCATTTGGTCGACCACATCGAAGGTCGCCTTCGATGGATTCCCACCTGATTTAAATTTCTTTGACCAACATTTTATTGTCTTATACGAAGATGAAAGTTCATTGTAAATAGCATACATGCGATTTTATATTTGAATTGGGCTATTTCCTCCTTTTGTGGGAAATTTTATGACACTTCACTTTTTGGATTATTGGAAAAAACACAACATGCAGTTGCCTATGTCGTTCCTCGTATATATATATTATTGGGGTATTCTGACTGTTGCCACAACCTATCCCCCATCCTGAAACTGACGACCTCCTTCTTCATCTCCTCATTGACCACTACGGGGCCTATTATAGACCAATTTTTCTTTTCTAACCACTCAAGTAGAATTTTCCCTTCCGCGTTAACTACTTCAACCTGGCCTGTTCTGTCATCGCTTAACCTCTGCATACTCACAAAGTTTCAACACATCCATGTATCCATATCTCTCTCACCACCTTTCACCCGTCTGCCAACTCATACAATATTTGTTATCGAATATACCCTCATCACTTTCCACTGTACCCTCCCCCCCCCCGTTCCTCCCATACCCCTGCTATTGTTTCACATTTCGTCCCTGGCATATTACCCTTACATTTTTCCCATGTAATCCTATCTATCCATGTTTCAATCAATCAATCGTATATAATAGAATCCTTCCAGATAGCCTTCCATATCATTATCCTTTACCGCAACTTATTTTTTAACCTCTTACACAACTGTTATGTTCTAGATATTCGTATCCGTATCCGAATTAAGCAGATAACATTTAGGTTTAAAGAATTGCATGTAATAGTAAGGCAATCCACCAATAGTTAAAATTTCATTATAACCACAAACATTTTCATTTATTGGCGAATTAAAATGTTCTAGAAATACTAAAATATAAAAACTTCACTGTTCTCCTGATGATCCTTTTTAATCGTCCCGAAAGTCGAGCCCGCCATTTAAGCGGATTATTGCTTGATATACGACATTCCATGTTTAAAGTCCGTAGTAATCGCCCCTGTAGACATTTAATTGGGAAAACGCTAAATACGCAGTATAAAACCAAATTAAATGTCATTAATTTATTATATTAAAAATTTATATGTATATTGTGTTGACTTTTTACTTAAGTGTAATAAATGGTATAATCACAGTAATAAAAATAATAATTTTAAAGAAATAAGAACTATTTTATCGCGATATTCGCTTTCCGTTTCATATTTTATTGTGGCGGCGACTCACATTCACCAAATGCTTGTTGAACAAGCGAAATTACAAGAAAATAACTTTATTTACGAAGAAATTTTAGTTTCCCACTGAAAGGGCCTGGCGAATTTCTTGGAGACATGTACAAACATTTACTCGAATTCAAATCGGTATCAAATTTATTATGCCCCGAGAATATTTTAGAAAGTTTAATTTTAACTTCTAACCCTAACTTTAAAATTGGATCTCGTAGGCCTCTCCGAATACTAATTTTTAAGTTGGACGAAGTTCGCAACCGGCAAGGGTATCCGCCACGAAGGACGAAGTTCAAGTTTAGAATTTAGTTAAAAGTTGTTGTGTCTGGAAAAACGCCACTCGCCTCGTCGCCACCGCCGGCCCAACGGGTATTACATTAACATAAATAAAATCGAAGCTTAAACTTTGATTTACGAATATTATTTCCGTGCACGTTAAAGATTTAAATCGCTGGTTTTATTAAATCGCGCATAAATTACATTGCAAATATCTTTGTGGTTTATAAATAGCGCCGGGCTATTATCCATCACGCAGATGCTTACTGTTACATGTTCGACGTTATTGATCCGTGAGTATCTTGACGTCTGTGACAGTCACATATCATATATCTTGGGAGATTAGTAGTGCAACTATGGTACTCTTAGATATTGCCATGGCAACGGTGATCTTTAAAAATATAAAGAAAATTTCTTTTGAAAATGATGCCCTAGTATTTTACATACCGATGAATTTAATCATACTTAGTCCCATATTAACAAGTACCCATATGTCTAAAATTATATAATTATTGTGTACTTTACTTGTATAATTGACTAATGTTTAATTTAAAAAAAAACTAAGTAATAAACGTATTAACGTTGTTTGAATACAAGTTTGGAATGAAAGACATATACGTACATTGTTCCACAAAGTGTGTTATCTGTATATAAATAAGTGAATGGAATACACATACTTTTCCAGCATATAGAAACCACCAGCCAAAGACTGGAGCAACAGGAAACGACGAGCATCCTACGGAGAGTCCGGCCACCCACAAGAAACATCACAAGACAAGAATACGCAGCACTCAAAAGACTAAGAGAAAATGAACAAATCATAATTCTTCTCTTCGTAAGCTCAATTGGATCACCACATATCAGACCAACTACAACCCTACAATGATGAGGTTCCAACATTTGTGAAAAATGTGCACACTTCATCGACATAATCAAAGATGTACAACTAGACCCTACTGACATCCTAATAATTTTGGATGCAACATCATTATTTACACAAATATCTATAAAAGAAGCAATCAAAGTCATCAAACAAACCACCCAAACACATCGAGCTAATGCAATACTGATTAACCAAGACTTGTTTTATGCAAGGACAACGATATAGGCAAATAGAGAGCGCACCAATAGTAAGCCCATTATCACCTATAATAGCAAATCTCCTTATGGCAGAAATCGAATCCCGCGCACTGCAATCAACTATGAAATTACGCAGTATATGGTTGAGATACGTCGACTATAGTCTGGCCACATGCCAATGCGGAATTGGACATCTTGGAACATCTCAACACCCCACATGAGAAGATCAAGTTAACAATGGAGGTTGAGAACAACGAAGAACTAGCATTGTTAGATGTACTGGTGAACAAAAAATCCGACGGTAGCCTGGATCACACTGTATACAGAAAACAAACACACACAAACAGATTCACTCACTTGACAATGACGAAAGTCGAAACGCGTCGTGAAACCAATAAATAAAAAGTGTTCATCATCACGGAAAATGAAGACATCCAGATATCTAAATGCGTCATCAAATCACCACCCGGCATAGAATAAACTCAGTCATAAAAACACTAGACAATCGGGCACAAAAACTAGCGGATAACGAACAGAGAAAAAGTGAAATACAAACATTCGAGGATGCGCTAATTCAAAATGGGTACTCAAAGGCAAAAATCACAAACGGAACAACAAGAAACCTACACGAGGAGATAAAGAAAAACATACAACGAAAGCCTTTCTTCCGTGCGTAAAAGGCACTACAGATAAAATATGAAGGCTTCTAGGGACACACAACATCCAGACTAATTTTACAACAAGAAAATCTCACAAACATTAAGAAGCCCAAAGGACTTCCCACCAGCCCCAATTAAAGACCAGGGAATCTACGAAATACCATGCATATCTTGCGAACGTACATATATAGGACAGATGAATAGAAGAATAAGCACCAGACGAGAAAATACCTAGAACAGCAATATTTTCGCGAGTTTCGAAGACATAAATGTACAAAAAAAACTTGAAATAGCAGCGAGCATGTATATACCATTGTGTTTTTTTCGGTCAATTTTATAATAAAAGCTTAACTTGAAATGATACATATCGATAGCTGTCAGATTTTAATTAAAAAGTCAATTGAATTGAGTTGAAAGCATATTGGAAGTAGGACATTTCTTCAATTCAATACGCAATTATGAAATTAAACGAAATGGAGGAGGTTTCGGCGATTAGACAACAGTTTTAATTCGAAAACGTATGAAAATAATAAAACGCAGACAAGGAGCAATGCAGTTGTTATGTAAATTATAAATTTGACATATATACATAAATAGAGTTGTATAGTCAACGAAAAAGATTCGTGGGATCTAAATTTAATGTGCAATAAATAAATGAAAATGTTTGTCGTTATAATAAAATTTTAACTCTTGGTGATTTCCTTACTCTTATATATAATTCTCTAAATAACGCTATCAAACTGTGGCAAACATGAATGTTATGGAAGACCATCTAGAAGTATTCGATTATTTGGATTGATTGAAATATTAATAGATATGATCACATGGGAAAAATATTATAATATGCTAGAAGGGTTTAGGTGGAAGTGCCCGAAAACGATAAGAGAACCAAAAATGAGAAGGACGAAATGTGGAATAATAGCAGGTGTATGCGAGGAAAAAATGTGAACGGTAGAAAGTGATGAAGGTATTAGTTTAGTTATAATGAGTGGGGCGTTTATCGCCCCTCCACTGCGACCGCAAGGGTCTATTGTGGCTCACAACTATTTATAGTTCACCTTTCATTCCCATTCTCTTTAAAATAAAGGAGGATTTTCGCCCAGCTCCAGTTTTGTCTTACCAAAGACTGTGAACCTGATTTTGTCCCCGGCGGAGCAGGCACACATAACGTACTCTGCTGTTACTTCAGTTTCACAACATAGTATGCACTCAGTGGCCTTAGCCACTCCCAGCCTATGCATATGATGCTTTAGTCGGCTATGCCCAGTAGCCAGGGCTGTCAGAGTGCGCAGGTCATTCATACCCAAGCCTAGCAGTGTCCTGGTACGTGCAGTAGATGGGCCATTCAGTACTATCTTGGAATGTCTCATTTCATGGCACTCCTGTCAGTATTCCAGTACCTTGTGCTCCATCCAGCTCTTGTTCGAGCTTCTGGCCAGGGCTCTTGTAATCCCAAGAGCCGGTTCTGGACCAATAAATTCTCGGTTAGCCCCGCTTTTTGCGAGAGAATCCGCAAGATTGCGCGAGAATTCCCTCTATTCCAGCGTGTCCGGGTATCCAGACCAGGCTGACCTTGTTGAATCTCCCAATGATGATGGATATATACTCGATAAGAAGTGTTGCATGAGTAGGCAGAGGGGCGAAGGTGGTTTGGCGATACATGAATACATGGAAGGGTTATAACTTTGGGAGTTTGCAGAGGTAGCGATGATTGAACAGGGCAGGTCGAAGAACGAGGTAGTTAACGCAGAAAGCAAGATTCTCCTAGAGTGGTTGGAAGAGAAAAAATTGGTACACCCTCAAGGATAGAAAATGGGGATTATAAGAGAGAGAGAGAGAGAGATTCATTCATATATTCGAATGGTATGTCTATAATAGACCATGTGGTCATCAATGAGGAGATGAAGAAGGAGGTCGCCAGTTTCAGGGTTGGGATAGGTTAGACTTATAACATAATACAGGCCTAAGTGCTAATCGCAGAGATTTATAAACCTACAGTACGGAAGACACTATAGCAGGGATCGGAAGCTCATGTATTGATGCCAAATGTAGAATTGTGAAGCAATCATTGAATGAGGCAAGAAAAATTGAGGACTAAGATAGGGAGACTTCCTGTATGAAACGAAAAGGAATAAAGAGCTATGCGAACGGAAGGATATAGAATAATAATTACGAGACATGAGAAGAAGTGATGGGTGTGACTGGACAAAAGGATATATCTGGCAAAAAAATATGTTAGGAGCGGAAAATGTGGTCGATGAGAAAGGTGTCGCAGAGCAACAATAGAGCGGGGTAGAGAAAGAAAATATGATTCTAGCGGGGAGGAGCTACAAAGAAGTAAAAGCAAAATAAAGAAAGGGACGGCACCAGGAGAGGGTAATCGAAACGTTGCCCTCGGCAAGGCTAGGAAATTATATTGAAATATGTATGTTGTAAGATTATATTAACGAGTTGTCATATTTACGAAAAACGTTTTTGCAATTTAAAAAAATACTGGGGCACATAGACGAAAGAGGAGAGCACCGTCGTAAAGAGAAAGAAAAACATTGTTATAATTTTTGATAGAACTCGAAAAGATTCAAATGAATTAAAAATTATGGAAAAGACACGAATGCTATAAAACAAACATCAGAAAACGATGACGGTAGTACCAATTTGACCGCTATAATGCCCACGATGGTTGTCTTCGGAATACAAATAAAGCGTTCCTAACTGAGTGTTTATACGAAAATCAATGTCATGGTCTTAAATATAAATGAAATTGAAATGTCGTTAATGTAGTGCTAAAATTGAATAAGATAATGAAGAAGAAGAAGAGGGCAGGGATTTGCAAAATTCCACGGCTCTAAAATAAATTTCAATGAAAAATCCTAAAAACCTAAAAAAAAAATTTAAGTTGAGTTATATTATTCACCAGAAACTCGCGAACGTAATTTATTTTATAATTGATCATAATATTTAAAAGGAACCCTTAGATAAAATTCAATTAAATTCAAATACTGAGACAATTTTTTTGTGAAATTGAAATATATCAACACACACGTCCAAAGTTGGTATTGAATTATTTTGCAGTGTTCTACATAATTATGTGTTACTTTACGATTACTATTGCGATTTGGATTTGCCTCATATAAGTCATTTAAAACTGAATTAAAAATTAATCTAAATAGTTAGAATAAAGCTAATAATTTTTAAAAATAAGCGATTTATAAAATTGAATTTCAGTATTTATGCATAAACAGTGCATGATCGGTAATTAAACAGATTGAATCTGCAAAATATTTATTAGATATTTGTTATTGGTAGCCTCATCCATGTCCAAAATTACCAAACCACTCTAGTATAAAGCAAACAAGCCAAGCAAAATTATAATGGCCATCGGTGGGTTTTTTCTCAAATACCGTAGACTGCAGAGAATGTACCAGCGGATCATATCAATCACACGCCCGAACTTGGATTAAGCCTGATTGAATGATAACTAATGATATCAACGATCGCAAGCCTGCGCCGGATTGACAGGCGGCTGCACAATGACTAGCGGGTCATACATCATGGCGGTGTCACTTTTTATTTAAATGTCTCCAAGGGTCGCTTTTGCGAGCTTAAGATATCGCAACCTCGTTGCGACAACTAAGAACGTTAGATAAATTTCTATCGTCCGTGTATGTACTCGTATTTTTCGCGTAATTTGGTATAAAAATGCGTCTTTGTGCGGCACTATTAATCACAACATTAAAGCGGTTTGTAGGTTACTTTGTCGTCAACATTCAATACTGATGATAATACATTTAATATTACTCGGTACATGAAGTTGTGACTACATTACTTTGTATATATGAATATATGAATAGGGATATCATAAAGAATAAGCCAACTTTGAGACATTGAGAAAATAATGAATAATTTTCCAAAAGTATGAGAATAATTGTAGCCTAAACAATTTGGCCAAACACGAGTAAAGAAAAATTTTATATATGTCTATGTACGAAATCGTTTATGATGTTAATAAAAATGATGAAAATATTGCGAACGGGTCACATCCTGTGACGAAATTAATTAATACAAACAGATATATTATAACTACGAACTTTTGTGTGGTATTTATTCAAAGAGCCGCTAACTTTAACATTCAAGCTTACCAAACTGTTTGAAATGAGTTTACTTTATGAATTTTCATGCAACGTTTTACATTATAGTGCCTGTCGCAGTAATCTACCCACAATCAGTCAAGTTTCACGAATCTCCTCATGTATCATAGCAGCGTATCACCGCTTAAGCAAACAAATTAAAAGGAATTCTAGAGCATTGTTTGCAATCGCCATCGATCGTAAGTTATAGTGAAAAGACACATATTTGTATACCGGCTGACACTCCTATCGTATTCGGTGGGCGACAACGCCAAATGTCAGAACGTTACTACGGCTATATTATATTGCCTACTCTGACTATCTATTGTCGTGGTTCGTTCCATACAGATATCTCGTCGGAGAAGAAAAAAACTCGAAAGCGTTTCATATTTATTCGACTTGTTCCTTTTGTGGGACGCATTATTGAATATGAAATGTCTTTTGAAGGGATCGGTTTATCTTGTTCTTTTGTGGAACAGTAAATTTGAAAAAAATTGCTAATTTTGTTGTGTATTAATTAATTAGTTGAAGAATAAATAAAAATTTGAACGAGCATAGATTCATTGTCATAAATAAGTATGTATATTTGAAGTACCTTAAGTTAAATATTTTTATAACTATAATTGTATTTATTATATGTGACAGAGCGTCGATATACTATAAGCATAGGCATGGTGGTAGCTACTTGAGAGGTGCTTTTGCACCCAAATAGCCCACAATTTCTAGCGTGCTATTGTTATTGTGATGTTTCGGAAAAACCTTTCAAATAAAAATTGTTTAGAATGCTGTCCCATTTTTAGACATAATGTCAGTGTTTTCTATTTATTTATCATATGTGCAACACTGGTTCATATGAGAATCACGAAATTCTTAAATCCCAAATTGCGAATTTACACAAACCCATGGCTATCGGTATGAACGGACAAAAATGAATACGTGTTATGTTTTTTGACTTTTCATGCGCATTTGGTACCGTTACTGCGGAATCTATGATAGAAAAGTAATATGCTTTGGGCATAAGGGTTAATATTGCAAGGTGCCTGGGGTCATATCCTTTGTTAAAACAATTTTGTGCTAAATCTTAACAATGAAATGTCCAACGAGTACTATATATTTCTTGGAGTGACCTAAGTGTCTGTTCTTAAGCCCTTGTTATTTCTTTTATACGTACTCGATCATCCGTCAGTAATAACGAAAGGACTTATGGTTATGTTTGCGGATAACATATCTTTAGCAATTTCAGCTAATGCGGAAGCTGAACGATTAACAGTGTAGGAGCAATAATGTCGGAGATTCATGGATTATGTTATAAAAATCGGATCGTGCTTAACAAACAACAAACAAAATAACCATCATGATATTCTCTGATATCTTTGTAATATGTTGCGATGAAATGTTTGGGCCAAAATGAACAAATCTTATTTTGCAATAGTTCGACTAAGAACAAGAATAAATACTTATTACACTGATGGGAATCTATTAAATGAATTGTTATATTTCATGCAATGTGATGGTCAGGGATTGTGCTAATTGATATGATTTTTTTTAACAGAAATGAATAAACCGGCTTATGTTCCGTCTTAAGCTTTGACTTTTAATATTGCCATCGATATATATCGTTTATTCTGTTAATTTTGTAGAAAAGAACATATGTTCGTTTGCGATAAACATTTCAATGTATGAATACAATTTTCGCATAGCATACTGTGGCTTATGAGAGATCACTTTGTATGCCAATATAAAATTATTCAATAGCCCTGAACGGTATCCCAAGCTTCAAATTCTTCAAGTCTGAAGTCTACTATTACAATATTTGAAGATAATATAATTTTATCTAGTACCAACGCACTCCTAATACTGCAATTTAAATAATTTTTATACGATGGAATATCCAACGGATTGATCTCATTGATTTGTTTTCAAACAGAAATGTTTGCGACGAAATGTAATTTAAAAAATGTTGGTACGTTTACTAAAAAAATGTCCATATGAGCGAATTAAAATTCTTATCGATTGCAAATATAATTTCATGCCAAAAAAGGTACGGCGATAATTTTTTATTAATGGTCAATTTGAAAACGTCGACATGTTGAATGGCTGAATTATTTAGAAAACCCTTTGTACTTGTTGTATACTATTACCAGTTACTTATCAATTAAGGCAAACGTTTCGTTCATAACCCGTATTAGATTCTAATATTATATTTTCTGTTGACGTAAGGTCTGGTTTAAAGAAGACGATTTTTAAAGTCTTTAAAATAAATGTGAAACGTCCACCGACGAGCATTGTGATTAAACGTAATAGCTTGACTAACTTAAGTTTAAAGACACGGATGTGGACTTTGATGTTTAATATTGTTAACATCAGCTAACTCATTTCCATATATCGATTATCGATTTTAAGTCATCACGGGCATATTAAAAACTTTTTTTTGTTAATGTTTATTTAGATGCATTTGACATTTGCTCGCGATCGACAATTAATTAATAAGGGAGTAGAACTTTGTTAAAATTAGATATTATGGCCTTTCAGAATTTCTGACTGCAGATACGTTATTGTAGGTATACTACTTTTAAATGTTTATTGTGCGTGTTTAATTTATGTACCTGTGTATTATAAACTTTCACATCCTGCATGTTGGTTAAGTGAATAAAACACATTATTATTATCAACATGGATTTTAACATGCAGGCTGTACAAACTAAATTATTTAAGAAATTTTTATGTTTCTAGTGTACGAGCCTATTTATTTTTAGTTACATATTTTCTTATTATTATCACCATAGGTATTGAACTAAAAAGTAGTAGCCTTAAATTATACATAAATACGAAATACCATGTATTTAAAATTTACATCGCTACAGAAGCACATGAAACATGGCAATTAAACTATATCAAACGTTGGCATTTATGTAGGCATGTATTATATTGTATTGATTGTCTTATTAGTGGCATCGTAAGGCATGTATTATATTGTATGGATTGTCTTATTAGTGGCATCGTAATGTAGAATTAGAAGTTGCAGGTCATTGATGCATTAACAATTGACGAAACGGGAACATTCCGGCGAAGTACTCGCAACCTATCGCGAATCCGTCGTGAATTTTTACACCCTTATTATGGTTTATGATGTGTGGAATATTTTTTTGATTAATAGTGCAAACGTCCAATAATTAACAGTAAAATGTCATTAAGACGATTTCGTATATTTTTACATCAAATTCGCCAATTTGCAAACGACGCCATATTTGACGTGTTAATGTAGTTTATTTCGATTCCAGGACTTTTCGGATAACCCAGTGTCTAAATAGATATGTTTTTCGATAATTGTAATCAATGTTTTACGTAGGCGAACAAACGTTACCCATAACCATTTGTTTATTTTACTTTCGCGTAAACTAATACGACCATGCTGACAGGCGAAATTGCGAACGTTTACAAGAAAAAAAAATTTTCAACAGGGAATTCAACAGCGTTTTTTCCAGTATAGGAGATTTTTCGAAAGAGCTTTGAAGAACTGGCGAGATTCAATATTCGTGTCCTTAAATACTGTCTCGCTTGCCTATCTACAACAATCGTACGATAATAATTCTTGTTTATTTGATCATGATATATTACTTTGACGTATTGGATGAATTGAATATTATTAAAGAAGCTAAGTGAAAATGATTGCTATGATTCTTACAACAACCGATATTGGTAAGTGTTTATATATCCTTTCATGATTTTAAATTTATTCTGATCTGTCAATATCTAGCTTTGTTCCAATTATTGATTTTTGTTCTAAATGTATGCATGTTCCCCGTACAAATTAGGATATTTGTACTACAAAACATACTGTTCTTATAACTTCGAGGATAACAAATCTGATTTTGTTTACATATCGGAACGAGCCTTTCAGGTACGAATCAATACAGTACAAACAAGAACATATTTTTAGATTTCGATAGCATCACAGGTCACACCTTTATGAGCATCTGGTTTTCAAAAACAATCTATTGCGCAAGCACCAGCCAGAATTAATGTGTCAGTGAAAAATATCAACACATTAAACGAATCAAAGCATTTTTATAAAGTTTCAAATTGAAAGAATTGAAGTCATGTGAAACTGGCCAGCTTTATACCAAAATGTAAAATACTATGTAGATATTAAATTGGATAATTATGGATGTACACATCAAATACTGGCTTGATTTGCGAAACAGATTGTCTTTAGCATCAATATTGATTAGACAGTTATGTATGAACGAACGTATGTATGCCCTGATCTTCTAGTTTATGTAGTTTCAATATTTGCTTCTTAAAGTTCGTTATATTTATTCAAGAAAATAACATCTATATGCATTTTTATTACTATTATTATAGCTGTTGTTTATAAATGTAATCCCCCACCAATTAAATAATTTGAGCATAGGAGTCAACTATGATTTAACAGTGAGGTTATAATTCATCATTTAACCATTTCCATTTGATAATAGATATTTGTTATTGTGCTACATTTTTAAACATATTAGTAAATGAGTTGTTATGTTCAGCAAGCTAAATTAATAGTTACTTATCAACTTTCGAAATGCATACATATTTGTATTTGTCCGCTCGACAATGATTTGCAGTGTTACTATGTGTATGTAGTGTCCAAACCTTTGAAGTTTTATTGTGAAACTTAATATAAGGACGAAAACCTCCTCATTCTAAAGAAATATGTCAACGAAAATCGAAAAAAAATTTGTTATGAACGTTAAAGATATTTAAACATTCAATGCCGTTTATTTGCAAAGTTCTTTCGAAAATGTACTTTGTCTAAGTATAAGAAAGTTCAGTGCGGATTGCAGATTTTTGTCATATGCTCGAACGTCTACAGAGCGCCAACGTATTTAGCAACATGTTTAATGCATATGATTATCGAACAGGAGTTATATCATGTTATTAAATAAAACAACTTTTATATATACTGATTGCTTGGTTTCACTATACACATTAAATACTGCTAGTTTATGTGTATACTTGTTGCAGTTTTTACAAAATAAATGGATACAGAATGAATAATAAAACCGTATTCTTCTATATATTTTTATAGGTACAAGATAAATACTGTAATTCTTTCTATCAACACATATAATTGTTTCTCTCATTACCTTATTTTTTACGTACTGAACTCGAGAAATGAAAACGTTGTTGTAAATACTGCATTTTCTGTATCCAATTAAAACTTTATCTTAATCGCAAAATTACTTTCCCTGTTTTAAATAACAATAAATAGTTATATAAACTGGCGAAACGAAACACGAATTCAATTTTCAATGGAACGGAATCTTGAAAATAATTACAAAATATAATTTCGCCCTTCATAACGACCCATTCAATTTCGACGTCAATTTTAGCTCAAACAAACTTACGTACCGGCCGTGGAAAACCTCATTTTCGCCGATAACAGCCGATGTAGTGTCGAGTATGCAAAATAATCGCATCAGTAAATTAAATTTGAACGACCCTTTGATAAAACGAAAGTGGACAGTAACGGGTCTTTAAAGCACGCTCGTACATAAAATCTCCTTTGGCTATTGGTTTCGCAATTAATAATAATTTATTTGAGCAGAGTAAACATTGAAATTTAAAATGTTGTTCTATCGGCCTGTGTGGTCCCGTTTATAGTCTCTACCGTGTAACGTCGCATTTACATTTGTGAAATGTAAACGAATGTTGATTATACGCACCGATGTAAACTTCACCACCGACTAACGGGAATAATATTTACGGTACTGTATGTAATTAACTGCCAAATTTGTTGTTTCAATATTTTGTTTGGTCTACTTCAATTGTAACGGAGGATTATTTTAAGAATGATTAGCATTTGTAAACTGTTTGATGTTAATTTGAATTAATGTTTAATTAAAATTTTCTATATGCTTCGTCCATTTTTTTATAATCTCTTTCTTTTAATACCATTACCATTCTCCCAACCTTCAATGTACTGAATCTGATGACAATTCTACCGAATTGATATGCAAGATGATTTTCATAAAAACTTTTTACAGGTTCGTAAGTTCAAAAGTCCTCTCTTCTAATATGAAAACTAATATATTACATCTTCAATATAACGTAAGCTTATAATAATTACAAAATAAAGAATAAACATCTACTACCACAATTTGCATCAAGATTCGTCGCTCAGAACATTTTCACATGAACCCGAATTCGAAGATATGACTTCCAAACTTAAACGTTAGTATACTTTGCCATTAAGCCTGTCTCATTTTAACGAACTACATATTTTTAGGCCAAAAAATGTGGTTCACTCATACGAGAAATAGTAGAGGTCTCAGAATTAAATCTCTTACCATACTGGAAACACAACTCCTTGTCTACGATTACTGAAACGCGATAACAACAGATCGCACAAATTTTAAATAGAAAGTGATTAATACGTAGTGAAACACACAAAGCGAAATTTATGTTACGTTTACATTTAAAGATATTGCATTTTCTGTGACAACACGTATATAACGACGACGAACAAATGGAAAGTAATTTGTTGCTTCCCTTCTTGTTTTTACGGGCAACTTTATCGTTCCGTGGGTCGCAGCTGGGTGACGAACAAATGTACCGCGTCCGCACGGATCGGAAAGAATTTGCGCCTCTGCGACGATCGCATCTTTATTCGCATCAGCGGACCACGCGAAAGCGGACGGGATTGTGATTGCTTTTTATCGGAAGCTGTAGGACGCGGATGTTTTTCCACACGGCATGAGTACATCGCCAATATCGTATATGTTTACGTATACACAACGATCACTGTGTATGTTATATTACTAACGTTTGAACAATCAAACGGACGCGGACGTTCGCAAACACATCCAAACTTACTTTAAATTGGATGCTACTATTGTTAGCGAGTGGCGTACATGGAAAAACCAAAATAGTATATAACCGAGTATATAAATCAGGAACCTCTTGATTATAATAGTAATACTTTCACTTATTTCAAATGGTAAAAGTATCGGAAGCAATGAAATCAATTCTCAATATATTATTAGTAGCAATAACTGAAATTTATAAACTATTTACCAGTATTCGATGGGTATGCGGTAAAAAATATTTTGTGACATAATCCCAATATTTGTGATTTTGTTTCCCTGTATAACCTTTAAGACCCCAGTGTTTATTTTCAATTTTATTTTATTATCAAAAAAGTAAAGGAATAATGGTTGCTTTACCAATTCAATAAGCACCGCTCGTCGACCAATAAGCATGGCTATGGAGGGGAGTTTCTGCCACAGATCGTCAATCTGAAATAATGTTGTTGCAATGTACGCAATAGCTGCGAAAAGAGAGGTCGTAAATTCATTAAATTTATTCGAAAACGTTATTTCCGTTAATGCTTCAAATTAATCTTCATGATACGAAATAATTTCACAGTGACAGACGGATCCACCGAACCCCTAAGAAAGCGACCGAAGGGACTAGGCAGATGTGTCCAATGGGATAAAATTTACACAATTTTGTCTGCGTTTGAAATTAAAAGAATTTTATACCCGATTTAATTACGTAAGCAGGTTTCGCAACCCGTCGTTGAAATAAAATATAGTCATTGAATACAAAATCCTTAGATATTTTGCATAAATATCTCCATCCAATGTAATTTATTTATATTTATTTAATATAATGATACCGAAAAACATTTTTAGAAGAGCACATGTTTTGTTTTAATTCAATCTCTGCAGTGCGGACGGTTAAGAATAAACTCTCATAATTTAACCAAAAGTTTAAATTAAATTTTAGGAATTACCAACAAAAAAGGGAAAACAACGGTTCACATGTGCTCGGCTATTCGCCTTTATGAATTCAATTTATATTTCAATGGAGAACATGCCTAAAGCAGACTAATTCCATGAATAGCATAAAAATTCAATTCACTTTATGAATTCAATGCACATTGCCAGATTTACATACATTACGTGAATGCCATGGAGGGACCTTTTCAATCACGTCCTTAATGCTGAACCTATTGGCGTTGCGAAATTGATTATACTTTAATAAAATTGATTTGCTAAAGAGATGAGCGGTTTTCAAAAATAAACTTGATTGATATCCTGAATATAGAAAATATAAACGAAGTGTTTCTAGAATAGGATATATAAGCTGTATTTTCAATATATTTATAATGAATAATAGGTTTCAAAGCAATCAATGAAAAGCATTTAACTCCGTTTGCTCATGCAATGTAAAATATAAATTTAATTAAATTTTCCAATGTTTCAACGGCGAGTTAAACTTGACGTTTGGATAGGGCGATTGCATTTTTGCAACGGCCCCATATGTTTTCGTGCGAGGGTGCACATGTTGAAATGGTTTTATGAACCATTGATGCAGTCAGAGGGTTTCATGCGTGCAAACAAAAACGTTTTACTTTGTTTATATACCATCCGATACAAGTGTCTCTAGTTTCTTTTCATAAAACTCAAAATATTTGCCTTGTTTTTATATTAAAACTCTCGTATATGCCAGTGCAAATATTTTGAAAGATATATTGAACTGGAGGGCAAGAGTTTCTTTTTAAGAGTGGCTGCACGTTACCGTAAAAAGAATCTTCGTTGCATTTATTAATTACACTTTAACCTTGCATTGATTGTATTATGAATAATTCCATGCACATGGCATATTATCGAATGATTACAATGGATGACCTCGAGCGACAATTTGAAAATAACTCGACATAAAATAGAAACGTCAAGGTATTGCTATTTTTGATATACGATACGTCGGACATATTTACATCAAAGTTGTCACTGGCAGCGCATTCATAACATTGCATTATACGTCGTACAAATGCATAGTAAATTAAACTTTCAAATGCGAAACATTTTTCATGAAAATGCCCGTTACAAAAACACATTTTCTATGATATATGAATAAAATAAACAGTGCTGCAATTTGTCTGCGTTTTAAGACAAATTATTTACACACATTTACGTGGAACGCATATGTTTGCTTGACATTTTTATATACGACTTTTTAATACTTGATATTTATGTCAGTTTTTATAGTCTAAGGCGCAGTTAAAAATATAATAATTTATGTGTATGGTATCTATATAAGCCAAAATATGCTGATTGAAATTGAAAGGTTTTGAGGGCATAGTTTTTTAAAGTTATCGTGACCGTAATGGCTCATAATGATGTCGAGGGAAACTAATTATATTAGTAGTGATATTTTTCTGTGCTTTTGTTTGTAAGTTGATGATCTTCCCGGAACAATCATTCATATAAAATTGGTGTCAAAGTAATAGCCTGCCTTGCTTGATATATTTTGCGCTTTAATAGCAAAAAACGTAAACATGTATAATAAACAACCAACATTCTTTCTTCGTAATATACTGCAAGTTTTCTCCAATGCCCCGTTTACCATTGAAGAAGTGTACAAAGGACCAATTTAGCGGACACACGCATGCACGCACGAAGTTAATTTGCATAATCACTGATCTGGAGAAAGAGGTTCGACAGTTAAAGAAGATACTTCTTGGTGGTTTAGCTCTTCGTAGTACTTCGTAGACACCTCTTGCCGGAGTTGTGCTAGATGATCTATGAGTTGTCATAGGGGTGGATGGATTTGATTTGCAAAATTTAAAAATATATGTATGTTGTATGGAATTCCGTACTAAGACTAAACTTGCCTTCCGTAAAATCTTCGTTGTTGAAAATATCGTCTGGTGTTTCACCACCATGTATTTCGATATAACGCGCTCGTTAAAAATTACATTATTTGAATTCTGAAGACAAACGTTGTGGATATTATAATGGTCAGATTGGTGCTGCCTTCATCCGTTTCTAACGTCTCTTTTATAGTCATCCATTCTGTTTTCTCTTTCACAATTTCAAGATCTTTTAAATTTTATCAAAAACCGACGGCTATGTTTTTCTTACAACAGTGCTTTAATTTTTCTGCCCTAATAACTTTATAAATTGCAGCAATATGAAACCTCGTCAGCATAACCCTAAACATAAATATTTCGACCTTGAAACCTTGCCCAACCTTTATTATACAACAAATCTAGATTCTACGAACCTTTCCTCAACGTGCACGATTCTGTATTTATCACAATATTCAAATATAGAGTCTTGCAAAATTTAGCCACATTATGTACTAACGCTTCATGTTTTATAACTTATGTCCAACCCAAACCTATGATAATTATATAATTATTAACTGAAATTAAAAACATGGACGAGATGAAGCAAATGTTGAAAGAGATAATGAGGGAGATGAATAGCAACACGCAACAATTAAAAGAAGAGATAAAGGGACTGAAACAGGAAACAATAAGGAAAGAAGAAAAGTAGGAGGAAGAAAAATTGGAACTGAAGAAGAGGATATATGTACTTGAACAAAACGTAGAAATTGGACAAAAACAAAAAGGAAGCAAAACATAATAATAAAAGGCACAAAGGTTGAAAAAAGCGAGTTGGCGAAAGAAATAACGGAGTTCCTGGAGAAAGAATGAAAAGTGCAGACAGACAGATAGTAAGAGCACATATGATAAATAAAGATGAAAAATACCAGATAATAAGAGCGGAGATAAAATAGTTGGCAGAAGAAATTATGAATGCGAAGAATAAACTGCAAAATACCAAAGTATACATAGATAATGACTTAGCTTGACGCGAAAGTGAAATTCAAAAAGAAATTAGAAGAATAGCAAGGGAGGAAAAGGAAAAGGGAACAAGGTAATAGCAGGATTTCAGAAAATTAAAATTAACGGAGTGGAGCACAATTGGAACAGAACCGAGAACGGCGTACATATAGCAAAAGAGGGGGGGGAAACCACCAAAAAACTGTCAGTAGAAGGAGGGGATGGAAAGAAGATGACAAAAGCAATGGAATAGAAGAGAAACATAGACGAGATAAATATAGGTAAATCGAATATAAGTACAATAAACGGGAAAGAAGGAGAATTAATGGATGAAATGAAGGAGAGTGAAATACAAATAATGCGACTAAGCGAAACAAAAAGAACAAGGGAGGGGGAGAAGGAAATGGGAAGGGGACATAATAAAATGGGATACTCAGGAGTAGAAGATGTGAATAAAGCAAAAGAGCGAGTGGGGCAGGTAGTAACATGCGAAATAGAAAACAGAATAACACATTGGGAGACGATAAACTCAAGAATAATATATATTTGAATTGTATATGGAATGACAATAGTACAGATATATACACCAACAGAACTGGCGGAAGTCCAACAAGTGGTAGACATAGTAAGAGAAAGGAATGACTATACAATAATAATGGGAGATTGGAATGCTAGAATAGGGGAGTTTGAGGCTTGAGGATTCGGAAGCAGAGGACCATATTGGTAAAAAACATTAAACAGAAATAGAAGGAAGATTTATGTATAACGAATGACATGGTAATAAGAAATGGTTTTTTTTTCAAACAAACGGAGACGACAATAGCACATATGAAGCAGAGGGGTGGGAAGGAAAGAGCATAATTGATTACATGGTGTATTGTTGATTGTAATGTTATATAATTTAAATAAAGTATTGTTAAGTTTTATCACCTATTAAAATGGCAACTTCGATAGTTATTGTTACATTAACATTAAGAGTTATATTTGCTGGACGCTTCCACCCTTGCTTTAAAGGCGATAAATAATCAATCAACGTTGACGACTGCTCCCATTTGATTGTTGACTTAAGAATCAAAGCCTTTCTTGTTTTAATTTCAAGTTTGATTGGGATCTGTTATGGATATCTACCTTAGTAAAACGATAGTTTGCGATTATCGATTCAACGATACAGGAATTCGAACAGATTCGGTTTCTCTCGTTTGCATTTTTGAAGCTTTAAGCGTATTTAGTATTTTTAGTCTAGTATTTTTAGTCAAATAAAATGCTTCGTATGTTCACAAGACCTGCAAACATTTATATTAAATTAATTACATTATTTCTGTGGATAATCCTAACGAAAATATACAGACAATTTATTTATAACTGTGAAAGCTCCGTTCTGCATATTAATATTATTTCACCATAAGTGAAAAATCTTTCTGCAAATGTACTATTTCCGATTGTTTTTCTCTCTGTTTCTGATTTAATAACTGCTGCGGACTTTAACTCAAAAAATCAGCCCCTTGCACCATGTGCACAAAACTCCGTCTTTCGTTGGCGAAACCTCGCCGACACAAGCTCAGGTTCGCAATAATCTTCAGACATCTGGTGCCTCCAATAATTGCAGAGCGGACCAGAATTATTGTGCTTTAGTTACTTTTAGGGTCAGCGACCAATGTGGCGCATCCATCATTTGATATCGGCGCTCCAGACAGAACCATTACGTCGGCATTAACGATATTCTATCATCGATGCGATATGATTTTTTCGTCGCTTTAGTTTTTATGTCGCCAATGGCGTCTGCTAACCGAAGATTTTCGTGTAATTTATTGTCGCACTGACGCGAATTAGCGACGGATACAATTAAAATCATTCGTCTTTTCGAAATCGTATTTATATTTAACGCGGCGAAGCAGCTGCATTAGAGTTGATAATTAATTTCGTATGATATATCACTGCAACGCGCATTCTAATAACACTGACAACAGCAGCTTTCGTTTGCTATGTATACATTTGCGTTTAATGAAAAATCTCATATTAATAGTGGAGTGGCTTGCGATTGTCAAAAGGAATTTATTAGATCGGAGCAAACACCGAAAAACAAACTTACAAATATAAATTTATCATTTTTCATTATTTTTCAAATAGAATGAATTTAATTACTAGTTGCGAAACATTCAATACAAATATTTACCATGTTTGATACTATCAGTTACCGTGAATCTTTGATAGCATCTCTTATCAAGCACTAAGCAAACATATTACTATAATTGTGTCCCATAACTAATTAGTAAATTATAATTCATTTAAAAAAATCTCCAATTATTTGCAACATGCACACCCAACGTTAACTATCTATGATATAATTTATCTGTCAATAAAGAGTTGCATTCCTTCGAAAAAGGGATATATTTAAAATTAATAAGTTACAAAATTCATCCTCGACAATTATTTTCTCAAAACTCAAGTTGTAAGACCCACGTTTCCTTATGTTCATGTTTGTCTTAAGTTACACTGTTATTTTCCGTTTCTATTTCTTGTCTCGTATATAATGTTACTATTAGTAACGGTTCCGTTTTACAACTCAAGTTTCCCAAATAATTCATTATGTTTACCACCACTTGTTTTCTTGTTTTTCCATGTTGTATATCACATTTTCCTTGAGGAGGATGACAGAAAGTAGGAAAAATTAATGTTCAAAACAATGATTCGTTCTGCTAATCAATTCGTATGATTAAAATATTACATTTTCAATGAGAATAACAATAATACAATTATTGATGATATCAAAACCATATTGATAAACTAAATGATAAAGTTTTTGTATACTACTATATTACTATACCTGGGATATAAAACATTTAAATTGACTGATATTGCGATCGCTGAACCCCTAAACTGCATTATATAATCCAATTCTGGCGCATTACCATGTAAATAATTCAATATATTTTAATATATTCCAAAAACTTGCTGAAAGTTCATATGATTCACAAAAATATTCACCGGACCAGCGTCCAGATATTAAACATATTTCATAAAAGCTGTTTCGAGCTAAACTGAATATGCATACATGAACTACGTATATTATTTGGTGGGCAAAATTCAATATTTCAAGAGTTTCTTTCATATAATTTGCCGGAACGAATGTTTGCATTATATTTCAAATCGATTTCTTAACTTGCATAATGACAATGGCATGGGTTTTACGTTACTGTTAATATAAAACCAAAAAATGTAATTCTACCGGTCCATAATATTGTTAGGACACAAAATGTTTAAAAATTCAAATAATTGAAAAATAGTAATTATTCCCCGGTTGCGTTATGTATCCATTATTTTATACATTGCGCCATTTACGTGTCCATTGATAGAGATTGATTGTCTACACGAACAGTGTTGAGGTACGTGTGATTATAGTGTTAAAATCATAACCATGTTACGGCGTAAAGACATAGTTATGCCGTACAATTTAATCTACGCCATTGTTTTCGCTTAAAGAGATCAGACCCACATCAAGTTGATCCGCAACGAACTATAAACAGTTCCGATCTGATTTCGGGCTTACGTCTAATTCCGTACATTAGTGGCCGCTTTTCCGATCACATGCTTCGATAAACAGGCATGTCCATCTCGTTGCCAATATAGCCGATGTTTAAAGGAAGTTTACGACTATTACCCCAACCGCCAACTATATGCCACTACAAGTTCTGGGTCAGTAGTAAAAAAAAATAATTTTCATAAATTTGAAGTATTGGGGCACAACACAATGTTAATTTCGCAAGCGTAAATCGTGATATTTTATTTAATGTCTCATATTATAAATAAAATGCAATTTATTCTCTTTCGACTCCCGACGCCAAAATTCCCAAGCATAAAAAGACATATGCATATCGAATAAATATAATATATTCTATTTGATATCGAAAATAGTATAGTCAGTATAAACAAAATTTTAATCTCCGTGCCTAATTTAAACAACTCTATAGTGCTTGAACATTTATTACCATTAGTGGTTGTTGTACGCAACACCGTAAAATGAGCACGTATTTTGTGTGTTGCATACTTGTAGTACAATATATGTTTTAAACATCTATTTAAAAGGAAGTAGTTTATCGTAATATGTTTGTATATACTATTGTGTGTCTGCATATAAACTTTGAGATATGAATTCATTAAAGTGTTTAAAATTTCGAAAATCTACTTTTGTGTAAATAATCGTATTATACTGTAATGGACAAATGCCACATATTGCACTCGCTGCGTCAAGGAATTATCAGACGGTGCTATATTTCATATTTTTCGCTGATATATCAATGCACTTAACGCGGAATATGCCAAACACCGGGTATCATTAAGAAAAGGTTAAAGATGGTTAGATAGAATATATTAAAATATCTGTGTTGTATGTGTGTGTGTGTGTGTTGTGATTTATAGCATCACGTTCTAAACTCTAGTGATTGCAAGCATGGAACATGAAAATGTCTGAAAGATAGAAATAATATTTATAATGACTGCTATCTCCTCTATATAGTTGAATACATTCAACAATGCTGGTGTTGGAAAGCACGTTATTCATGATATCTTGAGGAATCTCGCTCCATGCAAGTTTTTCATGCAGGTGCTCTAGATTGTCCGAATTGCCGCAATTGTTGAAGCTTTCAACACATTATGCCCCTATATGTACTCGATCTGCGATAGATCGGAAGATCTTGCAAAATATCAATGTTTTGCTCTTCGTGATGCCTTCGAGTCATAAAGGTACTACCACAATGACCAAGCTATGAGTGCTGATACTTTGACTTTTGACATTTGAACGGAGAAGATACAATGTATGTCACTAATCATAAATAGGTGAAAGCGAATATATTCTAATGAAAGATGAGCATGGGTTACAATATTAAGGGGGGATCCTGCTTTAGAAGGCTCAAAAAAACGATTTTTTTTATTGCTAAAATCTATGCCTAATATATCTAAGAATATGTATAAAAAGTTATAGCGCCTAATTCGCAATATTTTGAAAGATACAGCACTAAACACAGTGAGGTGTCGAGCAAAAAATATACGAACGCATGAACGCTCGGACAAACGAAGCGCGCGCCCATCCCCGCAGACACATAACAACGAACTATGTACTGAAACAAGTTCAATCGGTCGTTCGAAACAATAATATTTTGAATTCGTAAGAGCTATAGTAGGATTATAACGAGGTATTCCGTAAGTAATCGAAAATTAACATTTTTCCTGATCGTAAACTTTAGAGCGCGTTTTCTCGAGTTTTCGTTTTTACGATTTTTCTAAACTGGTGGGCGTGATTGCGAGAACACTAGACAAGCAATCAAAACGAAACAAAACTTTTGTTGGCTTCAGTAGCATTCTCTTCCATTTGAACTAAAAAGATTAATGAAAAAAAAACTTTTTTAGCAAGTTGAAATGATTTTCTCTTCCTGCAAAGAGCACATTTATTTTCAAACCTGAGAAAAATCTTGAATTTCAAGATTTTTTGTTTTTTTTTAGTTCACCTAGAAGAAAATATATGAGAATTACAATTTTCTTTGGTTTTTTGTTTCAGATAAAAATTACGGGCTACATCTTTCCCACCGATTGTAAATTGCAATTGAAAGGTGTTGCACAAATGTGCATCAAAATCGGTTCCGTTTAAATATTTTTCTCTCGACATATTTTTTTTTAATGCTCAAATATGCAATAAAATGCTCTAAAAACTCCACTAGACTTGCTCATTTTTTTCTGCCCTAAAAAAATTCCCCCAAAAACGCTATTTTAAGGCCTCCTAAAGCAGGATCCCCATAAGGCCTCCTAATGCAAAGTTCTATCGGGAATGGAAACCGTAATCAAATATAAACGAATTTACCAAGATTACTTACGAAGAAAGACCACGATATGTGCATGCAGGAGCGCTCCAGATCGCGGATACTAAAGGGCTATTGCGGGGACTGAAAATAATTTTATGAAAACAGAGATGAGATACGTTAGTAAATAATACGAGTAAATAATGCCAGAAACTCTGAGATGTACTTTTGGATATATGCTTGGATGAAATCTTTCCTTTGAGAACTATTGTTAGATTACAATTATATTTTTTTTACTATTGTTGAATAAACCCCAAGATAGAAACGCGCAATGTATTAGATGAAATTCGTTGTGATGGAAACAGCAAGTCGATGTTTTTCTCGTTCGTGCAATAAGCAAAATAACGTTTTTCTACATCTGATGGTCATATCAGCTATGCCACCTGATCAAAAATCTCCGATTTTCTTTTTACTTCTTTAGGCTGATCCAATGATTTGGATGCTAGAGCGTGCACAGACACACACACACAGTTATTCCAAAAATAGTCAGGGGACCTCAAAACGCGTATATCCGTTAAAATCTCGAGGTTGACATTTTTCATGATCACTATACTTCCTTATACATAAAGTGTAAAGAAGTAAAAGGTACGCACTTACCGTTTCGTCCCAATTGTCGCTTTTTCTACAAGGACAATTTCCATTTGGACGCAAAAATGACTTCGTGATCCAAAAAGTATTAATTCAGGAAACGAAAGATTTTCAGTTTATCTATAAACTTGTACTTTAATTTAAGGTGGAATACAATCGCGCTAGTTCATTAAACGACTACTTTTAACGTTTCTTAGATTATTTCGTCTACGGTTAATTATATTTTAATTTAAGGCGAACGCAAACGTCGAAAAAGTCTTAAGGCCATTTATTATTAAAATATGTGCGTTTGGGCGACAACGAACTATCACAATTGTCGAGTCACCTACGACTGGATGATAGCTTTTTTGGAGCAAAAACTGCCCGTTTCACTTAAGCAACGTTATCTTTGTTTTATTGCTGAAACTACTATCAAGCGTTTTATGTGACCGTGACGTACAAACTACAGTCAAAACGGATGAACAGTTTAAACCTTAGACGGTTCCTTGATCGGTTAGTTGTTTACATTTTTTTATCTGTATATATAACTCCATAAAATTTTAACCGCATAATATTTACATTAGAGGAAAATTCTCATAGGGTTTAATTTTCAAAGCTTTATTACTTTTGCTGTAAAATTCTCCATCGATTTCAACTAAATTTACCACTGCATCTTAAGACTGTCACAATACTTTTACACTTGTAATATTCTAAAAAAAATTGGGTTGGGTGGGGTGTATTTGGGTAATTATTAAGAAATGCTTATATTTTTTTATTTACTTTCATATATTTTATAAAACAGTTACAGGTTTCAGAATATCATGAATGTATCGATGGCCGTTGAGATAATATGACAATGAAGATCGTGTTATGGACTACAACAACACTTCATCGATATTCACTGTTCACACGGATGACCAGTAGGCCATCCCGGAATCAAAGACCTATACGAAGATCGATCATAAATGATAAAATAGATTTACAATTTAGAAATTTACAGATTGTTTTAAGGTCCGCTAACATGCCCTTTAAAAATAAAAAATCAAAATAGGTGTACAAGCAGGCAGTTGACTCGAACTGCTTTTATAAAATGTCACGAATTATATCCAAATTTCCATCACTCCATCATCCATTTCGGTTTCTGAAAGCGAGTTTAATGAGTCAATTAGTTTAACTGTTCGATAAAACAGGAAAACGGGTTTCCGAAACGCTGAATATGTGTTTATCTCGGCGATGTCGTTGAGTTAAGTTAACGCGGCATCATGGACAGTTAAATAAATTGATGCTTGCGCAGTTGTGTTAACAAACGCAAACGTATCATATGTGATATCGTTTCTTTTACGTTTCGATAAATAGTTAGGTTAGTGTCACCGTATTTGTATGTTGATTACCTTGCGTGAACAGTAAATTCTGAGTGACAAATTAATTTATATTCAATATTATTTAATAGTTTAGACTGCCACCTGGCGTTACCCATCGGATTCATTAGTTAACTAGAGATCGCTTTCAGAAACCATATATAGTTAACGCTTACTTAAAAATTTCTTTCAGAAACCGAGCATTAGACGATTAGACCAAGTAGCTCATGATGTTCGAGTAATTCAAGTAATAATAACATGTGCATCCAAAATATAAATATACAAGTGTCACAAGTTAAAATGTGATAGCGTTTGCTTCAATGGTTTGAAGCACACACTTACATTCATACACATACAGAAAGTCGTTCCGGAAATAGCCAAAACCGATGCTATCACCATCTTTGTCAATGATCGCCTACCGGCGTTCAGGTAGGAGTTATATGCCCCGCCTGTAGAACTGTTCTGGTTTCACGTTGAAGGAATCTGTTAGCCAGTTGCCAATTTCCGTGCTGTGCTCTCAGCAATATTTACTTACGTACCTCCTTCCCATACAATTTTTTCACGCGGTTTTTGCAGCACTAGTTCCTCTATTAAACTCAAAGAGTAAAATGTGTCGGAACTGCTCATTTTTTCTACTTGAGACTCCATACTGATTAGCCTTGAAAATAGCCGAAACGAGCTTATAACAACGTACAAGCGCCTTCTCGTAATCAAATCAAACTCCAAACAGAAGAAAATTGAATAGCGAGAAACAAAAGCTGCAGTAGTCCGCACTAAACTTTCCTATATATGATTATATATTTTTCGAAACAACTTTTTAAATGAAACTTGTTTAAATGTTCAATATTTAAATTTATACATTTTTTCGATATCTTGTACTGTTTCCCGGTTGAGTTATTGCTTTAAAAATAGGACGCTTTCTTTCTTGCTATATACAAAAATTAAGTTTAACGTATCTTAGCTCTAGCTCTACAATCGGTAGGATACGAGAGGGTGCACAGGCACAATCACACATACACAGACACACATACCATTCCAAAAATGTTACAATCGATTCAGGGGACCTCAAAACATGTATATACGTTAAAATCTCGACGTGAAAAATTTTCATGATTACTATATTTTCTTATACCAGAAGTAGAAGAAAGTAATAACCTTAACATTACAGTAGTGCCAGTCCAATGAAGAACGGCAGGAACTTATGCACGGACCCAATAGATTAGTGCATTTCGAACGTTTGTGTTATCGGTAATAGTTTTTGAAACTATGTTAATCTTCTTATAATATTTAGCGTCCAAATAATTTCCTGTTAATATTATTATTTTTAAGATATATAAAGTAAGTGGATAAAATGCTATTCTATGCGTTCGTATGAATATATAAAATGAATCGTCAACCGTAGAAATGAATAGCAATTTTATCCTAATATTTTATGTAATTTATAGATTTGTGCTAATATCCGTTATATGTCGGTGTGCGAAGTTTCATCTATTAAGCACCATGTTACTGCATTTCCGACTGAAAAGACAATAGCTCCCGTACCAATTAATACTTAATTAATAGACGATGTTACGACACACAGCTCTTATGAAAGGGAATAAATCTCGATTCTTGTTTCTTCTATGTCAATACGATCTAATTGAAGCCATGAGTCTGGTAGTCTGGAACCGGTGTGGTGCTATGACATGTCGGATACACGTAAATGTTAAGGATTTAAAGGATGTCTGAAGTTATATGTGACATATACTGTAGGAAAAGCCTTTTGTCTCCGCAATGAATAATGCATGTGTTACATTCAGATTTGCTGCGTACAGTATAGTGGCTTCATTATATAATTACATGATGTATTAACCGATTCAGAAACGGTATCGATATTATGGTCTAATAATAAAATAAATGTAATATTTCTGAATTTATCAAAAAGTTAATTTTGAAACTCATCGAGATGAAACTGTACCATACTGTACAACTCTTCACGATCTAATCATGCGATGTTCGAAGGTGTTGAATTATTAACAAGAATTATTGTCAAACCTTGGAACGAAAAGTGTTAAATTTGTCAGGTAAATAATTCACGCTGTCTGCCGGACTGATATGTCTCTAAGTATTAAATATTGCAAACGAATCACAAACTAGGATGACCTACTTCCGTAATTGACGTTGATTAATCTCAGACCACAAACCAAACACGTCACACATCGAGCATTAAATTGAATATTCTGAAGGTAAACCGTTTTGAAAAGTATGTTCCATTTAATATATCAACGCATAAAACGAATTATTGCTCATAGGATAGTACTTAACATTTATTATGGATTGCTGAAGGTTTAAGTTAAGAGACCGCTAATACGTAAAACCACCAGCATTTTTAAAATAGCACTGAATAAATATTTAATTAAATGATTAAAGGACACTTAGATTACTTCATCAGCGCTATCAAATAACGCCAATGCTATCTCGTCCAGCAATCATTCCGTTGTCAATTCTGATTTCGTTGTGGCTCTGTTTCACTACTACGGTACATTGCTGTACGATTCATAAATTTTATCTGTTTGAAGTAATTAGACAAAATTACTGTGTAGAGTTTTTAAGGATTCTAAAATTTATTCGTGTTGGAGTTTCGCGGTCATCGATTTAATATTTTTAGGAATATTATTATAATATATTGTATACATTGCTTTAGCGTAGCTGAAACACACAAAAAAATATTCTCTACTTGGCCAAATCCAGAGGGAGACTAGTTACATCACTTACGAATTTTAATAGATCACCGAATCGTAAATAACAACAAGCCACTATATACATGTTATGTGATGATTCCCACAAATCTAATTATTGGAAATTATTATTAAGGAAACCTTATAGACAAAAGTTTAGACGATCATTGATTCTCTAGTCAGATAATATTTGTAGACAAACAGGACATAGCACAACGGTACCAATAGAAATATACAGTTTAAAAATACAATATATTTCATTGTTATTTTTGGACATGGTTGTATATACTGATTAATTTGACATATATCTGTATTGTGTGATATTCAACTGATTGAAATATATTTTCTGTCATCGTAGATATGTTATTTTAAATGAAAAATACAATGAATCTTTAAAAATTCGTCTGGAGTAGCAACTGGAAGGGATATCGATTTTGAATTTTGAAGTTAGTTATTTGTAAATTGCGGATTACTTTTAATAAAACAATTCTCATAAGGAGAAACGAAGATCCGCTATTAGATTTTTGCTCAATAATGTCCCTAATTATTTATTTGTAATTGAATTCATATTGTCAATATTTTATTATCTATGAAACAAAATTAGAATGGAGAGTTAAAATTAAAATGACGGAAACTTAAAGGCAAATCAGATAGATACAATATCTTTACGGAAATGAGTTTTAAATGAAATTACTCGAAAACCTGAAGTGATAGGTATGTCATCAGTCGACGCAGTATTTGATTTTAAAACGAGTGTTAGTGAACTTGATAGTAGGTGTCATTTGAGATTGAAAATTCATTGACAACACCATGTATATCGAAGGGTATTCTTGGGGTATTAATACTTACACTGATGATTCCTTAGTCCACGTATAAAAAAATTACCCTCCCACCAACTACCCAACAGTGAAATAATTTTTAAAACATAGTCTGCATATCTAAAATTTTAAATTTAAATTTGAAAATCACCGCCCATGCCAGCTCAAAATATTTTTAGAATATTAATTTTAATTTTTAACATGACGCCGTAAGGGAACATTGTCAGATCGCCGGGACAGCGTATATATGTAAGTTATATTTGCTGTTTTATAAAGATTCGTAATAAACTCTATCTCAGAGGTTTCTGTCTCCAGGAAGCTCAAGTTTTCGGTCCTTGAATTCTAGTCGAACCTTAAGGGTTGGTTTCATGGTTCTGGTTTTTTTCTCGATTTGACTAGAAAATAAATTCCAGTGGAGAGAATAACGTCGTAAATGATGATCGTAATGTAGGATTTTTTCTCTTTTTTTAGTTGTAGTTGAATCCTATCCATCAGGACGTGTTTTCCATGGGACATTTCTTGGCAGGTTAATTCATTTTGATTGCAAATTATTCAGCAGGAATTTGTATTGGTTAATTTCGGGAAGGATTTCCGTGCGATTTCTGTGTATGTTTTTTTTCCGTAGAACTTGCTCTTAGCAAGTTGCTTTGTTTGTAGATAATTAGGACAGTGAAATATTTCATCTTTGAACAAATATCATTTCGAGGCTTACATTATCATCAGATTCTAGTAAATACTTGACATCTGGAATTATAATTAACAATTCTGATTCATGTTTGGTTAGTGTAGGATGTAATAATAAGAATAACAATACAAATTCTTTTCATAATCAATTGGTATTGAAGATTTATTTTTGTAGATTCAATTTTACAATTGATAGTTATTACGTGCAGTGGAATATAATTTCGTATTTTCGTTCGAAAGGAAACTGCCTTTCGTACTGGAAAGATATTTTTTGCAACTCTTGAAATAGATCGGTAGCTTTTATAACGCTTGGATGTAATGTTTTTAGTTTACAAAACGCAAATGAATTTTCAATATCCTTTAAGATATTTAATATAGCATCATACATTATAAATAATTGATCGTAGATATCCTCGCTATTAAAACATTTTACAGTGTCTTTAACGATTTTATTTAATTGGAGAATTCTTGATGTTAACACATGCGTTCAGCCACTTCTAGCATTTAGCGCTAAATGATTCAGCGCTTTTGGGCAGCGCTGGATCTGGCAAATTAGCATTTGTGTTATTTTAGTTGACGCATGCGTTATAAATTATGGGTGTGTTCTGTGTTTAGATACATAACCTAACTTTATTTATCTAATTCACAATTTTCCAGTAATAATTTTACTGCAATATATTCTTCTAAAGCTAATGGATCTTCGGCAGTAGGTGATTGCAATATATTGTTTATAAATTCCTTTTTGAATTGTTCATCTGTAATGTAATATTGCATTTTCAACATATAAATAAACAACGCACTTTCAAATATCCTTGGGACTAAATTAATTGGAACATTTAATAACTGACCATCATTATTAAATTGCATTTGCATCGATTGCGATTTATCCAGTATTTTTCCGAAATTTTACGAAAATGAACTTCTATTAACAAACACCAAAGTACGAATGAAAAATTTTATGATACCTATTTCGTTCGTCTGTGCACATCTCCATAACAGATTTACGAGTTCGACTGTATTTTGAATTTGAAATACTCCTTATTCCCACTCTCCGCTAACTAACCCAGCGAAATTTATTTTCGCTGAAAATAATAACGTCCGCTACATCCAGCGCTAACAGTTAGCAAGTCCGTTTAGGACACCGCTAAAGCTAGCGGAGCTCAGCGCTGGAAGTGGCTGAACGCACCCATTAATTCATATATACAGGGTGGGGCAGCTCATACGACACGGAGTTTCTATGGAAAACCATAGAATATTGCGAATTTCTTTCTGGTCGGTTAGATGTAGAATATTTGTATGCACAATTTAAAATTATTTTGAGATATACAGGGTATTACAAAAAATATATACATAACAAAGTTATGTTTGTTTAAACGGAAACACCCTGTATTTTTCGAAATCTAGAGTACAAATCAGGGTGAGTTCCTGCAATATTCCCTATACCCATCTTTTATAGTTTTCGAATTATTTGAAGATTTGTTGAAATGCGTGGTACCAAATAAAATTTTATATTTGCCTCAGTAAATCATTTTGAATCACTACATCAGCCTTCATCGTTCCAATGATGGTCGGAAATGTAGATTCATTGATATTTCGATGTCAAAAATTATACAGGGTGAAAATTTCGATATTCGAAGATGGCACACCCTATATTTTATTACCTATTCTGGCCTAGAATTTTATTCTCTTTCGAACTGCATTAGGGTTCCCTATAACTAAATTCAAAACTTTTTTGAATTATGGCGTTTCTAATTCTTTGTTCATTGAAATCATTAAATGAAAACTACCATAAATCAATTCAGAGTTAAAAAAAAACCAATCATTGTAATTCGGCGCAAGAATCTAAGGAATTTTTGTCCATTCAAAGTTCCGTCAAAAAAGTAGGGACCAATCAGTTGTGATCCCAGAATGCCCCCCACACATTAACAGACCATCTATGTTGGTGATAATTTGTGCGAAAAATATTCGGATTTTCATCACTGTAATAATGAAAATTGTGTCTGTTAACTAGGCCGCTCTTATGAAATGTAAATTCGTCCGAGAATAGAACCGAATCGAAGAAGTTTTCATTTTCTCCAACTTTGTCTAAGGCCCAAACACAAAAATCGACTCGTTGATGAAAATCCATTGGATACAGTTCTTTGTGCATTTGAATATGGTAAGGGTGGAATTTATGATTTCTTAATATTCTAGATATGCTCCGCCTACTGATACCTGTTTGGGATTCAATGGTCCTTTGACTTGTATGGGGGTTTTCTATGATAGATCCTATCACTAGAAATTCATTTTCTTTATTTCCAATGATACAGTACCAGTCCTACGAAATTCTTGAAGTATGCTTTCGAATACAGCTCTGTTTGGATGAATGAGATTTTGATATCTTTGAGCATATACCCTTGACGCCAAAACAATTTTCTTAGCATTCACCAATTATTAAAATCATATTGGTTCTCTCTTGCAAAGAATAAGTTTTCATTATGACATTGGAAGGAAAACTTGATAGAACTGTCAATTGTCAAATTTTAATGTCAACAAATCAACAAAACTATATTCTATTCGACACCCACATCAATGCCGCCTTGTTCATTTCAGAGGACATGTATCATCAGTTAAATAATACTACCTGATATGAAAAACGCCAAAATTCAAAAAAGTATTGAATTTAGTTATAGGGAACCCTAATACAGTTCGAAAAAGAATAAAATTCTACGCCAGAATAGGTAATAAAATATAGGGTGTGCCATTTAAAACAAGGAAGTTCTTCATCTTCGAATATCGAAATTTTCCAACCATATTTTCAAATCACCCCGTATAATTTTTGACATCGAAATATCAATGAATCTACATTTCCGACAATCATTTGAACGATCAAGGCTGATGTAGTGATTCAAAATGAATTACTGAGGCAAATATAAAATTTTATTTGGTACCGCGCATTTCAACAAATCCTCAAATATTTCGGAAACGATAAAAGATAGGTATAGATGGCCAAGCAGAAAGAAATTCGTAATATTTCATGGTTTTCCATAGAAATGAGAATGAGCTGCCCCAACCTGTATATCTTGTATTGTATAAATAAATTGTTCAATAATTTTATGATGGTATACTTCATTATTAGTTGCTTCGGTAAGTTTTGTTGGTTTTCATCGACGTGCTTTAAAATGTTATCGTAAACGTTTTCTGCATATAAATTTCCGGATATTGGTTTAATTTTGATCCTAGACCATTAGTTAATCTTCTTTTCTTTCTTACGTTATGTGTGCTTTTAAATTATCCAATTATCATTTTCGTAGTATTAAAATGTTTGGGTGTTATATCGGTTTAAATTTGTTTTGAGTTTCCCTCTGTTTTTATTATTTAAATTTACATATAATAATTGAATTTTATTCCTATGATTCTATATGTAGTTATTTACAGGTTTTTGTATCGAGTTATTATATGCTAGTAGTTTCAGTTTTATATTCTACTTGATTATTTAATAATTTAATATGTTCGATTAGTCCAGAAGGAAGTTCTATCAATCCATTGAATCCTGGATGTAGGGATCTTCATCACTAATATCTACTAATTTGGTTGAATATTTGACCATTTTAATTTGAATTTTTATATGTGTAAGTTAAATATTTCCTATAATATACTAACGTTGGTTTTTCAGGTGTACAATTGATTTCTGATGTAATTAGTTGTTTTTGTTCCAAGATAATTATCATCATCATTATTATTATCTAAATGTCATGTTTTCGTTATGAGTGATTAATTTTTTATATATTTTGTGTTTTTAAATTCATCCACATATTTAATAAAAAGACTTTGGTTTTTTATTTATTATTTATAAAACATATTTTTCGATGTGAAATATATATTGAATCTTTTCATCAAGACTTAAGCATATTCTAGGAAGATCTAATTAAAAAAATAAATTGATTGACGGAGACTGTGGCTTTCAAATAATACATACAAAATTAAAATAGAAATATAAATAAAATATTTATAAAATTAAAAATGAAAAACTCTATTTATATTTTAATTTTGAGTGTGATAGCTAATCGAATTTGCCATGCACTAGGAAATAATGAAATATTCTTCAACGAGTTTCATAGCAACAAATTAGTAATGCTCGATTTTAAAGAAATACTGTTAGCTATATCATTTGTAAAGAAAAATAGAATCTATATAAATATTCTTCGCCCGTTTCGGTTATACTCGAAATGAATATGAAAAGTGGCACAGTGACATACGCAATAATTATAAACTAAAGACTGACTTAATGTATTTTGACTATTTTGACAATAATTGCCTAGAAAAATACTTGTTATCACAGAGCATTTCTATCGGTTTCTTTTTCAGACTGAAATTTCTTTTTGACTAGAATATCTGGAATTTTTCTACTGGGAGAATTAACCATTCAAGAATTCCAAGCCTTGAATTCTCGGTCGATGTTTATATTATGTATTGCCATCGATATTGTATAACCGTCCAGAATTTACGGACTTTCGGGAATAACTGTCCGCAGACGTCTCTGCCATTGCTTACAAATATTCAAACTGGTATAGACCCATCTGCGTTGTCATGATTCACGCACGCTTTACATATTTTTATAGCCCATATCCCCAAATTGATATACGTTTCGATTTACTTCTGATTTGCTTCTCCTGATATGCACCCTAATTTAATATCGAGATTGGCTTGTTTTTCACTCTAATTTATTGTATGTACATTTGACTAATAATGCAAGAAGAAAACAATTCAAGAACGTAGCTGGTCTTTCAAACGTAAGTAGAATATATAATCTGTTATAAATAACTAAGACAAAAGTATGTTTCTATTAACTGTCTGCCTTTTTTTAAATTGGTAGTAAAGAAAGGTCATGATTGAAACATGTTCGTGAAAACTTACTCGATCCCGAAAATATGTTTCTTTACAATTCAATTTGTTTCACATATAGTTATTTTTCGACATAATTCGTGTCGCGAAATTATCTTGATTGGAATGTCCATTAAAATATTGTTTAAAGTAAAAATAAAATGAATATTCTTTTTAATAATTATTGGCAATTTATTAAATTCGGGAAGTTTATTGGAAATGCAACGTAGGTTCCTTCAATATGTGTGCAAATTTTAATATATAATCAATAAAAGAAACATTTGTTAACTTTCTACATGAATATAAATTCACGTGAAATTAAATGCAGCGTAATATAAATAGTGCGGACATTTGATGCAACAGAATATGGCGCATTTCCGTAACAAGGTAACAATTGAATTCTGTTCGAAATTCCTATATTTAATTTAGAATTAGCACAGATTACATAAACAGAAAATTTATAGTTAAAAATGTCACCTTGATTTTCAAATAATTCTCGCTTACTTATATACACGAGGAATATATTTATTTAGATTCATTGATTCATATTACTGTTAATTATGTAGGGATTGTTTTTATTTAATCTATTTTTATAAAGTTGTCATATTTCGTATTTTAGAAATGAGATAAATATATTTTCGTGATATCGAAAATAATTCGCAATTTTCGTATCAAAACTGTGTATTAAATAACAATCCAGGAGAAATCCAATACAGTTACAACCTATTTCCGAACCTGGAAAAACATCGTTATAATATCAAATGACGCAAAATGTCGTTAAACGAGCGAACAATCCAAAAATAATTTGAAATTTGAGCAATAGACGGCGAGGCGTAATGCTAAAACAAAAGACGTCTTCGCAGACATAATGAGTTAAAGCTCGCATATTGGAAAACTTGAAGCTTTGGAAGCGGAGAGCGTCCTACCATTTTATTCGACTGTCTTCCATTATCTATGACTTATTCAAGTTTAATATCTCGCACGCTAGTTTGCATCCCTTCATTAAATTTGCTTTCTTCGGAAGTCCTTTATGTAAACCGTTCGCGAAATTGGGTCGTATAACGTCGTGTTTTGTTTCGCTCGAGAAAATAATGCAAATTTAATATCTAAATAGGACGAGTAGTGCGCGGTCTTTGGAGATTATTCGGATGATTATGATGCAGGTTGCATGTTCTAGGTATAAGAACTCTTATGAGGTGTTTTAGGGATGCTTATAAAAATATGTAAATTAATAAATTATCTTATGATGTTGCACAAGAATTATAATTTACAATATTATTTTCGTGATCATGATGATGATTATAACATTAAAAACTTAATTTCCCAAGATTCTTTTAAATTTAATTTAATCATGTTTAATATACTTTAAATATTATTAACTTACTTGATTGCAAATTGCTTAGTATGACGGTACTATTAGTAATATTATACAAAGATATACCTTCACTTGCATCAGCGTATTAGCACTCTTTGCTAAGTAAAAAACCCATTTCCGTACTAATTGATGGTTAGTGAAAACTTGATGACTGATGACTGCTACTAACTAACCAAATAACTAAGTTAATTTGCACAGCTTGTTACTAAATGTCTGAAGAACTCCAAGAGGTGTTAAACGGCTAAAAATGGACGAACCAATAGATATAAAATAAATCGAGGAATTATATAGTTTAATATAGAGCCTTCAACATCTAGACTTATACAAAGAAATCTAAGTCACTATCATAATAATCACAGAGAAACAAGTTGCATAATTCCAACAAATATTTTTGCCATCGGTATTGATAATGGAATAGCTGTTGTGACAATTAACTAATAATAATAATTAATGAAATACTAAATATCATAATAGGTAAGTTAGAATAAGTAGTTTACAAATTGTGATATTCTATAATAATAATTTTAAAATGTGACGTGAATGTCTAGTAGCGTGGGCATTAGGAAAATAATGAAAAAGAATTCCAATAAATACTGTAATAACACACATGTATCAGGAATACATGCTTTCACTATTTATATATGCAATAATATGATGATCCCTAAACGTAGTAAATTTCAACTAGATTCGTATTTTTTATTTGAAAGTTAATTTATAGGTACGGATTTGGAAAATATTTGAAATATAATTGTGAAACAATCGTGATTTTCGAGATATTTAACCGCAAACGAGATATTTAACCGAAAACTTTTATAAAATTTATATATTTTGTTGAAAATAACAAGTAGTATCAACAATTATTTATTCATAGTAATTACGTTAAATACTATTGTAGATTGAAAACGATCTAAGCCAATTTTCACGACAATTTTTAAAAATTCCAATTTTTCTCGTTTGACGAATTGTTTTACATTTGGTTTGATAATTTTTATAATTTTGACTGAAAACATTTTTCAGGTTTTCGGTAATTGTTTAATTTTCAAGTTGGCATTTGTCGATTTTTAATGTTTTAAGCATATCGAGTTTTAGTTGGGTTGGGTTGTGGTTTGGTCATTATTACAATTTTCATAGAAAATTATTTTTCCTGTTCCTACAATTAAAAATAAGTAAATTATGTGAATTGTGGGATTTTTATATCATATTTTATGCACCTTGAGTTTTAGATTGAGTTGAATTGTGTTGGGTGACTTCGGCAATTTGAAAAATCTCGCAATTAGAAAATATTATGACGTTTGGCAATTTCGATATTTCTTAATAAATTTGTTGCAATTTATAGATTAATATTTTTTGCTTTCGTGACAATTATGTCAATTTGGCATTTCACATTTTTTGCCAGTTGACCATTTTGATATTTTTGCCAATTCTTGTATTTTTCTGGATCCCCATACAAATATATTTCATACTCACGGTAACTTAAATATATGATGATTGTTTTACCTTTCAAGATAATTGCCCTTTGGCAATATTTTGCAATCAAATTGCTAAGAACATTTGTTTCCAGTACTTCGAAGACTTAACAAGATGCTTCAAGTTAACGGCACAATGACAAAATATTAAATTGGCAAATAACACAGTCCATCCTCAAAAATTGCAAATTTTCGCACTCTTGACTTTTAAGGTGTGTTAAATCTTCTTGGTATCGACTATACAAGATAACGAACGAAGAATGTAGTAACATATGATACAGTTGAAAGTAAATACTAAATTTAATATTTTGTGAAGGTTGGCTAGGTTGCTATACAAATGCAGACATCACATCCTGGCTAATCAATTATCTTCTTTTCTTACCATTTCATTTCACAATTTTTATTCAATATTCATTACATTGGTATGTACAGTCGGCGCAACCCAAATGTGAACGATGTTTGGTTGTCATGGATTTTTTTACTGAAATTGATTCCTATAAGTCTGGCTTTGTCCAGTGGTGTTATAAAGTGAGGGTAGAATATTAAGAACTAAAGTATAATACTTTTATTAGTACCGTTTTGTGAAATTGGTATTATCTATAAGAACACGTGTAATGAAAAAATGAAAAGATTATAAAGGTACAAAAACAGTTCATTTATTAAACAATAAATTTGGAATGTGTTATTGATATTTTATTGCTAAGCCATTGATTGCCACAACACTTTCCAAACATCTTGGCATTGATGAAATTAAATGTGGCATGTCGTAGGAATCCACCAGCTCTTACCAAGTATTTACAATAGCTTCCGATCTCGGTTTGCTGGCCTAAAGTCTCTTTGATAAATCTTTTTGATTATGAAGCCCCAAACATTTTCAATGGGATTCAACTCGGGATTTTTTGCTGGCCATGGCAAAACATTTATGTTATTGTCGTTCACCCACACTCTTACTATTCGAGCCGTGTGAACTGGAGAATTATCCTGGTAATAAAGTTGAAAGGTCAGGCCAGGAAAAACATCTCTTACCGATAGTAACATCACATTGTTTAAGATGTTTACGTAATACTCGGCTGTTAATCGCCCATCAATTTGCGAGCACATTCAAGGACCGTTGACGCTGATCCACGCCCAAATACTGACAGAAAATCGCCCGCTGTTAGTAGTACCCATTGTATAATTCTCTTCAAATCTTGAGTTTCTAGGACGATAAACTTGTAGCCTTCCGCTATTAGTAGATTGGGACGTTTTTTCATTGGAGAATACCACGTTGTTCCAAAATCCCATCCCGAGAATTAAAAATTCAATTGCAAACTGGACTCTGGTGCGCTTATTTTCTGCAGTTAAAAAAAACTTTGTGGGCAGCAGCACAGTTTTTTAAGCCAGCTTGTTTTAAACGCATTTGAGCTGTTCTGAGGGATCCTGGGAATAATGTTGCTTCTCGTGCTTACACAGCAGTTCCAAAAGGATTTTGACGGATATATTCTACGAGAGCATTGTCTTCATTTACATTAGAGACATTGTCTTCATTTTCATTAGAGACATTGCCTACGCCTTGTCTGAGAGCTCTTCGCAATCTTTGTTGATCTTCCCAGCTTTTCTTAACGTAATATTAACTTTTACTGACATTTAGTTCAGCAGCCACTGCGCTTAAATACCAATTTTCTTCTAATTTTGCTATCGCTTTTGGTATTTTTGAGACTTTATATGACAATACTTTTAAGAACTGTCACTAACGACAATGATGCAAAGTGTAAATCACACCATTAAATTTTTACGTTCACATTTGTGTTTCGTCAACCGTAAATTTAATTTCAAATATTTTTCTGTTCTTTTGATCTATTTGATTTCTATAATGTATTATATTAATCTTAGGTTTTAAAAATAAGATAATGATAATCCCAAACGTAAGCTACCAAGTGGCCAAGTTACCATATTAATAAACAAATTACAGTTTAGCATTCAACACTAGTGCTTTCAAATACATATTTTTAATAGTGAAGTCAATTGAACTTTAGCAGTCAGAAAAGTCTAACTGAACTAACAGGAACAATGAAAAATTTGAAAGTTAATTTTTGTCGTTTAAAATAAAAATTAATTTTAAATAAATATATATTCAGTGACATATAAACTGCACCACCTAGAAGGGGTGGGAATTTATGGACCAAATTTTGCAGAAATATTGGACTAGTCTAAGGTAACAATTGATTAAAATTTAATAAAGAAACCACTTCATCTTTTTTATTTTTCTTTAATAATGTGTTGGTCCGCCCCTATTTCTGATACACTCATTGACCCGCCTTGGCATTGATTCCAGCAGGTGATCAATGCCTTCTTGGGGTATGGCATTCCAAGCAGCCTGTACTGCCGTATAGCTTCTATTGTCAACGGTGGGTTCGGTAGATTCCTCAATCTTCTACCCATCATGTTCCACACGTGCTCAATGGGCGACAAATCGGGAGATCTTGGCGGCCAAGGCAAAAAATTGACATTGGCCTCTTCAAAGAAGTCAAGAGTAACCCTTGCTACGTGAGGTCGTGCATTATCTTGCTGGAAAAGTGGGTCTTCCAGCCCTAGAAGATATGCAGGTTCTACCACTTCGTCAATGTAGCGTCGGGCGGTCATACTGCCCCGAATGAAGAGCAAGGGTGACCTACTGCCGTAAGCAATAGCACCCCACACCATTAACGCCACAGTTCGGTGAACGTGCCTCGCAATCGAAAAATCAGGATTGCGCCTTTCTCCACGTCTTCGTCTAACAGTCATCCGACCATCATGCAAAAAAAAACAAAAATCGCGATTCGTCACTAAAGACAACTCGATGCCACTCCAAGTTCCATTGAAGTCTTTCCGTGCACCAGGCCAAACGTTCCTGGCGATGTTGAGCAGTGAGGGGTAGCACAAGATGTGGGCGGTAAGACAGCAAGCCAAAGGTTCTTATTCGACGATAAACTGTTCGCAAGTCTATCGGACGACTTTGTTCACCTAACCATTGATCAGCTATTGATCTAGTTGTAGAAAATCGGTCTCTCAAGGCCATTAGTCTTAAGCGGCGATCTTGACGTTCATTGGTTCGTCTTTGAGTCCCAGTGCCTCTTCTCCGACGTCCAACCCCATGTTCAGACCACGCTTGATAAACACGCATTATTGTTGAGTGGTGCCGTCCCAAACGGTTACCGATTTCTCTAAACGAAAAACCTGCTTCTCGTAAACCAACAATCCGCCCTCGGTCAAAGTCACTCAACTGCTGGTAAACTTGAGGTCTCCTTCCTCTAGGCATCATTAAACACTTGAATCACTTTAAACTAATGAACGGGATCCGAAAAAGTGGAACAAATTCAAAAAATGATGATAATTGCTTGTCTATCACCACCTCTAAAAAATGACACAAACGTCAAAAATACCATGACTACTTGATGATTGGGTTTCAAATTTTAATCAACTATTTCCCTGGACTAGTCCACTATTCCTGCAAAATTTGGTCCAAAAATTCCCACCCCTTCTAGGTGGTGCAGTTTATATGTCACTGAGTATATGCAATGTCCTACGTTGAACTTTCTTATCACTATATCACTCCATTTGGGTAACTATTTTCATTGAAAGCTTCACCGAACGCAATAAATCTACATCGAACAATATATATTGCACCAATCATTGTTAGTACTGCGCTTCCAATCTATCGTCTCACTAGGCTTTATTCGAAAAAGCTCTGATTACAACAGTCAATATTAAATAACAGCTAACAGTTTTATAACCGTATATACTATTATCCACCATAAAACATTAAGATAAAATTATCTTTTAAGTAGTTTTAAAACAACAATAAATTTAGATTTAAATTCTACAAGGCATTAATAGTTTTTCTGCTAAAGTTCCCTCATATTTTACACTTATCCGTTAATGTTGGATTATAAATGAGCATAAGAAGCTGCAGCGTTCCGCGCTAGTATATACACTATATTTAAATCTATCGCGTTAATATACTTTGTTGAAAAAACTTGGCTTGCTGTAAAAAAATACGTTTAATAATAAATAAGTCATTTAGCTAGAGAAGGTTTTAATTTGCAAAACATTGATTTTCTACGTTTAATTTTCACTTATTTTTTTCTTAAATCTCTAGCATTAATTAAAAGCGATGTCGATGCCAACTTTCGTAATTTCCTTGGTGTTTACTGATAAACACTGGCAGTCTCTCAAAGTGAGTATAAATCAATTTTAATTAGACAGAAACCAAGTCCCAAGTTCGGTTGTGTAAAGGGTAAATAAAAACCCGCAGTTTGATGGCGCTCCTTTGCCATTCAAAATTTATTTCATTTAAGCAAGTTTCTTGACTTTAAATAAAAAGCGGACGTTAAATGTTGTACTTGTAATCAATTTTATACGAAACGCAATTTAACAACAAATATCTAACTGAATTCGTTATGTGGTTACCAAATAAAATAACGTAAAACTATTCTGTTAGGGAAAAATTATTTTTCATTTTCCTTGGATTATTTTTATAGTCGTGCAGATAATACTGCAACTGGTATTAGTTTTATACGGATATACTATTGCAGCGTTCTATATGTTTAAATTTTAATTAAGCTCGTAAAAGTTTATTATTCCAATTTTTAAAGTAATATCCGTGTCAGTTTCAATTATGATATTAAGCGAACGTTATAATAGCCTTAGTTGGATCGTATTGTTTATGCACACATACAATAAGCTTACGTCCTACATGTAGCCTACGAAAGTAATAACCGTTTATGGAAGTTAATAATTTTTAGGATAGTGCTTCAGACAGTTCCTGTTTATTTTATGGAGGTAGTATGAAATTTAAAACGATTTACGTATCTCTCAGTAGTACAATAATGATTACGCCTTCACTGTGCGCGATGAGTAAGAATATCCTCAATTTTTTGTCGAATTAATTTATATTTCCTGTTGTGTTAGAAGCACACAGCGCTGTCTACAATTTTCGCAAACTAACAAGCAGACTAGTCTCATAGGTACCACTACGTGCTTGTCGTAAAATAATATAACCCACCAGCGCTTACAATGGTTACGAACTGAAGCTGGCCTCTTACATGGATCTTAATATCAACGAGAGAAGTGAGGTGCTCAATGGTACTGTGTCAACAATAATAAAAAAAATCAATTTATAGGACGATGGTATCCAAGAAAAGCACCTTAATAATTAACATAATTATCAATATTTGTGTCGATCAATTCACGATACGCTTGAAATATTAAATGCGAATTTACTCACCGCTGTGATATTATAACACTGCTGCAGTATTCCGTACGTAACGGCGCTCAAAATCTTGCACACATTCACACAAACATTACTTGATCAATTATTTGAGCAGGAAATTAATTACATACCTTAGCGCCGGCTTTCAAACCGCAAACCCAAATATCCCAATCCTTCGAGCAACAGAACTCAAGGGAAGGAACTTGGCGCATTGTTTCTCATATCCGCATCGCGGCATGAAGTTAGTAACGGTCAGATTAAGTTGGCAAGTTTGACCAACCATGAAAATTAACTCTAGTTGAATAACAAAAATGACTGTCAATCATGCCACTATGTAAAGTTACCGCAACTTGGTACGACCAACATCACGTTATAAGTAATAATTAAAATATATTTAAAGGCGAATCGTTTTCAGTTAAGAGCGATGAGGAATGAACTTCTGTGCATTCCAATATGAAAACGTGAAACGTTTTTCCGACATTGAAAATTGATTTAGGTCAGACATTGATATTTTTTAATTACTTAGAGCTGAAATTATAATTGAGATATAAACCGCTAGTCCAACTAACTATGTTTGCGCCTGTGCAAAGCTATTCATTAAACTTACATCACCGCCGCTGCGCCTTTTTCACGACCCTACGTTAACAATATAAGCTGGAAAAGTTAGGACTTGCTAGGGTATGTAAGTCATAGCCTAATTGTGTTTTTCACTCATTGTGTTAATTTACGCTTAACTTATTCCACAAAAAATAATTTTCAATTGTGTATGATGCTTTCAGAGTAATGAAAGTAAGTATTAGACTATATTTGACAAATAAGTTATAATGTGACATTCAATTTTACTGAACTGTTACCTAATATTTAAACAGAATGTGTTAACTAGTAGTACGTTACCAAATAAGTAATGATTACTTTTTTGGCTACCAATATGCTTGCTATGTTAAATTTAAATATCATCGCAATATTATTGGAGATACTGTCGTTTCCAATTACCATCACAGCTTCAACAACCCATTAGAAGATATGAAATTTGATGCAGAGCCACTAAAAATAACGAAAATTATTAATTTCTATAATTTCAACTCACAACAACAATTACGATGAATATTAGATAAATAAATTAACACCCTCTGTTTGTCTACACGACAAATATATTTTAATTAGTAAAAGCGGATACAAAGCATGGCTTGTGCGTTCTTCGTAAATAATTAAAATTATTTTTCTCTCGTTAAACATACCTAAATTTTAAACTGGAAGCAATTTATATTTTCCAATGAACTAAACTTGTTAATTAGGTGCTCTTGCAAATTATTACACAATAATTACTCCAGCAATTGACATTTGAAAAACGGTTCATTACACAATATCAACGATGTGTAAAGTGGGGCATGGATAATTGTCAGAACTGAATCATGAGTTATATCAACACACACCAGCGTGCTTATAATTAATAAATAACATCGGAGAGTGCTCCTAGTCAGGAGCATCATACGTTTCGTCAGGTATAAATAAAGCGATAATTAATCACAACGCCGCATTCGGCCAGATGCTGGGTCACAGAGAGAGCAATTGACTCGGCGCAATTCTACCAGCATTAGTTAATTACACTAATTGATGCGCGGTCAGTATTTACCAGTACAGAGTTCTGATATGCTCTGGGATTTATATGATGGGGATAGGGGATATTTCAAAATTAACCTCCCGAAGTGTGACATAGATTAATATGTAGTTTTGTATACGTGCGTTTTTATTCTTCATAGCACAGTAAAAATTAAACCAGTATGTCGAAATTTCCCAAGTTAAAAAAATAAGGTAATTTTGGAGTCAATTCTATATTTTATTACTTTATGTGTTCAATTTCAAAGTCGCGTTGTTTTACATTTAAAGTTGCCGTAAGTATTATTGGATAATAATATTCAAAATAAAAAAATCCATTTAATAACTTTTTACATCGAGGTTGCAAAATTTCCATTACAGTATATGCATTCGCCTTCCTCTGCGGAAGGAATACATATTTGAACAGAACGAACGGATTATAGAACGAAGATGCATAGAAATTAGTTTAACCGTGACGTAATGCATTAACCATACCATTTCAGAACTAATCAGAGCTAGCGCCATCTGTACGTGTCTTCAGACACCGCGGAGTTATAATTACGCTAAAACTTAATAACTAGTTGCCTTGTTAGCGGATGCAACACTACGAATAAAACGGCTGCGTTGTTGTCTGCTGAAAGACATAACTGCAACTTCATGTGGCATCTGTATTGTTCTGAATCTTATGCGGTTTATAATTCGTATATTGCTAGTGACACTATATTAATTCGTTCATGCATTCTCATCCGCTGCACCAAATCAAATATTATTATTTGAATAATTACACGAATTACGTATGAATGCACTTCTTTAAATATCATTCATGAAATAAATATATAGAAAATGTGAAATTGCAAAGTAGCATTAATTCAGATTTCATTTATGTACAAAAATATGTTACAAATTGAATCTCATTACATTTTATTCATTAAAAATTGCGTTAATGTTATTGGTAAAATGATTTTTGTTGCTTGTGTATAAACAATGTGTATATTTGACTTAATAAATCGTTTTAAGTGGATATATATTTTTGGCAGATTACAGTAATTTGTTTTGCGAATGTGAAAATTCCAAATATAAATTGATTCATTAGACCTGTAGACAGTAAATTTTACGTGCAAAATACATAAAAAATCAATAAAACATTTCAAAAATATTTTAAAACAAATTTTTAAATAAATTCTTTAAGTAATCCACCCACGAAGTAATATATATTGGAATTGAAATTAATGCAATTACAATTCAAAATAAAAAAAAAGTATGTACCTACTTAAATTGCATAATAAACCATTGCCAGTAAAGCTCTCGCTTTTACATTTTTTCAGATTGTGTTTGTTCCATGACCATGTCGTCTACTACAAAGTACATCTTCACATCAAGCAGCTAATTCCATCAATAAATAATTTATCGAAACTGCATTATTTGCAATTTTTAATTTTAATTGTATTTTTAAAAGCTATTTAGAAATCAAATTCCAAATGCACTTATCACTGGACTTAAATATTCTTCATTGAAACGTCAGCTGAGATGAGGAACACGCCGAATAATGAAAATCAGTATTTATCGCACGATGTGTTGTTCATGTCGGATGACGCCTCGAAAAGCAATATTCAAGAAGTGTTCTAAACAAGATTTATTCCAACCCAGATATAAAGGTAAAGGTAAAGATTTTTTTTATAAAATGTGATAAAATTTGACAGGAAGTGTTACAAATTGATCTTTATCATTCATTAGGGAGCATTGGCAAATTGAGGTCACATAACACCTGAATTAATTTAATTCTCCCATAAAAACATCTAAATACATAATGGTTACTATGGTAACTTTATTTATTTCACTCCAGAGCTGGGCTAATATTTTAGGAGTTTGTATCAAGTTGAACACAATCGTCATTTAAACAGCATCTTTATTTAATTCATTTAATTATTCATAATTCGTATGAAATTCTTGAAAACAATTATTATATTTAATTAACCGGGGGGGGGGGCACTGCCGGTCCCAAGCCTGGATAAAGGAGGAGGGTTACTGGGTTATCAGAGTAGCATGCTGGAACATCAACGTGGAATGCAAAAGACCAACAAATTATAATTGAAATGAACAAGCATAAGATAGACGTCTGTGCCGTTTCAGAAACGAGGAGGAAAGGAAAAGGAACAGCAAACAATGAAGACTACATCTTGGTATACTCTGGCAATCCTAGAGAAGCAAGGGCGCACTCGGGGTGGGCATACCATTAAATAACAAATATAAGTACTCAATTAAAGGTGTCGACTATATAAGTAACAGAATCATAAAAGTAACTCTGCAAATTAAAAAGATAACCCTGCATCTAATGCATTCTGCATTGCAAAGTACACTTAACAATACAGTCACCCAATTGTCTTGATGGGAGACCTTAACGCTAGAGTGGGAAATGATGTGATCGCAGGGGTTAAACAGAGATTTAATGATGCTGTAATTAACGACAACGGCGAACAACTGATTGACATTTACCGCAGGAATTAAATGAGAATAAATAACACGTTCTTCTAACATAAAGACCAACATAAATTTTCGTTTAATAACAACCAAGGGCAAAACTCTATGATAGACTTTATATTAACAAACAGATCCATAACTCCATCAGATATATTTACTTAAGCTAACATAGGCACAGACCACAACCTTGTTTTCGCAAAAATTAAAATAGAAAACCCGCCAGAAACAACACGCGACACAATATACATAGAGAAGTACAACCTTGAATCATTGTAAGTAGAAATGACAAGAAATCTATATAAGAACAGGCTGACCAACAAACTTGGACTGGAAGACCTCACGATCCATAACGTAGAAACTATTTGGGAGAAAAATAAAAAATGCATAGCGGAATCGGCAAAAGAATCAATTGGGAAAAGGAGCGTCAATATAAACGCCCAGAATAGGAAAACGCCATGGTTTACTATAGAAGTGAAAGAACTAGCTTAGGAAAAGGAAAAAGCACACATAGAATATAAAAGATCACAAACTCAGGAAACGTAAAGAAAGTATATAGAAACCAGAAATAAAGTGAACTCTAAGATCAGAAAAATTAAACAATACTGACGACTATTCACGAATGAAATGGACCATGTTGTGTTTGGCGCCCAGAGAAAGGTATGCAAAATGCTGAAAACAGAAAGAAACTAATAAATAACCAACTTTATTTAACACCATAATAACTGGCTGACATAGGAGTATTACCATCTTCAAGAAAGGCCAGAAAACTAACCCCGAAAACAATAGAGGCATAAGTCTGCTGAGCACGATCATGAAACTCTTCACCTCAATGCTAAGACTGAAATTGCAGGAACACGTGGAAAATAGAGATGAGCAGCAAGATTTCAGACGAAATAGATCAACAACAGATACATTATTCATACTAAGACAACTGAAAGAAAAAGCAATGGAATGCGACAAGACACTGTACGCATGCTTCATATACCTCAAAAAGGCGTTTCACAGACTACAACTGAGGGATGTGATAGAAATCCTACAGGAGAGGCAAGTACCATGGGAGATCGTCAATATCATACACCAACTTAACAGCAATAACACTATAGCGATCAAGGCAAATGACAAACATCCAAACATACAAACGACCGGCGACATCAGACAGATCATGGCCAGATGTGAGGTGGTGCGGAAATATAATATGGTAATAAAAAACAAGAAAACAAAAACAACAACCTATTCCAGGGACCCCGTGAGATGCAAAATAGAAATTGATAGCAGCAGCATAGGGAGGTGATGGATTTCAAATATCTCGGAGCGTAACTACATCAACCCAACACAAGAGCTAAGACATCAAATAAACATAGCTGCTATCATATCGGGATGCTTAAGAGACGTCGTGTGGAATAATGAACACATGCACATCGACAGCAAGACGAGAATATACAAAGCGTGGGAACGCCCATAACTAACTTATGGAATAGAAACCAGGACAGACACTAACTAAAATAAAATCGATGCTGAGGACAGCCGAAATGAAAACCTTTAGAACCATAGCTTGGAAAGCACTCCATGACAGAGTGAGAAACGACGAAATAAGAAGGATCTGCGGAGTGGAAGATGTGAGATGGGGAAGGCGGAGGAGACGTCACTGGTATACCCAAGGATAGCCGGGACACCGCTGGAGGACATGCCAGAGGGAAGCAGGTCAAGGGGAAGCGATGGCTGGAAGTCCACGACCCAAGAAAATGGAACCTGGCTTCGAAAGAAGAAGAAGAAGAAGATGTATGCATAAATTTCTCACAAAATACATTTTTTGCCAGTTACAACCTGGTTTTTTAAACCGCTGGCGAATTTCTTGGATAAATGGCCAATGATGCATTCCATCTAACCTTATATTTTTAGAAGGAAGAACATCTGTTCTGCCATTTTTTCCTTTTCTCATGTAGTCCACGTTCTCAACTCCCATAAATTTATTTTGGACACTTGTGGGCATTTTACTTTAATTCCTATACCATCTTTTTATATAAGCACTAGAAAATGTGCTTGCTGCATGAACCGATTTGTTGTCAAATAATTTTATCTATTGGTACGAATTATATCCAAAACTAAAAACCAATTTTTGGCAAGTTCAACGAATAATTTTTGGCCACCAAACCACTTATCAGAAAATGTTAGGTGATTTACCTTTCCTTAAATTTTGCACTAATTGCAAAACAATATTCGCGCTTAAAAATATGTATGAATAACATTTAACTTTGTTGATTTTCCCCGTATATATTTCGAAACTGTGAACGAGTTCATTAGCATAGCGAATGACAAATATTTTATAACCCCATTTATGTGTCTCAATCTTGCAGGGCAAATTTTTTTAGTCGATACTAAGCATCTGTTGCTGAGGAATTTGGTGAGGATTCGAGGGGCATTCTCGAAGGTTCCTCAGCATTGGCCTTCAACTGTAAATACTTTTTTTTATTTCTTCGCATCGATCTCTAAGTATGAGATCTTCATTTTAACTTACACGATATTTTTTTTGCTCAACTCATAGGTGATCTTCACAAACCAGAAATAGACATGTAACAGTTCCAAAAATTATTCAATTTCAGTTCCGATCAAATTTAGTATCTTGCTTCGATTTTGTTGTGTAAAATATAAATTAATTTATTCAACAATGTAATGTAAAAACACATAATCGAAAAAATTTCAAAAATATCCAAGTTCTTTCACCTTACGAATTTTGCCAAGCCAATCTTACATATTCCTAACACTTTCATTTCTGTTTCTTCTATAATTATTTGTTCATGTGTCTAGCAGACACATATTATGTATGAATATATGCATCTTCCTGTATTTTTTGATGCTTCTTCACTAGTCTCATTTTCTGATTCTTCATTATTTTCTTTCGAATTTATATTACCTTTGAAAACTAATGAGTCATACACTTCACAACTCTCACTCAATCAACTCTCTTCGCTTACCTCTGGTATCTGTCTTGTTTTTCCATACAATGTCGAAGGAGTCATAACCCGAGAATAATTTGAAATATAAATAAATACTAAAATAAATCGAATTAATTATCCTACGACGTATTTCATATATCTAGAGAGTAACTATCGCCTTATGGTACCAATGAATAATAATAATGAATAAAATAAGTGAAAATTAAAAATCCATGTTTCTATTGCCGGTTGGCGCGACATTAAAAATAAGTTCAAAAATTCCTGTGGAAATACTAATAATCAACTAACTGAAAAATTAATAATCATAGGTACACGTATCTAGTACATAGTAGTAATTTTATAACTATTTTCTTATTTATAAGCTTAAAAAATACCGAAAATAGCACTGTGTTGTTTCATACAAAACTTAAATTTTCTTGCTAAACTAACAGTTGGCAGCACGTTGTTACATTTGATGTAAATGTACTAAACATGGTACATTCGACAGTTGCTGGAAAAATACTTTTCTGCCCCGCATACAGTTGTAGAAAGGATGCGTCAATATTTTGCTAATTTCGGCGTTAAGTGGTTAAGCAAGATTCTTAATAAATCACTTAGTTAAAGTAATAAAAGGAAATAATATCGTACAGCACCATATTTCCGTAGATATTTTTTTGTATTAACAAACATGATACATAATTTACTAAACCATACGTCGTGAGCGATTACGATTCACTACCGCATCGGGTAATGAGAGTTGCCGGTTTGCATATTTCAATGATATTACATTAAGCTGCTTGTGGCAGAAAAAAAAAGTCTGGAAAATAAATGAAGTAATTTAAACTTCTCTAAAACAAACGTAATATTATGTGGACATATGAATGTAAATATTCGTCTTCTTCGGAAATTGCAATTCTCAAGTTAGGGCAATAAGTAATTATCTGTTTTTTTTTATTTCAGCGTACCAAGCATGTTATATATTCTTTGGATTACTGTACAATGCAGATGAATTTAAAGCCCTCCTTATTATTAGACTATTATACTGCCATTGCTAAAATGGCGTTTCCCATCTAGCGTCACGAAACATTTTTTTAAATTATATATTTGGATATAGAATACTCTAGTTGAAATAACAGCTATACAATATTTAATATTTTAGTGCCTACATTGATTCGAACACGACATAAAATTTTTACGAATACTACAACAACAATATCGGCGCATTTAATAATGTCATTCCATTCATTAATATTGTATAGTGTATAGATAAGAAAATCATGGTAACGGTTTTATATTTTCCAGCCCTGATAAATAATATTTACGTCTCGTGATAAAACATCACCAATTTTATCACTTGGTTTATAAATATATTTTATTGAATTAAGAAGGTGCATTATATAATATCCATACAGACATTAAAATTGTAATTATACATACTCTGGCGTTAGAAGAACTTATTACATTACTTATTACATTACATATTGCTAGCGCTGTGCGCTCAAATTATCTTTTTTTGAAATGTTTGTGTCCTTTATCACCAGCATATGGAAATTATATATATGAAATACGATGCCAATGATTTGTCCTTAAAACCACGATTCTAGATAGATTTATCTTTAACTAAAAATAAAACGTGCCTACATTTTTTAAGCCTTATAAAAAGATGATGATACTTTTTCTTTTAAAATGCGAATTGTGGTAAGAATATTTGCTATCATAGTTGTAAATAATTTCCTTCCTCAAAACCAAAACATTTTTAAATGTTATTCCAAGCTTTGCAACAAAATGAAAAATTTGGCACGAAAGGGATGTACAGGAGAAAATGCACATATATTTTCACAGTTTTGTTAGTTTATTTTCAAGTACAACATTTTTTGATAGTTCTTAACTTTTATTTAAATGGAAACGTTAATTTTAAATAGAACCATTGATTTTTATGAATTATTCTGATGATTTCACATCTATTCGTATTATTTGCAGCAAAATCGAATCCGTATCCTTTAGTAAACATGTACTGAAGGTGATATATAAACGATAAAATTCTTAAGTGGCGAAATCCTGTATATATGTGTATATATTACAAAAATAAAATTAATTACGTTAATTAAGACAATATTGAAAATTGTGAAAATTTGTTATAATTGCAAAACTTAGCAATGGGCCTTCAGGCTAATAAATAGCGCCATAATATGTGTTGTGCATCACAAAAGCATTCTGGAGCGCAAATTACTCTCATTAGTACCAAAATTTATTAATATATCTGCATTAATCATGATCAAAGTAAACCTAACCCGGCAATTATTAATTTTCACGGAATCATTGTTTTGATTAAAATTTACTTGATTTACAATACCGCCGCCGATATCAAACATAACTGTTTGAATTCATATTATTCCGCATTAATATCCATTGTTAAATTAATTAAAGTTCGCAAACACAACGCCGTACACAGTATACGTTTATTATTTCGTCGGTTTAAAGTTGCATTATTATCTACATGCAAAGATAATGGGTAATCTGCTGGAAAACCTAAACGAAATAGTTAATTAACAAACTTAAGCAACAGAACTGTGAGCATGATAATGTGTAACAGGGAAACTCGTAAATAGAAACGACGAACTCGAAACAAACATAATTAAATTTCTTTAATTAATTTTATGATAACGAATGTAGCCCTAGGAAAAATACGTGTAACCTAATATTATGTTTGTGCTAAACATGTATGTTTCTAGCTTAGATATTAACTTACAGATATGAACTAAATTCAGTGAAAATGTATTATTTAAATTGTACCCGAGTAACTGAACACAAATTCTGTCATAATATATCTTATGTAGTCATAATGGGTAGAAAAGATAGTTTAATAGAAAAAATATTTGCGCGAAACTGGGCAAGGATTAGTAATAAAAACAAAGGGAACGCAGTATATGGAGAGAAAGAGCAAAGGAAAGGAAAGGAAAGGAAAGGAGGAAAGGAGGAAAGGAATAATGTATTTATCTATTTTTAATCAATTCAATGATGGATGGATAAAATAAATGTCCGTTGCTTTGTATGCAGCACAGCATACATTTAACAATTAACCAGCAATTGCTTCGAATAATAATTACTTCAATCAAAGGAAGGACAACAAGGTTAAAGAAACTCGGAAAGGTGTCGAATCGTGAAACTCTATAATGAGAACATTACCCCTTTCGCACAATACAAAGGGGAATTACATGGAACGCCGAATATTCGATTATTAGAGCCGAAACCGAATAAAAGTAAATTGAAACCACAGTTCGGCGGACACGGAGTATTTTTATTTTACCAATCCGATGCCAACGTTGGTCCGCACAGTCAATTGAATTACTGTTACGGCCAAAATCTCAGCTTAAGAAGTCGTTTTCTTCTCTCCTTTTTTCCACTAAAAGGTTTTTATATTTTAATGAGGCGCAGGAGATTCGAAATGATTACATTCGAGAATTTTCAATAGTGCTTCGTTCGAACGTGGAATCAAATTAGCCATTTCTCGAACTTAAAAGCTCCCTTTATATTCTATGCTTAATTAAACCGAATGAAAATTTAATCCGGATTTCCCGTTCGGAATATGTTTGTGTTTACAACAAATTTCTATACAACCAGATACCCATGTAATATACATAATATAATTATTTGATTCGTATGTTTGGATGTAAGGGGCCTGAATACGATAGCATTAATATATTTCAGTTTTAGAGATTATACAATTCCAGAAGTACTTCAGTAAGCGCAGCAACATAATATTTAGGGAGAAAAGAGAAAAACAACACGGATACACTTTTCTCTAAGAAGCAACGAACATCAATGTTTACGATTGCTGAATCACGTCAAAGTAACAATGACCTCTAATAGTATAAGCGGGATGTAAACTAATTTTAAGTAGTATTGCTCAACCGATTCATAAAAGAAGTTAAAAAAAACATTTTAAATATGACAACAATATTTTATTCCACCCTCGCAGCCAATGGTAGATGAATTGCAATTATATCTAAATTTACTACTATTGATACGTTAATCCACATAGGAAGTTATTAATTCCTAAAATAATGATTTTGAATTATGTTTATTGTGGGATAAATAAATTGTAATGCATTCATATACTTCAGGAATTAGAAGGTTGCATTGCACTGGTACGTTTCCTGAAGTTACAATGGATTTATCAAATGTTAATATAAGCCTACACAAAGTTTCCACTTTTCAATAGTCTCTGGATTTATGATGGATTATGAATTTACGTTTCAAAAGAAATTGATGCCATATTTATCAATGATTTATTCTTACAACTTCTCTCAGATAAACCGTACCCAGTTACATTGGGAAACTTTTAAAGTTTATTCTGCTAATTTAGAACTAGTTGAAAAGTAATTTGTAAAATCAATATATAAATTGTTCTACTACATTTCTTTTCTTGTTAGAGTGCATCGTTAGGATTTCCTTTCCGCATGCATTGTCTTTTATTGGGTTTGTTTTCGAATTTGCTTTGTATTCGGCCACAATACATAATCGATTTTGCTCGGACTTTTGTTGACAAAACGGAAACAAATGTTACGCGGGACAGCCAACAGAACTAGAAATTGTTGCCAATGTTGTTTATTCACCATTCCAATTTCTTTATAGATTAACGGGGTCCTTTGAAGGAACAAATTCTTTCTTTCTTTTCGGTCCATCGACAGAGCCTATCTAATGCGACAATTTATAACATTTGTATAGAATAACATTGCTATCTATTTCTTATTCATGTACTAATGTGCCTATTGAATTTGTTTATTCTTTGATACGGTAATGTACAAAAGTTTTATAAATAAAAATAGTTATAAATGCTGTAGATGTTATTATATATTGATGAAATTATTTACACAGTAGTGGGCGAGTACGAAATTCTTAAATAAAAAATAATAATATTGCTAGTAGTTATTAATGTCCGGGTCATATAATAGATATTTATGAAATATCACATTCATCTTTTAGAAAACAATGTCTACATTTTCATTATGCAGTTAAACAAACGAAACAAAATAATTGCTGATTCACACAGCTCGTAATATAAATTGTAATCCAATTCAACCCTCTTCAGTGTTATATCAAAAAATGAAAAACTAATAAAATATACGCCGTGACATATAAACTGCACCACCTAGAAGGGGTGGGAATTTTTGGACCAAATTTGGCAGAAACATTGGACTAGTCTAAGGTAACAATTGATTAAAATTTGATAAAGAAAACACTTCATCTTTTTGATTTTTCTTTAATAATGTATTGTCCGCCCCTCTTTCTTATACACTCATTGACCCGCCTTGGCATTGATTCCAGGAGGTGATCAATGTCTTCTTGGGGTATGGCATCCCAAGCAGCCTGTACTTCATAACGTAGAGCTTCTATTGTCAACGGTGGGTTCAGTAGATTCCTCAATATTCTACCCACCATGTCCCACACGTGCTCAATGAGCGACAAATCGGGAGATCTTGGCGGCCAAGGCAAAAGATTAACATTGGCCTCTTCAAAGAAGTCAAGAGAAACCCTTGCTACGTGAGCTCGTGCATTATCTTGCTAGAAAAGTGGGTCTTCCAGCCCTCGAAGATATGGAAGAACATGTGGTTCTACCACTTCGTCAATGTAGCGTCGGGCGGTCATACTGCCCCGAATGAAGAGCAAGGGTGACCTACTGCCGTAAGCAATAGCACCCCACACCATCAACCCCACAATTCAGTGAACATGCCTCGCAATCGAAAAATCGGGATTGCACCTTTCTCCACGTCTTCGTCTAACAGTCATCCGACCATCATGCATTCCTAAACAAAATCGCGATTCGTCACTAAAGACAACTCGATGCCACTCCAAGTTCCATTGAAGTCTTTCCGTGCACCAGGCCAAACGTTCCTGGCTATGTTGAGCAGTGAGGGGTAGCACGAGATGTGGGCTTTAGGACAGCAAGCCAAAGGTTCTTATTAGACGATAAACTGTTCGCAAGCCTATCAGACGACCTTGTTCAGCTAACCATTGATCAGCTATTCATCTAGTTGTAGAGAATCGGTCTCTCAAGGCCATTAGTCTTAAGCGGCGATCTTGACGTTCATTGGTTCGTCTTTGAGCCGCAGTGCGTCTTCTCCGACGTTCAACCCCATGTTCAGACCACGCTTGATAAACACGCATTATTGTTGAGTGGTGCCGTCCCAAACGGTTGCCGATTTCTCTAAACGCAAAACCTACTTTTCATAAACCAACAATCTGCCCTCGGTCAAAGTCACTCAACTGCTGGTAAACTTGAGGTATCCTTCCTCTAGGCATCATTAAACACTTGAAACACTTTAAACTAAAGAAAGGGATCCGAAAAAGTGGAACAAATTGAAAAAATGACTCGATAATTGCTTGTCGATCACCACCTCTAAAAAATGACACAAACGTCAAAAATCCCATGACTACTTGATGATTGGGTTTCAAATTTTAATTTAAACTACTTCCCTGGACTAGTCCACTATTCCTGCCAAATTTGGTCCAAAAATTCCCACCCCTTCTAGGTGGTGCAGTTTATATGTCACTGAGTATATCTGTTGATATTTATATTTCCTGTGCTGTCTTTTTTTAACACAATAACGACATTTATTATATGTACATCACGGAGAGTTATTTTGTACTACTATTCTCCTCTATGAATGTACTACCAGCTTCGATCATAATACATTTCTGTACTCGTACTACATACTCACTGACTCTTTCTTATATAATATACTACATTCCTTGCTTTCTCGCTTCGTCTAAAACAATGTTCCGTTCTCGTATTAATTTCTGAAACTGAATTTTCAGATCCACTTCCATTTAAACATTTTTTTCCTATTCTAAGCCTACGTTTTTTCTTCATAATTGCCATTGTATTTATTTGCCCTCTTCAAACCCTCACTTTGAAACCTTGCAATCGCACTTTGTTCTACGCAACCTGATCTATCTTCCAAGTATTGTGGGATTCCTGCTAGAAGTTTCGACAAGTTTCGCCCATAAATCAAACAATATTGAACGTTTCTGTAATAAAATTTCAGCGTGGCCAGGTTCGAACTCATATCATCATATTCATGTAGGAGAACGTGTAGTGTCCTGTGGAAAATAATAATTTATTTATTTTTGACAGTTTTGGTATTGGTTGTTTTTGGATTAGATTGATGTATTGAAATATCGCTAATGTTAACCTGTTGGCATCTTTCCAAATTTTATGATAATTTATTTAGGTTTGATAGTTTGTAACATTTTCGGCAATTTTTACAATTTGGACATTTGTTCCATCCTATACGACAATGTTGTAATTTTTATTTTACCACTTTTTAACGTTTTATTCATTTTGAATTTCATGGTAATTTTATTTATCAACACACAGTAACAGTGTTATTGCAATGGTAATCTAGTGAAGAGAATATCTTCAAAGATATACCTAAGCTAGAAATACTAAATTGATTTACATTTGCATTATCCTTTCTTAGATTCTGCTGACGGAAACTTAGGTGCCGAAATATGTTAAAAATCGAGTGTGGTAGGTTTTTTTTAAATTTATAGATTTTATGCTAATTTTATAATTAAATTAAATTTAACCAAATTATGACGAAAATAAATGTCAGCGAATGTATTAAGGTAATGATAGCTGCTCGCCATATTTGAGCGATTTGGTGGTTTGATGAGCTCTAATAGAGCGAAACAGTTGTCACCTTAATACATTCGCTGAACATTATTTTCAACAAAACAGTCTTTATTACCGACGACTGCAGAGTAATTGTAAGCATGGATAGTACCAACTTTGTTAGTCGATAAGACATATGCAATTATGTAGCAGTAACAATATATGATTTTTTACGTTCAACATAAATCACGCTGGATTGTCAATCCGTTTCAAAAGTTCCTTAATTATTGTATGGAGGAAACATTGAGTTGGATTTTGTAATAGTTTAATCGCCATTTTTAAAGTGTGACATAAAAACATCTCAGCCCATTTCGAAATTAGTACAGAATCGTATACACTGATATATGAGAAAATGTAAGCTCATGACTAATTCTTAAACTATAGACCCATCATTTAATATCAAATGCCAAATTAAAATAACACATGAAACCTATGAATTTTTGGAAAAATATTATTTGTCACCCCCAGTTCAATAGGAATTTAATTTGAATTAATTTGAGAAAGTTGGCTAAAATTATTTTCTGTCGAATAATTGTCATATATAAGGCAACCAAAATTGTATAAAGTAGAAATTTGTTTTAAAATGTGGCTGATGGAATTGACTTATGAAGTGAAGAATCAATTAACCCACATCCAACATTAACTCACATTTAGAATAAAATTACATTAAATATGCTGTTATAGTTGCTGTTGCTACTAACGGGGCGTTTATTTACTAGAAAATATTTCAATTTACCTTGTACGTATTTTATAATTTGACGACAAGAAGGCTAATGTTGGGGAAAACGATGAGCTATCGGTTGCTAATGAAACTCAATTAGTTTTATCAATATCTCATAATAATTTAATTACTTCACCAGGAAAGCTGCGAATATTTTGCAATAAGAAAAAGGGCAATGAATAAACCTAACACTCACATTACTCAGGAGTTGATTGAAGAAAGCTTGAACGAGCTAGTTGAATACATTTAAGATTATAATTTATGACACGAACGACATATAGGTGGTTCGTCATCTGCAAGAAGCTTGGCTGCCAACAGGACAGCCAACGCAAAAATCAGAACAGAGTGAGACGTAAAATGTCAACAATGACATTGAAGTAACAAATTAAAAAAATTAAAACTTTCACCAGGAGAAGCTTTTTGTATTTATCCTTAGTGGAACTAAATTGCATCGCCCACAACTAAAGTTCTCTCGCTTTCCCTTGTTTCGAAAGTTAAAATTGAAGTATTTTTAAAATCGAAGTTATTGTCTTGCAACAAAATGTGAAGTTAAAGCACAAGAATTCTTCTGTATCTACGATCGCTTTTATGTTGGGTAATTCTAGATTTCAACTACTGTGCAGTCAGCCCAGTGTATCATCTATGAGACCTGTAGGCTACTGAGACTTGGCCTTTCATGTGACTGAAACGATTATTCGGAGATTTGAAATTATATTTTCAGATAGTTGGTATTTAATTGTTTGTATTATTGTGTCCTAAGTTTTTATAGAAGCTAATCTTTTGACGACGTATATTGTACATGAGGCGGTTTACCAAGGTGTGAGGATAACCGTTGTTAGCGAACAAACTTTTGACTTTTGTTAAGAAAATGGAATTGCAAATGGGCTGTACTCTATTTTTTAAATCCAAAAGTAATATTGTTTTTTGGCCTATGGTTTAAAAAATAATTAATGTAATTATAAAGAGGTGGGTTTCCAATTCCAATCAAAAATTACCTTATTATCATTTGTTCTGATGGCTTTGTCCGTTTTACTTTTCCGCACTTATGATATTATCGACATATTTTTCAATCACAGGTGTATTAAATGGTGGAGCAGGAATGGTATAACCAAACATGTAGTCTAAGACGATTTAAGCCATAATGGGACTTAAGGAACAGTCCATAGGTGTACAAAAAGCTTGTCTGAATGTACAATCATTGAAGTTAAATAATTAACAATTATTGAGAATGAAATTGCACAAAATGAACGAATTAAGATTGAAACACTGAAACTACGTCTAGAGATATAAGAACAAAATTGGGGGTAACAGAAAATTATTGAGTTCTTCGACCAGAGTAAAAGAGTTGTACATTGTAAGCAATACGGTTGGTTGGGAGTTTGTGAGTGGCCGAACCAACAAACGAAAGGATGGATCGTAATGGTACATTGATTTTGTGTGAACTTCAGTAAACCGTAGACCTTAGATATAACAGCATTATTTATTCACAGCTGTTTGTAAAGTTCAGTAGTTATGAAATCTTTATTTTTCAATTCTTTGAGTAATTCATTAAGTTTCTTGTGTACCATGAAATTGGGGTCCGTACTTGTCGTTCCATAAGTTGTGTCATCCCCAACAAATCATCCATTGACCGTCATACTCCTAGCCCTTAATCTGCCCCTATTGTTCTCAGGGCTACATGAAATTATGATTTCTACATCTGCAAGTACGATCAAATGTTTATGTCCTCATCGGAACAATTTGAACTAAGTTGCGAATCTAATGAAAGAAAATCTTTAATATTGCTTGGTATAACCACCGTGCAAATATTAACAAACATGTTAATATTCTCAGATTGTTAAATTTGCTAATTTAAGAATTACCCAAATGAATTTTATTATCATTGACTACGTGTATTTGTATCAACGGGCTAAGATTATGTATGAATTTATTAATAAGCTTCTTAGATGGCCAATATGGGAAACTGATTTTTATTTCAGCATTTACAATATCACAATCCTATTCACAATCCTAGTCTTAGATTACATGTTTGATTATATCAATCCTGCACTTATTTTTCAAGGTTATATATTATAATTTATAATGGGTTTTCTACACATCTAATAAATAAAGTACGTTATATGTATTGTGTTATTCGAAAACACAATACATTATATAAATAGTAAACCAACTAATAAGAAGAACATAGAAAACAACTTCTCCTTTAGAACGAGAACCAAGTACATGATTCTCACAAGGTAAATTGGGTAATTAAGTGTTATAATGTATGAAAATATCTGCCTAGCAGATAATTCAATTAAAATTCATTGCAATTATAAACACATTACGTGGGCTGTAGATATATATAAAAAGTAAATACTCCGGTACTATATATATAAATCTACCATTCAACAGAGTGATTAACTTGGGTGTAAAAGTAGCTGCACGCACAAAAAATAAAAGGAAACACTTAGATTAACAATGTGATAAAATATCCTTGATGACATAATAACACCTCTACCGAAATCTAACGTAGTCCCAGACATAAAAACCTTATGCGTATCTTTGAATTGTTTTTACCTGTTAACGAAATTGAAATCGCCAGCGCAGGGAATGAAACATCTGTATATTATTATACACGTAATAACAGCCACACTTCGAACTTTTTGTGCTACTAACCACCGCTTCGGAAGCACCCTCGAGCGTAAGAGACCGCTCAAAAGCAAAACCAAACTAGACACCAGAGAAATGTTAATTACTTAAGAAGCAGCTGCACACACGCAAGGTCAACTCAAACAGTTTGCCGGTAACCAGGGTGTAATTTACCTTCATTTTCTGTAATTTTTCGACAAAGTGTTTCGCATGCTTACCCTTTCAAATTATCAATTTATTGCAATAATAAATAATGTTTATTTACTGTGGGAGCTTTTTTTTTGAAGATTAAAGTATAAAAATTAGTACGAGGTTAAAATATCGTTCGTATCGGATTAACTAATTTTGTAGTAAAAGCTTTCCAACAGTGAATTAACATCAAGGGAAATATTCCGTTTCAAATTACGCATGTGTAATTAAATATCTATTTTAGGTAACCCATATAGCTTGGTGCTCAGTTATGAACGTAAAATCGTATATAAGGTTTATAATTAATGCCGAGGCGAAAGAAAGAGTAAAATACGTATTTAGTAAGAAACTGACAAATTTAATTAAGATTAACGGTCGCCGGCTACCTGATAAATTACAAAGGAAATTACATAGCCGAGATTTTTAAATTAACAGTAAATTATACTGTGAAAATATTGTTATTGCAATGGTCGGTTCATCGTTAGCATTCTTGTGTCTCGTATACTTCCATTCATCATCGAGCGCAGACAATTTCAAATATTAGTTCTTCATTTAATTTATCGAATTATATTTCAACTCCATCCAAATACAACAGTGTCTCCCTGACAGATGATCTGAAGTACATTTACAACAAACTCATTTTTAAAGACAATCATGCAATTTATGATAGGCTCAACAATTATTATCGCAAGCATATTAATGGTAAAGCAGTGCTATCAACGAGTTTGCAACTTTTCATGTGTCCTTGGTCATAATCATATACTTGTCTATTATGAACTATTGAACTTATAGTTAAAAGTGCAAAGTATAATAAATATTTTTACAGCGGTGGGAAGTTTATAATTAAAATCAATTATACACCCCAAATATGAAAAGAAAATAGAAATTTTGTATAAGTTTCTGGGGGCACTTTGAGCTAAAAAATTATATATGAGCAGTTTTTGGAGATCACTTAATATTTGGTGCGAACGCTTTGTCTATTTATAATGTTTTATAAATTCCCGTTCAGTGAAGACACTGCTTATAATTATCCGCCAGATCTTCCCCGCATAAGTCTATTTTTTCCAAGAACGGCCATTCTGAGCAAGGAAAAGTTATAATTGCATATTGTGCAGTACATTTTGTCACAATTCGGCTGAAAATGCATAACTTAATTGGAAGCCATTGTATACCTGAAGGTAACAATACAATTTCGAATATACATGGAGATGCATAGAAAGCAGAAATTGCAGTAGCCTCATTATTTCATCGATGTAGAAAAAATATACTTTTTAAAAAACTGTAATTTCTGATTACATATATGTGGCGCTTTGATATATTTTTTAATCGCTACAAAGGAAAGAATAAATGTATGTAAATATATCGCCTTGACTTATGCAGTATGCTATGACGAAAATCAGATTAAATACCACTTGCAAATAATGATAATAAAAACAATTTAATAAATTTCTCAAACAATAAATTTATTTAATTATAAAAGTAACAAATGTTTTTTGTTGATATTATTGATATCAGGTGAATCTTATGAAATATATACAAGAATATATAATATATATATGAAATATAAGTGTATTTTACATACAGATAGTTTACTAACTTAGCCACGTCAGTTTCAAATGATTGACAGTATATGATACTTAAAATTATCACTTGCGTTAAATTCTACTGCAAAAGTCATTACGATCAGTGGATACAGATCATTTATTTTCACATTTAAATATTCGTTGTAGTTATGAGAATATGAACCAAGCCATTCTTATTAGAAATTAGAAAAAAAAATATATTGTGTCATTAAAAAATATTGACATGAAAAGATTTATGAAAAGTATATACTTTTCCAGAAGCAGGTAATGGTACATTTCGAGACTTTTCATTTATTGAATAGCTTATTAAAATCCAAATAGAATACTAATAGACGAGTTTGGCCATTTTTTGTGCACCTCACTCTCCATTTATAATGCACTCACAGGAATAATAATAGGAACAATAATAATAATAATAAAAGAATAATAGGGAAAAAGTATTATGGCGAGCGAAGGCGGAAGGAAAAAGGGCGACGGGGGCGATGTCGGACATATTTATCAGTAGAATAATTTCAAGTTTCGAGGGAGAGGGGGAATGGAAAGCAGGAAGAAGAAGTGGGACGAAGGTGAAGAAGAGAAAACGGGATTTAGCGCACATTTTTGGAATATAGTGGGATTAAGACATAGACAAAAGGGGATGAGGGGATAAACAGGGATCTGAGAGGTCATTTGACTTCATTGAACTGTCGCAAACATGGATGAATAATAACACGTGGAACAGATATAAGGGAAGATACCGGAGGGGTTCAGTTGGGTATGTCGAGGTGCAATGGGAGAAAAAACGGGGAATGGCGAATGGAGGAATAATACGGGAGTAAAGAAAAGTTGGGAAGAATAATTAGACAAGAATTGTTGGAGAATATATACAGCGTACAGTAATCAAAAGATACAGCAGGTAATAGCGGAAATAGACGAGATAACTGAAGAAGACCAGAAAATGTTTGGGGGGGGGGGTATGAGCGCTAAAATGGGAACAGTAACTGGGTGGATTGGGATGAATAGCAGAGATGACAAAAATGAGATCAAAAGACTAGGTGATTAATGCAGGAGGGAAGATTCTAATGGACTGAATAGAAGATATAAATTCGGCTGCACTCAATCGATGGAAGAGGAGGGATTACGAAGGAGATTTTACGTATGTCGGGGAAAATTGATTGTCGGTTATCGACTACGTGACAGAAAATGAAGAGGCGAGAAAGGTTGTATAATGTTTCGAGGTGGGGCAGAGAGTTTAATAGTGAAGAGGGTCACAATGGAGATGGACAAGATAAGGAGAATGTAAGAGAGAACGGAACAATATCGAGGAGACGATAAAAGGATCATAAGGAATTAAGGAAGGAGATGGGCATGGCCATAAGAAGGCAGGACGGTGGGTGGGAGAACATCATGATTCGATGAAGAATGTAAGACACTGAATATGCTAAAATGGGAGCATTCCTTAGAATGAAAAAAAATTGAAAGCGAACAAAAGCGAATGTGGATATAAAAGAATGAGGAAGATATTTCAGGCAGCAGTGTCAGCGAGGAAGAAGAAAGTGGAAAAATACGGAGGTATAACTAAATGCACCAGAGGATGTGACAAGAGTTGAGCACATATACGAAGAAACGTGGTGTAGGGTGAGCGTTGGAAACAAGACTTCAGGCATTTATGAGAATGAGATGGGTGAGACAGGGAAGCAACCAAAGGTGTAGGATTCACATTCACAGATGACTCTAGAGGAGACATAAATGGTGCTTCAAGAAATGGCAAAAAGGCTAGAAGCATTTCTGGTCAGAAGAGGGTTAGATCTCAACTCAAATAAACCAACAATGACGGTGCAGAAAAGGAGGAGAACATATGAAGGAAGTACAGTTGGATTGAAAAGGGTAGTAACAGAACAAGTGAAGGAATTGACATATTTAGCGTATGTACTGAGAGAGAACGATAGCAACGAGGGGAATGTATGGGCATAAAGCTAAGAGAGCAAAGAAGGATCGAGGAGGAACTTGTTTGGAAAGAGTAAAATAGTTCTACGAAACAATTGTGCTTTGGACCATATGCATTAATAGTATCCTGATGTACGGAGCGGAAGTGTGGGGATGGAAAGAATAGAACAGTTTAGAAAGGGCACACCAAGGGCAGCTAAAAATGACATAAGACGAAATTCAGGTTCAGATGTGTAAGTGAGGTGAGAGCCAACAAATAGTGAATGCACGAGAAGTACAAGAGGTGCAATTTCTGTGGAAAGGGGTGGAATGAATGGGAAAATTGGTTGGAAGCAGAAGGAAAGAAGAAAGGAAAAGACTGGAGAAGAAGTTTGGGAGGGTACAGAAACGGGCTTGATATCTTAAGGAAAATAAACGGGATGAAGAAGGAAGGTAGAAAAAGAGGGAAACGGAGCAGCAGGATGAAGAAAACATTTTATAACTGACAAGAGAAGGAGGAGGTAGGAGGAAATGGAAAAAGAAAGAGCTGGAGCCGAAGGCAGAAATGTTAGAAAGTGAATATGCAAATAAAGGTTTTTTTTAAAATATACCCCAAGTCGAAAACAAACATGCCGTGGTCGATCAGCACAGGTAGAAACCAATATATTAACCGAAAATATACTAGTTTCTTATTAATTATAAATGTGTTTTTATATAAAGCTACATTTCCTGGTCCAATTCCTTGAATACGCTATTATTACAACACTTCACACAATCTTGTCGTCGGAAAATTTCCATATTCAAGTATTGTTATTAAGGTTGATATACTCCACAGCATACACGAAAGTTCTTCGATTCATATAGCTCTAACAAGTGGAATATATATAATTAAGTAAATTCACGTCATCGTGTTTGGTGGACATTTCCACTTGCTAAAATTATAGCTGCATCCAAACAACTATACCACGATAATGATCCATCCATTATTATTATTATTATTATTAAAACAAGTTGCAGAGTGAGAGACAATGCAAGAGAAATGATATAGGGTTTGGGGGAACATGTAATATGTATACATAGAGGTCATTAAATTAAATTTAATGTAAATATATTTATCACTATATTCAGTTTTCAGACAATTTGCAATAAAGTTAATTTATTGGAATAACTTGCACGTTAGAAGTAGAAAATACAACACTTTATGCCGCAAATTCAATTGTTTTTGCAACCATTACTCCTGCAATGGAAAGTAGCGGACGATGAGTTCCCCACATATATTTATAGACAGAGGGTGTAATTGTAAATATAATTTCCACTATCCTGCGTTATTTATTACAACAAACGAAATTTAACTGAGCCGATATCTTATTATTTCGCATGATTAACTCAAATGTAGGTTTTAGGGTATCGGGGTATTTTTGATTTACCAGTAGTGTGAATTGGCTGTTTCATTCTAAGGCATGAAATTAATACAACAAACATTTGTTGGGTGAAATTAAATGTAAACTTTATTTGCTGAAAATAATGGAATTTGTTTTTTATAGCAATTCAAAATATTGTGTTTTAACTTTTACATTCACTGTTACACGTTTTCATATAAATTCTTCCCCATCTTAAAATACAGGAAAAGAATAAATTCCAAAATGAATACGATGTTCAAGATTTTTGTCAGCCGTTGACCGTTTATTTAATAGATTGTATTTAACGACATTTTAAATAAATATTTCACTATCGTTACATTTGTACAAAAACACAACACAATGAATAACAACGTGACTGAAATATTGATCGGTCGTATAAAATAATATTATGCAACATAAAGCTCCAGTGTTTGTTGTATCCCTACATTTATAGCTGTGCATACAGAAAAAAATCGGGGCTATAAATCTGAAGCTTTGAGAAATAAAGTGCAACCCTCTTTACTACTATTTCATACCAATAACTGCCTTTGTGCGATAAGTGTTTATTGTAGTTTAATGATCTGCCAGAGTGTGGCGCTAGCAGCGTTAGTCACACGTCCGGAAGTGGGGAGAATATAGCCGGATGCGGAAACCGGTGTCTACAATATATCTCAACAATAAGTCATTGTGGACACATACGATTCATTTCGCAAATAACTGGTTCGCAAAAACAGTCAATCATAACACTATCGATTTACAAATATTTCTAATCGTACGTAACTTACAGTATATTAAAATTTGTATTCATTAAACACTTCAAAAATCATTCCAGTAATGTCTTGGTCTTGATGTTGATGATTGCATGATATAAGAATTTTGAACAATTTTCGTTGCGTGGCTAATTCCATATATAAAACAACATAAGTTAACAAGCCTTGGGGCCGTTAACGTGGAAATAAATATCGAAGTTTACTTAGAAATTCAAAACGCCAAAGAAGAATCGATAGATGAGGAATATTTTATCCTATAATATGAATTCTAAATATTTGGTAAATCAATATATGAATATATAAAAATCTGTGTGAATAAAGCTATTAGAACGTCAATCGCCATAACCGGTGAAGTCAAGGTAATAAATTCCAATGATGAAAAATTGAACCCATGTTCCACTTAAACTGAAACGCTTCTCTGCGCAACACGATATTACGTTTCGATAAAGTGTATACAATTTTCTGCCAAGCTAGACGTTTAGTTCCATGAGAAACACGTAATTGCTTCTGTATTGTTTTTTTTTTGTATTAAACAAGTACAATGTTACTAGAAACGGAACATTTAAAATATAAAAGACAAAGAAAGCGAATTTTATTAAGTTTCTGACAATACAATATTATAAGTTGCGCCACTTAGTAATCGATCCACTTTTATATACATTTACTCTTTTTAGTGAGTACAAGAAAAGTGAATAAAAATGCATCAGAAATATGTATAAAATATCTATATATAAATATATTCGAATGTAATAAATTTACCGATACCATTACAAAAGCATTCTGAATTATTAACCTAGTATAGCTGTTAAATATTCAAACATTGTAAATAATTTCTTCGCTAAAACACACACCAAGCACTGAATGACATTAAGTATGCATAAATTGTGGATATCACGGAAGCAAACTTGTTTCCGAGTTACTAGACCTAGTTGAGATACACAAGTTGCTCTCTTTGTGTACGTTACCAAACAAATAATAAAGATCGTAGCGGAAATGACGCGAGTAAGCTTCCGAACTTCAAGTGAGGAGTATCCCGGTACAATCGGAGTTAATGAATCGAAACGATCGATGTCGAATAATAAAGCAGTTTTTCTATTTTCTTTGACGAACTGTTTTCTTGACCTGCATCCAATTCTTGTGCAGCAAAATTTGTCATGCTCATGATATTTATTCAGGCAAATTTAAAAATTAAATGAAATTCAACAATAAATACTTTTAGATGGAACAGATATGCTCAAAGCATAGCATAGCAAAGGTTACTGGAACCGTAATTTTTATTTCCTCATATTTAATTTATAAGGAAATATAGCAATTATCAATATTTACGAACTCGAAATTATAACGTGAATAGACTACTCTAAATAAATTCTGATGACGTATTTTTGTGTACCTAAGATAATGAAACTTGAAATTAAATTTTTTATTGGAAAACCCCATTTGAAAATAACTTGTTCTTCAGGTTACCATTTAGTGGGCCATAAACCCCATATTTCGAACTGTGCAGTTAATAAAAGTTGTGAAAATCACGGTGTAATAACAGCGAAAATGTAAGAGTAGAGTAATAAGGAATTGAAAGTAAACTAAGCTATTTATAGAGTATATCTTGTTAATTATAATTATGGAAGCTAACCTCCGACGAGTCGATCGGAGCGATCCTTCTTATGCACTAGATAAGAAAAAGGCGCGATGACGGTAAAGCGAACAAACAGAAACGGAAACGGAGCAAGATCGTAATTTGGAAAATAAAGAGTGACGAGTACCCCCGAGTAGCACGAAAGGGAAATGAAAGGCAAGAAGAAGAAGCATAAAAGAAAACTCTGAAAAAGAGAGAAATGAGGGAGAATATAAACTGGACGTATTAATGGACATGCCAAATGATATAGGGTGTTAAGGAAATAAAACTGGATCAAATAACATAGAGGAAAGATTTAACACAGACCAAAGTAAAAAGAAAGAGATTAAAAACAGAAAATAACGAAATAAAGGAAGAAATTAGAAACATCAAAGGAGGTGTGGAGAGACTATGGAGGATCACAAATAAAAATATAATAACAGTGCTAGGTATGGAGACGTATAAAACGCGAATGGTAAAGAAAAATGGGAAGATGACAGGACTGAGGACAATTATAAGAATCGGAACTTAAGAAGCCTAAATGATAAAAAACACGAAGTCATAGAATAAAGGATGATGGAACTAGAAGGCGATCCTATACTACCATAATGTGGAGTAAAACCGGAAGCAAGAGCAACAGATGGAGTAGGATGTATAATAAAAGAAGAGCATGTGGAAAGCAAAAAGAAATGGTAATTTATATCGGGAAAAACTTTAAACGTGGAACTACAACTAGACCAACAAAATAAAATAATTTTAATAATTGTATATGGCCCAAGTAGGATGAACAAATTTTGCGAGGAAACGACAGGAATATCCGAAAGTATAAATGGTAAATTCAAAATGCTAGGAAAATTTCACTGTAGGCTTGTGAAGAAAATGGTTGGTCCACATGGCAAGAACCATAGAAGAAACATCAGTGTGTTGACAACATTTTACAAGCACAATAATATACAAAATATACGAGAGAGGTTATGAACAGGAATGAAAAGTCTATAATAGATTATATTCTCACCAAAAAAACCTGTAGGAAAGAAATTATAGATGTTAGTGAAATTGTATTGCAACCTAAACAATATGTGGAAGAATTCGAAATTGGAAGCAGATGGGCAAGCAAATCATAAATTATTCCACAAAGTGCTAAAGAATGAAAGGAAAGAAAAACACTGCACGTTGAAGCATGTGAAAACAAAAAATAACAAAATAATAACGAGAGAAAAAAAAATAATATAAAGAGAGAAGGAATACTTCTGGGACGTTCTTCGTCTACATGAACAAGTCAATCCAATAAAGGAAGAAGAAACTAATAACAATATACAAATTGAAGAAGTTGTAAAGACAATAAAGGATATAAAAAAGGGAAAGCGACAGGACACGATATGATAAATGCAGATATGCTGAAAAATGTAGGTACGCGAGGGATATAATTGCTAAAAAAATATGCAACAAAGCACTTGAAAAGTACCTAAAGATTGGAAAATAGGGGTAACAATATCAATATTCAAAATGGGAGACATTAGGGATTATGCTAATTATAGTTATGACAATGCTAAGCATGGTGTCAAAAGTATATGAACATATATTGGAAAAAAATTAAGAAGTACAGTAGAAGATCAGTTAGCGCAGAGTGATTTTCAGGAAAGGGAGAAGGGCCATATATTTAGCATAAAACAAATGAGAATAATAGGATAAAAACTAAGAAATGTGCATGACTTTCCTGGACCTTGAAAATGGCTTCGGCTGAATACGACAAAATGAAATATCGAAAAGTCTAACCCAAAGAAACCTGAGCCAAACAAAATTAATAAAGAATAAAGGGCTTACAAGAAAGCAATAAAACCTATTTATGAAAGGATAATGTACAATTGGGGCAATTTGAATTTGATAGATTAAGGTATAGTGGAGTAATGAGCCCAAAATCATTTTGATAATAATGGACGATGTAATTAACGTAACATCCAGCAAAACCAAAAAGCACATGGGATTCAATTGATTAACATACTTGACCGTTACAGAATTTGCTTTGGCGGACGACGTAATGGTAAGTGCGGCAAAAGAAAATGACCTACGACAAAATCTACAGATATGGGAAGAAGAATTAGGGAAGAGAAAGTAAAGTAAAGTAAAGAAAGTAAAGTAAATAAACTAAGTGGAGCAATTAAAATATCTAGGAGTACTGATATATCGTACATAGTGAATTTAACTAAATAACAAGTATTGGTGACTATATCACAGTATAAATAAGCCGTTTTATGGAAAAGGGATATAGTAGGAAAACAAAAATAACAGTTTACAAGACCATCTTTAGAACAATCCTTAGAGTTGAACCAGAGGAAATAGAATAAGAAACAATGCAGTGAGATAGGAACTAGAAATTAATCCAATTAGTAGCAAAATAGAGAAACAAAACCTGAAATGGTTTGGATTTATGTACAAAATGGACAAAAGAAGACAAGTTAAATGCACATGGGAAGCACGCGTACAAAGAAGCAGAGCAAGAGGAGGCCCAAGTAGACCTGGAATGATGAAGTACCACAAATATTGAAGAGAAAAGTCAGATCGTGGACAGAAGCAAAAAGAACGGACAAGAAACAATAATATAAATTTGTAGGGCTGGAATAATGAATGAAATAAATTGTAATCGGAACTCGATCTGCAACTGTATATGCCAGTCGTTTCTTAACAGTAATTCATTTAGACCGCTTGCAACTTTATATATAGTGCAATTTAAATAATCATAAACTAGAAAACAACCACAAAATACAACAATATGTGGCTAAAAGGAAATAGCACGTTACCGTGAAAATACTAATTAACACTCGTCTCGCTCGTTGAATTTTAGTCTAATTATTACATAATATTATTTTGTAATTCTAAGCGCAATTACGTAATTTAATTTATACCCTTCAGTCCAGTAATTTCGAAATTAAATGGGAATTATTTTTTCTGAAAGCTATTTCAATTTAAACATCAAGTTCAGGGATCCGGTAATAAAAATCATTATTAAAGGCTATATATTAGGCTCCCCTTCTATTCGAGGTGTTTGGTTTTCGCATAAATTCCGGTCGGTCCACTGTAAAGCAATCCAAGTCAGCGGCAGTTGGCGGCAATCATGATTTGTACAGCTTTTAATGATTGTAGAATTCATTTCTCGGAATTCAACACTTTAGCCGTGGTCCGGATTCCTTACAATTCCTTCTGCATTTGCGCCTTGAATTATGAAACGTTCCATTTATACGCGAAAATTTATTAAATATATAATTTTTAAGCTATTTTAGGAGCAATTTAAAATGCAAGGTGTTATTCAATTCATAAGACCATAAGCAGTATTGAAATATTTGTTCCATTAATTACTGTGATATTCTTGTGTGTTTACTTTTTCAATGCAGTAAACATTTCCTATTACAATTTTATTGTATCTATATATATAAGAACAATATATAAAAAACATAGCTACCACCAAGCAAGTACTCTATAGCATAGTCTTCAAGAATTTATGACAGTCTAGGCGGAACCGTTCATATTGATGATATAATCATATTGTTGTTAATACTTGCTTTCTTTGCATGTTATACATATGCTTATATATATATATATATATATATATATATATATATATATATATACCAGTTTATAAAAATTCTGGTTTGCGTTATCTCACTTTTTAATTATCACCTCGTGAACGGTTCCGTTTTAATACATAGATGGGATGTTTTTCGCTTCGTGCCGAAAGTTTTAATGCGTCTACAATACCCGGCACGTGTTGTTACTTTGCCCGGCAAAAATACCCCAGGCACATTTACGCCGTTTAATAATTTAGTAAATTCCAAAATGCATATTGATTTTCCATTCAAACTTTGGTTTTAATTAGTGCGCGAATATGTGCACTCACTTTTAATATCCTCGGGCCATTAACCATTTAATCCGCCCAACCACAAAATAAGGCTCCGCATTGTCGTATTTAATAATAAAACAGATATGAGAGAGAACTTAGTAGAAAACCGATTTTCTAATAAGTAGTTTCGAGAATGTAATGCCACGCGATGAAATTTTTTTTAAAGATATGCATTATTTATATTAGCTTTATCCTCCTCTCCTCTTTCAACGAAAGACGTATCGGTTCTCCTTCATATATCTTCTTCTTCTTTTCCTGTACTGCTAGTTACTTTACTGCGTCGGCTGAAATAAAACTCCATCGAATTCTTCCATTAAAGATGCAATTCCATCATCGGTCTATAGAACTAATTAATCGACTCTTTTGACTCTTTCTTGCGTAAATTTTTCTAAGTCGTTCCTTCCTGCTTTTCTATGGTTTTCCTACATCTTCCCAGTTCTCTTGGATTCTGTCACAAATCTGGTCAAGGTATTCCACGACATCCTCTGCACATTCCCGTGCCACATTAAATGTTTTCTTCTATATAGGAGATTAATTTTCAGCTTATGTTCATTTCTATGAGTTGACTCCCGCATTTGACCAATTTTGTTTTCCCTGCTATTTTACTCAATTAGTTTGTCATTTCTACAGCGTTGAGTATCCTCGTAGAGGTGTTCATATTTATTTTGTCTTTCCAATTAGAGATTTAATTAGTAGATAGTACATTTGTGTCGCCTGATTGGTGGATTGATCTTCTTCTTCATTGATTTTCACAATATTCGCTTTTTATAATTTATTTCAATCTTCATTTTAGCATTGTTCTCTACGATTGTATTAATGCATTTTGGGTTTTTCACTACCATCCCATTATTTTTATATCGGCTGCCTTATATGAGAGCCAGAACTGTAATTTCGCAAACGTATTCTGTATAGTTTCAGTATTATTATATTATCCATGCATATGATGAAAAGTAGTGGACTTTATTCATATTTGCAAACAGAATTTTCTTTAAATTGCCATTTTATTTGCAGTCCTCCTGTAACACTTTTGTATATATTGTCAAGATATTTTGTCCAATTACTTCCAATTTTCAAAAATCAGAAACAAACTGAATATGTTCCTCTAATACACAGGTGTTTGTAACTAACCAAATTGTAAAAATGTATGTATATAAATTAGTTTATGACGCAAGGTACATTTTTCTTATACGTTTCATATTAATGGAGTATCGGCGAAACAAGCCTATCTCACATATCTTAAGAAAGATCGTCGAACAAACGCAATTAAAATTAAAGTTTTGGCGGTGGATAAATTGTTTGAGTAGACGTGGAATTGTTTCGCTCGTAGCGCACTAACCTCTTTCACAGTCCTACTTTATTTATCAAGAGCAATCAGTGTAAATACGTAGCTGCTAACTAACCAGACTGATTAACTTCATGTCGTCGTAGTAATACTAACGGTTATTGTTTGCTGTGTAGTTGTGACGGTTATGTTGCATGCAATCAGTATTAAACACATTCCCCCAGATTAAATGTATTAGGGTTGACGTAAATTCGCGCCATATCCTCGCCCAAGATTATTTTTACAACCGCAGTAACGTAATAAAACTTGATTTTGCATGTTTATGACGTTAGTTTTAATTTCACGGTCGGAAATCATTAGATTTTTTGGGCGTATGAATTGCTAAAATTTACATATCACAGGGTTTCCGGTTATATTACCGTGGATGCATCACAGTATATTACTTAATATTTATTATTCGTCTGGTCCTTGATCCTTAAAGATCAAAATTAAAAACCAATAGTTTCAGTTTTACTCATTAGTAATCAAAAACGTTGATTTATTAGCAAAAGGATTTTAAAATTTTCATAATTGGTGTACAGAAATTTAAGTAAAACCACGCCCACTAAATCGACAGTATAGACTGAGCGATTATATGTTTCGCTGATGAATATTTCTGAACAAAATTCGCAAATAAAATGAACCCTAACTACAACAAGACATTGAACGCTCGGTTGCAACGCCATCCTGGACGGGTGATAACGATTTGCAGTAGTACATAAATCACTTGGATTTATTGCATAGGACGTTTTTCTAAAAGAGATCATTACGCATGCCATTGACATGGTTGAACGCTTGGCTTGCATCCCTAAGGATCGCAGAATTAATTATGTGTAATGAAAACCAAACAGACTGAGAATCTTGATCGAAGGGCATGTGTCTATAACAAAGAGCTGCAACATATAAATTAACTGCGGCTTACTTAAATAACTTTTGAATGTTGATCAATAAATATGTTATTAAGTCACGACGAAATATGTATACCTTTAAATACCAGAATTTATTCGTTTTTTATTCTACTGAATTATTTTTCGAAGCCATATCGTGACTGTTGTTACTATTTGCATATCTTATTATTTCAATTTATGATTAAGTGTTTCATGGATTATTCGTTTAAACGTGTCATTACTGGAATTTAATTTTATCTTGTTGAAATGTGGCGCCAAGATGCCCGAGTTACAGTTTCCAGCATATTGTTCATTGAGGTACTAGCGGTGATCTGGTACCATTGCGAATGGCACCAGACATCATAATTAAAGGTGTTAAGCCTGAATGGCATCTTAAAACAAATTTAAATATAATCTCTGATACTCTGTCTTCCAAAGCGTATCCGACCATCACATGATCTTAAGCAAAAGCGAGACTCGTCGCCGATAATTTTGGAGGTTAGCCAGGAAATAATACCTGACCAGACGGCAACACATAAAAATGCAAGGCGTGGCAGTTTCATATGTTGCCGTTAAAGAAAATTACAATTGGACGAAATGCACGTAACTCAAAGAGCAAATCTTTATATACACGGTACGGATGGATACTCTCCGGTCTAGCACTCGTACCAATGAGCTTCAACTGACCTAGAGATCTCACAAGAATCCCAGAGCCAACAGTCGAATATTGCGTTCTTCGCAGCTATTTGAAGTACGAGGTCATTCTGACAATTTCTCCAAACGTTAATCCACCTCGCAATACTGATTGTAAAGTGCTTTTTGAGGCATAAGAGGCTTGCAATTTTTTTCATAAACATTAAATAAATGATCTGATCAAAAACAGCAAGGAACTCAGAAATAAAGAAATTTTAATTCTTTTTCTCTTAATACGAGCCTACTATTATACCAACAATGTTAATTTCTACAATCTTCCTTTCTGGGCGTTTTGTCCTTTATGTTGTGTGCATCTAGTGATTTTTCATTATGAGATAACCGGTACCTTTTGCCTTGTATGCAGGACTTATCTGAAAAATTGCAGCAATTTAGCAAAGTTCATCTTTCATACGACTAAAAAATTAACGATTGCAACGTAAAGGGGTTTATTTAAATATTACTGCTTTCCATTCAAAATGGATTCAGCGCCATAGGCGAAGATAATAATAAAGGGGGAGGATGTTGAAAAAGGATGTTAGTTCGGTTGCATGTGGACCGTTTAAATATGTCGGCGTATAAGTGTATTTTTTAAATTGAAACTAACCTACCTTGAATACAAATTAATTAAGGTGGATTACATAGAACCATTTTAAGAATTAAATGAGCTCCTACAAATGAGTCGGTAACTCAGCTAAAAATGTTTTTTTTCTCGGTTTATCAATTGCTACGACAAATATTGTACGTGTGTGCTCGTATAGACATAAACATAAACTCTGGTTCATTAAGGCAGCAAATCCAAACCCTTTCAAACAATTAGCAAATGGAAACGTAAAAGGCGAAATTTATGAGTGGTCGTTATTGATTCTATATTCAATAAGGGCAGTATTTCAAAGCGTTTGATTGGGGTCACGTCAAGTTCTCGGCGGGGGAAAATTAAAGCAGGCGCACCACGTGCATATTTTATGTATAAATTTGACCCGACGATTTTATTAAAGTCAGTTAAATCGGCCGAAATAATCCATAATGTAATTTAGAAATACCGGAGGTTGCAGATCGCGTCCTGTTCCTGCGATAGGTCTCGAGGGATGGGGAATTATCCGGGATCATCGCCATCATGCTAATGGACAAGTTGCTTAATGACGGAGCGCTGTTTACGGTAATGCATAATTCCGGTTGAAAATCCGGTTTCCTACGTACACCAGCACCGTCTGGTCAGGTCTATTTGTCCGCCCTAATCTAACTATCGGGCATTTAGCGCCAATTTCCGGATAAATAATCGTTAATAATCAGATAATTACGATGTGAAAATGGCAAAGTTTCCAAACCGATATTGTTTGGCCGCCGGGATTATTAATAGTCAATCGATGAACGGGACGTTAATTTAGATGTAATGTCATGGAGTGATGTGTTTAATATTTGCTAATTATGAATGTCACATCATGTAAATTAGATACAAAATTCCGATCAATCCTAATACCAAATGTTATTCGCAAATTTATTATACAGAACAAAATATCAGTATAATTACAAGCACAACATTTGCAATCAACCAAATCGAAGGGCGAAATGAATTTTTCGCTACTACAAATAATAATTAACACAATTGATTTATGTATAATACTCATGATCTTAAATTGATTTGTTGCATTAAAATAAATATGAACATTTCTTATGAAACACAAGTTGGCGCGGAAACGAGCAGTTTGCAACTGTAACTATATATACATTTAACATGTAATAATGTGAAGATATTACTTGATAATAAATACTGGGTGATGCGTGTTACTCGAGGTGGTGTTATTCAATACGTTCAGCTCCTTAGATGTGTGCGTTAAGTAAACAACAACAAAATTATGAATTAAACAAGCGATACCATCTTAGAGCACAAGTATAAAATTACCCGTTACGCGGAACTACCAATGCGAAAACAATAATACTCAACGCGTACAAATAATTCTAGGAGCGAAATGTGAAATAGAGAATGATATAACCTACTATACCACTTTTATGTAAGATCATATTACAACTTTAATTGGAAACGAATGCTTGTAGTTAATCTATCAGGGATAGAGAACATCTAAAGCCGCCACAACAGAAATTAATTTGTAAATTTCATCTTAGATATATAACACAATTTATTCATTTTTAATACTCTTATTTAGCGCTTAACGCAGGTCAACATGTTTCGTTTATTATTAAAACAAATACATGGAATTATTATTCACGAATTTGTGTATTTAAATAAGTACATGGCAGCTACCGAAAATACTAGGTTCAACATTTGCTAAATATTTGACACGAGTTTTGCAACTATTCGCATAACTAATGACAAATATAATTAAATTAAGTATTATGAATTGCTACCGTATTCGCCATTCCGGTAATAATCAAATCAAATGTGATAGTTTCGTTAAATAAAATTGTAAAGCTTAAAGTTTTTTAGACGTGTGCAGCTATACATTTGATCACATACCCAACACAATCGAAAATTTTGAGAAACGAAAATTGTAACGATACCAGCAGAATAAAACTAGTTGTGAATAAAACAATAAAGCAAGTATAAGTACATGTCCTTAATGTAAACTTTACATTTTGGACACTACATATTTTCAATAATATATTTGCAAATTTAATTTCAATTGCGCTTTTATATGTTGACTTTGGATATTGGATAGTTGTTTTTTCTAGTCACAGCAATGTGTTAGTTTCTCAGTATACTGTGTCAGTGGTTCGCTAGGAGTAATTGCCCCCCGCCTAGAAGTAACTGTGACCACTACATACGAAAGTATTTCAACAACTAAGATTCTGGTATTCGCTACTGATGAAGTGAAATGAAACGGAAACACCAGTTAGTAGTTTCCAAGTAAAAAAATTGGGATGTATATCATTGTATATCGTTAACGAATTTTCTGTCGTGTATCTCCTCCTTCACCCCATAGACTGCAGATTCACCAATTAAGAAAGACTAACCTCTATTATTGTTTTTTTTTGATTAGGGTATGCCAAAAGTGTAGATTATTCTACACTTCTAACACACCCTAATCCAAAAAGAAGCATCAACCTGTGACCGTCACATGTCAATATATCTAAATCCCTACTTCTACTATTTCACCGCTAAATCGAGATGACTTATCAGCGGCCGAGCAAACATTTAACAACTATAAAGGCAAATAAATTTTAAACACTCGAGCTAGTGTGAAAAATTTAATCAAATGACTAAAACCAATTCACTAGGGGAAACTTTCTCACTATGTCTACTCTAGAGTACATTGTAAATCTAAATAAATATGCTTCCGAACAACCTGTAGCTCCTGCAGACATTTACATCCAGTATTTGCGTCGTTACCATTATCATGGAGGCAGTCATACGTATGAAATTTTACTTTCAGGGACGAAAATGTGCTAAGATTTGGTGATGTTATGTGCCCGACTTTTGTTTTCTACTGGTTTATCGTCAGCCCTTTGTCGTGCGGCCATCATTGGAAAGCAGCAAACTCTCGGTTCATACGACTTATTGCCGTTTCTTGATCTTTATGAATAAACATAATTGCCATATTGTCTGAGAAAAGGTAAAACCCACCCTTCCCGAAACAGGAGCCTACGTTATTCACGTAAATTGAATATAAAATAGGACCTAGGATGATACGTTGCGGTACTACTCTGTTTACCGGCATGTATTCATATCTGTTTGATTAGTAATTATCGAACCAACTCAGCATCCTTCCACTTATTCCATTTTTTTCCAATGCCTTCAATAACAAGATTAAAATGGGTATAACGTTCATTCGATTAATTAAATTCTTGTTCAGACAATTCGAGAACTTTTCCACTAAGCAATCAGTATTTTTATTCTTCTGGAATCCGAATTGAGCTTGATCAGTTATTCTATGCTTGGTTAGATACTCTACTAGAACGTAAGCTATGTATCGCTCGGTGATTTTTGCCAAGGTTGGAACAATTGTGATCGGTCTATAGTTGATTGGGATTGATCGCTACCCTTTTTTATATACTGGTTTAACTACCGCCTTTTTCAGAATATTTCGTAAAGCTCATACCAAGATTTGTCTCAGATTAATGCGATTAATAATTGTTTGGGATTTGATTTCATTGTCCATGTTCAGGCTTGCATTAAATACAACAGTAGCCTGTTATTGCTTTTAACGCGGCTGTCAGTATAAACCAGCCACTACGCCGGTACAGCATAATAAGTGTGTCAATGATAACGGCTGCTAATTTTCACGGACAGTAACAAAGCTAAAATCCGGCTATTCAGTCAAGTGTACTGCTAAATAAATTCATTAGTGTACTGTATCACTCTACGATTTTCCACTCATCTTCAGTTGCACCGTGCATCGGCACTGTGCAAATCTATGCAATTGTATGATCCATCCTTCTTCATATTTATGCAATTCTTTCTACATTATTTGTAATTTTTGGAAGTAACTTGTTAACTTTGACGCTCACTTAGTTATTTCTTATATTTTCCTCCATCACATACATTGCAACACGCATTATGCGTTTTACAAGTTAAATAAACAAATGACTTCACACCATAGACATAAAACGAAGTACATAAACAAAATGCCCTCTCCTTAATATCTAAGAGGGCATTTCTTTATTTATAATTTTACCACCAATACATTAGTACAGCAAATCTTTAATATCCGATGACTATGATCAAAAGTTCCCTTTACATATACCACCACCCCGTAATTATAAATTTACGATGTTCCCCACCTTGGACGCCAAGGTGGCCATAACCAAGTTGCGGTTGATGTCGGTTGGGGCTTGGAGTTGAAACAACGGAAAAAACACGAAAGTGCCATGTCGGTGCTTAGCTAGCTTAGCTTTTTTTGGTTTATACCTGAGTCGGGTTGAGGTTTGGACGACTCAGGCCACTATCTGTCCACTCCTGAGTCGGGGTGGTTCTGGAACGGCTTCCTACTCCTATTATTTATATAAACCGACGTACGGTTTCTCACAGAGCACAAAACACTTCTCAGAACCGTTGGTAATACTACAATATTAAACTGTACAGGAGGACATCTCATGATATTAATTCAAAACTGAAATAAATTAAATTTAGAATGGAATAAACATAAAGCTTTGTATAAACTTGGAGAGGTTATTATAACGAAGTTTTCATCTTATGAAAATTTGTTCATGTTTGATGTGCATTGTGATATGATTTTTCCTCAAAAAAAAAAAAAAACGTCCTGAATTTTATATTGTAATCTTTTTACTTTATGTATATGGATGGTATTGTGATCATGAAAATTTTCGAACTCGAGATTTAAACGGAAATACGCGTATTGACTTAAGCTGAACCTATTTTCGGAATTATGTTAGCATGCAAGTTGGTGATGCTGTGTGCGTATGTCTGTGCGCAGTCCAGCGTCCGAATTATTGAAGCTAATATTACTCTGAACTTAAGATTTGTATATAGCAAGGAATAAAACCTATTTTAAATTAATGTATTAACTGGAAGTGATGGTATAACCTTATCAACTTTTCCGTACCTTGGAAACGTTTCGAGTTATGGAAAAATTATAAAAATTAAAGATACTGAAATTTTAAATAACTTTTATTTAAGAAAGAAAAGTTCTTGTGTTTGTCGCCGCGATTGCGCCAGTTTGCTGGAAATTCATCTGAGTATAAGAAATCTCAGTGCGGACAAATGCAAATTTTTAATTGTTTTATTTACTTCTTTAACCCACGTAATTATTCATTTGTCTTGATCATTACAGTTAGCACAGTATCAAAAATGTGTGATACCATTATTTTAGTTACACCTTTCTGTGGTAGATACCGTTGCGCACTAGTGAAATATCGACACGGTGTGAAGAGCGTTATGAAGGACGTCAACTCGCGCATATATCCACATATATATCATCTTTATGTGTATACATTGACAATTTATTGAAATTTTACCAATTTACTTTTTTTAATAAATAAAATATATTTTTACCCTTGTGTCCCTCGGGATGGCTAAAAATCCTCATTAAATATTTGTAATATATTCATATATATATATATATATATATATATATATATATATATATATATATATCTAGTACGTCAACATTATAATACGCTTGGAAAGTTTCTAATTTTGTTTAATCAACAGCCAAAGCACATTCACCATAAAAAACATTAATTTCGTATCCTGCCTAATGAATGAGGACGGCATCTGTATGCTCGTTGTATAGGGAGGGTGAGCAAAGCGTTGGGTACCGTTCGAGGTTGCGGGTACAATTAAAAAACCATTTATCACCGTACCAGTGACAACGTGTTAGCAGAGACGCTTCCTCAGAAAAACAAAATGGAAAGAAGTGAAAATAAAATATATTTTCTCACAAAATTGCCATTATTTTCTAGTTGTATTAAAATATTGCTCCTCGCGAACTAATAAGAAATGTTATTAGTTCGCGAGGAAAAATTGCAGAATTATATTCGTAACTATCAACTAATGTATATATAATATTGTGGAGACAACATATGATAATAAATATTTCGCTGCTTGTCCAACACTTAACACGGTAACATAACGCCCTTGATGGGCTGGAATAACAAACATGGGTATTATAAGCAAGTTTTAATAAATGTAATGTAGTTTTAATAGTTCGTGAGAGTATAAGGTTTCCTAAGAGTCAAGAGACGAGAATAATGTTCATTCTCAACTATACCCTGGCGCATTGCATTGCTAATTGCCGAGAACCTCATTCGGGGAAACTTCAAGCAAAATAGGACATCAAGCAACGTAATACATAATCCAAAATTATCATTAAATATTACGTACTGTTTATTTATGTTTACACGTTTTAATGCAATTCCAATTAAACTAAATCTACGACGACGCCAAGCGCATTGAGTTCTTCTAAAGAGTGCGCAATGAAGTTATTATTATTAACATCTAGATATTCTAAAGCCTTCTCTCAAAGGAGTCCAATTATCCTGCAACATGTTTCCAACTTCCAGTTCACGGAATCTCTAGACGCCCGCCACTCCTACTTCCCTTTCGCGAAGTCCTTAAAGACAAGTACACGTATTTACTTATGCATAAACTTTAAATATGTGTCTCTTGCGAGTTACGTTAAAATTTCTACTAAGTGCAGGAAATGTTAATAAATCATGACTGTTGTTACTTAGTTCCTTTAGCGGTTTTATTTAATCGCGTTCTTGAAGTTTTCGTTTACGTTTAGGTCGATTTTAGCCTCCGTGAAGTTTAATGCAATTTCTATGTAATTGCGTATTCAAACGTCCAAATGTTCAAAGACTATCTTGCAAAATTTTAATGTTTTTTTTTCGAGAAATGGGAGAAACTCTGTATGTATCAAGGTACGCGGCTCCTTTGAGGCGGATAAATAATGCGCAACTAATTACGTAATTTATTTGAAATTTCGCAGATTAAATGCGCGTTATCTTACATCAGTTTCTTTGGCCCGAACGGTTGTAGGCGCGTTCACAGCTTGGCGATAAGCATTAAATTACAACTGAAATACGAGGAACGCAAACACTTGCGACCTGATCTCACGTATAATTACGAGATTACCAGATGAGTTGATAACGTAACACAAGATATATGCTGAACGTTTATTAGAATTTCAATAACATAAAACTCGTCGGGCTTACACTGGAAATTGTCACGTAAAATGTTCGAGCCATTATTTCTTGTCAGCAATTTTGGTTTTGAAATTTTGTTCCCAACAATTAATTTGCTCAACGTAATATTATCAATTGGATAGATTATCTAACGAATATTTGTATCGCTTCACAAGGCTATCTTTTCAATCTCTCTATCAATACGTTAGGTAGATAAGTCATCAGATCTACTTTGTACTATCTAGTCCTAAAAGCAGCAAGGTGCCGAAAATTTACTTTCGCATATTTCATTCAAAACGATCCTTTTGTACGACGCACCGTACCTACCATGGAGCGATACTATGTTACAAAAAATATATAACCAGTAGATCTTCAAAGGTATGGCGAATGAATCCATCATGAAGTACATGTACGTTGCTAGTTTGATTTGTATTTCCTTGTTTTGAAGATATCCTTGAGCTAGATATATGTCGTTCCCGAATAATTCTGTTCCACTAAACGAATGCGTTAGAACTATGAGCAATTAAAGTGAACAAGTCGGATGATTCTTTCTAATCAGTACGTTTTAACGCAAATATATGCACATAGCCTGCCCACACTATCCATTCGCGACTACTCAGTGAATGAATAGTAGTGTATTATAAATGCTCCATACTAAATGATGCGAACTCGTAAATCCCAATATAAGGAAGTGAATGAATAGTTTCGGCTTAGTTATTTACGTATACCAGAATATGATCCGTCTCTGCATTGGACATCATTATGGCCTCAGGGAACACATTGATACATTCTGCACCTGAAGCCTTCTGTAGCTATATGCCTGGTAAATCCTAGGGATTCAAATCAAAATGATACATTACGAATCAATGGATATGGTGACCTAATACTGTAAACACACCAACGATCACGACAATGAATCAAACGTTTATTCCCAACGACTGCCATAACGGTCTTTAATTCCCCTCATTACACCTGTTAGTAAAGACAGCGAATGAAAATCTGATGAAGACAAATCAGAACATCCCACTTCTATTTCTCGGTAACGGATTGCTTGTTTTACCTTTTCAGTTAGAAGTATAGAGTAATACATGTTTCTTTGCTCTATGAAAGCATCCATACAGTGATATCTACTGAATTCCAAGAAAGGAGCCGAGGACGTTTTATATCATCTCGCATGTGGTATGTTTTCTACTATATCGTTCTCCAACCAGTTTTGTTCAATTAGATGCTCTTGGCTTAGACATATATTTATGATCAAACTGCGCTTTTAAAAATAGCAAATGGTAAAACATTTCCATTCGTTAGAAATATACAAATTTATGCTGTAACAAGTAATTACTTGTTTCTCTCCCATGATCATTATTAGTGGCAAGTGTAAATTAAAATAATGATTGCTACTAAGTCGTAAGTCGTAAGATGGCAGCTCATGACAGAGTGCTTGTTTCGATAAATTGTTTTCTATGGTCAAAACTAATAGCAAACTAGTTTCGTAATTGAAAATCTTCATGGCACAACTTCAATATATTTTAATATAGATCGGTGTTCTTGCGCTTTGTTGAGATTTGATGCAATATTTGAGTACCGGAATGTGGCACATATTTAATTTCAAGTTTCGAAATGTACTACACCCTTAATGCCAAATTATTTTAGTTATTCAAGACTATGAGCCTGATAGTTTAAATTCGCCACGCAAAGAGAGTTTACGTGTACAAGAATGCGGCGATGAGAATCCTCTGTATCGAACTTTATCACGAAAAGTTTTGTTATGTTTTTATCTAATGGTAAAATACAGGACCGTATTGACGAAGTAATATGGACGAACAACTAGTAAGCGGTTAAAAAAGAACGTGACGAGTTCTCAATGAACGAGCTAAACATGAAAAGGAGAGTAGAAAAGGAAATGAAAGGACCCTTTGAGAGAAGTAAAAAACTCCAGAAAATGCCTATAAAGCAACGCAACAATGGCGAGGATGCATTGGACGTAATACTAAAATATGACTAATAGATGATGAAGAATAGGAAGGTGGACCATAACGAAATTAAAAAGTAGTACAAGAAATGAGGGCAAAACTAAGTGAATTTAACAAAGAGATAAAGCAAATAAAAACAATAAAATGAAAAAAGAAGTAAGGAAAATAAGGAAATACGAAAAGAAATTACAGAGATAAAGATTGAACTAATGAACATGAGAAACAAAATGGAATAGATGGAGAAAGGAAAAAATAACAATGTGGTAATTAAAGGCTTACTAATTAACACAAATAAGATGGAAGAGACGTTACATAATTTTGTCAAAAAAAAGGTAAAAGACGCAATGAAACTAGGAGAAAAGATATTCCTGATTGAATAAGTCAAGTTGAAAGACATAGTAAAAGATACAGTAATTTAAACGACGACCTTACAAAGACTAAAAAAGGAACAGTGAAATACAATTATGGGGGGACAATATAAGAAAGAGTGAAAGGAAAGAAGTCAAAAATTAGATGAAATAAGACAACGATAGAGAGAATTCAATGGACATGGAACAGAAATAAAGAAAAACTGGATAATGTGGAGGAAATAGAAAAAGGGAGAGAGATAATTCAAAAAACTAGGAACAGAACAAAAGGCGCAGAGAATGAATGTGGAATAAAACACTAGAAAAGTAAAAATAAACGGAGGAAGGGACAAAAAACCCAACTTAAAGGAAGAAAAAGAAAATGGAGTAAAGGAGAAGAATCAAAAAGAAATATTGAGATGGTCAATATGGAATGTAAGAGGAATAAATATAAAGAGGGAGGGATTATATGAAGAGTTTGAAAGGATGAAGTCAGAAATCCTAGCGATAATAGAAACAAAGAAAAAAGGGAAAAGAGAGAAAATGTTGGGCGAGAGGAACGTGTGGATTTACACGTCCCGCAAAATATGGTCGATGGAGAACTCATTCAAAAAGAATCGTCTTAGTATCCGTAAAAATAGAAAGAAAGGAAGTAACAATAATGGATATGGACCAAATAACGACGAAACAGCAAAAACGAAAGAGGAATACTGGGATAACCTAAATTTGGTTACAGAAAGTAGTAGAGGGAACATATGAATGCAAAAGTAGGGAATAGCAATAAGCAAACACGCAGAACAGATGAAGACTAATGTCACATACACATTCTTCGAGCAGAAAGACGACAGGAAAAGAAAGGAATGATAAATGGTAGCCTACATATTATGACAAAAAGGAAGAAGAAGAGAAGTGACATATACGGGAGTCATGAGATGCCCGGAAACATAGTGAAACATAGTGACCACTACATGGTGATGTCTAAAATCAGACAAAGAACAAGTAAAAAAGGAATATGGAAGTGAAAGTAAATATATAAAACAAAATATAATAAGAACCTCCAAACTAAGATAGAAAAAACGGCGGACAAATACAGAGAACGTACAGAACACAAGAAGGAAATTGACGAATTGTGGAGGTTTGACAAATGGAAAGTGCGAGCGAAACTTGTGGAACAATGAAGGCAGGAAACAGAGCGGGAAGGACAATCTGGAAGAGCAAACAATAAATCAAGAAATAGGGATCAACAAGAAAAATGACTCACAAAGTATATGGTATATAAGGAACAGAGGAAGAAAGTAAAAGAGTTGGGAAGAACGATCCAATAAAAGAGTGGGGAAGAATTTGAAAAATAGTAAAAGTCATTTTTTAAAGTTAATAAAATACTGTATGGTAAGGGTAAGTTTGTTTCAATATATTTCATAAACAAACATTTTTCTACATATCTAATTATAAAAGTTGGTCAAGCTTATTGTATTTGATTAATCGTTTAAATGAATTTCTTTAGGAATAATTTATGGACCTTAGTGTTGGAATGTTAGTAGCATATGTATAGTATTTTCGCAAGAAAAGGTGTTTACGTATCTATGCCACAAAATATAACTCAGCGCTCATGAAGCATGCTAGGCAAAAGGTTTTGATTTCTCCCACCACTAGTTTTGTTTCGGCACAACATCCTAATTTAAAGTAATCAATAAGTGAAGCTAGCTACAGACATTTCTCAACATTTTAAAAATCATTTTATTTGTAAGATTCAATTGACGCACACTTTAATAGGCTAATTCCCATGAATCACTGTTAGTTCCTCATAGGTGATCAGTCACTACTGTTGAAAAAGTTATTGCATTCAAACGGCAACTTGAAACCGTCTCAGAACAAGACGTTACGGTATTTTAAATAATTCAATTTGACTACGCTGACAAATATTAAGCGCCCGCACGAGGGATGTGATGATTCAATAAAAGTATTCATGGTCAATCATCATCAGTGCAGGCGAGAGACTCCAATTGATATTAACCGCAGGAAGATATTCGACAGTAACATACCTACCACGCTACATTGTATTCGATAATTGTGGGTGATAGAGGATAATTAATTCCATTAAGTTACAGTAGACCGCACTAAGCATTAAAAAAACATGTTTAAGGAAATAGCGGGCTACACTACTACATAATAGTAATTGACGTTTTCGTTGTATTAGTATATTATATCAGTTAAATTCTCATCATAAACGGCTACGTATGAACTATGATTTATTGGATCAATATCTTATACATGCGATTATCAATTGCATTTATGTAAGATATCAATCGCTAAGGATATCAATAAAACTTTCATGGTCAGGTCTTGACAACTTTCAATAATCTTTAACCATGGAATCGTTATTTTCATATTTGAACATAAAAAAATATATTTGTTGCCCATAAGCATATATCTATTATCATCTATTACCAACATTATATACACACGCAGAGTATCCACTACTTCGAATATATGTATACAGCAACCGGAGTTACAGTCAGTAATTAGGTCGGGTGTGGTTATTAAACCGCGCTCTGAGGACGTGATTGATAGGCAATACCTACGGAACACCTATTATTGTTGACACAGCGCTCTGTAATTAATGCAGGGCGCTCTGTGAAAGAATTTAATGCGCCGTACGATGAGTAATGTATAAATTAACCTCGTCTAAATTTAAACGATCGATATCAGCACTGGCTTAAATTTTTGGGAATTAATTTGTGTACGATATAATTTAAATTCACACTCTGAAATTTAATGAAATTTGTATTGTATCAAACGATTTATGGCATAACGAAATAATTATAAAAGCGGTACAAACTGTTAGGTGAGTTTGTCGTTGTACTTGTACTTTTACTTTACTTTACTTTTGTACTTGTACTTTTCTATTTTTATAGACGACACGTTTCGATTTCAATCATTTTCAAGTGAATGAATTTCGGTAGGTTGACGGTCGGTATTTATGGAGTTCTTGTAAAAACTAAATATTTTAGAATGCTTTTTACATGTGGGTTAAAGTCGACATGCTAGGAATATGTTTAGTTTCAATTTTGATGTGCCCCACTTATTACATTTTCTGGCAGAATATGAAAGCATGCATTGCGGGTGTATTTTAACTCTAATAGTATTAGGATCGATGATATAATGTGCGAGTGTACTATTACTGAATTGGTTTATATTGTATGTTCACCCACACCAGGTTCATCATTTTCGTATCAAGATGACTTTGAAATTCGGTTTTTCATCTTAGCATAATAATAATAAGAATAATAAAAGTAACCTTTATTTATCCTTTTGACTTACATAGGTATTGGACAAGTCAATTTATGAACGAAAATATAATAACATATTACATAAATTAAATTTATATAACTAGTATACTTCAATAATACAGTCTTAAAAATAGTTTCAAAGAAGCACCCTTCGTAAATATGCTTTAAACAATTTCGTGTTATTTATTTTCTAACCTATAATTGTAAATTATTATAAATTTGTACACATGAATAGTAGATTTTCATAGAGCGCTGTTCGGTGAGGTGGTATTCGTAAATTATTATTAAATCTAGTATTGTAACTGTGATTGGCAGCGTTTAACGTGAGCATTCCTCTATTGGATTGAACAAACACAGAACATTTGTAGATGTAGATATCAGTATGCGCTAGAATATTGTTTGTAATCAGCATCGGTCTACAAGATTCTCCGTTGTGTGGGTCGAACATCAATCGGATAATACTCTATTGAAATATAAACAATCTGTTCACGTAAGAAGCTCTTCCCCAGATTATGACATTATACGCCAGGTGAAAATAGGCTAGGACGTGATAGGCCTGTAGCGGAACATATAGTGTTACATCGGCTTTAAGTTGGCGTATTGCGTAATATGAATTGGATAGCTTGCTTATTATTAAATCGATCTGAATCTCACAGGACAGCCTGTTGGCCACCAAATTCACGTTTAAAGTAAATTATAATCTATTTGCACTTTGCTAGTTAATATCAGAAAAGTGTGTTCTAAAATAATTGGCAATTGACATATTTACATTAGCGAAAACACCTGAGCCAATGTGTGTAATGGATGCTTCATTCGCAAAATTATAAACACGTTTTGTTTGGGCATAATATTTCTGTAAATATGTACCGGCTCAAAGAGTATTCAGATAAATAGTTCACAAGCAGAGAGTTATATAAGGAACAAGGACACACACACAGAAGCACAAATCGGTAATCCGGTTAGTTGTCATAGCGTCAGCAGGAAATAATATATTCTTAACGAATATATAACGAAGGGCATACTGAGACTTTCGGAACCACAGATACATCTGAGTTACTTGGTAACAATTGTAGTCCAATATAGTAGAGTTAAGAAATTAACGAACACCACATTACCTGTCGTATTGGTTTCGACATCATAAAGACAGCTTTAGTAAACCCGCAGAGCTTGTCAAGTTAACAAGGAAAATGTGTGATTTTGCATACAAATCCAAAATTATGTGCGATATAAATGTTCACTGTGCAATTAAATTTATGAAATTCGCCCAGAATCCGATAGAAATATATCGGCAACTGCAGGACCAATAGAAATAAATAACATTAAACCTTATTTTTTTTATAAAGTCCTATCTGCAGTCAATGATCAACTGCACGTGAAACGAGGCTCACGGAGTGTGATAATAAGGTTGGAAAATAAAACAAAACAGCTTGAAGACAACTTCGACGAGCAGGCAACATGTTAGGTAATAAACTGAACATCAAAGTCAACCAAAAAGGTATGGATCGCATAAACCGATCATTATAAAAATTTGCAGCCATGATGTTAAAAAGCAAGTGTTTGTAGCTAAGGCGAAACTAAAAGTACTAAAATTACTATTAAAGTGAAATTAACTGATACAAGAGCCTCATTGCTACAAAAACTCACATAACATATCAATTATAAATGACTTCTAACTGTCATATTTTTGTTCACAGGTGCAACTTTACAAGAATTGAATTGAATCTAGTTCGCATACGACCTTTGATCCTTCCTTAGTTGGTGGTAAGTAAAATTTTGTCAATTTCTGTAGCCTCATTTTATTTTACTTTTTTTCTTAAATTTGTTTAAGTTTAAATCTCTCTCTTCCACGCATCACAATATTTTTATTGCTCATATTAATATTAGATCTTTGCGGGGAAAGTTCATGATTTAGGAAATTTTATTTCTAGTAATAATATACATACTCGTATTCCAGTGGTCCCTGAGACCTGGCTAAATGATAAAATTGGAATGAAGGCATTAATATTGATGCATTTAATTTCATTAGAAATGATATATTGCGTCGTGATTGTGGCATTACTATACCACGTGATTTTTTGTAAAATTTTCGGTTATAAAAGTTAGTAATGTTATTGACCAATTATGCCTTACCGTTTCTATATGTAATGTAAGTTCTGGTTGATATATACCTCCACAAATGTTATTTATAACTGAAATACACGTAAGTGATCTTGTTTTTGTTGCGGCGATTTGAATATACATCTCTTAAATAGTAATGACCTTACTTCTGTATTTTTATTGAATTTTATTTCATATATTTGTGGTAAGCAACTTATCGAACAACCTGTAGGAGTTACACACGATAGTTCATTATAATTGCAACTGAAAAGTTGCAATTATAAGTTATATTTATTCCGGTGCTTTGTACTGTAAGTTGTCTGACCATGACTATTTTCTGCCACTTCTCTTGTATTCATCCAAAAGCTGAACCCGCTATCGGTGTATATCGGGATTACAGGAATATGAATTTCCATTTATTCTACCAAGAAGTACAAAATACCACGTTTCATCATATGTTCAGACTAAAGAATGTAGATGCAAAAATATATTTTCTTAACCATTATGTCTTGAGTCTGTTTAATATACATGCTCCATTTATTACGCAACGTTTTACAAAACGCTATATTGCTTGGCTAACGAACAATTTAGAACTTTTAATGTATTTGCGTGATCGGGCTAGAAATAAATGTAACAGAACCAAGGTTCCATATGATTGGTAGTACTCCAAAAACAACCTAACTACATTAACATTTAAATTAGAAAAGGAAAATAATTTTACTTATATATCCCATATACGTGACAGTAATACTGTGGAAGAATTTACGTTAGGTGTCAAGTTAAAATATGAATAAAAACATAAATGTGCCAGTTGAGTTGGATGATGTGGACAAAATAAATAATTTCTCCTTTAATTCTATCCCGCAACCTACCGATAATAATTCAACCGTTGATGCATTATATAATAATCCCAATGTGAGTAATCATTTTCGTTTCGACACTGTTGATGAGCGTACGTATACACCGTTTTAAAAAATAAAATCTACTCATTCGGACTCGATGGTTACGATAGTTAAATTATGCTGTCCTATTCTTTTGCCTTTTATTACACATTTAATTAACTATTGAATAGCTGAATCAGTATTTCCAGATTATTGGAAGCATGGAATTGTTCGTCCTGTACCAAAACTTAAATAACCTTAGCAATTTAATGATCTCCGGCGTTCTTAATTACCTTCTAGTGGTATTGAACATTTTTGAGTTTATTATTTGCCTTCAACTTTCGCGGTATCTAGAATCAAATAAACGTCGACGGGGAATTCATCAAAACACTGTAGGGATCATTATAACCCAGAACTAGAGCTAAGTATTCTTCATGGAAATCTGTAAAGCTCTCAGGAATTGAATAATGCCAACCACCATCAACTTTTTGACCTGTTCGAAAATAGCATTCCAATAATTTTGCTTTCTGCTCTGTTGTGATAACCATTTTTAATTAGTAAAGAAGTTTTCACTTTTGACGTCTTGTTAAAATTAAATTGACATTTTGGTTGTGGCTAAAGTACCTTTAAACACCAATTGCATTTCAGAGCCCTCCTAAATTAAGATTTTTCTTGAGCGCACGTTATTAGTTATTCCAGCTTTCTGACTGGCAGGGATGCACTGCCAGGACTAGAGGGAAGATAAATAATGATCTAATTTGCAGCGTTCATCCAGTGATCATTCTCTCACAATCACCGAAACAAATCGCAAGTATTCATCTTTGGGAAGTCAAAACTCACTTCACCTAAAAATCGACGGTGCCCAAATCCATAAAATCTTTTTATTCAAATCTCCACTGTACCCTAATAATAAAATTTATTTTAGGTAGGAAGTTCATTATCTCACAACGAGGTTCCTTGGACTCATTTTCATTCACAAATTATCAAAAGTACGATAAACTCGTATCATTTAAAATTTCCGAAAGAAATTAGTAAGACTTCTTTATTGGTCAATGCAACAAATACTCACATATGTGCTTTAGTTTTGAAATAATAATTGTTACAATTTGCCTCCCATGAACTTGTTCGGCTGTCATAAACTTACGATCGACATTTCCTTCGCTGAATACGAACTTTAGCTTGTAAGTTAGTTATTACATTCTATTAGTTTTTTATAAATTTCTGTTCACACTTAAACGATAAGTAATGGTACCTTACGTTATTTAGGGTTGTTTAGGTTAGGTTGGGTTGGGTTTGTTTCTGATAATATTATTGAGCCGTAAAATGCCGTATTGATTTGCAAAATTATTATATATATTAAACTTTCTACTGCGTAAAAATGTGATCTAATTTATTTCGTAAATAAGACCAAGTAAATAAAACATAGATAATTATATTTTGGCTTTGTTTAAGCGGCCTACAGGGGCGTTTATTTGAATACATTAGGTAAACATTAGACGATCTACCTGAATATATCGCGTGCTTACGCGCCCCCGTACACTGTAAATAAGGGGATGATTCAGACGTTTTCATCGATCAAATTGAAGTTACCCCCGACTACATAATTCACCCCATTTATAGATAACGTCATCCGATCCGATCTTTTATTGGTATCGGTTCGGCGGCCATGTTGGCGCGTGACAGCCGTAGGTTTAGTTTCCGTTTCCGCTAATTACAAAACCGATAAGAGCGGACAGGATTTTTATTGGTATAATTAATGCATGCGAGTATTTTATTGTTCTATGTAATGAATACCGGGTAATATATCTGCGTAAAACTTAATGTGTGCAATTTTGTACGTTTTATTAGTTTTACGGTTTCGGTACTTTTAATTAACAAAGGGGATATGGAAATGAGGCCTGTCTCGTAAAATTTGCAATCGTAATATATTGTCTATCGTTAAATTGATACAACTCGGCCGTGTATAATTTCATTACAACGAAACATTAGTATAAGAATTTTAACACCAGCGATTTATATACGACATTAACGTGTTTTCGCTGCAACCACAAATTTAAATTAATCGAATTCGAGACAATTATACAGTTGCTCTATTAGGCATTACATCTTTAATTTTAAGTAAATTCAACTTGGAATTATATTATATTAGTTTTAGCAATGAATGTTTTTTGGCTGAAATCCCTAGTCATTCGAAGAAGTACCAACTAAATCGCCCGCAGTTGGCAATTTTAATAATACCTAGTAATCTTGAGAGTATTTGGTCTCTAGGCGATTTAAGTGTATAGAAAGAATTATATTATTGCTGATAAAGCACATTAACGCTATCTTAATGGCCACAGTTAGATCCGGATCTAATTTAAAACTGGCGCCTTTGAAGGTTTCTAAAGAGCCACGTTTAATCCAACTTAAACATAATACTATTACATTCGTAGACATTTCGTTAGTTGTATCTAATGCTCGCCGCGCTAGATATGAACGAGTCGTAAAACTTCCGCCGCTGCTCGGATACTATCGATTGAGTTTCCGTTTGATGATTTATTTAAATAGATCTAGGGCATGATTCGAATCTTCATAAATGGGCATTGCAGTTTTCGAATGGTCTGTATGCAAAACGCCACTTCACGTTCTTATCTTATCGCTGTATTTTATTTATTGCACGTTGATAAATATGAAGCTTTTCAATAAGCCGAGTTACTAATACGTTTTAAAATCTAGTTTTGTAATTCATAGTTAACCCTTACCCGCTATTAATTTATTATGTAAGTGGTGTTTGTTTTATCACTTCCTCAAGATATCGCCTAGAGCGTCTCAGCACCTCCAATTTACTACTTCCTTAGTATGTTGCTGCAAGCGAGTGGTAGTGCGTCACTTCGTTTTATTTTCAAAGATAATTAAAATATGCAAGCGGTTAATGTGACCGGACGGCGGCGTTCACGTGACTTTTATGTTACACATAAGCGTTGATTTAGGCAATGGATGGTCAATGTGGATCTTCCAAAAAGACGAAACATACATTGGATGTGTATGTTTCGGAGCCCGATTTGAAGAAACTGCTAAAATAGTACAAATAGTGCGAGAGCTATTTTAGTGATAAAGATGTTGATGAAGAGATTTGTGAAAGCGATGAGCATGATAGTGAAGTTGAAATTCGAGACCTTGAACCTGAAAGTGGATATGCAGTAGAAAAAAGTAAAGCGACAAGTGTTAATTCCGATGCAGAAATTGTATTGGTTATTAGAAGGAAAAGTTTCTATGGTAAGAATTGACTCAAATGGCCTTCTGATACTTTCCATTCCCACACCAGAACTCCAAGTCACAATATCATATTGCAATTGTCGAGTTTGCGGCCATCTGCAACGCTAGGAAATACTGCTAACCATTTGATGCGTGAAAGTTGTTGCTTGCAGAAGATATTTTTCATACAATTTTACGATGGACAGGTTTAAAAATTGAAAAGGGCAATATTTCTAATAATGTCGCGACTTGAATCGAGGGACTTAGATAAAGGTCAAATTGTTCTATATTTTATATGGGCGATTTCGTGTCAAACCATGAAAAAAATGAAAAAAATTTTGCCACTGTTGGAACAGGGAGAGACATCTTTTGCTGTGTATATGATGAGTAACAATAGGTTTGCATTTTTGATTGTGTGCGCGATTTGATAATCCCGATCGAAAAGCAGGCCCTATTTGTGCAATTTCAGAAATTTTTCATCGCGAAAATCAAAAATCAAATTAACTAACTATGGTTTACTCCCAGAAAAACTGGAATAAATATTTTGTGATACAATTTTAGAGTTAAATTTTTTAATATAATATTCATTCTTGTTCTAAGATAACAATTTACATTTTTTTTAATTCCACTGCAACTACAAATATTAGTATCGAAATTCGCATCTAAAATCTGATTTTCGACTCCTTGGATGTAACTAGAATTAATATTACTTAGTTCTGAAAATTATTTCGATTTTGACCAAAATTTAAAATATTAAAAGCGATTGGGAAACTAACGAATTTGTCTTAGATTTGAAGATTAGACGCAAAAGTGTGTTGTAATTTTGCATGTCAGGACTGTCAGAAGTAGTAATTAAATTTTCAAAATTATCGCAATGTACATTTTTTCCGCGTGCTTTATAAAGAACATTACCTAATACATAAAATAAGTAATTCAATTCATTATATGGGACGTTAACATTAGTACCTAAATCAATAGTAACGTTATTTTCCTTTTTATCATCATTTTTCCCATCATCAATGTCGTCAGAAATATGAGTTTTGGAAAACGTTAATAAAAAGTATGCGTTAGACTGCCAATAGTTGTAAAAATGTATTTAGAGATTTAGTATATTAGTGTGATTAGCCGCAAGTAACATTTAAATTTTTGGTGGTGGGTTGCGGATTACGTGCCCCGCAGCACATAAACAAATTTTCTAGGGCATTTTGTGTCAGTCTGCCCAACACAAAAAATGTCACCTTATAATTGGAAATATAACTCTTGCATATTTAGGGCTGTTGTGGCTATCAAAAGCCTACTTTGAAATGGATTCCATGCCTTTCCATCCACATACATGTGAGAAATTATAGACTTAAACTCTTTAAAAAAAATTTATAGTTTCGAAATAAATGCTTTCATTTGCACAGATAAGGGCTGCTTTGAAATGGCGTACAGTTATAAAGGTAAAACCACCTCCCAGCCACATTTACAAACCATAAAGTAGTATGATATGATTCGGGAAACACCATCTTTGATTTAAGTAGTCAATGGCTGCAGCTATATCATTGTTGAACAATTTGAAAGCTAGTGACAAATTAATTTTTTCAAAGTTGGTGGGTTTTAAAACACTGGAGGTCAAATATAGTGCCAGTTTCTAATCATACTGTTCGTCAAACGCCAATAATTGTCCGAAAACATCCAGAATCACATTTAAAGAAGGTAATTTATCTTTTTTTATTATTTCCGGTCCAAAAGTGAATGTATGCTTATTAGTTAACAAATGTTTAATGCTTTTAACAACATGGCATGGATCTGGCATAATAAAAATTCTGTGATGAGGCTCACAAGGATGTTGTATATGGTTCTGTATTTTTGAATGTCTAGTAGCATTAATCCTCCATACTTTTTGTTAACGGCAGCCACGTCTGATTGTCTATAAAAATACTAATAGAGGCACAAAGTTTAATAATAGCAATAATCATGTACACAGTGAGGCTCAACACTATATCCAGTAAATTCAAAAGCGATGGTATTTTCCAGTCTGAAGAGTTTCCACGTATCAAGAAAATCAATTATCAAATATTTGTCAAATTGTACATTGCTGGAAGGTACAGTGGGGTTTCCTATAACTTCCCTGAGCGCTGGATCATATGCATAACCAGGCATGATTTTTATTTCATCTATAGGTGAACAGTGTGAAACTGAGACTCCGAGAAATACAAATTTTTATATTTTTAATAATATATATTATTCTACCAACACAATACAAGACACCTTGTGGAAGCACCACTTACCTCACAAACTCTCAAACTGTTAGCATTTTGCAAGTGATCACATTGAATTTGACCAAACATTTTGGCGATTTTCATTACATCCGTAACCCTACCACTATTTTTACAATTTTTAATGTAACAACCTGTCATTTTGCTGTCATACTTGCCAAATTCTATCAGTTATGGATGTCTACTGTGAGATACCCAAAACAGTGTCTATTCTGGTGACTTTAGTGCTACCTACGTGATTTCGCTCCAATCAAGATCAAGCTCAATCGTTGTCGTTACTATTTGAAGTAGAAGGGCTATATGACGACCTAAAACATTCTCTAGGTCTACATAAGCGATTTTAATATTGGCAGGACCAATTTATAATACAAATCGTAATATACCTGCAGGCAACTTCAATAGAATTGGTTGAAAAGTTCAGGGATAGAAGACTGTCATATGTATGGACTGTGAGAGAAATCTAAAAAAAAATCCCCCAGTCTTTTTGGCGAAGCGAAAAAGGGTTGGCTCAGTACTCTTTGGTGTTGCAAACAATGTAAGGTTTATTTCTTAGGTGCTGAAAGAAAAACAAAGCATTAGTTTTTCATTAATGATCAATAGCAAATCGATTGATGAAAACAATAATTAACCGGGAATTATAACTTTTTGCAATAGTACACACGCAGGAGTCGATGCACTTGACGATAAATGTATAAAGAATTCTGCAAGTCGCACATAACGCTGGCCAGAGGTACTTTTTTCAACTGTTTGATATGGACGGTGTTAAGGCATATGTACTTCATCAGTCGTACAAAAATAAACTAAAAAATAGCAATTCCAGACCTTCTTAAATTCCTTGCCGATCAGTTGTTCAGACCTGAGCTGGAAAGAGGAGTATTAAATATTTATATACCTTCTGAGTTGATGGCAAGTACCACAAAGGTATTGTGAATTTTTGAAAATCAGGATCTAGTGCGAGTGCGAGATTACAAATGTTGAAGTCTTGTGATTTCGGTATTTTTCATGCTATATATTTACTGTAATTGTCCATTTGTTAACTTTAAATAATTGTATTAGAATCAGCAGTTTCCATATTTCAAATGGTAGTTCTGCAGTGTTCTCAAACTTTTTGTGCATTCTCAAATATTCGCACGACTTTTGAGATGATCTCCAATATTTTTATATAAATCATGAAATGTTTTAATAGTTTCATGTGCTGCGTCCATACGGCACATTTATTATAAGCAGGATTGAATACGAAGAGACGAATGAGTTTGTTTTAGCCCTGCATACCTCTCTATTGTGGCTGTGCACTAAAAGTGGAAGGTGATTCGTATTTCTTCTAATGCTATTAATAACCAAGCTTTCGAAGCCAATACGTAGACATTCTGTAATAATATTCTCGAAAAACTTGAAAACCGTTGCATAGCAAATTTATGGGAAAAAATAATAGAAGGTATGTTACTAAACGTTCGTCTGCATCAAAAACCAAGGTTCGTGTGAAATTACAAATGCTTTAATTAAAAACACATATATATATAGCATGACGTCTAGATGTTACGTTCCGGTTGATAGATATTCAACAAAGTACTTGTGGTTTGGAGATAACCTAACAATAAATATAATACCTTCAACATTTACAAGGCCCCAAACGCCGTTACCCAAGTCGGGACCAAATAATATAGGTGATAAATTTAGCAATAAAATGATTAAAAATAAAAAGGATGTCGGTTGTCGCCCGCATGTATAAATTAATTTTCCGAGTCTTTTCGATAATCTATGATTTATATGCCGGCGCTTCCTCATGAGTTTAATTTAATATTGCCTCTGATAGCGTAATAAATTCAAATTGTCGCGTCAAGAACGTTCATTGCGATAATGAATTCATACGAAATGTGATTCGATGTGCCGATACGCCGCTATTGAAAGTTCCTCGCGAAACGAATCGTATTTTGAAAGCCGACTTTCCGCCACGCGCCTTAAAGGCCGTGTCGTTATATATCTTGCAAAACTGACATGGGAACGCGTCTGAATCACCGACGAAACGTTTCTGACTGGTGCCTACTGGAAAGCGATAGCAGTAGCTTAGTCAATTAATCCAATCCAAATGATTCTCTAAATTAATTAAATCGATTACAATAGCCTTTAAAAATAACATCAATTGTTTATTGCCTTCATAGATACATTTTAACAGCTTCCATTTGGGTAAAGTAACGGTGCTTTACAACGATATTCATTCTAGGAGAATTAAATAACCGATTTTTGATAGGTTCATAAAACATATAGTACAGATACTACAATATCAATTATTATGCCAGTAACCTTTATTGGCAATTGTTATAAACATGGAAATAAATACATTTATTTATCATGCCAATTCAATACACGTCGATAGCATATCCGACAATTTCAAAGTCCTAATGGTAGGTGTATGTATGTAAATAAGTTAAATAATAAATAGTATTAATGAATATAAAAAAAATGCATTAGTCCACACCGAAGTTTCTTATATTTAGTTATACCCCATTTTTCGAAAAAGTTTTTCAAATGAAAGTTGTTTAAAATTTCAATATCTTTATACTTTTTATAAGAACATTTTTTTTCGATGCCTCATACCGTTCTCGAGATAAGGAAAGTTGTGATAAGAGTAAACCATCACGCCCGGATGAGATATTGCCTTCAAAATAAATTTTCTTTCATGCTATATACAAATACTCGTAGCTGCAAGTTTTATGGCTCTAGCTATAATTGTTTGCGCGCTTATGGACAACATCGAAAATTAGAAATCGATCTAAATTGTGAAATGGCAAAAGTAAATAGACGACTGAATAGTGCCATGTATAATATCTCTTCTTTTGTAGACTAAAAAAACTAACACGAAATGTTAACAAGAATTCCTATGATTATAAAATCAATCCGGCGAATGATGTTCACAAAACACTGGAATATCATTAACTGGTCCAAAAATAATAACAATCAACAGAAAATGGAATTAATAAACCAATACCAAAGCAAGATATTACTGATGTCATCGACAACCACTTTGCGGGTATGGCAGAGATATATCCAGCACACTCATACGAAGGAGTTGTCTCCAGCGGAATAAAAAATGTATGTACATTAGCCCAGTTACCAGAACGAATGCAAAATTCGCCATAAAAAAAAATGTAGGAAAAATTCAAACGGAATGGATGGAATTCCAGGAAGTAGCAAATCTTGTGAGTGTGGAATTTATGTAGATAATTTGAAACTATCCAAAACCGTGCCGATTATTAAGCAGAAAGGAAGCCCTCCATCATTGCAACGTCACACCTCTAAAATCTTCGAATGACGTTTTCAACGGAGGCTTTATTCATTCCTCGAAAAATACAAACAATTAACTAAAAACTGAACAGAAAAGACCAACAACTACTGCAGTTAAACAAATGATCTATGTGAGGGCAAAAGTTATATCATGGCAATTTTATTTGATATAACTAAAGCGTTTAACACTGAAGATTTCTGTTGTTGCTGAGGAAGTTAGCGAATAATGGAGGAATAAGAGGCGAAGCGAATAAGTGGATATGATCATATCTTAGTAGGAAGGTTACAACAGGTGTGGGTTAACAATATACTACCGAAGAGGGTTGGTCAGAAAGTAGAGTAGCCCTCAGGTTCAACATAGCCAGGAGTACTGTCCACAACATAAGGAGAACTTGGAATGAACGCCAGTCGTTTGAAAGGCAAGTCGGTAGTGGCAAGCCTAGAGCCTCTACAGAGATTGAGGATGTTAATTAGTTAGTTAATTTAGTTCTACGGTAAAATCCATTCAATTCTGTTACTGCGACACAATGAAACAAATTTCCCAGGGTATGTTCGAACCGCAAGAAATCATCGTGCTGGCAAAAAACTTATTTTGCCTAAAAAAAATAAAGAACAGAGAGTAGTAGCGTTGCAATATACTACACTAGAACCCTTATATTTCTGGCAGAATGCTATTTTCGCAGACGAGAAGCTTTTTCAATCGTGCTATAACGGTCGAGTTAGAGTTTATAGACCACCAAATTCTCGCTTCGATCAACGTTGTACACAAAAAGTAGTAGCAAACGCTCACTTTTCTGTGAGGTCTGGAGCTGGATTAGCACCCGAAGACCTGGTGTTTTAACGCGTGCAGAAATAATGCAGAGGTATACCGTCATAATGGAGAATGTCATGCTGCCATCAGTGAATGCTGCCTTCCCCGAAAATAATTGTATCTATCAGCACATCAATTGCCCCGTTCATACAGCTAGAATTGTCTCAAATTGGATGGAGCAGCAAGGAATGCGCGTTATACCTTGGCCTTCGCGCAGCCCGGACTTGAACCCCATCGAGAATGTGTGGGGTTGGGTTGGAGTGGATTGGGTGGAATGAATTCACTCCAAACTATACCGCGGTTTTGGTAGGATCAATGCCGAGAAGATTAAATCATATAATCAATAAAAATGGGGCTGCTAGAAAATATTAGTTTTTATAGAGTTTTTTTTGTTGCATTATCTTACAATGTTCTTGTGATTTTTCAATAAATACGTTATTTATTGATCACATTACTGTCTCTAGGGTAATGTGACTTGAGGTGAAAGCCTGATTTATCAAAAATCATGAAAAAGTCGTACAATGTCAAATAACCATAACCGTACAACCATCGAACCACAGAAGCTGCTTCTGAAAGAACAATAACTCAGTTATTGGTATAATGCTCAATATTAGGAAATCGCACACACACACACACACACATTAATCAGATTTGATAAGAAATCTATAGAAATAGAAGATATAGACAGGTAGAAGAAAGTCATACGAATTATGCAGGAACCAGTGTGCTAATTTATTTAATAAATATTGTTTAATGACAGTATATTCGTTGTACTTTTATACACTTGTTCCAAAGAATTTTAACAATGTGACAAGAAACAAAGACACCTATAACTATAATACCCGTAGTCAAGAATTGGTGAGATTCGACTTTCGTATACTTACAATGGCCCAACATACATATGGGTTAAAATGTGTTAACAATTTACTTACCTGCACTTCAAAGTGAAATAAATTTCAGGAAATTTAAAAACCTCTGTGCTGAATACTTTATAGAAAATGCAGATTACAATATTTATGAATACTTAACTGATTGAAATTAGATGTTACTTAAGATGTTACTTAAATATCACTTAACTTATCAAATAATGTAAGATACTGGTATTTACATTCATGATCAATAAATATCTATCTATCTGCATATTCATCACTTCCATTACAGTTGTCGCTTGCCTATTTCATCACCATCAATATAACGCTCGACGCATTCATCGAAATAAAATGCAAAAGAACAAAAGAAATATGTACCCACAGTGTTGCAACATATGCAATTATAGTACCACAGTAGATTCTTCATATATCATATTCATTTGTAACACTTCCTTTAAATACGTTTCTTAGTTAAGTGCTTTCTAATTTAAAGTTTTTATGTCTCATCTTATTGATCCTTGTCCGTAATCCAGCCATCTTATATTCCCTTCCATAATTTTTGAGTTGATAATGTTTGCTATTGCATAATAACTGGTATTCCATTATTAATGTACTGCGTTAATTTTTCTTCAATGTTGCACCAATGTCAATATTTACTTTCTAATACCCAGTTTTTCCTCTTTACTTTTCCTAGTTAATGTTTATCCTAATTTTACTTTGTATGTTCCGATTTTTTGCACGTAAGATTTTTCAGTGTTGGATGTTGACTCACAATATGATTATTATGTACCTATTAACCACTTTATCATTCTGAAGGTTTTGCGCATCCCAATTTTAAATACTATATATGAGAACATCTAGTATTTAAAATAGGCATTCGCAAATTCTCCTCACCCGTCTAATTTAGCTCATCCGATCTACCCATCCCCACCAACTCGTATTTGTTCTATAAAATGTATTATATGCGAATACAAGGCACTGGTTTTAAATCGTGAATAATTTAGCTTATAATAAAAATGATTTATTTTTTTAATTATTATAAATAATTTGAATTTTGTTGCCGTTGTTATTCCTTTCTTGTTATTTTTGTGTACATCGTGTTCTAGCGGTTCGCTGTTTTTCTAATCTTTTTTAACATTCATTTCTTGTATTTGTTGTTCCCCACTTGTTCTATTCTGATTTTATTCAACACTGTCAACGTGTCCGTTGACGAGTCAACACGCCCGTCTTCTCTATCATTCGTTTGGTTTAATTTTTATTGATCTTCATTTCATAACGTTTATGTGGGTCATTTTACATTTCGACATTAAATTATAATTGGCACAAATACTGTTCTTGTATTAATTAGTTACTAGTTATTACTGCGTTAGCATTATCCCTGTTTACTTTCCTTATTATTAGTATTGTTTTTATGTCGATTGTCATGTTTTGTTGGATCTTCCCAAACTTTTTGTCTATATATTTTGTTTTATCCTTCTTTTCATTATCCGTTTGAGAACACATGGCCTTCTAACTAACTAATATATATTTTATTGTTAATGTATCTTCAATTCTATCCCATGCTTTTGCATTACTAATATTCATCACCTTTATTGCCATCTTTAATGACGTTAATCTCCTCTAGTTATTACATCACTTTACCCCTCATATATTTGCAGCAAAATTGTCTTCTGGCAAACATTTAAGCATTATTTCTCTTGTCATATATTATTAAATATTATCTGTAGTTTTTCAGCACCATTGTTTTTATCGAATGTAATTTCCTAATTGTTGGTTGGAGTGTATTCGTGCTGATTTCCTACCCTATATCTCTTTGTAATATTGAATTGTGTTAACTTGTATTAAATTTGTATTCTTCATCGTCCTTGAGCGATGATGCTGATTACCCAAACAATAAAAACGGATAAAATTAAATTAATATATTAAAATAACGAGAGTCAAAAATAAAGAGAAACATTCTAAGACCACATACAAACTGGGAAAATGGCACACTGGAGCAAAAGTAACGAATGGAACAATTTATAGAAATGCGTAACATTAAAGGAATTCGAGGGACGTTGAAAAAGTTGACAATAAATAAAAATCTAAAGCTTCTAGATATGTATGTTAATAAACGAATATTTATAGTATGAAAAATATATTAGTAATGATAATAAATATGGAAAAGAAAGAACATTTAATAATTTGAGTTTATGACATGATATAAGTTATTTGTTCATGCTTAATGTAATAATTCGATAAACTTTTTGTGCATAGCTGAATACCTAATGTTTCAAAAACATTTGTAACTTGTTCTGTAGTGATCAGTTGTGTTAGCCTTTGTCAATATTATTCAACATATTTCTTGAAGAAAGGAAGATTTTTTAGAAATTGAAAAAAGTCACATGAGCTAAACATTAATACGCATTGGCAAATAATAACCGATAATAATCACTTGCTGCATAATCAATTTGGTAGTTGTACAGATTCTCTCTTGGCAATTTTTCACTTCTGCTATGGAAACGATCATCGTTGTCAGTGGGTTGCTACATCCACTGTGAAACTATTAACTTGCTTTAATTTAATTTAATTAATCTACCATATCTACAAGTAATTTCGTTGGTTGTGTGTAAATTATTTGTTTATCTTAGTTTTAATTTGTTTATTTTTCTTCATTCTCATATTATTGTTAAAATAGAGTTAGTTGTTATAATCGCATGGTATCTTAAACATAACACAAATAAATTGAGTGTTCGTTATTTTTCTTTCAAGTATTACTGTACGCAGTTGCTGCGTAAATAACTGTATATTATGAAATCATCTGCACAAAAAATCGAAAAAATGTTTAGAAATCTGCTTCTAGAATTAAATATTTTATCAGCTGTAACGTTAATAAATTGATGGAAATTATGAAAATATTACTTATAAATATAAAATTACCACATATGACGAACAACTGGTTTTTAACAAATCTACGTACTTATTTCCGCAATAAAACTTCATAATTCACATCCACTACCTGAGATATAATAGTAAATTGGAGACTGTGTTTGGCAAATAAATTGAAACAAACTTACCCTTACTACACAGTATTTTATTAACGCTAGATATGCATTTCGACTAAGTTATAACTAAGTTGTCATCTTCAGCAGTATAATGTCTTTAGGATCTTTAGTACACTACTGAATATGACAACTTAGTTGTCAAAATGTACATCTAGTGTTAATAAAATATTGTCTGTTAAGGGTAAGCTTGATTCAATTAAATTTACCTCAGATAAATAAATCATTTGTTTATTTGCCATACCACACAGCTTCCAAAAGCTTAAAGAAAGTTATAATTAGTTATAAAAAGTGGTCAACTTTGAATAATCATCTATAGCGTTATCCCACTGGTGACCTACTAGAGAGAATATCTTCACAGGATATGTGTTAGTAAAAAATACTACATGTCTGTAGGTGTGTATGCTCTAACGCCAAAACTATCGACGTTAGAATTATGAAACTTTAAATTTAAGATCGTTATATGGTTTGCTACTGTCAAAGCAATATATCAACAGGAAGTGAGAGTTTACTCTGATAATGTTTTTCATATCTCTAAAATCGGTATGAGTCGTTGAAAGTGTTCCATGTTGACGTTAATGACATTGATGTTTGAAACAACTTTTGTTTGAAAAGTTCTTTAACAAATGTACCTGGTCCTGGTAACGCACGATAAATATAGCGCACGATATGTGTTGCCGCACAAGGGTACGAGCAGCGAGCCAGGCACTGTCGTATTTACCGTTGCTGTCAGATGTTACTAACCTATATAACGGGTGTTTTTTTTAAATTTGGCGTCGACTTTGACCATGAATGTTTAACTGTGAACGAACCACAATTTTGTTCAAACACTCAAACGTCACTTAAGTAACACCCTATGACAATTAAAAGTGAGGTTCACAGTTAAACATTCACGGGCAGCTTTGACGCCAAATTTTAAAAAACACCGTTAGACGTATTCACGAAGCAATAGTTCCAGTTATCGTGATCGCTATCCAGAAAATTATCTAAATATAAGAATGTTCAGTGCGGACAACTTATTTTTTTGTTAATTACTAGCGAATTGTAAATATATACACCTACATTAAAAACATAGTGGCTTTAAACATATGAAGTAGTCAACTCAAGTTTATTTGTGGCTTTAAAGGTTGTATTTCCTATTGGCGACTGATTCCCTTCCCGTTAGAGTACTTTCGGTTTTCCTATGCTTATAATACATAAATATATTACAGTTCGGTCACGAAACGACAGTAAAATAAGGTTAGGGTGTATCTGAGAGCTTGATGGGGAAATCTGTATATGTGCTTTAGCAGGGATGCGGGAAGTGTGGGTATTTCGTCTGCGTAAGTTAATGTGACCAGCTGTACTATCCATAGATACCAATTTGCAGTTGTATATAAGGGTTGTGAATCAACTTCAGTACGCTGCAATAAATTAGAAACAAAATACTGCGTTGAACTGTAGCCATGGTTTAAGGTATACAAAATCGTTAAAAGCTTGCATGACGAGGTTATCGTTCTGATAGTACAAAAGAAATTGGTAACAACTGGATACGCCATGGACGAAATACAAAGTGGGGCTTTTTAAAGGTAAATTTACCACCACTTTAAAATATATATCTCCCAATCCGCACGCCAACCTGTCACGTGCAGTGAATTTACAATTTCTGTATTGAACCACTTATAAAAGCAATAAATGTATGTCTGCGAACTAAGCACTCCGAAATAACTATATAAAACTTATTTCGCAAGAGCGTGGTCGGAATGTCGATTTGAGTTTATTCGGTGGACCTCCGGATTTAACTTCAACCTGCGGACGTTAAAATATGAAACTATTAAAAGGCAATGGTTGATATTTAATGTCGCCATCTACCAACATGCTAGTGAAATAGCAACACACTGGACGCTAGAAGGGGTTAATTGATTGGTATGTTTGGATTTGAAATTTTTCATTGATATAATATGTGAACAAGTTTGTGATTAGTAGAAGCCCTACCGCAACTTATTCCATGGTATTTTTATATTATGTAATAGTCTGTTTATTTCAGGCTATGATAGAAAATTACAAACATTTTTGCCTTGAATAATTTGGCCATAGCTTTCGTGAGCAACCAGCGCCACCTCCCAGTTAGTTAGCTAACAGTTAAGGTGCTATGAATTCAGATGATTTTCCGGGCTACCCGTTATTGCATACAATACGTCGAATATATATACACAGATGGAGCAAATAGCAGTGGCAGTTAACACAGAACCCGTTTAGTAATGCTTACAACCATCTACGTGTACCGCACTACAACTACGAGGTGGCGTTGAGTTTTAAGCACTTATATGGGAATATATCAATGTTAATATTTCATTGAAACCCTGTGTTTCAATTCAAAATTAGATTCAGAAATGGATGGGCATACATTGCTAAACGAGCATTAACTAAGAATGTACAGTAGATGTTAAAAATGCAGAGTAATGGTTATAAAATCACTGGTGAATCTATGTACTTCAATCGAGACGTATATGATGATTTAATTAAAATAATAAAATAAAGTTTACATGAAAGTAGCTTCAAATTAGTTTACTTGCCGGTTATTAATATTTTTAATTATTACTTGTAATATAAAATTCAATTTGAACAGAAGTTCATGCGCAGGATAGTAAGTCATGGTACTTCGATGGGTCTAATGTTGATTACATGTGTCATTTGGTTACTGAAATTATATGAATGATGTTCTTTTCAGTGTGTTGGACTATTACTAGTTACCTACATAACCAATAGTGGGCGGAAAATCCCGTTTTTCCACATGGACCGTAAAAAATAAGTTTCTTTCGATTATCTTAACTTTACTAATATTTTAAACATCTTGCACTAAGAATATTATTATTGTGAGGAAGCGTAAGTTATTCTCAAGCAGGTTGAGTTCTAGTTATAAACTAATAATCATGAAATGAATGTGACAAGGTTTATTATAATAAATTGGAATAAACAAATAATTATTATTCAATTACGTTATCAACAGAAAATAGGTAAAATTAAATGCATGCAAATAACACAACAACATTAAAACCTTGAAAACGGAAATGAAAAATAAATGAAAAAAGAATGTCGAAAATGAAAAAATCTGAACAATACAAAAATGAAAATAAATGGTGAAATAAATCATAATCAATTAAGGAAGCAATCGTTAGAAAACAAACCTTCAAAATAGAAAACTAAAAAGTAAATCCCAGGAAACTACAAATGCTAATTGAAATAATATATTATAATAATAGAATGAATGAAGTCTCAGTGGCTCTTAATAAAAATATGAATGAAAAATAACAAAAGGTAACACACAATTAACTTTAAATAAAACAAACTTTAGCAGGAACTGCAAGAAATAGTAAATTATGGTATTCACAACATGAAATAAAAAAGTTATTTTGCATTTCAGGAAATGATATGAAACGGGTTACACATTCTATTATAGTGAAACATAGAGCATTTTGTCAAATTGGTTGTCCTTACTAGTTTGGTATATATAAAGTAGCAGCAACCCATTTAGAAGGAAAACTTTGCCAAATTAGATAGATTAAGGTTCGACAACCTGCTAACAATAATTTATAGTTTATATATCGAAAAGGCGATTCTCACCTTGTGGTGTGCGCTCTCCCCTAGGGCGATAAACTCCTAAATATGCTCGCGCACCCTAATTTGTGAACGCGAGTGAAGAAAATGAAAAAATATTATTAAAAAACAGACGTTTGCACTTACTACTGCAGAATTTAATAATTAACTTATTTATACTAAATTAAAAAGAAATTTATTAATTATTAGTCACTAATTGTGACTTGCGGAGCAAATTTTACGAAAGAGCCACCTTAGAAAATCTGGTTTCGCAAAGGTACGATGTTGAAAATGTTAATAGTATTCGCAATGCTCTTGTTTTCAGTGCAGGTGACTCATCATCCACCACTTACCAACATTCAAAGAGATTTATTACTAAATTGTTGAGCGACCTTATGTATAAATGGGTCGTTAGCAATAACGTACTTTTAAAATTTTTTTGCCAGCATGGATAGATGATTTTCAAGATTTCAAAACAACTTGCACAACTTGTTCTTCAGCTTTAACACATTCATCCACATTTGCAAACATATCTAGGTTTCCGTTCTACAATTCAAAGTGTCTAAAAAAGGCATTAACTATATAAATATATGTGTTTGCTTCTTGGAGTTGAAGATTCAAGGTATTTAATTTCTCGAATATGTCGACCATGTGGCTCAATATCATGGCAAAGAAAGCTCGAAATTTGTCAGCTCCTTCATAAATGTCGATTTCAAAAATTCTTTATTTTTCATTTTTATATAATTTACACACTTCTAGCCATAGCTTCTCATGCGATTCATGCGATGTGTTCAGCAACACTGTACAGATTTTTGCTTGTATACTTTTGAATGTTTCAGACATTGTACGAGCAACATCGTTTTAGCAAGTAACTAGTGCAAGTGCAAGTGTGTTCTATTGCTTAGAAGAAAATTAGTTTTTCTACTGCTGACAATCACAAGTCGAATAATGGCAAATAAATGAGCATCGTTATTGCTATTTGTTTCCTCATTAAGCTGAATTGCAAACATTTTGTCATGCAACTTTATTTCTTGTTACCTTCTAATTATTTTTTAAGATTATCCGGTTTTCCTTCCATTATTCCTCTCTTCTATTTGTTGTAATTTATTTTGGTTACTTCCAATATCCTTTATTAGGTTTTATTTTTCATGCTGGGCGATTAATCTCCCACAGCATTCCGCAAAATGTAAAAACCTATTCAGCTTTTACACTATTTTATCCATGCATTTTCAATTTGCTTGCAGGCTGATTAGCCGTGGATTTAACATATCGAACGAAGCTCACCTGCAAATTAGCGGCACCTTTACATATATATATATATAATTATTGTACAAATTCTCGACTGTAAATCACTTAAAATGGTACTTATCTTGTATCATGAGCAGTCAGTCGTTGAATAAAACAAAACTTTAATATTGCTAAAAGTGTTTTATTCAACGACTGACTGCTCATGATACAAGATAAGTACTATATATATATATATATATATATATATATATATATATATATATCCATTTTGTGCCAATATATATTTACGCCATGCATAACATTATTTGTGAAATTTGATTTTCGACACCAAGATATTGTTGGATATTTGTGAAAAATAGATACATTGCACTGCTGTCATACTGTCTCATTTGTAGTCTGTTAACATCTCTTTCCTACATTACCTTATATTATAACCGCAGCAACTTAGAAAATGTGGTTTAAGTGCTTCCATAAATGTATATGATGATATTCATTACATTGTAATAATGCATAATCGTCATTTACTTAAAAACATTTTGAAGATTGCGTTTTATAGGCGATATGTTTCAACAAGACTGCTAAAACATACTTTAAATGCAATTTATTTAGGTTTGGCTGCCTAGCTGATGGACCATATTTTAAGATTATTTAGCTCTCGCTTCTAATGTTCTCTTGTGGGATTCCTTTTGATTGGAATAAATTGTACACATTTTTAAAGTATATCCTAATTCACGGCGCCCTCTCGTCATTGTCATTGAAATACAAGTAACATTGCAAATATTGTCCCATGAATATTATAACCATGAATATTTTCCCTGTACCTTTGTTCTCATTTTGATTCATTTATATTCCTTTAGTACGTGTGCATATTATCCTTGTAATATTACTAACAATGCTATGCTAATTCCTGTAAAATTTGCCAATCGTCATTAAAATTAGGCTAGATTGCTTTTTAATTACTTTCATTCTCTCGCAGTTTCCAAAGACAAAATAATAGATTCGTTATTTTTATATAAATTATAAATTATTTTAATATTTCAAGTCTATATCAAAATCGCTAATTCATACAAATAATTAAATGCATTTTACTTTTCTTCTCTAAATATTACCTACATTATTAGTTCTTTAAGACATTAAACTCGGCAAAACGTGAAATAAAGGCGATAAAAACTAACCAACGAAGTACAAAACGCTTCGCAATTTGTACATTGTTCAAAATACCTATTAGTTTAACATTTTTCTCTTTGAGCTTCCACTGAAGACTGCAACTTTGTTGCTGAAATACGTATATATTATTTTTTAATCAAGTGGGACAATTACCATACCAAGGATATTAATCAAATATCGTTGCATTGAAAAATCGCTAAATATAAATTTTAATTAAATATTCAATTAAAATTATAGAATTATGTAAATGTATATTATTATCGCTACTTGAATGTAGATGGCGACACTTTATTTTATGTTCATCCCTCTGGCGCATTCTGCGAGCATCTGCAGTTGAGTTGTTTAGTAGCTGCTTTGTAGCAGATATGTTTAAATTGGCAACTGCAACGCAATCATCGTGGTAGAATTACGATGAGCTTACAGAATACTACAATGCAATACTTGCTAACTAACATGTGATTTATTAGCAATTCTAAAGAGATGTCACTGAAAGGCATATTTATAAGGTTTATTTTATTAATGATTAGTTTATTTTAAAACTTTATGTTGCTTTTATTGCAAAAGAGAACTACTTGTTGCTGGTGAGCTTTCATTGTTCATTCATAATTTTCTTTAGATTTAATTCACGTCAAACTAAAACGAAGTTTTTTGCTAAGTCGCATGGATTTTGTAACGCAACTGCGATTTGCTATGAGCTGTTAACTACTATGAAAATATTTTTGTTTATTGATTAACAGTTTTTAACTGCATGGGAAATGTTCCTTCGCGGTAATTATTTTAGACAACAAAAACTCAAGACACACATTTAAATTCTAGTGAAAAAAATTATTTAATTTCATGCCCAACAATATTTTAACGCAGGAATCAAAAAAATCATTCGTGCACAGAAATTTATTGTGGTTATTTCTTTTTAATTTTGTTTTGAATTTTTTTTTCTCGTTGGGTTTTCATCTTCTTATATTGTCATTTATTATTATAATTCATTATTGTGTGCGATTTTTGTTACATGTTGTATTATTTGTTTATTTTGAATTTACTGTATGCGAGTACAAGTTCACATATTATTTATATTAACCGATTACTTCAGGGAATACATCCAATGTTTTCTGTTGTTCACGAATGATACAAGAAAATTTGTTCATGTCGCAATGTAGTACTCAAATGGATATTTATATTGGTTGTGAATTAATTCGTATGAAACACTTAATGTGGAGACCTATTATATTACACTTCGTCTTCTATTATATGAACGTAGTCAAACTAATTTAAAATTTATTTACATCGCGTTTAATTTGAGAATACAAGATAATAAATGTGACTAATAACTACACTGACAAGCAAAAAAAGCGGCCACCCTAAAATATGAAACAAAACCATTGACACAGTAGTTTATTTCATTGGAGATGTATTTTACATCGAATGACCATTAATTATTGACAAAAAAAAACATAAAAATTACTCCAGAAAAGGACGAGTATAAACAAAATTAAGTTTGACGTGAGAAAATAACAAAAACGGCAGTTCGAAAACTGAAAGGAAAAGTCTTTGATTAATAACGCAATGCTCTAATGATATCGTCAACGAATTATGATGTATTGCCTCAAATTGTTCGTAAAGCACTGTTCTTAAATCTTGCAGTGTTTCTTGTAAAATCGGGTGACGACGAATGCCTCTTTGAAGTTGAAGTTGAAGTGCTGAAAGGGATTGAGATCAGGACTGCATGCAGGCCAGTTAATGACTATGAATTCCGACATCGTCTAAGAAGTCAGTCACTACTCGTGCCACGTGAACTCTGGCATTGCATGTATGTATTGAATGTATCCATCTCCAACAAAGTGAGAGTAGGGCACGACGACGAGCTTCATGGAGAATGTTTCGCAAGTATCGATGGGCATTTAAAGCTCAATTTTCCACAAAAAAAGTTCGGTATGTGTCTCAGACGAAATAACTGCCCACACTACAACAGAGCCTCCATTATAGGAGAGCCTTTTTAAAATGGGGCAGTCTCTGTACCGTTCATTCGGTGTTCTCCACACACTTTCGCGACCGTCAGGCGAGACAAAAGCACGATTCATCATTGATTGGTGACGAGTTCAGTTTGTATGAAGACGTGCACATTCCAGCCGCGCTCGACGAAGCCTTTGAAACAATTCTGGGCCTGTTGCAGGTCTCCGTGACTTTAGGACGCCTTCAAGAAGCCTTCTCCTTTTTGTCCTCTCACTTACTTCAATTCCACGACCGTCAACTTTAGTTGCTATTCTTCTTCCGGATACTGCTCTTCTTGTGCAGCTGCCAGTCTCTAAATACCGGTTTCAGGCATCGTGAAAGTTGTTGTATGGGCTATTCCCAATACGCGAGGTACGTAACGTTGGCTACGACCATCTTCAATTAAAGCAACAATCTCAACAGTTAACGGCATTTTTTTAATTGCCTCCTTGATTTTAGACAAATAAATCATAAAAGACAATACATGAACTGCTGATGTGTTAACAACAGTTAAAAACTGATTTTATCCTTTAAAAATAAAGGTCAAGGATCAAACATTTCAAAGTACAGATTATGAAATTTGATCAAATTAATTAAATGATTCTACCTAGATTATTTTTTAAAAATATTCATGGAACCTGTTTTCTTTGCCGGTCAGTGTATTACTTATCATAAAAAATTAACGTAATATTCTTATCCTAAGGTTGCCTATTGCAATATCGTTATTGCTATTTTATTTAAACTTCCCTGTTATGTGTTTTCTTCATTATTATTTTTTCATTTATATAAAATCGTTTTCTGGAATGTCATTTTTATATGATTAATTATCATGAAATTAATTCACAAACCACATTCATGTTTTTGAATTATGTGTATGGATTTACTTGTATCTTGCTTAGTTACTTTTAACTTGTTACTTTCATTTATGGGTTTCACTTTACTTTTATATACTAGAAAGTAAATAAAAAAGTAAATTTGGTTGAATAGATATACGTAGATTGTAATATTCACGAAAAGTGACGATTTTTTCGTAAATAACCGATAATTACCCACTTAAAATCTATATAACGTGTTTATTCTTTGTAATTACGTGCATACAAAATATTTGAAATAAAATTTTTACCTTATGTACTTTACTTGGTTGTATTTATATAAGTAATGGCGTTTACATTTATAAAATCCGAATATTTTAAACTCGCCTTTTGTAAGTTTTTTGTGGCAATATACCTGAGTTGCGACCGCTGCACGAAAACAAACCACATCCTAATGTTGCGGGGGTTTGACAGTTTTAAAGTGAACAACTTGGCGAAAGTTGTTACCCAGAACTACTAAAAATCACCCATAAAATTTTATTGCTCCGTAAATTATTTGTCGTATATTCATTATTTACACTTTAAAAAACTAAATTGCAACCAAAACATGCTCTAGTCATAAAAGACATTTATGAATTAACGAGTTTGAGTAAAAAGTGACTTGGCACCTATATAATTCTGCAACGATTTTAATTGGTATGAAGTTATGAAGTTATGAAAATAAATATTTTTTTATAACGGCTATGTCTTTTGATTTCAGGCACGTTGCATTTTATTATTGAATGACAATAAAAGCAAAGGCAGTTAAGAAAGTAAACTATTCTTTGCTTCTGTTGTTTTAGAGTCTCCTGAAAGCTGATTATTTGTAACTGTTGTTAAACTATCACGGCCACAGAATTTTATTGCGGTAAAATACGATATATGTTGAAACAATTTAACGGTTTTAAATGATTTAAGACAGGTATAAGCCAATTTTTATATATTCATAATTATCCTTAAAAGATCATGGCTACTGATTAATTTGTTTGTAAACTGTTGTCTAACCGCCTACTTCAATAAATGTTTGTAAATTGCTTTAAATATCAAAAATGATTTTTCTATAAGTGTCTAGATCCTCTGAAAAAGAGTTACAAGTCGGTCGTAACTATACAAATATAAACACATTATTAATGTAAGTGGAGATGCAACATTAAGATATGATTGAAACTAAAGCAACTAAACTGTCAAGAAAATTACAATTAGCCGAATTAAATAAATAAAATTGAATCGATTTTAATTAAAAATGGGGACACTTGGAAAAACGATAGCCATTAAGTACTACGATGAACATAAATTTAGTGAAAGCAAAAACAATATAAAATAAATGGGAAAGACATGAAAGTAAAAGACATTTGGAATTTTAAATTAATACATTAAATTAAATGACATAAACAACTCGCGAAGGAAATAAAAATTTTACTCAACTTGGAAAATTCAGGAGAAATTGTGTGCTGCAAGAATTAAAACAAAAATTTTCAAAATCAAATTAACGGTACCATATGGCCTGAATGCAAAACAGATAATGAAATCAAATTTAAATGGATCAAATGGAAGTAAAATATATTACTACAATTATGTGTTTATAATCCAGAAGATTTAAGCACATTAATTTAATTAAAATTGTTATAAAAGAAATAAAACGTAAACAGGTGAAGAATGAACCAATGAAAACCAGAGAAATACAATGATGTAAATCTGAATTATTGAATAAAAAATGGAAAAGTGTGTTTTTTCGTTTACCTAACTGTCATTAATTAAAACAACTGGACAGCAATAATCAAAAATTTAGATGCATATGATATGTACTTATTTTTGGTGTTTTTCGTCTGTTTAGATATCAATTTTATTTTTACTTATCTATAACGAAGTATATTTATTAACAAAATAAACAATAAAATATAGGGCACATGAAACTAATTGTCTTAGTATCGAAATAAGTTATGAAATAAAATAAAGCCAACCAAACAAAAATTAAATATATGAATATTAAACACTAATGCAAATTCATTGAACGAATAAAATAAAATTAATATTTGCTTATTTGGAATTAATGTGTAATATATGATATTTTATTTGTGGTATTTGCATATCAGGATAACGTGCATCCTTACAGCTGTGCGCCTGATACGCTTTGGTGGGAGATCAAAAAGGCGGAGCCATGACCCTCGCAACTCCCGCTGAACAAGCTGAAGAGCAACAGTCTGTTGTAGCGCCAGTTTTACAGTCGAGTTCGTGGTGTGTGGATGTGTTCGCCGTGACTCCACGCGATACGCGCAGCTAATGTTTGTAATAAAGACGATTCAAACGGTAATTTTTTAAATGATCGTTTATCAGTGAACCTAAAAATTTAAGACAATGTTTTGGTTAATATTCGGTGTGAATGTCGTCATAGTAAGTGCACGGACACTAACAAGTTTAGACGATGTGCCAAGAGGCTGTGAGTGGCAATCGGTGTACGATTCCCAAAGCGGCGTAGAAACGGTGTTGGCCTGCCAAATACGAACGATCAGTGGGGTAAATTCGCTGCTGGAAAACTTAACCCAAAATCAAGCGGACCGCGTGGAAGCATTAAACCTGGAATGTAGCGACGTTTTATTTTTCGAAAGTACGCTAGAACCGAGCAGACACGGCAATTTCTTGTCGTCGTTGCGGAATCTCAAAGACCTCAAAGTGGAATATTGCAAGATTCGCAATATTCCGGCTGCGGTTTTGTCGCCCTTAAGGCAACTTAGACGTCTGTCGCTGCGCTCGCACAACTCCGATTGGTCCGCCATGACTCTGGAACTACATCCGGAAAGTTTCCGCGGCATGAGCCAACTGCGTACTTTAGATCTCGCCGACAATAACATATGGAGCACCCCCCAGGACTTGTTTTGCCCGTTGTTCAGTTTGACGCGACTCAATCTCACCAAGAACAAGCTTCAAGACGTTTCGGCGCTCGGTTTTGCTGATTGGAGCAGCGGCCCCGTGGACACCAGCCGCGCTTGCGGTAATAACTTAGAAATTCTAGATCTATCCGAAAACGACATAATATCGGTGCCGGACAACGCATTTTCCGGTTTGAAATTGCTGCTGGAATTGCGACTACAAGACAACGCGATTTCTACGCTAGCCGATCGAGCATTCGCGGGATTAACATCCGTGAAAACATTGAATTTATCGAGCAATTGTTTGGTTGCGCTTCCCCCAGAACTGTTCGAGTCGCCACGGGATCTGCGTCACTTGTATTTACATAACAATTCTCTTAGTGTACTGGCGCCTGGATTACTCGAGGGATTAGATCAACTGCAAGTACTCGATCTATCACACAACGAATTATCGAATCGCTGGATCAACCGAGATACGTTTAAAGGAATCGTGCGGCTCGTCGTTCTTAATTTGGCGCACAACGAATTGAACCGGATCGACGCGAACGTCTTCCGTGACTTGTACACACTGCAAATATTGAACTTGGACAATAACGTAATCGATTACGTAACTGAAGGTGCGTTTGTGACTTTAAAGAATTTGCACGCTTTGATGCTATCTAATAACAAACTAACGCGAATAGAATCGTATCATTTTACCGGATTGCACGCGATGAACCAATTGTTGTTGGATAGCAATCGCATAGAATACATTCACCCCCGGGCGTTCGAGAACGTGACAAATTTGGAAGATCTGGGGTTGAACGGAAACGATTTGGGTGGTGTACCTGACGGTCTCGGCAAGCTGAGGTATTTGAAATCGCTCGATTTGGGAAAAAACCGCATCGAATCGATTACCAATTCGTCATTTGAGGGCCTAGACTTACTTTATGGCTTGCGCTTGGTGGACAATCACATTGTAAATGTCTCCAGGGACACGTTTTCGACGTTGCCGGCTTTGCAAGTATTGAATTTGGCATCAAATCGGATCAAATACGTAGAGCAAAGTGCGTTCGCCAGTAATCCGACGCTCAAAGCTATACGACTCGACGACAACGAACTCACGGACATAAGTGGCGTGTTTACAAATCTACAAAGTCTTGTATGGCTGAACGTTTCCACGAATTTGTTGCTTTGGTTCGATTTTAGCCACTTGCCCGCCAGTCTCGAGTGGTTGGATATGCACGAAAATCAAATATCGGATTTGGGGAATTATTTCGACGTGTCAAACGCGCTCAAACTAAAAATGCTTGACGTTAGCTTCAATTCTATATCCGAACTCGATGAACATTCGGTCCCTAATAGTATCGAGACGTTGTATTTAAATAACAATCATATCAGAACGATAAAACCCGGCACGTTCGCGAAGAAAAATAATTTGGATAAAGTGATTTTGTATGGGAATAGTATACGGTATTTAGATTTATCCGCTTTGAATTTGGGAGAAATTGGGCCGGATAGAGATTTACCGCAGTTTTACATCGGAGGAAATCCGTTTTATTGCGATTGCAGTATGGAGTGGTTGCTTAGAATCAATCATTTGAGTAGCAAACGACAATATCCGCAAGTGTTAGATTTGGATACGGTGACGTGCGAATTGGCTCACTCTAGAGGGGCTCCGCCGCAACCATTATTGGATCTTAAGCCGTCGCAATTTTTGTGTCCCTACGAAACGCACTGCTTCACTTTGTGTCACTGTTGTGAATTCGACGCTTGCGACTGCGAAATGACTTGCCCGAATAATTGCACGTGTTATCACGATCACACGTGGTCCTCGAACGTAGTCGACTGCAGCAACGCTGGTTACACGAACGTGCCAGAAAAAATACCCATGGATGCGACCGAAATCTACCTGGACGGAAATAATTTAGGCGAGCTGGGCAGTCACGTATTTATCGGCAAGAAAAAACTTGAAGTGTTATTCTTAAACAACAGCAATATCGAGGCCGTCCACAATAGGACGTTCAACGGCGTGAAATCGCTGAAAGTGCTGCACATGGAGAACAATAAATTAGAAGAACTTCGTGGTTACGAATTCGATCAGCTGGAGAAATTGAACGAGTTGTATCTGGATCATAACGAAATTTCGTTCGTCGGTAACAGTACGTTCTCGAACATGCGTAAATTAGAAGTGCTTAAGTTGGACGATAACAAAATAGTGGACTTCCCGCCGTGGCGACAGCTCGCAGCTGCCGCCGAATCCGGATCGCCGGTTCGCGTGTCTCTCGATGGCAACAAGTGGTCCTGCGATTGTAACTCTTTCGTTCTATTAGAGTCGTGGTTTAAGGACAGCGGAACCGATCCGGCTAAAATATTGTGCGCGGGTGGGAAAGAAACTATTGCCGATGTCATTCGACGTTGCGATAACACGGAAAACGCGATCGCGACGTCGGTGGTGCAACGCGAAATTTTAAAGAACTCGTTACTTGGCGGCAACTACGTACCTTTACTAGCCGCGACTCTTGTAGCGATTCTCGTGGTTTGCCTCTTCGCCGCCGTGGTTTTCTCGTTTCGTCAAGACGTGCGCCTATGGATGCACTCCAAGTACGGTATTCGAATATTCCAAGACGGCGCCGCAACCGAAGACAATGACGATCGCGATCGCCTCTACGACTGCTACATGGTTTATAGTCACAAAGATGAAGATTTAGCTTTTCGTGGTATCTCGCCGGAATTAGAGCAAAGCGGCTATTCGCTCTGTCTACACTATCGCGATCTCCACGTCATGGGTAGTGCGTCGTATCTCTCAGACGCGATGGCCGGCGCTGCTGAAGCATCGAAACGAGTCGTCTTCGTGGTATCGCCGAATTTACTATGCAACGAATGGACGCGACCTGAATTCCGAGCGGCCTTACAAGCCGCTTTGTCTACAACCTACCGGCCTAAATTAATTTGCGTTTTGTACGGCGATCCTCTGGAACCCATGGATCCAGAACTGCGAGCATTACTTCGCGCTTGCACGGTAACCAGATGGGGCGAACGTCGCTTCTGGGAAAAATTACGATACGCCATGCCAGACTTAATCAACAATCGGATCGATCGGCGCGCTAAGAAACCGACTGATATAAGGTGCAAGACTAACACAAGATACACACCGGCGCCGACCGCACCGGACGCCTGGTGCAAGTATTCGACCATGCCCAGCGTCCACGGGGCGGCTTTGACTCCGACGCCCACCCAAAGCACTTACGTTTCGGGCGAATCCGCTAGAAGTACGGAAGACGAGGGTGGCTCCAGCACCAGCAGTCAGCATTATGGTTCCGAGCAGCTAAATCATAGTTACATTTCCATAGACGGTAGGCCGCCTCAGTATTCGCAGTTTCCGCCGTGCAGGGAACCGCACCATGTATATTCGACCATTCCCGACGCACCACCTCAATCCCGGACTTACTTTGTTTGAATGAGTGAGTCTTCTCATAAGGCTGTTACTTAAATGTATTTTTGTATTTTTTCCTTAAATGTCACTAATATACAATACGATAGTTACTTAAATTATTGTTGTACATTTGTATAAAACGAATTTATTTATTTAATTCTTATGTGTTAGGTGAAAACGCTTAATAGTCATTATTTATAAGGTGTATATATAATATATTTTTGATTTCCTACTTAACGATGTTGACGTCAAGACTGCTGTTAATATGTACATATTTTTTTTTGAATATATAATATGTAAGATTTAAGCGAAGACTGTTGTTAATATGTATATATTTTTTTTTCGAATAATATGAACAAATAAAAACTTTTTATCTAGGTCTTGATTTTTATTTACAAGTAATTAAACAAAAAACTTGCACTTGAAACGAAACAATAAAACATAAAAAGAAAATGATAATCATTATCATGTAAATATTTAAATATATAATACTCGTTTACTCGACAAAGACGTAGAAACATTTTTTCTAGATCGGTCAGTTATTCAAACATACAATTTTAATTAATAATTATAAATGAAATAAAAAATATTCCGTAAGTCGTTAATTGAAATACTTAATTAGTTACCGTTTTTTTCCACATTTAACATTTTAATTAACATATTTGCAAGAAAAACGTTGGAATTACTGCAGGAGGAAGTTGATTTCCGTTCATACCGTTCTTCGCAAACTGTTGTATACGTTCTTTTAACTCGTGATTAGTTGAGTCGATTTCTGCAAATGTTTTAATAAATATAAATAAAAATAAAATACAATATATATCTTAAGTAATAAAGTAACCATTTTTTACATTTGTGAAGACAAATAAATGTAATTTATAAATATAACGTAAAAGTATTTAATTTGCAAGTTAAATTATTTAGTAACAAAATAATCACAAAAACCTATTATTTTACATTTATTATATTTTTTATTACAATAAACATCGGTCAATTTTATTAAAATTATGAACTAAAATATGTAAAGCCTTGAAATAGATTCTACTGAATATTACAAATGATTGATAACATAAAATGATCATATAATCAAAATCAAGCAAAACAATACCATTGGCAGCAATTTAAACAAATTATAATATAAATGTATATAATTTATAAATTTAAATCTGTTACCAAACTTGATTTTTTATTAACAAGCAATAGCGATGCACAATAAATCAAAATTAATTATGGGCATACAAACTAAAATGTTATGCTCGAAAATTGAACGAACGAAATAAATTAATAACAATATTTGATTAAAACTGCATAACAATATTTCGATGTAAAATGTATGAAACTAAAGTAATGAAACTAAACGTCAAAAAGCAAATACATGAAGATAAAAATGAAACTCATGAAAAAATGATATATGAAAAATTAGTAATTTATCAAACCAAAACGAAAAAAATGCAAGTAAAGCAAATGTCGTTTTAATCATTTTGCGAATACACTAAAAATCTATGTAAATTGTAAAGAAAAATTAACAAGTAACAAACATATTAAAATAATTGACCTGAAATTATTCGATAAGATAAAAGGGAACATAGAGGGTACATGAAGAAGGAAAGAATAACCACAGTTTAAAATTGATAGAACATGTGAAAAAAGCTATGTAAAAATAAGTGAGCAATAAACCCCAAAAATGTAAAGTGTGAAGAAAATAAAATGTAAATTGGGATCTTTTTGAAACAAGGATAAAATGGATCACTATAATATTATTTAGCTATCGTGCAAGTGTAATAAAATTACTTAAGTTGATTTTATATCAATTTACAAATGCTTAAGTTTTTCTATTTGTTCTTTTTTAAATATTTTTAGATTCAATTCCACTTTATTTAGTTTTTCTTCCTGTCTTTACTATTTATTTTAACTTTCTACATTCAATCTGCACTGGGTTTCATTTTCTATTGTTATTTATACAAATTTATTAGAGCTTTTATTTTTTCATTTTTCCATCTTTGCATTACTTATTTACCGTTGCTTCTTCTCGATTCTCATCTTTGTTTAATTTGGTTTTTCATTGGCTCTTAATATTTGTTTTGTTTTACGCTGAGTATTCTACTTTTCTTATCTTTGTAATATCTAATTCTCAAGTTTTGCTGCTCCTCGCCGAGACGTTTCATAAGTCATTGTACTTTTCATTTGTGTTTTTGGCTACTTCTTTGGTGCATTTACTTTATATTTTTACAATTATTCTGGTCTCTATGTTTGCTCCCTTCTTAGGTTTTGTTTCTTCCGAAGTTTTGTTTTTATTGTCACTGGAACCTTGTCAATTTCTTGATTTATATTTTTATTTCATTGAGTTTATTTTCGTCTGGTGAACGTTTATGATTACTTGTAAAATGAAATCGGTTAAAGGATATAAAAAGAAAAAAACAGGAGGCAGAAAAAGAAAAAAACTAACAAGGGGCTAAAGCACAAGTTAAAACAAGCGAAAAATTTAAACAATACATAAAGGATAAAGGGTAAAAAGTGCACGAAAATAATTGTGATTAAATTCGACCATATTAAATGACAAAGGTAAAGCAATCAAAATATGTAAATTAAGGACATATTTTTAGTCATGTTACTGATACCGAGGACATGTAAAATCAGCACAGCAAACAAATATTATCCTTTGAAGAGCTGCTCGTGTGAATTATTGGTATTGTTTTAAGAAGTGCTATACAGGAAATGTAAAATGAATCATGCAGAGATACGGAGTAGCAATTCAGCCAATTCTGCAAACTTTAGAAATTAAACGATTCGCAATCGTTGTTGCATTTAGTTTACTTTGTGTGCCAATCCCTTCGAATTAGACGTGGGTTTTCACATTAAATACTACACAGTAGAGCTGTGTGACAAAAGATTTTATGAACATTCATTATCGAAAAAAGAGGGAGTCATCTTCACATAAAAACCTATGCAGTGAAACCGGGCGGATTGTTGCGGCATTCTATTAGGCGTTAATTTATAAAGGACCGCCACACAAGAAGCTACCTGGTAAAGCAGTCAAGGTATTACGAAGAAGGGGCTCGTGTTTATATTACTCCGAAAAATCTAATGTTGATATTATTGTCCGACAATTATGCCAATGATAAAAAACGAACGATTTTAAAACTAGTAAACAAGTTGATGGAAATTTCATTTTGCTATAACTACAATAAGTAGGTAGTATTATAATTAGAACAAAGGCAAAACAAATTGCATAATAATAACAACAACGAACAGAGGAAAAGTACAAGCGTGAACAGAAGTTAATTAGTGATTGCAATTAAGAAAAATACTATCATTGTGGAAAATTAAATATAATCAATACATACAATACAATACATCAATATTCAAAATAAAAACAAGAAAACGAAATTATCAAAATGTAGCGCAAAAGTCAATAGGAGCTTATATTCAAATTTTATTATATTTTCGGCGAAAAATAAAGTTATCGGAGTTTTCCAAATTAATATAAAAAAAACCTTTATTGGCATTCGCTACATCTCTAATTCATTATTTGCATTCTCAGGTGTTGTCCCTTTCCCTTCCGCGTCCCGGTTGCTCTCCGCTCCTCTCTTCTCTTTTCTCTTCCTTCCATCTCTTTATTTCCTTCATTCCCTCGTCCGTCCAATATTTGTTGTTTCTCTCCTCACTTCCGCACCTGAATCTCGCTATAATTCTTTCTTCCCTCGCTGATCTTCCACCTTTCAGATATTCTGGTCTACCCCCATACGAGCAAATATCTATGTACCTCTTATTATAACTAGCTGCCCGTCTGCCAGCCTTTATTGCCATCTTTTCCTGTCCTGTCTCCTTTAAAACCACCTATTTTGGTGGTTTTATAATTAATTATAAAATACAATTCTCATTTATTTAGATAAAATGAAAATCAAATAAACAAAATTATATATGTACATTTAAAAATGTATTTAAAATATTAAAGAATGTGAGAGAAACTCACTAAACAAGACTTTTATGTCAATGCAAATATTAAATGAAACATTCTCACGTAATAAAATGTAAACAAATATGGAGGAATATAACAGAACAATCTAAATAATCAACCATATAACTCAATACTAGAGGAGCCAAGCTTCTCTCTTTATCTTCATATATAACATCACTGGATCTACTCTCGACGACCTACAATGGAAATTTTAAATGAACGTAAATCAATATGAAAATGATCTTACCAACAATTCACATTAATGTTAATTTTCATTCAGCTGAACTTGCCAGAATGGAAATTGTGTAGGTTTCATTTCCAATTCATAGTAATTTAATGAATATTGAAACAACGAGCGAGTTGCCGTCACCTTGATGTTTTATGCGAAATAATATAAATATAAATTTATAATAATAATAATAATAATAATAATAATAATAATTGTTATAATGCAATTAATATAATTCAAGTAATATTGACGATATTTTACCCTCCATTATGAGCAAGTTTTTTTTTTACTTCTATACCGAAGAATTTGTAGCATACCCAATTACGGATTACACGTCTCAGTTTTAGTAACTCGTTATGAGAACTAACATCGTTTCAGTCATAAAATTATTATTAAAGTTCGCATTGAACTAACAAGCGAAACACCGGGAATAAATTGTGTTGGAGTCGCAACAAATTCCTTACTTTTGATGTTATAAAAATGCATATATGCTATATTGCATACCTAATGAATTTTTTAATGGTTAATTTTATCTTTTACGTTTGCTTTAATATTTCTGGGAAGTTCAATTTTGTTTTAATTATACAGCTGCGTTGCGTTGTACAAATTTGGCTTGTTGTATTATTACGTTACATTGACGCAATAATATTCTACGTTTGATAATTAGTTCCTTTGTAGTACCCATAATTGGACAAATAATGATGTACATTAATACGCAAGTCACGGTCAAAATAGAACCAACTAAGTACACGTTGGTGTTTTGATGGTCTTCAAATCTGTGAGCATGTATGCCTGCGATATATGTAAGTTATGTAGTCCTCATCGTGAAGTTTATTTGACACAAACATGTATATTTTTATTTATTATTTTGACTTGTATGAAAATATTTTCCTACATTAATTGATTCTCTATTGCTCCTTTAGTTGCGATTTTTCTTCAATATATTTTTTCGGATATTTTTTTTATTACATATTCATCTGTTCTTTGCTATTTTTATTATTTTTGTATAATTAGATTTGCTTGCATTTTATATTGCTTTAGTATTAGGGTTGAATATGAATGTTCTTGGCTCTTTTTTTAGATAAATTCAATTTAATCTTGAACGTGATTATTAGCTAATATTAAAAAAATATTTTATTTATATTATAATATAAATTTAGCTATTTATTTATTTTTTAGACTGTGGTTATAATTAAGTTCCTTGCATTTGCAGATAATTTTCGTAACTTACTATGATAACGAAAATTGTTCAACTTGTGTTGTTTATTTATTTTTAGCAGGTTTATATTGCTTCGTCGAATCTTTTATTTCGATTAGAAATTAAAAAAAAATATATTATTAAGTAGATTATTGTTCCACATTTTCTTTTGCAATTAATTTTCGTTTCCTTTGTTCATTTCGCAAATGGATATAAAAATCTTTGAAACATTTTGGTAACTGCTGTTTTTGTCATCTAACTTTCGTCCCACTCCTCTCTCAATTCCAATATTGTTGTTACATCACGTTTCCTTGAACGTATAAATGAAAACCAACGTCAAAGTGTTTCCTACATTTTATTACAGCTTCACAAGTTGTATATTTCCAGTTTTCCAGGCACAAATAGAAATTTATGGATACTATGGTCCATTAGTTTTAATTTTGGTTTACGGTTATACACTGCTCTAAGGAAAGGAAGTAGCAAATATCCGAAAGTAACCGCATCCTAATCATAAGTCAGATACAACTTGCCTCTTTCAGAAACAAAATTTAGTGCAGGTCATTGCTCTAATCGACAATACTAGCTTTATTACCGCGACTAACGAGTAGGTCTAGGGCTCATACGGCAATTTTAAATTATTTACAGCATGGTATAAAACGATTAAGTGGCCAAGGATAACAAAACGCATGGTGTCTGTATCGCGATGAACGATTTATAGGTTTATTGGGGTGTTTTTGTGGTTTATTGGGCAATGAACTAACGACTTTTCGACTAATATCCAGAATTAACCGTCTTAGAAATGCTTAACAATCAAATGTTGTTATAGTAATAATCCAAGATAATTTTTTACGATTTCGCTATATTAACGTTTATTTACGAAATATTCTATGCAAATGACCGTTGTTGATAAACATAAGTTTTTTGTTATTGTTGCGATGAATATGTTGTATATAAAATAAATATGCGGCGGGTGAAATGTTAAATAGTCAGCTGATCAAATTAAACGGAACCTGCTCATATTAACAAAACAATGTCAGTGGTTTCGAAAACTTTTCATATGTCCCAAATATACACAATTGTTTCACCGCCACGAAATTTATAACTTTTACCGACATATTTTTGAAACCACGCAATTGTATACATTAATATATTCTGTAGTATTTCTACTGGATATCCCTTTAAACAAGTGTAACTTAGATATTTTGTTTGGCTCCGTGTCTACGTCAGAATTTCATTACGGTTTTTATCGATGATCCTATTCAGTTCTCTGTATATTCGTTTGCTTACTGTCCTTATATTTGTACCTTTGATTAGTTTTGTTCGGTTCTTTCCGTGTTTTTTGCTTTTTTATCTCGTATTTCTACCCATTCTTGTCGGATATAAAAAGTACTACATTGGTAGTGAAATTGATTGCTTAACAGTCCTGCAAAAGGAACTCGGTTGGATCCTTCGTTTCGCTCTTATTTACACTTAACACCAAACAGGTGCTAAAATACATTTACGTCCACCATTATAGAATGGTCAACAATCACTTGGTTGGAATAATATCCCTCGCCAACCATTTCTTAATTAAATGGTGTTATATTGAACACAGGTGAAATTGTTGCCCACGCTGTATTTGAAAACTTACCTAATATAATCAGTTACCCTATTTCTATTGGTAATTGTGCAATGTAATCAAACGTTGCTATGTCTATTCACAAATTTTCGACTTTTTAAGATGGTCTCATACATTTTTATATAAATAATATTTTAATAGATGTGCGATTTCGGAGTATAAATAACCCACTACGTCCATTTGACGCATTTGTTATAAGCAGTAGATTGGATACGAAGGGAGGGACCAGATTTTATAAGCTCTGCTAGCTCTCTCTCCTGGTTGTGCACTAAAACTGAAAGGTGATTCGCATTTCTTCTTATGCTATTAATAACCAAGTTTTCGAAGCCAATTCATATTCTCGAAGTTGTGTACCAGTTTAATTCACGACTTACTCGGGCATATCAAATTTATGGGGAAAAGTAATAAAGGGTATGTTACTAAACGTCCGTCTGCATCAATTTCGATTACCTAATAACACTTACTGTGCCTTTGAATAGAAGCTACGAAACAATATTATTAGTGCCTTTAGGACGATAAAATTGCTGTTAAAAATTACATCCATGTCGTTCGCGTATGAGTTAGCTATTCGTTTCGCAATATTTTGCCCGTAAATTACACTCCTCCGTAATGAAGACATTTTAATATAAACTCGCTTATTCTCAGAGCTCATAACCCAGCGGTGTAAAGGCGGATGCATAGCGAAAATGTTCGACATAATGGGGATTGTGCCTCGTGTTTTGGTCCGTTAGCTCCAGAATGTGTCTACATTGTTTATTTTTATTGTTCCATTTGTAAAATTTTAAATTAATGCTCAATTTTAAAGTGGAGATTTTAATTAAACGCGGCAAAAACTCAACGTGTACAGAGCAATTAGAGGAGGAACTTTAGTTTGCACACGGAACGGTGAAGTGTTGAAAATGTAAACTATTTTATTTTCTTCGTACTCCTTTGAATTAAACACAAAATTCGCAAATTGAACTTCACGGAAGGTAATTTTAACCTTCTGGATACAACCTTCGTCCAAGAAAATATTGAACTATTTTATTGCATCATCTGGAAGACATTAAAAATACGAGGCAATCACGAGACATTAGTGTCACTTTATTATGTACTTGAAGTCATTGAAGTTATAGAGGTTATTAAACTCATTTACTAAAAGTCCATTTGTGCCGCTTTTTTATAAATCACTTAGTGTAATTTAATTTGTTACGATTTTAATTAATGTAACGCTGGAAATTCTACCAGTTTTAAACTGTGTGATAATTAAAACATTATATAATGCTTATCAACACTGAGACAAGCTGATTATCATACAGTATATGATGCAATGATTTATTAAAATAAAAACCATAAAGCTATAATAACATCCGCAAACAAATTGAATCATCGTCACAACTCAAACTATGAAAAATTGGTGTCAATATTTGTTATGCGATTCACATCACATCACATCAGTTTAAATAAAAATAATAACTCGATATCTCGAATGAACATTCCTTACGTCTTTGCACGTAATGCACGAACCAGTGCGATAAAGTCGCACAATAACAAGAGTTAAAAGTATCGGCAGTTATTCGCATATGCGTCAATGTTTATTAGCACGGTAGGCCGTTTCTCCGAAAACAACCATTCATAATGGCGCTAATTTGTCATTCAAAGTTGATGTGTAGTCGAATGTGGGCACACAACAGTTGCGTTATTGTGCGAAATCGAAAAAATCGTCTGTGTTTACGAGACGTTTCAGATAATATATATTATTGCTTTACAAATTATCTTAAAGGCGATTCCACGAACAGGAGGCAGAAGGTACTAAATTTCCATTTGTGTTGTGGTTTACGTTTATTCCAGCAGATTTTTATTTATTTTCAGTCACGGTACGTACTTTCCGGGATCGCCAAGTGGACTTTATTAACTTTATTACACATTACACACAGACATGTTTGATAAAATTATTCTGTTCGCCATTGTAAAGTAAATAGTAGGCTCATATTTGTTTTAAATATGCTTCACATGATTGTTAGTTGAATCAAATTTCCTAGCCATGAAATATAATGTTGCGATAAGTTGGAACAACGTTGTCAAATACAAACGCATACATATTTGATAGTTTCCTTTCTGTTCCTTCGCTCACCATCTTGTTTATGTCGCATTTTTGAAATATGTCATATGTGAGATATGTCATAATTACAAATAATATACACTGCACAAATAAATTGCAGGAACACTAAGAAAAATGTTTTTAATTCCTTGTCTAGTTTAATGAAAGTAATGAAATCTTGGAAGCTGGTTATATTATGGTTTATTTATCATAACATGCACGAATTGGAATAAAAAAATCAAACACGACAAAAAATACAACTAACAAGAAAACAAATTCTTCATTTATCGAATCAGGCTTAAGCAACCTGAGAAAAATAAACTTTAATGGATCTACTAACATGTTCGTCCTCCACGAGACACAGTAGCGGCCTGACATCATCGTGGCATACTTTCAATCAACCTCTTGGTATCTTATTGGGGTATGTTACCCATTCTTCCTGAAGAGCTACCGCAACCTCTTAAAGTGTTACTGGAGCCAGAGGTCGGTTTCTGATCTTCCTATCCAGGTCGTTCCACAAATGCTCGATCTGATTGAGATCTAGGTTGAGAGATGCACAGTCCATAAGTGGGAGTTTATGTTTTTCCAGTAATTATCTTGTCTGACCTGTTACATGTGGTCTGGAACAAAAGTCTAGGGCCTATAAAAGCTCCAGCAAGTACAACATGATATGTAAAAATGTTTTCAATAGGGCAACATTCATTCAGCCAGCTACAGCAACGAGGCCTGAACAAGTATGGAATGAACTTTCAGCCCACACAAGTCGGATCCCATTCCAAACTTGTCGACTTCCTGAATCAGTGCTTCAAGTAGGCGTTCACCTGTGCGCGGGTTAACCGAAATCTGGATCCATGGCTGAAAAGCACTGAGTACCACCGCTCCATCCCCGAATCGGCATGTTGTTGAGCGAACGCCAGTCGGTTTCTTTTGTGATCTAAACTTAGCCGTAGCTTTCGGACTGGTCTCCTTGACCTTAGGTTATGTTCTTCTAACCTTTTTCTTAAAGTTCCCGTACAGATGTGGATTCCCGATGTAAGCTGAATGAATTGTTAATCTAAAGATAAAAATAAAACCTAATTACGTGTTACATGAATATATGGATATTAAGTTAAGGCTTTGCATGTATTTAATTTTAATCGACATCTGTAGATAGTTTTAAAGTAGTTTTAAAATCTTGAAAGATCTTTGCTAAATAATAGTAATAGTCAGCTTTGATTTTTTATATATTATTTCACCATTTAGCCTTTAAATGCCAATGCGTATGAAGCGTGGATAAATGCCAATGTGTCTCTACGAAACCCCATTTAAATTTTCATTTTTCTATGTATCTGAAACTTTTAAACGTTGTTTAAGTTGTTTTAATGAAATTTAACAAAATAAACCTTGAATAAAAAAGTTATTATATCTTCGAAAATAGAGTACCCCAACGACAGAGAATATTTCTGGTAATATATGCACAATTAAAATTGAAACATAATTTGCAAGAATATAGAAAGGAAAACAATAAACAGAAAATATTCTTGAATCCGAAAATTATGTTTAGTAGCAGTTGGAACATGTCACGAATAGTTTTTTTCTGTGTGGTACACACAGAAATTTATTGCGTTGATGCATTTCCTTTTTCCCCAACTATACGAGGGCACTGGTGACCATATTGCATCTCGCAAAATCATCTGCTAATTACATGAAAGACCATTATCTTCTAGAATAATATTGTTTCTTCCAATCGGGATTTTTTTAATGTAAATAACAAACGCATGCAGCTCACAAATACCGATCATATTCATAAATATTCCTCTACTATACGAATATTCTCGAATTAATTTATCACCGTAATAAACACCAGGTTTATAGCCTAAAATCATTTTCGGCTTCTTTTTTCTGTCGGCATCACAATGTTGGCTTGAGAGTATATGCACCATTCTGTTCTACTTAGGAATGTATGGCACCATAATTAGATCTTTTGTAAATCCAAAAATTGATGATTCCAAGGCTCTCATGTTCAATTGTGTTGGGGTTTATTCTTGCCAACAGTCCGAAGTAAAGTAAGTTGTTTTGTTAGCATAATTTTCTAAAAGGCATTGGTGAACAAATTGTCTCGTTATTCCACACCAACTGTAATGATATGGTTCCAGTAAATCTGATACGACACGGAAGGCTTCGTTGCATTCTGCTGCTTCAACAGGTAGTTTTCCAGTGTAAATTTTCAAATTTGTTAAATAACATGTTTTAGGATCTGCATTTTTTTCATATTGGCTAGGCTTTGACTTCATATATTGCCTAAATGGCCACTTTCCTCTAAAACGAACTAATCATAGGGTTCAAAATCATGTTCATAGGGTTCAATAGCACCGTTACTAGCAAATGCATTGCATAGCTATCTTATTGCCGCTAACTTGTCAAGTTCTTTTCTTTGAACTTTTGTAAGCTTATCTTCAAATCTGTCCGCTTCTAGATAATGCGAGATAATTTTTTCCACACCTTAATGCGCCAGCTTTTTTTGAGAATGCATATAATCTTCTCGTTTTAACATAAGCCATTTCTTTCGAATTATTAGATGTTTCTCATTTCAGGTTTGACAGTCTTTATCTTCTTGATTCGTATGAACGCATATTTTATCCTTTATTAGTGTTATCACTAATAACCTGAAAAGTTCGCATCGGATTCGTCATCTGGTTCCTCGTCATTATGAATTTCTATGTTGCCATCAGTTTCCGAAACATTTTGTTCGGTTAAACATTCTTCGCCGTCAGTGACGCTATCACTATAGTAATCAGTTTCAGAATCAATACCCAAATTTGCCGTTATTTATTCGAGTTGTTTTGTGTTAATCATCTGGTTGCTGGCGATTCATTCTTGCAACAACTGCAATCAAAGATGAAAAAATTGAAAGAAACATTTGGTAACACAAATGGAAATTGAGGGGTCCCGCGACGAGATCCTGATTACTTTTATCTTATATGCTACCAGCCTTCAAACGCATCAGACATTAACTGATAAATACCTGAAAGCGCTTTTACACACCGAAAATTAAAAAGATTTGCGAAAATGTATAGGCATTCAATATAATCGATTTCAAAATTTAGATTTTTGCAATAAACTTTATTACGGAAAATTGTAAAATGAAATTGATTTGGATCAATTCAATGTCATTATAATTTCATTGAATTTCAATATTTTTGCATATAAACAGCTACTAGCCGATGCATCATATCGACACCTATTCGAACCTACTGACCTTTAACTTCGATCGATCGTACCTACAATGTGTTATTAGATAATGCTAGCTCCTCCAAGATATTGACAGTTTAAGCCACCTTCTGACAAATACGTTCCACTACTGACTGCTTCTACCGTGCCTTCAATTAAATTCCTCATTAAGGTGGGATATGATTTCATTGGTTTTTCTCCTAAGATTTGTAGCACTGATAGCTGTTCAATTATTTAATTAAAAATGTAATTTTCAGTAATATAACTGACAGTTACTTAAAACTCCTTTCTCTTGAATTGCGCGTCGCCAATTTTATAAAGTAAACACAGCTTACTTTGATGAGGAATTTAATTGAAGGCACGGTTCTACTTCTAAATGCCGTCTATGACTTACCAATCTCGACCACCATGAACTGATATCTCCAGACCCGCATATACCACTCTTCCTGACGCTCGGGTACTACTAACGCATATCATCAGCTCTTATTACCTGCACAATTGTGATGAACTAGGACAAATTATATGAAATAGTCACGTCAAAAACCCGAGATTTTGCTCAAATATATGTGTGTGACCCACTCTGCAACATCAGTAGCATGCAATTTCTCAGTAAAAGTTTGTTAATGATAATCTGTAAATATATGCGACATAAAGTACTCAAAATTTCTCACAAATATTCGGACCCCCAAATAACAATAATTTATAGAAAAAGAAGTTAAAGCAATATTAAGCTTGACGTTTAGGTAACTCTTCAATTTAAATTGAATTGGTCAAGCTCGTTTAATGTACAAAATTAAATTTAAAATGCTGTGCTTAATAGATGTAAAACAGATTCCAAAGTTAAAACGGTATTTGCTTTTAATTATGTTGTGCAAGTATTGATCAAGTGATAGTGTGAATAAGTCAAATGGTACGATTGTGTAGCCATTCAATTCCAGGTTCCAATCATAAAAATGTACTGTAGCAATTTATACTTAATGCGAACAAATTACTAGTTAAACCAACGAAATGTTATATCCATGTATTTATTACAATCGCACGCAATTCTTTCTGAATGGGAGCGAATTATTTCGGTGCTTCAACTAAAAAAATAAGTTGCTACAATTATTAAAACCTATTTCAAAGCCGTTAATAATTATGGTGACTAGTTATTTTTAAAAATAAATATGTTGTGAAAATGTGCAAAGTGGTCATATAGTTTTTCTACTCAAGCGATTTTTAAATCAAATTATTAATTTACTGCTAATACACAGAAATGTTACCCATTCCCAGACGCCTCGTCGATATCGAAAGAAAATTTATTGAAACTGCCAAATTGGCAACAATAATAAAAAAATATATCAACATATTAACTATACATAATATTTTATACATACCGACGATTATACTGTACTTAATACGTGAAACTTAAAGACACAATGAATCAGAAAAATAAAACAATGATAACAAAAACTGCAAAAGTGTAAACATATCATCCATCCCAATAGTAATTTGGGTTCTTTATGATTATGGGTTGGGTTGGGTTGTACATTACATTCCATAGTTTCTTTATATACATTTATTGTACACAAATTGATTTGATTTAATCTGGAAATATCTAACTTGATTTTGATTTAAAGATATTACGAAATTTTTAAATGTCCATGAGTTGGGTATTTATATTTTATAATAACATGTCTAAATGTAGGACGTTTTGTTTATTTACTTAACGTTGGACGTTTAAAAAGGTGAAATTTATTTTTTAAACTTTTTAAAATTTATGATAGAATTTAACTTGAGTTCAACATAAGATGAAAATATAACTGAATAAGTTAAATTATGGCTGGAGCAATTCAGTTTAAATGTTTTGAAAAATTCTCCGAGTAAAACATTGACGTGGCGTAACAACTTGTAATTTATCTTACAAATTTATATTATACTTTAACATTTCTACTGCACTTACATCAATTATTAATTGCATTTTAAAGTTAGACAACTCAACCTCATTCTACACATAAAATATTTTTGCGAACTATGTCACTCAAGCCACTGCGTATCTTGAGTAAGTTGTTATCTCATTCGTCAATTGTAACCTCCGCATATGATTGATTTTGAATCGTGGCTGCTTGAATGCTTCAAGCTCTGCTTATACGTTTATACGTTTGACGATATAAACATTTTCATTTGATGAAACTTAGTTTGACACATACTGTATATAGTTATATGCGTCGTTAATTTGCTCTGAAAATTATGCACAAATAAAACAAACAGATATGTCCTTTTTTATTGTTTTCTTTATTCAAACAGTTTATTATCCGGCACGTTTGCATATAAAATATAGTCGCAGTTTAATTTTATCATGGTGTGGAAATATGCACTGAAAAACGTTGATTTCACAACTTCCGAAAGTCACAACGCAGAAAGCAAATATCACGCACGGAATTAGTCACTGACAAATGCATCGAAATAAACTGCAATGAACGTAAATAGTTAATAGAAGTGAATAAGAGGATTTATGAGGGGCAATCCGCCGTGGCCAACTGCAATCTTTTCTTGTGCACCCGGATGATTTACTCCAGTTGTGTTGTGAAGATTCCGAATCCTACCGTGTTGAAGCGAGACGAGTTGAATTTGTGTTTGACTGCCACATCTTCCTACGGCGTAAGCTACTGCAGAGCAATTTTGCGTTGTCGATTCGTTCCGCTTCTACGCTGTCCTAGCAATTGCGTTGCAATTTTAGAGGTTAATAGCCACCATTTTTTTGTAAAATTTTTGAAACGCCGCTCCGATTTTCACGCTGGTGATGATTTATTTGTGTACATATTTGACACGGAAAGCTAAGAATATTACCATAAATATACAAATGTATAAATTTCCTATCGATTCGATACAGTACTGTTAATAGTACCTTTGCGTAATTATAGTTTTTAATATCTCCAAGTGTTGGCGGTTTCAATCATATATGCATATAAGTGATTGGATATACAATGTTGTTTTCCCTTTAAATTAAAAATTGAGTACCTATTGTTGTAGAAATAACTGAAATAATACATTTATGCCGTCGTAAAATATTGAAAGAGTCACCTTAAATAATATAAAGTGAGGCAAGCATTTTGCTTTTACTCATTGCAAATTCTAATCCAATATCATTGTTATTGTTTGAATTTTTTAATATTCTCCTCCATTGTTCCCTATTTAACACGTTAACTGACCAACACGAGATAGCTCGCATTAGCGCTCTTCCTCAGGACGCCCAATAGGAGTTACTTCGTAGTTTCTTGATTTACCACTTTTGCGCTGCTACGAGTGAGTTCTTAGTTTATAGGTGTAAATATGAATGGATGGCCACCTGGGATCAAATAAACAATCAAGTTTGGCGTATTACCAATAGTAAATTTATTGAAAATGAACCAAAAATATTCATTCAATGTTCATTCATTATCTTTTCACAGACTGGACAGAAATAACGCGATTCCCTGCGTTTTTGTGCTCTTGTACAAACTCGACAAGGCTTTGCCGGCCGTTGCTTCATTGCCCTGGGAGGGGAGGGGGGGGGGGTAGTTTACAAATAATGAAGGTCGCCCAATTTAGATTTTTTAGCTGAAGCTGATTGAATATTTTCGCATAATTCAATTAAATTCCATTCAATTCAATTCTTCAAAAATTCTTCTCTGTACTTTATTGGTTTTACTGTGGAACAATTTACTATTTGAAAAAGTTTGTGTGCATTATGTTTGTATGTCTCAATAATATGCAATGCAATGCAATGAGGTGGCCAAAAAAAGGGCCAACTCATTGTTTTTCGAATTGATCGGTAAATGCCAGATATCCCGTTGTTGTAGTCGCGAATTATATTCGGTTTCATCGGAATGTTTTTATTTCTATTGGCCACCTCCACCATTTCAACAACGTGCTTGTTTGAAATGGTAAGAACTCGCTTATCCTTCCATTTACAAACAGTAACAGGACCATTTCGCTGACAAAATATCTCTCCTTTTTTGTTTACAATTGGGATTTCCTTTCCTATTATTTCGTAGCATTCGACACACATACGTTTTTCATGTAGTCAGTATATTTGTAAGAGTAATAGAGTTATAAAACTTATCCATGTAAACTGCATATAATTTGTCGACATAGTCCTCAAGTAATTGCAAAACAGTTTCAGCAGTGTGACCTACATTATTACTTTTAAGAACAATACCATCAGGCTCACATAGTTCATAAAGTTTGATGCCATGCATGTGCTTTTTATTTTTTATATACTAGCGACAATATAATCCGCCACTCCATAACAGCATTAATTCATCGATACAAATATTTTTATTTGTCACATAGTTTTGGCGCATAATATTGTAGAAATAATTTAGAATAGATCGCACCCTGTATAGTCTGTTGAAAGATGGTATTCAGTTATCAACTAAATGAAAATAGCGTAGTAACAATTGAAATCTATTCCGACTCATATATGATCGCCAAAACATTAACATTTTGTTTGTACTCCAATAATGTTCCATTGTAGGAAAAGAGCAAGGTCATATTTTTAAAAGTAGTCCAATAAAAACCTTCATTTCAGCAGTCTCAACGTCTTTCCAACATGACAGCCTTTTAGATTTAGCTACACTTGCATATTTTGTAATTTCTTAAATTCGATTGTTCGACCAATAATGCAAGAAAACGAATGATAATTAGTATTTTTAATAATAAGGTGCGTTCAAGAAAAATCCTAATTTAGGAGGGCTGTGAAATTCAATTGGTGTTTATAGATACTTTAACCACAACCAAAAGAAACTACAATAATGTCAGTGTTGACAGATGAGGTTCTAACCTCAAAAAACACATTATATATTCTTCATGGAAATCTGTAAAGCTCTCAGGAATGGAATAATGCCAAACACCATCAACTTTTTGTCCTGTTCGAAAATAGCATTCCAATAATTTTGCTTTCTGCTCTGTTGTGATAACCATTTTTAATTAGTAAAGCAGTTTTCACTTTTGACGTCTAAATTGACATTTTGGTTGTGGCTAAAGTACCTTTAAACATCAATTGAATTTCAGAGCCCTCCTAAATTAAGATTTTTCTTGAACGCACGTTATAATATGAATATGATCGATTTGGCTTCTCGGACCGGAATCCGAAAAGTGCCGTCAACGTGTTAAAACATTTTCTTTCAAATCCTTAACATTTATATTTCAAGGGCTTCTTTTTTCTTGTCAATGCCATTTTGGGCTTCCTTTCTCTGCACAGTTTCTCAATACTTTCTCATCTTTGGGCTACGATGACAGTGTTTACACTTAGTTTTTTATATAATTCCTATAGTTTTTTATAGTGCCCCTCTCCTTCATTGGTCGTATATACCTCTAAGAGTGTATCTTAGATTTGCTCAAATTTCTGGTCTTCGTCTGCTTTTCTTAATACCCACGTTTCACTGGCATAAGTTACCGAAAGTAACTTACCTGTAAATCATAATTTTAGTTTCTTTGTAAACATCATTATTTTTTTCTCTTATGTTATCAACATACAAAATTTTTGGTTCGCTTTGTTTTGCTAGAATACATACCCAGTTCTTCTTTTCCCATCTCTTCTGTTACATATAATTTTGTTGTATATTTCGCACTAGCATGTATTTCGTATGGTTCGTATGGTACTGGTTTATACCTAATGCAAAAGTGCCTTAAGTACCTTAAATTTTAAACTTTTGATAATTTTTATAATTTCTCTTCTCGTTCCTTTAGTATGATGATCGTCGCCGAAAGCTAAGCATTGGTGATGGCTACTAAATTGTTCTTCAATATGCTGCTATATTTAACTTACCTAACAGAATCGTTCACATGTTTACATTTCCGTGTTTTAGTTTCATATTTTCCTTTAACTCTTCGGATTTAAACACTTTCCATGTAGCTTCTTTTCTGCTTTTCTTAAAAGTCTTTAAAAGTCTAAGTTTTGCCGAAACGTCTAAATTGCTTAGCATTTACTCCCAGTGTATCCTATCATTGAGCTGCTTAAAATCTACGAACAAGGCGTGCTGTGTTATATTGTATTAGTAACGCCAGAATTTCATTTCTTTTAGGGAATTTAGGGAAATGGATCAGTTAGCCTGCTGTCTCTGAATCCCAGTTAGGCTGCCCCAATGTTTTTAGACTCGATACCTAACCAATTTCTGTATATCTTCACTAATATCAAATATCTAACAGCGCAGCATCTAAATATGACCAGTTCAAGAGCATTACATCTTCGCCGCAAATCTTTAGCATAAGCTCTTACAATTTCTCCTCTGGAGGATCTCCTACTTTTAATTTTTGTTACTTTAACACTTGTATTATATACTAAATTATCATTTAGTTGACCATCGGATCTTTGCATTAATGTTCCTGGCTGCACACTAGTTTTTTTTACCGTAGTTTAAGGTAGCGAACTATCCAACCTAACCAAACTCAACCCAACCCAACACATTGTGACGTTTTTAAATACATTTTTTATAATGTGTGATAAATTTTGATTAGAAAACCTTTATTATTAAGCCAACACAAAGGCAAATCCGAAGACGCAGGTTAATATTCAAAATTTCATAGGCTACTAGTTTACTACTAGTAAACATAATCCAATTGTTTTGAACTTATAGCTAGCCAACTTAATTTGAATTATATTTCATTGATGATTTTTGCGTTTATTGGACGTAGTCGTATTTTGCCATTTAATGGCATTGATATTGATAAAAATGTAATAACGTGACTTAGTGCTATTGGAGGCGATGAATACAATCGCAATGCAGGAGAATGTTGAAAGGTGAAACGATAGAATTAACGTACAACGTACAAGAAAAGCGGTTGCGATATGTACTGTTGGTACGAGTAATCCACCACGTGAAAAAAGGTGTGAAAAATTTTGTGCGACGCCCGCGTTTTTTAAAGCAACCCCTTTGCTTCGATAGTTTTTGTTTTTTAATGTTGATTTACACATGACATAATAACTAAAATGACTGATATAATAATATAATTGTATAATAATACAGAGCGATTGTTGAAAACTACTGTCGCATTTTCCGAAAAAAGTTTTGAAGCTGTAAACTTTTTGAAAACGTGATAATTATGTATCACCTTACGGTAATAATAAGTCAGTAAGATTAAGATGCTGCATCTTTAATGTTAGAAGGCAACACAAAGCAGTTAGAGAATAAATCGTGTAATGTAATGCATATACGCATATAGACGAAATTGTCTAGTCATGTAGAATGTTGGCGTCATCGCTACGCAACGATGTAGCGATGAGGCACTGTTATTCCTGCTAATTTTCTCATCTCTTTAAATTTTTAAATTTATTTTGCAAAGTGTTTATTTTTGCTTCCGCATGATCCTCTTGTCGTAATTTATTCTAGTTTCAGCTAAGTTAATATATTCTTCATCAAACCATAATTTATTTCGTTCCTTCTTATTTTTGTATGATTTTCCATTTTTTCTATATCTTTTCTTTTCGCCTATTTATTCTATTTGCATGTCATCGTAGTGATCTATTTCTTTTTAGTTCTCTCGTCTTAGGTCTCAGTTTTATGGTCACTATTTTTTCCCTATTATTCTTGGCAAGATGTGCTCTAAATTATACTTTGCTCCTCTCGTACTTCGATTCAATAAAAATTCATATTTTTTTAACAGTCAAATTTAGTTTGTCGTCATTCCGTCGGGTGATACGTACCTTTGTGTAACTTTTCATTATCACTTGTGTGCTCCTCAGAATCTAGATTGCAAAGTCTCATAATCTTTTTATATAAATCCATTCGATAAATATATTTTAATAACTGTTGTTCCAAATTGTATCACTTATTGCATGTTTGTGAGTTTGTTATATACTCCAATTAATTCACTTTTTATATTCTATTCATTTATATTATTGCTATTTTATACACTTATTTAGAAAATTTTCATTTGATATAAAATAATCATAACTTTTCTGTCTTTCCTTACTGTACTTCCTGTATAAAGCATCCGGTGTTGGTTTACTTTCTCGGAAAATGTCTATGTATGTGCTTCTTCGTGAAATATGAAAAAAAATTAATTATTAAACCCTCCTGACTATTTGATTCGTACGTCTCGCTAACATTTTCAATTTTGCCTTATTATTGCCTTTAGAGATGCATCTCGAAGCAATTAGTCATCCCGGTGCTACAAGTACTAATTGCAGCTCGCTAAAAGCACAATTTTTTCCGAACCAGTACGTCGCGCATAAATGAAGTGATATTTAACTCCATGCAACTCGAGAGTAAATTACGGCTTTAAATACATTCCTAACAAATTACAGTTATATAATTATACCGAGGGCATCGAATTTAAATACATTACGCGTACGTATCGGACGTACTATACAACCGGCCTTTGTACGGAATATGGTAACAATGCAGGTGAATCTGAACGTGTACGGCATGTAATAACATGTTTATAAGATCGTTAGATGGACGGGGGCAATAGAAGTCAGTTTTGGCATACGGAATGCCGTTACGTGGAAATTCGAAAGGGAAAGCAATTCGCTGTTAATTGCTGCTCGATCAAAGAGTCTGGGTGTTTCAAATAAAATAATCGTACATTTTTAGAATTATAATGTGTCTTGTGAATAGAAGAATGCGCGACTATGGATTTCTTGCCACGTCTTTCAAATACAAATCATTTTGTATAGATATTTCATTTCTGATTACTCGCTATTACGGAAACACGTTTGTTAGATGCGCTGATACGAAAATAACAGGTGATTTATCTTATATCGGCTTAAGGAAATCATAAATTTAATAATTTAAATAATGTATGACGTTATCCAGACCCAATGTGCTATTTTTTCCTTTATTTCAAAATGAGTACATCTTTAATAGAAATTAGAACGCCAAAAGATATAATATGCGAGTTTCAGCATAGAGGACAAAGGAAAATAAAATTTTGCCATGGACTAATCATGCAAATTTTAATGAAATTAATTTATAAATTAAAATTATTCTCATTGGTGGTAGTCATTTTGACGGCTTCACGTTGTGTGGGAAGAGAATAATAAAAACGATGCTTGTCGCTGGCGTGTTTGAAAGAAAATTGGCAAGTAACGGTGAATGAATGTGAAATATAAAGTGAAGTGTAAATACAGGTGCTTACAATTTAAGAAGAAATAAAAAAGAATAATTCAGTTTTATTTGAAATCGGTCAATACCAGGAAGCAATTATAAGTGGATAAAAAATATACTCGGTCCACCTGGAAATACCGTGCATACCAAATCCGTCTCAAATATAAATAAGGAAGAACTTGAATATTTGCGATAAATTCACCAGAAAATCGTTGATATCGTGGATTGTCAAAATAATGTATGTCAGGTGAATGGCAATAAACGACATTTAGCAGAATTTGTTATTCTATATTCAAATGAATTTCATAAAAAGATATTATGAAACCACCGATGCGTTTGATATGATAATAAACTATCGACCAACAGCTTGTACATGTAATTTTGCCAAATTTTTCTAAATGTGCAACTCTATCCTCCCGTTAGTGGCCTGTTATCTGATGCGCAGCATGGTTTTAGGAAGGGTAGATCAACCGCCTCTAACCTGTTCTGGGTCACTCAATTTATTGTAAAGGCTATTGACTAGGGTTCCCAAGTGGATGTTATCAATACCGACTTTTCGAAAGCGTTCGACTGAATGGACGACAGATATTATCAAGCAAGCAAGCAATGTAATTTTGCCCAATTTTTCTAAATGTGCAACTCCATCCTACCGTGGCCTGCTATCTGATGCGCAGCATGGTTTTAGGATGGGTAGATCAACATCCTCTAACCTGTTCTGCGTCACTCAATTTAAAGCACAGGCTATTGAAGAGGGTTCCCAAATGGATGCTATACCGACTTTTCGAAACCGTTTGTCTCAATGGACCACAGATGTTATTAAGCAAGCTTTCAGATATTGGATTTTCCTACCCACTTTTACTATTTCTTGAATCTTACCAGTGCCCCAGAAAATATTTTTTTGCCCTCAAGGGATTCGCATCTATATCATTTGCCGCTATTTCGACAGTTCCCCAGGGTTTGATTATCGGGCCCCTACTATTCATCATCTTTATCAACGACATTTTTGACAATCATCTGCTGGTATCGCACTTACTCTATGCCGATGATATAAACATTTAGAGCAGAATAAAATATATTGCTGACTGTACTGCGCTTCAGACTGAATTAAACAAAATCTATATTGATGTAATAAAGTAAGAGTAAGCAATGAGATTACTCTGCATACTTCAAAGTGCATGGTTATATCCTACATGATGAAATAAAATGCCATCCTGTATCCCTACGGCCTGAACAATACCACATTTGTGAGGCCTCTTACATTTTGCGATCTTGGTGTTATCTTTCATAGAAAACTATCTTTTGCTGCACATATTGATAGCACCTTTGTACGTACAGAAACTCTAATTAGACGCCACTGTGATTTTGTTCGTTCTAAACTTGAATATGCCTCATGTATCTGGTGTATTATGAATAATGGTGGTATTTATTCCATTGAGAGAACTCAACGGCGCTTTCTGAAATACCTGTTTTACAAATCCAACGGTCATTATCCGCAATTTGGCTAGCCTTACAATTCACCTCTGGACCGATCGATACACGGCAAATACTACGTCTACGTGCAGTAGACGTAGCATTTACTCGTTGACCTTTCTACATAAAGTTGTCAATGGCAGTATCTCTTGCGAAGAACTTGTGCAAGCTTTAAATTTTCATATACCAAGATTATCGTCCCGTTTGACCGACTGCTTCTACTTGCCTATACCAAGAGCAAATATTCTACAACATTCCCCACTGTTCACCATGTGAAATAATTACAACTGAATTACAACTGGCGTTTAGGTTATGCATTAGCATGTATTGTAATTAACTTAGCGGTATTTTGTTATCACATTTATCTACATCTATTTTGTTGTTTCGACCCTGCTTCGTTATTGGATTCTGTCTGTGGAGCAGCAATTAAATTAAATAAATAAATAAAGGAGATGAAATTGTAATTGCAAATGGGAATAAAAAATAAGAAATTAAAAAAAATGTAGACATTAATATGAAAAATCAAATTTCATTGCAATTATTAATAAACATCACAATTAAGCATATAAAATAATTATACGGCCAAACAAAGCGATTGTCCTATATATCCCTTCGCAGTTAGTATATTTTGATTTACTCTTTTGCATGACAAAGTATTTAAGGTTTATATATACCTCTCTCCAGCTGTGCAGTATGGAGCCAAATGCCAAGATTGCTCTTAGCAACCTGCTTAGGTGTGGATATAGTATATCGGTTCTTGGAGGAGTCGTGGAAATACCATCTGGGCTAACAGATTTGAAGGGAATGATTTCACCGCCCTTTTAATTTAAATTATCATTAGCTAACCTCCAGTGTTTTTTCGCTGTGTTTGTTCAGCTGCTCGAGAGGGGTTGATTTTTTCGACTCGTTATTGATAGGACTTTTGACTTTTGAAAACTGCCACACAAGGTTATGTTTCCAATGCTTTGACTGTACATCTTCCGTTAGTCCCTTTTTGCTCTCCTGATTCCGTTGTTATAACGTAAGACAATTCAGGTATTGTTCCCAATTTAATACCCAAATTGGTTTTCACAGGACAGTTTAATTCATAGCGGCATATGTTTCCTATAAGGTAGGATTCCACTTGATGAGGTGTGCAATGTAAAACTGCACATTAAAATATCTTTAAATTCATTACGATTGGTATTTAGAAATTTTGCTCTGCGTTACATCAAACGAAACAGCATTAACATAAAACATACTTGAACATAAAATCATATTTGCAAACTGTGACTTTCTTCCCATGCCTCAACAACGTGAATATTGCCAGGTTGACGAGAAGCATTACTCGTATTTCAGACACTTCTATAGCCCGTCATGCTATATTTCTTTGCAAAACAATATAAAATGTCGCCAAATAAAAATGTTAGATAAGTAACCATCTGTGAACATATTCTAAGAGCCCTTAATAAAATTGATTCAAATATACAAAATAATGTAACAAGTAATAAGAGATTTTTACAATTCAATAAAATGTTTCATGCAAATAAAATTATCGTAGGCCAAGTTGTTAAAATTTTACTCAATGTTTAAGTTGCAGTTAAAGCCACTAACGTTTGGTTTTTATCCAGTGAGTTTTAGCAATAGACATTTAACCCCTGAGGAATATGTGAACGCATCTACCCTTTCGTGCTTTTAGGTCTTCTTTTCTTCAATACCTTATTTCCTAACCATCGCAAGTCCGCAAAAGGTCTCTTGTGCGTAGAGAAGATTATTCAGGACCATATCATATTTTTCCGCCACCTGCAACAGACATTTTTTATTGTACTACAATGCTTAATCCTCACCACTCCAAAGGCAGGTAATTATGAGAGCATTCAAAATTCAGGTTTTTTATTTACACTGCTAATAAAATTTGTTTCTCGCGGAATTCTTTTTATCAAAAGCTAAAGTTGCATTTTCAAACTTTAACTGGTAGGAAATACAAGTGGTGACGGAATATTTGACTCGGAGCTTAAGATAGTCGTCGTAAAGTCCTCGCATTCTCAATAAAGCTCCTCGTCTGCAATAGACTACTGAATAGACTAATGTAAATAAGTATTAAAATGAATAAAGGAGGAACTTGAAATTAGCAACGACTCGAATCAGTTTTATAAGCAACAACAGCTTGAATTCGTAATTACTTATTCATAGATACCCAGGAAACGTTTGTATATAGTAGATAGATACATAAATGACGTATTGTTTGGATAACAGTTCTTTAACTTATCAATCAGCTATTAATTTCATGTACATTATGAGAAGTAGTGGGCTTAAGCTATACCCCTGTTTCAGTTCTCTTTCCACTTCAAAGTTGTTTGAGTTCTCTCTCTTCATTCGTACTGCTCCCAGTACTTTTCTGCAAATTCTTCATAGTACCATTATTATTTTGTCTGACACCCCTATTTTCCGTAGGATGTCCCACACTTCATTTCTGTTTACTCTGTCGAAGCTGACTTTAGGTATACGAAAGCAACGTATAATTTTTCTCATTTGTCCATTATATTTTATAACTTATATGATCTTGCATTTGCCTCCGCTCGCTGTACAATACTTGCTGATCTTTTATTTTTCCTCGTAGGTCATTCCTCACTCTCCTCTCCAATATTCTAGTGTTTATTTCCGCTAAACGAAATTTCTGGTAATTCTCTATCTATATAGTGTGTGTTGATTTAAAAATGAACATTTCAAATATCTCTCACTCTATATGAGTGTTACTTGTACAATGATATATTGAATGAAACTACTTGTCTAACCTATTAAATACTTAACATATTCATGGAAAAATGTTTTTGTGAGTTTGAGCTGGATAACCAAATTTTAATTTAATAATTAAAAAAAAACATATTGATTGCGTGTATTTTGGAACGTTGTTATTATAAATTTCTTGCGCATTCATTCAATACCGAAACTTGTTACAATGTAGAAGCCGATATTTATCGATTTAACTGGACATCCACTTATAACGAAGATTAACTGCCATTACAACGTAAACTACAAGATATCAGTCGTTCACGTGTTTACAAGCGAAATACTTCACGAGCAGTCATTTGTGAATGCTTAAACTACAGTTATTATAATAATGTTCATTTTGCATAAAAAGATGCAACTACAGATCATATCTTTTTAATCGTAATTTCACATTTAACCCTAATAATGAGAACGAAAACATAAACAAGCTCTATTATTATAGTAAACCTTCGAATGAACGCGCACTGTATGTATATTTATATACATAAAACTTTTACAATAGCATGCAAGAACAAGAAAGAGAATTTTGACTGGGATTATCTTATTCTTACGTTAGAACTAACAATGTCCACCAATAAATTGTTATAACTGACAGGCAAATGTTTAGACACGACTCAGTAAATTACATCTATCGATTATTGGATGAAGCATTGTAATATTTTTTCGACACACGAACTAGCCGGTAAAACGAAATAACTATTATATATACATTGCAATAATTTTTTAACGCAACATTGGAACAGGAATTGTATATAGTTCTGCGAAATTTTTATATAATGATGCATTACCTCATGTACAAAATATCGTCGTCCGGGCAAACGTGCAGATTTACGTTTTGCCCATTTTTCTGGTTTTATAAAATGTGTGGTATCTCGATCAATTCTTCTGAGTACACATTTCCTGTGAAAATTACACCCGAGTTCAGAACTGCAACACGTGCGTAACACTATTATATGTGGGGTCAAGTTTAACTTTAAAGTTCATTATCACCTACATACCTGCCACGAATGTGAATATACTATATATGATTTAAAAGTTTTTTAATTTACTTCCTGCTCAACATATCTCTGTTCGCTATTTTATTAGTTCATTTCTTCCTGCTCATATGACCATGATTCATGATTCATGGATCATTCATCAGTTGAATATAATATCTTATCAACGATGTGACCATTGCCAACAATTCCTGTTCCAATATTATAGCCGAGTACATTATTTATTCTCCGTATTCATTGACACTAGTTTTATTGCTTTTTATAGCGTTTCCATTGAAAATCTCCTCGCAAACTCAAACTTGTGCAACGAGGAATAAATAAATAATGAATTACTTATATTACATCTATTAACTCTTCTCATTGTACTCATGTTTACTAAACCATGAAAATATAAATCGATTTTGTCATTCACAATGCAGACGGTTTCCAGCATTTCCATCGACGTCCCAATGCTACTTTAATAGTTCGTGCTATAAACTGGCTTCGTAGCCGATTTAATTCGCACGCACGCACACACAAACACACACACATCTATAGCGATCGCGAATTATATTTTAATCAACAGGAAGATAAAGCGAAAAATTCTGTATTCCACATGAAAATAACACAACGACCTCGATAGAACTGTCAGCTTATTTTCGTATAACGCAACACTACCACCATCGCAACCTCATTTCGAAATCCTTAGTAAGAGCGCCGCATAATAGCCATAAATGTTATAAACCTCTATGAAGTGACAGCATCAAACTCAAGTCACGCCAAATGTGAAATATCACGCAGGTCTCTTCTAACGTCCAATAATGAAACAAAGAGCCAACGTCGAACCGAACATACCAATAAATTCATATTATTTTAGACAAAAATAGTTTTCTCAAATAAAGGGGAAACGATCCCCAAGACGTTGTAAAATATATTAAGTGGAGTTAACTTAAAGAGGGGTTGACGTTTATTGTTTTTGGTTAACGAGCACCCTTTTACGTCATGGTAATTTTATCATAAACGTAATATATCTGTCGCAATTATAAGCTCATTTGTATTGTATGCGCTGTGCAGCTGTTTGTTTTATGATTCGTATGCGTAATATCTGTATCACATAAAATCACATAAAGTGTGTTTATGGGCGCATAATTTATTTAATTGCACGTGTTTAAAAGAACAATTCTTACGAATTCAACTGTTCGGGACCGGAATCATTTTTACTTTTTTTCTTATACTTTATGTATGAGATGACCCAACTGAATATCTTCGCTTTTTTTTTTTTAATTTTCCTCCTATTACTACACCAGTAAGTCGTTAGATCGTAAAAAGAGTTGATAGTGCCGTTAAAATACTGAATAGGTGAGTTATAAATTATTAGAATATTCGTCCTTGAAATTTTATAGCATTAAGTTCATGTTTCATTATTTGTATTTATGTTAAATATTTGACTTCGTCCGTGGTATTTTTCATCTGTGGAAAAAAGTGGGCCATATGTCCCGTACTTTTATGTGACACGCCTCGATTTTACATGGTATAGATGCAGTTGAATAACAAACCAGGATATGTTGTCGCAGAAAAGGCTCAAAAATGTAACGTCATGTGAAAGAGGCCAGACTACAACAGTAATTTCGTGTTGAAACGCCGAAGGTTGTTTCATACGACCAGTATGCATTTTTAAGGGTAAAAACAAGAAATCTGGGTTTGAGGACGGAATTTCTCCGGGTTCTGCGGTTTACATAAACAAGAAATCTGCGTACATTAACACCAATTTGTTTTTTACGTGGTTAATGACAAACTTTTTACTCCGAAAACCTACTGGAAAAGTAATTTTAATCGGGCATGGTCATTCAACACACTGTAATTCGGTTGAAATATTAGAATATGCCGAGGAGGATGAAATCATGCTATTATGCCTCCCTAGTCTCACAACACAATTTCTCTACCCGTTGAACACAAAATTTTTTAAAGTCTAAAGTCCAATTTGAATAGATGCATAACACTTATGTTAGCGCAAATCCAACCAGAAGGATAACAAGATTGCAATTTGGAGACTTGTCGTCAGAGTGCTGGTGTAGATCTGCTACTGTACAAAATGGAGTTTCAGCATTTATAGCTAGAGGAATTTGCCGTTTTAATCCAGATGCAATTCCAGAGTATGCTTTCTTGACCGATGACCCTCACAATGAACAAAATAACAAAAAGATACCCCAGAACGCGTCAATAGAAGAAGTAGATAAACAAGTTGAAATGGAAATTGACACAGAGTCAGATTTCAAGCTTCCGAGTTGTTCACAAATTACTAATGAGAACACACCCAAAGAATAAACGCCCGGAACTATGCTAAATAAAGTAAATCCAGTGCCTAGTAGATCAGATTTGGTTAACCAACCATTAACATCAAGCGAAGAAGTGCAGACCAAAAAAGTAAAGAAAACCAAACCACAACAACAGAGAAAACAAACTGTTAAGGCCAAAAAAGCTGCATTTCTCATCCCCATCAGAAGACGACGTATCAGATTTGCAAGCACAAGAATCAACTGACAGTTCTGATAGTAGTAGTGCTGAATGCTTAGGATGAGGAGAAAATTATAGAAATACATCAAAACAAGATGACTGGGTCAAATGTTTACGATGTGAAAATTGGTTTCACGAGACTTGTCGTCAGAGTGCTGGTGTAGATCTGCTACTGTAGAAAATGCAGTTTCAGCATTTATAGCTAGAGGAATTTGCCGTTTTAATCCAGACGCAATTCCAGAGTATGCCTTCTTGACCGAAGACCCTCACAATGAACAAAATAACAAAAAGATACCCCAGAACGCGTCAATAGAAGAAGTAGATAAACAAATTGAAATGGAGATTGACCCAGAGTGAGATTTCCACCTTCCGAGTTGTTCACAAATTACTAATGAGAACACACCCAAAGAGTAAACGCCTGAAACTATGCTAAATAAAGTAAATCCAGTGCCTAGTACATAGATTAGATTTGGTTAATCAACCATTAACATCAAGTTAATATATAGAAAAGAGAAGAAGTGCAGACCAAAAAAAGTAAAGAAAACCAAACCATAACAACAGAGAAAACAACCTGCTAAGACCAAAAAAGCTGTTGATTTGTCATCCTCATCAGAAGACGACGTGTCAGATTTCCAAGCACAAGAATCAAATGACAGTTCTGATAGTAGTAGTGCTGAATGCTTAGGATGAGGAGAAAATTATAGAAATACATCAAAACAAGATGGTCAAATGTTTACGATGTGAAAATTGGTTTCACGAAGTCTGTTCCAAGTTCATAAGTTTGTGTGACCGGTGTGGTAAAGTTTTTAGCAAAAAAAATTAAGTTAGTTGAAATCATGGGCCATCTCACCTAGACACTGTGGGTTAGCAATTTTTTTTCGAAATGTGGGCTATCTCTCTCTAAATTACCCTATGGAGGTACTACTATTTTCCCTCACATTATCCGAAGAACAACATGATTTATTTATAAGCAATCTATTTTTTATCATAAAATACTCTTATATAACTGATGCCATCGGTTTCTCCCCATGCCTCTTGTCATTATTTAGTTTCTATTTCATGAATAGAAAACAGTATGTAAGCTATATGGTTAAAAAATAATGTGAGTTCACCCCAACATCTAATATACCTCAGGGAAGTAATCTTGGACCGTTGTTTTTTTCATTAATTTATCTATTAATATATGTTTTAACCTTGAACGTAGGGATATGTTGCTTACTGCAAATATCCAATTTTTTTTTAATTTAACGCACTAATGACTCTTTGTTTCTGCAGCAGCAAATGAATGTGTTGGAATCGTGGTACACTAACAATAATTTGCTTATGATCGTTTCAGTATCTTACAGCCATACATCATCACCGTCATCAAAGTTATAGCACTTACGTATCATTTCGCCAGAAATATTTATTTTAAAAACCAGGAAGGAGCCTTACGGAGTGACCCTACGCAAATAATAGAAATATGGAAGGCACACTTCGACGAACTTCTAAATACGGAAAATAAGGAAGAAAAGATAGTTTACAATGCCAGAGGGGAAGAAGAAACACACAAATAATCAAAGACATAAAAAACAATAAAAAACGAAGTATACTCACTCATGGACTGTGAGGAGATTATATATACCCGAAAATCTTATAAAGCTAGCAAATACTGCGATGAATAAAACACAAAATAAAGTTCTCTAAAGTGGCCCCAAATCAACAGAATTTTTGGTGAGAAGCAGTCTGAGGCAATGATACCATCTCTCTGCTACACTCAACCTGGTTCTGAAAAGCATAATTTAAATTAAAAATGGAACGGATAACGTAACAAAACCAACAAAAACAAAATACATCGAAATGGGCGAAACTGAACAGACAGCAGATGAAATTTTTGAAATAACTGCGAACGATGGAAGGGAATATGGATTTGACAAAGTAAATTTCGTATACTTGGGAGTCTTGGGATACTATGATACACGAAAAATGACATGAGGAGCAGGAAATATAAGTAGGAATTGCGAAAGGCATCAAGAAGTACGGAATACTGAAACACTATGGCAATGGAAGAATAGGTCAAGAAGACTGAAGATAATAATCTACAATACCGTTATAAGGCCAACCGTGATATATGTATTTGAGACATTGTCACTAAAGAATGAGAATGACCTTGATAGATGGGAATGAAAAATACTGAGAGCTATATTCGATGGAATAAACACAGAAGATGGCTGGTGAAGAAGACCTAATAAGGAACTACACATTATCTATAAAGAAGCAAATATAACATCCGTCACTAAACCCCGACAATTAAGGCGGATATGGCATAGAAAGAATGACCATAAATAGATTAACAAAAATGGTCTTAAACAGATTCCCAATTGCATAAAGGAGAAAAGGAGCAAAAGACCTTCAGCGAGTATACATGTTGAAGGACCATAGACTATGATATTTTTTGAGAAAAGTTTGAAGGACATTTTAAGACATTTCAGTTGAGTAAAATCCTAAGCAATAATTTACATTATGTAATGAACATTAGGAAGAATGTATGAGCTCTAGAGTTAAAAATGAAATGATGAAATTACTATAGCCAATACAAGCTGAGAAAACTTTAACATTGATACAATTTGTCGTTATAAAGTTTGTGAAAAATTTACTTAAAATATTTGGAGTACAATAAATGGCATGGGCATCTCGGGGTTTTCAGAAAGATTTATATAAATTGTAAATTTAAAATTCATAAAATATTCATAATATGCAATTCCGAATTTAAGATACGCTGCGGTTAGAAAAATATGTACAATATAATACACATATAATATAATATAAGACACATATAATATACTTAATAAACCCTCCATAACAATTAGGAAACCAACGTCTTATTAATAGCAATATCACGACAGTTACGATCCAATGTGGCAGACAATATATAATTTTGTAATTTCCTGTCTAATAAAGAACACATATTTTAACTTGGCGGATGGTGTAATTCATTATTCTGTTGTGAGGTTTTTAAAATAAAGCGGAGATATTTATAGATTTAGTTTTGAATGTATGAAATTCAATTTCTGAAAAAATGCATGCTGTATATCCGGCTTCGCTTCTTCGGTTCACTATTCAGTTCACTATACATACACGTTCACTGGTTTCTTGTTTGACCAGCTGATTATTGTCACTAATGACAATGAAGGATATACTCGCCAAGAACGAGATGTTTTTGTCGCGGGTCTTATAAAATTCTTAACATAAAAGTTTATTTTTGTCAGCGCTGCGGAAACTGATATTCAACAGTTGACCTCAAAAATGTTGTGAAAACTTAAATAGGAATACATGTTTTACGACGCAAGCGTTAATGTAATTACCCGAATCAAAATTAGAACCGCGAAAATAACTATTCTAGCATATGCTAAATCAAAAAACCATAACTGAATTGATAAATTTCTGAATTTGGGTTTTGTTGAAATTAAAAATAATAATTAATTGTAATTTTATTTTGATTTTCAATTAATCGGGACACCGAATAGTTGAATATAAAAATAGTTAAATTGTAGTTTGCTCCTTAGAAATCTAAGAAATCTAGATTTTCAGTCAGCGAACAAACAAATCAAATACTGAAATAACATGATCCTCAATCCTGCATGTCTTATCCAAGCAGTCTTAAGATTTGACATGTTGTGTTTGATCTTGTCGAATAAAATAAATTATTATTAAAAATTTACTTCTATATATGATGGTAAATGATGAATTTGTTTTCATACTTCCATTTTATTCTTTGAATTGACTCGTGTGCATAATGCATTTAAACTCCTATAAGACAATACACATTAGAATATAAAGCTGCTCCTACGCGCCCAATAGTATTTTGCGATTTTTCATAAAGAATATCCTGAAACATAGATACCAGATACAAGCGAAATATGTATACAAATCAAAACTTTGGAATTTGGAAAAAATTATCGAAATATCAAAGTTGTACATACGACCAAGTGCTAAATTGAACAATGGATAATGTTTCCTTTAGTCCATTTTATTTCTTTTCCAATTTTTTACAATCACGATCCTGGGTTATTCCTTACTGTCAAGAAATGACTTTATTGAATGAGTGTTAACTTCCGCACAAGATGTCGTTGTTTATGTGGAAAACTATTGGTTTTTATACTAATATTTATTATTATATATCAACAATATACCGATTTGGTTGATTACTTAAATGCATTTATTTATTTCGCTTTATCCCACTTGTCTTTTTTAGTTTTAATTGTATTCATGTGTTCTTTTTTCATAATGCTTTGTAGTAAATCGTACTACTTTTTCTGTTTCGAGCCTGACAATAAAGACATATCTGTAGAAATATAGTCGTATATCATACCATCTTACATGCAATATATAATGCCCTCATTATCTCGTTAAAATAACTTAATTACAACACAGTGTCTTACATAACATTTTTGAACTGTCCATCTATAACATAATCCTCTTAAATTATATTCAATTAAGGACGCTTAGCGTCAAATTAAAATAAAATGTAAACTGTAAATAACATACAATTTTATAATAAAACACGTCTGAGATAATTTATACGAATTATATAAACCGAGTTGGTTAAATTAGACAATATTCGGCCATTTTACGGACAAACCGGATACGGGAGGCCATCATTGCGTTTGAAGATTTCGTGATTACACGTTGCACGGCCCGGTGTTTAAAAATATCCAATCGCAACGTACTTTTGAAGGAAGTTGGCTATTAGATCTGGGCTCCGCACTGCTTCCGCCTGCTATTCAATCCTTTCTGTTATTTTAACCTCCTTATTTGTTATTTCTGCGGCGCTGGACAACGAAACACAACAACATCCACATTTATTTGCTAAAAATATATTGCAATAATTGTGTTTTATGGTTTATCGTTCGATGAATCAACTACGTTATCGAGAAAGAAAAACATATTTTTCGCTGCCACGCCGGAAAATTTGATTGATATATGAAGCGAAGATAATGTCAAATGCTACCGACAATTAACGATCTATTACGTTGCTTTTAAACGGCGTGGTTCTTAAAATATTCTGGTTATAAGTCGGTAAGGAATATTAACTAAATTTACATTCTCATCAACGCCCCTGCTTTTTACTCAATATTCCAACCATACTCGTAATACGTGGTGGCTGGTGTACAATTCTTTTAAATTTAAAATAAAAGCTTTATATTTAAAACCACTTAGCACGCCATACTTGTTGAATATTAACATGGTAAATTACACCTTTCAATTAAAATAGTAATCATTGTAAAGTAAAATAAACCTTAGTGCGTTAGAATATTTAGGTATTTCGTAGAGTATAGCAATTAATTTACATTTTCGCAAAAAGCAACGGTTAGAGGTCCATGATGAGGGTTGTCGATATGAATAGTTTTTAATTAATTGTTATATATAGAAAGTTAAATTCTGTACATTGCTTCTTATTGCTTATGAATCCCTGGGTGATTGGTTCTTCAGATTAATTTAAATGTATATTTTCGTTTTTGTTTATTACAACTTAATGAGGTAAAACGTTAAACATTTTTAATTACAATTTTCATTCGGTGTATTTCATACAATATTATGTAAATATACGAGACAATACCAAGAGATGAAATGGGTGGAAAAAAGCCCGGTTTGAATGCCGTTTAACTTAAACTGTCATAAAAACTCTTAAATGGAAAGAAACAGTCAACTAGAAATTAAAAAAATCGCATGTTTGCTCCATACCCTGAACTTCGTATAAGACAAAATTTTAGTCAAAGCAATTTAAATGGGGTGCGAATCCATCAAAGTCGATCCTTGAAGTGGTCGACCAAACTCAATCATTACCGAAAAAAAAGTTCGAACAGTAGAAATATGATTCGACGAATTGAAAACGATGTAATAACTGAAAGTTTCCAAATTAGCCATCCATGATATTTTCGCATGTCAATGATGAGTGCGAGATGTGTACCGAGCATGTTGACTCCATTCGATAAACAACTTCCAGTTGTCAATAATTTTTGTAGCTTTGTGAATAACAAGAAGGATAAATTATTGAGAAAATTTTAACTGTAGAAGAAACACAAAGGTTTGCCACCGCCAAAGAAACTTAAGGTTCAACATTCGCCTGGCAAGGTTATGGTCAGTAGTTTTTGGGACTGAGAAGGAATTTTACTAACAGACTATTTCCGACATAACACCGTGATGAAGTACCCTCGTTTTATTATAATGACATTTTATGCAAATTGCGACAGGACATGATCGAAGAACGCATAGGAAAATTAAAAATGGAAATCTGGTTTGCGTGACAATGCACCAGTGTACAAGGCTGTTAATGTCCAGGTGGCTCGGAAAGATTTAGAGTTCACAGAATTAAATCATCCACCCAACAGCCCGGACTTAGCACCCTGTGACTTTTTCTGTTCCGGAAGTTGGAAAAGCAGTTGAGGTGATAACATTTTCTAACGACGAAGGCATAACGTGATCAGTTTCTTTGCAGAGCAAGAACGATTTATTTTCGTTAATTGCTAAATGTAAAAAATGCATAAATGTGCAAGGAAATTATATTGAAAAACGAGCAAAATGTGTTATTGAATTTTAACTGTCCTTCATAGCCAGCTACCTTTTTTATTAGGGATCGTTACAGGAAACTGTCTAACAATCTTAACTATTCATTTATCATTGTTAGGACTAAAAATAATGCATGTTGTTTGTGCACCCCTGAATAAACTGATAAATATAAGTGAGGGCTCTGCGATTTACGAAAAAATAGATTATTTACAATATGTTCCGTTTTCTCTTTTTCCGTCCATCCCATAATTATTACAGCTTCCATAAGCTCTTAGAAGCGCTTTACAGCTCACCGTGGTCATTTACATTTTTGACATGTGTGAAGGTGATATAAATTTTATCGGAAGCTAGTAAATCTAATGGATTGATTACAGTGTAAGTTTAAAAATAAAATTGTTAGTGAAATATAAAATAATTAATACTGCACTGTATTAATTTCTTCATTGATTTTAGAAAGAATTGTACTACGACAGACTTACCAGGACGAAGTCATGTATTACTGAACGTGTGTTGCCACCCTTGTTTTTTTTACTTTATTCTTATTATCTGCAATTTTGTGTAAACAAACTAAAAGTGTTTCATTGGGAATGACATAACAATAAACACCAATCCACTCTTCCTTGGCAACTTCAAGATGATTTAATTTCACTTTTTTCATGTGAACCTTTTTAATAATTTTAGATAAATCTAAGTGGGAAGAACAATCATTTTTTTCAATATAATATTAATAATAGTTCTAGCACGATATTGTAGTGATAATCAACAGCTGATTTTAACAAATAATGCGACCAATCAAGCCAACATCATATCGTATTGTGGCGCTGAATAGATTATTTGTCAGAGGATAATTTCCGAATTTTACACTCTGTGCAACTCTGTAAAGCACATATTCTTCATGTAAGTTGCGCCATGACCAGAACCTGTTATAACATTCGGCCGCGTATCAGAAAATTACAGCTTGGTGTCATGAGGCATTCTTGTAATGACAGATTTTAACTGCGTAATCTATTAAGTTATTACTCAATCGGCAAACTTTTAATGAAGGTGGGACGCTTGGTTGCAATGTGCACTATACTTATTCGAAGATTTCTAAAATAAAGAAAAACAAATACAAAAGAATTAAGACATACATTAGGAATATGGTGAGAGGGAGAATTTTAGGAACAGCGAAAAATGTAAGCTTTCATCAACAAATAGATACAAAATCTTGCAATTTTATTTCTATTTGCCTTGATGACGACCTATTCAGCTTGTTTATCAGATCAACTCTAACAACAAGAACAGGAGTAGACATTTTAATGCATTGGGCAAAAAGGAAATCAGTAACAACTGGCGGTGCTCGTAGTATTGTTGTGCAGGAAAATTAACCCCATTTATTATTAAGTTTATTTACAAAACGTATTGGATATTCAATTCATAATTTCCATTGAATTATTGACCAGCAAGCGTTATGTGCCAACACAGGTTTGGAAATATTGGATGATATGAGATTAGTTACAAAATTAGTCAATTTTATCACAGGCTCTAAAAAGAAAATTTCAAGAATTGTCAAACAAGTCAAACTCATCATAAAATAGCTTAATTTTGTACACTAATGTACGGTGGTTAAGTCGCGGAAATGTTTTGCAAAGATTTGTAAATTTTTGAAGAACATTAGATTATCTCTTAATAATGACAATATTCTTGAGCAATACAGTCAATTAATATGTTGCAAAACTATTTTTTTACTGATTTTCACTTAAATGAGTTACATTTTTTTTCTGACATTGAAAGTCATGGAAAACCGAATCAAGATAAACTAACAAAAGCATTTTCAGCGATAATTCAAGTTTTATGAAGGTTATATGATTTGAAGAAACTTCAAAATTTATATTATATCCTGATAAAGTACCTCTTGATAAATAAAATTTTAAACTCTTTGAAATTTGAACGAAATAGAAATGCAATTACGTAATTTCCTGTCAAGCTCAATATGGAAGCAAAATTTTGTTTATTTAAGAAAAGATTTGGAAGTAATTGAAAACAATCGATTTTCGGTTATAATAAATAAAAGTACCGAAGATGAAATTCTATCCACATGGAATGCTATAAACCTTCGGTTGGATAAAAAAAAATTAGCAAAAGTAATTTTATCAATATTTTCATTCACCTGGCACATGCACACGCTATCTTCTAAAATTAATATTATAAAAAATAAATTAAGAAATAGGACGATGGACGAATTAATCTTGATATAAAATTCTCATCATTTAATATTAAATTCTCACCATTAAATTGTAAAACATTTAAATTACCATTAATAAAATTGTTTAATAAACATGGTTCTTTCTTTGAATTATAATATTTTTTCTTGAGAGTGAAAATATAAAATAAAAAATCGAAAAATACAAGAATCACAATTTATGTTACTTTAATAATTTCATGCAGACTATTTACAAATACGGACAATGAAAAAGGTTTATTTTCAACCATATTGTACTTCACAAGAAAAGAGATATTTCTGTGTTTAATAAAATATTTGCTTTTATTTCTCTGGGTTACTTGTTCTTGAAAATTCTAAGCACTCAGTATTTGTCAAGCCAATTGACTGGGTAAAGTGTTGATCGGATTTTGTCGGATTATAAAAAAATATATATATAATAAAAAATTTTTAAATATAGTTCTAATTTTTGAAAAATATAATATAATAGACGGTTATTTTATACCGCCTGGAACAGTAAAACCACATATGTGTTTGAAATACGCCTATTTTAGATGAACATGTTATTTAAGTACATGCCATAAAACCGATTGAGCCAAGCTATTTGTCAGAAGTTCGTAATAATTTGCATAAATCAAATTAACAAAAGGAGACATTTGTTAAGTTGATTTTATTTATGTACAATTTACTGAAACTCCGTGGCGCCATAGATGAAATGTAATGTTACCGTAGCGCTACTCATGACATTTATAAAAAATGCTTTCCTGAAAGTATCCCCTAAGAAGTACCCAATAAATTTTAAACATTGCAGCTCAGGTTTGAAAAAGTCTAATTTTATGTTTCGTCGCGTTTAAATTTTGTTATTTTCATGACATCTTCAATTGTGAGCAAACGTTATAATAAATATGTCTTTAAGAATTATTCGAATACAGGCAAACTCTGTTAAAGTATGGTTTATTATTAGAGAAAATGAAAGAAATGTACGACAAGCTGGCTTCGTCGCTGCGCGTTACTTATTAATTGCGAGTCTAAAAGCAAAATAGAGCAGGACGAAAAACTTCTTAGCATTTTATATGTTGTATGAACTATAAATGTCATTTAAAATTCACGGTTCATTACTATCTGCATCCGACTTCTTACGACGCCTAATGGGGAGAAGCAGACTCATTTACATCGTCACGTCGGGGTCATGCGAGATATTCATTTAGATATGGAATTTTTAGGGTGCCGCATTAAATCAGGTATCGTAAACACTAATTTGAATAAACGCAAAATCCCCTAATTAGAAGCGTGTTTGTGCATTTTACCCCCCTTAAAAAAATATTGACGCACAAAAGTGTTTTCGCGATAAGTTTTAATTTATTTAAAGTTTTTTAACCGATTCTATATTGACTTAAGAATTATGTTGTTTTAATGAATAATTTTATTCTGTGGAGCACCGATATATTGTCCAAATTGGATGGCGCACACATGTGCTGGAAATAGTAAAGGCGTGCATGAAGCAAATATTTGAAAAAGAAATAATTATTAAGTTAGTAATTATTATAACTTATTAGTTATTATTCTTTTAAAAAATATAATCTAACCTAGTTGTAACCAGTCTGTTTAATAACGTCTAATAGAAAAAGTAGGTCAAAAACCCCATACCGGGGTCAGTTGTAACAGTGGTTGGGGTCGGTTGTAACACATGGAAATGAAGCACGATTTATGTGTTCTAATTAGATTTATTACAATGAATTAACAGAAAAGTAGTAAATTAAGTCTTTAACGCTATAAATCGATAAAGACAACAAAATCTTAAAGCGTTTATACGAAAAAAAACAAATTAGATAAAATTAAACGAAAATAATGTTTCAACATAAAATAAATTAATTTTGCTCGAAGAAAATCACAGTCTTCACAAATGTAATTTCGGCCAACCGCCTGTGCACTTTTCGTGACACCACATACGACAGTCTGTACATTGACCTATTCTTCTCCTGGCCGACTCTCTGAGAAAGTTTTCTTTCCTTTGTTTAAAGTTTTCCTCGGTTGAGCTTTTGGATAAGGTCGTACTTCGTCTGCCGAAAACTCAGAATGGGTGCTTGTCGATGGTAGGGGAGACAATTGCCGAATATCTACAGTTACATGTTCGGTAGGAAGGGTTATATTATCAGCTGGATTTTCAGTTGGATATGTGCTCATGCTGTTTCATCGTTAGCTGCTGGACTATTCTGATTGGGCGTAGCCTCGCGTTGTTCTGTCACGTTTGGATTTGGTCTATCTGTTACGTATGAAGGCGCAAAATCGATTTCTTGGAATAAGTTACAATTGAATGGGTAGACTCCAGTGTTGAGAAAGCCGGCTTGAATATTAGATGGTATCAAGGCGAGTGGCATTATAGTTTTTATAATCCGTATGTCGTAGATCGATATAGTCTTTCCAGGTTGATTTCGCATCAATGCATCACCGCTACAATTTATCGCTTTCTTTAATGGTCCGTATACAAATCGATCCAGAGGCTGGAGCTTATGAGAGCAGTGAGGAGGGAACTAGATCAAATCTAATCCGCTTTCTTTCAAAAGTCCAATGCATTTATGTGGACGTGTGATGAGTGGTTATCAAGCAGAAGTAACTCTTTATGCAAACGAAAAGCGTTTTTGAAAATGTTTCAAAAATACAATGAATATTTCGTCTTGCATCCAGCCTGATGGATTGGCTACCCCAACTGAGCACACAGGACTATATCTGATGCAATGTTCATGAAACCGAACTCGAGGAAACACGAAAAGTGAAGGCATGATGTTGCCCAAGGCATTTAGTGCAAAGGCTACGGTAACTAAGCTACCGTGCTCTGCAGTCGTCATTGCCCCATTTTATTCCCAGTTTTTAGTTAAGGATTCAAGATTTGTATTGGGTAAGCCTCCTAAAATAATTATTAATCAATCTATGTTATCTGCCTTTCCTGCTGTTGGGAAATAAGCCACAATTATTCCCGTTCTGAAAAAAAGCTGATGAATCTCTGCTGACAGCTTTCCTCACCCTTCCCTTATCAGATAAGATTTATGAGCAACTTATCTACAAAACGATATTAAATCATACCTTACCTTATTTTTCATCGCACCAGCGCGGCTTTCTGCCGGAAACGTCAACGATAACCAAACTTAGTTGTACAACTCAGTTTATTTATGAAACTTTGGATGGTCGTGGTCAGGTTGTAGTAGTCTGCACAGATTTTCCAGTGCTATTGTCACGTTGGATTAAATATATTGTAAGTAAGCTGGGTTTGTTTGAGCACTGTTGAGTCTTGGGTTCCTATTTTATCGTTAGAACTAACAATATTTTCTGCAATGGATTGTCTTCATTCGGTTTCGTTCCAACATATGCTGTTCTTTTGAGGCCATTAATATTCGTTTTATTAATCGATTATAATTCTCTGCGTTGGCATATCTTGCTTTCGCATACGATATGGAAGGTAGGTGATTAATGAGCATGGATGTTGTTAGTGATGTAGGAGTGACGTTTCATTCTTTTCTCAACATATTGTCAAGTTAGGTATTGTATCGTGCCTGTGATTTATAATGTATGTATCTAAACATTTCAGTAATCCATGACTAGACAGAAGTTTCCTTTCTGTGCTAGAGGAATTCAGGGAACTAGATTTCTCCAGAAATTGGTTAATAATAATTCTGGCTGTCCACAGCACGTGCCTCGCAGCGGTTCCAGTCTTTCACCAACTTTCAGTTCACCAACACTCACGACCAATATCCTGTTCAAGCTCTCTTGGTGTGTGTTTGTGCTTAGTAATATTACAATGATATATTCTTTGACACGTTGCGAAGCTTTGCCGCTTGATTATAACATGTAGTTTGTTTATATTTTCTTTCTTTGTGTGCATGTACAGTCGAATGCAAAAAAAGTTGACAAAAACAGTTTCGTGTAATTGATTTTCCTCAAATTGTTGTTGTATAAATATGGCTTTTCTCAGTAAGTTTTCTTAATCCACGTGATATTTGACTTATTTATTCAGTAGCGGTGGCTCGGGGCTCTAGTTCGGGATATCTACGCTTACGGCTCACCAGTTCATTAAAATATCACTGAAATGACAATACTGACGTTTACATGACATTGCTAATATCAAGTTTGTTCAAGCAGCCGAAAATTCCGTGTCTACTTTTTTGCATTCGACTGTATGTATATTATATTGTTATGTTATTGGTTATACTGTTGGGCCATAAATATTATATAACCTGGAAATCTAAAAACGAAAACAATACAATTCTTAATAAGTCAATAAAATTGTTAAAATTTTCTCAACTGCGAATAATCAAAAATGGATATACAAAATGGATAAGCAAAAACGACCGAGGAACAAAACATTAGAATTTACAGACAAATGAAAATTAAATACAAAAACAGTATGTAACGAATAATTTATATGCAGGGACCACCTCAAAAATCCTTACTAAGAAACATTCAGCAACACGTGTTGATGTGTAAAAATTTTGTGACAAGAACAACAAAATTCAGATAAGCGAAATACGAAAAAATATTGCTACATATATCCTTGTTAATACAATTTCAACCGCCACATTTGTGTTCAAGAGTTAGGAGACGTGTTTCAATATTAGTAGTAATATCCGTAACTTTGCTAAACAGTTCTTGGAATTAAACTATTAACTAATAAAGCAACTGCTTTTACAATCAAGCGTCTGATTTTTTTATTTTCACGTTTAGAAGATTGAATAAAGATTTATTCCGAATGTCCTGCTCAGAGGCTATTGGTTTATTGTGGCATATAAGATAAGTATTAGAATAATTAATTGCGTAAAATTGTGTTGTCTTCGACCGTCGCACGCGTCAGATAACGGTTTAACAGGTGATTCCATAATTCAACCTAGATATGTTAATTTTTGATTGATTTTAATATGTTCATTGCATCCCACAGAAATGAAATACTTAAATAAAGCAGGTTGTTGCTATAGACGTACATTATAAATGCGTATTTTATACCTGCTGATATTGTAATCTATAATCTGCTCCTCGCAATTCAATCTAGTTCTGTCGGTAGACGTAACATTATATTTTTCTTATTCAACAAAAGGAACGCAGGAAACGGCACTTAAACGAGATTACAGATTAGTTTCTGGCATTGCGTTTGTTCGGAACATTGAAAGAATCGAGGCCGATTCATTTGAAATAAACAGCCGATGTTATCAGTTACAAAGTAGCAATTTCGTCAAATGTTGGTCGGTGTCGTCATGTTACGCACATTCACGAGGGCACTTCACGTGCATCTGTCTGTTTGTCACAATACCGCGCAGGCACGTCACCGAAGGGGAGCCGCTTTGTGAAAGAGGGCGCGTAATCCAATTTTAATATGCAATTGTTATCGCTATGAGTGGGTTAATTTCATCGTATTGTAATTTTGCATGGGCATCTTTTCAACCGAGAATGCATTTATGCAAATTCTGGTAGTATATCGGTAACATTTGAATTCTATTATTATTTGAATTTTATATAATCGTTGAAGAATTAGTTTGATATATTATTTGATTTAATATTGCACCAATGAAAATAACTGATATGAAATGGAGCCGAAGAACTTGGTTGCAATAACATTTATTTACTAAAACATGGCTTGACATGGTTTGACAATATGAGGATATATACGCACAAGTAATTTATATATTCTAATGAACGAAACAACTTAATTGATATTATTCTGGGCTTCAGAAACAATTAAAATTTTCGTAAAACTTATGTGTAGACCATTTTTGCTTCAAAATTAAAACAAATTGCACTCTATACTCATTTAGGGACGTTTTTTGTCATCTTAACTTATATTTATTAATGTTTTTTATAAATTAAGAAATCGAATATACCGCAACATACCATACCAAATGTCTTAATAATTCTGGACGGTCATATTTGCCCTAGTTTTAATTTATTTTTAACACAGACAACACAACATCTCGAAATCAGTTTTCCAGAAGCTGTCATATGAGGGTCCACGCTAGTATCGATAGAGCACCGGTATACATTTTTTTCATCTCCAGCAACTGCTGTTCTGCTATAACACAGGTGAATGATGAGACGATCAAATGAGCCCTTAACGAACTTTCTTATAGCAAACTCGAGTTATACTTGAAAGAGTTTTTCATGTTGATCATTTCTGTGGATCATTCCAGTTCAAGAGTCTTCCCAGCTCGCGGTAACATATTTATTCTCTAGGTTTCTTTGGTTTGTTTTCGAAGAATTTCACACTGAATTGATGTCAGAGTTCAATTGATGTAGTCGCATTGTAGTATTCATGCTATTCATGTAGACACGTTAGTGTTACAGGATTCCGTTCTAGTCTTAATTGTCTAATGATCAATATTCCACCAATAGCGAGAGGACGGTAGATCAAAAGTGAAAGAGCGCTAGAACAAAGAACTCCCCTCGCTATCGCGTGTACCTCGCGCAGGGCTCAATAATAATTCGTGAAAAGGGCTTTCAATTATGTTGTATCGTCTTAACCAGAATTGTAGTTCTATTTGAGTGTTTGACTGTCAGAGTGTTACGTATAGTGTAAAAGTGTTGTAGTGTAGTGAGTAGTATATTTGTTCACTGTTTTTCATTGATGTTATTGAGTAAAGTTCAGTTATCTAGCTTTGTGATAATTTTGTTTTGCTCTTTAGTTATATGAGGGACGTGAGTAATGAATTGTGTGCATTCAGGGATATATAAAATAAAAACATAAAAAAACAAATGAATCCCATAAAAAGCTCATTAATGGGACTGCGGAAAAGAAATTACTAGAAGGAAATAAGAGATAGACTTAAAGCTGTCGAAATGCAAGTTGGAATTAAATAAATGAAATATATTATTGGTGATAAAAATGAGGTGGATACAATAATAAAGGAAGCATCGTTAAAAATTGATTAAAATATCAAATATCATAAAAATTATCAACATTGAACGAATTTGGCAAAGAATATCTGAAAGAAGATAATTCAGGAGGAGAAGAAAAATTCATACGTGAAACATATTTATATTCATCTTGAAGTAGTAGTTATAAAAATATGAAGAACAAATTAATAGTTTACTGTGATCTGGCTACATCTCAGAGAACCACTTCGTAAAAGAAGACATGTATTCGATGATCACGTTGCAGAATTTTTGAGTACGTGAGCGTATTTTGTTGCTTTTAGTGTGGAGGGTTTGGTCATATGGCTATAAAATGCAACGTCAAAGTAAGTTGTAATAAATGTATGGTAGAAAATTAGTTGACAGATAAGTGTGATAGCAACATTTTACATAGAGAAATTGCTTGTTGTTAAAAGATTTTTTGATTGTGGACTTGATATTGATCATTCTGTTTTCGATCAACCATGCTCAACATTTAACAGAAGATATTAGTGCTGAATTTAATATTTTTCATCAGGACTTATTAAAAATAAAATTAGCGAAAATTAAAAAAAATGATAATGTATAATGTGTCACTGTGCATAGTGTGCTCACTGAACTTGAATTGGGCATGGTACATATAAATGGGTACGCACTAACTACCATATGCTTCTGTAAAAGCTACAAATAGGTGTGGGAATATACTCTAAAAAAGACACACAACTTGTAACAAGGGGCATGATTCCGTTGAAAGCGTACAGTGAAGACAAGATATTTGGAATATTTGTCGTCAAATTAAAAGTTTTAAATATTTATAAATCTCCTTGAAGGGAACTTGGTAGTTTTTTTCAAAAAGATAAAATTGTGTGATGCGTGAAGTATGTAAAAACGTGGTACATAATGTGGTATTATATGGCGCCCTAAGCATCTACATTTTGCGCAACAAAATATGCATAGACTAATTGCGACTAATAGTGATTTAAGTGAATGTAGGGATTTTCATAATGGCGTTTTAGATCACTGTGCTTTGGCTGTTCTTTTTAAATTTTAGACAGGTACTGTAAGTCTTGACAGAACAAACTATATGATATATTACAGTGATCAACATTATGATACTTTTTTTCTTTCAGCAGGATGTGGTAGGAGCAAATTCTGTTGATCAGGAGTTCAGGGTGTTCATAGAGTGTTTAAAATATTAAAATAATAAATCCCTTTCTTTGGAAAATTGTAAAATTTATTCACGGAGCGAAAATTTGTGGATTACAATAGGCATTCGTTATTCGGACCTTGAAACAATTATATAGAAGCGCGATGGTTTCTCAGGATCGCTCTGTTCGCTCTTACAGTATGTACAAAAGAATGTATAGATCTGTAATTAGGTTAGTGAAAAATGTATAATGACAAATTATACGAGGATGCAAAAAATTTTAGACAAGGTTACGTTGTACATCATTAATGGTTGTGCTTTGGATACAGATACAGATTCAAAAAGCAATAAGGTCCTAAAACAATTTCTGCGAATGATACTACTCTAATGGATCCTTATAAAATTATAAATTATTTCAATCAATACAATATCAACTTGCCTCAGAATTTCAATAAAAATATATCACAAACCATAACTGGGAGCGGGGTTGGAGTCGCAAATACTATAACTATAAAAAAACTCAAATTCTGTAGGTAATGACGAAATAAGTGTCGTATTGATTCTATTGTTGAGCCTTTGGCTTATTTGGTAAATCGCTCAAGGTATTTCTCTCGGTTGCTACACCAATCTTTAAATGTGTGGTTTAATAGCTTTAATAATTATCGTCCAATATCTATTCTCTCAACAGTGTCTAAGGAAATTGAAGAAGTTATCTCGAATATGGCAATTTCCTTTGTTATTGATACGAAAGGCTAGGAATATTTATTGATTTTTGCAAACCATTTAATTAATTTTTAAAGTCAATAATTACTTGCTTTGTGATAAATATTATTCATATAATTAAGGGATAATGCTTATAGCTGGATAAAATCTTACTTGTTTGGGCGCAGACAATTTGTCAATCGATATAATTAAATCAAACAGTGTTAATATTGCGTTGGTGTACCACATGGTTTAGTGCTCAGTCCTTTATTGTTCTCGAATTTTGTGAACGATCTTCCAAAAATAAGTTCGATGAATGATTTGACTATGTTTTTTGATGATAATACTTATCTGAGGATCGACAATAAATTGAATGACACTATGACACTTATATATTATGCTTGATAAAGTTAATGATTGGTTTGAGACGAATAAATTGATTATGAACGAGAAGAAGACTGGCTTTCCATGTTTTACTCCAAAAACAAAAATTGTGAACGCCAGCTATTTAAATTAAATTGAAAAGGCCATAAAACAAGTTCAACGATCAAAATGTTTAGGCCTTCAAATTGATAAAAATTGAAATGTAGAAAATTAAGTAGCGTTTGCAATATATAGACTGCAGTACACCGTCCGTACATGTCGTATTATAGCGCTCATTTTGTGTCACGAATGTCTTATGGGGTAATATTGTACAGAAAAGGATTGTGCCGAATATGGCTGAGGCAGGTGGATGCGTGGCTTGTCGCAATATTTTCAAACACACTCGTATACATATTGTTCCATGTATATTCATTTACGAAATTGTAATGTTTGTTAAGGTAAATTATAATGAATTATTACCTAACAATTTTTATCACAACTATGTATGACATTAGGAATGCTGATAAGTTGTTATTTCCCGACTTATTTGGAATTAAAATGTACAATTTCCTCAAACTTTGAAAGAGCATAGGTCACTAACGGATATTCAAAGATCGACTAAAATTGTATCTGCTAGAAAATTATTTTTATTCTGTTGAATTTTTGGATTAAAGTTATATCGTTCATGTGTCGTTTGTTCTAATAAACTGCTTATTATTATTATTATTATTATACTGTATAGATCTCTTGTTATATGTCGTATGTACAATAGCGGCCAAAATTCTACCACATTTGCTTTTTTTACATCTCCATCTCACAATATATATTTAATCTTTAGTATGTGATGTAGCATGAATTAATAGACATGTTTAAAAGTATACCGTTCATATTTTACTAACGAAAATAACAAACGCATACAAGAAAAAAAATAAATTTTTTTAAGTATTAATATTTTATGAAAGTAAAATAGAAAAAATTAACACTTATCAACGCAATATCAACTTATTTTGATTAAAATATATTAATATTTGGTTGCATAGCCCTTTGCTTTGATAACAGCCTGGCACCTTCTTGGCATGGAGCTGATTAGGTTCTCAATCACCGATGCTGGAATCTGGTACCATGCTTCTTCCAATTGCTGATAGTTTTCATTAGCGTTTGGCGTTTTTGAATCGACGATCTAAGTCGTCCCAGAGGTTCTCAATTGGATTTAAGTCAGACTGACTAGGCCAATTCATTACATTCACTCGGTCGTTATTAAACCAGTTCTTCACTGCATCCCCTGAATGTTTCGGATCGTTGTCCTTTTGAAAAATGAATCTTCGACCAAAACTATCGCGAGCAAAAGGAAGCATAACATCTTCCAGAATGCTCTTGTATATTTACTTATTCATTATGCCATTAATTTGACGGAGAGGGCCAACTATAAGCACTAAAACAACCCCATACCATCACGTTGCCTCCACCATGTTGGACGGTCGGAAGTTGGTAGCGTGGGTCGAACCGTGTGCCAATAGGATATCGTACGCAAGCTGGACCATAACTTCCAAACAGCGAAAATTTCGATTCATCGATCAATATAATGTTTTTCCACTGATCTGAAGTCCACTCAAAATGCTCTTTTGCAAATTCAACAAGAACTTTTCGACTTTTTGCTAATATTTTTTTAACAGGGGCGTCCATTGAGCCCTGCAGCTTGTAAACGACGTCGAACTGTCCGAATGGAAGGAAACACCTCATTTCCGATGGATAATTCACGCGTAATGTCAATTGCTGTTAGTCGATGGTTGTCACGAGAAAGACGTACAATATTTCTATGCACCAATTTTGATGTTACTATGGGTCGTCCTGAGTTTTTTTTTTCTGCGCATCCCCTTGCACTTGCCACCGGCTCAAAAATTTTGATACTTTTACCAACACCAAGCTACATAACAAGTTGTTCGTGGGTCATGCTGCTGCTGCCGTCCACGTACAATTGCTTTTTGTTTTTCTTTTCCGATGTTTCTTGACCCGTAAATTCGTGCTATGACAACTTTGACAGATTTTAAGAAACCTTGGTTCAATGACAGGTGATTTTCGTTTCATGGCCACCTTTAAAACCGATTTTATTTCGCGCAAGCTTAAGTGGTACATTTTGAGAATAAAAAACAGAACTCATATCATTATGATATACCAAATACGTTTCTAAATGTCGATTTAAGATTTAAAGTTGATGCCATTATTGATAGAAATTTCTTTTATAAAAAAGAATTTTGGCCGCTACTGTACCTTCTTGACTAGGTCTTTGGATTAAATATATTATTATGGTTTCATTAATAAAATGAAGCCTCAGATATGGGGTTCTAGCGTACTATACAGGCGAGAGTATTCAATGCAGTGGGGACTATTTTGAAAAAATCGATTCGTTCTACAGGATCCTTTTCAGTTCAGATGAAAAAACTATTGTAATTATGCTTACTTCCTACAAGAAGCGTGTAGGAGAGGTATAGAATATTCGAACTTCCAGAGTCCTACAGGACATGAGGTGAGGTATTTGCAATTCTAACCATGATAGGCTTGCAGGATCCGCAAAGACCATAATTTCAAAAAAAGTATACAAAAAGCCGAGGATTTTCACGGATTCTATGGTGAACCCCTCGTTCATATGTTATGACTTGCTATGAATTTACATTTGGGAGTGGACCAATACAGCACTTTGGATTATATTATATATTTCAGTTATCACATACATTACTATTAGTGATGATTCTCATAATTTCCGATAAATTCTGTTTCCTTGCTTTTCTTTCACTTGACAGTAACTATCGTAGCGTGGACTTTCTCATCCATGACACATAGGTCTCCTAATTTATTATCAGCAGCGTTACGGCCTTCACTGTTTTTAACTTGTCTGATTTTATTTTCTCCCCTTCTTAGGGAAGCTGATACAATCTGCTTCTCACCTTAAATTAATCTTTGTATTTAAACATCCCTCCTAGTCTCCCAGTAAGCAATTTCACTATTATTTCGTAATTCAGAATTCATTTATTGTACATAATTTTACAAGTCTCATCGATAGATATGCTTGCAGTTACTTTAATCTTATTGTATCTGACATATATAAAAAAATAAAAAAGTTCAATTATATCTTTTATCAACTATCTCAATTTTTTTTCTATTGTCTTTTCAAGAAAAAAGTTTATTATCGTACAAGAATTAGAAGAGTATACTTTTGTTAATAGTATAGTTAATAGAATATTTGGCTTTTTTTAGATACATACGGTTAATTTATCTGCATGCAACGAGTAATTTCCACGTTGGCATTTCTCTTACATTTTAAAATGATTGTTTGATGAAGCTCACAATTAACGTATTTATTCACGATACTCGCGGATTCATGCATGAAAAATTGAATTTGTCGGACGCTTCAATTTATCGATAATGCATTTTTATTCGCCCGACGTAAATCGACAAAAAATATGTAAACAACGATACAAATAAATCCGTATTTGCAACTAATTGATATCAAATATTTACTTTACGTTCCGTTCGTTTTTAAATTGCATTTAATTCGAACTCACGCGTATGAAAATCCCCATATTAGCGTCAAAGCAGACCATAAATTCATATTAAACGTCGCTACAAAGGCAAAGTACTAACAAATCCAATAAAAAGCGGGACAAAAGAACTTACACCGAAGTTTAAGCCACCATCGGTATAGATAGGATGAAAGAGCGCGCCCGAATTTGTATTAGAGGATTATCTAGTAAAGCGACATGTGTTTGTTGTTAGTCCAGTTTAAAAGTGCATGTTGAATACGGGGAGGATTTAAGATGTTAAATTTATTGCTCTTTGCAGTTATTGATTACATCGGAATAGTAAAACTAATATCACTATATTACAACCTCCTAAACATGCATCGTCATTGTGTATCAGAAACGGCGATTACATATTTAAGTTATGGCCAATTAAACAAAACGGCCAGACATTTATTATGCAGAACGAATAGTATTATTCTTACAGAAATTGTGTATCATCAATTTTATTGCTCATTTTAAATTATTATTATGTAACAAATTTAACGACCACAGATTAATAGTTGGTGATTAATATTTAGAACGTGTTGATAGTGTACCCGTTGTTTCTAGAAATAACACCGCTCACTGGATAACACACATTGTTACAATTTGTATAACTGTACAAATGCAGAGATCCTTTTTGACAATATGATTTTTTAAAATAATGTAACTGTAAATAAATTACACGCCCAATATATTACGGAAAATCAACCATAGGGAATTATTAATTAATTAAAGATTACATCAAAAGAATAAATAAATTACAAATGAATAGCATTATGTCATCTTTCAATGTAAATTAACTATCTTGGAATAATTAAATGTCATGTCAGATTAAATCCAGCTGAGAAATTTGTGAAGTCGTCAGCTTAAAAACTGAAGGGAATGTAGAATATCGTAGTCTAGTTTACACGCGGCATCAAATTAGGGGATTAAAAAACCCCTTCATCCGCACAATGCCGGATCGGGCGGGTTGTGGTATGAAATGCTAATTTATGCCAGATAGATGTCTGATTCCGCTCAGAAACCTGATGTACCTACAATGGGTTACGCACGAAAAGGGTTATGTCAACAAAGGCGTTCATTTTTTTAATGAGTTATTGCGGTGTAACGTTTTTTCATTCTTTTTAAGAATTTTTTTTCTCTGCTGCAAAGCTTCTTGAAACAAGGGTGCCATCGAACCGAAACATTCTTATGGAATAAATGTTTCAAAAACTATCCATTGTAATGTTTTTATTTTCCTATTTACTATTATTATATTTAGTATTTATGATTTTGTTTTCCATATTTGCTTATTTGCTTTAGTTAATAGTGCATTGCCAATAAATAGCAAATAAAACTGGCCGAACAAATAAATTAATGATCGTATTTGAAAACAACAAACTCATGCTAAGGGATCGAATCACAGTTGGAGTCCTTAGACATTTATTTTGAAGATTTCGGTCTGACCTTTTTGCACTACCAGCTGGAGATTTGTTAAATAACTGAATATCTGATTGGAAACGAAATTTGTTGCAATATAAATACATAACTCACTTCATCCTCGGTAGGGTGGTATTGTTTAATTGTCTATTACGAATTACATGATTTTTGCACGAAATCTTTACTTTTTCAGTTTTAATTTGCTGATGCTTTCCTATAGTTTTTGAAATTTCAATCAACGTTATCTTAGGTTATTACCACCATATCTATATATCACGTGCATCAGTAATAAGGTCGTATTTAAAGTGTTTCGAAAAATATTCAAAATTTGTTTGAAAAAAAGAACCTTTAAATACCGGGTTATTCATTTGCTCATTGGCGTGTAGTGGTAGTCAACTCTTGTAATTTTAAGAGCGGTAAGCGTCGCTATTACAAAGATATTTACGCATTTAGAAATGTGGACATTAATCAGATAATATTTTAGGCATTCCTGTGTCTGCTCGAGTTTTAACAACTATGGCAAAAACATTGGTGAAGAAACGTTTAATACTCGAGCCTTGAGTGGTAAGCTTCCTTGCTAAACGTTTGGACATTTATCGTAAATTTATTTCGGTGTAACTAAATAAAATATCCAATAAAATTGAAATAAAGCAAACCATAAACAATAAGAATATAATAGTATATATGTCAAGGAAAAAGAAGACATCTCCAAAATTCAAAAAGAAAACATTGATGCCGTAAAATTGAAATTAAAATTGAAAGTGGGGACGATATCAAAACAAGTATGTTAAAGTTTACGTAAATATTTTTATTTTATTTTTTTCTACATGATGCCTTATAATCTTCCACTTCGTAATCTAGACCTAGGATCATATATAATAACGCACATTATTTAATTAATCACATAATTAATAGAAAAGAAGCCTGGACTCTACAGGCCCAACTATAAATTCTTCTATCCGCACTGGAAAATTTGCAGTAGATGGCCCTGTGGTGGAACCTGTGCGCTGAGCATATCATAATAAGCCCTTACGACCTAAAACTAACGTATGAAAACTTTCCTAATTGAGGTAAACTTTATTTCATTTTCACGTAGTTTCACAACAGAATATATCGTTGGCACTGGCTATCATTGACATTTATGTTTTTTAACTCCTATTCCTTAAAATAGTAATAGCAAATAGTAACATTTGTCATGAAGAAGCACAGCAGAAAGCTGTCGTCATAATGTTTTTGAAGAAATGCAATAACTACAAATATTTTTCTACCATCGGTTAAAACGTTTCAGCGATAAGCTGAAAACTGAAACCTCCACTTTTGTGTGAAGCCGCCAATATTTTGAGTTTTTTTTTGTGAATTTATTTCTCTGAAAAGGGTGTATTTTTAGGATTTAATCTAATTCTTTAGATAAAAGTCTATATGTTTTAACAATAGTTATTTATGACATATTATCCGTTTTTACCTAGAGGTAATATGCAATTCCACAGTTTAGTTTCTTCAGTTAAAATCCCACATTATCATTCTTATCAGGATTTGAAATTTGTTCACTTAATTCTCATTCTCTTATATTTACTGGTCAATTTTTTATTTATTATATTTCGCAAAGGAGCATGAGTTCATTGCAGAAAGTTAGTAAATTAGAAAGAAGTAACGAAAAAAGTTACATGATAGTGGTGTATGAAATATTTATAAACTAAGGTCTATTGAAATCGTAAATAGTAGAATTATTATTATATTGGTTCGAGAATTCTGATCACAACCCGTTATTCACCAAAGTTAGTGAAATTAAATTGTGCGTTAAGTTCATAGTTCAACTCAAAATGGAACGTTTGTATTGCTAACGGGAAGTCACAACAAAGTGACCGGAAAACGTACAAAATGAACATAAAGTTCACAATCACGACTTCGAGACGGACGTAATTGCCCACGGTGTTCGAAGTGGTAAAACTACAATCATAGTCTTGTCAAACGTAACGTCTCCTGACGGAACCCAATAAGAATCGTCTACCTGCCGCTGTTCGATTTGGATTTTTGAGTTTTTATGGCGGACCCCCTCCGGAGACATTAAACAATAACCACTTTGGTGTTTCATCCATCATGCGGACTGACCTTGGCTCCACAGATGCGAGATTAGGTGCGAGTCCCGCTGCGGCGGTCAAAGTGAACGCCTGAATCACGGGAAGTGACATTTAATTTGTTCCCGAGGCGCTTCTTAATTCGAGATTGTCTCCTCGTGTTTGCATTCTATTCCGATACAGCGTTTCGGACCGCTTGTGGGGTTTATTGAATTCGACGCCCACGTTTGTCGATGGTTGCGATACGAATAACGTTTGAAATTTATTTAATTATTTGTTGCATTGGATACATTTGTCGGTAGATATATTTGAAGGCAGTGAATTTGCCAAGTCTTTTTACCATACCACGGAACAGAATATCAATTATGAAACATAACTTGCAAATAATTATTGGGATTAATTAAATTCTGTAACTAATACCCAGAAGAAGAATAGCAACTAATAATAGCATGAATTATTACGAAAAGTACAATGAGGAAATTTATATTTTAAAGCCAAACAGGATTGGTATATGCCGTGGCTGAAAAAAGCTCTAAATATAACCAACACCATATAATAAAGTCTTACATAAAGTTGACACTAAACTTAGTTGACTAGCAACTATGAACATCGAAAAACGTTAAGATAAGAGTACGATAGATGATTTTGTGTAAATCTTAATTGGGAAATTTTTGCATTTTTGTAGAATAGAAACACTGCATAAGTAATTGTACAAATGTTGAAGTGATGTCTGTCACGAGAATATTTGCTATTAATTACCTTCAATATTATTACTTATGTTTCCAAACGAAAATGTTGCCAATTAGAGATTAACTATTGTGAATTGCGAAATGATCTTGCTGATCCACAAACTAGACTTTAAGTTAATTTTATTTTGTTAATATAAAGTAAAGAAAACAGTCTCAATCAATGCCCGTTGCATACAAATAGTTAACATGATCTTCCCTGTCGAATCGTGAGTCAATTTCGTTGCCGAACCATGTAAACCACATTTTCCATTTTCGTTATGACACCAATACAAAAAATATATAAATTAACAACGCACACATAAATCATTACCGCAAGTAAATAATTTACATAGAGAAGTAACGAAATAACCAAAGAAGAAAACCAATTTTAAAATGTTAATAAATCATTTAAGAACTTTAAAGTGTGGTGGTTAACAGGTTCCACGTTACAAATATTTGTGGTCGCAGACTTTCAAGTCTCTCTCGACGGGACGCCACAAGAACTAATTCTATTCTTGACGCATCGACCGTCCGTATTTAAATCCGACACAAACCAATCACTTTTAGCAATCAGATTGCCGTGATTAATCACCTGCAGGTAACGATTTCCGTCTCTGTTTTTCGCACGAAACAAATGATATATTTCACGTTGGATTGTACTAATAAATGCGTTAGGCGAAAAAAAATGCGCGAAGTGAAGTTCACGGGCGTATCCTTGACAAATGTCAAACAAACGATCAATCACAGCGGTACGATCGAGCCGACGTTGCAGTAAACCTTCGAGGCGTTGTAAAATATTTTTTATGTAGGACATTGTGTACACTTCGTACAATATTTTGATTTAAATACTGAGTACTGTCCAAAATATTTATAACAAAAATATTAAGTACCCTTAATAACAGACAACGATCTAACAAAAACACAATGAATAGACGTTGTAAATTGTAATAGATTGCCTTGGTCAGGTCTTACTGTGCCCTATTATATTTTACACCCACATCTACAGACGTATTTACACCGTCAAACTTTTCAAACTAGATGCGATTTTATCAAACTGAAGACGTTTGGTTTCATGTAGTTGTGTAAATTCTACCTGAAACTATGGGGAGCAGGTAGACGTATCTGTTTTTTACCGCACGCTCTATAAACGTATTTTTAAATGAACTAATACTAATTATAAACGTAAGAAATAAATAAAACTTTTAAAGTTAATGGCTTGAAATTATGATAATTATCACAAATCTTTCATCATAAATACCAGGTCTATTCCATCTCAACGATTCTAGAAGGAAATCCACTTGCATGTTACGGGGGTCCTGTAAAAGACACGGATTATTCCCTTCATAATCACCTTAAGTAAATATTCTCGAGATACATTGGAAGTGAAATCATTGAAGAAGTAGAATTACGATTCAGAACGAGAACAATTAGCGAACGATCCTTATGCCCACTGAAATGGAATAGAAGTCTATGAGATGTACTTTGAGGAGCGTGTAGGTGAGGTTAGTTTAGTCCATGTAGGAATGAAATGAATGTCAACTGAAGGATAGTCGGTGGTCCTAACTGAGTGGCATGAGAATTTATTTCGCTATTGTATTTAGTAATTGCTACGCATGACACAACAGATTGTCTAAGAATTAAGATCTGCAATCTTCATTCAAGCTTTTCAAATTTAAATCTCTTCTCTAATAAACTTGTGTCAAAAAAACATTATTGGCATATTCACTTTCTAACAATTCTTTATCTCATTTGTTTCTAACATCTCGCTTCGGCCTCGTCCCTTTCTTCTTCCATCTCCTGCATTCCTTTCTCTTTTCAGTTTTTTTTCTTCATCCCTCTTTTGCCTACATTCCTAATTTATCCATTTTATTTTCAATTCGCTTTCAAGCCCTTTTATGTTCTCTCCCAAACTTCTTTTCCAGTAATTTCCTTTCCCATTTATCTAGATCTATTCTACAGAACCTGCACATCTTATATTTCTCTTCCATCCAGTATTTGTTGGCCTTTTCTTCTTTCTTTTCTTCATTTACCTCCTCGCTCTGTCTCCAACCTTGCTATTATTCCATCATCTGCTTTATACTATATCTGCTTCCATATCCTCCGCTCTTTCTGTTAACTCGCCGAAAGGATGGCCTCTTGCCATTTCAAGCCCTCCATAACTATATTATTCTATCATTCTCTTATTTCTCTCCATAAATCTTCTAACTTTCCTATTCCTCAATTTCTTCCATTACTTTCCCTCATTACCTCTCCATTCCCTATCTCCATGCCTTTGCTTTCTCATCTTTGCTACATCCCTGTTTCCTTTATCTCCTTTGTTATGTCTTCCATCAATTTCATTATACTTTCAAGTGCCTTATATTTTTCCACGTCTACGCTTTTCTTCACACTGCCACTAGCTTTCACGCCGGTGATCTCTGTATCACCTTCATCCTGGTCAATGTATCCTATATTTTCCTATCCTCTCCATTTTTTCTCCCGCTCGTCATATTATTTTTTTTTATTCTTTTATTATTTATTACTATTTCGATGGGTATCTCGATTCGATTTTTATCCTCTACAGCGATGATGGCAAATAGGAATAACGTGGTATAATACTTAATAAATGGTACACGATATGAAATTAGAAATCTTCGGACTACATTTCGACCATCCTTTCATCCGGTGTCTTTATTTTTATCAAATCTTCAATATTTGTTCTTATGTAAGAATAGTTGTTATTTGTATCCATTATTGCCTCGCAGTTATGTTCTTCTCGTTTAAATTTGTTTTAGGCAACTCATTCACTGTTGATTTCAACTAGGTTCTCAAATCTCTAGTTAGTTATAATTGAGTGGGGCGTTTATAGCCCCTCCACTGCGACCGCAGGGGTCTATTGTGGCTCAAATCTCTAACCAGAATTGTTTTAAATGTGTTGTGTTATGAAATTAATTGATTAATCATTGCAATACTTAATGAATGAATAGGTTTCTTTTTTTAGACAATACCCTTTTTTCCTCTTCCTTCGATTGCTTAATTTCTCGAACGATTTCATCCCTTTTCTAACCAAAAAGCCGTGTGAGTTCTAACTTCCTTGACCTCTTAATCCTTAAAGAGACAAAATATTTATTCTTGTTCAGATAGTATTAAGAAGTTGTAATGAGCTTAGATGCTATCTTCGAACACGTGACTTATTTATGACTACAACTATTCAGTTACATTTTCGTGAGGCGGTTTGCCACTCCTGGAAAGCATTTTTTGACTAACGTTTGGTGGTTATTATTTTGGCCACACGTAAATACATTTTATTTGCATTACTATCAATTATATTATAAGATGCAATACATGGGACATATTAAAAAAATATTAACACATTTAAATAAAATGAAACAAAATATTCTAAGCGTAGGCCAACACCGCAGAGAGAACAAGTAATTGTTGATCCCTCTGTTACTAAAGATCATTTCAATTACTAATACTAATAGGAGCTCCTCTGCGTTTTCTATTAGAGAAACTGCCAATTAATTCATTTGCCAATAAAGACCGAAATTGTAAGTGAGTCATTAGCTTTCTTCTTTTAGTAGGCATGCCTACTTAGTAAATCATAAAACAATGTTGTCTGGAGAGGTAATATCTTTTTTATCCATAACGCCAACTTTTCAATGAAATAGAATAACATGGAAGGTACTGACGGAACATATCAACACCGCCCACAAACTTGTTGTATGCAGCGGCTGATCGCGGGCAAGCAAATTTATTGGTACGGACAACATAAGTTGTTTGCGACGGATCATGTATAGAGCTGACCACTTACCACCATCACGGCAGTTGCACACCGAAATTTTAGAGTATTGACCTACAACAAAGTCAAATTATTTTCATTCGCATGTCACGTAACAAATGATCTTTTGGATAAAATTGTCGGTTCACTATAAAAGTACCACAAGTGAATATCTGTTTTTCTAACAGAGTGGACAGTAATCGAATAGTTGAAAATAAATTATCGAAATATAATGAGTAACCCAAGTCGTGCTATGTCTCGCTCATGTGTAAAACAGTTTGCGTACTTTAAGATCCTGAAATGTTATTATGATCTTTTCCTTGATACACTTTGAATGATAACGTATAACCTGTCCTTGCACATGCCATTATCAGGAAGTTAAAGCCACCCTTGGTAGTCTTTACTTGCATATACTAGTTGAGGTTTTATGTGCCTTTGTACCCCACCTTGCTCTCATCTATCCAAAGTTCTCTAGATGGTGAAAAATTGTCATCATTTTAGCAATTCTTTCCACAATTTGCATCAAAGGACCAATATAGTCGATTTGTAGGTAATTTATGAAATCCCTTAAGGATTAGTATGCCTAGAAAAGCTTTGAATTCTTCTGAATTTGTTACAAAGCCTTGCTTTTCTGCTTAGCATAGATGTGGGATTTATTCTAATTTTTTTTCCAAAATATTAAGAGAAAATATGTTTTGTTTTGACATCTACCATTGACATCATATTGTCTACCCTTGAACCAAATTCTTGACCAAAAATAAAACTACGATATTTATTTGGTGATCCAGATAACATACTCCACTTTCGCTCAGCAACACCAACATTGGAATCTTCAGCGGCATCAGCAAGACGAATTTCTCAAGCTTTTTTTTCAGAAAAAACACAGCAGCATTGCTTCATCAGGTACATTATTATTGTCCTCAAGTAAATTATCTGAATCATAGTTTTCGTTTGAACAAATGTTGCAATGGCTTTAAGTTGCTGTTTGCATGTTATATATTTATATAAACTAAAAGTTGGGTTGGGGCCTATGATCTGAAATACCAGTTTCCATAATATCAGTGTTGCATTCAGTAGGATTATTAGTGATAATATTATCAATACAACTACTTGATTCTCCAAAAATTCGTGTGGGTGCATGTGTGGTTAATTTAGTATTGTATGAATGTATGAGGTCCTTAAAGAGATTGGTTTCTTTGTTATTTGTTGCCAGTGTGAGTGTTTACATTAAAATCACCAGCGACAAGATATGTTATATTTTTTTGACATATATATATATATTTATTCGCACTTGCTACAATATTTACACCTTAGCACTGGAAAACTTTACTTTCTGCAGGAACGCTAACTTCCCCCATAGGCTTCACATTAAGATTATTGACACAAAACACGGCTACTCCTCCATGTTGTTTTGGTTCTCGACAAATAATATAAAATTTGGAATGGAGTACGGTTTAGTAACACATATTACGCAGATCCCTAAACATCCTCTATAAGGGCTGCTTTATGCAGTTGCTTATGGATTGTACATTATGATGTAGGATTTTAAGATATGTACCATCTTCTCTATTTTCGGTTACGTGGGAACTTGTAGGCCAAATGGACGATTCCCTTATTTTCTCCATATTCTGCATTTGCACCCTAATCTTAAAACATGCATATTCGTTAGAAATTTAGATGTTAGCTTCGCACAACATCTGCACACTTTTAAAGTTGTTTTCCTTTTAAATCATTTAGTATATCTTCCGGGGTTGTTTCATGGTATAAACTGGTAAATGCGTAATAGACAGCGAGGGGGGGGGGGACCAACCGAATTTGAGCATAGATACAAGTGGCCTCTATAGTTCCACTCTCATCTCATGAGCTTATTTTCCACTTGCGTGCTTTTTCCATTGCATTCAATATCTCGCCTTTCTTTCAATAGCTTCACGTTCCCATCACAGCATTAAATTATCTCTTCATAATGAACAAATCGTATTGCTTCTTAACTTAATTGCTACCACATGCCCACGTAGATTTCATAGTAATCGCGCTTATATGGGCTTCATTTGCTTCTTAATTTACAGACCATTTTTCTACATTTCTTGTTCATTCTATCATATTTTTGCAATTTTTTGCATTTCCCCACGACCCCGTCAAGTCTGTTACGTCCAATCTTATTACGGATTTCAATGCACATGTTTTTTTTATATTTTCGATGAGAGATTGTCATGTTTAGAAAGCAGAACAGTAGGGGAGGAGGCCAGAAGAAGAACTGATGGGAGGCAATTATAAATAACTGATTATTTTAAAAATTGTTAATCAATAAAATGTAAAATAGAGCAAGACACAAACATCAAATATGGCACTAAGTATTTAGTCACACCATTATGCAATGAATATAGTACTAGTGAAATGCATCACATTTTCCAATTTAGACTAAAACGAATAAATATGTCACAGTTTTAAAACAGTTATGTACACGGTTAACATAAATTAATTTTAATTGCAATTTTCTTTGTTGAGATTACTTTGTTAAAAGTGTTTTGTAACACGTTATAATTCTAATTGATAACAAATGCACCTGCAAATTTTCTTTATAATGTAGTCTTGAAGATCTTAAATTATAGGTTACGACAGTACGACTATAGCATATTTCTGAAGAAGCAAACTTACCTTACCTGCCTTTTTATATTTGGCCGAGTCGTTAAGTGAAATTTGTTGTGTGCGCCGCTATTCTTTTATTACACAGGAATAGAAATCCATTTAAAAACGTTCTGGTCGTGCATTCATTCCAACCATATAAATTAACATTTTTTAAATTAGCTTATAGGAATCGCACACAAGCAAAATCAAATGGTCATTTTAAAATCCATTAGTTCAACTAAAAAAAAACGCATGTTGATTTATTCGAGTTGAGAAGCGGACGAAAACCGTGAAACGTTATTTGCCTTTCGATCTTTCAAAATTCACGCTTAAACGCCCACCGACCAAAAATCTCTTCGTACATAAAGACTTGCGGCGCCTTATTAACTCAGTCAACTATGCGAAAACACAAGACTCCGGCGAAATTATGGGGTCCTTAGACGGGATATCATTTTCAAAGGGACTCGCTCCACCCCTACGACCTTTAGGCTTGGTCGAAACCGGCTTTGCAATTAATATCCCCGTAGTCTTGTCTACGACTATTTTTTAAATATACGTGATCAGCCTTCTTTGTGTATCGTTTGTTTAAAGATAACAGTGACGGGCTTGAGTCTTCGTTTTTCCAAATAATATATTTTGTGCGTATTCAATAACTGATGTTTTTAACGTTAAGGCGTATCAAATAATAACATTCTCCGTTATTATTTACATGTACGAAGTACATTTGCTGTTTAAGTAAAAGTAAATTGCTATTATGAACTAATATGAATAAAAAACTAAAAATAAATTCTTTTTTAAAAAATAATATTTTTTCGTTGAAGCACAGACAAGCTTGTGTATAACAATACCTTAAATGTATTTTGCAATCAACTTAACTGCCCTTAATTTTCTGAAATCTTGGTACTTTTAGTCTGTTTCACTTTTATGCGTTTATGTTTTACATACAAAAAACTTCATCAAAACAAATAAAAAATAATAAAAAAACTTAATTAACGACGGACGTTATACAAAAAGCAACTAAATGAGAAAAACTAATAATAAAAATATAAAAGAAATATAAATATTATAAAATCTATAATCTTTCCAATTATGACAAATACAAAATAGAAGTATCGTAATCCTGCTATCATTTCATTACGAAATGCACTCTGTGCAAATAGTAAGTTGCTTATTACCTCATATTTCTTCATTAAATTTTTTAATATCCCATAATAGGTCGGAAACGAGCTCGTACAAAACTCGTAAACGCATTTCTATTTTCTTATTCTCTATGTATAAAGAAGTATAGTAATCATGAAAGTGTTCGCGTTCGAGATTTTAACGGAAACCCTAAGCCTATTCTGACTATTTTGACTGATCAAAACTCGATGATTTTTCTGGTTGTCGGGTAATGAACCACGTATTTTCATAACCCGAGAACCTAAAATTTTTTTAGATGTATTGTTAACTGTTAAATGTACAAAATAGTTTCACATTGAAGTAAAACAGTCAATGAATATAAATTAAAACCAGCGATTCTTATATTGTTATATCGCAAAGAAAAGTTTATATAAGGGCATTTAGGCTTATGTTTGCTTTAACATATTCCTATACTTCAACTTGTCGCTAACAGGAATCGAACATCGAAATAAATAAAGGAACAATGCCGAGTAACAATTAAACAAGTACAATACAACGTGGCTTATCCCGCGTCTACATATACTGTGTGGGAGTCGGCCTATCATTTACAATTCAACAGAGAGGTTAACCGTGAGTTGGTTTTACACTGGATTGACCCCGATTTACATATCATCAATTCACAAATCAATCATAATGGTATATCAACCTATTCAGTTAGATGGAACTACGTACCGGCTATGTACATGAATAGATTCCGTTTTACGAGAAATTATATCGAAGGAATTTAAATTATATTTTTTCTGCTGCTCCGTTTCAGCACCAAGAAGCCGTGCGATCACATTGCAGTTAGATTATGAGTAAGCGCATTTATTTTAGATGCGAAAGCATAAGCAGAACATTGGTAATGAATTTGCATTGATAAAGTTGCTTTAAATTAAAATTCGCTTGTCCGGAATTTGAATATTAAGGATGGAAAATTAAAATACGGTGGTACGAAGACACTGCCCTGAAAGGCATTATTAAGTTCTCCTCTCATTCAATAAATATTTTTCTTAAAATTCCAAGGAATTTTTAGAATTAACTTAACTATACAAGTCCATTAGCGATATTGGTTTAAACGAATATAAAATCTACATAAAGGCACATCGTGCGCCTTTTTTTGCTCCGAAAGCTTTTGTAGCGCAGGGTAAGAGAGATGGCATTAAAATGGGGAAATGAGAAAGGAAAACAATTTTAGAGCAGGCGGATATTATTGGTTCTTTGTGAAAGAATTCGTGTTTAATGCAGTTATTTATCTCTTAATGCAACAATTCAATTTACAAATTCAAATGAAATTATTTTTCTATATGTATCCTAATGGAATTTTCAAGTTTTTCCTTTGATATTGTTTTTAAAGGGAATAATCATTTATTTGTGCTCGTTGTTATAACCATTCGTGCTGCAAAAAGAATTGCGTATAGAAGCTCCATATTTCGACATGTAATCATATTTACATTGTTATAACTCGACGAATGGTTGAAATGAATTAGTTTCTTAAACAATTTAAATGTGACGCAATTGTGAACCAATATAAACTGCACAAATGTAACAAATTATTGTAAAATATATGTACAGTTTTATGACGGATCAAGATCAAGATTATATAAAAATTAGGCTGATATGGTAGTAAAAAATCTGCATTGGTCCGCACTGAATTTCATTCTACTTAGTTATACTCCATTTATCGAAAAAGACTTTTCAAATAAAAGTTGTATAGAATTTTAATATTTATACGAATAATTTTTGGATAACTCGTACCGTTTTGGAGATAAGGGAAACGCTGATAAAAGTAAACCATCACTTCCGGTTTCAAAATACGACGTTTTCTTCCAAGTCAATGAATATTAATTGCGAAACACAATAAATTTACTATGATAATATACTTAATTTTTATGTTATTGTCATTAGAATTATGAAAATACATATTTGATAAAGCGCAGATTAAAAACAATTTTATTTTCCATACGTTTGTAATCAGTAATCTGATTAAAATAATTGCCGATTTCGACGACTTAGGGGAAATATATCGTTTGTTGATTTTATTTTGCTTAGTTTTTTGTACTTAAAATTTTTACTAGCCCTTATTCATACAAGACTTGCATATCTTTTTTTATTTTTTCTTAGAATGAACATGTTTGGTAGAAAATACATAAGAACGACTAAAACTATTTACATTTGTGCCATAATTTTCCAGAAATATCTTAAAATATAAACTCTAGCACATACAAGGTGTTAGGTAAACATTCGGCAAAAATTCAAGGGGTTATTCCTTGGCCTATTCTAAGAATATTTTGTCCTAAGATTTCTGAAAAATCCCGTTTTTCCAAAATACAAGGTGAATAAAATTTGCGACAGCAACAACATTTTATTATCAAAAAGTACATGTTTCTCAATCTACAATAAATCTTGGAAATGATTTCCTCCAGCCTGGACGCTAGCATTCGATCTTTTCCTCGTAATGGCTTCAGAGACCCCCATAAGAAATAATCCTGGGGCTTTAAGTCAGGGGATGAGTAGGCCATGCGTGTGACCCACCTTGACCAATCCAGCGATCTCCGTATTGTGCTGTTAAAAAATCACAAGCAACCAAACTGAAATTCCCACAATTCCAACCCAAACATTCAAGGAGAACTGTTGTTGAAATCGATCTTGATAAACGCATTACTATTTTGGACGCCATACTTACATTAATGGATCCAACAAATATTGAATATGGTTGTCGCAAATATTGTTCACCCGGTATCTTGGAAAAAATTAGTTTTTCAGAAATCATCTTAGAATCTTCATTCTTAGAATAGCCAATAAATAATCCTTTGAATTTTTGTCGCATGTTTACCTAACACCCTGTATATAGTATACATGAATGTAAGATTGACGAAAAACGATTATTTCAGTTAATATTTCTGTCAAAATGAACTCGAAATATTAAAGTTTTATAACTCTGGTGACTTAAATTGCTTTTAAAGTGACGATAGTCGGTCTTGATAACCAAAAGTAATATTTAAATAATAATTTAAAAATATCTGTGTGCAACTCAATACTTTCTTGTCTCTAATCTGCTTTGAGTGTGTGAATTTATAGAAAAGATATGTACGAGTATATATAACTACCGAAGGAAGAATTAATAATTTTAAACAGATGTTACATTCTGTCACTACCTTATTCGTTATAAATGACAAACTATTATTTTGCCTGAATTGCATCTATTGTGTAAGAGGGTTCACGACATTCAATTTTTGTCGTCGATTTAAAATTATTACATGACCTAAGCAGTTTTTATTACATTTTATCAACTTCCGTTACATTTAGATGTCTATAACTATTTTCTTTATTGTCAATTAAAAGCAACCTTATCATTGGATTCAATAGCGTTGCTGCCGGTCATTACCAGGGCAAGGCCTTAGCATAATTAAAGTAATAATTAAAAACATTTTACTATCGGGCGTTACGTTGATTAACTGAAAAAAATGATTGTAATACAATAATAAATGCATAATTTTTATTGTCAAATGAGTGCTGAAATAAATGTTTTACAAATAAAACCTTTGTTGAGAAAATAATCACAAGATCATTAGTACATACACACTTTCAGTTTCAGTGTATATGTTGAAATGCACAATAAATATTGCTAATGCTTCTTTACGGCCATGCGGCAGCTATTAAACTAGGCCACTGGTGACCCAACCAAAAGTTATTGCCAAAGTGGTCGATGGCCTCGGCAACCAGCCTGGCCAAACCTTCGCCACAATTGCGTTGCGAGTGCCTAAACAGCTTACAGAGTAATGTAGAATTTGCTGCCATTGATCTGAACCGAGGATAGCTGACCATCCCTCTTTCGCCAGCTACCACGCAAGTGCATTTGTATAATTTTCGCCCCAACATGGAAGGAAATGATAGCGAGATGATTATCTCGAAGAAGAAACCAATGAATGATTAGCAAAAAAAAACAGACGAACAGTTGAAAGGGGAATCGTAACTGCTTGACAAGAGAATCAATACGCAGGATTTTATTTGCGAAATCAGAAAGCATCCGGCAGCAGAAGATTACAGCAATAAAACTGTAAAATTAAATGCATGGAATTCAGTCATAATATCATTTATACCAGACCTTGAACCACAAAGACCACAGCTGAAAAAAATTACTAGGTGAGTGTTTATATAATAATTTGATATTATGTGTAAGTAAAGAAAAATGAAATCGATATTTTAAGACCTTAGTTGTAAAAGTAGAAGAAGAAGGGACCTTCTTTGGTCATCCATTGTCAGGACTTGAATAAAATAAATCCTGTATTGTTGGGGCATCTTCTGGTTGAAATCCGTCGGTGTCCCTTACATAGTTACATAGGATGCAACATGCTTGGGTTATGGACTTGCTTAAATCTATGTCTATGTTTAGAGCGCGATGAACACTACACAACTTATTTACAAGAATTCGAAAGGAAAACACATTTTTTGCGTTAAGGCATTTGCCTGGATAAGGTCTAAGTATCTTCGTTGACAGTCTGAATCCTGGATGAGCTATAAATAGAAAAGGCATAGGATCTTCGAATCCTTGAAAGTACAACTGTGCCTGTGCTGTTTTATTAGTAGCATCTGCTGATTTTTTGTATGTGCCTACTTCTATGAAAATAAACTTGTACGATGCGTACAAAAATATGCGAAAAATAATTTTTATAATTGTAAAATTGTTTTCCGTTCTATTGCCCCAACCAGTGGGGAAAGTCACTTCGCTGGTAGAATTCTGCTGCAGTTGTCAGGCAAAATGTTCGATAATTGTTGTAACTTGTTTACATATAGCATAACAAACTTGCCTGACAATTACAAATATTGAGGGTTGACTTATACTGAACTGAGCCAAATCGGCTGAAACAGAAAATATAATTAGAATAGGAAACCACCACACTCATATTTCAGATTGTTTTATATCTCATGATGAATAAACAAGTTCTTTTTTCAGTGACAATTGTTAAAAAAAAGGGAATCCCGTAGAGCTACCCAAGAGAAATACTGTCAAAAATGGTTCAGCTGTTGGTAGATATATAGAATACGTATAATTCGAACAATTGCGCTTTTTCGAAACTATTCCGAAGACGACAAACTAATAGCATAAACGAAGCATAAATTGACGACAAGGGCACCATATATGAGGATGTTACAAATAACGGAGAATCTAATTGTCTAGCATTCTCAAGCTGTACTGACATCATCAATAACTTACAAATATGTTACCTACTTATTTCATCTGTAATATAATAATGAACTACAAGTTAAACAAGTTACTGCGTAGGATTAGCAAACTTCAGCACAATGACAGATTTTGACATAATTGATATAAATGTACGATGGGAGCTGCATTTTAAAATTCATGAACACCTTTGACCAAGGTAATTTTTGATATCACGGTACATCTACTCAGACACAAGGAAAATCAAAATTCACTTCGAGAAAACAAGATGAAAATGAAAATGACGAGGAAAAAAGAATCAAAATAATTCTGGGACAAAAAATCTAGTACCCTACTGATGAAAGATATGAGGGCGAATTTGTCCTCTCCATTTTTGGAAATATGAAAAGTTCCTGTGAAAAAAATTAAGCGTCGGTCTGATATAATTGCAACTATTGCTGTTGCTCAACTACAATCTGAACAACAATGGCCGCTCAATTTGACTATTATTCCACAATCACCACGCTACATTTCTATGCCAACTCAATCACAATTCGTACAAAATATTAAAAATTTTGAAAAATCGTTCCGGCAAATTCAAAATCATCAACGTCAAATTCCACGAATGCGCATCTCCACACCCACGCTCTCCCCTCACTCGGCACAATCCTCACTGTCTAGTGATTAATGACAGTCAGATGAGTAATTATTTGATTTTCAACTGAAATTGATTCACATCAACGTTTCCTATCGTTTAAGTGCAAATCTAAAGTGACCCAACCAACCCAACCCAACCCAATCCGATCCAACCTAACCCACTCCAATCACAATTTTAATTTTCCAAGAAAAACACAGAACCTACAAGTAAGTACTTCCGAACTTCGATCGGAACCAGAGTTCTTTGTGTCTAATTTATCTAATGAAATTATGCGTTTCAAATAACGTGTGGTCCCAAAGTTTTGCAAAAATGTTTAATTTTAGGTTTGTATTTGTACCAAATTAGTGTTTAGAAAAAGAAGAGAGCCTCCAAAATATTTCAGTGATTTAATATATCACGACATAGAAAACATATAATGTCAAGTTCAAAGGTAAATTCAAATCTGAGGACAACATTTTTGCATGGTGTGCCGATATATTGGACGTGTTCGAGGAAAAACCTTGCATGCACAATATTATATTGAAAGATATCTTCTCAAGGAGCTTCATTTAAATTTCCACACTATTGTGCAACAGTAAATACTATACTGCAACAGTACTTTGAAACTCGTATAACATACAATATATTGATTGTGGTCACACATTAGAAGACCAATTACGACGTCATATTTAAAACAAATCTAGGAATCGATCCTCCTTTAGTCCAGAGGATGGTGACACTCCAGAAGAAAAGCTATTGAAGATTAATGACCCATTATCAATTATTGGCATAGCAAGTAAATATTGTCGTATTTGTTGATTAACATTAAGTTTCAAAAATAAAAGCTTTCCTGTAAACTTTGAGACGTTACGTTACAAGGTTTTAGTATGTTGAAATAAGTTATAAACGACTTACTTTTTGTATCACATTTTCCCGTTCCTTATATAAAGCAAGAACTTATCCTCTGTTTATTTGCGATCAATAAAATTTCACATTCACAAACATTCGTCAGGTGAAACGTTTCGTGACGAAATTATAAGCGATAGATTACGGCTTATCATGAACGTGACAATTTTAGAAACACTTTACTCTGGCATGCGATGTTTCCACATTTTCGTAAATTTACTTTTATGATTGTTTTAAAATAACTCGCCCTTTTCGGTGCTTATTGGGGCCAAACAGGTAGACGGGTCCAGGGGAAAAATCCTGCATATTTCATACGTACACATTTACCATGACAATGGGCAGGGAAGACCTATGAGAAATGATGTTCGTCTCTGTCCGGCAAAGTAGTAATTATAAAAAATAGAGATGGAATTAATATTTGTCTCTGTTTCTTCGTCCGGTGGTGGCGACCATCGGTGTTTATTTAAGAACGTAGACGCAATTTTAGTTTTATAGTTATTGGTTGCCACGGCCAGAATTTCAATTTGGAATCGGCGACTTTGAACGTTTCGTTATACACCGCTTTAATTTGAAAGTCTTTGTTGTATTGAATTTACTTGCGCTGGTACTTAAATTTTCTACAATCGTTTAGTGGAAGGAAGCGATTTAATTTACATCTTCTACAAAAGCGTAACTTTTATTTGTCGAATATTCATAACTTCTTGTACTAAAGATGCTATTAAATTCATTAGTAATTGAATAATATTTATTTTCATTTATAAATTATTATAATAGATCTAAAGTACTACATTTAATATGCGATGTGACTGTGAGCTTGATTAACTGTGAATGTGAGTCGCTTTAAATCTGACCTGTACCTATTTTCATCAATAATTTTGTAATTATTACAAATGGGATGGTCACATTAGCTAAATCACCGATAATGGCACCTGACAAAAATATTAAACGTTGATGTCACATTCAAATTCAGCTTAAATTAGAATTTTAATATTGAATGTACTAATAGGTATATACTCGTATGTGCTACATGTAGATATACAATTAAAATCAATGAAATTACATAGGGTTAATAAAGTGGGGGCAAGGAACGCAGTATGGGTTTCCTTAAAATCATATGTGATGTGTCAAAGCGCACCTTCTTTAAGTGATTATCGCCAATTATTTGCACCCTATATTCACGTTATAATTTTTTATACCACAAAAATTGTATAAAACATTTCGCAACTAACTTATATAAATTCTAAATTTTTGTAAATTACTAACGAGTAGTTATGTGTTCCCTTTTTACAACAAAATCAACTAACTCCCGTCTTCACCAAAAGCTTTATTGTAAATTCAATAAGACATGTGATTGATGTCAATTGTCGGGTAACTTAATTTCAGACATTTTCTTTACGTAGTTGCATCAAAAATAATTGTTAATATCGCCTGAGCATTTAATAAAAAAAAGAAAGGCAACCTAACGTATTATAACACAGTAGAAATCTAAATCGCGTCATTGACATCGCATCTCTGATAAAATTTTAAAGGAGCATAAAATTTTTAATGTAATACCACAACCGTGAAACTTTAGTCGAACCTCCACAATTCAAACGCTCGGGTCATTTACAACGCTTGATTAATTGTCGAGTTGAAATAATCTCTCAACCGTTAATAGTTTCCTTGCATAATACACTAATGTAGGTCGTGTACCATCGCGCTTAAACACACATATGGTACTCGAGAAATTAATAACTGCCCACGTTCGTTGGTTCGAAACAACTCGGTGACTAATGTTCAAGTAACCTACCTATAATGTAATTTAAATAGTCGCAATTAATCATCGGCGTAGGCTTGACCATAAATGTATGGTAAGTGCCGAATCGTTTTTGTAGTTCGATTTCATGTTTAATATTATTTATTACAGCTTATGGATTTAGTTGATTTCCCTTTTAGTAAAATTTCAAATTTGCATTTAAATACGTAAACAATTACAAAATTATACAAATGATAATCGAAGTATATAAATAAATTTGATTGATAACAAAAGTGAATTGGAGGCGCCGGGCATCGATCCCGGTACCTCTCGCATGCTAAGCGAGCGCTCTACCATCTGAGCTACGCCCCCTGTGGAAAAAGAGTACGTAAAATAAGGATGGGTGAAACTATAATCCTACATTTTATTTTCATTAGTACATGATCTTGTATCGAAAGACATCGTTTTTAGAACTTGTTTAATTGACACACCTAGTATTTTATAAATAAATCCATATTTCCACAATTTAAAAAAATCATGCCACAAAAGTATGACGAGGCGACGTTTTGCAAATATTCTATTGAAATACGCATTGCACAAAAAGAAAAGTACATCTGATTATTCAAAATGAATGCCAAGTATCCGTAAACTCGATTACCATCTTCGAATGACAATAGAAAGACATTGCAATCCCATAATTAGTTTGATGTCCGGAAAATTCATCCTGGAAAATTGTGAATAAATTTATCGTGGAAAGTGCATCGTGGTAAAATTCATCGTGAGGTAAAATTTATCGTTTGGAAAATTCATGATGGGAAACTTACTTATTACTTCTGTTGTCGGGCCACTCGAATTTGTGAAAAAAGAAAGCAGAGCATTTATTTATGAGGGATGCAGATTCAAGAGATAAAATGTTTTGGCGCGACCAGTATCATCCTCAGAGCTGTAGAGCGCGTTGGAAACGCTGGTACAGTTGAGCATGCAAAGGTCCATGCAATGAAATGAAGGAAGTGGCCAGCTCAAAATGGTCCTCATAAAATTGTAGCTAATACTCGTAACTTTATCGGCCTATCACAAGGAGTTATCGGCCAAATACCAGCTGTGACTATATTGAAAAAGACCATGCAATGTGCTGATCTATCACCAACGAATCCCATGACTTTGGCTGATTTATGTGGATTATCAAATTACTCACAACGGTGACCTGTTCCTACTGTACGTCAGTGATTCTCATTTCTCCTATACAACAAAATATGCAACTTCTTTCCCATTAAATTGATTTGAAATGTTTACATTTATTTTGGGAAAAATGTTAATACACTAAAAAATAAAAACACAAACATGATTCACTATTTATTGTTGTCGTGAATAGGAGAGCCGAATGTGTTAATATCTATACTATATCTAATTAATTAATTACAATAAAAAAATATCTTAACCAATATAGCCCTATTGTCCTTTTAAAAGGACGGTACAAATCTGTACACGTAGCTCTAGTTTAATGATGAGTCAACCACCTTTAACCTCACCTTTCGACCCTGTCAGTCAATCTGTGGCACGTGTTCCTCAAAATTCTTAAGATTTCTTGTATTAATTTATATATGTGTGTTGTTGTGTTGAGTCAACCACATTTAACTTCACGTTTCGACCCTGTCAGTCAACCTGTGGCACGTGTTCCTCAAAATTCTTAAGATTTCTTGTATTAATTTATATATGTGTGTTGTTGTGTTTATAGACAATTTACCATGGATAAATGGGGGTGAGTAATTTTAATTGTGACTAACATCTATGGGTATGGAATGTCAATTACAGACCGAAGTGGAAGTTCAAATACCATCTGAGGACAAATGGAATAGTGAAGATGAAAATCCGAAAATCTTTCAGAATTTTTGGAGCGAAGGCCGAAATCTTTGAAGAAAATTAATTACAAAATTAGTGATTTGCATAAATGGAATGTTTGTGACTGAAAGCCGGTATCTTCTCCGAAGAATAATATTTCGCCTGCCGCCACTTCGTCTTTTTATCAATAACGAAGTATTAAATTTAATTCTTGATTTTTCAAACCAATATGCCTAGCAACAAAACCGCATAGGAGATATTACGGAAGATGAGCTGATGTGTTTTATCGGAATTTTTGCCCTTAGTCGTTATATACCTCAACCGATAAAGAAAATGTTTTGGCAAAACAGAAAAGACACTAATAATAAATTGATGCTTGTTATGCTTTGTCACGTGATACATTTCAGTATATTATGAGCAATATTCATTTTAATGATAATATAAATTTACTGAAAGTGGACAAATATTTAAAATTAAGACTAAATTTTTACAACACGTACCAGTAGAAGAAAATCACAGCATAGACGAGGCCATAATTCCTTACTTTGGCCAACATAGCGGAAAACAACTTTGAAGGGAGACCCATTCGTTGGGGATACAAATTGTGGGTTGGCGCGTCGCGATTGGCTATATAGTTTATTTTGACCTGTACCAAGACGCGTCAGCTACCCTCCCAGAGAAATATAAGCATATGGGACTACGAGCCTCGGTTGTTCTTCAGTATGCTGCTCTTTCCCTTTTAAAAGAACTAAAAATCAGAAATATAATGGTTACTGGTACAATGAGGGAAAACAGCATTCCGCAGTCTCGCCTATCAAGTACTATGGTAATGAAGACCTATGACACCGTAGCTATGTTGAACACACTTTGGCTGATGACGAAATCGCTATTGTCAAATGGAAATAAATAATAGTGTAGTGAGCGTTGCTTCAAATGCACTTGAGCTAACAGGGTGAAACGATTCTCACATGCAGAGAAAATGTATGTTTACATAGATCAACCAAGATTGGTAAAATCTTATAATGAAAACATAGGATGAATTCATCGCGGAGATCAAAATTTAAGTCAATATAGAGTATCAGTAAGGGGTAAAAGATGGTATTTCCCGCTTCTTGCTCACTGTGTGTATATGACTGGGCAAAATTCGTGGCGATAACACAATGATAGTCATGGTAGTCTTAACCAGCTCGAGTTTCGGGGAAATATAGCAACAGAATTACTAGAAACGTGTAAAAGGGTGACAAAAAGAGGACCTTCGAAAACTCCAATAAATTTACACGAGTTCCCCCGCTATGACAGAATAGGCCACCTAGTAGAGTACCAAGAGAACCAAAGACGCTGCGGTGTGTGCAGCAAAAATTTTAGGTTCAAAAAGTGTGATATTGGCCTACACCCGAAAGAATTTTTTTCAGTATCATACAGAATAAACCTTGGATATGTTATTTTAAGAAATTAAATGTATTTTAAAATCTTCAAAGTGTTGTGCAATTTGTAATTTTAAAGTAGCATATAAACTACGGTACTTTTAAAAGGACACCTAATTACTGCTAATTGAAAAGAGCAAAGAATTTTATTTTATTTTCTGAACATACTATAGATATAAAACAGTTAAATCATAAAAAAATCTAAAAGTAAAAAAAAGTTTCAGGACCTAATGGGTTAACTAAAATATGAAAGGGGGAAATGTGAAGAAATGTTTGTTTATGTTATCGCGTCTATCGAGTCTAAGGAATGTCGTTTGCATTGATGACTCACGCGGGTGACAGGGTTGTTTATCCCTTGGGAACAAAGGAGATCGAGCACATTATATTGTCGCCGTTTTGAATTAAATAAATGGTTTAAACACAATGGCACTTATAGGAATTACCGTCACTTAGTTACTTGCGAATGTGTTCACTTAATCTAAGTCACGGGCTCTGAATAAGCTTCGACTGCGTAAGAGCCGCATGCTCACCCTACGAGCATGGCAGGGCCTCGATCGAGACTCTATCTATACTGTGACGAGACTGGAGCGAGACTGAATATTTTTGAAGGTCTTATAATAAGCGATCCGTGAAGGGAATTGACCGAGGCGCGACCGTACAAAAAGTGATTGCGCTAACAATGTGTTTACGAACGCGACGTTATTACTTCAAACTAGCATTGGAGCCTTAATTTAACCAGTCAAGTCAACGTGTAATTCATTCCGTTTAGATAATATTTTGCATTTTTGAAATAATATATTTAACTCTTGTTGTAAATTAACCTTTAATTATCGTGTGTTTCATGTCCGTATTAGATACTGAGTAATAATTAAGGAATTGTTTTTGTTTAGATTTTATTGTTGATTCAATGCTACCTCTTGTATAGTCAGTTCAGATAAATTGTTTTCAGCTATCGCAAGTCCATGTTTATTTTGGACTAATTATACGCGTACTTTGTTTATTTCGTTAAGAACTCTGATCGGTTGTCCCAGTTCTTAAATCATTTGTTAATTTCGCGTTGACGCCGACTCTGTAATCATTGCATTTCTTTTATTGGTAATGGTTGCTGATTAGTTGAAAGCTAGAACGGGTTTTATTTATTTCAACTTATTCCGATACGACGCACATTGTCATTATCTGCTTAGGGCTGTTTAAATTTATATCGGATGGCGCTCTAAATTGTAACCCGCCTCACGTTCTACTGGAATCGACCAAAGCACATTCAGTCAGATATTAGAGCAACAGTTTGAACAGATTTCACCAAAATTAGTTTTTAACTGAAAAATATCTGGGACCGATCTTCTGTTGCCCATGCCCCTTAACATGCTTGTGTTAATTTTGGGAGCGCCATGCTTAAGAAGAGTAGTAGAGGTAATAGTAGTCTACATTACAACTTTTTTCCCAGGAATAAAATTTTATTTGATCGTAATATACAATGTTTTGACAATCAAACGTGTTTCAAAATAATATTGATTCGTTTGCCAATAACAAACTTTTCTCACGATGAATTATTCCACGATGAACTTTCCACAATTTATTTATTTTCCCTAGATAATGTTTTTTGTCAAATACGAATTTTCGTAGCTTATTCCAACCAGAATCGACAGCAATGGTAACAATTTGAACAACTTTTGAGTAAAATTTAGGTGAAAAAGGTCTAATAATAATAATAACCGTATACAGACAAGTTATGTATTAACATTTGCTGATACAACAAAATACCCAAACATTAGATATTATGTAGACGAAGCGATAATAATGAGGGTTCCATTGAATTTCAGAACAATAAGCGGAGAAACACGTATTTTAATAATTAAAATATTGATTTTGATTTTGCTGCTTGTAATTTGCTTCACGACAATAGAAAATGTACCTCACTCGATAGTTTTAATTTAAGGCTGACATACAAATCGCCCTCTATTAATATTGGGCAATGACTAGAAGTCTCGTCCTTGTAATTAAAATGCATTGACGTTATTGAGTTTTTGAATTTTAAGTTGCCATTTGTTGTATTTATAAATAATAGAAAATATAAAAGTATAGGCGTTCCTTACAGTCGAAATAATATTGGACATATATTTTTAGGAAGAATTTGAAATCCCAGTTTTCAAATTTGAATTAATTTTACGCATTATTATTTGTTGTAATTTCTTCTGAAATTTTATCAGCAAATAAAAGCAATAAAATCACACAATCGTAGACATTTCTAATTCTTTAGTACTATTATTTTTGGTTAATGTTTGTTTGTAATAAAATTATGCAATTTATAAACATCCTAGTTGAATGTTACCACTTATAGTTTAAATTAATTTAGAACAAACATTATGTAATTAAAAGATGACAATAGAAAAAAAAATTCACCTAATATGCATAATTTAATTAACACAGCATTTCGAAACGTCGCTGTTCTTACTCGTCCAGAACCAATAAAAATTGATCGCTTTGACAGGAACTTAAGCATGCGAGACCTTTCCGTGATAAATTTACATTTATCTGAAGAGACCTGACGTTAATTTCGATAGCTAATTTAAATAAGTCCGAAAACCGGATTTGGTAACTCATTAGCTGGGTGTTGAATTTTAAACTGGGCATTAATTATCTCCGAATCGAATATATATTGTCGCGTTCTGTAAGGTCCGGCGGTGGATTGTTTCTAAAATTATCATTATTACCTCCCTAACTTTAAAACTTAACGAGCTCCATAACTTCAAATTGTTTTAATTGAGACCGAAACTAATTGGAGAAAAGTGTACATTTTAATTTTTCAATTACCGTAATTGTCGCCACTAAATTAGGTTACTTATTTCATTTTTAATTACTTACTTCGCGGCGCGGCGTTGGTATATTTTTTTGCCCCGTTGGCGTGTTCGATTAGATAATTTTATTTGCATGTGCTCGACGCGAAATGGTAATTCTGTTTGTGTGGAGTCGATACGAAATTAAATATAAAACGGTGAATTTATTTAGCAGTATAATAGAAATGATTCTACCTAAACCTAAAGTTCTGGCGTAAAATAAAAATATAATGTAAAAGCATCTACTAAAATTTGAAGTAACAAACTAGAAAAAATATATTCTGATAGAGTTGGAAATATAAATGCAGACGTAAAATAAGTGAAGGAATTTCGGAAATAAGTGGTAATAAGTGGAAGTTGCTAAGTTTCATGATAAAAAAGATGAAAGAACCTTTGTTGTGACTGAAGACGAAAATAATGGTGGTTAATATATATCGTTTGAGAAGACATTTTATAGCCGTGTATCTGTACTTCCTGAGCATCGTATGAAATAAGAATCTGAGGCTATAATAATTTTCTCAACAGTGGTTTAGGATTTATTTTTTACTATTAGCGTACATATTCATATTTTATTGAGTTTGTGTTAAAATTGTGTGAAACTTTAACGAAATATTTTAATTCTAATTTATCATATTGATATTATTTAAGAATTTTAACTCAGATATTAATGTAAAACATTTGACATGCATGCTTAGTTTTAAAATGCATTGAAAAATCAGCATTTGAAATCTCAACCTGCCATAATTGTACTATAATTTACTATTTTACCGAATTAGTTTTTCAGTGAATATTTATTGAAGCAAAACATCGATAATATTTTATTATTAGCTTAAAGTAATTAATATTATTGAGTAATAAAATGACTTAGAATAGTGGGACAGTTCACACATACATCATTTTATAATTTACTAATAGGAGAAAAATAATTAATTATAAACCAAGTAAAATGCACTCATTTTTATTACTAGGTGTGAATATTCTCGACGCGTCATCTCGACGATTCATCCAAAACCCAATTTCGCTATGTAATCTATTCGCATGAAAAGTGTAAAATACGCTAGTTTGCTGGAAATTTGTGTAAGTACAAGAAAGTTCAGTGCGGACCACTGCATTTTTTGACTTGGCAATAGCTTATAATAATAATAATAATTTTGGCAAATTAACGTAATTATATTTGTTTAAACAGAAACATGTTAAATATATATTTATCTACTTTGCGTTAACAATAGGTCCATTATGATACTTAAATGGGCTCAAAACAGTTTAATAATAGAGGCTATTATTAAACTATTTTTGGTAACTACTTGTTCTGTTAGATCGGCGACATTTCATTCCACTGCTCATAACACGACGCCATAACCACAATCTTACTACTTATGCTCATTTATTACAAACTTACTTTTATTGCCAGATATAATAGATCATCGACTTCATGTAGGAAACGATCTATCTCCGCTGCTTCCAAAATCTTAGATTTTTAGGCTGACAACCTGTTGGCAAGAATGCTTGGAGCCGTGCAAGCTCTTAGCATGCTATAAGACGCCCATAGTGTTGAAAATATTTTTTGATTTACTTATTACGTCATAATATGCAAGAACAAAGTTTTCTGAAATATTTTGAATTGCATTTTTGGCACAGCATAAAGTGAATGCTTTGTACTCATTGTCATACAACGCTTTCGACTTGGTTGGCAACAATTTCGTTACTGCCTCAAGAGCGGCTTGTTTTATTTCTGGAGGTGTACAACTTATTTTCGGCGCTTCTGCCATATTTTTGAAGTTTTTCACCAAATTTAAAGGAATTTAAATATTTCAAATGATATTTGCCGCCTGTCAAATATGTCATATTTTGTATTCGAAATTTTGAATTTATATAAAACTGTAACGTAAATTAGATAATAGTATATTATGCAACAAGTATTATAAACGGCATTTTAATCACAAGCTTTATTAGGCACGAGCGAAGCGTAGCGGAACATAAAACGAGTGTTTAGAGAAGTTTATAAGACGAATTGCATACTATACTTTTTCTACGACCATCGCAAAAATACTAAAATTTAGAAATTATTTTATTATCTTAAGCCACATTAATAAACAATACAAAATTACTAAATTGTTCCTGTACTTGAATATACATTAACAGTCACATTAGAAACATTTTGGCAATTGCTGAAGAAAACCATCGATTTTCTTAAATTTTCTCCATCAAATTGTGTTTTATGTGTGCTAGAGTAAGTTTGGGTGGAGTACCAATACAAACATCCTCTTTACTTCCACTATCGTTTCGGTGCAATTTTACAAGAACGACACTATTTTTGTCACAAAATACAACATTTCTTGATGCGCCTTAACAGATTGATGACAAGTGACACCTAACTTGATTTTGAGTTTCAATTGATTTTCGCGATTAAAAACCTAACTAACTTCAACCGGTGACTAAAGCGCACAAAGTCACTGCTAGTCAAGGTGTGTTTAAAATACCACTTAGCGTCATGGAATCATATTCGATAAATGGCATTTTAAACATGGGAGTAGAAAAAAATAGTACATTATACTCGTTTACTAAGAGGCATTGTAGCTCTTGTTCCATTGGAACACTCCTCGCTTCGCTCGTCGTGCCCCAAACCGACGCGTGCTACAATAAATTATTAAATTTAAATTATTTAAACTTGTTTAATAATATACTATTGTAAATAAGTCTAAATCTGTTCGGCTGATTATTAGTACAAAACAATATTATCACAAAAATAATATAATATGTGTAATAAGACAGTAATGAAATCTTTGTTTATATTATCTCATAGTTGATACATTTTAAACAGCTGATTATGTCTCTCTAGTATAAATATTAGCGGTATACATTTCCATCGTTTATTTAATACCAATACACCACGTGCTTTGAAAATTCCGCCACTTTTCATGGTTATAGGTAGTCGGTCTCTTGCAATTGTCTGCGAAAGAAAACAGATAGAAGAGAAAAAATTTGTTGAAATTAGAGAAAAGAAGATAAGAGTAAATAAGGAACCTATCAGACATATAATATTGGAAACAGAAACGATAGACGAAGACATACAGGTAAAAGTTGAAGGAATGGAATCAAAAACTAACTGAAATTGTGGTGTAAACGAAACGTGGAACAAAAAAGCTATGGAATCATTTGAAAGATAAAGGAGATAAGACAATAGCGCAGAACTTGGTAGACATACATCATTTGAAATTAAAGAAAAAATTGTGGAATCTAACTAATGGAATAACCTGGAAACTACGATCTATTTAAAATAGAAAGGAAGAAAGTCATAACAGCAATATTAGATGCAGTAGGGCGAATATGGGGTATCCAAGTACAAACAAATTTTCAAAATTATATTAAGCGTAAGAAAGTGAAATCTATCGCACACTGTACTATCTCACAGTGGGATCGTTGTGATCCTATACGATCACCGAATGGCACACATGCAACTTGTACCGTTCTAGAGAAAGGGAAAGAAAGACAGGCACTAGGAATTTTAAATGTGTGGGCCAAATTTTGAAATTTTAAATCAATCAAATCAATTTAGCCTTGGTCATGCACTGATAAAGTTGATAGACATGTGTCTCCACGATTTCCACGGTTTTTCCCGTCTTACCATCTTTTTTCTAAATGCTTCTTTAATGAAAAAACGAATTCATTGTTAGACACAACAAATTTCTATTATTTTTGTATCCTATGTACGAATTATTTATTCAATTTGTCCGTTGTCAGTTACGTTTAACATATACCCAGTTCTTGTTTTGATTTAAAATTTCAAAATTTAGCCTACGCATTTTTACAGTATTTGCGAACTGTGCTTAGCAAAGATGTCCAATTTATTGTAAAATCATTAGGGAAGCCAATATTTGAATGCATCGTATTAATATGGGATTTCCTATATTCCATCCGCCAATGCAGCGCTGTTTAATTAAACACAGCTTAGTTTAAGGCTGGATAGGATGTTCCACCTTTAATAAACAATCGTCGAATCCTAAGAAACTTACTAAAGATGCCAATGTGTCTCCCTTAAATACGATATAAATTAAATCCCTTAAAACAATCAATGCTATTTACTATAACTTTTTTAATTTAAATTTGAATAGAAAACAGGATTACAGGATTGAAAAAGACATTTTAGCTCAATTTACAAGAGAAACAGCATTACAGAATAGATACACAAAGAAAAAGCTACATCAAATTTTGTAATTGAAAATAGCTTGAAAGCAGTCGCAAACAAGAATGCAATGTTCGGACATTACAAATATTTTGTGTCCTTCCGAAAGGTTGGTCTACAATGGTTAAGAACATAATCCCGATCATTGCATGAACCAGTCAAGTGCCACAATAAAAGTTTTCGATTTTTGTTGTATGCCTTACAATTATAATGTCGGTCTTGGATACTGGAGTTAAAATAATAAATTTTATAAAGGTAAGTCCTCTCAACTCAAAGATTTTTTCGCATATATGCAGCGAAATGAGCAGTGAACATCAGCAGCTTCATAACGAGAGTATTTGAACTTGATGAATATGTAGGTGAGCTTACTTAGGTCATATTTTTCTTAAATTAAACGCGTTGAATTTCAAAATTTCAACATTTTTTCATAAATTCAGAATTCAGAAATTTTCAGAAAATAAAATAAATATGAACAAAATAATGAAAGTGGAAAGATGAAAAACTACAATTAAATTGAACAAATCAACTGAAGAAAGAGGAAAGTCATGGAAATAAAGCGATTTTTTTATTTGCTTTATTTCCATGACTTTCCTGTTCCTTCACTTGATTCGTTTAAATTATCCGCTTAGAATAAACAACAAAGCAAATTATAAAAGAACAGTACATGTTTTTTATGTAAAACTGAACATCAACATCGGACGAATCAAATTAAATGAAACTATCAATTACAAAAAAACTAAACAAAATAAAAACGAAGCTGTGAAAAAGACAAAAAATGACACGTGTCAATTAACAGAGTCAATATATAAATAAGTGGAAACCATTCAAAACCAAACAATGCAAAGAATAGAAACTCAACAAATAGTACCAAAGGCAATATTTAAAAACCTAAACATTACCAGTGGCGATCACGGAAATCTATAAATGAAACAAAATAGATATTAAATCAAACAACTAAAATGAAATAAAAAAATGTAGGAAAAATAATGTTTTATGGCAGCAATATTGTCAACACTTTCGATTGATGAGATCTCTTAAATTATTTTAGCTGATTGATATTTATATTGGACTTTCACTTCTTTCACTTTCAGATATAAACAAAGCCAAGGAATTATTCCTGCTGTTACTTAATAACAAAATTAACATTAAAGAGGAAAATATTAGCGAACAAAAATAACAAAAAGACAAACAAAATACATAGAAATAATAATTGTTTGGAACTTTTTTTCTGATGAAATATTTGCTAAGACTTACTTTATCTTTAAAAATGACGTGTTTTGAATAAACTACAATATGTTTAATGTGAAAAAAATCAAATGACTTACTCCAAAACCAACAGGAATTTCTTGTACGTCGTGTTTTTAAATATAAACATTTCTAAGAAAAAACAGCAAAAGCTATTTTAGAATAAACTAATAATAATAATAATGTATGGATTATATGGATCGATGTACCGGTGATTAGGGCGAGGAGGAATTACTTGTGTCAAGACAGTCGGAGGTTACTTTCAGGGAACTTTCTAAATCGATTTTGGTTGGATAAATCCCCTTCCTTTACAAGCTTCCCTTCACTTTTAAAGTTATTTACTTCCACTTGTTTGTATCTACTGTGCTCTTCATCTCATCCACCCATGTGTCTCTCCTTCTTCCTTTCTTATCTGCAACTGCGTTAGTGCCCTTATGTCACTTTCCACCTTTCTCCTATGTGCCCGAGCTATTTCACTATGCGTGGTTTTATATATCTTATTACATGTTCTCTCTTCAATTGCGCCTACTGTGGTCCTCCAATCTTACTGCACCATACATCTTATCATTTGTCTCTCCTGTATGAGCAAAATATTCTTTTCCCTTATTTGCCCTGAAATATTTTATGTAGAGTTGAACCCAAGTCGTTGTAGGCGTTCAAATATTAATATCGTAGAGCGAAATAGAAATATTATATAAAGCTAGAAGGCACCAAACACTGTCTACTCTAGCTTTAATGGTGTCCACCCAATTCCAATTAATATTTACGTTTGGATTAAATCAACATTTTAATGCAGTTTCTCGATAAAATATAAACTCAATTGAATGTACAAATTTAAATCCAAAATTATTATCTAATAATATTTCAAAAAGTTTACCACACCGGAACCTAAATTGTCCTCGCTGTCACAGTTGACATCAGCATCCACCTTCCACGAAATTATTAGCAGGTGTTGCAATCATGCATAAAATATGCAATGAATATGGATTAATCGGGATTTAATTTGTAAAAAGAATAATTTTGCTCTTCTATAGTTTCGTTCCACCAAAAGTGGAACTTGCCAAAAGCACAATAGTATTTTATTTGCAGAATTAATTATCGCTTATGTAGCACATCCACCAACTAATTACCAATAGATTTAACATCTTATAGTAGTTTTTACTTTCTTATACTTTATAAGGAAGCACAGTAATCATGAATATGTTCGAATTCGGCATTTTAACGTATATACAAGTTTTGAGGTCCCCTGAGCCGATTCTTACTAGTTCGGAACGACGTCATTGTGTGCGTCTGTGTGTGTGCCTGTGCGCCATCTAGCCATCTAGGCAAAAAGTAATAATAAATAAAATTAAATATGGTTATTTGCGCTTTTTTGATGATTGTTATTCTCAAGGAATTCACACTTGATTTACATGTTATTCAATTATTATCAGCATTCTGGACAGAGAACCGCTTAAAGTACAGTTATTTCGAATCGTGTACTGTCGGTGAACACTTTAAGCAATAAACGTAAATTGAAAGTAATAATATTTACAGACTAATAGCTCACGACACGAGCACACGAAAATAAAATAATGATATGGATATTAGTTTATTTTTTAAATGATGTCGAATAAAAAACATGTTTTGTTTTCATAAAAATGATGAAAACTGCCATCGATAATATTTAATTTTATCCATTCAAGTACAAATAACACCATAACAATAAACATGGTCATCAATGTTTTTATTTTATTTTTCTATGAAGGAGAAAAATAAATTATGAATTGTTGTTCTTTTATTTGGCAGTTAGTGGTATAATAGTTCGAGTTTTTTATGATGTTTAGTTAGATAGTTTTCTATTCTGAGTTTGATTTGAAAAGATAAATTAAATAAAATAAAAGCTAGATAATGATTGGGGGGTGGTGTGCATCATTTGATGTTCATCGCTGCATGTGAACCATATCCCCCAAGTGATGGTGCAAGGTGGAGGTTGGAGGAATAAAAGCAAAAAAGGAAAATAGAATTTAAAAAAAATAAAAAGGGCGGATATATTATATTAATAATTCGCAATGATACGGAAAATGGACAGCATTACATCCATTAGTTCATTTCTGGCAATTCCATTGACACTTCCTAGATTTAGTTTTCCAAGGAACAAATTTATAAACGATTTAACGTAATAATTGTTACTGAGAACGAGTGACAGTGCCTACTGTTCCACTGGGCATGTGTTTAAAATATATTCATTGCTTAGAACCGGAGCAAGTTCGTATATTTAAATGTGACACACGATAAAGACAACACAACTATTTGAAAATTAATATATTCAAATATTCAAGTCGTAGTGGTCGGGCGTACAGAGAAGGTGATTGTAACATGATGTCCAGCAGGGATCGCAGCGCCGCACTGGCTGTTTCACACTTTCATAAGCGAGACATTAACATCGTTGGGACCATCATCCCTCCCAGCGCACGTTCGAAATTAATGCGTCGATTACCGCAGAAAACGCACAGTTAATGTGATGAATTTATATTCCTCGTTCGATCTATTCTTTGCGTTCTCGTTGCGAAGCGTGAAATTTGGCACAACCTACGGTATAAATTCTGCAGTAACGGATTTTGAGCGTGTGCATTTTCTGCGCTATAAATCAGACGAGGACGCGCGCACCCCTGGTGGCAAATTACCATACTAACCGCAACATCTACACTTCTTTACATCACATATGTATCAGTGATCACATGAGGTGTAATTATCGGCTGTTTTCACAAAGTGTCGGTGTAGATTTGCCCCCTGTAGGCGACACACTTTAATTTGAATAGTTAATAGGGGGTAATCGCTTTCATTAGACTCGTTTCGCATACAGTATTGATTAAGTCATTGCCTTATTGCTCGTTTTATTGGAAACGACTGCGAGTATATTCGGTAAAGGTGAAGACCCACCAATTTCAATTTGGTTTAATTTAATTAATATTTGAATTGTAATAAACTTGTTACTCAAATGTTATGGTTACAAACTTTGTGCCAGACGTGTACGCTGTGTGCTTTTTGAATTAAAACGTGGCGGTATTAGTATTAAAAATGAAATGACAATGCAAAACCATCACTCAGTAAGCTCGTATACCTTGCTCTCTAATATTGGAGTATTGGCGCATTCTCTATGTAGTCGTTGGTTGCATTCTGTGACCATCATTCGCTTACCAACAATATCGCTAAATATATAATACAACTCTTGCTTGCAGTGCAATTAAACGATGTAATTGGATGGTATAAAAATTCACGTTAAAGCCACATTCTAAAAAACTGAGTATGACACACAGATGTTATTGTAATGATTGACATTATCTGCCCTACAAACATTTTATATGGCTGACAATATGTACGTCATATGCCAACTACGTTCGATATTAACTTTCACGACCAGTTAGTCCTAGTATGCCTAGAACTGCTACATGGTTTAAGGCTCACTTTTTCACACCACCTGGGCCAATAGCGCCGAATCTTTGCACATAACGGCCCATATGATTTCCACGAAATAACCAGCTTCTCTCATAACTGCAAGATAGACATATGTTAAGCTGATTTTGGTGCTTCTCCTTACGCACTAAGTAATTTTAAACAAGTTATCAGAAAATTGCTGTTATTAAATCAAAAATGTTACTCCATTTGTAAATATTCTTTTACATAAGCAATAAATAGCATCGAACCTGTTCTTTCAACATTTTGTTCACACTATGGCATATAATTGTATAAAAACATGTTGGCTTATACTTTTACTTTTAATATATTCTCACTGTATTCTCACAATATTGAGACTGAATAGGAGAAACATTTCCTGCTTTGCAAGAGTTTGGATCAACTAAAATTATCCATCCGTGTTTTCACTTATCTTTGATGGCAATTTTATTTAAATGACAGAGGCAATAACAATAAGTTATTGCATGTATCAGTTACTATAAGAACGTAGAAAAAAATATGGAATAATCATTCTAACCGGTTATAATACTTTACGATAAGTGCATTTCTACTGGGCTAGCGAAAATTATGAGGAATAGTTCGTTAAATGTATGAGCAGAAGCATATTTTGCGAATTAAAAGGAAACCTGTATGTTTCCGACTGTGAGAGCACCGGGACAAAAGAAAATTCAGCACAATCCATCAACCAAAAATATTTACAGTTTGGCGCACAATATTTGCTAGCTTTCAAAAAGATTCCGGAAAAAAATTTAAAAAAGGAAAACCTGTGTAATTTGGATGTAAATTATGTTTCCCACGTTTTGCAGAGGCCATACAATGATCTACAAATTAGAAAAATCCTCATCATCTATTCATCATGAAATATTTTTGATTTGAATTAACTATTTTTAGCAGTTAAGAAAAAAACGTAACACGACGTATTCCCCAAATGTTTGGGCAGCGGCATTCTCCCACCTACATGTAGCTCTTTTTGGCCTCACTGACATAGAAGAAAGATCATTTACGTCGAAACGACCCTTTGGGGAACATTTCTTCAACGCGGTTCACAACCCGATAACCAAGAAGCACACACACACACACATGCGCAATACAATACATTTTTACGATTTACATTATATTTACAAGTAGATGGAGTTGATCATTTATTGGCACTATCATCTTTTCATATCTACGCAATATTACATTAATTCCCTTGATGTAATTTTATTAAAATGGAAAAAAATTTAATTAGAGCCGTAGTAAAATACCAGAGATACTTTGCCCTTTTTGCCCCGCAACAATTTTGTAAGGACATGACTGGGATGAATAGGGTCTCCAAAAATTCTCTGGACGTTAGGTACCAAATATGCCGAGGGCAGGTCAGAAGCGCATCAATTATATGGCATCATTGACAAATTTGGTGATCATTTCACCGAATTCTTAACAAAATCGTTACAATGCATGAGACTTGTGTTTATCACTCAATGAAAAGTCGAAACTGCGAAGTACGGAACGGTGGTGTAAAGATTCACGTATTGCCAAAGATTTCGTGTTGTTTCATCCGGAGAACTTTTTGTGTTGGGCTTTTGATAGGGTACTTTCATGGTGTTGGTGCACAGTCACGCGAATTGAAATAATAAAGTTAGGGAGGCAATAAAAAAAGAAATGTTTCCCCTTCTCGGGTGCTCTTCGAGCAATGTAACGATCCAACACACAAAAGTGGTGTTTCAATGGTTGCCATTGACCATCCTTTCTCTTGCCATTGACTATCCTATTCCCACGTTGATTTTTATCTGTTGCCAAAAATAAAAGAACACATTTCGGGGTTTTTATATGACAATCCATTAATGACTGGTGCGATAAAATACAGAGTTTTAAAAAGGGTTCACGCACTTCAGCTAAATATATTAAACTGTTATGAATCCATGTTGAAAACTAGTTAAAATAGTTCCAAGCTTTTTAAATATTCGTTGCTATGTTGGGTACAATAAATATCGAATCGCACTCGTATATCATTCTCTTCAGCCACCGAAAATTCTCTCTTCTGCATTTTCCTACTTCCTTTCTGTAATTTTTATTTATTTCTTTTCTTTCCTTGACTGTCCCCCTTCCTTTATCTTCCTTACCATCTCCACCACTACCGTTGAGTTATATAGTTGTCTGTTCCAGTAATTACCCTTCTCGCTATATCCCACATCTAGACCTCATATACTAAGCGACATATAATTTTACAAGTAATTACTTTTGTCGAAACGGCATGAAACTATAAAATGGAGCATCGATATGACACATTTTCATAAATTTTGAATCCGTCTTTCAAATCCTTCTTAGCCATGAACAAGAAGAATTTTAAAGGCGGTTTTCAAAATTTATGAAAATGTGTCATATTGACGTTGAACACAAATTCAAAATCATCAGTGACGCCATAGATTCGCAGGCAATCATACTGATTTGGTCATTAATGATATTCTACCTGTTCACTTCGTACCTTTCACCCCTACCCACTCAACTATCTTCTCCGCGTCTTCGCAACTCTCCCTGGATTTTTGTACAGACTCTTGGTCCCTTCGATTTATCTACTGCTACACCTTATGCATTAATTTCTGCTCCCCCAAATCATTAGCTTTTAGATCTTATCTCATCAATCTTCACCTTTGCTCCAGAACCATAGCTTCCCTTCGTTTTTTTGTAAGAATACAGAGTGACGGTAAACAAAACCACTGCTACTACAATAATCGATTTCAGATTACATATGATTACATATACACTGTGTATCAGCCACATGGAATACATTCAAAAATAAATAAATGCGGACATGGTTTATTTATTGCAAAAATTAATATTAAAAAAAAGAAATTATTTGATTATATAAGTTCGCTAAAACACACTCAAAAACTAATACGTAATATAGTTTATTTCTTGATAATTTAAAAAAGCAAAAAAAAATAATGTTAATGTTCAAAATGCTCGCCGCGAACGTCTTGGCAACATCCTAATCCCAAATAGGAATTTCTTCTAACGTTACTCAACATCTCAGGCGTGACCGATCAAATAACAAGAGGTATTCGTCTTCTTAAGTGAGCTAAGCCGAGTGGTTTTGTTTGGTATACAATACTTTTGACATATCGGCATAAGACGAAGTCTAATGACGACAGCATTTTATTTTCTTTTAATGTTAATGGCTAACATCGAACAATGTGGCTGGCTGCTTGTCGACTAGCAGAATGTGGGTTTTCCTCAAACTCAAGCATAATATCAAATTTAGTATAATCACTTATTGCATTGGCAGCTGCATTTCTTATCTGCCTTATTTGGAATTTTGTCATGAAATCAGCGAGCAATTTCCATTTGCGTGTGTCATCTCCATAACCAATCATCTAAAATCTAAAATTGTCATTTTATGAATTTCTCTTAAATGAACCATTTCCTTATATTCAGTTAACGAAATACAAACGACTATATTACAGACAATTAAACTGCAGGTAGACCTCAATCTGTTAAGGTCAGGCCATTTAAACAAAAGGAAACAAAAGTATTTATAGCGTTTGTTTATTTCATATCGGTAAAAAAGAATGGAGTTTGCTTAATTTCTCATTATCAACGTATCAACCTGTCCGAGTGCTTTTTCAAACACGCCCCCATTGATTTATTATTAAATTTATTCTAATTGGCTGATACACACTGTATGACATATGATAGAGTCGTTTTCGTCAAACCAAAATCTATGTTAAATAAAGTATAACCTACAGCAAAAATGTTATTTGAAAATATCAAACGCAAAAGAGCAAATTATATCCGTCAATGGAAAATTGCACAGTGCTGATAATTTTCTCCAATGTTTGGTGCAGAAATTACCGTAAGGTAAATAAATGATCCCTGGGGATTTCTTTACTAAAGATGATAAGCGCTCATTAATTTCCCTGGTACATCGACTGTCTAAAATGTTATTAATGTGACGTATTAAGATTCCTACTCGCATTTATTATCACTGAATAAATTGATTGTTGTTAGTATCCTTTATGTTCGTAGATTTTTTACAATATTTTTATCTATTATATATCTATTTTTTTTCTAATGCATTTATGATGTTTGTAATTTAGTTGAAGGTACTATAAAGTATTTATTTATCCTAACCATGACTAACCCTTTCGAGAACTTCTCAAGAAAATGGCGGAGTGATCAGTGAAAAGTCAAGTTATAATCGAAGACCACGGGAAAACCCGGAAGAAATGCTTTCAATGGACCAAGGCCGCGAACTGTCTATATTCAAGTATATAGGAAACTGAAATTGAATATTTGTTGGAATAATAAATGATAAATGAAAGTGATCATCATCACCCACATCCGACACCAGCAACGATGTGGACATTTCCATCTAAACATTTAACGACTCCCATTTTCTGGATCTATGTTAAAAAGCTTAATCCCCTACCCCCATTCTATGTCAAATTGTATGTAAAAAAAATAAAAATTGACCAAAATGGAAGAAAATTGACAATATTTCGATAACAATGATTAATGTTTGATTAGTATTATTATGTTTCAATTTTTTACGAATTTGTTGTCTTCATGATTTTTTTAACAATTTCTTTTTCATTTTTAGGAATTACATTGCATTTTTACAATTTCATTTAAAGTTTTTCTATTTTTTCTTGCTATTTATAACGATTTCTGACTATAGTCAGAGATTTTCCAAATTTTCACGATTTCAAAAATTATTTTTTACATTTTTTATATATTTCTATTTTCAACAATGTATTATCGTTTTTTACAAGTCAACGATTTCCATCAATATTCTATTATTTAAACAATTTGTCATTATTTTTAACGATTTTGCAATTGCTTTACGATTTTTAAATACAGTATAGTATACACTCTCGCGTTGGGGCATTCCGTAGACGTGCAGTGTTAAGTAAAATAGTTATATACCATGTGCCTATTAGCGCTGATTATGAAATTGTTCTTGGTATCAACGTTATTTTTCTATTGCCGTTTTACATTACTATAAACTAGTCGATTTTTTTTTCTGTTTTTTTTTAGTAATTCGTTCGACATGAGTTACACAAAACTTATAACATAATGATATTTAATCAACACTACCGATCTAAATTATTATTAAAACTTTAATGTTGCGAAGACGACCTCACGTGTATACAAACTCAACGACCTTGTAATAAAACATTCCGCGTTGATTAACATGTTACAGCACCGTTCTTAACATAACGCATATAAAATATTTTACTATTACATTGACGTATAATTACGTGGAATCTCCTATACAATTTGCAGCGAAACGTATGCCTTTCACACACATGCACGTCCTATCAGTTGACTTGTTCATTGTGTATGTGTGAAAGGTGCAGTGTATGCTAGAGAATGTCATCAGGAACGAAACGATCTCGTGACTTCAGAGACCTCAGTACTCCTGTCGTCTGCCGTCTAGTGCGCATTCTTAATTGATTTTACATTCGTTCGAGATGAAATTGCTTCTTTTAGGTGTCGCTAAACACGTAATCATTACATTACATTATACTGTGTGAGATAATTGAGACATTAAATGTGTATTTTGTTATGGCCTCAAATGTAATATTAGTTGTATGTTTGAAGTACGTATTTATGCCAGGAACACGCATTAAATATATTTTTTTATTTCACTACAACTGTCGAAAAGGGAGGCATTTTTATATTACTATCAGATCGCGAAGTGTGTATATTTTGCTACTATTTGAAAATCGTGAAAAAGCATTATTAATAAACATTTTTCACGTAAGTATTTTAGTTACTCTTTTCTCCACGTCCAAGTCCAAGTCCAATGCAAAACAGATGTTTGTACTAGAATTAATTTCCATTATAATAATTAATGTCAGTGATCAAATATTCAATTATTTGGATATGTCCTGGTATATAATGAAACAAATTGATTTCGACGTACCACTACACGAAACAGCTCATATGCATAAACTTTACGATTTTCATGATGCATTAGCTGTGGTAAATTTCAAACATGTTTTTCAATCCTTGATTTCAATTTAAAGTTAAAATTAACTTTTGGTTTTATACACATTTTTAATTTAATTCATGTATGTAAGTGTATAATTGAGTACGACCCATTTTGTACTTTTATAAATATTCGTGCGTGTACATACTGTTACAATACATTTTTACTTATATTATCATAAAACTATAATATAAATAATAAATGGAAATAATTTTCCATATGACTATTAGATAAAAAGAATGAACAATTGTAAAATTTGCACTAATAATAACTCGCAACACTAGGATCAATGGCGAAAATAAATTAAAAGGAGTGAAACACACATAATGAAATATAAACGATGAATTTGATGCGAAATAAGCAGACGCGAGAGTAAGCAAAATAAACGTAAATCACGTCGACTGTTTAAACTTAAATTTAAAAAAACCACTAGAATTGAACAATAATACTTTAAGGGAGGATTGATAAGTCAAAAAAAATTAAAATGTGTAGAGTGAAAAAGAAAAATTAAATAGAACTGAGAACACACCAATCTCAAAGGATCCTACAACTGTAGGACATGTGATGAAGAAGGTAAAAAAGGAGTCGTCGGCGACATCACCTACCGTTCAAAAACAAAGAGTACCCAGGATGAAAGCCATGTGAGGAGTTAAAATTAACGTGTGTACATTTTCTGAGAAGGCCTGTATAGTGTTTAAATTAGCTTTGTCTCTCGTTATTAGTTTTGACAATGCAACACCGGTTGCACGAGGTGCCGAAGCACCATATTTAGGTTTAAGTTAGTTTAATTTAACCATTGTATTCGTAATTCGTTGTTGTAAACGTTATACAGTTTGGCCTGACATAAATAATTTGGTAAATAATGTTCCTAAAAATATTTTGGGGGTTTCGTCCTTAGTAGCATTGAAGAATTTGCCAACGTGTTTAGCAATGTTTTTGGTGACTGCAACGCCAGTATCATATAAGTGTTTTTGATTGAAGGCTAATTGGTGCATGTTAACAAAAAAGTTACTTACAGCATTGGGGGATAATTAAAACCAGGCAAGTGGGTCAGTGGAGGCACGATTTCAAATGGGCCCTCGGCGCTTCCACCGTTCAGAGATCCAACGCAACAGTCGGCCAGCCTATAGCAATCAAGCCTCTCCTGAAGGATACGGTGAACTATGAATTATTGCCATGTAACATGTATATTGATATTGCTCCGTAAACTTTGTGGTGGTAGCGCTTTTTTTAAATTCAGATATATGTACTGATAATTTGTTACAGAAAACTGATTGCCTAACTTTGTTTTTAATTTCGCAATGTAATTAGTTATTTTTCAAAATTAATTGACATTTTAAAATTGCAATACAGCTGCAAAGTAGTAGTAGTAATAATAATAATACGTTTATTGCTGTAGATCCATAGATATTAGCATTGTCAATATACATATATCACAACAAATACAAATATAAAATTACAATAAGTTAAACATACTGGTAAAAACCATCACAATACATATTCAAGAAAAGAATAAAATGCATTCTTTGCATGTTTTAAGTCATCAGGTAAAGCATTATATGCTGCAATGGCTTTGTAATAGGGTCCCTCTTCATAAAATTTGGATCTATGAGTTAGAGTAGTGGCCCCATTACAATTACGTGTCACCATGGTCGAGTAAATATTACAATTACATAAAAATATTTCTTTGTTATTTAGGAAAAATAGCACCAGTTCCATAATATATAAACATGGTAGAGTCAGTATATTTAATTTACGAAATAACGATTGGCAAGGTATGCGGTAAGGAACATTACACATATATCTAATAGCGCGTTTTTGAATTATGAACACATCCTTAAAGCTAGAAGCCGACCCCCAAAAAATTATACCATAACGCATATGCGATTCTATGTGGGCGTAATAATATTGCTTTATGGAGGTCGTAGACACGTGTTTTTTTTTTAATTTGCAATCCATAAAGCGCTGAGAACAATTTACAACAAAGGGATGCACAGTGCACATCCCAATTCAAATGCCTGTCAAGATGCAAACCTAGGAATTTAACAGCCTCAACTTCAGGATGTGATTTATTATGCGTCGGAATGAATAGGCTATAATCAACGTTATGTTTAATAGTAAAATTTATTAATTTGGTTTTGTTCTCATTCATTTATTGCCGCACCATATGGACATTTCACAGATTGCATTTGACGCCAAGTGCGCAATTTTGGGTACTGAGTCAGATGTCATGAGACAGGTTGTATCATCTGCAAACTCTACAGTTAGACAACTGATTTCGCTCTGGAGGTGATTAACATAAATCAGAAACCGGGTTGGTCCTAAATTGACCCATGAGGTACACCACAATCAAACTCACTCGGTTTTGAATAGAATGTTTTGTAAACATGGTCTGGCATACCCCTCAAACCAGTGGCATGTGTTCTATTACTAAGATACGATCGAAATAATTCTAATGCGATTCCCCTAATACCATAATTAGCCATTTTTTGTAAAAGTGATTTATGGTGTCAAAAGCTTTAGAGAAATCAAAAAATAAACCAGCTGTGGTTAGGTTTTTATCCAAACTATTATACATAGCATTCAACGGCGAACATAGCATCCTTAGTTGATTTTTTATGAACAAATCCAAACTGGTTACTATGTAAGAGAGATATTGGTCGATAATTCGATATTTCTTTGCAATCACCTGTTTTGTGACACGGTACAAATGCTATGGCCAGATTGATGAGGTATACTAAAATCTCTGCAATATCATCCGAGACGAAAGACGTGAAGAAAACACGGTACCTCATAAAGACCGGCAGATTTTTTCAATGAAACATCTGCAATAATGCTTTTCATTTCACTTACATCAATAGGTAACAGGTAAAAGCCCATAACCGATGAAGTACTACTGACATATGGAACATGTGGCCTCCCCAGTATAGGAACTGATTCCCGAAAGAATTTATTGAAGAATTCCACAAGCTCTTTAGGATCACTGACAGTATCACTAGTTTCCCTATCTATCTGAATATTCCTATTCTTGAATTTATTAGTTTCAATCCTAATTATGTCCTAATTATGTACCAAGTCTGAGGAGTGCCGACTTCATCCGTTGAAGCAGACCTTGTATTTGTAGTTGCGTAGCAACACTAATAATATCTGTTATTTATGATCGTAAGAAAACTGTTTTTCTTAAGGTTTGAAATTTAATTTGCTCATGAACAGTAAATATTGAATCGACTCTGCAAAAATAACTTCAAGCATGGATTGTTATAAATAACTTTCTCGTTACATTATACATTAGTGTTAACTTTGGCAACCTGCTTCTTATTTCCATTGATAAACAGGGATCAAATTTGAAGCATATATTGTAAAAAAAAATTTGTGCAAAATATTTAGAATTAAAAGTTAGCTTGTTATGTGGGTTGTTGCGTTTAATAAAACAGTTTTGACATAGAATTTTTCTCAATATTATTGCAACACATTTTTGTGTAGCTGAAAGTGTTTTATTCAATGACACGAAACTGGATAATTTGCATATACATTTTAGGTACAAAAAAACGCAGCGCTCTTATAGCGCGAAAAACATCAATTTTAAATATTATTCTCGAAGAAGTAAGCGGAATATATTTGAATGCAGTAAAAATAATCACATCGGTCCAAACTTTTGTGAAATTCGTTATTACGATGTACATAGGCATATACGCACATGATAAATATGTCATTGTCATTAATTAACTGAAGCAAAGTTATGCAAGTTTCGTAAAAGTCTTTTGGTGAAAGTTATTTGGAAAAGTAATTGTAAATTACTAGCAGAAATTGAAGGATTTAAGAAGAAATCCATTAACGATATTTTAAGTGTAAACTATATATCTACATCGACTGATCGACTGAATAAAATTACTATTAAAGTATGTTTTGTTTTTCAATAATTGTAAAATGCAAATGTTGTATCGCTTAACGATAGTGACATAGGGTTGTGGGACGTTCTAATATTTCAGTGAGAAAATCTGCGAAACATCAAAGCAATGCAATGGGGCCTTTGTTCGTTTCGCGGCAGTCCGGTTATATTTTTGGCCTACTGTACCTCTTACGTTAAATAATCCCAACCTTACGTTCTTGTACCATTTCAATAGTCAATTGTTGGTGAAAGGAATTAAACACTTCCAACACAGTCTTGTTGGAGCCTTAATGTATTATTATTCAATTCTGATGGTTTTCTTTATCTTAAGTTTCAAAAAGTGTCGCAATTTAAGTTCATTTACAGTTCACATTTACACTCTGGCGTTCGGTTTTTGCGCGTCAAATTCAATGTGTTGTAGCTCACCGCATTTTAAATTTCAATTGTGTTTGCAATTCTACTAATTAATGATTTATTGACATCAGTTACATACATTACAAATCAAAGTTGCAAAATTACCAATACAAAAAGGTTCACAATTCAATGAGCTGCACGCTGCAACTGAACCTGACTAAACCTAACTATAAAACTAACTTATATACTATACGGAACGGAAGAATAATAATCGTAATCACATATTAGTATACCTAAATTAACATTTTTTAACAAACAAATTACAAAAAAGACGCAGAACCAAATGACGAATTTAATTAACAAGTAACTAACCTACCTTACCATTATTATAAAAAAGAAAGAAAAAAAGGACGAACATTATAAGAAATGAAAAAAATAAATACTTGAAAGTTGAGCAATCCTTTTACTATCCTTTTAACAACCTACCCGTTTTTAGCTCATTTTGTTTATATAATAATTTTTGTTTAAGTATATTTGAAAAATTAAGTTTAAGCGTATGTTTTAAAGAAATGTGAGCCATGCTAACCAAATCATTGTTTACCATGCACCCCATGGGGATGATAATAAGAAATTTGTTGTGTATATGGAGAACAGTAAGGGTCCAAGAACTGATCCTTAAGGAACTCCAGATTGAAGCATAGCGATGCTTGATTCGTGTTCTCTCAAAAATACACTATGTTTTCGATCCATTGACAAAGAAAATTACTGCATTGTTACTGAACCCAATGTAATGCGATATTGCTAAAAGAATGTCTCCTTGGAAAGTTCCAAAAGAAGAGGAACTGTCGTTATCCATTGATTTAATCAAATCATCCGTTATGTGAGACAATGCTTTAGTGTAACTGTAGCCAGACTGATACCCCGATCGCAGAATGTTCTAGCAATAAAGCGCTTAATTGAACTGCTGTTAACTTCCCCAATACCTTCGACATAAAAGACAGAATGTTAATAGGCTTGTTAATTTTTTGCACTGTGGCTACACGCGCATATTTTCAGGTCTCATGTCAGGAAATACACCAACCACTCGTCGTGTCAATGATGTAAGCTAATATTATCCTTACTCGCCGAGTTCGGCACAAGGTCTTAATGACATTTAGGACTTGATCATCAGTAGCTTCAATTAAACTTGAGCCACTTATATTACAATGTCATATATATTGTAAAGTTCCTTATTTGGCTGGATAGGCTGATGCATGACACTACTGAATTGTTTATTGGTGGCATCAACTTTTGCAAATTGGCCACAATATCACAAGTTCTACTATTAAGTATATTTAGTTCCGATAATTTTCTCCAAAGAAAGTTTTTGCAGAATTACCGAAACTAAATTAAATACATCCTTGCTTTCCAGCTTTTACAGTAGCTGGCGTCAAATTACGTAAAAACTTGTGGTATTTCCAGTGGTCAGCTAGCTTAAAATGTTTGAATCGTTGTAGTGCAATGTCCTTTAATCTAATTATTAATTTCACGTTATTAGTCATTAGTTTTTTTTTATTTTTCAGCTCTCAAATCGTCGAATAATGCATTAATATTGCTATTAAAGAAAAAAGTTTCTTCAGCACTAATATATATAATTTAAATCATAAATAATGAAGCATGGTATTGAGTACATGTCTGAAATTAACCGATGATGGTAGGACTTAGACATTATTAATGATGTCTAAGTCCTAGTTTCATGTACGAATGTTACATTGAAACCACTGAAAAAATTATTAGAGAGACGATACCTACACACAACGTATATTTACAACAAGTAATTTTCACTCACAACTGCTCAATCAATTCGCAGTTTGACATTTTCAAAATTTTAAAAGAAATGATTTTTCAGCAAAATTCACCAACACGAAGAAGCTGATATTTTCTAGTAATACTGTAATCAGGAATATCTTTTTATCAGTAACTTCATCACATAATGATCAAATATTCAAATGGGCAAGTTGGAAAGACTCAAAATCCATATTAAATTAGGATGAGAACACAAAACATTAAAACTCAATATTACACATTACCGGTGTTATGAATATTAATTAAACAGATCCATGATAGTCTTTCTTGTCTAGTCACAGCAACGTGCTAGAGATGGTTTCGTCTTGTTAGTGTTCTGTTGTAAGTGGTTCGTTAGGAGTGACTGGCTTGGGCCAAGAAGTTTTGATGGCTATTGCATGTAAAGGTATTTCAACAACTAAGGTTGTTGGTAATCGCTACCGATGAAGTGTAATAATAGTCTCATTAATTTGTTTATTTGCTTCTATCTATTCATATTCTTTAAAAATTCAACATATTTTTTTATATTTTATTTTTCTTCATTTATCTACTATAGTGATAATTTGTTTTATTAGAGGTCGTGTGATTTAAATAGGTTAACTTATTGTTGTTTTATTGCACTGATATTTTGTATGTTTGTTATGTATGCTCTTACTTACAATTGTTTCCTTTTATCTTGCTTTTATGAATTTGTCGTTTTTCTTTTAAATGACTTGTTTCGTTTAATACATTTTGTTTATTGGTTGTATGAGTTTCGTTATAATTTTTTAATAAATATTCTTCTGTAGAATAGTTGTTGTTGCCTTCGCAACCTAAAATTCTTTCAATAAACTGCTTACAAATTTTATGTCCACAAATTGTTCACTATCACCAATTTGCATAATTTAATTTAAATGGCGCCGTTGGAACAACTTGCCATAGAATCTGACATCGATATTTTGGGAAATCGTAAACAACTCCAAAAGCCCAAGATGTTTTGTACAACGAGCGCAAGATTCCTGACACAAAAGACACAACGTTCAAGCTCTACGTAAATCAGTCGTTGAGGTAAACGTCGTGGCCATTTCGTGATGCTTTTTCCCATACGTCCCGTTTGTATCGCTGTCGGCTCCACGAGAAAGTGCGTATGGCAGTGTGCTGTGTGAGTTTCAAATATCGCCGATGACGTTCAATATGCAAGAAGTGTGGGACTTGTATGTCTCGATCCTCTTTATTGAGTTTCGATGTGTACGGTCAGCAATTTGAATAAACGAACGGGCAAACTTAGAACATTCCGTCGTATTTAAGTTTAGTCGAATAGACGTTTGCCTCATACAAATTACCTGATTATGCTGGTTCGTATAAACCTCGACCGTATACAGATCTGATCGTTATTGCGTTAATTCACTCTTATTGAATGTTTACGATCCGTGTTCCTTGAATGTTCGAAAGACGTGTTATTCAAAGATAAACGGTGTTTTCACTCGGTAGGTTGATTGATTCTGATTTATTGTTACAATCGTCGAATTACACTCTTTTCGTATTTACCCGGTACATTTAATTCTCTGTCGAAGTATAGTTCACCAAATTAATTTTTATTTCGTGTGAGCTTTTTTATTTTCAATCGTAAATTAAATTTTATTGCGATGCGCACACAAAGTTAAGTGGTTTTCTATTGCATTTAAAAGTCAAATAAATTATTAGATTAATTAAAATTAAATATGAAACCAGGGCTGATTTACATAAAGTACAAATAAATTACCACAGTAAAGAAATTATAGACCAACACATGTAATATTATCTTCGGCTTTAACGACCTTCTACTATTCTTTTTCTTTTCGTTAAATAAACTTCAAATGGGCTACAGAACCGATGCCGCTCCTCCTTTTCATTCATCAATTTTAATCCTGTCAAAGTAATATATAATAAACAAATAATTTATTGTTCTTGAGAAACAATACTGTTCATGTTGCTTATTGACGAGTTTGTGATGAGCCTGTGTGTTAAAAGAGAAGGAAATCTAATTAATGTTTTTTTTTTTTGAGGAAAGATGAAGTGAAATATGAAACGAAAAAATAAATTTAATTTCTAAGAATACCGAATCGTAGAAAATTAGAACAGCATCATTACAATTGTGTCAGAGGCGGAAAAATTAAGAGAAATAATAATTATATACTTGATGACAATAGAAGCAGAAACACCAATACAAAATGGAGACATCCAGCAATGACCCTTAACATGTAGAACAGAGAAATTTGAGCCAGGCTGGAATATAAGCAATTTGAATTCACCAAAATAGTAATTCGTAATAATATGTACCATGCTCATTTATTTTATATATAGTTTAGAACTTTATTTGTGTAGCGTAGTTTTTATGTCTCTATTAGGGAAATTATTATTATTTATAAATTATATATATATATATCATTGGATTAGTTGTAGAAATATTACACACTTAGTTCACGAAAGCAAGTAAACTGATCCTGTGTAATTGTATCCCACCAATGCATTTCCTTAATTAACTTAACTACAGAGACCCACACATTTTAATTAATTGCGATAATTAAAAATTCATTTCACTCGATTAGGATGAGAATATTTCCTAGGATAGGAGGCGACGTAATTTAATAGTTATCTCTAACTATGATGCTAATTTGCTTCGTTAGACGTAATTGAATCCGTGTGTTAATTGGAAAAAGAAATTCATTATTATTCATCTTACGTGACGCTTTCCAACACAGTTTGGCTCTAAAAATGGCAGGTAGTGTTTCCTTCGGAACAAATGAAAATTACGTGGAATTTTAATTGTTTCGCGGACGGTGACACATGAACGCGTTAAAATTATTTCACTTCGCAAAGTAATTTGTAAAGTTTTAAAGACTGGCATTAACATGTTACCGTGGCCGTTTAATTTTAAATGGGCGATTATTTATTGCCGCAGTCGTGGCAGGTTGCTGAAAAAAATTAATTCCAGTGTAATTTATTTGTATTCACGGTGTAGGTTCGGATTTGATTACGAATGCCTCCCTTCGTAAAATTTCATTATAAGAAATATCTTCTAACAATTCTATAGTTATTTATGACGAAATTTTAGCTGCTTGCACTACATGACTTTTACAGTTAAATATCTTTTATCAATGATAAAATACGGATACGGAAGCAGTGTTTGCAGAGCCGTAGATCATCGGATGAAAATTAATTTTTATTCGATCCTCAATATTAAAATGGTATTTTGTCTACTCTTTACCTCATCTTTGCCTTTGATGAGGTTAGTGCCACTGCAACCAGGTAACTCGTTTGAAAATTCTTGACAATTCTTTGCGCTGCTTTTTCCCATCAAAATTCTGTTACAAATTCTTCTTATTTTCAACTGAATCTTCGACCTCCTACAATAGAATTGGATTTCCAGCCCCCATGTCTCTTCATCATAAGTGTGTTAGCTCCACTGTTCGCCAAAAAAGTAGCACTTGCTCGCATAAAGCAATGACCGGTGTAAGATTCAGGTGATGACAGCTTTAAAAATTCCGATATCATCCGGGGCATCTTACAAAATGTGTTTATTCCCAACACTTTGTATATTTTTCATTGCGATACCCCAAAAAAAAAGTATTGGTTGGTGTATTTGCAGGTCTTAAAGCAACATATTTTTTGTATAAATCCAACAATAGTAAACATTCAAAAACATCTCTATAGATATGATATGAAATATGATCTCTATCTTCGATATCGTCAATTTTCATTTTATGTAATTCGTTCATTCTGCACCCTCCTACAATTCCGATGAACAAGACAACCTTCAACATACTTAACTTAATACTGAGTGAAAATACCATAATAATAATTATTAACTTTACAAGTAAATCTTGTCAGGTGCATCCGCCAAAAATTGTTAACACGTTCCCTCTCTAACACATTCGATTTGACCAGTGCGTGGGTTGAGTATTTTCTCTTAAGGAAAGCCTTTAGACTCATGAACTTAGAAAAATGTACATTTTAATTGTAATATTACCAAATAATAATTGTTCTTACAATTTGATATGTCGACTTGCTCCTTAATCAGTGACGTACACTACAACTTTGAATAACAAGACCACAATGTTGAAACCTTAAGCTTTTTGATACACATTTTACGTTTCTGCTTTTCGTCCAGGCGCAGAAGATATTGTATTTTTTTTCATACAATGATGCAGATTTTCGAGGCAATACATTTTCGAAAACAGACCTGGCTTCTTTAATAGTATCTTCAGGAACATACAATTCATCTTCATTATTTCCTCAAAATTTCAAACTTTCGCGCAAATGCTTCAGGTTTTTTTTAACTTTGTTGATAAACAGATTTTCTTGGCAACCGACTTCTATACCAACAGCCCCGCGTTGGGTTTCTAATGTTTTAACATATATACATTGTTGTTTTTCTGTTTTTGATGTTTTTTTGATTGTTGAATTTTTTTGACGTTTATAATAATTGTAATCAAAATAATTAATTAATTCAATCGAAATAGTGGAGGATGGAATAAAACGTTATATTTTACACGACGATAAAATCTCATTATCTTCTCGAGCGTAATTGGTTCTCAAAGAGAAAGTATAATTTTATCGTCTTGTATAAGAAATGTCTATTAAAATCAAATAATACAAATCGTTATTGTTGCTAATTTAACAATAAACGTGGGAAAGGCGTTTGTAATATTATTTTAATTACGTTCGTCCATGGTTTTGATATGTTGTATTTATGTCACTCCTCAACACTCAAGGGCAATCCTATCTCACATACCTGTAACCATTTTGTGTGGCTGGAAACTTACCCAACGTCCTTGTACTCCGGCAGAATCGTAATCTGCTCACAGAAAAATCTGCAGTGATCCGCACTGAACTTTATTATACTTACTGAAGCTCTATTTTTCGAAGGAAAATTTCAAATAAAAGTTGTTTAAAATATTAATAACTTTAACTTTTGTAAGAATATTTTTTTCGATAACATGTACCATATTCGAGATTTGGAAATCAGTGGCAAGATTAAACCATCACTTCGAGTTAAGATATACTATTTGAAAATAAGATGTTTTTATTTTTGCTATATAACACAGATACACAGACACAGCCAAACAAACCGACATACGTACAGACTCACTGACAGACAGATACAGACACAGAAACATTCCGAATATAGCCAAAATCAATTCAGGGGACATTGAAACGTATATATCCATTAAAATCTCGAGTTCGAAAATTTTCATGATGACTTTCTTATACATAAACTATAAGAACGTAATAATATTTATAAATGCTCATCGTAAGCAGTAACTGCATATACCTTTTATTTCGTTGTGCTATTTACCTCCAAAATGAAAGACGTCCTTATCCACCTACAATATCCAACATCAATTTATTATTTCAGTTAATATATAAATGTAGAAAATTATTCTTGAATGTAAGAAATATTGAAACATAATAAAACAGAGCCGCAACCATTATAAGGATATCAAGATAGAAATAGAAAAAATGTAATAGACACATTTTACAAAAAATGGGCAAAAACTTCATTTTAGGTGGAAACTGAAAACAAAATGCAGGGTGTAAACCTAATAAATATACAGGTTATAGTAATTTTACGCATAATAAAAGATCAATCAAGAGGAAGACCAACATAGTTTCCTACAGATAAACAAAACGATCTCTTTCTTTTACGTAGTTAAAAAAAAATATCGGAATATTATATTAAACTAGAAGGATATAATTTTACAAAAGTCCACTCTACTATAATAATGATATTGAATGAAAATATTATCATAAAAGAAGAACTGCCAATTTAGGGAATTACATCCATTAATAATCAGCAATCAGTATGAACCAAAACAAAAGAAGTAAAGGGGAGAATCCAAGACGACGATTATGAAAAATCTTCAGGGCATCGTCATGAATTTTCTCACATTATTTTATTGTCATATTTTATTATTCATAAATGCAATCATTTCGAAATATTTTCGAGCATATGTTTCATTCAGGATACATTATTGAAATAATAAACCGCAATAAAAACTATGATGACGTGTTATTCGAATCATTTTACGAAAACAATGTTAATTATAAAAAATATGTTGTCAAAATTTTGTATTGTATTTATAGTTTTTATATACACTTAAATATTTGGATAGAATACAAACATATTTAATTATTTCTAATTATGCACTTCACACGAGTATTAGATTTGAAACAAATTACTTATTCATCAAAGCCATTGGGGTTAATCGTGTGAATGTGATTTATTATTATTGCATTTGTTCTACATTCGTCTTTTTATGAGAATTCGAGCGAGAAATAGTGGATTCGACAATTTCTTTTGTAAAACCTCCCTGTTACCGAAAAAAATTGTTTGTTGGTTGTCTTTCTTTTTCTCTTAAGGTAAGATAAAAATAGCTTAACGAAGCCACATAACCGCCATAAAGAAAAATCCAGTAAAAACGGACTAATTGCGCAAATGAAAGACATGCATGAGAAGTTATGTCGAAATATTTGAAAGCATATAAAATGATTGGGCGTAAGTTAACCATAGCGGCAGTCACACAACAATACACATTTTGCATAAGAGCAAATTAGCGACCATCTACAAACAAAACGTCCAAAGCTAACAATAAAAAATACATAGCTGCATAAAATTTACATCAAGCGAAACGTAACGCCTAAATTATATGCTACTACAGATCGAGTTATGCAGATGCTTGAACCACCTTTGATTAAACGATAACATAAAAATGCTAATCGCGACGAAAAACTAACATCCGTACATACGGTTGACTTAACTCCAAATTATAATGCCGAGTAGTCATTCTAAACGTTATAATTTACGCCTAAGTGACCACGTACCCTACATAATTAAAATAATATTAAGTAAAAACAAATTAAATCTTCATTTATTGAAATCTTTACATAAATGTAGCGCGGCGAAATGCATCGTATTGTCATCAACCTGTGTGCTCGCGTCTAATACTGGCATGGGTCTGTATTTATCCTTAGCATTATTTTTAATTAAGCATAAAATCCCGAGCAATAAAACTTAATTGCGGCAATTTAAAATTTCATCGTAACTTTCCGTCGATGTTCAACATTACTATTATTAATTAAGGTAATGATTACACTGGAAATATTCAGGATTTTTTCGCGCTGTTGCGCGAGATTTTATTGCACGATCGTTGACTAAGTCCCGTTCAATTCTACTCGCATATCATATTGTCGTGTCAATATCGAATTAAGTTTCTCCATTTGAGATTTTTTTCCTTTTCTTGTATATGGAAGATAATACGCTTTGTTCCCTTCACATATTGTCTCATAGAAATGAGGTGGTATTGTTTTATCACCGTGATATTAATTAGGACGAACAGTAGTCGAGTTCTTGGTTATATCAAAGCGTCTTCATAACACCTAACAGATTATAAATCCAACAACAAAAGATTTTAAATGAATAGAATTCATCTCAATTAAGATTTGGCTTTAATTAATATTAATTGGAAATATTTCGCATTTCTTTCAAGCAAAACAATACGTCGATTATACTCGAAACACATTCATAATACATTCATTAAGATGGTAAGTTCTTCACAAAATAAATTTTAGAATTATTTACTGAAGAAATTCGAATTGGAGAGGTAAGGTTTTAAGTGTAGCTTGGAAAAGTGAATAAGCATCACGCATATACGAAATCAACGAAAAATCAGCCCGCTTGTAGAGAGTACATAAAACATTGGAGGTTAACCAAGTATTCTGCGAATACGCAGAAAATTGATTATGCAGTGAATTCCTACAAACGTGGATGTTTCGCACACTTATAGGATCACGAGAGTAAGGCGTGCAGTCGCACACTCAGGATAAAACGTACAGATTTCTTCTTAAAACGATTCGCCAAATCATCCATGGTTGTTTCTAATAGGCGGCTACTTCACCGGTTTAAAGTCGCGGTAATTTCTACGACGACATAGCTATATACGAACTGGCGGTAATGGCAGGAATAGTTCTTGAAATGTGAGAAATTGCTCTTTCTCGCCATCAAATGAAGACTTGGATAGATCGCATTTAAATTCATTTATGGAGGTGGTATGGAATAGACCCTTCATAGAATAATAATGGACAATAATAGTGGATAATTCCAGAAGAGCAAAAGCATAATTATTCACAAATAATAATAATATAATATAATATAATAATATATTTAGTAAAGCAAAATGTTACAATCAACGGCGCATGTTTATCAAAGAGATCAAGCAAACTATTATTTAGAAATGAAATATTATCATTCACAATATTCGTCGCAGAAATAAACTGCATTGGTAGCAGTACTGAGTCCCGATGAAAATTATACAAATCAATTCACTTAAAATTTCGATGTGTGCGGATTATTGGCAAAATTTTACATTGAAGCATCAACAGGTTACAGAAAATTATATCCTGGTCAGATATATCAGTATTCAGAACTCCAGCACCAACAACTAAACTACTATCAATGGTTAAAATTAAATCAAATAATGAACATGAGTTTCTAGCGTGTCTAATAGGTTGATCGATAAGTTGATTAATAATTGAATCTAAGAAGATTTCAAAATAATTGGTAACGGGGCTATCGACTTTTAGAACATCGATATTGAAATCCCCACAACACAATGTCGCGTTACAAGAACCAAAGCAACTAGCAAAAGAATCTTCCAATTCATTTAAAAATTACCTGCACTTCAACTATGGGAGTCTGTTTGCAACACCAACTTGTATGTGATAATTTAATTTTAATGTGAAATATCCTTATCTACTCCTTTTTTCCCTTTTCCTTTCCAAACGTATAAAAATTACCAGATACAAAAATTATCAATATAATTATAGTATAACTGCGACGTTACAATTTTTATAATCTTATTATAGTCGATAAGAGAATGAATTTTATGAATTTCGCACTAACCATTTTCACCAGATTTTCACCCACAAAAAATCTTCTCGTTATTAAATAATAATAAATAATAATAGTACTAGCTTCTATTCATTTTCCATATATGGCTACACTTCGACGAATATTGTACCATTTGTTTAAGACGTAAACTGCTTCTTTGAAGTTTCGTTTTTGTTTGAATTATTTTAATTCGGATTTGTAATTTCAGAAAGGGTTTCTGTTAGTAGTTTCATGGCGATTTTTCAAGATGCCAAACGAGTTTACCCTCAGAAAAAAATAAATAATTAAAATAAAATAATTAAAACTTTCACTTAAGTTAATAACCACTCCGATTACAGTAATCCTAAACCGCAACGTTGTCCCCATTAAAACGCGCTGATTTATCGTTACCCGGATAAAAATCCACAGAGCAAGAGTAATATTTCAATTTTCCTTATTCAGCATACATATAATTATACTGTTTCAGTGGTCTGGATGCTAATTACAAGTGTTGCAATGAAACATGATAACACCATGGATTGAGACAAGTGCGCGCATGCACGGTAACCGCGCGGAGGTTGACGTTACCTTGCGGTAGGAAGTCACGCTTTTCGCCCACCAGATTGTGCTGGCGTATCGCAATGGCATCGCACTCTTATAAAATAAAGACGTACCGAAACGCGCCGCTCGTCGAGATAACAGATAAGAGGAAAATGGGCATTTATCACTTTACACGTTTTTATTAATATTTCGGTAAATTTCTGGTATGTCACTGGATTGCCACCGTTCGATACTTATCTCGAATTCTGTGTTTGGATGTAACTGATATGCTCTCTCGTCGACAGAATAACTACTTAATTAGCGCACATTATGAAATTTACAACAGGCGTGCATGATTTTCTTAAGAAAAACAATAATACTAATTTAATGTTAGAAATAATTCCAATGAGTAAAGCATAATACAAAGGCAGTCGGGCAGGTGACTTAAGTATTTCAGGTCAGTTATTTAGCTCAGATAAAGGTAATGCCGGTAAAGCTAATGCTTCTTTTTGACCGCTATGAAAGGCACTTCACCGTACGTTCATAATTTCTTACCAATTAAGAACAATCGGTTATATTTTCCCCGCTGGATTTTGTTATTGTAGCAACATTGTATTTTCTAACACGTTCTAACAAGTTCTTCACATTTTGTCGAATGAGACCATCCTGAATTCTGTAGTCGAAACCACACCAAATTGATACTTGTCTTTATGTTACCCACTCAAATATGAATCTTTTGGCACATCAGCTATGGATCTTAAACATTATCAAGTGGTCCAAAAATGTGTTGCTCAATGCGTCAAGGGCGACAAAAATATAATGACTGTTCCGCAGTATAAGAGAAACCAGCTAATGACATGTATGAAATGGGTTAACAAATCAGTATAAATTGTGGTCTAGGGTAAAATAAAGTCTTGTAAAAAGAACAATAAAAGAGAAGCAAACAGTAGGAAATCACCAGCCAGTTACACAACTGATCCAGTCTATTCCACGATATGTAGCATCTCAGGAAGATACCTCATCAATTTATTTCAAAATTACTGCTGTAAATATACCGAAGAAATGCAAGTTGCACACTTTGTCTTTACAAAGCTTCATATATCTCTCCATTCTTTAACTGTTTATTACAAACATGCAAACAATAACTCAACAGACCACATTTAATACTGTACCTTATCAAGGAGTTTTTGTCATGGTTCCTTAGCCATTTACGTGATTATCGTCATTTACAGATTATGATAAACTAGTAAATGTCTTACGGACCTCACTAAAGGCGATCAATATCAATATCGATGCGAACCAAATTCTTATCATCGACAAACTGGTCCCAAAAATGCCTGCATTGTGAGCCCAGCGAATTTTACTCACCCAGCTGTTTGGGCTCTGTGGAATATAGAATACCTCTGTGCTTTAGCGATGTATATACAGATTCATCATCCGATCTTAATGTGCCATTAATAACAATTTGTTCTAAACTACGGGTATAGCATCGGCATGTTGCTTTATTTCTCAACCCCGTTACGTCTGCATTTAACATTATTGTCATTATTTAATTATAGTCTCAAAGTATGGCATTTCAGCTATACAAATATATTTCCTTATGTATATATACTGGTTGCAAGTGAAATCCGAACACCCCGAAAAAACCAATTTTATTAACAAAATTTTATAAAGAGGCAGAATAATACTTAAATAACGTAAAATAAGCAGCAACGAAACATAATTTTGAAAAAAACTAATAGTTTGTGGGGCCGCCATGTAAACGAATACACTCCTGCAGTCGACGAGGAAGGCTATCAATCTGATTGTTGATGTACTTCAAGGGTACTGGGATGCTGTACCCTTGGAGTACATCAACAATCATCTTCATCTGCATGACGAAGTTCATCTAAAGTGATCGGGGGCCGTGGCAGATTCTTAATTTCGATACCGATCCAATCCCACACTTTTTCGATATCCGATAAATCTGGCGACGGAGGTTGCCAAAGTATAGTGGGTATATGTTCCTCCTCTAAGAACATCCTAGAGGTTCGCGCAATATGAGGGCGGGCTTTATCTTGCTGCAAAACACCATCTTCAATCCCTCTTACATAAGGAAGAACAACGGCACATCATTGACATAACGTGACGCTCAACAGCAAACTCGATATTACGCCGTTCTCCTCGTCGTCGCCTGACACGTCCTCTACCATCATGATTCCCCAAACAGAATCTAGATTCGCCAGAAAAGTTAATGTGATGCCGCCATTCATTGCCTCTGTTTCTGCGTTCATTGCTACAGTCAAGACGCTGAGGTGTTAAGGGGAGGACGACACGCGGACGGTAAGGAGTTAGGCCCATTGAGCGTATTCTGTGGTAAACGGTGCGAAGTCGAATGGAACTTCCTACAGCTGCCCTCCATCAGACCACGCTTGCCATGCTGCCATCCCGGTAGCCACACTACGCCCCATAGCTGCAGTGATTGTTCGATACGAAGCACCTCGTTGCCTCTGTCCCACAATACGACCCCTTTCAAAGGGGGTAAATTGTGTAAAGTTTCATTGCTGCGAGGCATGATCGAATCACATTAATGTCAAAACCGACGTTTTTGAAATAATAACGTCTATCGGTTGGCAAAAAACCTCAATTTCTTTTTCAAATTAATTCTTTTAAAAAAATGCAAAGTTTATCCGAATCATATGAAACTTTAATCGTTTGTTAGGGACGGTGCCCCCACTATTTAACCAAAAGTTCATTTTAATAAAATCATTTTTCGGGGTGTTTGGATTTCACTTGCGACCAGTATATATAACCTATAAAAGTAAATTTACGATTTTTTTACAATAATTTTTCTCCTACCCTTTCTGATAATGGCCCATTTGAATTCATTAAATCTGTGATACAGATGGTAGCTAGATGTAGAATCAATGTGGCAGATTAACGACTAGGTATAAGTTTGCATAATTGCTGCCTGCATACGAATAATAAATAAAGCTACACACAAATTTTACCTTAATAATCTACTATTTTTGTTTCTATTTATATTAAAAATGACCATGCCTTGCATGAATGGATTTGACAAAAGATTTTTTGTGAAAGAAATAAAGTCGTATATAAAACATCGTCTCGGTTTATTAGTGCACCGACACACTAACTGGCGGCGACTGAAACAAACTTATTCCGAACTTAATTTGGTTTCGGGCTCGAAAATAAATGGGAAACAATTTACACATTAGAGCAGACCTGCAGGTTCTCAGGTGTGTTTTGGATGGCCCGCGTTATTTATATGCCGCTTTAAAATTCCTCTACGTTACGAACGGCGTTCTCGAATTCGTTTAAAATTTTACCCCGAAAATTCCGACAAGCGCAATAATGCGAGTCGTTCTTTAATTGCGTAAATTCACACGAAACTATTGCCGCCTTCGACACACACATATACGTAATTTGCATCTGACGCGCGGGGTTAATTAAGTATCGACGTCCTACTCAGGAAAAAAAAACGTTTTGTCGTCTGCGCAACAGTTGAATAGATTTATGTGCCGGGTCACGCGAACTGAAAATTTAATGTAAGTGCTATAAAGGGTTTTTAATTATAACGTTCATAATTGTATGTAATTTATTTGATTGCTTCGTCAGCGTAATAATCGAAGCGCTGCTACAAATTATATCGACATATTAATTTAGACTTTTGTAGGGAAAATGTTTCGACACCCAAAGTGATTCTTAGTTATACCGATTTTCGATTGAAATATCTTTATTGGTGCCTGTCAATATAATTTTATCATAATTTTCATAACGCAGCTAAAATTACAAGTTGGCAGCGAAATGACTATGAAGAAACTAAATATAAAATACCGGGAAGCACAGAACTGCAATAAACGTAGAGAAAACAGACGCCAATATTTTAATGCTGCGATATTTCAAATGAAATGCTGCGAAATATAATTGTATGGTAGAATATGTTATCAAAACATAGTTATGATCAAATATATGGATGCTAGGTCAATAATTATTATGATAAGTAATCGTTGATGATCCTAGTAATATATGTATTACTTCTGGTAACGGTTGCTCGTTACATATTGACAACTGCATAGCATTCAACTCGATTCTTTAATTTGCGCTGCATATGGATATATGAGATGATCTATTTCTTGATGGCGTATGCGAAACTAAGGTGGAATATCACAAAAGATTACAATGAAGCAAGAATATAACCATGAAAATAATTGTTACTCTCTATGGAAAAGATGCACTATCTCATTCTCTAGTAAATTTTGGGCAAAACTATATCAATTAACCATTATGCAAAGTCCGGACTGTATGTTGAAGCTAGAACTGAGGAAATGGTACTGTAAGATCGGGATTATTGCCAATTATGGCCGAAAGAATTTTTCAAACAATTCGAATGGCGGTTTTGGGTGTGGCGTGTGGAGTCATGGAATCCCATAGTGCTTGCATCAGATACACAGATACAGTGTACAAAATGGGAATTTATCAAGAAAGTATGGGCACGTTGGACAGGAACGCCAACCAAATGTTTATGAGAGTTGTCATCACAAAATAGACCAAAAGAAAAATTTTCTGAAAACAAACTATTCGTTAGAGTTTTTGAGATGCCAACGGAGTGTTGCTCAATGAATGTATGGTAGAGACCAACCATAGTTTATGATGCCTGTGGAACACAATGCAAAATGTAAAAGCTACGACCGAGAAAACGTACGTGACGTAATTTGTTGTTGCAAATGTTACATCCAGCGACAATATAACACGGGCGCGTGTGTGTGTGGTTGACAACTTATAGTTGGGAAATTTATTTGTTCCACTATTCGTCACTATTCGTTTTCTGATAATGTGTACATTTCGTCGTAGTTTTCTCTCATAGAATTCGTATATAACGTAGTATAAAATCTTTTATATTATTCGATAAATCGTTAATTATTACGTTTGTACTGATTTTTCTGTGACGTCATCATGCACATGCAAAATAGCCGTTGTTTGTTTACGCTTGCATTGTACATACTTCATCCTATCGTCCTTTTCCCGTAGCAAAGTCATACTAACTTCTTTACGCTTGATTCCATTACCCTACTAATTTAATTAGAATGTCGCTAGCTCGCTAGCTAAGCCTCAAACCGATTTGTTTAGTAATATTCTAATTTGGGCATACATTTGAATGACTTTGGTTAAATATTGCTACCATTTAATTATATATATATATATATATATACATGAGCATAGATTAAACATTCCGGCGTTAGATGCCACTTAATATTTTAAACTTGGCAATATTTTTAACGGCTCCTGTTTCCGTTTGATTCTTTGCAATTAATTCAATTATGAGTAATTCACTGACTTACTTCATATCTAGCAGCTGTATATATTCACAGTTTCAGAAAAAAATATCATTTAAAAAAACGACCAGAAGGAACATCTCAGAAAATTAATTGGTCTAGTCGCAAACGAAGTTTAACTTAATTAATTTATGCTGATAAGAAAACATTTTATCTCGAGCGGAAGATATAAATAACGGGGTGTACTCAAACACGAAAGCCACAATATTCTAATTATCTGAAAACGCAGTACCGAAGAAAGTCATAATAGTGCAAGTCAACTGCATATAATTGAACGTGTGTCACAAAGTAACTCCGCTTGAAAGGAGTTAATTATATTTATACATTTTGAGAATTCTAATGGTTTCTTATTTGAGATTATTATCTATATCATTTGTGTATTCTATTACAGTTGTGTTTACATGCTCGATTTTATCTACACTCTATAAATTATGTTTGAGTATGGATTTGCATACTAGATTAATGTAATCGGTTTGTATGTTTTTTACTGAAAATCTGTGCAACGAAGTGTGATCATTAAGTGCGAAATAGGCCATGATAAATAAGACAATAAATAAAATTCACTAGAACTCCGTACATTCCATCTTGGAAGGATCCTGTTGTGGTATTTCTTCTGTTGCCTTGCCACTTGACTTGTATCCACGAATCAACTTCAACCGTCGCCGATTTATTTAATAATTTCATCGGCGTCACTACAATCAAGTTTTTCTTCTAAGATGTATAAATCCGCGTTTGAGCGTTGATTAGAAACACGTTCGATTGGAAACGTCGTCATTTTAATGAAGAGTTCACAAACTTTTTTATCGGCTTGTTACTATTGACGAAACGTGGGCCCATCACAATGATCCAGAGACTAAATAGTAATTGAAACAGCGGAAACATGTAGGTTCTCCAAAATCCCAAAAAAAATCATGTTAAGTTTAGTGGGACAAAATGGGATAATTATGATAGATTATTTGAAATACGGTGGAAGACAACTGGAACATATTACACTGAGTTGTTAACTTATGTAAGAAAATTGTGGAAATACCCCGCGGAAAACTTAACAGATGCGTGCGAGAGAAAGGTTTGCAGACAAAGATCAAGATTGTTTAAATGGTCTACTTTATGAAGGCTTTGCTAGATGTGCAGGTCTGAAAGGATGTGTAGAATAAATAAAATTTTGTTTTAAAATATTCTGGCAGTTTATGGTAGGGTAGATATCTCAGATCCACGGCGACTGAATTTGTAAAATACAATGGCGAAAGCGATTCGCCATTAATGGCAACAAACTTTTCAATATTACTGACAAGACTTATTTTCAAGATTATTATGAGATATGGAAAAATTTAAGGAGTAAGCGATCATTTTCGGTTAAGGTATTGCTTTGAAAACTCCAATATTTTTCTCCGTCATATGCGTATCAAGTTTTGGCGCCAAGGCCCCCGCATGCAATCCCGTACACCCTTAAACAAGGGCAAACACACCAGTCACACTAAGCAAAACACACGTATGAAATAGTCACAATCGATTTATGGAAGATCAAAAGGTTCGTTACAATATGGAAAATGCATTATTGAAATTGTATGTGTTACAAAATTTGTAGAGAAAACAATTCTGCGACTACATAGAATTCCTCGTAGCAAAATCGGAAATAGGATGGCATTAAAACACAAGAAACACGATAAAAGAATGTCCTTCTTATCATGCAGTCGATTGGTTCTGTACAAAATATATAAATTGGCCAAGTTGTTAGTCAGAAATCGATTAATAGAATGATAGCATGTTACGACCGTTTTCGCATTTTAACAGGAAGTGTCCGTCTACTTTTTCATGATATTTGTAGGATATTATGTAATTTTATTGAACCGGAAGTATGCTGGCATAGAGTGCAAGATGCGATAGCAACTCCAACGTAGAGTGCCTGGGATGCAAAGGATCCATTAACGGTTGCCATACCAATAAAACCACCAATTAACATCCCAATTATTACAACAGAAATCATTCATACTTCATACATATTTCACGGAGATTGTGACCATAGATATTTATAGATATTTTTGTTGAAATGCCCGGGAAGGGACGTGCCGCTAGGGTATTTCAAAATAGAACCAGATATGGATCTTCGAGGTGACAATGCATACTCAACAGTACCATTTAGAGACAATTATCGGCAAATCAACACCTGTACAAGACAATTCATTGTACAAGTACAGAAACGAAATTGAACAAGCATTTGGAAATTTAATAGGAAAATGGAGTCGATTGAAATATTTCGACATGAACATTGAAATATTCCACAGGTAATAACTGCAGCCTGTGTATTGCGCAATTATACTTTGCGGAGAGAAGATATCGGTGTGATTTGAAGCGGTGCCTATGGAAAGAGAAGACATTCTTGGTGACGAAGAACCACAAGAATATATACCAATGAGTAGCAAAAAGGAAATTGTAAAGATTTCAGAACTAGCTTAATTTCTTTTTGTTTAATCTTATAAATTGATTTGATTGTACATATTTTATTTCAGCCATTATTTTACCATGACATTCGTATGTTCTTTGTGTTATTTTTTGCCCTACAATAAATTAGTATATTTCTTGTATTTGTAAAAGAAAAATCTCAAAAAATACTTTTGAGAGCGATTTTGTTGCAATTTATTTTTAAAATGTAGCAACAAAAGGAAGAACATGCGTATGTATAATCTTTTTACTAAGATATTCACTTAACAAATTATTCCGTTCTTTCATATGCTCCGCAATACTTTTTACAATCTTGCAGATCACATCTTTTTCATTTCCTTGTTTCGCATGTGGCTGTAGGAGTTGTTACCTGTTCAACATGTGTACTTATAATATTTATTGGGCTGAACTCGTTAACTGATGGCTCTGGATCGTTTTGAAACGGTGCAATAGTAGCTGAACTAGGAACCGTTGCAGACGGATTTAAGTATGAAATCAAAAATGGTCGGTTCACTGCTGCGTCACTACTGAGAATGTGACCCATTAACTTACAGTATTCCCAATTTTACAATTACACAACTTACCTTCAAATATCCTTGGCACTAAATCAATTGAAACATTTTTGGGCTTGCGCCTTCATATACCAAGGCAAATTAAATACATTTTAAAGTGTGATGCAACAATGGCTCGGTGACAATGTTGACATCTTTGATAATATGAAGGGTCGTATTGGTTCCGCATTATACATTGGTGATAGGGAACATACATATTCATAGATGGAACATAATTCGAAAACTTTAAAATAAATTGCACCGAGGACCCATACGATAGCGAAAAGTTTGGTCACCGTAACGTGGAAACCTAAGGCAATGACAGACATAGACACAAATAGAATTTTGTCGAATTAGGATAAACTAACCGTGCTATTTAAAATCTGCTCATACTGACAAATGTATAGACTTAAGAAGGAAACATCCATACACCTGAATACAAAATCGTTTCGAACTTTTATGTTCAAGGTGTTTATTTTCTAATGTGTGACATTCAAGTAAAATTACTGTTATATATTATCCTTGAAGTAGATGGAATAGGCAGAGATATATTAGATTCAAGGCGTTTATTTTCCACTTTTCGGCAGTAAAGTAAAATTACGATTATATTTTCTTCTTGAAATAGATGGAATGGACGGAGATATGTTTAGAACAGTTCATAGTAAAACTTTTCACTTAGAAATCAAATTGCACAAATTAAGATTTAAAGGATAATATAACTGCTTTTAACCATTTATAGTTTTTATTGTGAATTGAAGTTTCCAATATATAAAGCGTCGAATTTTGTACAATTAATGATTACATTATCATTAGTTTCCACGGCCATGTCAAGTTTTGGAAGAAATATTTTTAAAATGATTCATTTTTCAGGAAAATACAAACACACATTATCGCCTGAACAGCGAGTTCAATAAAGAGCTATGCAAGGTATTTTATGCCTCTGAAAACACATTACTGCCGTAATGTAATTGCATTTAGCTAGTTTACCACTGAATTAATTGAGATGTGTCAGCCAAACGAGAGAACGTGGGTAAATATTATATCGGTTTACAAGGGAAGTTATTACGATCGCGTACGACACTAAAAACTCAGAAGCAGTTATATTATTGAGCTCTATGTATCATTCCAAACATAAATAATTATTCGTTACTATAATATGATGAGTTCTGATGGAGATGATGCCAGCACAGCATTTGTTAGGCACTTTCATTATTCTAGTGCCAGGAAATTTTTTAAATCTGTTTTGCATTCAAGAATTTATCAATTTTTTAACACTTAGCATTGATTTGATAATTGACAATGAAAATTCGAAAACACCCCGTTGTAGGTCCAGATCTCCTCTTTGTGTGAAAGATTTAAATTCTAACAATAATCTTGGCATTATATTCGAAGAAAATAAATGTATTTAGTGGCTCGGTATCTATCATGCAATAAAAAGTGCCATAGGCCAGTTTTTGCTGTATCGTTTTCAGATGGTAGAGCAAAATGCTGCACATTGCTGTATTTTGAACCGCGCCTTGCGATTTTCTGAATTATATTATTTCTTTTCTGTATTAATTGTTGTTGTGCAATTTCATGAAAATAAAGACTTTGTTATTATTATTATATAAGTTGTTAACCTTTGATCCCTTAGATCGACGCCACATTTTGTTCTGATGTACTCTAATATTACGTATTACATATAAATAAATTGCGTAGAATCAAATTTGTTATGCATAGCTCGTTAAACAATATTATTATTTATATATGTTTCTAGTCTGAACAAATGATTTTCAGCTTTTACCTACAAAAAGTAATTCATTAAATTATGTATAACGATGAAACATTACAGTAAGGTTTGGCCTGATTCTTTCATATTAATAAATATAAATAAGCAATTTGCGTTAGGTAGCGCGAAGGTGTAAGTGTTTCTTATTATATGCCATTTATTAACAGAAGAACTCTCCTGGAGAGAGAAAATTTGCCATTAAATAATGTATTTCTATATTTGTAACTATAACGCCATACAGAAAAGATTCTCTAAATATTTATTTATACATTTTGTAAAGATGATTTTGACAGTGTATGGGAAATATATAACGGGTGAAGGATTATCATGAAAAAATAGACTTACTTGCTCCTTTGTAATATTTAGTACCTTTATTATATCAGATATATATTTGAGAATAAAATGTATACATAATGACTGATCGCCAAAAAAAGCAGAGCACCCAGAAGGGAGGATCCTACGAACTTGAAATTTTGGTGACAATTCGAGATTCAGTAAGACAAAGAATGGTACCAATTTCAAGAAAATCTGTATGTAAGAACAATGTTAAAAAATTAATAATGCGTGGTATCTCCTCCAAAACGAATGCATTCATTTAAGCGCCGGGGCATACTTAAAAATTAAATGATCAATTTCCGCTTACGGTATTTCATCCCAAGCTCTTTGAATTTGAACTCGAAGTTCAGCCAATCATGCCGATCATGTCCCATACATGTTCAATCAGCGATAAATCTGGAGATCTTACAAGCCATGGCAGTAAATTGACATTATTGTCATAAAAAACTTTCTGCGTTAGTCCTGCAATGTGTGCTAGCGTTGCGTCCTAGCGTTGTCTTGCTGGAAAACACTGCTGCGATGTCTTTGAAGGTATGGCAACAAAACTTCGTTGATGTAGCGGGCCGCATTCAGACTTCCTTGAATGAAGACTAGAGTTGACCGGCTTCCAAATTGTATTGCACCCCAAACATAACAAACACCCGGCGTTAAACCAGAATGGCGTCTAAGTACAAATTGCCTATTTACCCTTTGTCCTGTAGGTCTTCTGACACGCAACCGTTCATCAGATTGCCACAGGCAAAACCGAATTTCACCACTGAACATGATTTGATGCCATTCATCAACCGAATGCTCCCTCAGCCTACGCCACTGGAACCTGGCAACTCGATGCTTTGGAATTAAAGGGAGACGAACAATTGGTCGATATGACGCTAAGCCATACGAACGATTTTTGCGATAAATTGTTCGCATACACAGATGTCTTTCCAAAACAGCCCTCCAAGTAGCCCTCACAGACCGTGTTGTCTTAAACGGATTAATTGAGGCCAGTCACCGAAGACGCCATTCTTGACGTTCATGCATAATTCCTGGCCGACCACTACTTCTCCTACTTGAATGTTTGTAGAATCACTTCGACCCAATCTTCTGGCCAGTTCGCGAAAGGGTAATCCGGCCTCATGCATTCCCACAATTAGATCCCTTTCAACAGGAGTTAATTGATTGTAATGTAATGTAAAGTAAAGTAAATCAACGTCTAAATTGTCACTAATTATTAAGTTTGCTTTACATACGAGAACAAAAATGTACCTTAAATAAATTAACACGAGACTAAAAACAAACAAAAAGTTCGCTGGTCATGATGAAATTTTAATCAATTATTCCTTCATTTGAGATGTATATACTACCAATATTTCAAGTTCGTACGATCGTCCCTTCTGGGTGCTCTGCTTTTTTTGGCGATCAGTGTATGTTGCAGATTATTCGTTGACATATTGGCGGATTGTGTATATAATTCCAAATTTAATGTAATATGTTATGCAACAGTGCAGCAGTGTACATGTTGGTCTAATGAAAGTTGTACCTGATTCAATTTCTGGCCATCGCGTTTCGTCTATATCAATCGACAAATGAAACCCCGAAGGCGAATAAAAACAGTTCCGACGCTTGGTATTTTGCAATATTAAACATCAGCGATGACAATTTTCATACATTATTAATGTGGTCGCGTACATGCATTTATTTGGTTTAAGTTGTTTATTTAGAGTTCGGCGTCCGTGAGCGATTCGATGAGGAAAATGTGCTGAATCAGTAATTGGATACAACTTAATAATATACAAATTGATGGTAGTGAAGGCACTCACACTGCACGTCAATATTTACTAATGGAGTTTGAAAACAAATAAAAGCAATGTTTACATTAAAAAAATATAAAACGGCGTGGAGTTGAAAGCCACTGCATGTACTTTACATAACTGCCGCATTAAGTCCGGCTGGTAGATACCGATTTTCTATTTGCATACGTGATTAGACAACTGATTGAATAATAGATAAGGCGTTTCATAAATCACCATAATTAATAACGTTAGAACAAAAGAGTTGTTCCTTATATGCTAGTCGTTGAATGGACATTTAATTAGCTACAGTGTTTCTCGTTGGTTTGTAATTTCTGAAGTGATGTTAGTTTTAATTAAAATTAGAAAAAACATATTATTGTTAATGGAACATCAAAAATAAATAGACAGGTATTCATTATATAATTTGGATAAACAATATTGACTACATTGGTCGTATGAAATAATACATATTTATTTATCATGTATTCACTATTTACAAAACTTTGCTCTATTAAGAACAAAATAAATGGAAATTATATCCTTGTATTCAATGGTAGTTAGCTCGACGTGCGATGACTTCAAAATGATTACCTTCAAACTGAACATTCGGTAAACGGCACTGGAATCAAATGAAAGATAAAGTTCACAAAAGAATTACTGCGTCAGTAATTGGCGAAAGGAACTATCGACAAATAACCTTGAAACATAATGTGTATCGGAATAAATCGGTGTAACTACTACACTGGCGATAAGAAAACAAGCCTTACCACAAAATTCGATTTAAGAGAGTAAACCCTTTCAATGTCAAGAAAATATCATTTATTCTGTATATCTCGGGGTTGATTTTCTTTATGTTCTCGTTCATTTCATATTAGTTCCTTCTTTAAACTATATTTTTAAATTTGTAACGCTAATGTCTACATATGCTGTTTTGTGTTATACGTTCCCTTGGTTAGTAGGCACAATACCTTGTGATTTAAAATTTTGTAGCATGTCAAAATATTGGTTTCTTTAAGCAAGAAACTAGCTTACAATGTAAATGACTGATATTAATCGTACTATAAATGAGACTCTACATAATTAATTTTATATGAACTCTGTACCAATACCAAATATTTTTAGGAATTACTGCGAAAGTTTAAAATTTATTCTAAATGACCTGCCTGGTTAGCAACACTATATCCGGTTCTTTTTTAATCGAAAGCCTACTTAGCATGCGAATAATGTATTTAATTTCATAAATATTCATTTTAATCCATTAAAACAATTTTCAGTTCTGACTAATGATTCATTATTGATTTCGTTTAGTTCGAATTCGTTAGGTATCAGTTGGTATATTTTTGGCACATCTTTTCATTTTTACAATCTGAACATTTTTTTTATTTGAAAATAAATCAGCCGGCTCTTAGGGCCGCCGTAGACTAGCGATTAAACAGTCGGCCGATAGTTTAGTCGGATCGGGCTGGAGCGCGCACACTACGCCGACTAAACTATTTGGTTGCACGAGGGCGCGCACACTGTCCGATAGTTGCCCGATAGTCGGCGGCTGAATACATCGCGAAGCACAGTTCTTGGGCGAAACGTGTTATAATAACTGCACACATCAAAAAGAAATGTTATCTAGAAAAGTTATAATATTATATATTATATTAAATAGACGAAAGAAATTAATGAAAAAAAGAATTCGAAAGTTTTACATGTGTTTCATTTAAATTTTAATGATTCTAATTCTATATATTAGTTGACTGAACTTGTACATATGAAGTTTCCATTGATTGTTTCTTTTAAAATGTTTGGCATTGCAAATGTCTGTAATGATCGTTGCTAATAAATTATTATTATTCAATTGTCTTTTATAAACGACAAATGTACGCACGCGCACTTCTTATCAGACCCGGTCGGCCGACTAAATAGTTGTATAGTGTGCGCTCTCGTATTGAACGCCATGCACTTCAAGCGATCGGCCGATAGTTGGCAGACTTTAAAGTTGGATGGGAATCGCACTGCCCATCAAACTTTTTAATCGGCCGATTTAAAATCGCATAGTGTACGCGCTCCCATAAGGCCACGTGTAATTCAGCCACCGACTAAACTATCGGCCGACTGTTTAATCGGTAGTCTACGGAGGCCCTTATAGTTCGAAAGTACGAAAGTACAAAAGTACGTCACCTATTTCTTGAATATTTGTATACATTAATAAACAATACGAGAGCTATTCAAAATATCACGTTGGCTTTGTTTCTTGAACCAACAGGGAATTATTCTTTCCTATAATTTATTTATTTGAGCACATAATGCTGTTTCATAACGCATTTGCATTAACTTAAATTTACACTCTTTATTGAATTAAAAAAAAATCTTGTTTGTAACTTGTTTTGCAAGGATTTCATTGTAATATCCATTGATAAATATTAGCAACAATTGTAATTTATACTTCATTATTATTTCTAATGCTATTTATTTCATTATTTCTGATGGGCAACATTGGCTATTTTTATTGAAAACATGTTTTCATATACCCAGAATGAATGAAAATTTCGTTTATAAAACGAGCCAAGACTTATTTATTGTGTTTGGCGATAGCATAAAATGACTTAAGTATACTTCAACCGGTTGTTATGCAAGGTGCATCATTTTCTGTTATGCTCTGATGGGAATATCCACGCTTATCCTCGCGGCCTGCACGCACTCTATAATCATAGCCTCCTTTATTATGATTCGGCTCTTAAATTAGGGCCAATGCAAACATCGAGTTGCTTAAACCAACAAGGACCCGCCTCCAGGCCCGTATTAAGTGCACCTGTCTGCGCTTAAATTTACAGCAAATCAGCTGCCGTTTTTTCTCAGAGTTTTCTAATTTCGGTTTATAGGGGCGATCACGTGAAATACGTTTGTTTTTGACGGGCGTCGCACCGGATTCTTATTGTCAGGTTTGGATTTACGATCGACTTTGTTGCCCATACGCTTTAAATAATTACAGAGATCTGCTTTAATGCTTGACTAATAAATTTAAATGTAAACGTATAAACTAGATTACGAAAGCATTGTTAAACATTTTTATAATACTATAATTTATTTTACAGCAAAAAAGATATCTGGATAATAGTTAACAAAAATTCCAATAACATTTGGTTCTTTTCTTGAATTAACTACGTACATATTGCATTGAACCAATCGAAAAATTAACAAAATCTTCAAATATTTTACGCAACCGGGACAGTATTTTATGTAGCAATTAGAATCGGTCGGTTTGAGAAACTCGATTTATTCTCGATTGGCTGAAATAAGCTGTAAATCTTCGTTCGTTACCTTTTCGGTAGCGAAAAATTGACAACCCGATCGGCCTGCACCTGAATTATATCGCGCGTGAATGTATATGCAAATAGTTTCCATATTAAGTTCGTAATGTATAAATTAATGGGATCACTTGCGTCGATAAATCAGCAATAATTCGGTTAGTTTATAAAGACAATTCGCTGCCCGAGCTGGCAGTATATTTATTCTGGACGTTTTAACAAGACGCCGTATATCTTGGAATTACTAATCCGGTGTATTTTGGGGACGACACGCAACACCATCGGGATGCGTGGATATCAAGATTGAAATAATGTTATCCCACCTACGTCAAGTTGTATTAACAAATCCACATTTACAATTTACTTGTGAATCTTGGCAATAAAATACAATTTTTATCACACATGTTGATGCTCTATGTATGTTAGAATTAACTTTAGTGCTGAGGTGCACGTTATGTTTTCTGAAATAGCTATAATAGATTCCACTAAAAGTTTTAATTAAAATGTTAGGCGACAACTGTTATGGTTATTATTCTCTCGAAATATTACTTTACTATAAAATAATCCGTTAAGATGAAAATAATTAAAAGTCATTGCCGAAACAAAAGATAAAGAAAACACTTATACTATTACTATTTAAAAGAAGAAAAATGTTTAATCGGTGGGGTATTCACCATCGTAAGCTATGACCAATGACCGTCGCTCTACCAGCATACCAATACTTTTCTCAAAAGAAGGTGGCTGCTCCGATGTTATGGAATCATCCACCTGTATTTTTGTTTCTTCTGAGGCCCATCAAGTAGTTATATTGCCTTAATATATCAATTTTTCGTCACATATTACAAAATGATAGAAAATTTTTGGATGCTTACTTTGTTCAGCAGGCATATGTGCAATTTCCTTCCGCTTTTATATTTCATACACAAATCTTGCAATGGGTGGAAGACCATTGACTGGGGAAAGCCTATTGTCGAAGCAACCCCCTGGTGCAAGAATTGAGAATCTTCTATGATAACCTACGTCACCAAGCCATCGTTAATTCCTTGAAGTTGTCTGAATTTGTTGTGAGTGAGTTTCTAGTTCTAACTGTATATCATCGCCGTAAACTTTCTGCATCTTTTTAATTACCCCCTTTTCCGAAGAGCCTACGTGATGATTATAAAGGCCGGCTACTGTTTTTTACATTTCACACATATTTTAAGTTGACCTGATATTTATATTTAAATAGAGTTGCTTAATTATAAACGTTTATATTTTGTTAAACAATGTCAACTGTCAAGATATTGGAGCAATGCTTAATCGTGCATAGAATTCTCTGCCGATTTCTCGTTATCCCAAGGACTAATTAGGTTATATTTGCTTTTGGACGATTAAAAAAAAACAAAATTCGAAATAAGTGGAATCTAATTTGAACAATTTTATAACATTCACATTATATGATTAATGATTAATGATTAACTAATTTATCAAAACGTTTAATTATGAACTCAAAATAAACATCATTTTGAGAACATGAGAAATACTTTAGCCACACGTCTATGACAAGTTTTGAAAAAAAATTCATTCACCTGCCCCTAATGTATGTGTATCCCTAGATTTTTAATCTAATCGAACCGAACGCGTATCAAAATTTATCGCGTAGCCTTCAGTAGTATGCCCCTTTCAGGTATTACAATATGTATTCTTCATCAATAATAGTAGATTAACGTGGGTTCCTAACAGGTTTTCGTAACAATTTCGAACTACTGGACTAATTAAATTTCGTGTTCAAGCCGGCCATATATTTTAAAGCTAAAATAGGTTTGACATTCAATTTACTTTTGTTTTCGATACCTTGTTATGGTTTGATTTTTATGAGCGCGCAAAATGTCAGCGGCTAATAACTGAGTGAGCTATGGGATGTTTCTATACGACGCGTTCGTAGTATTACAAACTGATTTTGTTGGAAACGAATGCAGTATGTAGCAAATTTTCAACAAGTCTGAAAAATCAACGTACTTCAAAATGATTTATAAAAAGGCCATTCATTACCATAAGATTGTGTTAAACTAATTAAATTTGAAACAATTTAATAGCTTCAAATGAATTCTGTTAATAAACTTATATATCAGGCCCATCAGCTTGATTCGTAGTTAGATGTTAGATTAGTTATGCACCTCTGCCAATGTGAGTGCTGCAAGCATTATCATGTTTTCTGCTAAGTTTTGGAGTCTGATTTCAGGTATTTCTAATTTTTAACCTTAATGTTATCCCGTCGGTGCTGTAGTGCAGAAAATATCTTCAAAGGTTTCAGCTAGAAAAACTAATTTTAATATTTGAATTTTGTAGATTCTATAAATGGTAAATGGTAACTTGGTTGTCGAAATACTTATTTTATTTATATTTGTTAAAAATTAAGTTCGGTTAGTAGTTTTAAACTGTATAGATTTTATATTTATTATGATTGAAGAAACGACAATGACCGAAACTAAAACAATAAAGAAGATTTGACGAAGTAAATGGGAAGAAAATAACATAAATAACGAAACTAAAATAAAATAGCAAATAACTTTCAGGATAAATACAGAATTTGAATAAACTTGAAGAGGAATCCAAAAAGTTTTTGCCAAAAGAAATTATGAACATGAACATAAAACTAAACTAGGTACAAAGAATATCAGTAAAAGAATTCAGAAGGGATTGGTCCTACGAATTAAGAAAGAAGCGAGGAATGCTCGAATAACAGCGATGATTGATAACATATTTGAAAGGTAAAAGATAAACAATTCGAAAATTGTAACTACACAATACGCAAAGAACACTTATTAATTAAGTTGAATTTTTGAAACTTAGCAAAAATCCAGTCTGCAATTCTCCTATAACCGTTCCGAGCTAACAATTACCTCATAACGAAGAGATCGTTAAATCGACTAAATCAAATCAAGTTTTACACAATTTATCATTAATTATCTTTACTTAGTTAGCATAGCTACCAATACATTACCACTACAAGAGTACTACAACAAACCACTGTTTGAAAAAATAATTCAAATGTCAATATAATTCATTTTACAAATTTAGTTGATTAATAATTATTATTCTTTACATCATAAACACCATAAAGCATTCTTCACATTATATTTGTCAGAATTTTTGAATATTATTACTGATTGGTTTTGACGTTTGACATTGAGTTATGATTGCACATTTGGATGCGTTGTTGGTATTTTGTGGATAATTGACTGGTAACTGTGCTACGCAAGTGACATGCGCAAGTTAATTCTGCACATGAAATTTAACAAAAAGGATTTTACAAGGACGCGACGCTTTTCTTTGTGTTTATAAAGTAGTAGATGGTCGATTATGAGAAATATATCATAATCCCTTACAAATTATTTACTGGGTATTACAGCACTGCTCCAGGTGAATGTTTGGCTTATCACATTGCGAAATTCTCATTTAATATAACAAAAAAATATTAATATTAAAGAATAAAATTTATTTATAAAGAAAAGTGGTTATTTATTATTCACTAAATGGCGCTAATGTTCATAAGACACATTTCAATTATATTCATTTTCTGTGAAAAGCTGCACATTTTTCAGAAAGCTGGCCTCACACTGGGTTTTCATATAACTTTTGTGCTGAGTACTGAGGTACAGGGATAGAGGCAACATGTAAATTAATGAGCAAAAGAAATTTGAGTTGAGTTAGGTTTGATGTACTGGGCACAACCCATGTACCTACCCCAACCAAACCCAACACTAATCTGTGTGGTTTTCGTATTTTGTGTATTCTTTCGGTGTTGGCTGAAAGACCAACATTTTAATATTTTATGTTATATACCACGTGCCATCTCTAGGCAGATCGAAAAGCACATATGCACTTTTCATCTCGTTGAATAGTTATGCAAGGAAACGTTGTTAAACATATATTGAAGGGCATTGGGAAATACAGCACCCTTGATTCTCTAAAATTCTTCCAACATAGACGTCGTGTTCACTACCGAAAAATCTACTCATTATGCTATTTATTGAAATACTTCTAATTGATAGTTCTATGTATTTCCTATTTTGTGGGTTGACATCATCTTGTCCTTGAAGTAGATTTTCATTTGAACATTTGTGGAAGACATGTGTTCTATTTTCTCAAAACTAATTTTTCATTTAAGGGAATAATTCATACAAAATATGACTTTTGAATTGAATGAAATGTTGCACTGCCCTAACAGACTTCCTTTCAAAGATTTTTATTATTTTTACTCTGAATATTGGGGTACAAGGGCTTTGACGCAACGATAGGATTTATGTTTAAAGACTGTTGTTCATAGTTCACATTTAATCTACATGTAGATGGTGAAATTTTTTATTTATATAGTTTAAATTTTAAGTTAGGGTGCTTAAAATATCAGGTTACTTAAATCTTAAATCTTAAAAACATTTCTTTTCGAGTTTATTTTTCGCTTTAATACGGTCTCACACGTTGTGATCGAAATTTTATGGACAGGATTTTTGAATTGTTATTTACGTCAATAAAACTATATTATTCAGACAGGTATGTCTAACATATAGACGATTATTAATTAAGTTAATACAGATTATAACACTTTAAGAAAAATAATTTTATCGAATCTCAATTTATTTCGTTCTTAATTATTCCTTTTTTAAAATAATTTAGAAGTGTAATGCATTTTATAAACGCAATTAATGACACTCGAGTAATTTGTAAATTTATTCCATTCCATGACGAGTCTACCTTGATCTATATAAGCTTCATTTTTATTCGATCATTATATTTATTGGTTTCTGAAACATTTTTTAGTTAAGGTATCGCAATAAACTTTAATATTGCTAAAAGTTATTCCCGTTTTTGAGCCAAGATTTTTTACAATAACTACATTTTTATAATTTAGATATTATTTTTGACCTAATGACTTTGGCATTTTCAAACGTATTTTCAGCGTATTCGTAATAATCTTTAGTCCTGCGTGCGTGTATCTCTTTTGGTGGAGATTATTTTGTGTTCCAGCTATATTAGCTGGCTTAATAGTTAATATGTGAGATCTGCGGTCATGGCATGACTTCTTGTCTCTAACTATCTATTTTTTTCCGGGAAACTATTTTTGATTCTTATCAGGGGCTAGTCACTAGAAACAGCAGCAGAAATGTGGATTTGATATAAATTTACACACACACACACAAGGTTTTTCATTATTAACAGATGACAATAAATCTTTTGAAATTAGACATGTTGAAAGGAAAATTAATATAAATAATATTCGGGTTTGACTTGTAACATTAATAGTGACGATACTACAATACTGTAAATTTAAGTATTTTCAAATTTGCTTTAAAATGTTGGGTACAGAAACGACATTCGTATGCTATTATTTGCCATCGCAAGCGTCAAATAATGGTAATGAAGGCAAAGACGACACATCACTTGCGCAAAAAAAATATTTTTTTATATTAATTGTACCATCAAAATATAGGAACCATCTTTATATTGTAGAGCTTCTTACAAGTTTCTCATATTTCATTATTTATTATCTGTCCACACTCACTCGTATACCGTATTACCAACTTTACAATTTTATTCGTATGAAGTGCGAAATTTCCTCATATCAATATGTAAAGATATAAATTTCTAACAATATCCAATTTGCACTTCGTACGAGAAAATCACTTCATTCTAAAACGGGCGAACATAAAACCGTCCGCCGGAGATATTAATTTGAAAATCTTATTATAAAGTATCGCATCATCGTCTTATGCAAATACATAATTTGACCATTAAATCATAATTGTATATATGGGGCAATCATCGTCCGCCCGCTTTACACAGAATTTTATCTTATCATATGAACACGCACGCGGCATTTTATCCAGAAATACGCTTATAGTTGCATGTGAATTAGGTTTTATTAGATATAATCGTAAACTTAAGACGAATGGCTCTTTCGTGACTTAGATAGCGTATTTAACTTTACCTTTATCCAAGCAGTGGCCTCAAAAAACAAATATTCCAGTTTATTAATTGTCGTTTGTAATTAGATATTTCCTAAATTCATTTAATTAATAACATGGTAGCCAATCGAAATCCAATTACAGATTAACAGAAGTCGTAAATTTGTTTTTTTTTATCGGTACGCCCTTATGGCGAATTTACGACGCATGGTTACGAAATTTTGTGTCAACATAAAGTGGTTTTGTTTTATTTATTGGGTCAATAAAAGTAATTTTATTCCTACGAAATTCTCTTATGTGATTGGATTAATAACAGGCCATTTACTTGAAAATGCTTCATGAAACCTCGTTTTTATAGTCGACTGCATATGGAATGTAATCATCGTTTTCCTTTTATGTTCTATATTCAGTAACTCGCGCAATAAAGTATGAAACATACGAATTTATTTACAAAAGCGACACTAAATTATAAACTTTAATGTTATCATTAAGATGTAAGTTATTTTTTTCCTAGTTCGTGCCCATATAAAAATCCACTGGGTGTAGCATTTAGTTCTGTTACGCAATGCCTTAATTAACGTCGCTTTACGTAAAAGGCGATATTTTATTTCCATGAAACTTTCGTCGTAAAAGAACACAACTGTTAAAAATGGCTTACGCGATTGTCTTAATACGACCTGCGGTAAAAAAGTTTTCGAAATTTAATATTTGTTGCAGTTTACATTAACTTGTTATTACACAACGTGTAATTACGTTGATGGCAACCTTTTTAAAACGAAAACCCTTTAATAACGAGTTGCTCTTTTGTACAATTAATTAAGATCACTTTGTGTGATAGAGCGCAAATTAGTTTTATTTAAAACGAAGTTTTACACGATCAAACTTTCACAATAGTACTTGAAAATTGATATTGCATTGCAATTATTTGCAAAAAGCATGCTAACTAAAATAATACCGAATTCTTTTGACCGTTTTCTATGAATGTTAAAATATATTTTAACACCAGTTAAGACCAAGCAGCTTGCGATATCAACATATGAACTGTGATTTATTAGTAATCATTGTCATGAGAATACAAAGAAAAATTATATTTATCTGAAATGGCTTATGTCATTACTAACTCAATCACGCAAATTGAAACCGACAAAGTTCTATTAATTTAATTAGGCATCCGTCGATCGGGAATTACGTTTCACGTTGATTAACTAATACTACTAATAGTATGCACCGAAAGAAATAAAGCTCTGCTGTCAAATCATATTTTAACAGCATATAATTTCAGTTCTAGGAAGAATACAAAAACTTACGACGTGCTAATAAAAAATAGTAAACAGGGCGGGTAAATTAGTTTTCTAATAAGTTAACTAATTGAAAAAGTATTACCGATGAAAAAGGGGATAATAAAATTGTATGCTTCATCTGTTTGTTTTGACCGCCATTCTTCTTCATTATTTTTTGGCACATTAATTAATTCAATTAACCAATTTCCCTGAGTGTCTCAACATGTTGGTCAAGAAACTCATAAAGTTGTCTGAGGTAAATAATTAACCATTCTAATCCTCTTGAACGCTTCCAACTCGTTGAGCTGTCAAAATTACAGCAGTAATTGAATTGAATAATTAGCGTAGTAGTAAAAAGTACAATGAAATATACAACGATAGCGATAACCCTAATTAAAAAATTTTACTTTATAATAAACTACACCGAACAATAGAAAATCACTAAAAAAGAACCGAAGCACAAAAATCAGTTAGAATAAAAATTAATAACTATAAAGTTAAATTAAAAGAGGTAGAGTCACAAAGAAAATTGTGAAAACGCGTGAAAGTGCATATATTAAAAATTTTAAGAAATGAATAATAAATTATAACAAATATAAAGAAATGAAAATAGGAAGACACAAACAAATTCTTTATTAGGTAATTCTTTAATAGGTTCACAAATATGCTTCTGTAGCTCTTTTGTTTCCATCAATACATAAAAAAAACTAAAAGTAACCTATGCATTCAAGACGGGTTGCTTTAAACAACTTTATCAGTAAAGCAAATATTAGTTGACCGCACAAGAGATTCGGCAAACAAGACGTTTTACGTGTAATTTTGGAAACACGCAAGCGAGCGCTGAGAGAGCTATTCAATAAGAGTGGCGCGGGTTTTGTTCCTTTTTCGGACTTCGCGGTGGTCTCCATAATTATAGGTTTCCGAAATAATAACACCGGTATTCGAAAACTGACTCATGAGAACCGATACTTAGTAAACGATAGGTCGAAACGTGAGTCTTGTTAGCGAGGAACATACTGAGTGACAAAATAATTGAATGCTTCAGATAAGGATTTATACGAGTCCTCTTTAACCGAATCGCAGGATGCATTTTTATCTTAATAAGTAACTTATAAACAGCAATCCAAATGAGCTTGTTATTTCATTGTTTGTTTTTAAGTGAAACCTAAGATGCTCGAACTGATACACCTGTTTCTTAACAGTAAGCTTCGTGGAGTTGATAACAGTATATATAGCTTAAGTTTACAATTGTGTTTAGTACATTCATAAATTATTACAATTCTAAAAAAAGTGGGCGGTACTGAAATAATTTTAAAATGATACTGCTTTTGCTTGAACCTTAAATCTAATGGGGTCACACATTCTTTCCAGCAATCATACATGGTAATAAATCAAATGAATTTAGTTACATGTACCCTATCCAATGCATGATATATTACTCAGAAAAGAATTTTGAGTGAATACTGATAATTAACATTCGTTTGACCTACATGTAAGATGCAAGTGACTAATCAGTTGCTTATGTGTCATCACATTTGTCGACGCAATTTTATGATTGGTGTTTTTATGATTGAAAGTTTCCTCCCTCAAAAGCCGACATGTATGTACCATCGGAAACATTTAATGTACCGATAATAAATCAAGTGAGCATTTCAAACTATCCGCTTTAAAAACAATCTACCAGAGACCTACCATAAAATACTCATATTACGTTCTTACTACCCCGATTGCGATTGAGTTTTAAAATACGAATCAGATATTCGTTATGAAATTCGTAATAAATATGTACAATTTTCATACCGAAAGTTGTGAATTAAATGTAAATATTTTTTAATGAATTATTGTTTTTTATTGTATTTAATTGCCTATACATTGTATAAATTTTAACCTAATTTCATTGCAAAGAAATGTAACATCAATTTCTTTACAAAAATATTTTACAACCATTGAATTTCACATTTTTATGTAATTGCTTCTAGAATTAAATATTATCTTATTGTTAAAATCGTTAAAAATTAAAAACTGTAAAAATCGAAAAGCATAAATATCATCAAAAATTAGAAAATCGTTAAAAACCGAAAATGGTAATATCGTTGTAAATTCCAATAACCGCAAAATGAAAAATATCGCAAAAATCGTAGATATCAAAATAGTACACATCAAACCATGTCGAAATACTCCTAACAAGCGTAGAAAAAATTTTTGCAAATCGTTTCAAAAAAAGTAAATTGAAAAATTAAATATCATAAAAATCGCATGTATAAACCGAAAATGTCTGATCGAAAATCATCATGAAAATATTTAAAAACTGAAAAAATTGATGAGTGTAAAAAAAGTCCTGTGCAGAAAACTGCACTGTTTATAATTATACATTAAATAACATAAAAAACAACACGTTTTGAGTTGACTTTGCATAAATATATACACCTAAGACATATAATTAAGATATTTGTCATAGATTTATAAACTATTACTATATCGTTAGAAAGTTACTTCCAGGAAATGAATACAAACAACAAACTTCAAATATGCGCATAGATAAATATCACACTTGCAAAAAGTATTAATGTGTAAGCTATGTATTTTTTAACATTGTAAAAACAATCGCAGAGGAATAAGGAACTTAATAGTGATATCAAATTTTTGTAATGAACGAGAAAAATGTCGGCAGAAAGTTAAAACTTACTTACAAAAAAATTGTAAAAAAAGTGAGCATAAGTACATTTTTCGAAAGAACTTTCCAAGTATAAGTTGTTAAAATTGCAATATTTTATGAAACCAACTATTTCGATAATGGAAAAAGGCGATAAGAGCAAATAATCACTCACTGTTGAGATATTGCTTTCAAAGCAAAATTTTTCTGCTTCTTAACTGTAATAGTTTAGGCGCTAGATACAGACACACAGAGTCACGCACAGAAGACGTCGCATCGAAAAATGTCAGAATTGCAAAAATGCAAAATACAAGAAAATTAAAAAAATATGCGATCACGACTGATCCAAATTCAATTAAAAAATTTAAGCATAATAAGTTAAAAGAACAAATTTCAAAGGCATTTCTAAAAAATTGATAAATATTTAAAAAAAAATAACTAAATTAAATGTCTAATGTTCAAAAACGCACAAGCCAAAATTGTCAATAAATATAAATTTTATTCAAAAATACAAACAGAAAATGTATATAAAACTAATTGGTGTGTTTTATTGCAACATGCAACAAAATTCAAACTAAAAAAATAATTCAATAATCGATCACATCGTCGAAATAAGCGTCAAAACGAAGTTTACAAACCCCGTTGTTGGACATACAACGGCAAGAGTTTTTTTTTTGTAAATTCAAGTAGAATCCTATTCACACCTTTCGCCCAAAGATTTAGTTGCATTGAGCTTGGAGAAAACTCAAAATAATTGGGATTGGTTTTTCAAACAAAGCTAACCAACCACATCGTCATTTTTCAACATTACATCTTGAAATCTATCTATTGCCCTGGATTATGCACGTCATTTAAGTACCCAGCAAGAATTTGACATTTATCGCTGGGTATCAGCTTTGAACGACATGCATGGTCCAGAGCCTAAATTGCCTTCGAAAATTAGTTTGGCAGTAGATTCAGGGTGCAAGCGATCGAAATCTTCTAATTTGTGTTGAAAATGGTAAATGATAAAAAGTCAAATGTAAATATACAAAAAATTAACTCTACAGCTTTGTCTACAGCGGAAACATTTGAAAGACAAAGTACAAATTTTATACATAAAATACGCCCCCCCCCCCCAATAATGACTATTTCGGTTATTTGACTTTCAGGTGCCCCGAAATTGCATTTTAAAAAGTATGTGAAACACATTATATTATGTCCTAAAAGAAGCAATCATATCTGTTTCTAATTGGCACTTCAGAATAAATGGAATAAAAAGATCTACATTGCAAAGAAAAGAGTAGTACTGACTGGTACACCCTGATAATTAGTGTGGATACAGAAGAGAGTACATTAAGAAGATTTGTGACATAAACTATGGACTAACTTATTTCCAGGTCAAAAAATTAGTTTCATGTACATATAATTATTAAAAAAACCTTTATTGGCATGATTTACATTCCATAATAAAATAATACCATAATCCGATCATTGACCTCTTCGGCTACACCTCTTCTTTCTTCCTTCCCTTGCCGACCCATCTTCTTCTTTTCCTTTGTTCTCTCTTTTTCCAACTGTTTATTTTTCTTGTTTCACCTACACTTCTCCTTAATCCGATTTTTCTCTAAGGGTTTCTTCGCCTCTCCATTCTCCCCCATGCTTCTTCTGTAATCTTTTCCTTTCGTCTTCTCTCCTTTTTCTACGCTCACCTCTTTGCACTCTCCTATCCAATATTCCCGTTTATCCCAGCCTTCTCAACATAATTCGCATCTCCTGTATTTATCGTCCATCCAGTACCTGTTTGACTTCTCCTCGTTCACCTGAATCTTGCTAAGATTTGCTCTTCATCTATAAACCACCCCTTCCTCAATTACGTCGGTCTCCCTACCTCTATATTTATTCCTCCTGTATTTTTGATTATACCTTGCTTTCGCTGTTTTACCTTCCTTTTCTTGAGCTTCAACCTGTATCCATCTGTCTATTATTTCTCTCTCTCTCTCTCTACTTGTTTCCCCCCCATCTTCTTCCTTTCTCTGCTTCCTCCACTGACACTCCTGCCTTTTCAAACATTTTTATCCTTCCCTCTTCCCACTTAGATATTTCCCTTCCTTGTCTCCTGTTTTCGTTATTTCCACCATCGCCCCTAACTAAGCTTTGCTCATCCCCTCCTCTCTTTGTCATTTAATACATCACCGCTCTCTTGCCTTCGAATCCCATCCTTTCGATCCCTGCCTCCTGCCTCACTATGTATTCTAGTATTGATCTCTCCAAATTCAGTGTACCCTTTCTAACTTTTTCCATTCCTTCCAATCCCACACTTCCGCTCCATACGTCATAATACTTTTGATGCACGTATTCTAAATCTTCATGGCTTCCCCCCTCTTTCCATAGAGTCCTCCTCAGATGTGCCCCTAGTTGCTGTTGTTCTCCCTCAGTACATATCCTAAATACATCCATTCTTTCACCTGTTCTATTTCCTCCTCTTTCCATTTCACTTGCACTTCTCTCCTTCCCCCCCCCCCCCCCCCCCCAATTTCCTAAGCATCATTATTTTTGTTTTTTCGTGTGTTTAGTTCTAACACCCTTCTGTCCATGAATCTTTTTCCATCTCCACCATTTCCTTCAATGCTATATCGTCCACGAATGACAGCGACCATATCTTTTGCTTTCCTAGTTTTAATCCTTCATCTTGTCCTTTCCTTAACGTGTTCTCTAGTTCCCCTTCTACCTTTTTCTGATAGAGTAAGTTCATCTTAAATTCGTATATATGTAACAGTGACACTGAGTGTAGCTTATGTATCTTTTTTAACAAATGGTAGTTAGAAATGGCCTGTTAGAAATTTCCTATTGAAAAAAGAAATATTTTAATAATAAATAAATATGTACTTTACATTCATACGTTTTAGTTTATTATTAATCACTGTTTGCAGATAAACAGCAACATTTTAATTATAGACGACGATTCAATAAATTCAAATTCAATAAATTTAAAGTTGTATTTGCGTAGTTGATGAAATGATTTCAGAAATAATACAGCAAAGAAATATGTTTAAATACAAACCAATAGTTATTTACGTTTATTCATTAAACGAACATCTAAATAGTATTTTTCAACATTATGGCAAGCCCAACGATTGCTACGAACGTAATATTTGCATTTTATGGTCGGTCTTCAGTACCTAATTTTTAAAACGGATTGTTTGAAATTCTCACTTGTTTGCGGAATTACATATATTTCAGAAGGTACCACATATGACTAACAAAAACGATTCTATCTGCTAATTATTTAGAAGGATAATAGCACGATAACATCGAAATTATACCCTTACAGAATATTATAAAACTAGATTGCGAAAGTGAAATCATAATAACAGAGTCCACTTACCATGTTATATATGAAAGACTGTCTTGGTTCGTTTTGGAGACTAAAGACAAAACAAAATTTGAGTACCAATATCTGTGTTCATATTTCTTAATACATTGATCCAAACGGAAATTGGTTCGCCAACTAATCCCAAGATGATTACTAAATTGACATTTATTTGACAACGACCTTTCAATTCCTTGTATTTGAGGGTCTTGCATTAACATGATGTGAGCTCATTGTAGAAACGAGTAGGTGATTTGAGTCCTCTGTCGGAATGACATGAATAATTTGAAGTGGATGTTGTTTTCTGAGGTCCATTATTTGGCTTTAGAAGAAATATTTTTTTAAACTTATGTTCATATTATTATTCAAATATTTTCAACGCGTACAGCTCGTGAACCCTTTAATTTATAGAACGATAAAAAGATGTTTACTAAGCGAATTTCTGTCTTTTATTCGCATTCCAGCCTACGCAATAAAATATTACTGAATATGCCATTTGGTTACTAACGGTCGTTTTACTTCGTAGAAATGCGTGACATTTAGACAAAATCATTTATGGTAATTTGTTGATTTATCGTACGGATTAAAAATTATAAATAAGCTCTAATGGTTGTTTAAATAAATGATATGTAATAAGTCAAAACTATAATTTTCTGCAACAAACAAATTATTTATTAATCCCAAATTAATACAACAAAAATGGATTCAGAGTTTAACCATCACTTAATCAATATCACTTATTAAATATTGCAATAAATATTTCCACATAAATTTTTTTAGTTCTGCCGTTCTGTTGCTAAGTATACTAGATCTGCAATGAAAACATAAAGATGCGGAAATTACGTAATAAAAGCAACATAAAATACGTACAATATTTTTTATGGATCAAAAAATTATTATTTTCACTATATCGATCTTGATTAAAACAGCTTTCAAAATACATTGGGATTAGTGTTTCCTGCAATAACTTACTTAATAATTAAGAGACCAAATAAACATTAAATTTAAATCAACCGCACGATTTATTTTGTTTGTTTTTCGTTTTAGATGTAAATCAACGTAACCGTATAATTTATACTGATGATCGTCTATAATACCAAATAAATCAACGTTAACGACTAAGCTCGAGAGCTCTGTAATTTCTCTCTTGTTTAGACAAATATTTCTTTCAATTTGCAACGGCGTTCAGGTATTATATTTATGGCCTTGAGTGGGAAATGTGACCACAAACAGAAACGACGGTTTGTATACTTTTTAATTGAGCTATCACGTATACCAATCGGTATACCACAAGCCACAAGGTTGGCTTTCAATGCATGCAGAAAAGATAGTTATAGATAAAGGCACTTAATATTCGCGTGTAAATTGTGCACAGAAAGTTATTTTCGTAGAATTCAATGACAGTTACGTCATATTTTTTAAATAAATTAATTGCGAAACAAAGGCGCAATTAATTGCTAATTTATACTTCTACAATCGACCATAAAATTAAAGATAAATTATTATTATTGTTAAAATGCGCAACGACGTTTGGTGCATATTCTGCTCCAAATGTTGATCATTTTTTGTGTTTAGGCAGTAATAATTACAACAAGAGCAAAAAGTCATGCAAATAATAGTAAATTGGAGACTGTGGATGGCAAATAAATTGAACCCTTAACACACAATTTTTTATTAACTCTAGATGCACATTTCTACAACTAAGTTGTAAGAGTAAGGTTGTTTCAAGTCATGTAAATAAAATAAATTCATTTTCATATATTTTTGTTATAAATTTAACCCGTTGTTATGCCGAGGAAGGAACATCTGTTTAACCGTTGCGATCTTACTGATATGATTGATAGGTGAGCTATTTTAAACATTACCATGTATTAATTACGACAAAAACTACTGCTACTCTTTTATTTATTATTAAATACCATGATCGAACCCACGGTTCAAATCACGAAGTATACTAACTCTGCATATTCCTGAATCAATATACGTAATTAGTTTAGCGTCCGTACATGCCATGAATGGTCGTCAGCAATGAATAATTCAGTAGATTATTGTTTATGTTTATGTTTATATATAACGATAGGTTAGTCAGATTAGCATTTATTGGTAGATAATTCATTTCATTTATTTTGTAACATTTCTAAGTTAAAATTCGTATGTGAGGTAGTTTATGTCACCTTGTTAGCTTTTTTAAACTTTTTCCAATGACACGACGTTTATGATTTTCAGTCAGCTGTCACCACCTGTAATTGTTTTCGGCAGTCAATTACTTTCTTCCAAATATATCATCTCAGAAAGCATTATCCAATGTCATATTTAATCTACCTATATTTGAAAAACACATTATGGAATCACGTGGATGCAACATTTACAGCGACAATGCCGGCTTTAAGTCTGAACAATAATGATTGAAGAACAATCCAACAACACTTTGACCGAGAAGACCTACCTGAAGATGGCAATTGTGAAATTACCGAAACGTCGGAACTACCTTAACCGGGACAATTCTACAACGCGGAGCATTACCCGAGAAAGAAGAAGAACATACTTATATATAGGGTGTGAACGAAACGAGTGCTTTAATTTTAACTTGCAACTCATCAAATTCTGTATAACAAATGATATGGTAATAGGAAATAGCTTTTTCAAGCAAAGAGAAGAGGACAGGAGCACATATGAAGCGGGGGGGGGGCATAATTGATTACATAGTATACACAGCGAATACGAGTGCAAATATAAGAGAAGTAAAAGTAGAAAAATATAAACACAGATCAGAATGATAGCAAATAAAAAAATAGAAGGCCAAAGATTATATAGGAAGTATGAAAGGATTAAAATAGACAAACTATAAAAGGAGAGAGTAAGGAACTAGTACTCTTATTATCGTTTTCCATATCTCGTAAACGTTACGCGTTTTCACTAAAATTTTATAGATATTGAAATTTTGATTTGAAGTTCTTTCGATAAATTGAGTTTAAGTAAGTAAAAGAAAGTTTGGTGTAAAGCATTGCAGATATTTTATAGTATATATGGCTAATCCAGGAACTACTAGACGCATGGACAAAAGAAATAGGGAAAAAGGAAATGGAAATAAATGTGGGGAAAACCAAAGTCATGAGAATAAAGATAAAAAGAGAGAAGCTTTGGAAATAGGCGATATATACTGCAATCAAGAAATACCAGCGGAACATTGAATACCTGAGAACAACTATAACAAATATCGGAAAAATATATTTGGAAGTGTCAATCAGGATAAGGAAGGCAACAAGAGCATACTACCAGATGAAAATGAGAAATAAACAAAAAAAGAAAAAGGTATATACAGTAGCGGCCATAGATATATCAATTTTTGGTTTTTCGAAGGTTTCTAAGGATGGGAGAGTGCTATCGGTCTGAAGCTTATACAGGATATCCAGCACCAAACACCAGTTTTTGGTACTTTTTTGTTTTGAGCCCATAACTTTTCCTCGGTTTGTTGTTTATTTTTCTTTATATTTTGATTGCATTCAGTTCTGACTGAATCCGAGACATGTGTCGACCAGCGGAACAGAAGTGACCATTTGTTGTTAAACACTTTGTTTTAAAATTCTAGTTTTTCTTTTCTACACTAAAAACACTTGAACACAGTTCGCGATAGCAAAGCATTACCTGCCGTACGCTATGGAATGTGAAAACATGATTGGTGAAATTTTTCAGGCAGAAGAAATAATAATAGTGTAAGTCATTTTTCGACTTTTTTTAATTTTTGCTCTGTTTCCCACATTTCTTCACCGCAAACTGTTCATATTGATTCTCTTGATTGTATTGCAAATGAGTAAGGTGACCGGAAGCAAGAATCTCAGCGAGGGCGTCATCCGTGACATCCTGAACAGACAAAATGTCAATGGTTTCCGGCAGGTCGCCCTAGCCCGGCAATTCAACCTCAGCAAGCCGACGATAAGCAAGATTCTGCGTCGTTATGAATTCTCCAGTATGGTTCAGAAGAAGACCTCACCAGAACGACCTCGCCAGACGAATGGGAGAGTACAGAACAGTACGAAAGATAATGGAACCAAGAAGAGAGAAAAAAGAAAAGTGGGAAGACCACAAAGGAAACGGGTGGATAGAATACGGGAAATAGGAATAAAGAGAGGAAAATTAATGGAGGAAATGAAAGGGATGACATAGAATAGAGAAGAATGGAGGACATGGGTGAAAACAAATCCGACGAATAGAACTAGAATTTCAATTGCATTCTATAGGAAAACGATTTCGCTTTATTCAGGCACATGTATACACGGTTGAACTTAATGAACTAAAAATATAAATAACGAAAACTATAATGTTTGACGTTACCATATGAAGAAAATCTAGCAGCTCTATTCTATTACTACATCGCTCATCTTTTAGAAACCTATTTAAGATAATGCCATATTTCTTGTAGACTTATATTTTTCATAGTTTACGGTCCGCTTTGGGTGCAGATTTGGCTTCACAGATTTGGGGTATCCATTATCTTAGTATATCATAATTTATATAGCAAACTCTACGCCAACTTTTGTTATGTAATGACAATTTTATTAATTATTCCTTCTGAAACTAGGTAGTAAAATGTTTCTGTGTGTTCTGCATTCTACTTCTTCTACCAAAATATCTATTTCTGAGAACCTTCTCATTAACTGATACAAGTTCCAACCTCTCATTCATAGCAAGGTTAATCATCAAAACTTACCAATACATTTCGACCAGTTTCCCGTGACGAATATTAAATAAACAATAATTAGATTAAACTAAGGGTGGAAATTACAGATAAGGAATATCTTAAAATAAGTTGAGATTAAATATTAAATAAATGATTAAGAATGTGTTGTAAATGTAAATTATTTTATTTAACTTTCACGAAAGATCGACTCAAAATTATTTCTATTAATTATAGCCTTTGATATTGAAACGATTTCCGAGCGAAAATGTACACGCCTATTTATATTAACTTCCTTTCGTGGGTTTCCTTTAGGTTCCACACATATTATTGAATTTTCCGGGCAATAATGGTATTTTTAAATTGCGTAGTTCTCTGAACGTCAGCTGATACCCTTCGAATATTAAACGTAAAACAATAAAACTCGGGCGCTGGAATTCACCACTTTTATTGTTTTCTTTTTTTGATAAAATTGGCGCTATAGAAAACTTTCACGTTATTCGAATACACTATAACTAAAAAAGAAAACAAGATTCATTTGCAATATTTCGCTAAAATCTTTGCGAAAATAAATTGAATTGAATATGAAGAGGGATTTTTACTGTTCCTACTTTTCGGCTTTCTCAAAAATGTAGTTTGATACACTGTATCATCTATCGGTCAACATCATTTGTGACTGGAGGATATAACTTATCAGTATATGTAAAGGTAAACTGCTAGTAACGATGGAAAGTGTGTTGGGCGAAACTTTATGAAATTCTACTAATTTTGATATAGACCTATTATTGTTTCGGAAACTACTTTGTATATCGTGAAATAAATCGTAAAAAAACATATTTAACTTTCAAATAAATCAAGATCGAATGATTATTTATGCTAGCGGAAGATTTCAAATACATGTGTAAAATTATGATTGTTTGTAAATAAAAACGATTGCAAATTTGATTTATTTTTTAAATAGACAGTCCCATTTGACTGATTAATTGCTGCAGATATAGTTTGCCTTTACGCGCGATAATATGCAATAAATCACGCGTCACATCCACATCAAAGAAAACCGCGTTTTGAACATAAACTGTAAACGCTTATGGATATGCAGAAAAGTTGGCCGAGTGCCACAAGACTAAAATATCTAATTTCAAGTGCATCAAAACGACGTGCGCCGCCATTATGATAATACGTGCGCGTAAATCCAGAGATAAGGAGCGGACCTGATTACAGAAGAAGGAGATTTTATTACGCCGTAATTTTTAATTAGAAAAAGTGTGGTTCGTCGAGTCGGGAGTAAATTTGCCATTTCTATGCGGACATTAGCAAGCTTTTAATCGTCGCGTGTCAACAAATCGTTACTTTGCCACATTAAAATTAATTTCATTACGGTATACGTTTTTGTATTCGTCAACGCACAATAGCAGTCCATAAATAATAATTATTTATTTAAATGTTAGAAGCACTTTAAATATTTGATTGTATCAAGTGGCGCGAGTTTACCGCCAACGTGAGACTGCATGAAAATTACACTTAATTAGGTGCAAAAAATATCGATTCAGTAATGCACCACCATTTTAACATATATCATATCACTGCGTTAATCTACTTTCTATTCAATTCTTTCTTGACTACTTAACGCGTAAAATTCGTCTGCGGTATTAAATTTTCAGAAGATTTCAATTTACAATTACAATGTATGTGTGAAAACGAATTTCTGACATTTTCATTATGTTATTTTCAGTTATTTGCTATGTCGCTAATATACGTCAACAGCCAGTCAAAACATGGATTTTTTTATTCATAATAGTTAGGAGATAGTTACGGTCGAGATATATGAAATACATGTTAGGAAAATTAATTAGCACATTTATTTTACTATTTATATACATTTCAAATTATTCTCAAGTTATGGATCGTGACATATTATGGAAAAATTAAGTACGGTTCCTTGCAAAGTAGACATATACAAGAGGGAATCAAACACAGTAGACTGATGAAGAATATGACACATTAGTTTTCAAAAGTAATGGTGCTATGATGAATTTGGAAGAAAGTAATGAAGAATCAGAAAATGAGAATAGCTATGAAGAATCCGAGAATGCAACTAGAGAAGGTAACCAGAAAATGGAACGAATAACGAAGGAATGGTAAAGGGTGCAAATATTCACAGAGAAAATTCTAGACTCAGGAACAAACAATTATGGAAAGGAATGAAAGTGTTAGGAATATGCCAGAGGTTTGGTAATATTGATGTTTATGCTATTGATAATTTACCATCAATATTAACACCTTGCAGTCGGACTGATGAAGAAGTGGACTAATTTAATTGTGAAATTCGTGCATAGCTTAAATAGAAGAATTTTTCTCCTAAGATGTAGACAGTCGAAAATTGTTCCTGCACACATTAGAAACGGAGCAAAAAATCTCCTGGCTTTATTGAGCGGCACAAGAAGAAGAAGTTGATGACTTCAACCTAAGATTAGGGGCAAAGACTTTTGAAATGAAGATCACATTCACGAATATTGGGTTGTTGCACGAATGCATCTATAATGTAACTGAACATTTGAAAAAAATAATTCGTTCACACGTGTTTAACGACTATACATTATACATTACAATATTTCTTATAATAAATAAACTAAACTAAACTAAATAATAATGTTGCTAAATTTAATAGCACTAAAACTTTCTAGAAACAACAGCAGGTGATTTGTCAATGTATCCAACGTGTAGTTTCCCGATGATGTCAAAACTTTTTTGTCATTAGGTCCCAGATTTATTATTAACGTTTCATCTAGAGAAATTCATATGGGGTTAATTTTGGCTGATGCAGAGGACTTAATTTCTTGTTGCCCTGATAGTTGTAATGATCAGTTTGGGGCTCGTATAACTAATGTCTCGAAATTTCATGGTATTTAAAAAATCGATCTTTTTAAAACAATATAAAAAAAACAACTTTTATTTGGCATACTCAATAATTTCTCTCCATACATTTCATTCCAAATCTCCCTCCTGTTCTGTTCTCCTCCTCCCCCTCTCTTTCTCGCCCCTATCTTCCCCAGCCTTTCTCTGCCTTATGCCTCATCCTTTGCCTGCAACATAACAAACTTTAAACCCTTTCCACCCCCCTCCTTTTCCTACTCTCTTCTCTCTTTTCCTTTAACTTTCTTAATAGCTCTACTCCTGTTCCTTCCTCTCCCAACATCCTTCTCCTATCTTTGCCCTTCCTCTCTTCCTCCTCTCCCCACTCCATTTCTTCGCATTCTTCCCACCAATGTTTCCACTCGTCCCATTCTTTTCCGCATACTTCGCACCTCCTATACACCTCTGACATATGTGTTTGCCTTCACCTCGTTTCCGCATCTATACCTGGCAATCGTCTTCTCTTCTTCTGCTGTTTTGCCTCCTCCTAAATACTTTGGCTTCCTTCCTTTTTCTTGCAACTCTTTATATTTTTCATTATGTCTTGCCCTTCTTATCTTCTCCTCTCTCTCCTGTGCATCTCCTTGTTTCCATTTCTCTTCCAAATCTCTCTCCACCCATCTACCCTCCCTTCTCCTCTCTTCTGCCTCCCCCACCGTCATCGCCGCCAATAAAACAATACAATAACATTTTGATTTTAAGATCTGATAAGGGCAATGTAACTGTCGTGATGCTGGCTGAAGATTATAACAGTAATGATGACTTTGCTAGGTGACACAACCACGTATGCAACCATGAATGAAATTTTATATCCCAAGAAATGTATGAACATTTATCTGTTAGTAATTCAGCTCATTCTAGAGTATATGGGCTCCCCAACATACATAAAAACAATTTTCCGTTGCGTCCCATATTTTCCTCCGTTGGTTCAGCCACAAATATCTGTCAGGCTATATGCCTGAGATTCTGACTAATTCATTGGCAGATCGCACCTGTTATAACGTAAAAGACTAATTTACCTTAGTCGAAAAACGAGATTTTGAATTGCCCCAGACATTCGGTCTTGTTTAATTTGATGTTGTTTCAATGTTTACCAACATTGATTTCGTCCTGACTGTCATTACGGACAAATGATCAGTTCATAGAAGAAATTGCAATTTCATTTTGGAAGCCTTCGGAACTTTAATCAGAATTATTTTCAATATCTATTTCTTCTTGTACAGTAATGAATAGTCTTAGTCCCATAGTTGCGCAAGTAGTTTTAGATCAAATGGTAGATTTCATAATACCGTCTTTACCGGGTCAATTACCATTTTAGAAGAAATATGTTGATGACACCATCTGTGCTGTGCCAGTTGGACGTGTTGCCGAAACATCGAAACAAGCGATCTTCAATTACTTCAATAGTCATATAAAACTTACTGCTGAACTGGAGGACAATCGATTTGTGCCATTATTGGACACCAAAGTTATTAGAAAAGAGGACAACACCGTTACTTTTGATTGGTATCAGAAACCTATAGCTTCTGGTAGATACATAAACTTCCACTCCAAGATCCTATCAATCAGAAATTAAATATGATCATGAAAAATATAATTATTAAGCTTAGCGATTCACAGTTCCATGAAAATAATTTATCACTACTAATGGAGATATTTATGGGTGCTTTGTTAAATAATATATTATTTACACCTAGAACCAGACCAGTTGTGGCCCATAATGAATATAACGTAGAAGAGACATTATTTATAGACGTTTACCAGTTATCCGGGAAATCACTAACAAAATCATTAACATTTGTAATCGCACAATAATAAAAATGGCCGGTTCTCATCAAAGTTAAAGTTAAGGTCCCGGACAGGTACAGATCGGAGGTTGTTTACAGAATTGTCTGCAGAGACTGCGGCGGTTGCTACAGCACAAATGTGATTGTAGAATTTTAAAAAATGTGCATTGGCTTCACATTCAATTGATAATAACCATAACTTTGACTTTAACAACGTAATAGTGTTGGATACTGAAAAGAAATGTAAATATCGTAGTTTCTTACCAATATGGCAACTCTGTCAATTTGTCAATTTTAGGACAGACGTAACCAAGTTGAGTAACATTTATTCATATCTGTTAACATTAAACGACAATACTGATCTGCCTGATGTGGGTGCATCCAGGTAACAACAAAATAGTTCAGTTTTCCTATTATTTGATAATTTATTCTTCTAATTCACTCTTCTAATGTTTCACTCTGTTAAATTAGTCATCATTTTAAATATTGTTTCACGTAAATGCGAATGTTAGTTAATATAATAAATTTTGGGTTGGCAAATCATTTTGATTATTGGGTTGGTACAATGTTTTCGCCGTCAGCTGTGACGACATTTTGAGCGTGTTCACTTAACTTAATGTATGGATATTTTTACGTTTTATATATGAATCCTCAAATATTGTAAGTACTCAGTTTAACCTAACTTTTACGTCAGCTGACACAAAGTTGCAATTCCAGTTTCCTGGATTCCTAAATTCAATTGCGAAATGTACACAGGAACAATAGGCAAAATACACGTAGGGGCAAGCGCGAATATCTTCTTGCAACTAGTTCAAATTCTAAGGAAAGATGTAAATTACTCAACATTTTGTGACAACTGATTTTCTTCCCAATAACTATTTATTGAACCGGCCAGCTTTGTACAGAATTCATACCAATAAATTCCTTGAACTGACTTTCCTTGAGGATAAAGTTATAAAAAAGAAAGGCAAATGAACTTTTGGGGAAAAATACACAATTAGTGGCAATATTTTTATATGAGCGATAGAATGGTTTAACAATAGATCGGCCCATGTACGACTTTCACCTTCCTCTGTTCAAGAACTATATTAGGAAAAGAAGAAAAATGGTTCCTTCTAAAAATATAAGGTTAGATGGAATGCATCATTGACCAATTAGGCCAAAAAGTTGAAAAAAAAAACAGATGTATTTTGTGACAAATGTAAAGTAAATTTATGTCTAAAGAAACGTGTTAATTGTTTCCAAGAATTTCATATGAATTATGAATAATTGAATGAATTAAATAAACATGTTAAATGACGATTATGTATAATTTGATATAAACCCCTAAAATTTTACCACAGCTGCGGCAGTCGTGAATAAAGTTACCATAATATTTATTTACATATTTATATGTTTTTATGAAAGAACTTTTTCTTAATTGTAATTAGTTAATGCAATTAATAGTAATAAGATTTTGTTACTAGTATACTTATTTAGTACAACTGTTCTCGTACTCAATACGGGTATGACATAGGTTATTATAAATTGAATACAGCAATGTATAATCATATTAAACAAAGTTTCTACAATTGTTCGTCGTATTTCGTATATTATATAATTTAAAGTTATAAATCACGTGCAACTAAAATTTGCACGAATGCGATAAATTAGTATTCCAAAGTTAAGATTTTTGGAACAAATTCATTTCATGTTCTTTGACGTTGAATGTAATACAAACTTGCGTTGACAAATGAAATTTTATTTCTATTCGGCCGACAATTTAATCGAAAAATATCGACACGTTGCCAAGACTTATCACTATAACGAACGTGCATTTCCAAGTATTTAGTATAGCGCTTGAAAAGCGATACCTGTATCGCACGAGCCTTCATATATCACGTTCAAGCTGGCATACGCACCCTACGTCAACCCTCCGATAAGGAGTTGCTGTTCTTCGCACATTCTTGCTGACTACTTCAGTTATAGTTAAGTAAATCATGTCATGAGTTATTATCTCAAAGTGAGCGTATTAATCGAATTATTTAATGAACTAGGTCATTGTCATTTATAAAATGTATTACATAATGGCATATGACCAGGAAAATGGATGCAATGATTAAAACTGCAAAATAGTAGTACTCGTGATATATTATTATTATTAATATTATGCTATATATGCTAAATTATAAATGCAATTTTCTTTGAGGTATTTCACGGTTACGGTGAATTGCTGTTGTGAAATGTCTGCAAGCAAGTGGACATCCCGGTTCAAAATTTCGGCACATGTACTACAGGTGGTAAAATCATGAATCTATTTCGACATATAATTACATCATATAACATGTAATGTATGAACAGTTAATAACGTCCATGCCAACTGTTTGAAAATATTGGCCTTCACAAAAGAGTTAATTACTATTGATTTTATTGACAACCGCAAACATGCTGAGTTAATTTATTTCTTCTGTGTTCGTTTCCAAGTATGACCCATGTGTAATTAACGTTACATGATGATACAAATAGGAAACGTGATTTAATATTTTTGAGTTATTTATTACAGTTACTTCAGTCCTCTTAATAAACTACAAATGTACAATAGTTCTTTAGTTTCATCAAAACGTTTTAAGGCGGAAAGCGGTAAATAAATATTTTTTTCACGCATTTTCTATGCTCGTAGAGAAAAGTAAATTTTCGTTTTAAAAACTAATTAACTTTTAAGTGGTAACATATACCGACTTACACGTGCATGATCCGCCGAAGGTGGCGGGTTTAGAATGCTATAATGTACCCGACATTAATTATTCTCACCAATGTAAACCGCAAAGCCACATTACACCTCCTTATGTGCACTTGAGTGCAACTTAATTATACACTACTAATGTCACAATATTAAATATTTAACAGGCTTTTGCTTGTACTCTCAGTCGAACGAATTTAAATTTGTCGCGTAAATTGCTCGTAGATGAAAGCTCATATTTAAATTTGTGGCTACGTTATAAATACCTGCGTAATTGATAATATTGTCATATTTATTCGAATATTAGGGACGATGTTTCAGTCAAAGCAATGAGAATTTATATTAAATTTTAATTATATCTATTAAATGTAATGGAACTATAAATTGATGTTAAATATTTGGTCGATGCAAATCAACACACAAAATAAATATTGGAATAGCAATTTAGTAAAACTTAGTCTACGTTTCAAATGAATAGTATAAATAAATGATTTAATTATCTTTCGATAATATGATTTATTAATTATTACGTTTATGAAGAGTTTTGAAATGTCCCAAATATTAAACACGATTATCTTTCAGTCCTAGTGAAGTTGTTACAGAACTAATTGGCTATTATTATAACACAAAATATCTATATTTTCTTATAGAGCCATTTCCTGAGGCTCTTACTTCAAATCAAGAATAGTCCTTACAAACATTGACAAATCAATAGGGCACATCACAAACTACAGGACCTTTGATACTATGAAATTGAAAATTTAATTTACTATTGGCAACTAAAGAGTGTATTACAAAGAAAATAAAATGTATGATCGCAGTACAGACAAACGTAGCTCCATGACTATTTCCCACCCTCTCAACAAATAAGAGTTTTATCTGCGTAAGGTATACATAAAGCTGGCATTTGTGTGACATAATTGATATACAAATTAAATAAATTTGGCCCTGAAATACTACCTCGAATATAACGTAACGTCTGAAGGCTACAATTTACTTTTGCAATAGTTAACTGAAATTCTTTCACTTTACTATTTTTATAGTAGATTTAGTGTTGTAAAGGTCGGTGAAATGTCTAATAAAACCCATTTCGGTCGGATCATCATTGGTAAGACTATTTACGGAACGTCAAACGTCGACGAGTTTTTAGTGTCATTTTGCCGGCTATAAACGTCAAGTCGCCTGGCAAGAGATGTAATAAAAACGTTGCTAGTCAGCGGCATGTTTGAAAGAAAATTGCTTGCATTTTAACAAAAAATGAAGAAGAATAATGCAGTTATTTGAAATTGGTCAATACCAAAAAGAAATCGTTACAAAATTCCACCCATCGGGAAATGCTGTGCTTCCGAATTTAGTCTTAAATAGAAATAAAGAAGAACTTTTAAAAAATATATTTCGATTTAATCATTTCACCAGACGAACCCAACGATACATATTACAAATTTAAATAAAATGAACCCTGAAGTAAAAGGTAATTAAGAATCAAGCCCTTGTAAAGTAAAAATCTCAAAAACGTGGATATTAGATTTAATAAAGTTTTTGTAAGAAAAGTAATAATAAAGGTTATAATTTGATAATAATATTTCAATTTTTTCCTTCCTGAACGTATATATGTACCTCGTGAATTTCTGTATTTCTTTGAATTGTCTGTATATCATTTTACGTACTAGGTGGTAGTCGGTTGTTATATGGCAGTCACGTTTATGGTGTCTCTGGCAATTGTGGACAGTGGATGTGAACAATCTTTTATGCAGAATCGAATAGTATCTAAGTTTTGTGTCTGCGACAAGAGAGGTTATCGGGGAGCTCCGACCTGTCCGCAAAAACCCTAACAGTGATTCTGGAACCACATGACCACAAGGCAAGTTATTTTAACATCCAACTCTACTTGCCGAGCAATGCTAGCGTATGATTCCTGGGCACGCCATTGGGGCTAACGCCCACTGGCTCTCCTGTGACTCCGCCGAGTACGGCAAGTACACAAAACTTCATATACATTAACATGCGAGTATATTCAATAAATGGTAAAGATCTTCAAAACTGATAACATGGCAATTCAAGCATAGCTATGTGTGCAACGTGGGATGGCGGCTCTGGAAAGGGGTTCTCTAAGTAACTCTACGTATCGTATTACCTGCATTGTAAAATGTACTATTTATATTTTCATGTAGTGTCATTGTTTGTATCGCTACAATGTATGTGTGTTACTTGAGAAGTTTTCTGTCAATTAATACGCATAGGATGTAACCGATATAACAAAATAAAGAAAATTGAAATTTTATTGACATTGAAAATGCGTCTTGTCAAATTTGACAGAAAAATGTAAAATTTACATGAAAGATGGTATAATCTTATACCTCAATGGTGTAGTGAACATTAATTAAAACAGGTCCATGAAGACTAACTGGTGGATCGCTAGACAATATTGTTTCTGGGTTATTACCCTTCGTCAGTAGCGATTACCAAGCCACTACATGTAAAGGTATTTCAAAAACTAATACCTTTACATGTAGTGGCCATCAAAACTTCTTTGCGCGAGCCAATCACTCCTAACGAACCACTGACAACAGAACACTGACAAGACGATACCTTGTCTAACACCTTGCGGCAAGTAAACAAGACGACTATCAAATGTCCAGTGTCAACATATAAAAGGATTGCTGCAATTAATTGGTAATCGCTACTGACGAAGGGTAATAACCCAGAAACAATATTGTCTAGCGATCCACCAGTTAGTCTTCATGGACCTGTTTTAATTAATGTTCACTACACCATTGAGGTGTAAGATTAGACCATCTTTCATGTAAATTTTATTGACAAAATCGTTAAACTTTATCAAATCTAATATTAATGTTTTTGACAACGTTAATATTGCAATGACTCAAAACATGATTCTTAGTTAAATTTAATATCAGTTTTTTTTTATTAAAATTTTTAATGCATATCGTGGGTTTCTCTGGAGCAATAATTAAATCGAAATATTTTTTCTTTAGTTCTTCTATTTGAGACTGATTTTCGACGGTATTTCCTGATGGACGGGGTACCAATTTTGTTATACACTTATTACTTCATGGTATTGATTAATTTCTTTTTTAATTTTTGTTAATTAATTTTGTTATTTAAGCACTTCATTTCATATTTGTCATACTTTCCAATTTTTAATTTTCTTTCAAACACGCTATTGACTGGCAACGTTTTTATTAAATCCATTTCCAAGCGACGTGAAGCGTATAGCAGGGAAATTGACACTAAAAACTTGTCGTCACTTGACGTTCCTTGAATAACCTCGACAAAGTTGCTCTCATGGAAATTGATTTTTTACACGACCTCTACCGAAACTAATGAATATCATCGTAGTAACCTACTTCAGAAAACTGTCAATACCACATGGCGTGTGATATTATATCACACTAGTGTGATATTTTAGTAGTTAAGTACAACCAACTAAAGCTCAACGCACACCATCGGGCACATTTTGTACAAATGACACAGAAAAAAGATTGACTCTACTAAATAATCACTGTGGTACACCGGGCCTTTACACAGTTTCATAACTATCTGCCATTAGGGCTTGTTGGTTGAAGTTCCGTCGAATATTAGTCAGCTGCAGTGTGAAATGACGTTAATATATTAAAATGACGTTTCTGTTTTACCGACTAACGGAGTTGAGCATTCTAACGTCACTTTCTCAGGTTTTTTAAAAAATACATTTGAGTTCGTGTAAAAAATAGTGTTTATAACTCGCTCGAAAGTGTTATATCATCTGCTCGTGAGGTTTCTGCACTCTCTGACGCTCGTGCATCAACATTCTCACTCGCACGATATAACTTACTTTCGACACTTGTTATGAAAATAACTATTGTTACACTTTTTAATTTCTCGCCTTAATAAACTCATAAAGTTTATAAAAATGTTCTCTGTTTTGATAGTCCGTATACATAATCAAAAACCTTCATAGTTCACTATCTTTTCGTTCTTATTCTTACCCGGAATGTTTACTTCCTTTTTAGAATCCATAAAACTTTTTCTCACACCAAACTGGTCCACATACCACAGAATAATCAAATATTGACCCTTACTATAAATTGCCACATTTATATACAAAACTACATTTTTCATATCATTCTGACTACTTATACTCAACCGAAATTACATATTTCTTAACCGAAATTTTCTACTCTTTCTTCATATACTTCATTTTCTACATATCGTTGGGCACAAAGGACTTTTTATACGTTAAATTTCCAAATTTCTCTGTCTACGTTTCATTATTTTTTACAGAATTTCATATTATAACTATTTTCTTTATACCAAAATTTTTATATTTCACTAAATTTCATAATTCTTCATCAATCAAAAGTTATATCTTTTTTCCATTCTAATTTCAATTAATTTCTAATTAATTTGAAAACACAATTTATGGATTACAAAAAGAAATTATTATAGAAAATAGCAGTAAATAATTTTTTATCGCAGATCTATCGCTTTCGCGATTCGCAATAGTCTTTACACATGAATGTTTTTTACGTTTTTTAGCTGTTTCAGCTTCGGTGCTTGCAGTACGTTCGCTATGTTTTGCCACCGTGATCGGTCGGTATCGATTACACACACTCGCATATTGCATTGGCTAATTGATTGTAGCTTCAACCACTGGAAACACTACCATATAAATAAACATCAAGTGGAAACAGTAAACACCATTTATATGGAGACGTCGAGATAAATCGCCGATACTAAACTATTTAATTTCGCAACGGGAATTTAACTTTAATTACTATGCGAAACATTTCGTTATATAGGCATTAGGTTAGTAGTTTAGGTGACTATTGCAATAAATAGCGTAAATGATGATAAGGGAAGTGTTTTTTACAAGAAATGCCTATTTGTGAACGCTACATAGGAATGGGCCGTTTTGGTATTCCCACGAAAAGTGTAACGAATTTTCTAAAACCATTTTGTAGGAGAACTGAATTCCTTTGTCGGATAATTTAATTTTACTTGGTAACAATGGAATACTTTAAAGAGCAGGATCCACGTGTATTTTACTTAACTTTACGAGACATTATTGTACAAAGAAATATAATGAATACTATTACTATAAAGTCATTTATTCTTTCATATATATATACTTAAATACCTCCCTCCATATAACGTCATAAGATAGTGACTAATTGCACATTATTCTAAGGTAAATTGGCAACAATATAAAAAATATCAATTGCCTTTTATCGTAATGCGAATAATATCTACATTATTCGTTATGCTGTTATGAAAGGAATGTAAGCTCCAAAACAGGCGAGACTCACGCGTCAACTTTAATACATCACCGATAGTAAATGTCTTGTTGACCTCTTGGTCCGGCAATAATAACTCAGTGAGTTTAAACAAGTCTAAGTTATAAAGGCGAGAATATCTGAAAAAAATAAAACCACTTGCGAAATAGCTTAGCCAGCTATAAATATTGTCAAGGATGAAGAAAAGAGAATAAAATGGCAGACGAACCTATACGCTCGTACCGAATACTCCATAAAATCTACCGAACAGAAATAAACCCCGTGCAAGGAAACATTAAAAATGCATCTCGCCAATTTCGCGTGTACAGTTTCCGCGGACCGGGTTTTATTGCCCTTTAAATTTAGCATAATATTTTAACTATTTGGTGATTGGAATATTTAATAAATAAGGCATCCTAATATTTATTGCAGCGGAATGGCGGGATTCTTTAAGAAAATTGGTCAGAACTATGGCGATATTTTAAATCTAATAAATTCCTTCTCGTGGCTAGCATATTGCATTTGCGAAGTTTGCGGGGAAGGAATTTCGTTTAATTTTACGATACTGTTAACAACTTTCGACGATCATTTTTGTGAGTTGGAGAATTTGAAATGCATTTAATTAATTTATGCCATAAAAAATCTGTAGGAAGCGATTATTGTACATTATGGAAGCTGTAGAAAAATAAACTGGAGAATTTAATAATGAAACTTGCATTTGAATAAAATTCGCTTGGGCACATGCCAACGAGTAAACAAATTTCTTTAATCTATCAAAAAAATGTTCTTCCCCTTATATTATATGCCAATATAGCAAATAATACCCGTTATGAAAAACTAGATAAGTAAATGTTGATTCACGGTAGCTTTTGATCAACCAAATTGGTGAAAATCGTGTTTTCTAACTTAAGTATTAAAACGAACAAACAGTTATTTAACGAGCTTAACCTCATCGATTTCAACTTATACGTAGCAGAATGTTGCCCTTAGAATTTTGCACAATATTGATTCTATTTCCGCACGATTCAACTGGCAAAAATCAGTAACTGCGGTGTTTGTAGAGTTATTCAATACAATACGTGACGCTCAACCAGTCATAGCCAAAGTTCGGCATTTATATTATATGTGTTCTTTTCGCCTTATAAATATGTGTCTTGTAACCATTTCAATACAAAATCAATAGCAGTTTTATAAAAGAATATTATTGTAATTCTAGCTACAATCGCTTGAAAATAGCTTTTGATAGACGCCATTATTTGTTCAGTAGGTAAGCTTAGAAACATTCATTAGGATATTGCTTGATAAGAATGCTGATCGCTTCTGTTTTCAAGGTGAATTGAGAATAAAATTAAAAATCAAGCTGTAATATAACATTTAGAAATAATACTCGCCAAAAGACTTACTATTGGAATGCTGCCTAATGTAAAAAATCAATTATGATACGCGGGTACCAAATTGATAATGTTATATTTTATCCATAAACAATAATGTTGTTTACCTAAAATACACAAGCCAGATATAGATTCATCGAGACCTATTGTTTCAGGGATTAAGTCTCCGAATTACTTGTTTTCCATATGGTTAGAAAATGAATTAAGGATCTACCCGAACAGCCAGATAGTTCTTCAATTCAGAATTTGTATAAAGGTAATATTTTTCTCTCATGTAATGTAACATCTTTGCTTCCTTCGGTAAGTCTTCTTGAAACTTTGAAATATCTAACTAGTTTGCTTCAGACAAATAAGATTGCCTTAGCAAAAATAAATGAATACTTGAAGTTGACAACTTGCATGTCTCAAAATTGTTTTCAGTTTGGAGGTATCTTCTATGAACAACAACAAGGTATGAGTTACTCCTTTTCTCCATTTATAGCCAATTTGTTTATGAGTAATTTTGAAATACATTTTTAAAAAATTCTAAATATTTCCCTTAATTGTGAAAGTACGTTGATGATATTTTCGCGATTTCTGATACTAATAAATGTAAGGCTATATGAGAAGGCGGCGATGACGGTGGGAGAGGCAGAAGGGAGGAGAAGGGAGGGGAGGTGGGTTGAGAAAGAGTTGGAAGAGAAATGGAAACAAGGAGATGCACAAGAGAGAGAGAGGAGAAGATAAGAAGTGCAAGATATAATGAAAAATATAAAGGATTGCAAGTAAAAGGAAGGAAGCCAATTTATTTAGGAGGAGGCAACACAGCAGAAGAAGAGAAGACGATAGCCAGGTATAGATGCGGAAACGAGGAGAGGGCAAATAAATATTGGATGGGGGGGGGGGGGGTATAGGAGGTGCGAAGTATGCGGAAAAGAATGGGACGAGTGGAAACATTGGTGGGAAGAATGCGAGGAAATAGAGTGGGGAAAGGAGGAAGAGAGGAAGGGCAAAGATTGGAGAAGGATGTTGGGAGACGAAGGGACCGGAAAGAAAGTTAAAGGAAAAGAGAGAAGAGGGTAGGAAAAGGAGGGTGATGGAAAGGGCTTAAAGTTTGTTATGTTGCAGGCAAGGGAAAAGGCAAAAGGCAGAGAAAGGCTGGAGAGGAAAAGAGAGGGGGAGGAGGAGAACAGACCAGGAGGGAGAATTAGAATGAAATGTATGGATAGAAATTGTCAGAGTATGCCAAATAAAGGTTGTTTTCTTTACTAATAAATGTAATGAAGACGCATTTTTGAGCCAATTAAATTCGATTAAATTTACAATAGAAACGGAAACAAATGTTTACCATTTCTAGATACATCAGTAATAAGGAATAGCAACAATGTAGAAATAGCTATTTTCCGGAAAGAAACCAATGTGAATACATTTATAACCGTCAATTCATATAATAGCTTTTAGCAGAAAGTGTCATATTTCAATTTTCTCATCTATTGTTTGTTAAGATTTCCACTAACAAAACATAGATATAACACCGAACTCGGTCTTATTAAAAACATCGCGAATTACAATGGTCTCGACACGGAAATAAATAATAACACAAACCTAAGACCACAATTTCAAATTCCACATGTCTACTACGAAGAGATCAAGGCAAAAAATAGTATGTTTGCCATATCATTCAGCTTTCAAAAAATTAAATTACATTTTCAAAGATCATGAACATCAGGTCACGTTTAAATCTAGTAACAGTTTGAAAACCCTCTTAGGGAATACCAAAGATAAAATTGAGGTAGATCAGAAATCTAGAATATATGAAATAAATTGTAAGGTTTGTAATCAAAAATATGCCGGACAAACGAAACGTTCAACTAAAACCCGCTACAACCATGAAATATGAAGCATAGCTCAACATATATTTGAAGCAAGACATGCATTACCACCAAATTGTCTTAAATAAATTAAAGATTTATATTTACTTGATTTATTTTAGATTAGTTTTGCAAAGCTGACCATGTGAACATTACTCTACACGTTTTATTATGTTTTCTAGTAAATTTAAGAGACTTTGAAGATATTAACTTCATTAGACCAGTGGAATAACACTGAATTTGAAATTAAAATGTATGTGATTTCAAATTTAGTGTTTTCCACTGGTAATCTAACAATGATTCTAACAACGATTAGATGCACCCGTTGGAACAGGAAAAACGTTTTTAATACCATTGATTTTGGCAACGCTTCGATCGCAAAAAAGGAATTGCACTTGCACTTGCTTCATCAGCTATTGCAGCTACGTTGTTGGAAGGCGGTCGAACAGCACATTCAGCATTCAAGTTCCCCTTGAACATGCAAACTAATGATACTCTAACTTGCAACCTTTCGAGGAATTCTGCGAAGGAAGCAAGGCAAATTAATCGATTGGGATGAATGCACGATGGTACACAAAAAAATCTTTGAATGCATTAGACCGCACAATGCAAGATTTACGAAACAACAAAAACCGGCTGGGTGGTGCTACGATTCTATTGGCAGGTGATTTTCGACAATGCTCGTGATTCTACAATCAACGCCAACCGACGACCTTAATGCATGTTTGAAGCCGTTATGGAAATGCGCCAAAACACTCAAATTAAATTAAACCATTGCTCGACATTGATAATGGCAAAATTCAAAATCAAAGACCGAACTCATCGAGATGGTGTTCCCAAACA